>CP106732.1:3894371-5294371 GCA_025506655.1 Gossypium rotundifolium | reverse complement strand
CCGCCAATCCTTTTTGATTGATGAGGTGTGATCGGGTCACCTTATAATTTGGTCATTTTAATAATAGATTTGATTTATTAAAACAACAGTTTTAGTCTACGAAATTCGTAAAAATGGGTTCGGAGTCGGTTACGCTCGAGGAATGATTAGCACCTCGTAACGCCTAAAATTAGTACCTAGTTGATTAATTAGTGTCTTAGTGTTGAAAATCGAAAATTTGGAGAGGTTTTAAAATACGATCCCTTGTTAAAACATTGCTTAATAGAAAAATTTTCGAGAAGAGGCATTTTCACGTTAATCAAGAATAAAGAATTACGCCTCGTAAGTTAGGACACAATATCTTAAATTCGAACGAGGATAAATACTAAAAATTATGAAACACCCCAAACCCTACCACGAGCCTTGACCGGATCTCGGTATGTTCCCTGTAAACCGTTTCAAATTCTTTTGTTACTTAGGAAAAACTTGTGTGTTTTGGAAGAAAGATCGTTTTGGGTTGGGCTTGAAATGAAAACAAGTTTATTTCATTATTAAGAATCCTTTACTTTAAGTGACAAAACGTTTGAGCTTTGCTTTAAAAATAGATTTACTTAATCTTTTAATAAGTAAAAGTTTGTAAGCTTAATAAATAAATACAGAATAAAATAATTCTACTAAGGCCTTATTACATCAAATAATTCCCAAAATTTAAATTCAAAATACTTAAAATAAAATAGTCCAAATAAAAGAAATTTGAACTTCACATGGCCTCCACTAAGCATCTGCCACGGTCCATCACTAGTCGTCACCGAAAAGTAATCCCACAACGGGTGAGTCAATGACTCAATGTGTAACCAACACTAAAATTTAATATTTCGTGCATACAAGTGTCATACATGTTCATAAAGCATTTAAACAATATGATGCAACCCGAACCCAAACCTATATGCCATCCGCTACACACCACCTGCATTCATCCTCGCACACCGTGGGACTACTAAGTCAACCCTCCTTCCGCTACACTCCATATCGCGGTCTTAGGCCACCGCATTCATGGTCTTAGGTCACCACGTAGATTTCGTGGTCTTAGGTCACCACATTCGATTCTGTGGTCTTAGGTCACCACATTCAGATATCACGGTCTTAGGTCACCGTGTTTGTGGTCTTAGGTCACCACATTCACTTCCCCTTTTCATATAACCCATATGCCCCCATATTTCATACACAATATGAAAAATCATGCCTTAATTCACATTCTTATCACTTTTCACATGTTAAAAATAACATATATTCATATTCCTAGTAGGAGTAGGAAACGTACCTTAGTACTGTGTACCATAGTATGGTACCTTAGCCATATTCACATTCTTATAAACATACACATTTAATTTAAAACATAGCCATGAACATATTATGGTACCTTAGCCATATTCACATTCTTATAAACATACACATTTAATTTAAAACATAGCCATGAACATATTAAAACTTAGGGTAGGGTACACACCTGATTCGCTTAACGATTTCACTTGAAATCCCGAATTCTGATCTTAGATCTTTAACTCCCTACATTCGGCCCATATTAAATATTTAATGAAAAACTCATTCGGCCATAAAACCAAATCCTAGTAGGATTAGGACACTAAAACTTACCTTGGTGCCAAATCCCAAAATCTTCACTATACTCTTTCTTGTATTCGGCAAAGCTTTAAATCACTTTAACAAATTAGTTTTGGCTTTTGAATAAATATGAACTAGATCTAAAACACCAAAAATAGATCTTGGCCAAATATTCGCATGTCTTACCTTGTGGATTTTAAATCCCGAAATTCACCAAATAACTAGGGAACACGCGGCCTATGGTGTACCTTCGGGAAAAGAACTTCTCCTTCTTGTAGTTGACTTAAACAAATCCCGAAAAGATCTCTTCAAAGTTTTGGCAACAAGATATTAATGGGGTTAGTCCTAGATTTCAGCAAATCTTAAAAGAAAAAGGATGAAAATTGAATGATAACTAGTTCTTACCCTTAATACAGAAGTCGACAACCCCTTGTTTGAAGTCTCAAAACTATTCGGCTATGGCCTTGATTTTAGCAAACTTTCGCTTTTGGAAGATTATGAAAGAATAAGAGAAAGAGTTTGAGCAATTTGGTAATGAAGTTTCTACTACACAAGGTGTATTTTCGACAGCAAAACAATGAAGAAAGGAGATATTTGCTAGAGAGAATTCGAGAGAGAGAGTTAGAAGAAAGAATGAATGACCCTCTTTTCCTTTTATAGCCAAATTACTAGCTAGAGTCCCTTAACTTGGCCACACTCTTCCTATGTGATAATTATCACTTTATCAAAAGAATTAATCCAACAATTATCTCCTAATTAGTCAAATTCTAAAGGAAATAAAACTCCTCTTTAAGAGCCCTCATGCATCCACCTCTCTGCTCTTTGTAGCAAAATAAAACTTCTTTTATTTGCTTCCTAAGTGACTCGATCCTCGCCCAAATACACTTGCATGTGGCGCCATTTCCAGAGGCCCTAAGTGGCATCTTCAGCCACTTTTCCAAGCCTGTTTGTGTGTCAAATTTCACATACTTTTTCTCTTAAGGCCACCTTGCCTTAATTTCCTCTTTAAACTTTAAAACTCAACATTTCTAAGTCATTTCTAAGTTTCCAAAATTTTCGTTTGGCTCTTTAAACTTGACATTTCCTTACGTTTCAAGTTTCCGTAAATGTTCACTTTCCTCTTTGAATCATTTCTAAATCATTTTCCTAGTTTCCATAAATGTTCACTTTCCTCTTTTAACTTATCATTTCTAAAGCATTTTCCTACATTTCCATGACATTTCCTACATTTCCTTACATTTCCTACATTTCTTACATTTCCATACATTTCCAACATTTCCATACATTTCCATACATTTCTTTACATTTCCATACATTTCCATACATTTCTTACATTTCCATACATTTTCTTACATTTCCATACATTTCCATACATTTCCATACATTCCCATACTTTTCCTTACATTTCCATACATTTTCATACATTTCCATACATTTCCATACATTTCCTTACATTTCCATACATTTCCATACATTTCCTTACATTTCCAAGGTTCTAAAATGCACACCACATATCACAAGAAACATGCTATTTCATAAAATTAAGCAAAATGCACACAATGGGATTCGAACCTCTTCCTCAAAGTACTTCACTTGATGCCATAACCTTGCACCTTAGGTGGCGTCCTTACCACTTTTCCACATCACTTCTTGTTTTTAACTTAAAACCAATAATTGTCCAAAGTTTTCTTCCATCCTAGGATTTTAAAACTCTTAATTCATTTCCAAACACCGCCAAAACCTACTTCTCATGAATTATGCACAAACGATAACCCCTAATCTAGGATGTTACGCTTCTACCCTCCTTAAAAATAATTTCGTCCTCGAGATTACTTACTAACAACAGACAATCCTTCTCATCGCACTTATGCTTACGCACAAGACTCGATCTTAATAGAACCATCATACTTTCCAGCACAATCTCTAAGTTCACGCCCTTAGAACTCATTTCTAATGTCGCGATTTAATCGATTAAGAAGTTTTATGTATTAAAAAAATTTGTTTCACCGATTAACCGCAAGAAGTTTTATGGAAAGAATTTTTAGAAGTGGTTCTTTCAGATTCATACATGCACACGCCTTTACATTCATCCATCAATCAATTATGAACTTTCGCTCATTCAGAGAAATGTTGTAGTTTTCATTGTTGTTGTTTTTCCACTACCTGTGGGTATTTTCGTAATTTGTCCTCACAGGGTATTTTTTCGCAATTTATCGAAACAAGGTTCCTTGGTGATGTTGTCAATAAGGGTATTTTGGTAATTTTTGAAATCCCGGGGGTATTTCAGAAATTTTAAAATTACAGGGGTATTTCAGTAATAAACCAGGGTAAATTTATAAATCTTAATAAATCAAGGATATTTTGGAATTTACAAAACTTGAAGGTTGTTTCTGAGAATTTTTTTCCAAATCAGTGTTGTTGCAGAAATTTTTGAAGATCGGGGGGTCATTCTGGTAATTTTGTAACTCGGGGTATTTTGGTAATTTACAAGTTAGGGGTAATTTCGTAAATTTTTTTTCTTCCCATAATCAAGGTATTTTGATATTTTGTAAATTTAGGGTTCCTTTAAGCAAAGTAGTGAAATTTTGATAAGAACTGTGGGTATTTTGAAATTCCATAAACCAAGGGCATTTTCGTAATTTTACCACTAGGGGTATTTTAGTAAATTGGTAAATCAGAAATATTTCAGAAAAATTTATAAAAATAATCTTTTCAAATCAAGAGGGTAATTTAGAAATTTTAAAACTAGGGTTTCCATAAAATACAATTAGTCCCTTTCGGGTTTTAGTTGGGGTTTAGCAGTGCATAAGTCCTCTTGGTTAGGGTGAACGGAGGCTACGCACCAGGTAGGATTCGAGTAAAGAGGAGGTGAGTCGCTAGGACTGCTTAAATACCAAGCTCTTACTGAAACCACTCCTAGACATGCGCACAACAGTTACCACACCCTAGCTCGGCGACTTAATCACAGGTTTGTCTAATGGTCCTTAAGTCTTATGTACTTGTGTTTTTGAGTAAACTAGTCCTAGGGTTCAAGATCCTACTTCACTAATCTACGCTGCCATAAAAGCCCATACATTTCACATATTCAAATCACTTGAAGTCGAAGTACTTACCGGTGGATCATGGCCTGAGACTTAGTGGGCCATGCCGAAAAACTCTAAAATTCACAAAAATTCTTTTTGGGCTTATCTTTGAAAATGTTTTGGGCCTTAAACCCAAGGCCGGGAGTTTAAAATTGGGCTCTGATACGAAACTGAAACACCCCAAAACCCGGCCCACGAGCCTTGACCGGATCTGGTATGTTCCCTGTAAACTGCTTCAAATTCTTTTGTTACTTAGGAAAAACTTGTGTGTTTTGGAAGAAAGATCGTTTTGGTTGGGCTTGAAATGAAAACAAGTTTATTTCATTATTAAGAATCCTTTACTTTAAGTGACAAAATGTTTGGGCTTTGTTTTAAAATAGATTTACTTAATCTTTTAATAAGTAAAAGTTTGTAAGCTTAATAAATAAATACGTAATAAAATAATTCTACTAAGGCCTTATTACATCAAATAATTCCCAAAATTTAAATTCAAAATACTTAAAATAAAATAGTCCAAATAAAAGAAATTTGAACTTCACATGGCCTCCACTAAGCATCTCGCCACCTGTCCATCACCGGTCGTCACCGAAAAGTAATCCCACAACGGGTGAGTCAATGACTCAATGTGTAACCAACACTAAAATTTAATATTTCAAGCATACAAGTGTCATACATGCTCATAAAGCATTTAAACAATATGATGCAACCCGAACCCAAACCTATATGCCATCCGCTACACACCACCCGCACCATCCCGCACACACCGTGGGACTACTAAGTCAACCTCCTTCCGCTACACTCCATATCGCGGTCTTAGGTCACCGCATTCGTGGTCTTAGGTCACCACGCTTAGATTTCGTGGTCTTAGGTCACCACATTCAGACATCGTGGTCTTAGGTCACCACATTCAGATATCACGGTCTTAGGTCACCGTGTTTGTGGTCTTAGGTCACCACATTCACTTCCCCTTTTCATATAACCCATATGCCCCCATATTTCATACACAATATGCAAAATCATGCCTTAATTCACATTCTTATCACTTTTCACATGTTAAAAATAACATATATTCATATTCCTAGTAGGAGTAGGAAACATACCTTAGTACTTTGTACCATAGTATGGTACCTTAGCCATATTCACATTCTTATAAACATACACATTTAATTTAAAACATAGCCATGAACATATTATGGTACCTTAGCCATATTCACATTCTTATAAACATACACATTTAATTTAAAACATAGCCATGAACATATTAAAACTTAGGGTAGGGTACACACCTGATTCGCTTAACGATTTCACTTGAAATCCCGAATTCCGATCTTAGATCTTTAACTCCTACATTCGCCCATATTAAATATTTAATGAAAACTCATTCGCCATCAAACCAAATCCTAGTAGGATTAGGACACTAAAACTTACCTTGGTGCCAAATCCCGAAATCTTCACTATACTCTTTCTTGTATTCGGCAAAGCTTTAAATCACTTTAACAAATTAGTTTCGGCTTTTGAATAAATATGAACTAGATCTAAAACACCAAAAATAGGCCTTGGCCGAATATTCGCATGTCTTACCTTGTGGATTTTAAATCCCGAAATTCACCGAATAACTAGGGAACACGCGGCCTATGGTGTACCTTCGGGAAAAGAACTTCTCCTTCTTGTAGTTGACTTAAACAAATCCCAAAAAGATCTCTTCAAAGTTTTGGCAACAAGATATTAATGGGGTTAGTCCTAGATTTCGGCAAATCTTAAAAGAAAAAGGATGAAAATCGAATGATAACTAGTTCTTACCCTTAATACAGAAGTCGACAACCCCTTGTTTGAAGTCTCAAAACTATTCGGCTATGGCCTTGATTTTAGCAAACTTTTGGCTTTTGGAAGATTATGAAAGAATCAGAGAAAAGAGTTTGAGCAATTTGGTAATGAAGTTTCGGCTACACAAGGTGTATTTTCGGCTTGGCAAAACAATGAAGAAAGGAGATATTTGCTAGAGAGAATTCGGCAGAGAGAGAGTTAGAAGAAAGAATGAATGGCCCTCTTTCCCTTTTATAGCCGAAATTACTAGCTAGAGTCCTTAACTTGGCCACACTCTTCCTATGTGATAATTATCACTTTATCAAAAGAATTAATCCAACAATTATCTCCTAATTAGTCAAATTCTAAAGGAAATAAAACTCCTCTTTAAGAGCCCTCATGCCATCCACCTCTCTGCTCTTTGTAGCAAAATAAAACTTCTTTTATTTGCTTCCTAAGTGACTCGATCCTCGCCCAAATACACTTGCATGTGGCGCCATTTCCAGAGGCCCTAAGTGGCATCTTCAGCAACTTTTCCAAGCCTGCTTTGTGTGTCAAATTTCACATACTTTTTCTCTTAAGGCCACCTTGCCTTAATTTCCTCTTTTAAACTTTAAAACTCGACATTTCTAAGTCATTTCTAAGTTTCCAAAATTTTTCGTTTGGCTCTTTAAACTTGACATTTCCTTACATTTCGCTTTCCAAGTTTCCCTAGAAAATGTTCACTTTCCTCTTTGAATCATTTCTAAATCATTTTCCTAGTTTCCATAAATGTTCACTTTCCTCTTTTAACTTATCATTTCTAAAGCATTTCCTTACATTTCCAAGTGACATTTCCTACATTTCCTTACATTTCCTACATTTCTTACATTTCCATACATTTCCTTACATTTCCTTACATTTCCATACATTTCCATACATTTCCTTACATTTCCATACATTTCCTTACATTTCCATACATTTCCATACATTTCCATACATTTCCATACATTTCCATACATTTCCTTACATTTCCATACATTTCCATACATTTCCTTACATTTCCAAGGTTCTAAAATGCATACCACATATCACAAGAAACATGCTATTTCATAAAATTAAGCAAAATGCACACAATGGGATTCAACCTCTTCCTCAAAGTACTTCACTTGATGCCATAACCCTTGCACCTTAGGTGGTGTCCCTTGCCACTTTTCCACATCACTTCTTGTTTTTAACTTAAAACCAATAATTGTCCAAAGCTTTCTTCCATCCTAGGATTTTAAAACCCTTAATTCATTTCCAAACACCGCCAAAACCTACTACTCATGAATTATGCACAAATGCATAACCCTAATCTAGGATGTTACAAATTATTTATTTTAAAAGACATTCGATTATCTCGGTTTTAGAAAGAAATCATATTCCATAAGTTAGAACACGATCGTTTCTTAACTCCCAAGAATAATTAAAAATATTATGCTTTAAAAACATTATTTATTCAGATTTATCGAGAAAATCACAACCTCGTAAGTCAGGGAACAACCTTTCAAAAATTTTTTTTTTAAAAAGTAGAGTGTTGCTTATTTTAACACAAAATCTATTGTATCGAGTAAAATGTAACGTGATTTTGTAGTAAAATGTAAAATAAATTATGGTGCTTATGCATAATAGAATAATAAATATGTTAATGCATGACAATATAAAGGATGAAAATAAAATAACAAGCCAAAATAAATGAAAATAATAATTAAAAAGAACTAAAATTTAGAACTAAAGAATTAATACTAATCAAATAAACAAGCATAGTGTAACACAAATTAAAAATCATAATATTAATAATAATGATGATGACATTAATAATAAAAAATTCTAAAGTTTTAAAACTATATAGAAAGATATAGATAAATAAGTAATAAAATGATAAAATAAATAAATGTATTTAAAAGTATTAAGCAAATAAATATTAAGGAAATAATAGTAATAATAACTAAGTTAATTAATAATACATTAATAATAATAATATGTTAATAATAACATTAAAATAATGGTAAAAATAATAATGATAGTAGTAAGGAAAGTAGTAATAATAATAATAATAGTAGTAGCAAAGAATATTAAAATTAATTAATTTATTAATGCGATAATGAAAACAAATACACAAAAATAAAAAATATTAATAATATTAAATTAATAATAAAATATCAAAAATAACAAAAGAAATAAAAGAAAGGACTAAATTGAACTTAAAACAAAAGTTTGGGGCAAATCTAAAAATAAATAAAAAGAAAAGGACCGAATTTTAATGCACCACAAAAGGGTAGGGACCATTTGGGAAATTATTCCCCCATCCAAAACGCGCAGCTTCAAGGGGGACTAAAGTGAAACAGAAAGAAAATTACAAGGGCAAATTAAAATAAAAAACTGAATTAAAAAAATGCGAAAGGGCTATTCACGCAAATAACCCGTTTAATAAAAACAAATGGATCCCCTAGCGGGTTGGGTCGGTCGGATCGGTCGGCCCCCAAAACGACGCTGCTTTCAAGCGTTAGAAATTTGGTCAAAACAATGACGCTTCCTTGTTTATAAAAGCTAATTTTTTTAAAAAAATCATTTTAAACACTTCCCTTCAAAAAAAAAAAAACTCAAAACTTTCTCAAGTTTCTTCTCCCTCCCCTCAGTCCGCTCAAGGGTCCGACGAGAGCTCTAGGGCCGATCGCCACTGTCAGTGTCGCCGTGTGCGGTGGTCGAACCCCCAAGTACTTTTTTCTCTTTTTTATACTATATTTTAATATGTATGTATAGTTAAAAAAATAAAAAAAATATTGATTTGTTTACATAAAGAGTTTCGAAAAGAAAAAGGAAAAAAGAAAATAAAGAAAAAGAAGATAAAAAGAAAAATGACAAAGAAACCTACTATTTTTCGATGAATAAAGCTTAATCGATATTTCTCTGTTTTGTGTTCAATTATTTGTAGAAAAAAATTACAAAGGTTTCTCTTGTGATTTTATAGCCGGAATAACATAAAATAAATTCTTTTTTTTTGTTATTTCTATGCTGTTGTTGTTTTGTCTCGTTTGCAGGTATAGAGGCCGTACGGTGTGACGTGGAGGCGCGAGCTTGGCAGTGTACGGAGGCGTGCGGTGGCTGAAGAGGAAACCCTAGGTTTTCTTAGTGTTTTTTTTGTTATGTGCTTGTTAGGCTAGGGTCTTTTCTGTTATGTATGCACATTTACAGAAGAAAAAATAAAAAATAAAAGAATAGAGACCTTTAAATCTGATTTTTGATTTCTGATATTCGTAAAAAAAATACAAAGGGGTTTATTTCAATTTTTATAACCGAGTTACAGATTCGGTTTTGTCTGCTTTCGTTTTGTTTTTTGTTATTTTGTCGTTTACTTCTTTGCTTTGTTATGCGTTGGCCCATTGTGTTTTGTCTTCGTCTTTGCTCCTGCTGTTGTGTGTTTCCTTTTCAGGTCATGGGCGGCGCAGAGGGCAGGTGGGCTGACGTGCGGCGTTGGCCAAGGTAAGCCTAGGCTACTAGCATACGGCGGCTAGGCTATTTAGGGTTTCAAAAACCCTAAAATTTTCTAAAATTTTTTTGATATTTGGGCCTGTTTTGGGTTAGGTGTTGGGTTTTAATTTTGTAAATGGACATTGATTTTGGACTATTAAATTATTTGTTTGTTTGGGTTTATTTTGTTTTATTAACCTGGGCCAAAATTGGCTATTACAGTATGTATTAAGCCCATGGTTAATCGTTAAGTGATGTCGATTGTAGGTTCGTGATTAAGGAGATTGTAGCACGCGTTATTACTAGGTGTGTACAAACACTACACAGACACGATATCGGCAATGTCGAAAAGCCGAAAGTGGCTAAATGGGCTGGTGGGCCCTAGGGTTAAGATATGTGGAATTGTTGATTTGTCTGTATGGATTGAATTAGTCATGCAGGTTACACGAATTGGAATTGATTTGGGCCTAATGGGTCATATGAAAGAGATTGGGCCTAATGGGCCACATGAATGTGATTTGGGCCTGATGGGCCATATGAGCGAGTTGGGTTTAGTGGGCTTTTTATCTGGGTTTGAGCCTAGTATCTGGTAACTGCCAAAATATGCATAAAACTTAAACACATAATTGCAACTGTGGACAAGTCATAAGGTTGAAGTGTGGTAATGGGTATATGCATGTCTAGGATTGGATCTAGGAAGAGCTTGGCACTTAAGCGGTCTCAATGACCCACCTCCTTTTCTCTGGAATCCTACCTGGTGCATAATATCTGTTTACTTTAGCCAACGGGGACTTGTTAACGTACCCAGGTAAGTACTAAATCCATAATACTTTAAAATGACCAAAATGCCCTAAGGGCGAAAATGACTAAAATACCCCTATGAGTTAAACTTAGGATTTATGGGTACGATATGCTGTATTCATATGATATACTGCCTAGGTTGCATGTGGGTGGGAGTTATGGTAAGGAGGAAGAATTTGAAGGTTGCATGGTTACTTGACGACCGTGGATCGACCGTTGGCTTTTAAAGTCGAATATATGACTAGCAGTTTTGCTGCAACGTTAGGTAGTATCGCAACCGGGCTACCATTGCTATGTAGCGGACGGGTGGGTCGATTTAGAAATCCCCACAGGTGTATAAGGTTGGAAGGGAAATGTTGTGTAGCGGATGGATTATTGGGGAGGGTTTTTACTGCATTGTATATGTGATATGTTTAAGATGTTGATATTATGAGAAAGGTTTTGGCTCAACTGATTGCTTGTATACTATTTGTTTGCTGAGGGTTGTACACACTGAGTTTCGAAACTCACTCCCTCTTATATTTTTCTCGTGGAATCCTCGGTAGTCGGTTCGATTTAATGAAGGGACTCGAGGTGGTCACTAGCAAGACATTTTCGCTTTTCCCGATTTTCTTTATAGTTTTAAGTATTTTGATTATTTTATGTCCGGATTGCAAAAGGCCTCCTCTCGCTTATCGTTACATTGATTGCTTTACTTTCTATTGAATTTATATCAAGCAATGGTTTTTATTCAAAATTAAGCTTCATTGGTAAAAGTTTTATTTTTAATACTTGTTAACTTATAATCGAAGATAAATTTCCAAATACATACCGCTTTGGAAGACAACTATAATCTGGTTTTTAATCAAAATTCTTGAAGAAGGGTTTTCAATGAAAACAAGGTTTTTCACAAAAATACTTCAATGTGACACGCTGGATTCGGCCATAACGTCCGGGCTGGGTTTGGGGTGTTTCAGAAACAGTCGTGTGCCTCATTTTGAATGCCCACGTGGCCTGAGACATGGGTGTGTCATTTGGCCGTGTGAGCCACACGGCCAACTCAAACAGGCATGTGACCGCTGTATTAAAGAAAAAATTTGAAATTTCACGAAAAATTCTCTAAGTTCCCGATTTAGTCCCAACTTGTTTCTAATGCTAAAATTGGGTCTCGAGGGTCCATTCAAGGGACGATATGATTAGTTTTGGATATGAATAGTAAATAATATGAATTATATGTAAATGTTCTGTAAACTCCGATAATGCTCAGAACCTGCTCCAAAGAATAGCATATGAGTTAGGGTGTTACAGATACTTTAAGGACAAAGTTTCAAACCTTGATATTATGCTTTCAAGTAACTTTTTAATGATTTTATATAAATTATTAAATGATATTAATAACCTTATGATAATGTTTGCTAATTTATTAAAAATAATTTTAATCTTTTTTCATTTGTATATGATATTTGACACTAATTCAATTAACTACATTGTATAGATTATAAACTATAGATATATTACCTTGATTTAAAACAAATTAATTTGAAATCATAATAATTTTCTTCTTTTTATTTAAATTAATAATTTACTTATAACACCGACATAAGTATAAGGGTTAATTTCATCAAATGCCCCAAGCCCACCTCATTTTAAATTATCCTTAAACTTTAAAACAAAACCATTAAAATATCAATAATATATTAATTACGTCTTTCTATCAATTTATACTATTGTAAAATTTGAAATCAATTTAGAATTCTAGTCATAAATTAAAGATTGAGTCGACGTGCCTTTTTGGCATAGTTGCTTCGAGGATTTGGAAGAATCGGAATATTAGTATTTTTCAAGGAGTACTGTGGAGCATTGAAGAGAATGTCAAATGTGCGTATAGTTGAGTTAAACAATACATCTCTGCTTGTAAGGGAGGAAGTTCGGTGAGGCATATATCGAGGAAGGAGAAGGTGAAAACAAAAAGGTGCATTCAATTAAGATCCGATGGAGCAATTAAAGTTAACATTGGCTATGCAGTTGCAAGAGGAGTTTTGATAGACCACAATGAGGAATGGATCCTTGGGTTTAATCATAGATTGGGAAAATGCTCTGTGTTCGAAGTTGAACTGTGAAGTATTCTTGATGGTGTGACATTGGTTCAAAGAAGACAACATGATAAAGTTTTAGTACAGACATATAACATGAAAGTGATTGGGGAGATCAAGGAGTCCATCTCTAAAGGATCAAATTCAGCATTAATACACATTATACAACTCTTGTAAAATGAGAAAAATTGGTCAATTAAGTATGTTCCTAGAGAGGAAAATAAGGAAGCGAATCATATTATTAAGTTAGCTTTTGGTAGGGTGGAGAGTCTACAATTATATGTAACATCTCCTTTAATCTCTTTCTAGCATTTTGTAAATTTTTTTTCTATTAAAAAGAATTCGTAGCGAAATTAACGTAAGTATAAACATATAATCCACCAAATATGCAACCAATTTTTCAGAAAAATATTAAATATACCATATGAAACACGTATCCATGTCCATATACACACACGTCTCCCCATCCTAGCCATTATACAGATTAATTAAACGTTGAACATGATAATTTAGTGCAAAGTAGAGTAGAGCAATTGAGAATTCGAACTATGCGATACAAATTAAAAAACCACAATTATCTAAACCGATTCGAATAATATATTTATTTAAATTATAATTAATTTTAATTTTTATGTAAAAATCAGTATTTTATATTTAAAATAGTGAAAATATATATTTAAAATTATTTATTTATTTTTACTTTTTTTAGAAATATTTATAAAATATACTTTGAAACTTTACCAAATATTATTCAAACAATATAAAATAAAGTTTATTTTATTTAAATAAATCTAAAAATAAAAAATGTAATAGCCCATTTTGACCAAAGTTAAACCAAATAATAATAAGGAGCCCATTTTACAAATCCGAACACCTAAAACCCTTAAGCCCAACTCAACCCACTAACCCTAACCCAAGTTAGAAAAGAAAAACAAAATAGCCAACAAAACCCTAGGCGCCATTCCCATCTCTTTTGGCCACTTGCTTCGCTCTCTGAGCACTCGCTTCCACCACCACCACCATGCGCAAGACCACTTGCTCGCAAGAGCAATAAAAATGAAAGGACAGTATATAATAGTCCGAAAAATTGTGTAAAAAATGGCTATAAAGCCAAGCAAAAACTGTGTAAAAGGGGACCTTTTTCTTTTCTCTTTGTTAAGCAATCAATAGAAAAAAAAACAGATTCAAAAGCAAAATAACAGTAGAGATCAATACACAAGAAAGAAATTTCAAAACACAAACAGATTCAAACACCAAGCAAAGATTCAAGCAAAAAAACAAAAGCAAGAATATCTGGAAAGAAAGAAAAACAAATTGAAAGGTGCTAAGGTCCTTTTTTCCTTTTTTTTCTTTTATTTTCGTTCTTCAATCCATTATATCCACATATATATTCACGCCTTTTTACTAAAAAATAGTATATATATAAAAAGGAAAAAGGAATAAAACTCTACCTTTTCGGGCTCCAACCGTCAGTACGGTGGTGCTTGGCGACGAGCTCATGCAGTGGCGCCTCACCAAATCCCCATCGGCGCCTCCTACCGCAGAGAAAAAGAAGAAGGAAGGGTTACATTTTTTTAAAAGCAAGGCAAATGATTTTTTTTTCAGAAATTGGCCTTTAATAGCCTTCCAAAACGACGCTGCTTTGAGTCGGCTTTAACGCCCAAAACGACGCTGCTTTGCCTCGTGATCCGCGTGTTGACCCGACCGCCTCAGATTCGCGTGTTTTCTAAAATGGGGAATTTATGATCGCAGTCCCTCCGCCTTTTCATGGTTTTGCAATCAAGTTTTCCGCTTTTTAATTTTGCCTGAAAGTCTATTTGGTTTTAATTTGTCCCCTGTCATTGCTGCTGCTTTTGGCCGTAGGGCTTATTTCATCTTTAGTCCCTCCGCTTCTTAGGCGACATACAATAAGGCCATTCTCTCTTTTATTTATTTTAGATCTAGCCTCAAACTTTATTTTAAATCCAATTTAGTCCCTTTTTAGTTATTTTGGTTATTCTATTAATTTAATATCCTTATTATCATTAATATTATTATTATTTTAGTATTATTATTTTCATTATTATTACTATTATTGTTGTTACTATTATTATTTATTTTGTTTTATTCTTAAACTATTATCATTATTTTTTATCTTTTATAACTATTACCATATCACTATTGTGTAAACCCAAATTTGCCCGGGCCCAGCAAACAAATAAAAACAAAACCAAATCCCATTCAGAAACCCAAATACCAAAGCCCAAAACAAAAAAAAAAAAAACCTAACCCTAATCTTCCTCTAACCCTAGCGCCGCAACCACCTAACCCCACCTGTTCTACCCACCGCCAACCTCGCTTCCACACCACCACTTGCCCGTCACCATCTCTCCTCGCACCACGGCCACCGTCCCCATCGCCACTTGCTCCCATGCCCTACAAGAACGAGAGAACACGCAATGAAAGGTAGAAGCAAAATGAACAAAGAAACAAGTTGTAAAAGGCTATAAAAGCCGATTCATGTTTTGTATTTAGGGTCCTGCTTTTTCAAAAAAAATAAAAGGATACAAAAAAAAACGCAAAAAGAGTAGATCCACAAACATCAAAATAAAAGTCCTAAAAGGTGATTCTTTTTTCTTTTAAAACTTTATTTTGTTTTACTCATCAGAGGTTCTTTTATTTATGTAAAAATATCAAAAATACGCATATATGAACTGTAAAACTTAAAAAAAAAGAGGAAAAAACGCATCACATTACGATTTTTGGCCACTGTACTGCGACCGTGATCAAGCGTCGGCATGGCGACCACCGAAACCTCACCAGACTTCCCTTGCAGAAAAAAAGATAAGAAAAAATTTTTTTAAAACCTTCAAAGAATGATTTTTTTCGACTTTAGGGCTTTAATAGCCCTCAAAACGACGCCGCTTGGGTCGCCTTTAAGCCCAAAACGACGCTGTTTTGCCCCTAGGATCCGCTGTTGACCCGACCGCCTCGGGATCCGCGCTTTTAAATGAATGGGTTATTTGCCATTTTGGCCCTTCGCTTTTTAAACATTTGCAATCGATCTTTTTCAATTTTTAAATTTAACCTTATGATTATTCCGTTCATAATTTAATCCTCCCAATCGCCGCTGCTTTTGGTCAAGGGTTTATTGCCTCTTTGGTCCCTCCAAATTTCGTGCGTGTAAATAGGCCCCTAACCTTTCTTTTATTTTAAATTGGCCCGTAAATTTTGTGTTTTAATTTAATTTAGCCCTTTTTATTGTTTTCACCATCTTTTTTTACCTAGCTAAAATTTATTACCATTATTGATATTATTATTATTATTATTATTATTATTATTATTATTACTATTACTATCGTTTTGCTATTAGTATTGTTATTTATATGTATATTATATTTACTATTATATATCCTTTTACTATCACTAATATTATTACCAGCTTTCATTATTATTATTGTCTTATTATTATTCGCTTTGTATTCATGCATTATTTTCACTTTCATTTGATTATCATTTATATTGTTATTTTCACATTAGTACCAAGTATTTTATATTTTATTATTTTATTATTTAATCTTCATCGCTATAATTGTATTATTCTATTTTACCACTAATATTATATATGCATAGTAATCGTCATTGTTTTATATCATTATCATTATCATTATTTCTCTTACATTTGCCATATTTATATCTACGCTTATTTCACTTAACCTCATATTATTACTACACAAAAATGTATTTTGAAAATCATCATAATTTCATTTAAAGGTTTTAGAATAAAGGTGATGTTTTGTATTTAGGAATTCGGGAAATAGTGCCCTAACGTGCTGGGTTGCGATTTTCCGTTTAACTAAATAACTTAGCATCCCTTTTACGAAGTTTTGCGAATCACGAGACGACTTTGACTACGAGAGATTAAAACATCGTATCCTAACGTGCTGGATGTGATGTTTATAACTTTTCGGGACAAAGAAATCTCAAGTATTGACTCGAGCCTTTTCTTAAAAATTAATACGATACGATGCATTTTATAAAATTGCTACACTCCATTTAAAGGTTTTAAAATAAAGGCAATGTTTTGGTATTTAGGAATTCGGGGAATAGTGCCCTAACGTGCTGGGTTGCGATTTTTCGTTTGACTAAATAACTAAACATCCTTTTGATAAACTTCGTAAAATCATGAGATAGCTTTGATTATGAAAGTTTAGAACATCATGTCCTAACGTGCTGGATGTGATGTTTGTATCCTCTCGGAGCAAAGAAATCTCAAAATTATGGCCCTAATTATTCAAACATTTTTCAAAGGATCCGTATTTTAAAACCTTTTCAAACTTCCGACATTAAGACACTAATTAATCATTTTGGTACCAATTTTGGGCGACGAGGGTGCTAGCCCTTCCTCGTATGTAATCGACTCCGAACTCGATTTTCAAAGCTTCGCACTAAAAACACTGCTTTTAGTAAAACAAAATGTTTTATTAAAATAAAGGTGATCCGATCACACCAAATAAAGGTCGATGGCGACTCCTGCTTTATTCCTCGTTAAAACCAAAGTCGAACCCCATTTTGTCTTCCAAAAAAATGGTTACGATACTTTGCGACTCCATCGGGATCGATTTAAAGTCAAGCCATAAATTGATTATTTTCATCTTTTGTTGGAAGTTTGAAAGTTCGATTTGAAAATTTTGATCTTTTAATTACATGTTGTTTTAATTTCGCATCGCATTGCATGACCGCTGTGGTCACACCTTTAAGTGGGAGTGAGAAACTACTCTTCGTGAGGTTTTCACCTCCGCGTGATAGTGGATCGCTTTTGGGATACATCCGTATTTATGTCATCGTGAGATTTTCATCTCCGTAGCCATAGGGAAATGTATTCCCTCGAATCAACTTGATCCATATGAGCCTATAATGGGTGAGGATTGAGGAATCGCTGGTTCAGTACCTCTTTAGAACCGAACCTTATATAGTGAGCCCTAAGAACCCACCCTAGGTAGAGCCATGCCAAACCCTAGTGGTTAATGATTAGGTACTTTTATTCTTTGCTTACTGTGTATGGAATACTAATTTACTTTATTTTATTTTTAATTTTGTATGACATATTCATCAAAAAGGTGTTGATTCACGCTTAATTGCCAAATAGATAGCTTGTCATGGAGAGGGGTTTTTGATAAAGTGGAGGATAATACTACCATCCTAATATGGGCCGAGACAAGGCAAGAAGAAAAGGTGATAGTCTTACAAAGGGCATATGTCGTAATTATGGGACTTCACACGACGTTGTCACCCAAAATAATCTTCAAGAGATGAAAGAGATATGGAGTCAATGGGACGACGAGATCAAGCGACTATTATACTGTCATTACGGTGATTTGCCTTATCTGCTCGACATCAAGGTAGACCAGCACTTATTCCGAGCTATGGCCCAATTTTAGAATCCCGCTTATAGTTGTTTTACTTTCGGGAAAGTGGACTTGGTGCCTACTATAGAAGAATACACAGCTTTACTCCGTTGCCCAAAAATTCAAACTGACAAAGTTTATGCAAGACCTATTAATGTCCCCACATTCTTAAAAAAGCTGATGAATATTACGAGGATGAGCGAGCAGTGGGTTACAGCTCGGATAAAACAAAAGGGAGATTGTAAGTGCATCCCTTGGAGAAGTTTAAGGGATTTGATCATAGCGCATCCTGACGTGAAGAAAAGGGTTGACATTTTTGCCTTGAGCATTTATGGACTGATTATTTTCCCTAAGGCTCTAGGGCATGTGGACGAGGCGGTCTCAGACTTATTCGACAGATTGGATAGAAGAGTCACACCTGCTTCGCAATTCGCCAAACTTTTAGGTCTCTAAGCTGCGTCAAGAGCGCGAAAGAAGATTTACCGGTTGTGCATAGCTCTTACTAGTATGGTTTAACAGTCACTTTTGGAAAGCGGAAAAGGCATCGTGTCCAATCTTCTCCGAGGACTATTCCCCGCTAAAAGAATTAGCAGCCACGCCAAGGCGAGATGATCTTACAGAAGAAAAATGGATGATGATTCTGCAAAGCTTGCAAGAAGAAGATGTAGAATGGAAAGCTCCTTTAATGATTCTGATGAGATCTTATACCGTGGGAGACTTTGACTGGGTTCCTCATCGGGAGTATGGGGAGTCGCTTGATATGCTCCTCTCCTCGTGTTGAGACAAGATGATTGAGGCGCTTATACCGCAACACAAGGTCTAATTCAAGCGAGTTTGAATACAAAGGAGACAATTGTAAGAAAAGAGTTCGTGAAATAATGAGTGCTTGAGTCTGACTCACGTAATGAAAAGGTTTGCCACTAACCCGATGATAACCCCTGAATATGATCGATGGAGGAGTCAGAAAATCAATGACAATATCCCCACATCAGGCCAAGAAAACGCCCGATCGGTGGAAGAGCACCTGCAGGTAATCCCGTCAGAGCTTGAAATTATCAAACAGGATTTTGAGAAGAAGAATGTGGAATTAGGGAAGAGGATAGAACAATTAGAAGAAGAGAAAATACAGTTAGGGTTGGATGTTGACATTAAGAAACTGGAAGCCGAAAAGCTGAGGAAAGGGAAAAATAAGGCTGAGGAAGATTTGGACAGTTTGAAAACAGACTATAAAAAGCTGTGAAGGTCAATGAAACTTGCTGGATTAAGAAAAACGTCAGAGCAATGGAGTCAAGAACTTAGAGAGGAAAAAAATAGAGCTAGTCAATGGGAAAGGGAACTCCGAGATACTCAAGTTCGAGAAGATACTCTGAAAAGAAGTTTGGTAAAAACCCAAAATGAGAAAGAGGAATTAAAGGCTCGGGTGGCAGAATTGGAAAGATCCTTGTATCAGTATCGTAGCCGCAACTCTACAGTTGAATTAAAGGCTAGTCTGAGTAAAATTGAAGAAATGAAAGCAAGAATCGAAGAGCTAGAATCTACTTTACATGGTTGTGAGCTACGGTGGAGCTTCTTGAAGTCAATGAGGAGCGTTGAAGCAACAACTTCATCACTCTCGTAACCAAGTCGAGACCGGATTACATTATGGGGAAGCCGTGGTTCAAGTGCGAGTTCATGGACCACTTACAAACTTTAGGAGTCCGAGCTGATGTACTAAGTTTATTTTATGAATCAAAGTCAGAGCAAGGACAAGAGTTAGCTAGGCTTCTTGAGGAAGTCAAGGCCTTAAGTATTAGGGTGAGGCCTTATATGTAATCCATTCGATGTAAAGAAACTTGTTTTCTAGAAAAGTTATTCTAATGGAAATTGAATCAGAATTAATGCCTTTTTTGCATACATTTCATGCATTAGCATTACATTGCATCATGTGCATTAAATCTCACAAAGGAACCTTAAATTATGACAGTTACCCTGGAACATCACTACAATACACGAGAAAAAACAAAAATCATGGATCAAATGATAGAAAGATTAGAGCAAATACAAAAGGAAATACAGGAACAGATGCAAGAACGATTAATCAATATGCAACAAGACATGATAGAATGAATGCAAGAATCTCAAAATAGCATGATGAATCAATTGGCGCAGTTGTTGGCCAATGAACGTGAGAAAGGAAAGGGCGTTACTACTAGTTTGGGAAATGATAATGACGACCCTGTTTACCCTCCGGGTTTTACCCCACCTAATACCCAAGCGCCACCGGACGTACATCCCCAAAGGACGCCTGTTACTATTAGACCACAATATCAGGTTAATACCGCGATACCGGCCCACCTCCCGACTGGTTCGGGTACTAACCCAGGAGAAAGTCTAGCTAACCTCGTGGTACCTGATTTCGATGAACTGGCAGAAATGGACAAGGCAAAAATAGATTTGTCAAAGCAACTTGAGAACCGTTGCAAGTGGCTAGAAGAAAAGTTTAAAGAAATAGAAACGGCTGACCATCGTTACGGGATGGACACTAAAGACTTAAGTCTGGTCCCGGACTTAGTCCTTCCGCCAAAGGTCAAAACACCAGAGTTCAAAAAATACAACGGACTAGTCATCCCGAGGCGCATAACAATGTTCTACCCACGGATGGTGGGGCACTTTAATAATGACCGCCATCGATTCATCGTTTTCAAGACAGCTTATGGTCTCTCCGCCAAATGGTATAACCAACTTAGCCGCGCCCAAATCAAGACGTGGAAAGACTCGCACAGCCTTCATGAAACATTATGGCCATGTGGATCAAATTGCCCCCGATAGAATCACGCCCAAAATATAGAGAAAAGCCGCTAAAGTTTTAGAATGTATGCCCAGCGATGGAGAGAGGTAGCAATACAAGTTCAGCCACCACTTTTGGAAAAGGAGACAACCATGCTCTTTATAAATACGTTAAAAGCTCCTTTCATCAATCATATGCTGGGAAGTGCCACTAAAAGCTTTTCAGACATCGTGATGTCGGGGGAGATGATAGAAAATGCAATCAGATGTGGCAAGATAGAAGTGGGAGAAAGTACCAGAAAGACAATCCCAAAGAAAAGAGAAAATGATATAAATAACCTAAGTAAAGGTTATCCGAAGCCTATTATCAGAATCAGCCCAAGGTCAGTAATCATCGATCATCGTGGCTCTCAGCGTGAATCCAAGACAAAGCGTAACACGGAGAAAATTCAATTCACGCTAATCTCAGTCACGTATAAAGAAATGTACCAGAACTTATTCGATGCACATATTGTTTCCCCACATTACCTAAAACCCCTGCAACCCCCATACCCTAAGTGGTATGACGAAACGACAAAGGCAAGTACCACGCAGGGATTGTGGGGCATTCAATAGAGAACTGTCTTGCTTTCAAAAAACTGGTGGAAAGACTCATCCAGATGGGCGTTATAAAAGTAGACGATACCCCCAGCACGGGACACCCACTGTGTAATCATGAGGTCAATATGGTAGGTGAGAACATAGGAAGGAGAGTTAAAAGGGAAGTTGACGAAGTAAAAACTCTGATGAGACAAGTTTGGAAAGAAATGATAAAGAGGGGATTAGCTATATCAAGTCCAGTAGGAAAGCATGAAGGAACAAGAAGAGGCCGTGAGTTTCATAACATGGAGGGGCATGAAATCCAGGACTGCATTGAGTTCAGAATTCTGGTACAAAGGCTGATGGACAACAAGGAGTTGGAATTTTTTGAAATTAATGAAGGCTAAAAAGAAAGAAGCATTTGCATGTTGGAAGATGAATCAGTAATAAAAGATTCGAAAGCTAACTATCCTTTGGTCATCATCTCGCGGCCAAAGAATGATGGAACCGGGATAAAGACAACTTCGAAGATCGTGATTCGTAAATCGGTGGTCCTTTCGTGTGAAGACAACAAAGAGGTTCCCCAGAACTCTAACTGCAACCTGACGATTCCTGAAATAGGGGACTCGTCCCACACCACGAAAGGAAATTAGGAGCCTCCGAAGATTGTAATCCGAAGACTTGCTGCCTTTTCATACGAAGATAACAAAAAGATTCCCTGGAACTACAACTGTAATGTGACTATTCCTGGGAAAGAAGACTTGTCCAGCACTGCAAAGGGAAACCGTGAAGTAGGCTCTATACGCCGTGGCGAAGCGTTACTGACACGGCAAACCCACTAATCGAGCTTGCAAAAGAGAAAACCTCGGTGGGCGAACAAAAGAGAAAAGTGCGACCAAATAGGAGCTCCTATAAATGAGCCAAAGAAGGAAGACGAGGCTAGGGAATTCTTGAAGTTTTGAAGCATAGTGAATACAAGATGTCGTGGAGCAATTGATAAACAATCGGCTCAGATATCCGTGCTTGACTTGTTATTAAGCTCGAGCGCACCGCAATGCAATCGATGAAAGTATTGAATGAAACTTATGTTGCTAATGATATCACCGCTTATGTCGGATCGCCTAATTAGCAATATAAGTGCCGACAACTTCATTTTCTTTAATGATGACGAGATTCGCCAGAGGTATGGGTTCCATCAAGGCCCTCTACATTACTACACGATGCAAAGGATACACTACCGTGGATACTAGTCGATAACGGATCGGCGCCAATGTCCCGCATTATCAACGTTGAATCGTTACCCATTGATAGCTCTCACATAAAGGCTTGCTACAATGTAGTAAGGGCATTTGATGGAACCGAAGGAAAGTCATGGGAGGATCAAGTACCTCTTTTAATTGACCCAAGTACATATGAAGTGGATTTCATAGTGATGGATATCAGGCCATCGTATAACTGTTTGTTGGGGAGACCTTGGATACACTCAGCGGGAGCGGTCCCCTCATCCTTGCACCAAAAATTGAAATTAGTCACAGAAGGCCGTTTGGTAACAATAAATGCTGAAGAAGACATCATCGCAACCGTGACCAGCGGTGCACCATATTTAGAAGCAAATGAGAAGCGATCAATGCTCCTTTCGCTTTTGAATTGGCCAATGCAACGCTCGTCATCGAGGGAAACAAGATCCCAAAGGTTTCAATTATCCAAAACCACAAAATGGGTTTGCAATTAATGGTCGAAAATAGGGCCGTACCCAGAAAAGGACTAGGAAGGTATCTCCAAAGAGGAATCGAAGTCCCGAGATTGAAAGAAAAAAGAGACCTCTTTGGCTTAGGATTCAAGCTGAACGCAGAACAAAGAAAGAAAGAGTTAGAAAAAAGCAAGAAAGAAGGAAAGCGCTTTGGGTGGAGATGAGATTAAATGGGAACCGATGATGATTCCTCATATTCGTGAGACCTTTATATCGAGGGGTTATCCATCCGGACGAGGAATGCAAAATGAAGAAATCGTATGTCAACGCTATATCCGAGGGAAAATTGAGGAAGAAAATCGAATGGCATCCGCCTTATGAGCAGTGCAAAAATGTTCTAAACAACCGGATCACAAGGAGATTCTGTAGCTTTTAGAACTCATTCGTAGTAATACTGGAACACACTTATTGCTTTAAGTCTAGAAGCAATAAGAGTCCCTTTTGTGAAACATGATTTTGTATAAGGCATCGTTATTTTCAATAAAATACATCTCCGCCATCTTTTGAGCAAATTTTCTTTTATGTTCATTTCATTCATTCATTATTCTTTCTTTAGATATTCTTCTAAACATTTCTATTCTTCATTTATCATACCAATAAACATGCCTAGATTCTATGATTCTATGAGCCTTTATTCATCTCCATAACAGGTCCCCAAATATCAATGATTTGAGTAACGCTACCATCAATGATTTGAGTAACGCTACCGATGACTCAGAATGTCCTTTTGAGCAAGATATGGGTACGAAAGATTTTCAGGATTTTGGAGATGACCAAGGCTGTGACTTAGCTCCTGAACTATTGAAGATGGTAGAACAAGAGAAGAAACAAATCGCACTCACAAAGAATCGATGGAAATAGTAAA
The DNA here is from genome assembly GCA_025506655.1 of Gossypium rotundifolium. Taxonomy (NCBI): domain Eukaryota; kingdom Viridiplantae; phylum Streptophyta; class Magnoliopsida; order Malvales; family Malvaceae; genus Gossypium; species Gossypium rotundifolium. The sequence goes on along the minus strand of CP106732.1, from coordinate 5,270,174 downwards.
CCTAGGAGATGGACAAGAAAAGAAAGAAGTGAAGATTGGAGCCAGATCACCGAGAGACAAAGCAAGACCTCATTGAATTACTCCAAGAATTCAAGGATGTCTTCGCATGGTCATATCAAGACATGCCCGGTTAAGAATCGATATCGTGGTACACCGCTTGCCCATAAAAGAAGAATACAAGCCACCCAAAGTAAACTTTGAGGATGAGGCCGACGCTTTATCGAAAATAAAAGAAGAGGTCAAGAAGCAATTTGACGCAGTTTCTTGCAAGTGGTTAAGTACTTAATGGGTAGCCAATATCGCCCCGCCTCTAAGAAAGATGGGAAAGTACGAATGTGTGTAGACTATGTGGATCTAAGCAAGGCTAGCCCAAAAGATAATTTTTGTTACCGATATCGACACCTTAGTGGATAATACGGCGGGTTATTCATTGTTCTCGCTTCATGGAGGCTTCTCGGGATACAACCAGATAAAGATGCTTCCTCAAGACATGAATAAAACCACGCTCATAACCATGGGGAACCTTTTGCTATAAGGTAATGCCATTTGGGTTGAAGAATGCAGGAGCAACATATCAGAGAGCCATGGTAACCCTATTCCATGACATGATGCATAAAGAAATTGAGGTTTATGTCGACGATATGATCGCCAAGTCTCGAACCGAAAAGGAGCATACTCAAGTCTTAAGGAAATTATTTTTAAGGTTGAGGAAAGTCCAGCTAAAGCTTAACCCGGCAAAATGTACCTTTGGAGCCAGGTCAGGGAAACTGCTAGGATTTATAGTCAGCGAAAAGGGGATTGAGGTGGACCCAGACAAAGTCAAGGCTATACAAGAACTGGCTCCGCCTCGCACGCAAAAAGAAGTTCGAGGTTTCTTAGGAAGATTAAATTACATTACTCGGTTCATTTCACAACTGACTGAGAAATGTGACCCCATATTTCATCTTCTTAAAAAACACAATCCAGGTGTGTGGAACGAGGAATGTCAGAAGACCTTCGACAAAGTAAAGCACTACCTGTCCAATTCATCGGTATTGACACCGCCCAATCCAGAGAAGCCTTTGATCCTCTATTTGACTAAGATTTGACAATTCAATGGGATGTGTGCTCTACCAAGACGATGAGTCGTGAAAAAAGAAAAGGCAATATACTACCTTAGTAAAAGTTCACCGAGTGTGAAACAAGGTACTCACCAATTGAGAAAATATGTTGTGCCTTGGTCCGACAACTTCGGAGACCGAGGCAAGACATGTTGTATCATATGACCTGGCTCATCTCGAAGCTAGACCCACTGAAATACCTAATGGAGTCAACTACTTTGAATGGACAGATGGCCTGATGGCAAATTTTACTTTCTGAGTTTGACATAGTTTATGTAAACCAAAAGGCGATAAAAGGAAGTGCAATAGCGGATTTTCTGGCTAGTAGAGCTCTGGCGACACGAGCCTTTGGACTTCAATTTCCCTAATGAAGACCTAATGTACGTAGCAACCATCAAGAAGGTACCCCAAAAGTTGTCCTTGAAACCGAACTTGACGGGCATCGAATGTTATGGGCAATGGAATTGGGGCGCTCGTGTCCCCAAACGAGATCATTACCCATTTACTTGTAAGTGGATTTTGATTGTACAAACAATATGGCAGAGTATGAAGCTTGCATCATGGGTATCCGTGCCGCTATAGAACGTAAAATTAAGGTGTTGGAAGTATACGGAGACTCTGCACTGGTGATTTATCAACTTAAAGGAGAATGGGAGACGAGAGATCCCAAATTAGTCGAATACAAAAGATTGGTCCAAGAACTAATCAAAGAGTTCGATGACATCACTTTCAGTTATCTACCAAGAGACGAAAATCAGATAGCTGATGCTCTAGCCACATTGGCTTCTATAGTACGAGCAAACAACAAGGAGGATATGAGGCCTATACAAATGAGCATTTATGAGGCCCTAGCCCATTGCTACAACGTGGAAGAAGAGGAGCAAAATGATCACCCATGGTATCACGATATACTATAATACGTGAAAGATCATAAATACCCCGATCAAGCAACCGAAAATGACAAAAGGACGTTGAGAAGACTAGCTTGTGACTATGTCTTAGATGGAGAGATCCTATACAAAAGGAGAAAGGATCAAGTGCTATTGAGATGTGTGGATGGCGCCGAGGCTAAGCAGATCCTAGAAGAAGTCCATGAGGGTGTCTGTGGAACACATGCCAATGGGTTAACAATGGCCAGACAAATCATGAGATTCGGGTATTATTGGTTTACTATGGAAAGAGATTGCATTGATTATGCTAAGAAATGTCATAAGTGCCAAATTTATGGGGACAAGATTCATGTACCACCCTCACCTTTACATGTTATGAGCTCCCCATGGCCTTTTTCTATGTGGGGCATGGACATCATTGGACCAATCTCTCCAAAAGCCTCCAATGGACATCGGTTCATCTTCGTGGTGATTGATTACTTCACTAAATGGGTGGAGGCCACTTCATATGCTAATGTGACAAAATCAGCAGTCAGCAAGTTCTTAAAAAAAAATCATATGTAGATATGGAATGCCTGAGAGCATCATATCTGATAATGCGTTAAACTTGAACAACAACATGATTGCGTAAGTCCAGAGGCAATTCAAGATCGACATCACAATTCGCACCAGACGCCTAAAGATGAACGGTGCAAGAGAAGCGACTAATAAGAACATCAAGAGGATAGTAGAAAAGATGATCGAGACTTACAAAGACCGGCACGAGAAGTCGCCATTTTCCTTTTCGCTTATTGAACGTAGGTCGAACCTCCACCGGGCAACTCCTTTCTCATTGGTTTACTAATGGAGGCGATTTTACCCATCGAAGTTGAAATTCTGTCCTTTCGAGTATTGTCTGAATTGAAATTGGATGAAATGGAATGGATCCAAGTTCGATATGATCAGTTGAATCTGATCAAAGAAAAGAGACTAAAAGCTATCCGTCATCGTCAGATGTACCAAAAGCGAATGATGCGAGCATACAACAAAAAAGTGCCCAAGAGAATTCCACGAGGAGACTTAGTTTTGAAAAAGATCCTCCCATACAAAAGGATTTCAGAGGAAATGGATGCCTAATTGGGAGGGACCTTATGTGGTGAAAAGGCTTTCTGAGGGCACTAATTTTGGCCGAGATGGATGGGAAAAATCTACCCAATCCCATAAATTCGATTCGCTTAAGAAGTATTATGCTTGAAGAAGGAAAAGGCTAAAGTGAAAACCCGTAAAGGGTGCTTTAAGACCTAAAAAAAAACGGAGAGGCCGAAGCGAAAACTCGTAAAGGGCACTTTGAGACCAAAGGGGCTTTGAGTCGAAAACCTGATAAGGGCGGCTCAAATTTGCACGAAAGATAAGGCATGTGATGATTTTTGTTCTCCCAGAATTAGCAAAAAGGGAGGAATGTTACACCTCAGAACATCTACAAAGCACTGCAGATCTTCCAACGTCTATTCAGCTCAAAATGATCTTTGGAAGGATTCGATAGTGAAGCTCAAACTGCGATATCTGGGGCGCTTACTTTTTCTTTTTACCCATTTTTTGTATTCTAATAATATTTTCTTTTGTTGATTAATCCAATTCCATTCTTCATAAATTCCATTGTTATTTTAAATCTTTAAGCTGTTTGCAATTGAAATAACGACCCATAGACCCATAATGCTTTCATAAAAAGAGTCCCGCCTATTACTCCGAAGCCTCTAAACAAATAGCAGAACCTAAAACAAGATCATTGTTTAGGAACCACCACACTTAGGGGTTGGAAACGCTCGAGGAAGAGGAATCCCAAAATTATGACTATTTCTTCGATTCATTTGTCATAGATATCGACGAGATATTGCATCCGTCTGCGTGACCTTGACGAGTTTAACGAGCAATTACATTTCTAAGCTTTTAAAAGAGATCATTCTCATGACATCCTCGCATTCATGCAAATGTCCTCCATAATATCATTTAGTTAGGAGCATTCGATTTATTACAATCATTGCATCTTAATGAAAAATCATCATTTTCATGACATTCTGCATTCATGTAAGTGTCACCCACATCACACGTAGTTAGGAGCATTTGAGTCATTCCGACCATAGCATCCGCATCCTTTGGCATAAACACAAATATATAAAATCGAGTCTACAGGATATGTCCCTAGAGGACGGTGTAGCAACACTATTGAAGATTATCCTATTACCATCGACCAGCGGTGGAATGGGTGGCCCTATTGCCATCGACCAGCGGTGAAATAGGTTGAAGATTGTCCTATTACCACTAACCAGCAGTGGAATAGGTTGAAGACCGTCCTATTTCCACTGACCAGCAGTAGAATAGGTCAAAAATTGTAAATCTTGTCGCCCTAACCAGTAGTCGGGCAAGATCGAAGGCAAATCTTGGCTCCCTAACCAGTAGGGAACATGATTTAAGCTACCGCCCCATTGCCACACACCGCCAGTGGAATAGGTCAAAATTGTAGATCTTGTCGCCCTAACCAAAGAGGGGGCAAGATCAAGGCAAACCTTGGCTCCCTAACCAAGAGAGAACATAATTTAAACCACTGTTCTATTGCCACCGACCAAAGCAGTGAATAGGTCAAAATTGTAGATCTTGTCACCCTAACCAAGAGTGGCGCAAGATCGAAGGTGAATCTTGGCTCCCAACCAAGAGGGAACATGATTTAGGCCACCGCCCCATTGCCACACACCAAAGAAAGGGAATAGGTCAAAATTGTAGATCTTGTCGCCTAACCAAGAGTGGGGCAAGATCAAGGCAAATCTTGGCTCCCAACCAAGAGGGAACATGATTTAAGCCACCGCCCTATTGCCACACACCAAGAAGTGGAATAGGTCAAAATTGTAGATCTTGTCGCCCTAACCAAGAGTGGGCAAGATCGAAGGCAAATTTTGGATCCCTAACCAAGAGGGAACATGATTTAGGCCATCGCCCCATGTCCCCGATCGCAGTGAATAGGTCAAAATTGTAATTCCTGCCCTAACCAGTAGGGAGCATGATTAAGCTTTAGTCCTATTGCTTTAACTAGCAAAGGAATAGGTCAAGACCAAAGACCTCATCTTTCTGGAGATGCAATGAGCAATCCAAAATAAAACAAGTCACATCCCATTGAAGTCGCAGAAAAAGCAAATTGAAGCCACATAGCGAAGGAGTGGATCAAAGCAACAAGATATAATGGACCGAATAAGGCTACATGAAGAATAAGAGCACCAAAGAATCCGAATCCAAGTGGATCCGCAAATTGGACCTCCTTCACGTTTTTGCTCGCTCCTGTTATACGACAACGAGCAAAGAGGGCAAATGTAAACCCAAATTTGCCCGGGCCCAGCAAACAAATAAAAACAAAACCAAATCCCATTCAGAAACCCAAATACCAAAGCCCAAAACAAAAAAAAAACCTAACCCTAATCTTCCCCTAACCCTAGCACCGCAACCACCTAACCCCACCTGCTCTACCCACCACGAACTCCGCTTTCGACACCACCACTTGCCCGTCAGCCATCTGCTCCTTGCACCACCGGCCACCGTCCCATCGCCACTTGCTCCCCATGCCCTGTAAGAACGAGAGAACACGCAATGCAGCGGAGAAAGCAAAATGAACAAAGAAACAAGTTGTAAAAGGCTATAAAAGCCGATTCATGTTTTGTATTTAGGGTCCTGCTTTTTCAAAAAAAATAAAAGAATACAAAAAAATGCAAAAGAGTAGATCCACAAACATCAAAATAAAAGTCCTAAAAGGTGATTCTTTTTTTTCTTTTAAAACTTTATTTTGTTTTACTCATCAGAGGTTCTTTTATTTATGTAAAATATCAAAAATACGCATATATGAACTGGTAAAAATTAAAAAAGAGGAAAAAACATACATTACGATTTTCGGCCACCGTGTACGGCGACCGGCGACGGCGCCGGTGTGGCGGCGACCTGCCAGAAACCTCACCGGACTCCCCCCTTTGCAGAGAAAAAAAAGAGAAGAAATTTTTTTTTAAAAAAAACCTTCAGCAGAATGATTTTTTTCTGACTTTAGGGCTTTAAATAGCCCCTCAAAACGACGTCATTTTGGGGCTGCCCTTTAAGCCCAAAACGACGTCGTTTTGTCCCTAGGATCCGCGTGTTGACCCGACCCGCCTCAAGATCCGTGCGTTTTTAAATGAATGGGTTATTTGCCATTTTGGCCCTTCCGCTTTTTCAAACATTTGCAATCAGATCTTTTTCAATTTTTAAATTTAACCCTATGATTATTCCGGTTTGCAATTTAATCCTCCCTACTGCTGCGCGTTTTGGTCGAAGGAGTTTATTGCCTCTTTGGTCCCTCCAACCCTTTCGCGCGTGTAAATAGGCCCGCTAACCTTTCTTTTATTTTAAATTGGCCCAGAAATTTTGTGTTTTAATTTAATTTAGCCCCTTTTTTTATTGTTTTCACCATCTTTTTTTACCTAGCTAAAATTTATTACCATTATTGATATTATTATTATTATTATTATTATTATTATTATTATTATTATTACTATCGTTTTGCTATTAGTATTGTTATTTATATGTGTATTATATTTACTATTATATATCCTTTTACTATCACTAATATTATTACCGCTTTCATTATTATTATTGTCTTATTATTATTCGTTAGTATTCATGCATTATTTTCACTTTCATTTGATTATCATTTATATTGTTATTTTCACATTAGTACCAAGCTATTTTATATTTTATTGTTTTATTATTTAATCTTCATCGCTATAATTGTATTATTCTATTTTACCACTAATATTATATATGCATAGTAATCGTCATTGTTTTATATCATTATCATTATCATTATTTCTCTTACATTTGCCATATTTATATCTACGCTTATTTCACTTAACCTCATATTATTACTACACAAAAATGTATTTTGAAAATCATCATAATTTCATTTAAAGGTTTTAGAATAAAGGTGATGTTTTGTATTTAGGAATTCGGGAAATAGTGCCCTAACGTGCTGGGTTGCGATTTTTTGTTTAACTAAATAACTTAGCATCCCTTTTACGAAGTTTCACGAATCACGAGATGACTTTGACTACGAGAGATTAAAACATCGTATCCTAACATGCTGGATGCGATGTTTATATCTTTTCGGGACAAAGAAATCTCAAGTATTTACTCGAGTCTTTTCTTAAAAATTAATACGATACAATGCGTTTTATAAATTTGCTACACTCCATTTAAAGGTTTTAAAATAAAGGCAATGTTTTGGTATTTAGGAATTGGGAATAGTGCCCTAACGTCTTTGGGTTGCGATTTTCCGCTTGACTAAATAACTAAACATCCTTTGATAAACTTCAGAAAATCATGAGATAGCTTTGATTACGAAGGTTTAGAACATCATGTCCTAACGTCTTTGGATGTGATGTTTGTATCCTCTCGAGCAAAGAAATCTCAAAATTATGGCCCTAATTATCCAAACATTTTTCAAAGGATCCGTATTTTAAAACCTTTTCAAACTTCCAATATTAAGACACTAATTAATCATTTTGGTACCAATTTTGGGCGTATCGAGGGTGCTAGCCCTTCCTCGTGCGTAACCGACTCCCGAACCCGATTTTCAAAACTTTGCAGACCAAAAACATTGTTTTAGTAAAACAAAATGTTTTATTAAAAAAAAGGTGATCCGATCACACCAAATAAAGGTCGGTGGCGACTCCCGTTTTATTCCTGTTTTCAAAACTAAAGTCGAACCCCATTTTGTCTTCCAAAAAAAATGGTTACGGCAACTATTATTTCTTTAGCATTATTATTACTTCCATTTTATTACTATTATTTTATATTATTACCGTTATTTTCATTAGCATATCATTAATATTATTTTTTACTTATATTATTATTATTATTATTATTATTATTATTATTATTATTATTGTTGTTGTTGTTGTTATTGTTGTTTTTATTATTTAATATTTTATTTTCACTTTCATTTAATCATCACTTATATTATTATTATTCTCACCCCATTACTATTATTTTATAGATTACTATTTTATTATTTAATTATCATCATTATTGTTATTTTATTTTCATTATTATTGCTATTACTATTATTTGTTATTATCAATATTCTCATCGCTCGTCTCACTAATCCTTCCCAACATCTCAATTTTTATAACGACCAATATTTCCATGTTAGCAATTCGGGAGAATCGAGCCCTAACTTACTGGGTTTCGATTTTTCCTGCTTAAGCTAAACAACGGATGTCCTTTTAAATTGCAATTCAAATTTTAACGAAACGCTTGTTCTCGAAATTGAAATGTCGCGCCTAACTTCATCGGACTCGACATCTAGATACTTCGAGACAAGCTCCTTTTCCTAAAATAAAGGCAACATCCCTAGTTTGGCTTTTCGAGAAAACAAGCCCTAACTTATTGGGTTCGACTTCGCTTGACAAATGACGGAGATCCTCTTCAAAAATAAAACCAAGTTTTAAAAGGCAAGCTTAGTTTCGAATCTAAAGTATCGCTACTAACTTATCGGACATGATGCTTTATCTCTTCAAAATAAGAGTCTTAGCGTCCTTCTAGTGCCTTCAAATTTTGAAAATCAAAAGTATCTATTTTCTAATCATTTCAAGTTTTCAATATTAGGACATCGATCAATCAATTTGGTACTAATTTTGGGCGACGAGGGTGCTAACCTTCCTCGTCATGTAACCGACTCTCGAACTAGTTTTCTCGATTTCAAGACCAAAATCGTTGTTTTGATAAATCAAACTGCTTATTAAAATAATTATTTTACGAGGTGGCCCGATCACACCTCATCAAAAAGGTTGGTGGCGACTTCTTCTTTTTCGTTTTCAAAACCCGAGTCGACCGCATCGTTTCCTTTTTTATCAAAAAAATGGTTACGACAAAAAACAAATATAAAAAATTAAAAACCAAACGAATCCAAATTAAATTAAAACAAAGCTGATTTTATTTAAACTGATCGCATTCTTTGACACAAATCTTACTCCTCAACGCTGTCTACTCGGTGCAGCAATTAAGTGGTGAATATGGCCGGAAAACTCTCTGTTTTTGCGCTCCATACGTCAATAGCAAGACGTCTGTTTATTTGTTGTCTTGTAAAATTATATTTTTAGGTAGAAAACATTTATTTAATCTACCAAAGTCTAATAAATTACTATTATCAAAGGTTAAAATGATTTATGTTTATTTTATTTTATTCTCAAGTTTAAAATCTATGTTATTAAATAAAATTACATACCTTTTTTAAGTTTTGTATGTGATAAAAGTTTTTATTTCACTATGAATCGCATTCCTCTTAAAGAAATATTATTTCACATTACATTTATAATTACTCATAATTTTTATTCAATTTATTAGGGATGAGTTTAAAATTAATATAATAGTGAATAAATGTTTGATGTAATGGTAAAGCATATCATAAAATTTTGAAGATGATATTATTAGAAAATAAATAATGAATACTAAAAATTAATCTTAACAAACTGTAAAACGTCCTGTAGAATACTTCAATTATAAATTAAAAAAAAAAAAAACAATCAGAATAGTGATGAAAAGGAAATTGGTTGATGTGGCCAAGTCAACGTCTTTGCATTGGCAATAAATGAAAACATTTATTTGTTAAGTTAGGGAGTTGAGACTTTTGTAAGTCAAGGTCTTTGCAATTTGCAAACGTATTGATTGGGTCAACCTAAACACGTGGGAGCGGAAATAATAGTTATAAGCTCTTCATTTGTTTTTTCTTCTAAAGGAAAATCAAACAACATTGTTAAAATTAAATATAAACTTACTTAGGGTGTGTAGTAATTTTAAATTTGTGAAGATTTTTAAATGTTAGTATCAAGGATGAATCTAATTTTTTTGGAGGAGCCGTGATTAAGTTATATATTTTATGAAAGTTTAAATTTAATTTTTCTAATGATTTAGCATATATCTTTATAGTTTTAAGACTAAATCAGAATTTTATATTTTGAGGGTTAAACTATAATTTTATTCAAGGAAAACTCAGAAATTTTTTAGCGGAAGAAATTAAATTGTAATTTCTACGATAGCAAAATGTAATTTCACCATTTGAATAGCCTATACTTTTATCATTTTTAAAGGATTAAATTAAATTTTATCATTTTAAGGGTGGCCAAAGTGTAATTTTAATTTTACTAATTTAAATTTTAAAAAATTTAAAGAGCCTAAATGAAAAAAAATCATTGTAGGGAGACTAAGGCCCTTTCCAGCCCCTAAATAAGCCCTTAATTTTATTATGTATTAATTTAAACTTTAATAATTTTGAGGGGCCGAAAGCGAAACTTTCCAATTTTAGGGCCAAGCCTTTGCCAGCCCAAGCTAGAATTTTAAACCTATGAATTGAAAATATTAGTATTTGTAATTATTTGTTTGTATAAATAATATTTTAGAAAGATTTAGACTATTGAAATTTATGAGTTAAAAGATATAATTATGAAAGAAAATTAATGATATTTTTTATATAATATTTAAAGTTACTTATAGTTTTTCCTTAATTTTTAAATGAGATGATAATGTATTTTAACGTACTCAAATCTACGCCTTCTTACACTAGTAATAATATTGATACTACCAAACAAAGACTCAATTGACAAAAAAATTTAATGATATTAAAATAAATAATATAAAATTATAAAATTAGATTTGTAAAATATATAAATATTTTAATAATATAAAATATACTAAAATAAAAATAATATTTTGTAATTTATTTTATTTTATTTTATAGTAAAACCATCTGTATTAAATAAAATAATGTTATGAGAAAATCAAAAACTAATTCCTTCATATGAAATTTGAATAAAAATTCAAGTTACTCGAATCACCTTTTAAAATTTCTTTTAAATTTTAAATTTTATTTTATTTAACCAAGTAAATAAATTTTTAAACTTTTGAAAACCTTAGTAGAAACTAAGTTCTTCCTCTAAACCCCTTATCCAAATATACTCCAAATTATACTCTTAGGTTTTATAATTTTACATTCAATAAATAACAAATTTTGTATTAAATAAAAGATAATTATTTGAGGTATTTGTATGCAAATTTTTAACGACGCTAATAGATTGGGGTAATTTACCTAAAATACCTAAAATTTAAAAATTACTAAATGGGCCGCTTTGTAGAAAATTTACGAAATGGTCAGCCTCTAAAAGCGCATCCGCTGTCGGCTGCTTTTGGGGATAAGGAACTAAAGCATACAGAGACGCTTTTGCCACCTCAAAGCAAAAATGCGCCCACGAGGCGAAGCTTTTGTCGAGGTGGCAAAGCGCCTCATGGGAGCGCTTTAGCCCCAACAATCATTTTTTTGACTTGGGGGCCAACAATCAGAAAAAAAGGTATAAAAACCCCCCACCCTTTATTTTTTTCACATTTCAATCCTTTCTCAATTTTCTCTCAATTTTCTCTCAAATTTCTCTCAAGGTCCTTGAAATTTAGGCTCAAATTTCAAAATAGTCCTTTACTATTTACGAAAAAGCCCTTTATAATTTTTTAATATATTTTTTTCAGAAAATTTTAAAATTTTTTATCGAATTACAATGGCCGGGGAATTACTTCGCCTAGACAACAAGCACATCCCGTCGAGCAAATGCAAATGGTAAGTTTTAATTTTAATTTTTCAATATTATTTAATTTTTTTTCAATTATGCAATTTTAATTAATTGTTAATTTTATAATCTTTTAAACAATCATAGATCGGTGTTGGAATGTTATATTCGCAACATGCATGGTCCCCATCGCCTTGATCGAGAATTACCTACGGAAGCGGGTTTTTGGCACGTACCACGATAGGTCGGGTTCAAGTTGGAGCCGCTTTGATCGCCGCTGCTGATAGAGAGGTGGAGACCCGAGACCCACACTTTCCATCTCATCATGCGGAGAGTGTACCATCACTCTAGAAGATGTGCAATTGCGCTTGGGATTACCGGTGGATCGGTCGGTAGTCATCGGGTCTGTAACATCTACCAATTGGATGGCCATATGCTACGAGCTTCTGGGTGCCATTCCGAATAGAATTCAAGGAGCTCAGATCGATATGGCGTGGTTACGAGACACATTCCCAGAGCCGAAAGAGGGTTCGACCAAAGTAGAAAGAATACGGTATACTCGGGCATACATTCTTCAGATAATTTGAGGCTATCTGATGCCAGACCTCTCTAGAAACCTCGTCCACCTGAGATGGCTCCTGAAACTTGTTGATTTCAGAGCAGCCAGTGAATTGAGTTGGGGGTCTGCCGTGCTATTGAGGTTGTACCGGGAGATGTGCGGGGCGACGCGACCGAGTAAAGCAAAAATCAGAGGTTACCTATCACTACTGCAATATGGGCATGGTTTCGATTTCCATTTTTACGCCTCGACTCGACCACCCATATTCATTCCCACCGATAACGGGTAAATTTAATATTATATTTTACAATTATTTCGTAGATTTATAGTATAATTGCATGCTAAAAGTTTATTTAATTAGGTGGAACCATTCGACGAGTCATGTTGGAATACCTAACTCGCTTGAGGATATACGGCTCCTATTGGACCAAAGGTCGAAATCACAAGTAAGTTTCGAATTTTGTTATTATAATTTAATATTTCGTATGTAGTGTCTAGTATTATGTATATAACTAATATTTTCATAATGTTAATATAGTTTCAATGGACACTGTACGAGGATCCAAAAATTCGGGCAGTAATTCTTGAGGAGTTCTTCCAAAATCCGAACAGTTGGCACGTTAAGGTCCTATTGATCACCTACGCGACCATGGAGATGCACCAGGCAGATCGGGTTCTGTAGCAATTTGGATTCCGGCAACTGATTCCCTTGCCACCTGAGGTGCTCGATGATGAGCACAAAGTGGACTTACGGCAGCCGCACACAGATTGGCCAAGATTTTGGTCAGGTCATATCGAGACGTGGGAGAACCGGTATGACTTTTTACCTATCCGGGAACCGATCATCATTTCTGAATTAGCGTGCCTGCCGGATTACAAGCCATGGTTTAGGATCTATGGCAAGCCGTATCTGTTGTCGGAAGAAGAGAGGTGACGACAACTTTGCGAGCGAAGGGAACGTGGGGCCCCTTTAAATCCAAGGAGAAGGGGTGATGAGGCGGGGCCATCATCAGCGCCAACACAGTCACCAGGCCCACCAACAGCGCCTACACAGTCACCGGGCCCATCAGTTTAGCCGACAACACCGACAACACAACGTCTACCGTTTATGCCAAGTGCATACCCTTCCCCTTATATGTATCCTCCTAACCCATATATGTTCCAGTTTCTCAGTCCTAGCCCAGGTTGGAGTGTATGGCTTGGTTCGAGTCCGTTCCCGACTACTCCCGCTGGCCAGCCGATGGTGAGGCCGACGTCGCATGTGGGTTCAGAGGAGGTGCCGTCGGGGAGCACTTCTTTCTACCAGGCTTCTTCTCCGTTCGGGATGCAATACCCCGCCGTGGTTTATGCAAACACCTTCGGGGTCATTATTTTATCAGTGTGGGCCATCATCGCAACATCCGTAACTGCACTCCACCGCCAAGGAACCCGATTCTCGCTCGAGGTTCCATGACCCCGCCAAGCGAAGAAGGAGGAATCCAACAGAATCGTCGATCGCCTCTGTTGCAATCGGTTCCCACCAAAGACGACCTAAACCCTAAACCCCTAATTTTATTTTTTATTGTAATTTAATTTTTAATTTGAGTTTAATTTTTTTTGTAATTAAGGTTTGATTTTTTTATATTAAGTATTAATATATGTAATAAAATATGAGTTTAATTTTTTGTAATTTAATTTTTTAGTTTATTTAATTTTAATACCGCTGATAAAATAGAAATAGTTTAAATTTTTTTGTAATTAAGTATTAATACATTTAATAAAATTTGAGTTTAATTTTTTTATTTTTGTAATTTAATTTTTTAATTTAATTTTAATATCTTTGATAAAATAGAAATGGTTTAATTTTTTTGTAATTTATTTTTTATATTTAATAAAATTTGAGTTTAATTTTATTTCTTTTGTAATTTAATTTTTTAATTTAATTTTAATATCTTTGATAAAATAGAAATGGTTTAATTTTTTTGTAATTTTATAATTTAATTTTAATAACTTGAATAAAATAAAATTTCTTGTACAAAAGTTCACCGTTTTCCTCTAAAAAAATAGAAATTACATAGCCACTAGGAGACAAAAAAGCTAAGAAGACGATCAACTATTTCGATTTGGACACGAGCGAGATGTATGGCCCGGGTTCTTACACCATCCGCACAGTCGACTTTGGTTGCTCATTTCTCGGATATCCATATTGTTGCGTATTCTAGTCGAGCAAGGTTGACCTTTTGGTTTGCGCCTCAATTGTCTATCCAGCAACAGCTTATACGGTGCAAGCGATACCGACGGCCACTTACGTTCATCTGGGACTGGTGGGAATACGTGTTTCCACACATTGTACATGTTTTCTAATTTGTACACTTCGTCGACGTATCTCATTGGATCAAGACGGAGATTCTGACAAGCCGCAAGTACATGGGCGCATGGGTAACGAAGTGCATCAAATATCCCATAGTCGCAGGTCCTATTTGTCAAGTGTACACGATAATGGCCGCCAACAATACCTTGGTTCGGTCTGTCAAACTCCGTGACACGAAACCATAGGCTGTCGCGATCGTGACACACTGTGTGCATGGTGTTGGCCCGTGCCTTCCCACGATTTATTTCTTGCAAGACCTTCGGGCTCCATACGTGGCCTCCTTGCATCTGCCCTCTATAACTCGCTGCTCTCTTCGAAAATAGTGCCGCTAACTGAAAATATGTCTCTCACACAACCGATGTAATCGGCAGATGACGAGTTCCTTTTAGAACAGAATTTATGCATTCGACCAGGTTTGTGGTCATATGACCATATCGTAGGCCACCATCATATGCTTGTGTCCACTGTTCGAAAGGAATATTGCACAGGTAGCTTGCGCCTTCGGTGTTATCTGAGCGTAAACTGGCCAGCATCTCGTGAAAATGGTCTTTATTGATCTCATACCCTGCCAATATACGTTGATAGCGAATATTACATACCACTCTTCAATTGAGAATAAATTGAATATTACAAACAAAATTATATTAATAGATATTTCATACCGATATCGGTCACTTGCTATTTCTGTCTTTTAGATCGATGTTGCCCATAGTAGTTGGATGAAACATGCCTCAGGCAATATCGATGGTGTGTGCGATGCCACATGCTTCCCTGGCGTTCTATTACAGCAAGTATTCTAGGGCCCCTATCCGATATAACGCATATGTCAGGTTGGGGGCAAACATGCCTCCTTAACCTAGATAGGAAGAAGTCCCAGTCATCAGCTAACTCCCCCGGTATTATTGTGAACGCAATCAAAAGGATTCTCCCACAGTCGTCTTGTGCCACAGCTAGCAATAGCCGATGCGTATATCTACCACACATAAAGGTACCATCAATTTGTACCAATGGCTTGCAGTATATAAAGGCATCTTGGCATTGCTTAAATGTCCAGAATAGACGCTTGAACACTGTGCATCCACGGAGTAGACGATCATTGTAGTACGCAGGTTCCGTTTTAAGGTCTGTCGTCTTCGCTCGATATATCTCTCCAAAGACTGACACCACTGCCACACTTCATTATATGAAGTGTCCCACCCACCGTGTAACTTTTCTAACGCCTTCTGCTTGGCTATCCAAGCCTTTCTGTAAGAGGGCGTGTACCCCAATTGGCTACGAATACTGCCAATTAAGGCCGACACCATAGTCTTGGGATGGGCCTTCACCGTCGGGATTATTAGGTCAGCCAACATGTCTGAATCCATCTTCGGATGATCTTGTGTTACACATGTCAATGAAGTACGTTAAACAATGCAACATTACATATTATTAGTGTTATTCGAAATCATTGAACACATAGTGGTACTGTACTGGCAAGACATGTATGTCGACCTTTGTACTTTTTTATCTCCCACAACCCTGTCTTTTTCCTCAACGACGCCATGATTTTCCATGAACATGTGCCGTCTTGCACTGCACACTTCGCCTCGAACTTATCGAGCTTGGATTTAACCATATTGTAGTTAACCCCGTTCTTAATGTTGTATTGTTTCAATGCAGCAAGAAAAGTATTCTTGTTGGAAAACTGGTTACCAACTTCTAATTGGTCTGGATCCAATGAAGAATCTGTACGGTCACGCATCCGGTGTGGTAGTTCAGGAAACTCCAATGCATTATCTTGAGATACATCGACATTATGCATGTGGGCTGGAGGCGAGTACGCCCTGAATAGCGGATCTTCTTCTTCGTCTGAACCGCCCTCAACATCTTAAGGTACAATTGGAACGGGCTCCGGTTTAGAAAATAATCCAACTTCTGCACCGTCGGGCCTTGTCTCCCGAGGTGGATCCACATCGAATTCATTGTCTGACCCTCTATAACTGTAATAAACGAGGGCCCTCGCGGTGGATGTCGCGGAGTACATCATCCTCCTTAAACATCTTTCGTAAAGATTCCAATCATATGTGGATTGCCAACCACTAGAAGTTGACGACGTCCCCCAATATGTATTTCTATCATCGGACGTCGAATGACGGATATGCATGTCCCATCCACCAACCGAGTGTCGTGCAGGGGTTATGTTTTCCATACTACCACAGCACATGGACACTTCTGTGTTTTACCTCCCACTTACAGAGTGTCGGCTTGGGGTCGTGTATTCCTCTCGAATGGCAGTAGATGTCGAGGTCGCAGAAAGATCACTTGGAGATGAAAATTCTACAAATACCTCGATATAGGGTGATCCACTGGCAAGATGAGTCTCCACCATTGCCTCAATGCCCCGAGCACCTTTGATGTCGAACAACTCATATCTCACCGGATCAACCGATGCGCAAAATCTATACTTAATACACTGAAGTTTCATTGGCGTTGTTCCAAATATTTTACGCCTAATTCTTTTGCGAAGTTCTACTAAATCGATGTTCCGATTAAAACTCAGTCGCGCTGTTTTCTCCGATAAGAAAATAACGCCATTTTCGGTGTCACGAACTTCACCGTCGTAGTAAATAACATCATTAATACGTTCACTCATTTTTAGTTTTTTTTTCCTTTTGCCTCAATTTCCCTTATGCAACCTGAGAATGAAATTTGGCTGATTTATAGCCTAATTTTGCTGGAGACTATTGTAGTAAAAGCGCGTCCATGTGGGAGCACTTTTCAAGATTACTCACGACAAAGGCACCTCGATGGAAGCGTTTTTGGCCACTGTTTGGTCAGAAACGTCTCCTCAAATTAATTTTGCCGGAGACTACTATAGCAAAAGCGCGTCCACGTGGGAGCACTTTTCAGTACGCATGTCGACAAAGCACTCTGTGGAAGCGCTTTTGCCATTTATTCGTAAACGTCTTCTTAAATTAATTTTGCCGGAGACTATTGGGCCAGAAATTCAATAAATTTTTCATAGCAAAAACGCGTCCACGTCGGTAGCGTTTTTGGAAATCGACCAAAAGCGCCACAGGGAGGTTTTGTCCACCTCAAAAAATCGCGCCAACGTGGGACGCGCTTTTGTCGAGGTGGACAAAACGCCTCCCAGTGGGTGCGCTTTTGTCGCTTCCAAAAATGCTACCGACGTGGAGGCATTTTTGGGGGAAATGGCCCTTTCCCGTGAATTTTCTACAAATTGGCCCATTTCAGAAAATAATCAAATTTTTGGTATAGTTTGGATATTTGCCCAATAGATTGAGATATTAATATATATCTTTAAATTATATTTAAAAATTAAAATAAATAAATAAAATATGTGATAAATTTTAATATTACTTGTAAAGATAATCTGACACTTCTATTACATTTTGAATTTCAACAAATAAGTAACTTGAGTTAACAGCAAACTCGAATTTAAAATCAGTTTAACCATTCTTTTAAGGAAATTTGTTTATATTCTAATTTCAACCTTTGTTATGAAATTAACTTTTTTGTCTTATAATATATCAAATATTAATAAAATAAATAAATCAAGGAAAATATGAATAAGTAATTATTTCTCAATTTAAATTTGGACCCTATTCATAAACACATTTATTTATTTTTAATAAACATTTTTGGCTTAAATGTATGTATATGTATGTGGGACCTCCCATGCAAGATATTTTAAATGAAGTATTTTTCATTTGCAAAGTCATACAAAACATCCAGTCACATTACAATAATTGAGCATTTCTCATATCTCAAACTAAAGTCTTCACTCTACATCTCTTTTTCCTTTTTTCTCCATAGGCGGCCAAATAATTTTCTTCCTCTTGCTTTTTGATTCATTTTCAAAGAAACTTCCGAAAATTTCATAGTCTATATCTTTATGAAAAACCCAATTTTTCAACCCATTTCTTGTTCATTCAAATCAAGCAAAAAGGAGATATTGAATCCCTCTCCAAAAATCTTCCAACATGTTCATTCATCGACTCCTTTTTGCTTCAATATTCATAGTTTATTGCCTCACAACGCTTACAAATGGAGCTACACTTCCAGATGATGAAGGTGATTCATAATATTACTCTAGAAAGAAGCTTAATTTGCTTAATTATTTCTTTTAGTAAATTTCACTTTTTTTTATAGTGGAAGCTTTGAATATCATTGGTTGGGTATTGGGGAAGACAGACTGGAACTTTACTATTGATCCATGCAGTGGAGGTGATAGTTGGTTGGACCAACCTACACGTTATTATGCTAATAATGTTACTTGTGATTGCTCCTTCAACGATAACACTATCTGTCATGTCACCCACATGTAAGCATATATATATATATATATAATGAAAACTTATCCACCACGACCAAACTTATCAGATTTGTTCATGAATTATATATGGTTTTATAGATAAGGTTCATTAGAAGTGAGAGAGGCTTGAGATTTTACAAATATGTGACATCATTTGAACCAGCTCCATTATGTATAGACGTAATTATCATTAGCTTAAGATTTGATATTATATGTTAAAATTCCAACTTAAAACTAAAAGATGATATATGATAATATGCTACTTGGAACATCATGTAAAATAAAAACTTAAATGATATGTGATAATATGCTACTTAAGGTTATTATCTATGTTTTGTTTTGTAAGAACCTACATGCATTACACTATTATTTCTTTTGGTTAGGATAAAATGTTTTCGTTTTCAAAATTTAGTTTATAGGTGTTGATGGATTAAAAATATACAAGTTAATTTAAAAAAAAAAAAACTTCTAAGTTAAGGGTCCAAACAAAACTGTGTCCAAAACAACATTTACACAAAATGTGGATTTTAGGAAAAATATCACATAAATTAATGCATTATAAAAAATGCTTCTCCCATAAATAGTTTTATTATCCTTGCTACATTGAACTTTAATTATGTATACCCTAAACCCACCACCAACAACATAAATTTTAGATTTATTAATAGGTTAAATAAGTACTTAATTCCTATACTTTGATAAAATTTAAAATTTAGTTCTTATACTTAAAAGTTAAAAAAATTTAAGTCCTAATTTTCTAATTTAAAATTTTTGTCCAATCATAATAATTTTGTTAATATTTTGTCAAATTTTGTCAATTTAGCATATTAATTAAGTTATCCTCATGATCTTGTATATGATTTACAAAAAAATAATAATAATAATAAACAAATGTTTAGTTGAGAAATTCTAACAAAACTACCAAAATGATAATGACTAGACTACAAGTTTCAAATTAAAAAATAAAAGATTAAATTTTTAGCTTTTAAAATGTAAGGATTAAATCTTAAATTTTATAAAAGTACAGTGACTAATTGCATATTTTAACCTTATTAATATGTTTTTTGGTATACTTTATTAATATGTTTTAGGGTTAAAGGGTTCTAAGAATATGAATAATTTTGGTTAGCAACTTCAATTAAATCCGTTCTTTGCTCAAGATTTCCTTTTTTGATGGGTTATGGCTAGAATTGATGATGGCCTAGCTCGGTTCAAAAGTCCATTCTAAAAGTGGAAGGCTTTGAAAAAAAAAAATATAAACTTGAAAAATAGATTTCACAAAAAATAAAATCCGTTTAGAAAATGGGTCGGCTTCAAGATGGCCCAATTTGTAAAAAAATTATTATTTTGCTATTTTTCTATTGTTTTGTTGTTGTTTTCCCATTGTTTTACTACCATTTCACTATTATGTTATTACTATTTTGTTGTTATTATTTAGTTATTATATAACTTTTGTTTTATTGTTAATTTTGCAACTATTTAGATGCATTTGTTTATTAAGTTGCACTTATCTTAATGTTATTTAAGTATAAGATTTTTAAAATTTATTTTTAATTTATGGGAAAATATTTATTTTAATATTTTTGTGTTTTTGATGTACTATATTTATTTAATTTTTTATAAAAATAATATAAAAGATTTCAATACTGGATGGGTCGATTGAGTTTTAGCATTTTATTTGGACTAAACTTAGACAAAAATTTAGTCCCATTTTTAAAGCTATGAACGGGCCTAAAATTTTGTTAGGGTCCATCTGAACCCCATCTGACCATCAGGATGTCTAATTATAGTCACTTAAAATTTAAAACATATATAAATATTTAATAATTACTTAATTAATTTATATATTACGTAAAGCTTTCCAGAGTGTCGATCTCTCGAAATTTCCATCCCTAAAATTTTTTGGCTACACCAAGATCCTTCATCTAAAATTTAGAGTTAAGCATGGTTTTAAGTCATTCAATTTCAAATAGATCCTTAGTCACAATTAACATATCATCAATAAAAAGCAGCAAATAAATAAATGGTTCATCATCTAAACACATTGTAAATAAACACAACAATCATACTTACTTTGAGTGAAATCAATACGTAACATGAGTGATTCAAGCTTTTTGTACCACTACCAAGGAGACTGCTTCAAATCGTATAATGATTTCTGAAGAAAGTAAACATGATCTTCCTTGCCTTTAATCTTGAAGCCTTCAGATTGCTGGATGTAAATGTCCTCATCCAAATCCTCGTGAAGGGATGCAATTTTCACATCTAAGTGCTCTAACTTGAGAGTTTTTGATGCAATAGGAGCTAACAGTTCCCGAATGGAAGTATGCTTCACGACTGGAGAGAAAACATCATGAAAATCAACTCCCTTCAATTTATTATAGCCCTTTGTAACCAACCTACCTCCATATCTCGTGTCAACTTGATCCAAACATTCCTTCTTTTTGAACACCCGCTTATAACCAACTATTTTCTTTCTTGCCTGTGGCTTAACAAGCTACCATGTCTCATTCTTTTGAAGATACTCTCTCTCTTTTTTCACAACAACAAGCCACTTGCTGGAATCAGAAGCTCAAACTACTTTTGAATAATTTGAAGGGTCGGCTGGATCGATGCTCCCCACAACACTTAGTGCATATGCCATGAGATTTCCTTCACGGTATTTTTGTGGTGGTTTGATCTTTTGCCTTTTCTCTGTCCCAAGCTAACTTATAATTTTGAGGGGTTTCTAGTTGGGATGAAGTAGCTTTCAAAACCTTCTATTGCCTCAAAGAAACATCGATTTCAAATTTTTTATGTAACGTCACGACGTGGCAATTCTCTTCTTCGAGGCATCACCCTTGTTTGTCATAATGTTGCGACATCGTGCTTGGTGACATCGTGACGTCACCATCTCACTTTTTTTGGCTCCACTTTGCTCAAAACACTCGACTTTTTGGTGTTATTTTATCCTAGTGACCTTCTTTTGGACAGAATCATAGACGTTTCATCAAATGTATTAACTCTACTAACTATGACCTTATTCGGTTCTGGGCACCATAACTTCTAACCTTTTATCCTAGTAGTAAAACCCAGAAAAATACACTTCATCGCCCTTGGTTCAAGCTTTTTCTGGCTAACTCGAGCATATCCAAGAAACCAAATACTTTGAGGTTAGAGTAATTAGGAGGATTACCTAACCAAATCTCGATGTAGAGACTGGTTCACCAAATATATTGTGAAATTAATTGCTTCGATCTAAAACTCCTTTTCCAAACCTATATTGGAAAGCATACATCGAGGTTTCTCAAGTAATGTTTTGTTCATCTGTTTAGCGATACCATTCTGCTGTGATTACTAACAACTATACGGTGTATTTCAATTCTTTTTCGTTTCCAAAAATTATTAAATTCGGTTGAACAGAACTCAAGCCCATTATTTGTTATGAACCGATTTGTGGACTACCTAGTATATTTTTCTAGCAGGATCTTCCATTGCTTAAAGATCCCAATGACTTCATTTTTTTCGCTTTAGGAAGTATACCTAAACTTTTCTGAAGTGGTTGTCAATAAAAGTTAGAAGATGTCTGCTACCTCATTTGGAGACTATTGGAGTCAGACCTCACAAATCAAAATGAATATAGTCAACGATCCTTTTGGTCCTGTGCACAGCCAAATTGAAACTAACTCGAGTCAGTTTCCCATAAATGCAATACTCACAAAAATCTAATTTTCCAACTCTGGTTCTTGTAAGAAGATCTCTTTTGCTTAAAACGGTCATACCTTTTTCACTCATATGATCGAATTGCATATGCCACAACTAGGTTGATTTAGAATCCAAAAAGAACAGATTTTCACATGTCGTCATAATGTCAAAAGGATCCTTATCGGGACGTGGTGGTGATTCTTTGTAATTGTTGCCAAACCAGACACCGTTGAACCTTGTTGAATGTATAGGCTATCGAATTTCTACTCTCTCATCAAAATAAAGGCTTTATAAGATACCTTTAAGCTATTTGAATCAATAATGTCCATTCAAATCTAGAATACCCAATGAGACGAGATTATTCTTTAACTTAAACACATGTCTGACATCTGACAATGTTCTGACTATCCTTTTCATGCATCCTAATTTGAACAGTATCAATGTCTATTATTTTGTAGGGTGAGTTATTTTCTATAAGTACAACTCCACCTTCAACCAAACTATATGTGGAGAACCAGACCCTATTTGGACACTTATAGTAGAAACACTCTAAATACAAGATCCACTCGGATGTGAATTACACCTTTCAGTCATTGATACCAGCAACAAACCATCACCTCTTTCCTCAACTACACTAGCATCGACTATATCGACCTTCTACTTTCCTCTCTCGTCTTTTTTAGTGGCCCTTTTATTTTTGTTGTGAAGTTTGTAACATTTTGACTTAATATGGCCTATCTTTTTGCAATATACACATTGCTTCCCGTAATTTCTAGTGTAACACCCTTAACACATATCCGTCTCCAGAACATCGTTACGGAGAATTACCGAACAAACAGAATAGTAAACCATTCAATTCATATATCAATGCAATGTAAATTCTAATTTTATTCCAATACATTCATAATGTCCCTTAATCAAGCCCTCGAAACCTTAAAAAATAGAAATGGTCTAGAACTAAATCAAAAACATTTAGAAAGTTTAGGAAAAAGTTTAAAAAATTTACATTGCAGAGGTCACACGGTCGTGTGACCAGGCCTTGTGGCTCATACGGCTGAGCCACACATCCGTGTTTCAAGCCGTGTAACATTCGAAGTATGGACACACAGCCGTGCCCCTGCTCGTATCCGTGTCAGTGTAACCCACTGACTTGGGTCAGACGGTCAAGCCACACACCTATGTGCCAAACCATGTAAATTTCGAAATGGTCTCACACGCCGGTGTGTCAGGCCGTGTGCAAGGCCATGAAACTTTCGAAAAGCAACCATTAACAACCTACAAGTGACACATGACTGTGTCGCTTGGCCGTGTGGACAAGAAATAAGACAAAATCAAGCCTTTTCTTTCACACAATTTCAACAAGTACCAACACACCAAATGAACTTATGATCAAGTCACCAAAACATGCCAAAATATGCATAAAAGATCATTTCAATATACCATAAGTCCATTCAACCAATATACCATTTAGGCACCTCAATCACAACCAAGCATTCATATTTACATTTGCATTAAAATGATCATGTTTCATCCAAAAAACTTTAACTAATTTCCATATCAACACATAACCTAATTTACCATATTTCAACCATGCCAACACATACCACTTTGGCCATTTAACCCATGCATCAATTTGGCGATAAAAACATCAACCATCAAGACATCAAATGCCAAAAGCATACCAACCAAAATATCACAATTACAAGTCAAACATAATAGCTCATCCAACATAATTCACCTATACATGCCATTATAACATTGATCAATATATCAAATCTACTGATATAATCACTAGATAGTGTGATCGATCTCCGACAAGCTTCCAATCCAACCGAGCTTCTGATAATCTATAAAGTAAAGGAAGATAACTACATAAGCAATGAATGCTTAGTAAGCTCGTATAAACTTTAAACATAACATTCCATTTCAATAATGAACTTAATAGATTAAATATTAACCTATACCAATGCCTCAAAATTTATCAACTACATAACCATCAACTCATAAATGAGTAAGTCTATAACTCATAAATGAGTAAGTCTATCAACATCATATATATATTTTGCATTCCTAACATCATAGGATTTTATAAATCATTATACACCATTATTAAATTTTTCATAATACTATGAATTACTTCCTTTACTTACTTTCCATTTCATTTACTAAGCATAAACTTAAATAACAACATCAATTCACTAGTTAATATATTTATTCACATCATAGGTAAGTTCATCCATATCATACTTAATTTCCCATATATAAATACACCATTCAATTCATGAATCCTTTTCTCATCATATCACATTTCAATAATGAACTTACTGTTTCATTACCTTTTCTTACATGTTTCATTTGTATAATGCCGACATAAGCATAAACATCAGTCATAATCACAAGCTTGACATAAGCCTAATTACCATCATAAACACAAGTTAGTACAATTATAAATATAACTCATTTGAGGTCAATCACATGATAAACCATTTTATTAAAAAATACACCCTTTGAATCTTACCACATTTTCATGAACATAAGTATATTTCCATTTCGCCATTTACCATTTCAGTGTATATCATTAATATTTAACATGATATAATGTAATCATAACCTTAGCACAAACCTAAGCATCATCCACAATCTCAACTGATGAATTCATTTATGTTCGGATCAATATTCAATAAATAACAAATCTTTCAAATTCAGTAAACAGATTACCTTACCGAGATTTTCTATTCGAAGAACAATTTAGGGATAAGAGTACATCGTCAAATCACCCAAACACACCAGGTAGAAACTCATAAGAGCTAATCCAACCGAAATATGCTAAACAGAAGCTCATAAGAGCTGGCCCACCCAAAATACACCAACAAAAGCTCATAAGAGCTGATCCACTAGGATCACGCCAAACAAAAGTATAACGCAAGAGTTCGCAAGAAATGTTGAACCTCGGTTTACTTGGGTAATATATAGATATCTCCCTCCAATAGCATCTCCACTCCAAACCCCCGTAACACACCAAAACACAAATGTACTCTATCCCGTGTTCAATTCAAACCGAACATCAAATTCAATATTATAAATTAGATAATGATTCATTTTCAACAATGGAACATATATATCATGTAATATCAATAACCTATGTATATAAATGTTAAATTTTAACCGTACGAACTTACCTAGCCAAATTGCAGAAATATTAAAGTACAGGGGTTATTTGGTAATTTTCCATTCTCCTCGATTTTCCACTCAATCTAAATCTAAATTAATAATTTCATTCAATTAATTAATTTATATAGTAAAACAATTTATTCTATTCAATTTAGTCATTTTTGACATTTTACAAAATCATCCTTAACTTTTCATTTCTATTCAATTTAGTCCCCGAGCCTAAAACATGCAAATTAACCATTTTATTGAAAATTCATAATATAAAATATTTATGGCATCCAATACAGACCATTTATGCCACAATTTCACAATAAATCCTTTTATTTTTACTATTTTAACAATTTAGCCCATAATAAAAAATTCATTAAAATCACTTAACAAAATACTTTTACATATCAACCAACGTTTCAAATTCATCATTAAATAACTAAAATCACATATATTCATTAATGGCAACATTCGATATCTTTAACGGTTTCAAAATCGAATGTACAGGCTAGCTAGACCTAATTGCAACGATATCAAAATCATAAAAATTACAAGAAAACGAGTCGGTATTACTTACCATGCAAGGAAAACACCCAAAACCGAAGCTTCATCTCCTTGTCTATGGCTTTCGGCCATTGAAGAAGAGAAATGAAAGTAATTTCGTTTTTCATTCTTTAATTTTGTTTAAACTTTCATTAATTTACAAAATTGCCATCCAAAACACATGATTTTATCAATTCCTATTAAATTGTCATCCCATTATACTAATTAGGGAATAATTGTTACTTAAGTCCTTCCTCCTTTATTAATTAAGCTATTTCATCACTTAAATGCTATATTTAGCATCTTTTGTACCTTTTACAATTTAGTCTTTTTAATTAATTAACTATCTAAACATTAAAATTTCTTAACTAAACTTTAATACAACTATAACAACACTCTGTAAATATTTATAATCTGTAAATATTTATAAAAATAACAAGGTTCAGTTTATAGAAATGAGGTCCCGATACCTCGCTTTCTAAAACTACTTGAATTTAAGGTCTTAACACTTGAACTTAGTTAATCATTTATATTACCCAATCAAAAACCTTTTTAAAACCATATTTGACTCGTAAATATTAAATAATAATATTTACGAACTTACTCATCAGATTTATGGTCCCGAAGCCAATATTTCCAACACCACTGAAAAACGGGCTATTACATCTAGATTTTTATCTTACCTTCAAACTTCTCTGACTCGAATCCTTAGATTGTTGCCTTCCTCTAGCAACCAAAATTAAGGCTTGCCTATCTGACTTATTCTTCGAGCCTAAATCGTTGTTTATCTTATCCATACTTAAAAGATTTCCTTTTATGTCCTCAAATGAGAGTTTCTCTCTTCTATAAATTAGGGCTTCCCTGAAAGTTTTGTATGAAGGGAGCAAAAATCAAAGTAGTAACATATTCATCATCTATGTTGGCATCGACATTCTCTAAGTCATTTAAGAGAGTGAAAAATTCACTTATGTAAGCCCTAATAGATTCACCTGCTACCATACATGACATATATAAGCCTTGCTTCAATACCAAGCGATTTGTGAGGGATTTTTTCATATAAAGGGCTTCCAATTTCCTTCCCAAAGCCGCTACTGTCTTCTCCATAAGTACTTCTTATAAAACATTGTTAGTGATGCACAACTAAATTGTTGAAAATGCCTTTTCATCAAGCTCCTTCCACTTTATTTGATTCGCATCCCTGAGCCTTTGCCTTGTAATGACCTTATTCAGAATGTTCTGAACTAGAATTGGCGTCATCCGAACTTGAAACAAGTTAAATTTTGTAATCTAATCGAACTTCTCCATATTGTACCTCATTTTCATCATTGAACCGGTTGAATGTGAAAACTGAATCAAGCTCTGATATCAGTTTGTTGGGTCTAACCCAAATAATGCAACGAACACAAACAAAAATCGAAAAAAATTAGACACGAATATTTATATGGAAAAACCCCTCTAGAGAGGATAAAAGACCACACGCACCAGGAAAAAGCTCATAAGAGCTAATCCAACTGAAATATGCCAAACAGAAGCTCACAAGAGTTGGTCCACTTGAAACACACCAACAGAAGCTCATAAAAGCTGATCCACCTGAATCACGCCAAATAAAAAGTATAACGCAAGAGTTTGCACCAAATGATGAACCTCGGTTTACTTGGGTAACATACAGATAACTCCCTCCAGTACCATCTCCACTCCAAACCCCCGTAACACACCAAAACACAAATGTACTTTATCCCGCGTTCAATTCAAACCGAACATCAGATTCAATATTTTAACTCAGATAATGATTCATTTTCAACAATGGAACATATATATCATGTAATACCAATCACCTATGTATATAAATGTTAAATTTTAACCGCATAAACTTACCTAGCCAAATTGTAGAAATATCAAAGTACGAGGTTATTTGGTAATTTTTATTCTCCTCGATTTTCCACTCTATCTTGATCTAAATTAATAATTTTATTCAATTAATTAATTTAGATAGTAAAACAATTTATTTTGTGCAATTTAGTCATTTTGACATTTTTACAAAATTGTCATCAACTTTTCATTTTTATTCAATTTAGTCCACGAGCCTAAAACATGCAGATTAACCATTTTATTGCAAATTCATAATATAAGAATATTTATGGCATCCAATACAGCCCATTTATGCAACAATTTAAGAACAAATTCTTGTATTTTTACTATTTTAACAATTTAGCCCATAATCAAAAAATTCATTAAAATTACTTAACAAAATACTTTTAAATATCAACCAACATTTCAAATTCATCATTAAATAACTAAAATCACATAGATTCATTAATGGCAACATTCAAAATCTTTAACAGTTTCAAAATCGAATGTACGGGCTTGCTAAACCTAATTGCAACGATCTCAAAAACATAAAAATTATAATAAAAAAAAACGAGTCGGTATTACTTACCATGCAAAGAAAACACCCAAAACTGAAGCTTCACCTCCTTGTCTATGGCTTTCGGCCATTGAAGAAGAGAAATGAAAGTAATTTCATTTTCATTCTTTAATTTTGTTTAAACTTTCATTAATTTACAAAATTGCCATCCAAAACACATGATTTTATCAATTCCTATTAAATTGTCATCCCATTATACTAATTAGGGAATAAATGTTACTTAAGTCCTTCCTCCTTTATTAATTAAGCTATTTCATCACTTAAATGCTATATTTAGCATCTTTTGTACCTTTTACAATTTAGTCTTTTCTAATTAATTAACTATCTAAACATTAAAATTTCTTAACGAAACTTTAATACAACTATAACAACACTCAAATATTTATAATCTGTAAATATTTATAAAAATATCAAGGTTCAGTTTATAGAAATGAGGTCCCGATACCTCGCTTTCTAAAACCACTTGAATTTAAGGTCTTAATACTTGAACTTAGTTAATCATTTATATTACCCAATCAAAAACCTTTTAAAACCATATTTGACTCGTAAATATTAAATAATAATATTTACGAACTTACTCATTAGATTTATGGTCCTGAAACCAATATTTCCAACACCACTGAAAAACGGGCTATTACATCTAGATTTTGATCTTACCTTCAAACTTCTCTGACTCGAATCCTTAGATTGTTGCCTTCCTCTAGCAACCAAAATTAAGGCTTGCCTATCTGACTTATTCTTCGAGCCTAACTCGTTGTTTATCTTATCCTTACTTAAAAGATTTCCTTTTATGTCCTCAAACGAGAGTTTCTCTCTTCTATAAATTAGGGCTTCCCTGAAAGTTTTGTATGAAGGGAACAAAGAACAAAGTAGTAACATAGTCTAATCTTCATCATCTATGTTGGAAGCAACATTCTCTAAGTCATTTAAGAGAGTGAAAATTTCACTTATGTGAGCCCTAATATATTCACCTGCTACCACACAGGACATATATAAGCCTTGCTTCAATACCAAGGGATTTGTGGGGGACTTTTTCATATAAAGGGCTTCCAATTTCCTTCCCAAAGCCGCTACCGTCTTCTACAAAACATTGTTAATGATGCACAACTAAATTATTGACAATGCCTTTTCATTAAGCTCCTACCACTTTATTTGATTCGCATCCACGAGCCTTTGCCCTATAATGACCTTATTCAGAACGTTCTGAACTAGAATTGGTGTCATCCGAACTTGAAACAAGGTAAAATTTGTAATTAATCTAACTTCTCCATATTTTACCTCATTTTCATCTTTGAACTGGTTGAATGCGAAAACTGAATCAAGCTCTGATAACAGTTTGGGTCTAACCCAAATAATACAACGAACAAGAATGAAAATTGAAAAAAAACTAGACACGAATATTTACGTGGAAAACCCATCTAGAGAGGATAAAAAGCCACGAGTAAAGAAAACTTCACTAATAGGATAAAAATCCAGAAAGGGGAGTACAAGATGGAAAAACAAATAAATCGTGAACTTGAAATATAAAGATTCCCCGAAATCCCCACAAACTCTCTCTTAATTTTGTTGTTGTTATTCTTAACTATCTAAGGTTGCTAAGAGGCCTATTTATAGGATGAATTTTGAGTACAAATATGACTAAAACATTCTTAGAATAATAAGTTAGACTAGGAAAATATTATAGTTTAACTAGGAGCAGAAACTCGGTTGAGTAGGAAACACATCGCCTCATTATGACGTGGCATGCTTCCTCGTCGGGACGTGATGAATCTTCTCATCATGATGTCGGTGTCGTGTTGTAAGGACATCGGTTCTTCCTTGTCCTAATGTCAACCTTGTTTCATACGAAATGTACGGCACACTTCACACAATTAGTTAGACCGGTTGGATCGAAAATCAATTAGATTATTAGTTCGAGCGTAGTATCAAATTAGTTGATTCAAGACTCGACAAACCGATTCAACTAGTTTCGCTTTTAAATTTTAATGAGTTATTTAATTAGACTGTATGAACTAGTCGAACCAATAGCCCGATTAGGTTGACTAGCAACGCGATTCTAAAAGTCTTGAACATCATGTACTTTACACAAGATTTCATATGTTTAACATTTCTAGTTAAATTTTAAAATAATTTATTTTAATTATTACAATTAAAATTTTTAATTAATTTATTGAATTATTGAACATAACTAAAATATATTAATTTATTTAACAATTCAAATATAATAAGAAAAAATTCGTATCATAATTAGAGCATTAATATTATATAAAAATTGATATTATTTTATATCAATAAATTTTTATAACATTAAAAATAAATTCATAATTAAAACATTTGTACCATATTCATTGTACAATATAGGTTTATTTCATTAATAATTTAAAGTAGCTTTATTCAAATTAATAACTAAGAAAATTAATTAAAATATATAAATTATTTTGATAATTAAAATATAGAGTTAATAAAAATTCTTAATAATTATTAAAGCATTTGTACAAATCATAACAAAAGTATATATGTAAATTAGACAGTTCGCTATTCAATTTTCACTTTTTATTTTCTTAATAGTGAATAAATTGATAATAATATATCATAAATAATATATAATTAAAATAAGCATAAATTATATAAATTTATTTATAAAATTTTATATATGAAAAATAATTTATGTTTTATATAAATAATTAATTTTTTATTTAAAACTAAATTAATATATACTTTTACATTTTTGGTTAATGAAAACATAATAATTTAAATATAAAACTTAACCTTTTCTATTTATTATTATATAAATGTATTTAACAAAAGTATTTTAATAAAATTAGAAGTTTTAGTTATAAATACCATAAATTTTCTTTTCAATTAATTTTTAACTAAATATTTCAGTAAAATAAAACACTTATTTATAAAAGTGAGAAATCTTATAAATAATTAAATATTTTAAATGATAAATTTAGTAATATAAGGTATATTAGTCAATTTAAAAGTTTATTCAAGTTAGTGCTTTTATATATATTATAGAATATAGATATATATGTGGTATTTTTATTGTATTTTATAATTTAAATTTTAAAATTAATTTCATTTTCAATATCATCTTTAACTAGAAATATAGCGTCTTTTTCAATTGTAATTAATATTTTTTATATAAATTTTAGATTCAATTTCAAATTTTGTATATATATTACAATTAGGAGAACATTAATAAGATTTTTTAAGTAAATGCTCTTTCAATAGTTTAATTTGATTATATTTTTTTAAGTAAATTTCCTTTTGCGTGAGACCCATGTTCGGTAGCAGGGGTGGAGGCAGGCAGGATATGCGCTTTCTTTCAAAATTTAGAAGATTTAATGACGAAAAGGGGCTACTTTGTTTTTTTGCTTTTGTTTTTCTGGTTGGGTAGCCTTAGAATAAGAGATATTCTAATATTGTTTTATCCAGAAAATTTGAATCCAAAACCAACATATTTGATTCAACAAGGCTTAAAAATCACTTATTAACTCAAATCTAAAAAATAAGTAATAAATTTGTAACTAGTAGATATTCTATAATTTTAAGCAAAGTTAAAAGGATCATATCCATGTCAAACATTAAAAGTTAGTGCTAAAATATATGACTTTTGCCTACCCAATTTTTATATCTCGACCAAATAGACATTGATTCTCAATGCGATTTTTTTTTTTCATTATAGCTTTTAGCAACATAACCCTTTGTTTTTTTATCAGATTATTAAAGGCACAAAATCTCTCGGGTACTCTTCCACCAAACTTATCAAGTCTCCCTTACCTGGAAGAAATGTAAGGACATTTCTAAAGTTTCTTTTTCATGATATATAAATGAAGCATATTTTTTTCATCAACTTTGCGTCAATTAATTCACTATATATCTAATAATATATTACTTTTCTTCCAGTGACCTAACTCGAAACTATCTTAGTGACACCATTCCTCCAGAATGGGGTTTGTCTACACGACTCGTCAGCATGTATGTTTTTTCCTTCTTGTCTATGCATATGTAGAAACATACAATAGTTCATCTTTTGATAATGAAAATAATGTTGCTAAATACAAATGATGTGTTGTATTTCAGTTCCCTTCTTGGAAATCGATTAACAGGTTCAATCCCACAAGAGCTAGGAAATCTCGGCAATCTTACCTCTTTGTGAGTTAGATTATATCAATTTACTTTTATATAAATAAATATATAAGATGATAATAACACTTTTTCATTTTTTTAATGAATGTCTAATGGATAATTAAATTTATTTATTGAAACATCATTGTATAGAATCCTTGAGAACAATCGTCTTTCAGGATTTTTGCCTTCAGTACTAGGGAATCTATCCAAAATTGAGCAATTGTAAGAGAGATTTTTTTTTTCCTTTTAATTCTAGCTGGATTTCATTTCATTATATATGCTGTATTTTTATCATGTAAATGATTTAAGATCTATTGTCTGGTTTTTCAGACATCTTAGTTCCAACTATTTTACTGGTGAAATACCTGACACCTTTGCTAGTCTGACTTTATTGAAGGAATTGTAAGCAATTCTATTTTCTAGTGTTTCTTTTATACATATCATTCGTAATTTTCAATATATTTTATTTTTATATGATAAAGTTATGATAATATTGTATTCTCAACAGTCGGATTAGTGACAACGACTTTATAGGACAGATTCCTGAGTTTATATTTCGAAAGTGGACAAATCTCGAACAGATGTGAGAATTTAATTTAACATTTTCTTTATTTAATTTTTAATTTTTATTTAAAAATCAATTAAATAAATCCATCTTTTTATAATGGCAGATATGTGGAGGGAAGTGGTTTCAGTGGTCCAGTTCCATCCATTAATGCTACTTTAGAAAACTTAGAATACATGTAAGCTCAATAATCTTAAAAGATCTTGACAATATTCGTTACATAAAAAAAGAACAATTTAATTTCTTATTTATGTTTGTATATGGTTGATATTGGTTTACAGAGTAATTAGTGACTTGAATGGAACTGGAACAAGTTTTCCACAACTACTCATCAATGCCAGGTTGCCTAAATTGAAAAGACTGTAAGCATGAACTCTAAAATAAGGCAAAGCTTTGTTATAGAGTTATGAGGATGTTGAGGAGTTATTTGGTTATTGAATTACAGGATGTTGAGGAGTTGCAATGTCACTGGAGAGATACCTGCTTCTTTTGGGAGATTCACAACAATAAATATCTTGTAAGTAATTACACTTTTTTTATAGTAAAAAATGCACTCTGAATTTTGATGCATTATTTCTTTTGGCTTTTCTTATTTGTATTTTGATTATTCAATAAATAAATTGAAAAATTTTTATGAGATAAAATATCATTTTTATAAAATTTCTTGTAGAGATCTCAGCTTTAACAGACTCCGTGGAAAAATTCCAGAAGAGCTTTCTTCTCTTGCTTTGAATAATTTGTAAGTATATGGTTTTCTTTTATTTATATACTCAACTGGAACAAATGGAAATAAAAGAAAAACTTGATGATTTCTTTTCATTAGGTTCTTAAATGGAAACAATTTTAGTGGAACAGTCCCTTCATGGATGCTTAATACAAACGTAAAAATGTAAGGTTCACTTCTTGTTTAATGTTGAATTCCATTGATTTATATGCTTAACAAGTTTGATTAACCAAAATCAAAATTATTGCACAAGATAATTAATAACCATTTATTGAAAACAATATTCTAAAACTATTCTATTTGCAGTGATCTTTCATATAACAACTTCGCAGACACAGGTGTATCAGGCTGCCAACGAAATAGCCTGTAAACTTCCTCATCTAACTTCAATATTACTGGATCTTTATTATATAAATATCTATAATTCTTCTATCATAATTTTTCCTCCATTATCGACCTGTAGGAACTTGTTCTCAAGCATTTCAGGAGTCAATAACACGTAAGTACTAAGACAACATCAATCGTTAAACTAACTCTTTGTCTTTCATCTAATTTTATAATTGTTTTATCAGGGGAATTGTTCCATGTTTGAGAAGCCAAATTACCTGCACATCAGGACGTAAGTATTTATATTTGATGTACTAATATATATAACTCAATATTTTATTCAAACTGATGTTGATTGTTATTTCCCTCAGCTTTACACTTTTTCTATATAAACTGTGGAGGGGGAGAAATAACTGTTGATGGCACCACTTACGAAGCCGATGACGATCAAGCCGGGCCTTCGACATTTTACCGAAGTACCAACTGGGCATTTAGCAGCACCGGAATTTTTCTAAGCGATGACCGCCCCGACGACATCTTACTTTTGGACGACGGACAAGTTACTACTTCCTTAGCTGAAGAAGTACTACTGTACAGAAATGCGAGGCTTACGCCTAGCTCTTTAACTTACTATGCATTTTGTCTCGCCAATGCAACTTACACAGTACACCTTCATTTTGCTGAGATTCAGTTCACTAATGATCAAACTTACAGAAGCTTGGGTAGACGCATATTTGATGTTTACATTCAGGTATATTTTTAGTATCATTCTTGTTAGTATGTTATCCTTACTCGGGTGAGTGTCGAATTTTATATATATACATACACAAATATTGATTTACAACATGTGCTTGCATGGAAAGTAGAGTTAAATGGAATGGATAATAATTGCAGGGAAAGCAGGAGCTCAGGGATTTCAATATTGAAGAAGCAGCTGGAGGGCCAGGCATACCCAAAGTAAAAAATTTTACTGTAAATGTAACCGATGGCACTTTGGAGATCCGTTTCAGATGGGCCGGGAAAGGGACAACTTCTACGCCGCAGGGAAGCATTTACGGTCCTCTTATCTCAGCAATATCTGTTTTTGATCCTGGTAGGTTTTCAACTTCCATGGATTCTTATTGTCTCCAATTAATCTCATTGATCCGGAAATTTAGAGAACAGAAACTCTATTTTTGAATGGATTGAATTTGGTGTTTATTTGGTTAGAACAAAATAAAATAAATTTATTTGATTCTGAAAAACATAAGACATAAGAGTAGAGGATATAAATTTTATCTAGAATAAAATTTAAATTTTTTAATACAGTATTAGCAGTGAGGATGTGATAATATAACTTTTAATTCATTAACTTAATAATTAGGTTCACTTTTGATAAGATAAACCAAATAATTAATAACATATGAACACATCTAAGTAAATTTGCATAGATAATCTAGAAATTTAAATTACATATCCAACCATGGTTTTTGATATCTTAATAACACTTGTATATAATGACTTGAACCAAGATTCTCATGTCATCTTTGGAACTGACTCTTATATGTGAAGTTTTTAAACCAGGTTATAAACCTCCATCAAAAAGCGGCAGTGGTCCTCCATCGAAAAAGGTTGATCGTATCTCGACAGCTGCAATGGCTGGTATCGTGGCCGGATTAGCGTTTGCTACTTTGTTGATTGTAGGCATCTTTTGGTGGAATTGCTGTTATAAATTAGATGATGAAATATCAGATGTTCTCTTTGGCGATGAATTCCAAAATGGGATGGAACTTAGGAAGTTTTCCTTGGTACAAATAGCTAAAATGACCAATAATTTCAACTGTGAAAAACTAGGAAAAGGAGGGTTTGGTGTAGTTTATAAAGGGTACTTAAGGGACTCGGATACTTATGTTGCTGTTAAACGGATTTCAAAGGCCTCTAAGCAAGGAATTAAGGAATATGCATCTGAAGTGAAGATCATTAGCCAATCAAGGCACAAGAATCTTGTGAAGCTTATTGGTCAGTGTCACGAAAAAGAAGAACTTATACTTGTTTATGAGTTAATGGCTAATGGCAGCCTAGATTCCCATCTTTTTAAAGGTAAGACCTTATTGACCTGGGAAGTGAGATTTAAAATTGTGCAGGACCTGGCATCAGCACTATTCTATCTTCATGAAGAAGGTGACCATTGCGTACTACACAGAGATATCAAAGCGAGTAACATTATGTTAGATTCTAGTTTCAATGCTAAACTTGGGGATTTCGGGCTTGCTAGGCTAGTGGATCATGCAAAAGCGTCACAAACCACCCATTTAGCTGGGACTATGGGCTATTTGGCACCTGAATGCGTTTCATCGGGAAAGGCTAGCAAGGAATCGGATGTCTACAGTTTTGGAGTTGTGGCATTGGAGATTGCATGCGGTAGAAGATCAATAGAGCCCAAATATGAAGAATCTCAAGCTTCGTTGGTAGCCTGGGTGTGGAACGCATATGGAAGCCAACGGTTGCCTGATGTAGCTGACCCAAAACTATGTATGAACTTTGATGCTAGACAAATGGAATGCTTGTTAATGGTTGGACTGTGGTGCGTCCATCCAGACCAGCATTTAAGACCGTCTATAAGGCAAGCAATTCAGGTTCTTAAAGTCGAAGCACCATTGCCGAAGCTTCCAGGTACGAGGCCAACTCCCACATATGATGCACAAATCACTTCAGAAATTCAAGCAAGTGAGCCATGTTTTTCTAGTATGAGTATTACAGTGCCGCGTTAGACTAATATAATTATCATATACACAATATTCAAATTGATAAAAGATGTCAATTGACAATAGTATACATATTTAATGATTCAACGCTTTTGATTCTAAATAAAGAGTTAAAATTTTAAATTTACACAACAATGGACCATGAGCAAAAATATGGCCGAATATTTGCTTGCCCGAACGAACCAAAATACCCAAAAGGCAGACCCAATCTGCCATAATTTTGTCATTAAAAAAAAAAAAAGAATTTAACATAGGGCATATTTGAGTGTTGGGCTATTAATTGGGTCATGTTTTGGGCTTAGTACTCTCCTAAATTTTGGACTGTTGTTCCAACAATTAATCAACTTTTAAATACGTCTAATAGTTTAATCAAACAAATTTAAATTATCGATTACAAAAGAACATAAAACCTTATAAAGCTAATTTATTTTTTTCTTATTGTATGTAATTCTTCCTTTTCAAATCTTTATTTATTATAAAACCTCTTGTTAAATTCATGTCACTTTATAAAATAAATTGTTATATTGAGATAATTTTATCATTTTATATAGAAAAATGAGCACATATAATAAGATTTAAACTCAGATATCTTTAATTTTTAAAAAATGATGTCTCTTTAAATTTTTTAGATTTTATTACCATTCAACCAAAACATCATTTATTGTTTATATATTATTTTTATGAATATATTTATTATATGATTTAATTTTTCACCCAACCTATCAACCAAATTTCACTATTCATATATGAAAATTTCAAAAAAAAATATTTTTAAATTTTATATATTTAGATTTAAATTTAAATAAAATAATTTTAATTAATAAATAAAAACTAAATCCAGATCGTGCCTACACAAAAGTTAAAATTTCCTTATTCAAGATCGGGGGTAAATATCCCATATATACCAAAAAATAAGAAAAATTACGGAAATGTGCCAGTTTGAAGAATATTTACGGGAAAGTACCGTTTCCCCCAAAAACGCATCCATGTTAGCATGTTTTGGGGATGCAGGCGAAAAGCGGGCCGCGAGGACGCTTTTGTCCACTCAAAAGCGCGCCTTAAGCGCGCTTTCATCGAGTGGACAAAAGCGTCTCGGCGCGCTTTGTTGTCGAATAACCAAGAAAACGCTACCGACGTGGACGCGTTTTGCCCTCCCTTCCGCCCACTTGCGATGAAAAATTAATTGAATTTTAGGTCAAGAGTCTCCGCAAAATAATTTTGAGAGACGTTTCTGAACAAACAGTGGCCAAAAACGCTTCTAGCAGGGTGCACTGTCAGCATGAGTACTGAAAAGAGCTCCCACGTGGACACTCTTTTGCTACAGTAGTCTCCGGAAAAATTAATTTGAGGAGACGTTTCTGAACAAATAGTGGCCAAAAACGCTTCCAACTAGGTGCATTGTCAAGATGAGTACCGAAAAGAGCTCCCATGTGGACGCTTTTTGCTCTGATGGTCTCCGGTAAAATTAATTTGAGGAGACGTTTCGAACAAACAAGGGCAAAAACGCTTGCGGTGGGTGCACCGTCGGCAGAGTACCGAAAAGAGCTCCCACGTGACGCTTTTTTCTACAAATGGTCTCCGATAAACTTAGGTTATAAATCACCAAATTTTATTCTCGGTTTGCGTAAGGAAAATTCGAGCAAAAGAAAAAAAAGCGAAAATGAGTGAACGATATTAATGCTGTTATTTACTACGATGGTGAAGTTCGTGACACCGAAAATGGTGTTGTTTTCTTATCGGAGAACACAATGCGACTGAGTTTCAATCGGAACGTCGATTTGGTAGAACTTCGCAAAAGAATTAGGCGTAAAATATTCGAAACAATGCCAATGAAAGTTCAGTCTATTAAGTACAGATTTTGCGCTTCGGTTGATCCGGTGAGATATGACTCATTCGACATCAAAGGTCCTCGGAGCCTTGAGGCAATGGTGGAGACTCATCTTGCTAGTGGATCGCCCTATATCGAGGTATATGTAGAATTTTCATCTCCAAGTGATCTTTCTGCGACCTCAACATCTACTACCGTTCGAGGGGAATACACGACCCCAAGCCGACACTCTGTAAGTGGGAGGCAAAACACAGAAGTGCCCCTGTGCGGTGGTAGTAGGAAAACATAACCCCTGCACGACACTCGGTTGGTGGATGGGACATGCATATCCGTCATTCGATGTCCAATGATAGAAATACGTATTGGGGGACGTCATCAACTTCTAGTGGTTGGCAATCCACATATGATTGGGATCTTTACGAAAGATGTTTAAGAAGGGATGATGTACTCCCGACGACATCCACCAGCGAGGGGCTCTCGTTTAGTATAGGTTATGGAGGGTCGGACGATGAATTTGATGTGGATCCACCTCGGGAGCCAGGGCCTAACGGTGTAGAAGTTGGATTATTTTCTGAATCGAAGCCTGTTCCAATTGTACTTGAAGACGTTGAGAGCGGTTCAGATAAAGAAGAAGAAGATCTGCTATTCAGGGCGTACTCACCTTCAGCCGACATGCATAATGTCGATCTATCTCAAGATGATGCATTGGAGTTTCTTGAACTACCACACCGGACTCGTGACCGTACAAATTCTTCGTTGGATTCGGACCAATTAGAAATTGGTAACCAGTTTTCCAATAAGAATACTTTTCTTGCTGCATTGAAACAATACAGCATCAGGAATGGGGTTAACTACAATGTGGTTAAATCCAAGATCGATAAGTACGAGGCGAAGTGTACAGTGCAAGACGGCACATGTTCATGGAAAATCATGGCGTCGTTGAGGAAAAGGACAGGGTTGTGAGAGGTCAAAAAGTTCAAAGGTCCACATACATGTCTTGCCGGTAAAGTACCACTATGTGTTCAATGATTTCGAATAACACTAATATTATGTAATGTTGCATTATTTAACGTACTTCGTTGACAGGTGTAACACAAGATCATCAGAGGATGGATTCAGACATGTTGGCTGACTTAATAATCTTGACGGTGAAGGCCGATCCCAAGACTACGGTGCTGACCATAATTGGCAATATTCGTTGCCAATTGGGGTACACGCCCTCTTACAGAAATGCTTGGATAGCTAAACAGAAGGCGTTAGAAAAGTTGCACGGTCGGTGGGACGCTTTATATAATGAAGTATGGTAGTGGTGTCAGGTGCTGGAGAGATATGTCTCAGGCAGCACAACAGACCTTGAAACGGAACCGACGTACTACAACGATCGTCTGCTCCGTGGATGCGCAGTGTTCAAGCGTCTGTTCTGGACATTTAAGCAATGCCGAGATGCTTTTACATACTGCAAGCCATTGGTACAAATTGACGGTACCTTTATGTATGGTAGATATACGCATCGGCTATTGCTAGCTGTGTCACAAGAAGGCTGTGGGAGAATCCTTCCGATTGCATTCGCAATAACACCGTGGGAGTCAGCTGATAACTGGGACTTCTTCCTATCTAGGTTAAGGAGGCATGTCTGCCCTCAGCCTGACATATGCGTTATATCGGATCTTGGCCCTAGAATACTTGCGGCAATAGAATGCCAGGGAAGTATGTGGCATCGCACACACCATCGATATTGCCTGAGGCATGTTTCATCCAACTACTATGGGCAAAATTGATCTAAAAGATAGAAACAGTAAGTGACTGATATGAGTATGAAATATCTATTAATATAATTTCTTTTGTAATATTCAATTTATTCGCAATTGAAGAGTGGTATGTAATATTCGCTATCAACGTATATTGGCGGTACGAGATCAATAAAGACCGTCTCAATCTTTCCACTTTTTATAGCATTCTCGATCATCTCCCCGGTCATTATGATGTCTGAGAAACTCTTGGTTGCGCTCCCTAACATGT
Source organism: Gossypium rotundifolium (assembly GCA_025506655.1). Classification (NCBI taxonomy): domain Eukaryota; kingdom Viridiplantae; phylum Streptophyta; class Magnoliopsida; order Malvales; family Malvaceae; genus Gossypium; species Gossypium rotundifolium. The sequence continues at coordinate 5,229,206 of CP106732.1, read as the reverse complement.
GAGTAAGGAATGGAGCCTTCAATATATTGATAAAGAGCATTGTGGTCTTCTTTTTCAAAAGTGGTGGCTGGACCTAAATGGCAACCTCCCTCCACCTCTGCGCGTACTGTTGGAAGCTCTCATTTGGCCTTTTTTCCATGTTTTGCAGAATAATTCTGTCAGAGGTCATGTCAGTTACATGACTGTATTGTCTCATAAATGTCTGTGCCAGATCTCTCTAAGAACCAATTTCAGTACGGCTTAGCTGATTATACCATCTGGCTGCCACTCCGACCAAGCTATCTTAGAAGCAATGTATCAACAATTGGTCATTGTTAATATACCCAGTCATTTTTCGGTAGAACATAGTTATGTGGGCTTCGGGGCAAGTGATTCACTTGTACTTTTTAAACTCTAGCATCTTGAATTTGTGGGGGAGTATCAAATCTGGTACCATGCTTAGATTTTTAGTGTCAATCCCACGCTTCCTATCAGCGTCCTCCATAGCCCAGAATTTATCTTCTAACCATTTACAACGTTCTTCTAACTATTTCGGCAATCTAGACTTTACTTTTTCCTCTTCCGCTTCTTCGTCAAAGTCGGGAATAACAGCATTAGTTAGATGGTCAACCAAATTGGAACCTGATCCAATTTGGAAATTTAGCGATATCGACACACCCTCCTGAAATTGTTGAGGTTTAATCACAACGGATGTCCTTCGTGGCTGCGTTTTGTGCTGTGTCGAGGTAGAACCCAGGGGATGTAGACGTTCTTCACTATCCTCTACTATGTTAACCATGGGGGCTTTCCCTTTATCTGTCCATAACTGAGTCAATTGTGACATCATGGTTCTTTGTGATTCCATCATCTGTTCCATCATATCACGCTATATCTTGGCGAGTTGCTCTTGCATTTGAAGTTGAAGTTTTTCTTGCATCTCCTTTTAGAGTTGTTCGAGTTTCTCTATCCTCTGATCCATATTTTTTATTTTTTTCCTTGTACTGTAAAGATGTATCCCGGGTAAGGTTTCGTTGGTTTCCAGGTTGCTGAAATAATTTTTACCTTAATTAGAATCTTTTAATGATCTTTAATGCACGTGGATGGAATGAATGAAAAATGCGAATGCATGAAATACGAATGCATGAAATGCGAATGCATGAAATGCGAATGCATGAAATGCGAAAGAAGTCGATTCTGATTCAATTCCATTTAGGAAACTTTATTTGAAAACAAAGCTCTTTACATAAAGTGGATTACAAATACGGCCTTGCTCTATCACCCAAGGCTTTAATTTTTGTAAGTAGAAGCTAATTCTCTTCCACGATCGAGTGTCTCAAATTGCATGCTCAATATATCGACTTGTATGTACCAAAGTCCGTAAGTATTCAGCCATCTCTCATCTGGGTTATAGCTTCTCCCATAAGGTAGTCTCTATCATTAACTTGATTCCGGGAACGGTGAAGCTCTTCTTCTCTTTGTTCTTCATTTGCCTCTAGATAATGAATATGGTTTTGGCAACTTAACAAAGCTATTTTTAACTCTTCGATCTTCTTCTTCATCTCTTCAATTTGGCTCAAAATTACTTTTAATTCTTTCACCGAGTTACGACTTCGATGGTGATGAAGGGATCTCTCGAGTTCCACGACCCTAGCCTTTAACTCGTTCTGTTCGCTTTGGCTTTCTGAGAGGTTCTTTTCCATAAGTTCGCTTCGTGCTTGTGTCTCCCTGAACTTTTCCTCCCACTGGTTAGCTTTATCCCTTTCACTTTGAATTTCCTGAAGCCATTGATCTGGAGTTTTTCCTAAACCTGTGGTCCTCATTGATAGCCGTATTTTCTTATAATCAGTCTTTAAGCTGTTGAGATCTTCTTCAACTCGTTCTTTCCCTTTTCTGAATCTCTCTGCCTCTGCCTTTTGAACATCAACATCCAGCCCTAAATGCATCTTCTCTTTCTTTAATTTCTCTATTTTCCTTTCCAGCTCTCGGTTCCTCTTTTCAAAATCTTCTTTTATTATCTCCAATTCAGATGGGACAACTTGTAAGCATTTTTCTATCGATCGAGCACCTTCCAAACTTGGTTGGGTATATTATCGTTAATCTTCTAGCTGAACCAACTATTATACTCCGGCATCGTCATAGGACCTACTGACAATTTTTTCATACGTCGAGTCTGGTTCCAAGCGACAGAAATTTCTTTGATTTTCTTCTTGTAATCATCTCCTTTAAACATGAAATTGCATTGCGCAAGACCATGAGTTACCGGTACAAATTACCTTGACCCATATTGTCTTAGTACCAGAAAGAGAGTATAAGCTGTGGCTCCCCAAATCCCGAGCAAAGGGAACCAATTGAAACTTTCGCATCGGAACAAGATGTCACTGGACCCCAACCAAGGAGCTCTCCATTGAATATCTTCTTCTCGAAGACGTTGTAGTAGTGTAGTCCAATTTTCTTTCGACACGTCATCTCTTCTTGGTGTAGCAGCTATTGTTTTTAATGGTGAATAATTATCTCTGAAAACGCGGCAAAAAATCCTATCCACTTTCCAGAAATGGCTGTGGAACCAAACTAATAGCAACTGCACACATCCTATAAACTGGCTCTCTCTAAACCTTCTACAGGAGTTTAATGACCTAAAAGTCTCAGCCAAGATTGCGGAAACTGGCGTGATCCCCTTACTGAGTCTGTCAAACATATCTGTGACTACCTCATCAACATGTCCTAGAGCCCTAGGGAACAACACCAATCCGTAGATGCTCAATGCAAAGACATCGATCCTCTTTTTTGCGTCGGGATGAGCTAAGATCAAATCTCTCAGGTTTTTCCATGGAATGCACTTATATTCACCCTTTTGCTTTATCCTGGCTATTTTCTATTCTTCACTCATTCCCGTAACATTCATTAGCTTCTTCCAGAAGGCAGGCACGTAAGCTACTTTCGAATAAATTTTATCCCTTTGGGCTGTTGGACAATGCAATAGAACAGTGTATTCCTCCACGGTTGGCACCAAGTCTACCCTCCCGAAGGTAAAACAACTATACGCGACGTTCCAATACTGAGTGATGGCTCGAAATAACTGTTCATCTATTTTGATATCCAATAAGTACGGTAAATCCCCATAACTATGAAAGAACATCTTATTGGCCTCATCGTCAATCCCAAATTGCTTTCAATTCTTGGAGATTATTCTGTGTAACACTAATGCGAGTGTAATCCCCTAACTCCGACTCATATCCTACAACTAGGCTATCTCCTTGTTCCAATTGTGTCGTTTCTGACCAAATTCGGACCGCTGCATTGTCTTTCACCTTATCAAGAAAGTCATTTTCCATGTCGAGCTCCCTAATTTAGCAACCAAACCCGAATCGACACATTTCTCTAATATGAAGATGCATGCAAAGCAAAAAAAAAAAAAAACAAATAGTTAGTACGATATAAACGAAGTTCAGAGCATGTAAAAAACATTCAAGCGCCTATCGGGTGACCACTAGGGTTCATCATAACTCCATCTTAGGTAGGTTCTTAGGGTCCTTTATATGTAGTTTGAGTTCTAAAGTCGAGGGTACCTGAACCAGTAGATTCCTCAATCCTCACCCATTATAGGCTTATACGGACCGAGTTCGGTTCAGGGGGACACATTTTCCTATGGCTGCACGCAGATGAAAATCTCACGAAGACATAGGTACGGATGTACCCCGGAAGCGATCCACTATCCTGCACGGAGGTGAAAACCTCACGAAGGATTAGCTTCTCACTCCCGCTTAGGGGTGCGACCCAGCGGTCATGTAATATGATGCAAAGTATTCTAAAATATTTGAACCATAACAATCAAATGAAGTAACAGGAGCGGATGCAAATACAAGGATCGTAATTTTTCAAATCAAAATTTTAATTTTCGGCGAAGGGACAGAAATTAATCAATTTATGGCCTGACTCTCAACGATCCCGAGTGGAGTCGCCAAGCTGTTGAAACCATTTTTTTTATGATGCTTTTAAAAAACAGGGATCGACTTTAAAAATATGGCAAATAGAGTCGCCACCAATATTTTGTTCGAGGTGTGATCGGATCACCTTAAGATGGATTATTTTAATAAAACATATTGATTTATTAAAATAATAATTTTGGTCTGCAAAAATTAGAGAAAACAGGTTCGGAAGTCGGTTACGTACGAGGAAGGGTTAGCACCCTCGTAACGCCCAAAATTGGTTCCTAATTGATTATCTTATGTCCTAATGCCGAAAATTTGAGAAGACTCTAGATTACAATCCATTCATTTAAATGATATTTGAAAAGCATCATATTGGATGTCGAAAGTTCTTCTTTCGAAGACATAAAATATCGTACTCAGTAAGTTAGGGCACAATATTTCACATTTTCCAATTTAAATTTATCCTTCGACATTCAATACCGGTATATTAATAAGAGAGATATTCCTTTATTTAGGTCAAAAGAAAAATCGTAACCCAGTAAGTTAGGGCACTATTTCTCAAAATTCCCGAATACGAAATATTGTCTTAATTCTTTAAAAAAAAACTCTTATTTCGGGATAATAAAATATCACACTCAGTAAGTTAGAGCACAATATCTCAAGAATCCCGAGAATAAATTTTATTTGAAATATCATGTATTTGGATTTAAAAGAGAAAGGATACTTGGTCGTTAGGTTTTAAACGAGGAAGATAGGAACTCAATAAGTTAGAGCACGATTTCTCCCGAAACCTTTAACGTGAGCCTTGCCTTATGAGTTTGAAACCAAAATGACATTAAAACACTACATTTTTTTCATAAGATACAATGGAATATTAATTCACCAAGCAATATGTTAACCCATACATCCAACATTATAACAATGAATCACAAATAAATAATAGTCTCAAATCAACAAATTACAATTCATATGCTAGCATTAATCATATAATGAAATTAACAATTGAATAATAGAGCAAAATAGCACATAACTAATTATAAGAAGTGAACTAAAATCCATCAATAAATAAATTCAAACAAATTGATGTAAAAAAAGAATTAGTATGAAATTAATAGCATATCTGAGACAAAAGGTTTGAAATCAAATATCCATATGATAAAAATAGAAAATATATAAGATATATGAAAGTTTAAAATCAATTAAAACATTATGAAATTAATAAAAGAGTTCAAAATAATTTGTTAAAGTAATTTCCACAAATAAATGAGGAATGAATTTTATACACTAAAAAAAACTTAATTGAAATAATCGTGAAATCAACGGGCTATTTTACAAAAATATAAACAGAATCAGTGACTAAACTGGAATACACTCAAGTGGTTAGGGGTTGATCTAGCAAATATCCCTGGGGCTCAAAACGCAGCATATGGTCGTGATCAAAATGGATCAACACGAGCATCACAAGGACTAATTAAGAAATAAAAGAAAAACACATAGTGAATCTGATTGAATAGACATTTGAAAACAACAGGACTGGATTCGTAAATATCTCGCTTCCACCAAAAACACTCGAACCCTAATCCCACACGAATCGGGTCATCGGGTTAGTCCATACGAGACCGTTTTAGAGCCACTAAAGCAGCCCTAAATGGTGCTATTTCCCGTTTGATAAGTGCCCAAACTAAACTTAATCCTCGCTTATCTAACCAAATAATCAAACCCTAAACACTCTTTTAGCCTCCCCTTTCTTCACCGCAGAGAGAAAACTCTTGCTCGTTACCACTAGCCATCGTCCGGGTGAAGAGCAACGCGAATGGATTGTCTTGCGCATGAGAGCCGCCTCATTTACCACCAAATCGCTATCCTACACAATGAAAGGCGTCAGAGAGGTCCCGATTCATTTTTAGGATGCCGGTTTAAAAAACTCCTCACTCGCCTGCATCTGACTCCGATTGCAACGAAGAAGGTGCAGATCGAATGTTCGGCCCAGGTAAACTCGTTCTTACTCTCCTCTTATTCGTATACTAAAAATAAAGCGAAAGAAAACCCACCCTCCCAAAAACAGATCGGAGAATAATAAACGCTTAAGATAAAGAAACCAAAAGCAACCTTTTTTTTTGAAAAATCTGCTATTCTTTGTATTTCTCTGCTCTGTATGCGTGTGTGTAAAAAATACAGGGATTGTGGCTCGGCCCTTTTTATAGCCGATCAAAAATAAAAATAAAAATAATCTCTTCTTCTTTTTCTATTTCTCCTATTTTTTTTTACTGCTCTCCTTTTCTTTTTGTTCGTTTACAGGTACGAACGTAGCCAAGGCGCATGGGTCGTACGATCCGTGTGTGCTGCGCGCTGCTGAAGGCCTACGCGTGAGTGGAGCACCTGGGGGCGAGCGTGGGTGGAACGCGTGACGTAAGCGTGACACGAACGGTCACGCGTGTGAAGGCACGCGGTCAATCCAAAGGTCGCGCGTGGGCGAATGGCTGCGGAGAAGGTGCCTGAAGGTTCTGAAATGCTGATGTTGGGCTAGTTGGGTTTTTTTTGGGCCTCAGGTTTAGTGGTTTAGGGCCCATGTAACTGTTTTGTAAATTGGGCTGAAGGATATTGAAAAGGGACTGTTCTTGGGACTGTATTAATTGACCTGTTATTATTTATTATTTTTGGTTTAAGGTCTGTGTTTGGTTTTATTGGTTAAAAAGGAAGGCCCCGGCAAATTTAGGGCCCTACAATAATAAAGTATTTTCATTTGCAAAGTCGTACAAAACAGCCAGAAACAGTACAATAATTGAACATTTTTCATATCTCAAACTAAAGTGTTCCCTCTACCTCTCTTTTTCCAGCTTTCTCCATAGGCGGCCAGATAATTTTCTTCCTCTTGCTTTTTGATTCATTTTCAAAGAAACTTCCCAAAATTCATTGGTCTAATATCTTTACGAAAAACCCAATCTTTCAATCCATTTTTTGTTCATTCAAATCAAGCAAAAAGGAGCTCTAGAATCCCTCTCCAAAAATCCTCCAACATGTTCTTTTATCGACTCTTTCTTGCTTCAATATTCATAGTGTGTTGCCTCACAACGCTTACAAATGAAGCTACACTTCCAAACGATGAAGGTACTTCATAATATTACTCTAGAAAGAAGCTTAATTTGCTTAATTATTTTTTTTTAATAAATTTCAGTACCCTTTTTCTTTTGTTATAGTGGAAGCTTTGAGAAGTATTGGTAAAACATTAGGAAAGACAGACTGGAACTTTGATATTAATCCATGCGATCAAGGTGATAGTTGGTTGAGCCAATCCACACGTTATTATGCTAATAATGTTACTTGCGATTGCTCCTTCAACAATAACACTACCTGCCATGTCATCCACATGTAAGTATATATATATATATATATTATAATGAAAATTTATCCATCATTGAGTTGTGACCAAACTTGATAGATCTGTCCATGGATTATATATAGTTTTATTAAGTATCTAATCTAAAGTTTACTAAAAGTGAGAGATGTTTTATACAAATATGAGATAGAGATACATAATTTGGTCTTTGAAATTATCCATTTGTACTTAGTTGGTTCTTAAAACTTTTTTGAGCTTAGTTGATCCCTGAACATGTATTTTGTCAATCAGGTTAGTCCCTCTGCATTAGCACCATTAGTTTGTACTACTATGACATTTTAGCCAGGGACGAATCTAGAAAATTTTTTTAGGGAAGGTTGAAATTAAATTTTAATTGTTATGATAGTAAAAATATAATTTCACCATTTGAATATTTATATTTTTATAATTTTTAAAAATTAAATTAATTTTTATAATTTAACGTGATTAAAGTATACTTTTATCTTTATTAATTTAAAATTTAAAAAATTAAAGGACTTAAATGATTTTTTTTTCATTTTAGGGGTCGGAGCCCTAACAACCTACTTAACTATCCCCTTATTTTTAGCCAATCTAGTAATATCACGTAGTAATCTCTCAAACATAATTTATATTTCTTAGTTTATCTTTACCATGTGGCAAAAACTATAATAATTAGATTAAAAACTTTCAAATAAAAAAATAAGAGGATTAAATTTTTAACTTTTAAAATAAAGAGATTAAATCTCAAATTTTGTAGATAGACAAGGACTAACTGCATATAATATGTTTTTCAATAAACCTTGTTAATATGATTTAGGGTTAAAGAGGGTGTGAGACTATATGTATAATTTTGGTTATCAACCTCAATTAAATCTTGTCTTTGTTCAAGATTTCCTTTTTGAATGACTTTTAAATTTTAAAACAAATATAAATATTATTAATTTATTTATATATTACATAAAGCTTTTAATTTTTTTTTTTGGGGGGGTGAATATAAAGCTGTCAAATTATGACTTACTTTATCTTTGACTCTTGAGAATGAATTTATGAGAGCTACTTGCTTGCACAACTTTATGTAATTCTTTTAATAAAAGCGAATCGGTTGGGTTGTGATGCGATGTGATTAACAACCAATTCTATATAATTTCAATTAAAAGAAATCCAATTCCGCTCATTAATTCTTTAATGATTTTATAGGTTATAATTATATTATTATTTAATTTTTAATGCAATAAATGTCAAATCAAAGTCCATGAAATGAGCTGACAGGAGAGGCAAGTGGATAGAAGGTAGTACAATTAATTTAAGAGCCACTGCTGCCTATTCAATGGAATCGCCATCGCATGTGGGTCCAACCTTTTGTTGGCGGCCAATGTCTCTCTCTTTTGAAAAATGCCTTAACAAGACGCTATTCAATTTTAACCTTTTACTTTATTGTTAACGTATATACACTTATAGTTGTTTGAATAGGACTAAATAGATAATTCAATCGGTTAGATTACTGTAGTATTAAATTATTGACTCAATATTTAGTATATATCATTTGAATTGATTTTTCTTATTTTTTATTTATTTAATTGCATCGTATGAATCGATTAAACTGAGAATTGATAAATTTATTAAGTTGAGCGGTGACCTAATTCTAAAAATCTTGAATGTCACATACGTAACACATAATTTTATGTATTTAATATTTTATTTAAAAGTTTTTAATATATTAATTGAAATGTTGAACATAATTAATATATATATTAATTTATTTAACAATTTAAATATAATAAGATAAAATTTTGAATTATAATTAGAACATTTATATTATATTAAAAATGATATATTTTAAATCGATAAATTTTAATAATAATAAAATTAAAAATCATAATTAAAATATTTGTATTATATTTATATTCGATATACAATATAATTTTATTCTATGACTAATAATAACCAACATATATATATACTTGCTTTTTATTCTATGACTAATAAAATGTTTTTTAATAGCTTAATTTGAAATTTGCATATAATAATTATTTAGATTTTTCCTTTTGCTTGAGATCCAGGGATAGAAGTAGGCAGGATCTTCGCTCCATTACTTAAATAAAATATTATTTTCTTAATCTATAGAATTTAAAATTTTTAATTTAAATCTTTTTAATCCTTAACTAAATAAAAAATGCTTAAGATTTTTTTTTTAGCTTTCAAAAGAATCTTAAATCTTTTTATATAAAAATGTTTTAATTTTTAAAGTATTTACTTAAACAAATCCAATAATTAATTCTCCATATTTTATAGATTAATTAAGAGGATATTATACGATTTTAAGCCTGCGTAAAAGGATGATTAATATTATAAAATTATGACTTTTGATTACCGGATTTTTACTACTAGACCAAACAGACATTGATTCTGAATGTGAATTTTTTTTTATTAATTATAGATTTTAGCAACAGACCCCTAACTTAGTTTTTGTATCAGATTGCTTAAGGCACAAAGTCTCTCGGGTACTCTCCCACTAAACTTGACAAGTCTCCCTTTCTTGCAAGAAATGTAAGCACATTTCAAGTGGTACTCTATTATGATATATATAAATGAAGATTATTTGTTTTTCATCAACTATATAGTAACTAATTTGTTGTTTTAAAATTACTATTACAGTGACCTAACTCGCAACTATCTTAGTGGCTCCATTCCTTCAGAATGGGGTTCTGCTACCCGACTCGTCAGCATGTATGTTTTCTCCTACTTTCTCTTTCATGGTTGTATGTACATATCTTTCATGGTTATGAAAAAATTTTCGTAACTACAATATATACGCATGTATATATAAATGTTGCTGAATGCAAAAGATTTGTTGTATTCCAGTTCACTTCTTGGAAATCGATTAACAGGTTCAATCCCAAGAGAACTAGCAAATCTCAGAAATCTTACCAGCTTGTGAGTTATGTTATAGCAATTTCTTTTATAGTTTATATAAATAAATATATGAGATTATGATAAAAATTTCATTTTTAAATTAATGTCTAATGGATAATTAATTTTATTTTTGAAACATCATTATGTAGGATCCTTGAGAATAATCGTCTTTCAGGAACTTTGCCTGCAGCACTAGGGAATCTACCCAAAATTGAGCGACTGTAAGAGAGACTTTTTTGTTTCTTTTTTAATTCTAGCTGAATTTCATTTCAATCATGCATTATTTTTATTATATAAATTATTTAATATCTATTTACTGGTTTCTTCAGGCATCTTAGTTCCAACAATTTTACTGGTGAAATACCTGAAATGTTTGTTAGGTTGACTTCATTGAAGGAATTGTAAGCAATTCTATTTTCCATATACGAAATGAATATTTTATATATCTCATGTCTGGATATATCTTCAAATAAAGTTATTATTATACATATCATTTGGAATTATTAATATATTTATATGCTGTAGTTATGATAATTTTTTTCTCTCAACAGTAGGATTAGTGACAACAACTTTACAGGGCAGATTCCTAACTTCATATTCCGAAATTGGACAACTCTTGAACAGATGTGAGAATTAGATTTTGATGCATTTTGTAAGTCTATATTTTTCATTAGAAATATTTTTATTTTATTAATCAATTAAAAGAATTCTTCTTTTCTAATGACAGATATATAGAGGCAAGTGGTTTGAGTGGGCCAATTCCATCCATTAATGCTACTTTAGAAAACTTAGAATACATGTAAGCTCCAATGATCTTAAAAGGTCGTGACAATATTCATTACATAAAAATAAACACAACTTAATTTCTTATTTATGTTTGTATATGGTTCTTGATATATTGTTTTACAGAATAATTAGTGACTTGAATGGAGTTGATACAACTTTTTCACAATTGCTCAACAATGCCACTTTGCCTAAATTGGATAGATTGTAAGCATGAACTCTGAAATAAAGCAAAGATTTACTGAAGTTATGAGATATTGTGGAGTTCTAAAAAAATAATGGAACTATTTTGTGATTGAAATATAGGATGTTGAGGAGTTGCAATCTCGTTGGAGAGATACCTGTTTCTTTTGGGAGATTTACATCCATAAAAATATTGTAAGTAATTACACTTTCTTTTGAGAGGTTCAAGTTCAGTTTGATTGTAGATTTGACGTGTGGTTTAATACCCGTTTTACAAATTTTCTTGCAGAGATCTCAGCTTTAATAGACTTAGTGGAAAAATCCCAGATGAGCTTTCTGATTTTGATTTCGATAATATGTAAGGATATGGTTTTTAGTTGTAGTGTAAACTACATTTTCTTGATTTATATACTCATTAGGAACAAATGGAAATAAAAAAATACCTGATCATTTCTTTTTATTAGGTTCTTCAATGGAAACAATTTTAATGGATCAGTCCCTCAATGGATACTGGAAACAAGAGAAAAAGTGTGAGATTCCCTTTCTTATTTAAATGTTCATGAGTCCCTTACCAAAATCAAAATTATTGCACAAAGATAGTTAATTACTATTTATTGATTCTCCTATATTAATTAGTTGTCAAGGGTTTAATCTCGTGACTGGCATATATCTTTTTAGTGAACATACAAATACAAAGGATTAATCATTGAAAATAATATTCAAATTGCAGGGATCTTTCTTATAACAACTTCACAAACACAGGTGTATCAGATTGCCGACAAAATAGCGTGTACGACAACTTACTCATCCAACTTCATTACTGGATCTTTCTTATAAAATATCTATCATTTCTTTTATTATAATTTTTCCTCCATTATCGACCTGTAGGAACTTGTTCTCAAGCATTGCAAGAGTCAATAACACGTAAGTATTAAGACAACAACAATCATTAAACTAACTCTTTCTGTTTCATCTAACTTTATAATTGTTTTATCAGGGGAATTGTTCCATGTTTGACAAGCCTAATTACCTGCACATCAGAACGTAAGTATTTATATTTGATGCACTAATAATATAACTCAATTATTTTATTCAAACTGTTGTTGATTATTATTTCCTCAGCTTTGCACTTTGTCCATATAAACTGTGGAGGGAGAGAAATAACTGTTAATGGCACCACTTATGAAGCCGATTACGATGGAGCCGGGCCTTCGACATTTTACCGAAGTACCAACTGGGCATTTAGCAGCACCGGAATTTTTCTAAACGATGACCGCCCCGACGACATCTTAGTTTTGGACAATGGACAAGTTTCTGTCGATGGCAATGAAAAACAACTCTACGGAAATGCAAGGCTTGCGCCTAGCTCTTTGACTTACTATGCATTTTGTCTCGCCAATGCAACTTACACAGTAAACCTCCATTTCGCTGAGATTCAGTTCACTAATGATCGAAATTATAGCAGCTTGGGGAGACGCATATTTGATGTTTACATTCAGGTATATTTTTAGTATCATTCTTGTTAATATGTTATCCTGATTCTGTTGAGTGTCGAATTTTATATATATACATACACAAATATTGATTTACAGAATGTGCTTGCATGGAAAGTAGTGTTAAATGGAAGGGATAATAATTGCAGGGAAAGCAGGAGCTGAAGGATTTCAATATTGAAGAAGAAGCTGGAGGGGCAGGCATACCAAAAGTAAAAAATTTTACTGTAAATGTAACGGATAGCACTTTGGAGATCCGTTTACAATGGGCCGGGAAAGGGACAACTTCTATACCGGAGAGAAGCATTTACGGTCCTCTTATCTCAGCAATATCTATTTTCGATCCTAGTAAGTTTTCAATGCAACTGACTCTTTTTTCGTTATAGCACACCTATATATAATGCTTCCAACAAAGATTTTCATGTCATCTTTGCCACTAATTGCTATAAGAAAATGTTTCCAAACAGCTTATAAACCTCGATCACAAAGCGACGGTGGTATTGCGACAGCTGCAGTGGTCGGTATTGTGGGCGGAGCAGTGTTTGCTGCTTTGCTGATTTTAGGCATCCTTTGGTGGAAGGGCTGTTTAAGACAGAAGAGTACTTTGGAACAAGGTATTTAGGCAGAATATCATTGTACTCTGTTGCATAAAACAGTCGCGCAACGTCTTTATTTTGCGGTTTTCCGTTCTTTTTTATATTGATATTCATCACAATTGTTCACAATATCATATGCTATGCGACTAAAACACGTTTGTGATCGCAATTTAAACCCTGCCATCCCTTATAATAGGATTAACATGTTCCACAGATCTAAAAGGTATAGAGTTGCAGACAACTTCCTTTACCTTAAGGCAAATTAAAGCTGCTACAAACGATTTTCATGCTTCTAATAAGATCGGAGAAGGTGGTTTTGGTCCCGTTTACAAGGTAATCATATGCAACACTTCCTGTAGGTAAATTGTTCATTATAGAACCTGGTAATCATTGTTTTCTTTTTCATTTCAAACGCAGGGTACTCTAGCAGATGGCACAGTGATTGCTGTGAAGCAGCTATCAGCTCGATCGAAACAAGGAAACCGTGAGTTTGTGACTGAGATTGGCATGATTTCAGCTCTACAACACCCTCATCTTGTAAAGTTGTACGGATGTTGCATTGAAGGAAATCAATTGATGCTTATATACGAGTACCTGGAAAATAACAGCCTTGCTCGGGCATTATTTGGTACAAACCCCATCCAAATGTCTATTTGTTCTAACATGAATGTGAAGTATCTGAATGTGTGTTTGTGTATGTTTGTGTCTGAGCTACTCTTTTTATTTTGATAATGAAAAGGACCACAAGAATCTCAGTTGACATTAGACTGGCCAACAAGAATGAAGATCTGCATTGGTATAGCTAGAGGGTTAGCTTACCTCCATGAGGAATCAAGGTTGAAGATTGTGCATAGAGACATAAAGGCCACTAATGTGTTGCTTGATAAGAATCTAAACCCTAAAATATCTGACTTCGGTTTGGCCAAGCTTGATGAAGAAGATAATACCCACATTAGTACCCGAATCGCAGGAACTTAGTAAGTCTCTCTTCAGATTCATTCTCAAATCTTCATTGATGTCAACCTAAAAGAAGCTGTATTTAATTGATGATGTTAAATTTGCAGTGGCTATATGGCTCCTGAGTATGCATTGCATGGCCATTTGACAGAGAAAGCGGATGTTTATAGTTTTGGGATAGTGGCGCTCGAAATTGTTAGTGGGAGGTGCAACACTAGAAGCCGCCCAAAGCAAGAACCTTTCATTCTCCTTGAATGGGTAAATTAAGTTCTCAATCTTTCTTCCATTATGAATCTGAATGTGGCAATTAAATTTTGTGTGTTTTATAGGCTCATGTTTTGAAGGAGAATGGGAGATTGTTGGAATTAGTTGATACAAGGATTGGCTCAGATTGCAACATAGATGAAGTGATGGCAATGATCAACATTGCACTATTGTGCACAAATCCCACTTCTTCAGCTAGGCCTCTAATGTCTTCGGTAGTGAGCATGCTTGAAGGCAAGGCTGAAGTTCAGGAATACCTCACAGATTCAAGCATTTCTTCAAATCGTCAAGTGAGTGCAGAGATAATGAAAAAGTTGTATCGGAAACTTGAAGAAGATGATACAAATGTTAGCCAAACAAAGAGTATGTTAGCTGATGGGCCATGGACGAATTCTTCTACATCTGCTGCTGATCTTTATCCAGTTAGTTTGACTTCTGGATATTGGCAGAATAGAGATTCCACAAATTAGAAAAAAATTTGTATCTCTCTTGTTTGGGATTCAGTCAAAAACCAAAAGTCACATTCAATAATTTTGACATTCGAAATACTAAAATTATAAGTGAACTATAATTTAATCGTTTGATTTGATTTTATATATAAAATTTTAATTTGATATAAGTCTTATAAATTATTTACACAATTATTAATTTAATATTATTTTATGTTTATATATTATATACATGAATAATTATATTTATTCAATATAAAAATAAATTAATGTATTTATTTTTTAAAATATATATTATTAAATTAAAATTAAAATTTTAAATATACATTACAGTTTAAGATTTATCTTTTTTTAACTTCTCTTATTATCAAACTTCAACCTTGTTCAAAAAATCGAGGCTTTTGGTTCTTGAACAGGAAATGTTGAAGACGTTGAATTGCCTGGTGGGTTCAATTACCTTAATATATAACATCCTAGAAAGGATGCTTCAGGTAACTGGGAAATCCAAAATCTTTCTACTCTTTTGAGTCATGTTGGTGTCGATGAGACCATATTGTAACCAAAAATTTAATTATATTCATTATTTGAGCTAATTAATAAATTATAAAAATATAGAGATTATATTATATTTATATTTATATTTAAACAATCTTGTAAAATGAAAAAGAAAAAAAAACATCACGTATCGGTAACCTTTTATATATATAAGTATATAGATGATAACTTTATCGAGTAAAAATAAAATATAGAAATATTAAATAAAAAATGACATTTAAATTTTTTGACACTATTCTGTATTTTAAATAAATAAAAAAGTCTTTAATTCAACTTAGATTGGTGTACGCAAAATTTTTTATTGAAATATCATTGGAATTGATATATGAATGCATTTAATTTTTAATTAAAATATTTTTGTTTAAATATATATAGATAGAAGTAAAAAAAAAAAATAGGAAGCTAGATTTTGACTGATAGAAAAGAAAAGTATTCCATCATTATAGGAATATTTAAGAAATATAATTTGGCTATACTATTCGTGATAAAAATTTGATTTGTTTCAAAATTTTGAATTTCTTTTGAATTTTAGTTAATTAATTTAAATAATAAATTAAATTAATGTGAATATTTCTTAAGTTTTGATAGTTTTGAGAATGTAGAAATTGGCTCCTTTAAAAATTACAAAAATTCAAAATTATCTTTGGAAATTCAAAATATTTATGAAATATATTTTCCAAAATTTTATTAATATGTATTAAAATAAAATTATTAATATATATATATATATAAATACTAAATTATAATTTTTTAAAAACCAAATTGATAAATTTAATTTTTAAACAAGTAAATTATCAAACCATGTTTGTTGTACTAATTATTTAATTTTATTTATCTTTTTTGCTTTAAAAATTTTTTGTATTTATGCTTTTTAACTTGAAATTTAATAAAATTACCGATAATTTTTCAATAAAACTGATTTAATAAATTTTCTAATTTAATTTAAATACATTTATTTAATTAAATTCGAATTTTATTTCATTAATTTAGTTAAATTCAAAAAAATCAAATTAAATAAAAATGAGAAAGTACTTCTTCATTTAATTTGATTTAGACCTAGTCGTGGAAGATACCAATTTGTTAAATTATTGACCCATGTCCTTGTCCAGAATTATTATAACAGTTGGCTAGTCATCGTTTCCTGCTATAAAGTTGTCAGGTCATTTGTCTTAGCTAGCTTCCTGTCAAAGGTCACTATCCCTGTCCTTTTACGTAAGTTGGTGGAATTAAATCATGCACTAGAATTAATTGGGTTAATATGCCTTGAATCAGTCAATATTTGTAAAATTTTTATAATTTGATAAACAAAATATTTTATTTAAAAAATTAAAATACAATACCTTTATTTTAATTTATACCTTATTTGATTTGTTTTAGGAGTTAACTTAATCTACTAATTTAATCCTGTCTCTTATGGGACCTCATTTCATTAAATACCGACACAGAACATTTTTCATAGGCTATCACCTCCAAGAAATTTCCAACTTTCGTAGTTTAATACCTTTATGAAAACCCAATCTTTCAACCCATTTTTTATCCTTTCATATCAAGCCAAATAAAAGCTCTTGAATTCCACTCTAAAATATTCCTTTAATATGTTCCTTTTGGGTCAATATTCATAGTTTCTTGCCTTACAACGAGCTACACCGCCAAAGATGATACACTAGTTTGTTTCATTTGCATGGGTGCCTCGCTGCCTCCACCCAGGGGAAGTCAAGAAAATATTTTAGACGATCCAAATTAATTTATTTGCATTTTTATAAATTTTTAAAAGATTAAATTAAAATTTTATTATTTTTAAGGGGATAAAGTATAATTTAATTTTATTAATTTAAAATTTTTAAAAATTTAAAAAACTAAAATGATAATTTTTTTTATTTTAAGGAGGGACCGCTAGCACCCTAAATCCACCTCTGGTTTGTAGCTTAATTTGCTTAATTCTTTTGTAATGTTATTTATTTTCATATAATATTAAATTTAATCTTTAATATTTAAATCTTTTATCAATTTAATTTTGTATAATTAAATTTGATCTTTAAAAAATGTCAAATTTAATTATTAATATTTTATAAAAATTAAAATTAAATTTTAATAAAAATATTAACTAAAATATTAAAAATTTTAAATATAAAAATCAAAGTATAGTTCATTAAATTCCTATGCAAGATATTTTTTAACAACTAGCTAATATGATAAAAGCATTTTCATTGACCAAGTCATACGAAAACATCCAATCACAGTACAATAATTGAACCTTTGTTTTAGCGTTCACTTTAATTCTCTTTTTTTATTTTCCATATGCAGCCAAACCATTTTCATCTAAAAGAAATTTCCAACTTCCTTTTGAAAAATTATTTTCCCAACTTTCGTATATAGTCTACGTCTCAAACAAAATTCTAATTCTCATATTCCAATATATTTATGAAAACCCAATCTTCCACCCCATTTTTGTTCATTCATATCAATCCAAAAAGAAAAAAAGCTCTTGAATTTCAATCAGAAAATATTCCTTTAATATGTTGTTTCTTCGAGTTGTTTTGGGATCAATATTCATAGTTTGTTGCCTTACGACGCTGACAAATGGAGCTACACTTGCGAATGATGAAGGTAACTCATAATATTAAGCTTCCAACCTTAATTTGATCAGTTCTTTTAGTAAATTGCTCTCTTTAGTTTTTTGTTACAGTGGAAGTTTTGAAAAGCATTGGTAAAATATTGGGGAAGACAGGATGGAACTTTAGTATTGATCCATGCAGTCAACACCATAGTTGGGTAGATCAATCCATAAATTATTATGCTAATAATGTTGCATGTGATTGCTCCTTCAACAGTAACACTATCTGTCATGTGGTTCGCATGTAAGTATATATCTTCCTTAAAAGAAAATTTACTATGTCCAAATTTGTTTAGTTTGTCGATTATATGATTTTTAATCATATGATTTAAATTTATTTAGAAAGTACTTGAAATTTGAGATTTAGTAAATATGAAATGATATCATTTGAACGTACTCTATTACATATACATGTAATTATTATGTTTAAGATATGATATTATACGATCAATCTATTCTATAACAACAATAATTATTTATCAAAATTTTAAATATTAATATTAATAATGAGCCAACAAATATCTAAACCAACTAAGGAAATCACAGTCCAAATACCTATTGCCAAAATTTATCATGACAATTATTTTATTTTATTTTTAGTCATCTGTGCTACACCCAACTATTACTAGTACAAACACTCTCAAAAATTGCCTCAACATGTGTCATGAGTAGTTATGTTTTTAAGTGCCATTGTGGTTATTTTTTGAGGTGCTTTGATGCTTTCCTTGGTGTGTTCTTATCCAGATTGGCTATGGGTGCTGTGGTTTTTGTATCAGATTTAATTTTATTGCAAGGAGTGTTTATTATGCAGAAGGTTTAGTTCGGTGTTGCCTTAGTAGGTATTGTTAAGATGGGTGTTATGTTGCCTTCGAATCTTTTCATTGGTTTAGAAAAGAAAATTTAAGATTTAGATTATATTTGAATTTTTGTTTAAATTTTAAATTTAAAAATTATAATATATTAATTATATTAATGAATAAGATTTATATTGTATTTTAATAGTTTATTAATTTAATTTTATTTATTAAAAGATATTTTTATTTGATAAAATCAATATAAAATTTTGAAAATTTATTGAAACAATATCTTAACTAAATTTTATGATTTTATTTCACCTAAAATAGAACTAATTTTAGTAAAATTTAAGATAAGAGGGTGTTATAAAAATAAATTAATAAAGAGTGTATTTTTTATTTTATGGGTGTCATTATAAATGAAAATTAACTATAACAAACTTGATTGTTATAATAAAATGTAATTGTTAAAGAGAAAATTAACTATATACTCAACTTAAATGTAAGTTAATGTGTTAATGCTAGTTTAATATTGTTATTATCTATGTATTTCTGATAAGGACTTACATGCATTACACTTTATTCTTGTTTAAAAGATAATTGAAAAGAAATTTTAGTTTTTTATTATAAAATAAGTATATAGGTGTTGATGGATTAAAAATATTGAAATTTAATTTAAACCTGGTTCAAACAAAATTGTATGTTTATTGGTATTGGGTATAATTTTGATTAGTACATATTTTAGGATTAAAGAAAATTAAATAATTTATGGCTAGTATCTAACTTTTTAATGGATTTATAAAATGAATTGTTAAGTAGATGATTTGAGGAAAAATAATAGCCTAATTAAATAATTTATATATTAGATAAAGCTTTTAATTAGTACGTTAAAGTTAAATATTCTTTTAGTTGAGAGGTATAGTGGGAAGTGGACAACAAGGTCGCTCAATTAATTTAAGAGCCACAGTTGATTATTTAATGGACTCGCCATCACATGTCGGTCCAACCTTTTGTTGGCCGCCAATGTCATTTAATTCCCCTCCCTCTCTAGCTTTTGCAAAATGCGTTCACAAATAAATTTATTTTTATTATTTTTTTAGGTTAAAATTTAATTTCATCATTATTAAATTAAAATTTTATATATTATAAAAATTTAAATAATTTTTTATTTTAAAAGAAATCGGGACTGTTATCAACTCCTAAATATAAAGTGTTCATAATATATAAATACAACGTGTCCTTTTAAATATATATTATTTTTAAATATATTTATAATTTTTTAGTTAAATATATTATTTTTGTCAATACTATTCATGAGTAAAAATGTTGAAAGTAATTATTGTTATATTTATTATTAAATATTTTAAATTAAGTTTAAAAATTATTAAATTTTATGTAAATTACTCATATCATATACAGTAAAGTTTAGACATAAAAAAAATGAGTATATTTATAATTCGATTTTATGTTTATACATACTTTATTTGTTTAATATTATTCTTTTTCTTATACAACTTTTATGCATATAATAAATGCTTAATATTACAAATACATTATATTTTAAATAATTTTATATACACACACGGAAACATATATTAAACTTTTTGTCAAAGTTATGTATGGAATTTATTTTTACTTGAAAAATAATAATTTTTACTACTAAGTAGTGAAAAATTTTCACTTTTTCATTATAGATTTTAGCACCATAACGTAAACTTTATTTTGCATCAGAGTGCTCAGGGCTCAAAATCTCTCAGGTACTCTCCCACCAAACTTGAACAGCCTCCCTTTCCTGCAAGAAATGTAAGGGCGTTTTCAAAGTTCTTTTTCATGATATATAAAACTTATTTCTTTTCATCAACCTTGGATCAATTCAATAACTATATATGTATATCTACTAATTTGTTGTTTTGAAGCTATTTCTCACAGTGACCTAACTCGAAACTATCTTAATGGCACTATTCCTCGGGAGTGGGGTTCTTCTACTCGACTCGTCAGCATGTATATTTCTTTCCTTCTTGTCTATCTATATGTCTTCCGTGATGGTTGTGTGTCTTTCCATATTCTGTATGTATGTAAAAATGTATACATACTAACATATATTTACATATCTGTCATCATGGTTGTAGAAACATAAATATATACAATCCTTCATCTTTTGATTATAGAAAATAATGCTGCTAAATACAAAAAGACGTATTGTATTTCAGTTCCCTTTTTGGAAATCGATTAACTGGTCCGATCCCAGCAGAGCTAGCAAATCTCAGAAATCTTACCAGCTTGTGAGTTAGATTATAGCAACTTCAACTATATATGCAGTATATATTGAAAAATGTCTAATGGATAAATAATTTTATTTATTGAAAAAAAATTGTGTAGAGTCCTTGAAAACAATGGTCTTTCAAGAACTTTGCCTGAAGCATTGGGGAATCTATCCAAAATTGAGCGATTGTAAGAGAGACTCTTTCTTTTTAGAATTCCATTTCATTACATGCAGTAGTTCTATTACACAAATTATTTAAAATATATTTGCTGGCTTTTTCAGGCATCTTAGTTCCAACAATTTCACTGGAAAAATACCTGAAACATTTGCTAGGCTGACTTCATTGAAGGAGTTGTAAGCAGTTCTGATGTTCATTTTTACTAACTTATTTGATATGATATGTTTTATGTTTATTTTGTATTCTCAACAGTCGGATTAGCGACAACAACTTCACAGGACACATTCCTGAGTTTATATTTCGAAATTGGAAAAATCTTGAACAAATGTGAGAATTTTATTTATAACATTTTGCATGCATTTTGCAAGTCTATTATTATTCAATTAAATGAATGCATCTTTCCTAATGACAGATATATGGAGGCAAGTGGTTTGATTGGACCAATTCCATCCATTAAAGTTACCTTACCTAACTTGACATATATGTAAGCACCGATCTTAACCATCATTAAGATAATGACAATATTCAACACTATATGATAAAAGCTGCTAATTAAATCCTCATTTATAATTGTATCTGTTTGTTGGATATTGGTTTACAGAATAATTAGTGACTTGAATGGAGCTGAAACAAATTTTACACAACCACTCATCGATGCCAGTTTGCCTAAATTGGAAAGACTGTAAGCAGAAATATGAAATCAGGCAAAGATATATTAGAGTTATGAGATATTAAAGAGTTCCAAAAACAAAAACAATGGAATTATTTTGTGATTGAATTACAGGATGTTGAGGAGTTGCAATCTCATTGGAGAGATACCTTCTTCTTTTGGGACATTCACATCCATAAAGATACTGTAAGTATAATCTAGTGTTTGAGAGGTCAGGGTTTAATTTGAAATTTTTTTCTGAGATAATTAGTGATTTTAATACCATTTTTACAAAATTTCTTGTAGAGATCTCAGCTTCAACAGACTCGATGGAGAAATTTCAGTAAATCTTTCTACTCTTGATAACTTGACTTATTTGTGAGGATATGGTTTTTAATTTTAGTGTAGATTTCCTTTTGGAACAAATGGAAATAAAAAGAAAAACTTGATAATTTCTTTTTATTAGGTTCTTAAATGGAAATAATTTTACTGGAAAAGTCCCTTCATGGATACTGAATTCAAAGGAAAATATGTAAGATTCAGTTCTTATTTAATGTTGAATTCCTTTGATTGACCAAAATAAAATTATGCCGATGTCAAGCTTTTAATCAAGATTTTTAAAGAAAATAATATTCTAAACTATTCTTTTTGCAGCGATCTTTCATACAACAACTTCACAGACACAGGTGTAACAGGCTGTAAACAAGGAAATATCATGTAAGACAAGTTTCTCATCTAACATCATTAGTGGATCTTTATTGTAAATGGTTATATATATATATAAATATATATAATATTTGTGGTTGATTGTGGATCTGCAGAAACCTATTCTCAAGCATTGCAAGAGTCAATAACTCGTAAGTGTTAAGACAACAACAATCATTAAGCTAAATTATGAGATTTTAATGGCTATGCTTTTTAATTGTTTAATCAGAGGAATTGTTCCATGTTTGAGAAGCTCAACTACCTGCGCGGCAGGATGTAAGTACAAATTTCATATACTTCACACTTCATTTATGCTAGTATCGATTTATATTTGATAACTACTCAATCGTCAGGTAGCCAATGGCCAATGAGACAAACAAAAATAATTTCATCCAGTGTTAATTTTTTGTGTCGAGTGACTGATCCAGACTGTTGTTATTTTTCTCAGCTTCGCACTCTGTTCATATAAACTGTGGAGGTGAAATAACAAAAGTCAATGGCACCGATTATGATGCCGATGACAGTCAAGCCGGCCCTTCGACATTTCAATATTATGATAATAGTAACTGGGCATTTAGTACCACCGGAGTTTTCCTAGACGATGACCATTTGGACGACGAATTAGCTTTTGACAATAGACAAGTTTCTATCAGCGGTGACGGTGCAGAACTCTACAGAAATGCAAGGCTTGCACCTACCTCTTTGACATACTATCTTTTTTGTCTCACCAATTCAACTTACACAGTAAAATTACATTTTGCTGAGATTCAGTTCAATAACGATCAAACTTATAGCAGCTTAGGGAGACGCATATTTGATGTTTATATTCAGGTATTTTTTTTAGTATCATTCTTGTTAGTATGTTATCCCGATTCGGGGGAGTGTCGAATTTTTTATGTATAGAAGCAAATATTGCTTTACGACATGTGCTTGCATGGAAAGTAGGGTTAAATGGAATGGATAATAATTGCAGGGAAAGCAGGTGCTGAAGGAATTCAATATTAAAGAAGCAGCAGGAGGGGCAGGCATACCAATAGTAAAATATTTTACTGTAAATGTAAATGATGGCACTTTGGAGATCGGTTTCCGATGGGCCGGAAAAGGGACGAAAACATCTATGCCTCAGGGACTCATTTACGGTCCTCTTATCTCTGCAATATCTGTTTTAGATCCTAGTAGGTTTTCAATTCAACTGACTCTTCTTTTTTGTTGTTATAGCACACGTATATATAATGCTTTCAACCAAGATTTTCAAGTCACATTTGCTATTATTTACTATGTTATATTGTTGTAGAAATAGATGATAAACTTTCATCAGCAAATACCGGTTTTGCGACAGCTGCAGTGGTCGGTATTGTGGGCGGAGCAGTGTCTGCTGCTTCAGTGATTTTAGCCATCCTTTGGTGGAATGGTTGTTTAAGAGAAAAGAGTACATTGAAACGAGGTATTTAGACATAATATCATTATACTCTGTTACATACAAAAGAGTACGACAGTCGCACCGTATTTTTTCTATTGATACTCATCACAATTGATCCTTAATCATATGTTATGTTACTGAAAACACGTTTGTGATCGCAATTTAAACCCAGCCATTGCTTATATTTGGCTTAACATGTTCCACAGATCTAAAAGGTATAGAGTTGCAGACAACTTCCTTTACCTCAAGGCAAATTAAAGCTGCTACAAACGATTTTCATGCTTCCAATAAGATCGGAGAAGGTGGTTTTGGTCCCGTTTACAAGGTAATCGTATGCAACACTTTCTGCAGGAAAATTGTTCATGATGGAACCTGGTAATCATGTTTTTTCATTTCAAACGCAGGGCACTCTAGCAGATGGCACTATGATCGCTGTTAAGCAGCTATCAGCTCGATCGAAGCAAGGAAACCGTGAGTTTGTGAATGAGATTGGCATGATTTCAGCTCTACAACACCCTCATCTTGTAAAGTTGTATGGATGTTGCATTGAAGGAAATCAACTGATGCTTATATACGAGTACCTGGAAAACAACAGCCTTGCTCGTGCATTATTTGGTACAAACCTCATCCAAATGTCTACCTGTTCTAACATGAATGAGAAGTATTTGAATACATATAGCTGAGGTTCTTTGTATTTTGGTAATGAAAAGGGCCACAAGAATCTCAGTTGACATTAGATTGGCCAACAAGAATGAAGATCTGCATAGGTATAGCAAGAGGATTAGCTTACCTCCATGAAGAATCAAGGTTGAAGATTGTGCATAGAGACATAAAGGCCACTAATGTGTTGCTTGATAAGAATTTAAACCCTAAAATATCCGATTTCGGTTTGGCCAAGCTTGATGAAGAAGATAATACCCATATTAGTACCCGAATCGCTGGAACTTAGTAAGTCTTTTTTCAGAATCATTCTCACTGTATTCATTGGTGTTAAACTATAAAAATGGCTGATATAAAAGCTGTATTTAATTGATGGTGTTAAACTTTCAGTGGCTATATGGCTCCTGAATATGCATTGCATGGCCGTTTGACAGAGAAAGCAGATGTATATAGTTTTGGGATAGTGGCTCTCGAAATTGTTAGTGGGAGGTGCAACACTAGAAGCCGCCCAAAGCAAGAACCTTTCATTCTCCTTGAATGGGTAAACTATAACTTTCATTCCTTCTTCCATTCTTACTCTTTGTTTTTTCCAGAAGAATTTGTTTTCTTCAATATATTCATATTGAATACATTTCCGTATCAACACACGTATATCATTCATGCTGCATAGTTCTTAATGAAGGAATTCATACGGTCCTACTCTTCAAG
Organism: Gossypium rotundifolium; assembly: GCA_025506655.1. Taxonomy (NCBI): domain Eukaryota; kingdom Viridiplantae; phylum Streptophyta; class Magnoliopsida; order Malvales; family Malvaceae; genus Gossypium; species Gossypium rotundifolium. The sequence continues at coordinate 5,203,756 of CP106732.1, read as the reverse complement.
GGTTCATTGGAAAGCTTTTAATAAAAGCTATTATACATATGAAGGATTATACCATAGAATGTCAAACATATATCACATATACCAAACACAAGTACTTTATATACATGACAAAGAAAGTTTATGCATTTGTCAATTTGAGTTTCAGTTTTTTATCAAATGAATTTGAATGTGGCAATTAAATTTGTGTGTTTTATAGGCTCATGTTTTGAGGGAGAATGGGAACTTGTTGGAATTAGTTGATACAAGGATTGGCTCAGATTGCAACATAGATGAAGTGATGGCAATGATCAACATTGCACTATTGTGCACAAATCCCACTGCTTCAGCTAGGCCTTTAATGTCTTCGGTGGTGAGCATGCTTGAAGGCAAGGCTGAAGTTGAGGAATACCTCACAGATACAAGCATTTCTTCAAATCGTCAAATGAGCGCTGAGACTATGAAAAAGTTAGGGGTGAGCGTTCGATCGAATCGAATCGAATCGAATCGAATGAAAAAATTTTGAGTTAATCGAGTTGACGAATCATATTTTATCATCCTAATTTGATTTGAAATTTTCTCGAATCGAGTCGAGTGAGATGGAATTCGAATCGAATCGAATCGAATATATTTGTTCGAGTTAAATTTTAAAAAATAATTTTGGGTCCTTGTAACCACTATCACCTATCGTAATAAAATTTGTCCACCTTAATCAAATTTTTATTAACTTTCATCACCTCATAATTTATTTATTAATCTTTTATATACGGGTTAGCTTCTTTGCTTGCTTAGTTATTTCAATTATCTTCAGATTCTTGTCACTATGTATTTTGGAATTAAAATATATATTAAATGTAAAAATGTGATTTTTTAATAAAAGTTATTTTAAAGATAAAATATGAAATTGATATCAATATAAAATTTTAATACGAATATTTTATGGCATAATTAATAATTCAATTTTAATATAAATATTCAATATGACTAAACAATTCAATAATATAAATAATATAAAATGTGAAATTTAATTTAATAATATAAATAGTAGATATAAATAAAATTATTGCTATTTATGTTTAGTGATTTTTTGGATAATTTTGATTTTTTATTTGAGGTAAAAGATGAGAAGTAAAAGTTTAGGGGAAAATAAAAAGTTTTGGGAATAAAAGTTTGAGGAAAGTAAATAGGGAGTAAAATTTTGGAAGGAAAATATAAAAAAAAAAATTGGGGGGATGGGTTTGGGGTAGATGGGGAGTGGGATGGGAAGGGAGTAAAAGTTTTAGGGGAAAAGTGGGAGGGAGTAAAAATTTGAGGGGAAATAAAAAGTTTTGAGGGTTTTTTGGAGTAAAATTTTGAGAAAAAGTAAATGGGAGGTAAAATTTTGGTGGGAAATGGATTTGGGTAGATTGGAGGTTGGGATGGGAGGAATAAAAGTTTTGGGGAAAAGTGGGAAGGAGTAAAAATTTTGAGGAAAAGTCAAAAGGTTTGAGTTTGGGGTAAAAATATAAAATATTATATTTTAATATTTGAATTATTCAATTATTCGAGTTATTGAATTGAAAACTCAACTCGATTCGAACTCGAAATTGGAAAAAAAAATTCGAGTTGACTCGAATAACTCGATTAACTCGAATAATTCAATTCATTTAACTCGAAATTCGAATTTTTTTCAATTTTTTTGAGTCGAATTGAGTTTTGCTCACCCTTAAAAAAAGTTGTATCGGAAACTTGAAGAAGATGATACAGATATTAGCCAAACAAAGAGTATGTTAGCTGATGGGCCATGGACCAATTCTTCTACATCTGCTGCTGATATTTATCCAGTTAATTTGACTTCTGGATATTGGCAGAATACAGATTCAACAAATCAGAGAAAAAGTATATAATTCTTTTGTTTGGTTTTTCCCCAGAAAATTCGTTTTCCTTTGAAACCAAGGCTTAAATTGATACATTAAAAAAAAAAGTGACATTCAATGAATTGAGATTCCAAGTTTATAGCTCCTCTCATCATCAAACTTCAACCTTGTTTTAAAAAATATCCGAGCTCATTTCACCGACATTTAACAATTTGTTAAAATATTTTTAAATATTTATAATGTTTCAATAATTATAAATAAAATTATATAAGTAATCAAAAGTTATAATTTTTGTTATTGATAAAGAGATATGAATATTCATAATATATAATAAGTTATGCGTCTTACCTATGAAAGAGTTATATCACTTGAATAGTTATTTTTATTTAAGAGATGTTATTTAAATAATTATATCTCTTATTCTAACAGTTATATCTATAATAGTTATTAGTTGAATAATTTTGCCTCTTTTAAAAGTATAATTATTCATAAAAGATAAATTTATATCTGTATAAAAGACACGACAATTTCTATAATTAAGAGAGATTTCATTTGGATCATATACCAAACAAGTTCTCAAAAGTTCTTTTCATTCTTCTTCCATCTTCTATTATTCTTAGATTGTTCTATAAAGAAATATTGCATAAATTATTTATAGAAATTAATTTTCTTGTCATACCCTGCTTAGTTTGGTTAGTGAACTATTTTTGTCAATACAAAACGCAAATAGTCACTGGGTTTCGTCGTATGTTCGAAGTTTATTTGAAACTCATTTGCATACCGAATATAGGTGAGAGCGAATAGACCTTAAAGATAATGACTTGATACACGCACTGGAATCTTAAGTTATTGGTTCATTTTTTCTGCTCAAGTTATTGTTCATGTTTTACTTGTGTGTTCATTTTTAAGAACAGATCAGTGCCTTTTACTCGTTCAATTCTCTTAATAATGGCTTTTTTCTGAAATCTGTTTAAAAAATTATGAAAATATCTAATTTTAAGATTAATTATAGACGATACTTGATTTCTATAATCTTGAACATTTTATCTCTGTACGTTTTAATCCTGTATTATTAATTTGTTAAACGGCACCAAAAAATTAATTGTTTTAAGGATTTTTAGGGTGGTACTGCTTAGGAAAATAGTGACACTCAATTCTATTGTAGAAATCAGATTATTTCCATAATTAATCTAGAAGTTGAGTTACTTTCATAATTTTTTAAACTTACAAGATCATATTACTAAAAAAAAAAACATTTAAAAAATTAAAGTGGTACTGTTGGATTGCCCCATAATTTCTTTTTTTTTTTTGTATTTTTTCTTTTGATGTATATTTAAAAATAAGAATATTTTCTTTAAAAAATTGGTTGGTGTTGCTGAACACACCAGCGACATCCATTAAAAATATTTTTTTCACCATGAATAATACATACCGGTGCAATCCCTATTTTTTTTTAAATCGATGATTGGGGTAATAATGAGGGGTGGTGGTGCCGATGTGTTTGGCAATACCAACATCTGCTATAATAGCTCTATCTGTTTGCCAATATTTTGCCTATTATAGAGAGGTGATTTGTTATATACCTATAACAACATGCTTGATGTATGAACTAATGCATATATACCTATAATAGTATATGTATATTAGCTCCATCTATCTTATGTATGTAATACAATCAATCTTTTCTATAATAGCTCCATCTATCCGCCAATATTTTACCTATTATAAAGAGGTGATTGTTATATATACTTATAATAACATGTTATAGAAAGATAATTGTTGTAAATCTATAATAGAATTCATATATTGAATTTCAAGAAAAAGGAAAGTGAGAATTATATGAAAAAAAAAAAGAGAAAGTGAAAATCAAATTAATAAAATTAATAAAAAATTATTGTAGGTGCATGCACTATTACTTTAATGCATATTTTATTTTACAATTTTTTATATGATTATTTGTGAAGTTCAACTAATCAAGATGAGTTATCACATTGAATTAATTAATTTATCATAAGTTATTAAATTCAAATGATCAATTAAGTGTATAATGTTTCAAATCTATAGTAAAATATTTAATCAAGAAACTCAATAATTTATTGAATTGACTCATTAAAGATTATTTCTCATTTAATAACATAGGATTAATGTTTAAGAGATTTTTCATATGAAATTTAAACATTTTACTAAAATAATAAAATTATAATTATAATAGGCTTGCTTATATGTCATATTTATAACTTTACTTAAATTTTTAGACAATATGTAATATTTATAAGGAAATAATTTAATAAAATTGTACTTAATAATTATGGATATTATTGTTATAAGTGAAAAATTATTATAAATGATTAAAATATAATATAAAAATTGAATTTATTTATTAAAACTTGATTACTATAACGAAATGCTATTATAACGAATGGTTATTATAGAGAAAGTTGACTATATATACCGTTATATATATTATATTGTAATTAATACATATACTCAACTAACAGGATATTTTTTAACTTGTCATTATGATAAAGTATCATTTGAGTAGTCATGCAAAACATCCCATCTTTTTTTCTTTTATTCTCCACAGGCAGCCACACATTTTCATCATGCTTTTTCTTATTTCTTCATCTCTGAGAAATTTCCAACTTTCATTTATTTGTCTTTCATCTCAAAGTAATTTGCACTTTCGGAGCAAAAGACAGGAAACTTCTAACTTTCATTTACTTTCAATCATCTCAAAGAAAATTCCAACTCTCATAGTCCAATATATTTATGAAACCCAATCTTTCAACCCATTTTCTGTTCATTCATTCATATCAAGCCAAAAAAAATAGCCCTCTTGAATCCACTCCAAAATATTCCAATATGTTGTTTCTTCGACTTGTTTTGGGTCACTATTCATAGTTTGTTGCCTTACAACGCTTACAAACGAAGCTGCACTTCCAAATGCTGAAGGTAATTCATAATATTAAGCTTCGAAGCTTAATTTGGTTAATTAATTCTTTTAGTAAAGTCCACACTTTCTTTTTTGTTGTTTACAGTGGAAGCTTTGGAAAGTATTGGTAAAACATTAGGGAAGGCAAACTGGAACTTTATTGAAACATGCATCCAAGGCAATGGTCGGTTGGACCAACCTTCACCCAAGTTCAATGAAACTTATGTTGATACTGTTACATGTGACTGTTCCTTCAACAACAATACTACCTGTCATGTCATTCACATGTAAGTATATATATATATATATATATATATATATATATATAGATACACATTATTCTATAATGAAAATTTATCTGAGTTAGGTGTAAACTTATTAGATTTTATTTATGAATTATATATTATTTAATAAGCATTTAATCTAAAATTTATTATTAAGAAGTGAAGAGTATTTTAACTTTGAATATGAGATGATGCTTAAGACTTGATATTAAATATGTTAAATTTTTGACAAATGAAGAAATTAATCAACTTAAATATAAGATTATAGAAAGTTTAATTTTATACTTTATTAATTTGTTTAATAAAAGTTGTGGATGGTGCACAGAGAGCGTTTAACATCACTCCACTTACCAGCCGACATGCATGTAGGTCCAACCGACAAGATATGATCCGAATCTTAGAAAACAATGGTATTACATAAAATATGAAGGCATATGTGGCCTCTTTTATTATATTCTATAATTTAACTATAAAATTTTAAATTTTAAAATTTTAAATTTAACTATAAAATTCTGGATAAATATTTTCTTTTGAAATTTAAATTTGCATATTATAATTATTTAACTTCTAATTGGTGCCTAGAAGTATTTCACTAAAAAAGATTATATGAAATTGGGATATCATGAAACTTGTATTCTGCTCAATAATTTAATGTCATTTTAGTATTTTTTAACCTAAAAAATTAAATCTAAAATGATATGTTAATTTTTTATAAAAATATTGAAATGGCATTTAATTATTGAGAAGAAATACAAGAGACATGATGTTAGAGTAATAAATGAAGTCGATTAAAACTGTTAGTTTGTTAATAAGTAGTTGTTAGCGGCAGTCATTAGTGGTTAGCTACTAAAGAGCGATTCGTTCTTTGCTATATATGTAAACGTTAGTGCATGAATAAAGCTAAGCAAATTCAGATATCTTGCTTCTTCTTGTTCTATAGTTTTCTATGTTTTTGTGTTAGTTTAACATGGTATCGATGGCCAAAGATCCTTGTAGGTCGTTATTCTAAGTTTTTTTCTCATGAATCCTCCGTCTTCATCGATTTCATCCACGCACTTTGTGATGGCTTCTAGTGTTGTTGGTGGCGTTGATGTGAGTTCTTTTCTACAAAGAAGGTTAATGTTCTTCTTGATGACACCAACTATCTCTTATGGCGGCAACAAATCTTGTTGGTGGTCAAAACATTTAATCTGCGCGTTTCTTGGAGTCTAGTCTTTGTTCTCGATAGATTTCTTCCGATGCTAATGGCACTCTTCAAGAAAATCCACGAGTTTGTAACGTTTGAGCAAGAAGATAGTGCTCTTGCATCTTGGCTCTTGTCCTCTGTAAGTCAGTCCGTTCTACCTCATCTTATTGGTATGGATACTAGTGCAAAGATTTGGCATTCTATTGTTGATTTGTATGGTAGCAAAACGACATCCAGACTAATGTTTTACAGGAGAGCTTTGCACTCTCAGCGTAAAGGGGATCTTTCTATGAAAGATTTTCTCATGAAAATCAAAGGTTACTGTGCTAACCTTGCTAGTTGTGGTGAGATCATCAGTGATTATGAACATATCACTGCTATCCTTAATGGGTTGTCCTCTGATTATGAATCCGTCATTACGATAATTTCGGCTAGTCAAGTGCCTTATACAGTTCAAGGAGTCACCACAATGCTCCTGGATGCTGAAACGCGACAAACCTCATCCTTACTTGATGTTCCTGCTTGTGCCAATATGGTCTCTCAACAGCCAGCACAGCAACTTGATAATATTGATACCTCACCTACCTATCGACCATCCAACAACAACCGTGGGCGTGGTCGTGGTCGTACAAATGGCTCACGCATTCAGTGTCAACTGTGTGGGAAACAAGGACATCTTGTTGATCGTTGTTATCATCGATTCGATGCTTCTTACAAAAGTACGGGTTATAGACCCTCTCCAGCATCCCAGGCAAATATGTGCATGTTTGGTGCTAGTCCTACCATGGTCCCTTGGGCATCACCCTCACCTTCCACTACTCCATCCAATTGGTTTTCTTCCCCTATGATGCCGTATCCTACCTGGTCAAATCCATTTGTCAACAATAGTTTTACACCGGTCAACAATATCGCTCCGACAGCTCACAACCGAGCTTTTTAGCTACTCCCGAGGCAGTTGGTGATACAGCATGGTATCCGGATTCTGGCGCTACTCATCATCTCACCAACTCACCCGCTACTATCATAGAAAACTCACCGTACAAGGGACCAGGTAAGGTGTATGTTGGTAATGGTGCTGCTCTCCTTATATTTTTTTCTGGTCAATCGTCTTTGCTAACCCGTTCCAGACCCCTGCTCATGCGATCTTTATTATGTGTTCCTGGCATAATAAAAAATTTATTATCTGTGTCAAAGTTTACTAAAGACAACAGGGTGATCTTCGAGTTTCTGCCTACACAGTGTCGAGTTCGTGATATGCACACAGGGGAGGTTCTTCTTAAGGGTTCAGTTCACAATGGTTTGTACAAGCTTCATGTTCCTAATTCAACAACCTCTTCTGCTCAATGTTTTACTGCTAGCTCAACTGAGGAGCTTGACGTGTGGTATTGTAGGCTAGGTCATCTATGTACAGATATACTTACAAAGGCATTACGCATGTCTAATATTCCTTTTAGGGCAAAATCTGATTCATCTTCTTATATTGCTTGTCATTTGGGAAAAGAACATAAGCAACCATTTTCAAAGTCGACGACTGTGTATACTACACCACTTCAACTTGTAGTTGCTGATGTTTGGGGACCTGCTCCTATTTCTTCAAATGGTTTTCAGTACTATGTTGCATTTACAGATGCTTATACAAGGTTTACATGGGTTTATTTCTTAAAACGGAAGTCTGAAGTTCTAACGGTGTTTTCTCATTTCCATAAACAAGCTGAAAGAGTTACGGGGTACAAGCTTCAAGTTCTTCAAACAGATGGGGGAGGTGAGTTTCAAGCCCTAAAAGTGTATCTTTCACAACATGGGATTATCCATCGTCTCACATGTCCTTACACCTCACCTCAAAGCGGTTTGGTAGAGAAAACACGAGAGATAGTTGAGACTGGTCTTTCTATGCTTGCACATGCTTATATGCCTTTAACCCATCTTGGAATGATGCCTTTGCTAGTCTTGTTTACTTGTTTGAACCGCTTACCATCACAACCGTTGAACTATATTTCACCCCATGAAAAACTATTCAAAGCTCAACCTAACTATTCGTTCTTGCGTGTATTTGGTTGTCTCTGTTTTCCCAACTTAAGACCTTATAATAAACATAAACTCCAATTTCGTTCCATAGCTTGCACCTTCCTAGGCTATTCCTTTTTCATAAAGGTTATAGGTGCCTAGATCCTTTTAGCGAATATATATCACAAGACATGTCACTTTCAATGAAAAAGTGTTTCCATTTAAAAAGTCACCTCACCACCCACCTTTTCCATCAACCCAACGCCTAATTTTCTTCACCATCTCAACTTTCCAGCTCAAAACTTTTTGTCTTATCCTCCAACTATACCCCACCCACTAACTTTACACCACCCACAAACTTTAATCATTCACCTACACCACTATTGTCTGCACCTATTATACCTTTTTCTATTAATCCTACCCACTCTTTGTCTCCCACATCTAGTCACGCCGCACCTAATCTCATTATTTCTCCAACTCAACTTTCTAACCCCACTTCACCTAATCCCACTCACCCCTTTTCTCCCACCTCAAATCACATCCCTCTTGTCCCCCCTCCTGTGCATGTCCCATGCAATACACATAAAATGATAACCCGTAGCAAGGCCGGCATTTTTAAACCAAAAGTCTTCATGAGTGTTGCGCCTTTTATTGATGTTCCTGATGATATACATGCTGCTCTTAAAAATTCTTCTTGGAAAGCTACGGTTCAGACTGAGTTTGAGGCTCTCGTTTGGAATAAAACTTGGTCATTATGTGCTCTTCCTGCTCACCGACGGGCTATTGCTTGTAAATGGCTTTTTAAAGTCAAGACAAAGGCTGATAGTACTATTGAAAGATACAAAGCACTTTTGGTGGCAAAAGGTTTTTCTCAGCATGCTGGTTTAGACTATCGAGATACCTTTAGTCCTGTAGTTCGGGCTACTACCATCCGCACTATTCTTGCTCTGGCTATTATGAAAGGCTGGACTTTAAGGCAAATTGATATCAATAACGCTTTTCTTAATGGGGATTTGACTGAAGAAATCTACATGGAGCAGCCTCCGGGTTTTGAAGAAGTTGGTTCTAATGGAGAGAGACTTGTCTGTCGTCTACACAAAGCTTTATATGGATTGCGTCAGGCCCCTCGTGCTTGGTTCCAGACACTTCGTCAGTATCTCGTGTGTCAACTTGGTTTTCGTGCATCTCATGCTGACCCTTCTTTGTTCATTCGGGGCTCCTCTGGTAATTTGTTACTTCTTATGGTTTATGTTGATGACATCGTCCTTACTGGTAGTTCTGACTCAGAGATTACTGCCATCGTACACCAATTACATTCACATTTTGCTCTCAAGGATATGGGACCCCTCAATTTTTTCTTGGGTGTGGCAGTTCATCGCACTTCCCAGGGTCTCTTTCTTAGTCAACAGAAGTACATCAGTGAGATACTTACCAAAAACAAATATGGCTGCTGCATCGTCCACACCAACACCTATGGTCAGCTTTCCAAAGTTAGTGGCTGCTGATGCTGATTCCAATCCTATTGATGGACGTTTGTACCGTAGTACAATTGGCATGCTCCAATATGTGTGTATCACCAGACCTGACTTATCCTCTTGTGTTAACAAACTCGGTCCAAGATATGAATGCTCCAAGTGAGGTTCACTTGGAAGGCGATCAGCGAGTTCTACGTTATTTACGTGGTACATTGCAACATGGGCTTTTTTATTCCAAGGGTCGGTTTGACTCACTTGTTATCTGAGATGTCGATTGGGCTTCTTCTTGAAGATAGGCGCCCACTACGTGATATGTTGTTTATCTTGGGCGAATCCGATTGCATGGTGTTCAAAGAAACAAGTCGTTATTTCTGCCTCTTCTTACGAGGTGAATATCGCAGATCTTGAACGGTGTGTTTGAACTACTATGGATCCAACAAATCTTGTCCGAAGTTGGCGTGGTTCTAAGTCACCACCGTTGTTTGGTGTGACAATACATCCACAAAGGTCCATGGTCGCCAACCCTACACATCACACTAAGGTGAAACATGTTGAGATAGATCATCATTTTGTTCGGAAAAAGTTTTCAATGGCACCATTCAAGTTAACTTTGTTCCTCCGACAAACAACTTCTTGATGCTCTTACTAAGCCTATCCCTCCCAGACGTTTGATTTCTTCCAACGAGCACTTTGTGTGTTGCCCGAGAGATTTTGTTTTTCATGAAAATAATAAAGAAGAAAACCGGGGAATGTTAGAGTAATAAATGAAGTCGCTTAAAGCTGTTAGTTTGTTAATAAGTAGTTGTTAGCGCAGTCATTAGTGGTTAGCTACTAAAGAGCGATTACGTTCTTGCTATATATGTAAACGTTAGTGCATGAATAAAGCTAAGCAAATTCAAGATATCTTTGCTTTCTTCTTGTTCTATAGTTTTCTATGTTTTGTGTTAGTTTAACACATGATATCCCAATTTCATGTAATCTATTCTCTTATCTAAATTGGATTCAAATTTTATTTAATTTCTAATTAATTTAATATTTTATAATTTAGAAATAAGTATTTTATTTTTAAAACTTAAAACTACTATATAAACAATTATTTTCAAAGAATACTATAAAATTATTGATTTTTTATTTACTTAAAAATATTTTTAGAAACATTTATGGCAGAAACTTTGAAAGTCAAATAAGACTCAAAAGTTATAAAACAAAATCCATTTTGTTAAAATAAAATCCAAAATTTAAAATTAAAATTAATATAAAAAAGTCGAGAATCCAATCAAATTAAATTGAGTTATCATGATTAAAAAGAAATAATCAAACCAAATTTAACTCAGTCCTAAATTTTAGTGGTAGCTATTTATTAGTATAAATACAAAAAAAAAAAATAGTGGGCATCTTTTAATAATAAATGACATCCTCATGTAATTGGAAAATTATTGGGTAAATTTTAAATAGAAAAGAAACTAACTTGGTTTTTCTATCAGATTACTCAAGAGACAAGGCCTTTCGGGTACTCTCCCACTAAACTTGACAAGTCTCCCTTTTCTGCAAGAAATGTAAGTAATTAATTAACTTTGCATCAATTAATTAACTATATATCTATTAATTTATTGTTTTAAATCTATTGTTACAGTGACCTAACTCGAAACTATCTTAATGGCACTATTCCTATGGGGTGGGGTTCTTCTACGCGACTCATTAAGATGTATGTTTATTTCCTCCTCCTTTATGTATGTCTTTCGTGGTTGTATGAATTGTAACAATTAATTTAATGCAGAAAATACATATCATGAAATTCAATACATGTTAAGAAATTAGACTAGAGATTTAGAGATATACCATTTGAAGAGGATGCAGTCATGATTGAAGCTTTAAATTTCTCAATCTCTATTTGCTCAATCAATCATAAAATTTTATTGAAGGTAGAGTTAATATCAAAGCATGAGCACTATCCTACCATCATACAACAAACAATGAATTTCTCACCGCCTGATGTTGCAAGGGCATCAACTCACCTATTCTCATCTCTACAAACATACACCATCTTAACACTCGAAATACCGTTAATACATTGGTCAATAATCTCAAAAGTTTTAGCAAATTTTCATGGTCTACTTGCCGGATTAGAACACCACAAAGTAGCAACCATTGATTCCGATTGCCACGATCAACTCCCTTCTTCCACAAGGAGTTGATAAGGGTCTGCAAATGTATGTATATTTATAATCTCAAAAAGCTCATTAAGGGGCGAAGGCAGAAAATTTGATTAATTGGACGAAATTAATTTGTATAATTTTAAAAGATTAAATCAAGTCTTTATCATTTTTAGGAGGTCAAAGTGTAATTTTATATTTATTAATTTAAATTTTATAAATTTTAAAGGGCCTAAATGAAAGTTTTTCTATTTTAAGGGGTTGGGTGCTTTTGCTTAACTATCCTCGAGTACATTACTTTTTGTGAATCTTTTCTTTAAATTTTGGTTTGTTTTCTTTTAATGCAATTCAAACATACTTGAAAAAACAGTAAAGTCTAGATTCTACAAAATTTCATTATTCACTAATCTTTCAATTCTTTCCCTAGAGAACCTTCTATGCTAGAAGAATGAAGAATGCTGATTAATTAAACCAATTTTGAACCAATATTTGAATGCAAGATTACTTAATCTTGTGCAAATGCACAGTTCAAAGAAATTTTATTTAAGCTATCATATAAAACACAAAAACCAACTATTATTGAATTAAACATCAGACTTAATCTTTCACAACCAAAAGGTAATTGAAACTAAAATTTTAGAAATCCAATGTACATACAAAGTGTAAGGAATAGATCAACAACTATCACTTCCACCTTGGGATGGTTCCCATATAAATGAATTTCTGACTTTCATTCAATTTATTGGTTATAAGGAATCCCCAAATTAGATTGGGGATATGAGTAATGTCTCTAAAATCAATCCACATAATATTAGACCGGAATTTAATAAGATTTTATTGATAATAAAGAAAAAAAAAAGATTTAGGCTTGTGTTTATTGCTATCCTTCTTAACATGTCTTAATTTTTTGTCAAAGAAATATTACTTGACAATAAATTTCCCATCATAACTCTAGTACCTTTTCCACATCCACTTACATTCTTTGGCGAAAAGTTATTTTGTTTTAGAACATTTATCTTTTTTTTTTCTTCATAGCTCCATAAGTTGTAACTAGAGTTAAATGTTGTTCATTCTACCTCATTCTCACTTATTCCTAAACGCACTTACTAGTCATCTCATTCAAGTTCCGCTGCTCACTAATGATGTTATAATAAATCTTGAATGGAGAAAACCGAGGAAGTGAATTAAGGATGAAAAACACCAAAAAGAATCCATCCACATTCACCCTTAAAGTTTTAAGTTTTGCAACTTTTTCATTCATGTCCAATATATGTTGTTGAATTCCTTATGACCATCATGTTGTTCAATTCAACCATCAAAAGGCCAACAAGAGACTTATTAGCATGTTTAAAATGCAACTCTACTGATTTTAGAAAATTTGAGGTTATGTCAATTTAAAGAAAAGAAATCTTGATATTCACAACAATAGTCATTCTCATAAACATAATACTAAGTCTATTCGACCTTATCCAGGCTTTTGAATATTCCACCTCCTCTGCAATTCTATAGTGACTTTCGGAAGTTTCTCACTTAATAAAACCATGTCAAGATCTAGTATATCAGATGAAAGTTGAACCCTTTCATACCATTAGAAGAAATTAAATCCATTAAAAATCATCATTCCAGATGCAAGAGAATCTAAGGTAATAGGAACTGTACATAATCCTCGCTTAGTGGTATCACCTAAGTTTTCCTTTGGGTAAACTCCAAAATATCAAGTATTCACTCATTATATGTATTGATATTACATTTAAGCCTAACATTTTTGCGCTACCTACACGTTACCTATAAATATTCATTACACTTCTCTAAGTAACAAAAAAAATAGAAAGAAATACAATTAATAGTAAGTGACTACCCTTTTAAGCTAGTACGAATCTCCATTTTAAAACCAAAATCAAGACTACTTTTTAATCTTTTATGTAATTTACGATGATAATAGTTAACAATTTAGGTCACTTTCACAATGATCTAAATTATTGAATTTCATTAGAATAAATTAACTATAATATTCACTATCTTATTTTAAAACTATATATTTCTAAAATATAAGTATTAAGTCAAAAAAATTAAAGCATTTTAATTATAATAATTTTCTTTGAGTACCATGCATATGTAAAACAATAAATCAATGGCAAATATGGCATAAATCCCATTGGGAACTTTATAAATTCATATGCACAAAGCAGCGAATAAGATAATGAATATATGAAAATGTACTTTAAGTAAATTCTTGATTAATTAGCTTATGTTAAAAATAAGTATAAATGCTACGCCCATATTCCTTGAAACATGTAATTTAGAAAGCATGTATAAAATATGTTAAATTTAACGGTGACAAATTGCTTAGAAATTAATTGCTTGAATGAAAATTTTTGGTTGTAGTAATGATTTTGATTGTCGTTGTCATGAATATATTAAAAAAAAAACAAATGACACAAAAGATTGTTTATATAGTTCGATTTTCATACTTTTGTGGAGTTCAGTTAAATGAGTAAATCCACTTATCTTTAATTCCCGATACAACAAATGAATCAAGTTCTACCACCTCCTCGATATAACAGTCTCACTTTTGAATCTAAATATCTAAATCACTCATCTTTAAGTTCATGAGAACTTGGGCAATAAACCTAAATTGTTTACTCTCTCAAATGTACTTCTAAAATATATTTCTTAATGAACAATTAAGTGCTTTTAATCTCTATACAAAATCTATACCAGTCTATTAATTATATAAGAGTTCTCAAGAACATACCATAATACTATTAGAATTTAGTCTCTATTATAGAGAAATTAAAATAGAAAAAATAATTCAATAATAAAGACCAATATAAAATGAATTATTTGAAAATATGTCTTCAATGCTCCCAATTTAATCTCTACAATCCAAATGATCCGATTGTTTGATTCAATCTAATTTTCAAGATAAATTATTTCTAATGGAATTGTCTTTAAAATCGAACTTGCATACATCTACAATATCGACATCATTTAAAGCCAATTTCAAATCGTCAAGTGATGAAAGTGGCCACCTTTGATGGGCACTTAAGGCAGCCACTTTAACAACTCTACTCAACAAAATATATACACGAAAACGTGAATCCATTAATCATGTATGTACGAATGTATATATATTTCATGGTTGTAGAAACATAAATACAGAGGTATGTGTCATTGTGTTAGTTTTACTTTATGGTGAATAGAATAATTTTTCGTACGTACACTATATATAATATTTCTAAATGCAAAAGATTTATTATATTTCAGTTCCCTTCTAGGAAATCAGTTAACTGGTTCAATTCCAAAAGAGCTAGCAAATCTCAGAAATCTTACCAGCTTGTGAGTTAGATTATAGCAACTTTTAATGTATATATATGAATGATTTTTTTCAGTTTTTAATAAACGTCTAATGGATAATTAATTTTATTTATTGAAAAAACATTGTGTAGAGTCCTTGAGAACAATGGTCTTTTAGGAACTTTGCCTGCAGCACTGAGGGATCTACCCAAAATTAAGCGATTGTAAGAGAGACCTTCCTTTAAAAAAAAAGTAAAATTCTAGATAAATTTCATTTGATTATATATATATGTAGTATTTTTATTATATAAATGATTTAAGATATATTTGTTGGTTTATTCAGGCTTCTTAGTTCCAACAATTTTACTGGTGAAATACCTCCATCATTTGCTGGGTTGACTTCATTGAAGGAGTTGTAAGCAATTTTAACGTGTTTTGATACGAAAGTTTCAATATATTTTATATGATATAATTATGATAATTTTGTATTCTCAACAGTCGGATTAGTGACAACATCTTTACAGGACAAATTCTAACTTCATATTCCGAAATTGGACAAATCTTGAACAGATGTGAGAATTTAATTTAACATTTTCTTTATATACTTCAAGGTTTTTTAATTCATTAGAATTTTTGTTTTATCAATCAATTAAATGAATCTATCTTTTTGTAATGACAGATATATGGAGGGAAGTGGTTTGAGTGGACCAATTCCATCCATTAATGCTAGTTTAGAAAACTTAACATACATGTAAGCTCCAATAATCTTAAAAGATGGTGACAACATTCGTTATATAAAAATAAAGACAAATTAAATTCTTATTTATGTTTGTATATGGTTCTTGATATTGTTGTAGTGACTTGAACGGAGCTGAAACAAATTTTACACAACCACTCATCGATGCCAGTTTTCCTAAATTGGAAAGACTGTAAGCATAAATCTGAAATAAGGCAAAGATATATTAGAGTTATGAGATATTAAGGAGTTCCAAAAACAAAAC
This sequence comes from Gossypium rotundifolium, assembly GCA_025506655.1. Taxonomy (NCBI): domain Eukaryota; kingdom Viridiplantae; phylum Streptophyta; class Magnoliopsida; order Malvales; family Malvaceae; genus Gossypium; species Gossypium rotundifolium. Next base: position 5,187,592 of record CP106732.1, on the reverse strand, counting down.
AAAAATGGAATTATTTTGTGATTGAATTACAGGATATTGAGGAGTTGCAATCTCATTGGAGAGATACCCGCTTCTTTTGGGAGATTCACATCCATAAAGTTATTGTAAGTCATTCCACTTTCTTCTTTGATACTAAAAAAAGCAAAAAGGAAGTTTCTTGAGAGGTTCAAGTTTAGTTTGTTCATATTTTTTTTAACACTTGGATTGTAGAAATGGAATTTCAACATTTGTAACCTCTTTCATTCCTTTCTAACTTGTGTGAATTTTGATGCATCTTTCTTAAGTTTCTTTTCAAGAGTTAGATTGAAATATTTTATAAGATGACGTCTAGTTTAATACCATTTTTATAAATTTTCTTGTAGAGATCTCAGCTTTAATAGACTCACTGGAGAAATTCCAAATCAGCTTTCTCATCTTGATTTCGATAATATGTAAGGATATGGTTTTTAGTTGTAGTGTTAACTACGTTTTCTTTTATCTATATACTCATTTGGATCAAATGGATATAAAAGAAAAACTTGATGATTTCTTTTCATTAGGTTCTTAAATGGAAACAATTTTACTGGATCAGTCCCTCAATGGATACGGAAGACAAAAGAAAAGTGTAAGATTCACTTCTTATTTAATGTTGAATTCCATTAATTATATGCTTAACAAGTTTGATTAACCAAAATCAAACTAATATCAGCTTTAATAGACTTGTTGCCGATATCAAGCGTTTAATAGAGATATTTATGAGTATACGTGCAGACTTTTAATGAAAATAATATTCTAAACTATTCTATTTGCAGGGATCTTTCATACAACAACTTCAATGACACAGGTGAACCAAGCTGTCAAATAAGTAAAGCCGTGTATGACAAGTTTCTCCTCTAACTCCATTAGTGGATCTTTGTCGTAAATGGTTGTATATATATCATTTGTGGTTGATTGTGGATCCGCAAGAACTTGTTCGCAAGCATTGCAAGAGTCAATAACTCGTAAGTGTTAACACAACAACAATCATTAAACTAATTTTTTGTCTTTCAGCCACTTCAATTCCGGGATTTTAATGCCTAAGCTTTTTAATTGTTTTATTAGAGGAATTGTTCCATGTTTGAGAAGCCAAATTAACTGCACAGCCGAGCGTGAGTACAAATTTCATATATGTTAGATATTCAGAATTGCTTGTGACACTTCATCTATGTTAATGCTGATACACATTTGCTAATTCAACTTAGTTTAGATGATATTACTGTTATATATTGCAATTGTTGAATTATGAACTCCATGCAGCCCATGCAACATCCATATGCCACACAACCTTTGATGCTATGCTGCCACTATTATGCAAACCAAGTTCTTTAACTTGCTGTTTTGAATCCAATGTCAATGTAACTTAGTTTGGTTTATTTTGAACAATGTTAGGTTGATATTTCATGTTATTTTGATGGTGACTAGGCTGATCAAATCAGCAAGATTAAGCTTGCAAGTTTTGTATTTCAAGTTTCCATAAGTTTAGGTGGGATTAGGTATGTTTAGGTAATGACTTGTTGTAATTCACATTGACCATGACTTATATATATAATGGCAATGTATCTTTGGTATTTTGAGTAATGAAAAAGTTGGATGCAATTTATTTTCACACTTAAGCTCCATTTTTCCTTAGCTTTCTTTTCTCTTAAAAAATTCATCAACTTTCTTTCCTTCTTCAACCTTCATCATTTTTTTTCGCCTCAAGCCACACTTCATTAGTCGCTAGAAACTCCAACAATTGGTATCGAACTTCATTCTTTGAGGACTGTTCTTTGTTAAAGTTAATTTGGAATGGCTTCATCAAGCTTCTCACCTGCTGTGCCCTCGATCTTCAATGGAGAAGGTTTTCATATATGGCAAGTTAAAATGAAGACCTATCTTCAAGCTCTTGATCTATGGGAGGTAGTGAACACGATGTTGAACAGAACCTCTTGAGCCAACCCAACCGTGGCTCAAATTGACAAACATGTTGAGGAGAAGACCAAGAAACATAAAGCCTTATCATGCATCCAAAAGCGTGTCTCGGACATCATTTTTACAAGAATTATGGCTGTGAGACTCCTAAACAGCATGGGACAAACTTAAGGAGGAGTTTCAAGGTACAGAAGGACCAGCAAAGAAAGAACTTCCGAATTTGAGGAGAGACTTGAAAACTTGAAGATGAAAGAAGAAGAGATCGTAAACAAGACTCGAGACAGATTATGGTTTTTAAGCGAGATAAGACTCCTTGGTGAGCGATTTAGTGAAGCAAGGATTGTGGAGAAGGTGCTTTCAACCTTACGAAAGGTATGAAGCAAAATATCTTCCTCGAGGACTCCAAGGACCTCTCAAGCATCACCTTGACCGAATTAATCAATGCCTTTTATGCTCAAGAGCAAAGAAGGGCAAGCGAGAACGAGGAACACCAAGAAGGTGCTTTCCAAGCTAAAGCTAGGACTTCTTCAAGCAATGCTGCCTACAACGGCAAGAAAACATGGAAAAACAGGCTTAAGCCTGATGCTGCAAGGACCAATAATCGCCTTTGCAGATTTTGCAAAAAGCCAGGCCATCCTGAAGATAAATGTTGGTTTCGGCCTGATGCAGTATGTCAACACTGCAAGAAGAAGGGACATGTCGAGAGAGTTTGCAAGGCAAAAGGCAGACCGAAGCTAGCTCAACAACAATCTAAGATCGAGGCTCGAGTGGCTGAAGGTGGAAGCGATCAAGAAGAAGAAGTCTTTACTGTGTCATGCTCAAGTGACCAGAAGACAGACTCCAAAGCTTGGCTCTTGGACAGTGGATGTACAAACCACATGTCTCCTAATGCAGCCATTTTCAAAACCTTGGACAGGAGTGTACAAACCAAGGTTAAAGTGGCAAATGGTCGATTCATCAATGTCAGGGCAAAGGTGATATTTTGATATCAACTCCAAAGGGTAACAAGGTAATTTCAATGTGTTACTTGTGCCGATATTGACAAAAACTTGTTGAGTATATCTCAACTCCTTGACAAGGATACTCTCTTGTGTTCAAAGACAAGGTATGTCGAATAACAGATCCATGTGGATCATGTTTCATGATGACCACTCAGACCGATAAATCCTTTGAGATTAATTGGTCGAAGCCCTAAAGCGACTTATACCGCCTCTCACAATGACTCAAAATATGGCACAAAGACTTGGTCATGCAAACTTTAAAGCAATGGCGGGATGATCCATGAAGATCTGGTAGAAAACTTCACAAACTCAAGATGCAAAGAATGAAGTGTGTGAAGTGTGTCAACTTGGAAAGCAAGCTAAGCGCCCTTTCCTTCAAATCAAGCTTGGAGAGCGGTGAGAAGCTTCAACTTGTTCATACAGATGTCCGTGGTCCCATGAAGATGAATCGGTTAGTGAAAACAGTATTTTATTCTCTTCATTGATGATTATTCAAGATTCATTGGATTTATTTTCTAAAACACAAGTCCTAAGTTCCACAAGTGTTCATGAAGTTCAAAGCTCATGTAAAACCGAGACAGTTGCAAGTTGAAGACCATCGAATTCGGATAATGGGGCTGAATATATTTCACTCAATTCCAGCGATTTGTGAAGAAGCGGCATTAAACACCAACTAACCAATGTGTACACACCTCGAAAAATGGGGTGAGTGAAAGAAAAATCGAAGCATCATGGACATGGCAAGATGTCCGCTGCTCGAAAAGAAAATGCCAAAGTTCATGTGGGCGTGTCATCAACACAAAGATCATGCTTCAAAATAGACTACCAACAAAGGCCCCGACTCGAATGACACCTTTTGAAGCTTGGTATGGCTTCAAACCCTCTTGCTCATCTAAAACTCTTTGGATGTCTATGTTATGTGCGATTCCATCCAGAAGAGGGATAAACTTTCAAGGAGAGCTACTCCGTGTGTTTTAGTAGGATATAGCTCGGTTAAAAAGGGCTATAGGATCATTGATCCAACAACAAAGAAGGTTCAAGTCGTAGGGATGTTGTCTTTGATGAAAATGCCCTCTGAACCGGGACAACAATCAACCAATGGAGACTTTTGAAGAACTTGAAGGAGGCAAATAGAACCCGAGCAACCGGTCAAGAAATGGATGTTGATGATGTTCTGTTAGAGGACCGAGCCATTAATGATGTTTACGAAAGAGTGATGTTGCCATCATGGAACCTACAAGTTTCAAGAAGTCAAGCTCACAAAGGTTGGAAGGTCGCAATGATAGAAAAATGAAGATGATTGAGAAAAACCAAACACGGATTTGGTTGATAGGCCACAAGACGGAAGGTCATAGGTGTTAAATGGGTGTATCGTGCTAAGCAAAATACGATGGGAGCTTAAATAAGCTCAAGGGAAGACCTGTTGTCAAAGGATTTAGTCGAAATATGGCTCGGACTACATGGAAACCTTTGCTCCAAGAGCTGGACTTCGACACCATCGAATATTGATTGCTTTAGCAGACAAAAGCAATGGTCCATACACCAACCGGATGTCAAGTCAAGATTCCTAAATGAACTTGAAGAGGAGATATACATCACCAACCTCAAGGCTTTAAAGTACCGTGCAAAGAACATATGGTCTACAAGTTAAAGAAGGCGCTATAATGGTCAAGCAAGCACCCCGAGCTTGGTATGCTCGAATCGATAGCTATCTCATCGGTTTGGGATTTCAAAGGAGCATCGGTGAGCCCACATTGTATGTTAAGAAGAATGAAGTGAAACTCAACTTATTGTGTCTCTATGTCGATGACTTGTTGGTTACTGAGGAGACAACATTGTCTTGAAGGACTTCAAGAGCAAAATGAAGAAGATGTTCAAATGTCGGACCTCTAGGCATATGACTTACTTCCTTGGAATGGAAGTGATACAAGCTAAAGGAGAAATTTTCCTAAGCCAACAAGCATTTGCCAAGAAAATTTTGAACAAGTTTTCCATGGAAAACAACAAACCAATGAACACATCTATGGTCTGCGAGTTAAAGTTGACAAGCCAAGGTAATTTTGATGCGTCGATGAGTCCATCTACGAAGCTTAGTGGGATGCCTTCTTTATTTAACTGCCTACAAGACCGGATGTAATGTTTGTTGTAAGCATGCTATCCGATTCATGCATTGTTGCAACATGCAAGACTTTCAAGCAAAAAAGGGTGCTTAGGTACATTAAAGGTACCTTAAGCTTTGGATTGAAGTTCAAGAAGGTCCATGAGTTAAAAATGATAGGTATCTTGATAGTGATTGGGCGGATTGAGGATGATTTGAAAAGCACTTGGTGCTATTGTTTCTCTCTTGGTTCAAAGAATGTTCTTTGGTGTTCAAAAAGCAAAACTGGTGGCCCAATCAACAGCCAGGTTTAATATGTAGCTACTGCAGCTGCTGTGAATCAAGCTATATGGCTTAGGAAACTGCTTTCTGACCTAAACTTACAGCAAGAGGGAGCAACAGAGATACTTTGTGACAACAAATCGGCTGTTGCAATTGCAAAAAACCCTGTGTTTCACGGTCGAACCAAACACTTTAACATAAAGCTTCATGTGGTGAGAGAGATGGAACAGGCTGGTGAAATTAAACTGGTTTATTGCAATTCAGAAAATCAACTTGGTGATATTTTTACTAAAGCCCTCAAAACAACAAGGTTCATGGAATTAAGAAAGAAACTAGGTGTATGCTGCAAAGAGTTCAAGGAGGAGTGTTGAATTATGAACTCCATGCAGCCCATGCAACATCCATATGCCACACAACCTTTGATGCTATGTCGCCATTATTATGCAAACTAAGTTCTTTAACTTGTTTTTTTGAATCCAATGTCAATGTAACTTAGTTTGGTTTATTTTGAACAATGTTAGGTTGATATTTCATGTCATTTTGATGGTGACTAGGCTAATCAAATCAGCAAGATTAAGCTTGCAAGTTTTGTATTTCAAGTTTCCATAAGTTTAGGTGGGATTAGGTATGTTTAGGTAATGACTTGTTGTAATTCACATTGACCATGACTTATATATATAATGGCAATGTATCTTTGGTATTTTGAGTAATGAAAAGTTGGATGCAATTTATTTTCACACTTAAGCTCCATTTTCCTTAGCTTTCTTTTCTCTTAAAAAATTCATCAACTTTCTTTCCTTCTTCAACCTTCTCATTTTTTTTTTTCGCCTCAAGCCACACTTTACGTTAGTCATAGAAACTCCAACAAAGAATAACGAAGGACATTAGTTTAGATTATATACACTTCATCTATGTTGCTTTTGATCAAGCAAAAAAAAAAAAAATCTTCTATTTAAAGATTTGGGGAATATGGATAATAAAATGAAAGTAGACTTTTTCTCTAGTATTTAAGTCAAGTCAAGTTCGAATGCTACTTAAATACTACTCAACTCGAACCAGATTAAGCTCATATCATAAAATGGATGGCGACATATGTGATAATACTAAAAAAAAACTTCTCAAATATAGCAACAATTTTTTAGCTGCCATTTGTTATAACCAACCACCTAATTAAAACGAGACAGAATTTTTTTTTTTGAAATAATATTGAGGTAGGCATGGTAATGTAGTTTAAATTCATATTAAATAGGTGTCTGACAAAAGCTTTAAATATCGCTTCATAACAGAAATAATTCTTCGTTGTGTGTGTGTGTGTTTTTTTTTTTTTGTGTTGTATTCTTTAAAGTTTTCTTTCTCCTCTTTTCCATGTGATATTTGCTACAAACTATTGTTATTTTCCTCAGCTTTGTGGCCCTTTGTCCATATAAATTGTGGAGGGGGAGAAATAATCATTAACCACTTCTGACGGTTTAAACGATCAAGCTGGGCCTTCGACATTTTTCCAAAGTACCCACTGGGCATTTAGCAGCACCGGAATTTTTCTAGACAACGGCATCGACGACGATAACTATATTTCTGACAATGGACAAGTTTCTGTCAATGGTGGTGATGAACAACTCTACAAAAATGCAAGGCTTGCGCCTAGCTCTTTGACTTACTATGCATTCTGTCTCGCCAATGCAATGTACACGGTAAATCTTCATTTCGCTGAGATTCAGTTCACTAATGATCAAAATTACAGCAGCTTGGGAAGGCGCATATTTGATGTTTACATTCAGGTTTGTTTTTAGTATCATTCTTGTTACTACTAAGTTCTATATGTTAGAATTTGGTTTAGCTTAATTGGTTTACATGTTATCCTGATTTGGGTGAGTGTCGAATTTTCGATATAAATATACACAAATGTTGCTTTACGGCATGTGCTTGCACGGAAAGTAAGGTTAAATGGAACGGATAATAATTGCAGGGAGAGCGGGTGCTGAAGGATTTCAATATTAAAGAAAAAAAAGGAGGGGCAGGCATACCAACAGTAGAACCATTCAATGCAAGTGTAACCGATGGCACTTTAGAGATTCGTTTCCAATGGGCCGGAAAAGGGACAACTTCTATACCCGAGAAAGGAGTTTACGGCCCTCTAATCTCAGCAATATCCATTTTTGATCCTAGTAGGTTTTCAATTCATTTCTCGTATCATTCCCTGTTAATTGCAGAAGTAGATACTAGGATTCGGACCTCGCATCGTCTCTTAGAAGTGGTTTTATATATTAACTGGACTAAGCCTCGAGTGATCGGCTGATAGACAGATCTCTAGGCCTTATCTCTGTTCTTTCATTTGTTGATATGTCACATCTAATAAATTATGCTTTCGACTAAGATGTTCATGTCATCATTGCAACTTACTTATATATAATGTTGTTGAACCAGAATATAAACCTGGAAGTGGTGGTATCTCAGCAGCTGCAGTGGTCGGTATTGTGGTCGGAGTAGTGTTTGCTGCTTTACTGATTTTAGGCATCCTTTGGTGGAATGGCTGTTTAAAACGGAAGAGTACATTGAAACAAGGTATTTAGACGGAATATCATTATACTCTGTTTCATACAACAGCTTGTAAATTGCCTTTTATCTTTGCGAGCTTTCTTCTTTTTGTATTGATACTCATCAAAGTTGATCCTAATATCATATGTTATGCTACTGAAAACACGTTTGTGATCGCAATTTAAACCCGGTTATTCCATTTTTTCACGATTTTGGCACAAAATAGTAAACATATGTAGTGTCCATAAGTCCAATGTAAATAATATTATAAATCTTTCTTATAATAGGTTTAACATGTTCCACAGATCTAAAAGGTATAGAGTTGCAGACAACTTCCTTTACCTTAAGGCAAATTAAAGCTACTACAAACGATTTTCATGCTTCTAATAAGATTGGAGAAGGTGGTTTTGGTCCCGTCTACAAGGTAATCATGTGCAACACTTTCTGCAGTAAATTGTTCGTGATGGAACCCGGTAATCATGTTTTGTTCATTTCAAACGCAGGGCACTCTAGTAGATGGCACTATGATCATTATAGCGACTATCACTCGATCGAAGCAAGGAAGCAAGTGAGTTTGTGGCTGAGATTGGCATGATTTCAACTCTCTGACACCCTCATCTTGTAAAGTTGTATGGATGTTGCATTGAAGGAAACCAACGATGCTTATATACGAGTACCGGAAAACGACGACCTTGCTCGTGCATTATTTGGTACAAACCTCATCCAATGTCTACCGTTCTAACATGAATGAGAAGTATGTGAATACATATAATCGAGCTACTCTTTTTATTTTGACAATGGCCACAAGAATCTTAGTCGATATTAAACTGGCCAACAAGAAAGAAGATCTGCATTGGTTTAGCAAGAGGATTAGCTTTCCTCCATGAAGAATCAAGGTTGAAGATTGTGCATAGAGACATCAAGGCCACCAATGTGTTGCTTGATAAGAATCTAAACCCTAAAATATCCGACTTTGGTTTGGCTAAGCTTGATGAAGAAGATAATACCCACATTAGCACCGAATTGCGTGAACTTAGTAAGTCTCTTTTCGATTCATTCTCACTATTCATTGATGTTAACCTATAAAAGTTGTATTTAATTGACGATGTTAAATTTCCATTGGCTATATGGCTCTGAGTATGCATTGCATGGCCATTTGACGAGAAAGCGGATGTCTATAGTTTTGGGATAGTGGCTCTTGAAATTGTTAGTGGGAGGTGCAACACTAGAATCCGCCAAAGCAAGAACCTTTCATTCTCCTTGAATGGGTAAATTAAGTTCTCATTCTTTCTTCCATTATGCATCTTCATTAATATGTTGCTATGTTGCTCCCACTCTTATTTTTCTAAAGTATTTGTTTTCAACACGTGTTCAAAGATATTCATTTCGCATTCAACACACATATGTATCAAAGGTCAAGAACATATTACATATGCGACATCGACTACCATATACACATGACAAAGAAAGCTTATGCATTAGTGAGTTTGAGCGTCATATTTTATGAAATGAAACTGAATGTGGCAGTTAAATTTTGTGTTTTTTCTAGGCTCATGTTTTGAAGGAGAATGGGAACTTGTTGGAATTAGTCGATACAAGGATTGGCTTGGATTGCGACAAAAATGAGCTGATTACAATGATAAATGTTGCTCTATTATGCACAAATCCCACTGCTTCAGCTAGACCTCTGTTATGAAATAGAAAGTTGTTAGTCTGTTATAGTTGTTAGCATGTTAGTTAAAAGAGCAGTTAGTGCTTACATGCAAAACCCCAGTGCTTCCTTCTGAGTTAAATACATGCTTGTATTCTCTGTTTAGTGAATGAATGAAAAAGGGATTATCTTCCTCTCTTCTTCAATATTTCAACATGGTATCAAGAGCCAATACTGTTAGTCTGTAAATTTTTTTTTCTCTTCTCTCCGATGGCTACGGAGTCTGCACCAGGAGTAGACACTCCTCCTTATTCGTCCAACACTGCGGCTGATTCGGGTGGTCCGGCGTTGCCTATAATTCATTACTTCACCAAACACGATACTGTCAAACTTACTGAGCATAATTTTTCGTTATGGAAGCATCAATTACTTCTCATTCTTGAGGCATACAATCTTGAAGACTTTGTCCAAGGTACTGTTACCGTTCCTTCTTCCTTTCTTCTTGGTGCTGATGGTCAGTTGATTGAGAACCCAACCTTTCTTGCTCATAAGAAACAATACAAATTTTTGGCCTCCTGGTTACTAACCACAGTATCTGATGACATTTTAATTCATCTTACTACTGCCAAAATGAGTTTTGCTATTTGGTCTGCTGTTGAAGCTCGGTTTGCAATTAAATCCAATATCAAGATTTCAAGCATTCGACGTGATTTGTATTCTCCCAAGAAAGCTAATCTCACCATTAAAGAATACATCAAAAGATTCAAGAATTGAGTAATGTGATTTATTTCAAAGGGCATATGGTTACGAACAGAACAAATCAACATTATTTTAATTGGTCTTTCGCTTGAATATGAGTCTATTCGGGTTATAGCTTCTGCTACCCCTATGTCTATTAACTTATTGACTGAAATGCTGCTTGATTGTGAGGCGCGCCAACTAGCTGTTTTAACTGAAATTCCTATGCAGGCGAATGTGTCGTCTTGTTCCAAAAATCCTTCAAGAACCACTGATGTTCCTAATACATATTCCCAAGATTTTAGGTCCGGTCAGCGAGGACGTGGTCGAGGTTGGTCTCGTGGCCGATATCAGGGTAATGGTTGAGGTTGATCTCGTTCCAGACCACAATGTCAGTTATGTGGCAAAGTGGGCCATGTTGTTCAAGCTTGTTATCATCGGTTTGATGAGAACTTCTCTGGTGTGCATCCTGTTCCCTCCAATATGGTCAACTATCATCAGTTCAATAATCAAGATTTGACTACCTCTTGTTGTAACTCGACTACTCCTTACTGTAACTCTCATTCACAAGTCTCCGCTCCATCTGTTTAACAGCCCTCATGCTCCAGGATATCAACTCAAACTTGGTATCCTAATTCTGGAGCTACAAATCATATTAATCCAGACATGATGAATCTTTCAACTGCTTCCTCCTACACAGGTACGGATCATGTATCAATGGGAAATGGTGCTTCTGTTTCTATTGCTCATGTAGGAACTTCTTCTTTGTTGACTGATTCGAGAGTTTTACACCTTAAAAATGTTCTACATGTACCTGCTGTTCACAAGAATCTCCTTTTAGTGGGTCAATTTGCTAAAGACAATGCTGTTTACTTTGAGTTTCACCCTTATTTGTGTTTTGTCAAGGATATTCAGATAGAGATGATACTCCTAGTGGGTCACATGCATGATAGCCTTTACCGATTTGATGTTTCTCGACATGGTAGTGGCAAGATTTCACCCGAGTCCTCGCCTCACTCGTTTCATGCGTGTCATGCTCAACTATCGTCTGCTCCCCTCATGTGGCATAATGAGACTTGGCCATCCAAATCATGATGTTCTTGCACGTGTTTTGCCAACTTGAAATGTTCCATTCAAGCATGGTAGTTTATCTCCTATATGCTCTGCCTGTCAACTAGGCAAGTCTCATAGGCTACCTTTTAAAGCATCAACAACCGTCTATTTTGTACCATTTGAACTTGTTGTATCTGATGTTTGGGGACCTTCTCCTGTTAAATCAAATGGTTTCTCTTACTATGTGTCTTTTATTGACATGCATAGTCGATATACGTGGTTGTATTTGATCAAATCCAAATCTGAAGTCTTGAGTTGTTTTCTTAATTTTTACAAAATGGTTCAACTTTAGTTTGGCTCTTCTATCAAGATGCTTCAAACAGATTGGGGAGGTGAGTATCGCTCTCTTTCTACTGAGCTTTTTAAACGAGGCATTCAGCATAGGATTTCTTGCCCTCACACCTCACAACAAAATGGTGTAGCTGAAAGATAGCATCGTCAGGTGGTTGATATGGGGCTAACACTTTTGGCTCAAGCCTCCATGCCTCTGGATTTTTGGTCTTCTGCGTTCTCCTATGTTGTCCACATAGCTAACAGACTTCCAACATGTCTTCTTCAACATAGTAGTCTATATGAGATGCTATATAAGGTCAAAGCATCTTACTCCCATCTGCGAGTTTTTGGGTGTGCTTGTTTCCCTTCCTTGAGGTCGTATAATCATCACAAATTTGATTTTCGATCTAAGAAATGTGTGTTTGTTGGGCTTACTTCTAGTCACAAGGGCTACAAGTGTCTTGATGATCTGGTCAGGTGTTTGTGTCACGGCACGTGGTGTTCGATGAAAATTAGTTCCCGTTCTTGCATGGGTTTACGTGCAAGGGTCATTCTGCTCCTGTTCAACTGTCCCATCAGCAATCCTATGTTCCTGTTATTACGATACCAGCTCCTTTAAATCCGGTGGCCAACCCCAGTTCAAATCAGCATGACATTTGTGATCCGATTGATTCTTCTGTGTCTACAGCCACACTTACACCTCAGTCAGGTGCTTCTTCTGCTGCTTCTCTTGTGCCTTCGATTTCTCCTGCTGCTCCTCCTGTAGCTCCTTCTAGCTCTATTCCTCTAGCTGGTCATCCTATGCAGACTAGGTCCAAGAGTGGTATCTACAAATCCAAACTTTTTTCTTCTGTCTTGATTGAAAAGGAGCCAACGTCCATAACTGAGGCATTTCAGACTCCTCAGTGGGCAGCAGCTGCACAGACTGAGTATCAAGCCTTGCTTTCGAATCATACTTGGGATTTGGTGCCATTACCTACGGATCGGAGGGCTGATGGTTATAAATGGATATTCAAGCTAAAGAGAAACTCTGATGGCTCGATAGCTCACTATAAGGGGCATTTGGTAGTCAAAGGCTACCTTCAGGAAGCTGGTATCGACTTTCATGAGACGTTCATCCCGGTAGTGAAACCTACAACTATTCAAGTAGTCCTGGCTTTAGCAGTTTCCTTGGGCTGGTCCCTCCGGCAGGTGGATGTTAATAATGCATTTCTGAATGGTGATCTAAGTGAGGAGATATACATGGTGCAACTACCAGGGTTTGAACAAACAGGACCAAATGGGCAACAGTTGGTTTGCAAATTAAGAAAAACGTTGTATGGACTCAAACAAGCCCCTCGAGCATGGTTCCACAAGCTGAAGAAGTTTCTACTTTCCAACAAGTTTAAGGTGTCAAAAGCTGACAATTCTCTCTTTATAAATCGGGCTGGCTCTCAGTTACTTTATGTCCTAGTATATGTGGACGACATCATCGTTACTGGTTTCAACTCAAGTGCCATAAGTCAGTTCGTCAAGGACCTTCATAGTAAATTTTCTCTGAAAGACTTGGGAAACTTAAACTATTTTTTGGGGATTGAAGTTAAACACACTTCGAATGGTATTTTTCTTAACCAAAAACAGTATATACTGGAGTTACTTAAGAAAGCTTCCATGGACAGATCAAATAGTTCTCCTACACCTATGGTGTCTACTTGTCGTTTGTTGAATACTGAAGAAAGTTTGATTGATGATTCGATTCTTTTTCGCAGTTTAGTAGGGGCCCTCCAATATGTTGTCATCACTAGGCCGGATATTGCCTTCTCTGTCAGCAAGGTTTGTCAATTCATGCACAAACCACTGGACATGCATCTCAAGGCTGTCAAGAGAATTTTGTGTTATTTACAAGGCACACTGGATCATGGTCTTCACTCTATCGTACATCTAAGCTTCTTCTTGAAGGTTACTCCGATTCCAGCTAGGGATCTAATCTTGATGATCGGCGTTCGACATCGTGGTATTGTGTCTTCCTAAGAGGTAATCCAATCTTCTGGAGCTCGAGGAAATAGCAGGTTGTCTCCAGGTCTACTGCTGAAGCCGAGTATAGAAGTTTGGCCAATGTCACCGCTGAGATATTCTGGCTCCGCTCGTTGTTAATGGAGCTTTGTGTTCCGTTTTCACCCAAGGCACTAGTGTGGTGTGATAGTTCAGCGGCTGTTACTGTCGCAGGCAATCCAGTATTGCACTCTAAATTTAAACATGTAGAGTTGGATATGTACTTTGTCCGAGAGAAAGTTGTTGTAGCTGTACTTCAAGTTGGTCATATCTCTGGTCATGATCAAATTGCTGATGTTTTAACAAAACCATTGTCAGCAGTAATGTTTAACAAATTCAAAAGGAAGCTTAAAGTTGCTGCCCAGGAAGACGACGCTCTTCAAGGAAGAGAGTTAGCAGAGCACGGGAAATGTTATGAAATAGAAAGTTGTTAGTCTGTTATAGCTATTAGCATGTTAGTTAAAAGAGTAGTTATTGCTTACATGCAAAACCCCACTGCTTCCTTCTGAGTTAAATACATGCTTGTATTCTCTGTTTAGTGAATGAATGAAAAAGGGATTATCTTCATCTCTTCTTCAATATTTCAACAACCTCCAATGTCTTCAGTGGTGAGCATGCTTGAAAGCAAGGCCAAAGTTCAAGAATCTTGCATGATTCAATGTCCTCTTCAAGTCGTCAAAAGAATGTTGAAACTATGAAAATGTTGTATATGAAACTTGAAGATAATGATGATGCGATATTAGCGGACAAAGAGTATGTTAGGTGATGCGCCATGGACCACTTCTTCAACATCTGCACGATCTTTATCCAGATTAGTTTGACTTCCGGGTATTGGCGTAATAGAGATTCCACAAACTAGAAACAATTTTCTATCACCATCTTCTCTGAAATAAGTTCATAGAGAATCGGACAACGATAATTCCTCCCTCCCGTAAGTTTAGTACTCCTTTTGAACCTAAGGCTTAATTAGCCCTTTTGTCCAATAAATTTAACGGTGGAATTTCGATATTTGTATACCTCTTTTCTCTCATTATCAAACTGTAATAGCCACCATTGACTTAGTCACAACAATAATTATGTTAGAATCTGGTCTTCATGCAGCCCATGCAAGAGCAACAAGGTAGCACGTGAGGCAACAGTAAGGTGGCCATGTAGCAGTCATTATTTTATGTGAACTAAGTGTTCATTTTTGTTTCTTTTGTAACTATCAGTCCATGTAACTTAGTTTAGTTCAATTTAGATTATGTTAAGCTAATATTTTATGTGTAATGATGTTGATGTAGCTGATTAAATCAGCTTTAGTTTAGTGTACAAGCAATGTATTTCAATTTTCCATGTCATTAGTGGGATTAGGTGAAAATTAGGTAATGACTTGCTTGTTTTGTTTTATCATTAGCTGCTATATGTATTGGCTGTAAGCTATTGTTTATTTTGTAATGAAAACACTTCATTTTCATTCAATCTTGATCTATCTTTCTTGTTCTCACGATTTCTCCCTAGCAAAGTTTTATTACTTCTTTGTTTCTTCTGCATCAAGCCACGAGTCTTGCTGCTCAAGCTTCAGCTTCTATTGCTGTTTGTTCTCCAAAGATCCAACAATTGGTATCTAGAGCTCTTATCTTAGAGGACCTATTTTTGATAAACAAAAAAATCGAATGGCTTCATCAAGCTTTTCACCAGCTGCACCACCAGTCTTGGAGAGGGCTTTCATATATGGCAGGTTAAGATGAAGACTTACCTGCAGGCTTTCGATCTGTGGGAAGTTGTGACTGCAGATGTTGACCCAGCTCCCCTTCGAGCAAATCCAACTGTGGCTCAGATGAGACAGCATGCTGAAGAGAGGACCAAGAGGCACAAGGCCATGTCATGCATACAAAACTGTGTGTCTGATGTGATCTTCACAAGAATCATGGCTTGTGAGACACCAAACAGGCCTAAGACAAGCTCAAGGAGGAGTTCCAAGGCACTGAAAGAACCAGGCAGCAGCAGCTCTTAAACTTGAGAAGAGACTTTAAAAATTTGAAGATGAAGGAGGAGGAGACTGTGAAGCAGTATTCAGACAGGATTATGGCTGTAGTTAACAGCATAAGGTTGCTAGGAGAAGAGTTTAGTGAGGTATGAATTATGGAGAAGGTGCTCTCAACACTACCTAAGAGATATAAAGCAAAAATATCCTCTCTCGAGGACTCAAGGGACTTGTCTACCATATCCCTAAAAGAGCTGATTACTGCTCTCTATGCACAAGAGCAAAGGAGGGCAAGTAGAAATGAGGAGCATCAAGAAGGTGCTTTCCAAGCAAAAGCCAAGACGTCCTCGAGCACTTCTTCCTATAGGAGTAAGAGGACTTGGAAAAACAAGCCTAAGCCTGATGCTGCAAGGAGCAATGACCAGCTTTACAGATTTTGCAAGAGACCAGGCCATCCTGAGGACAAATGCTAGTTTAGGCCAGATGCAATATGCCAACATTGCAAGAAGAAGGGCCATGTTGATAAGGTTTGCAAAAGCAAAG
Source organism: Gossypium rotundifolium (assembly GCA_025506655.1). Classification (NCBI taxonomy): domain Eukaryota; kingdom Viridiplantae; phylum Streptophyta; class Magnoliopsida; order Malvales; family Malvaceae; genus Gossypium; species Gossypium rotundifolium. Next base: position 5,171,432 of record CP106732.1, on the reverse strand, counting down.
GCAGACCAAGGCAGGCTCAACAAAAACAGCCAAAGGCTGAGGCTCGAGTAGCTGAAGAAGGCAGTGATCATGAAGAGCATGTTTTTGCTGTGTCATGCTCAAGTGGCCAGAAGAAAGACTCAAAAGGCTGGCTCCTAGACAGTGGCTGCACCAACCACATGTCACTAGATGCAAGCATCTTCAAAACCTTGGACAGAAGTTGTCAAACCAAGGTTAAGGTTGGAAATGGTCAGTTTATCAAAGCTGAAGGCAAAGAGGATGTGCTGATATGCACTCCCACAAGTAACAAGCTTATATCAAATGTACTGCTTGTGCCTAAAATTGACAGAAACTTGCTTAGCATAGCTCAGCTGTTGGACAAGGGATACTCAGCAGTGTTCAAGGGCAAGGAGTGTAAAATTACTGATCCAAATGGATCGAGTTTCATGACAGTCACTATGACTGACAAGTGCTTTGAAGTTAACTGGTCAAAGGGCTCAAGCTCAGCTTACACAGCCTCGATTGATAAGTTCAAACTTTGGCATCAAAGACTTGGGCATGTTAACTTTAAATCGATGTCCAAGATGATCAGTGAAAGTCTAGTTGAAAACTTCACCAACTCTGTGATTGATGAAGGTGTTTGTAAAGTATGCCAGCTAGGAAAGCAAGCCAGACATCCATTTCCTTTGAATCAACCCTGGAGAGCATCAGACAAGCTCCAACTTGTGCACACTGATGTTTGTGGTCCTATGAAGACTGAATCACTCAGTGGTAACAGGTACTTTTTCTTGTTTATTGATGATTTTTCAAGATACTGTTATTCTTATTTCTTGAAGCACAAATCTGAGGTAGCTTAAGTGTTTTTAAAGTTTAAGGCTGAAGCTAAAATAGAAACAAGTTGCAAGATTAAGACCATAAGGTCAGATAATGGAGTTGAGTATACTTCAGCTCAGTTCCAAGCTAGTTGCATTGAAGCTGGCATCAAACATCAACTCACAAATGTCTATACTCCTCAACAGAATATGGTCAGTGAGAGGAAGAATAGAACCTTGCTGAATATGGCCAGGTGCCTGTTGTTTGAGAAGAATGTGCCTAAAAGCATGTGGGCTGAAGCAGTAAACACTATTGTTTACTTACAAAATAGACTTCCCTCTAAGGTACTGGCTTACAAAACACCATTTGAGGCTTGGTTCGGGTTCAAGCCATCACTGGCTCACCTCAAAACCTTTGGTTGTCTATGCTATGCACAGGTTCCGGCTGTTAGGATAAGCAAACTAGATGAAAGATCTCAAGCAGGCATACTGGTTGGCTATGGCTTGACCAAAAAGGGCTACAGAATACTGATTCCTTCTTCAAACAAGGTCTTAGTAAGCAGAGATGTGATCTTTGATGAAAAGGCATGTTGGAACTGGAAAAAGAATGTGCCACTAATTACTAATGAAGAACTTACAACAGGCCAGTTTGAGCCTAATCAAGGTGGTCCAGAAATGGACTATGATGATGTGCCAGTTAGGGGAACAATGCCTCTAGCAAAAGTCTATGAAAGGGCACAAGTGGCCATTGCTGAGCCAACCTGCTTTGAAGAAGCTCAAGCACACCAAGGTTGGCAGCAACCCATGCTTGATGAGATGTACATGATTGAAAAGAATCAGACATGGGAGCTGGTTGAGAGGCCTACAAATAGAAAGATCATTGGAGTTAAGTGGGTCTATCGAGCCAAGCAGAATGCTGATGGGAGTCTAAACAAGCTAAAGGCCAGGCTAGTTGTCAAGGGCTTCAGTCAAAAGTATGGCCTAGACTACATGGAGACTTTTGCTCCAGTAGCCAGACTTGACACCATAAGAATGCTGGTAGCTTTGGCTGCACAAAAGGAGTGGATGATCCATTAATTTGATGTGAAGTCATCTTTTTTAAATGGTCTCCTCGAAGAAGAAATTTACATAGACCAACCTCAAGGTTTCATTATTCCTGGTAAGGAACATATGGTCTACAAGCTAAAGAAGGCACTTTATGGCCTAAAACAAGCCCCTAGAGCTTGGTATGCCAGAATTGACAACCATCTGCTGAGTCTGGGTTTTGAAAGAAGTGCCAATGAACCAACATTGTATGTAATAAAGAATGAAGGTGAAACACAGCTTATAGTGTCCCTTTATGTAGATGATCTCTTGGTTACAAGATGAGACAATAATATCTTGAATAACTTCAAAAGCAAAATGAAGAAAGTGTTCGAGATGTCAGACTTGGGTCACATGACCTATTTTCTTGGAATGGAGGTGAGTCAAACTGAAGAAGAGATCTTCTTGAGCCAACAAACCTTTGCTAAGAAGATCTTAAGCAAATTCTCCATGGAGAATAGCAAACCAACAAACATACCTATAGCTGTAGGGATAAAACTGTCTAGCAAAGATGACTATGATCGAGTTGATGAATCTGCCTACAGAAGCTTAGTGGGATGTCTGCTCTATTTAACTGCAAGCAAGCCAGACATTATGTTTGTTGTGAGCATGCTATCGAGGTTCATACACTGCTGCAACAAGTAGCATCTTCAAGTAGGAAAAAGAGTGCTCAGGTACATCAAAGGAACCCTGAGCTATGGTTTAAAGTTCAAAGAAAGTGAAAATATGAAGTCGGTAGGCTACAGATAAAGGATCGGCTGGATCGAAGAATGATATGAAGAGCACTTCTGGTTATGCATTCACACTTGGTTCAGCAATGTTTTGCTGGTGCTCAAAGAAGCAAAGTCTGGTGGCTCAGTCAACAGCAGAAGCTGAGTATATTGCTACTGCTGCTGCTGTGAATCAAGCCACATGGCTAAGAAAAATTCTAGCTGATTTGAACCTACAACAAGAGGGAGCAACAGAGATTCTATGTGATAACAAATCGGCTGTTGCAATTACAAAGAACCCTATCTTCCATGGCAGAACTAAGCATTTCAACATCAAACTTCATGTGGTAAGGGAGATGGAACAAGCTCGAGAGGTTAAGCTGATTCATTGCAATTCTGAAAATCAAATTGCTGATATTTTCACCAAGGCCCTCAATGTAATAAGGTTCAAAAAGTTGAGAGATGAGCTAGGAATTTGCAGCATGGAGACCAAGGAGGAGTGTTAGAATCTGGTCTTCATGCAGCCCATGCAACAGCAACAAGGTAGCACGTGAGGCAGCAATAAGGTGGTCATGCAGCAGTCATTATTTTATGTGAACTAAGTGTTCATTTTTGTTTCTTATGTAACTATCAGTCCATATAACTTAGTTTAGTTCAATTTGGATTATGTTAGGCTAATATTTTATGTGTAATGATGTTGATGTAGCTGAATAAATCAGCTTTAGTTTAGTGTACAAGCAATGTATTTCAATTTTCCATGTCATTAGTGGGATTAGGTGAAAATTAGTTAATGACTTGCTTGTTTTGTTTTATCATTAGCTGCTATATGTATTGGCTGTAAGCCATTGTTTATTTTGTAATGAAAACACTTCATTTTCATTCAATCTTGATCTCTCTTTCTTGTTCTCAGGATTTCTCCCTAGCAAAGTTTTATTACTTCTTTGTTTCTTCTGCATCAAGCCACGAGTCTTGCTGCTCAAGCTTCAGCTTCTATTGCTGTTTGTTCTCCAAAGATCCAACAAATTATTCTATTTTGATCTTGTTATCTTTTTTTATTTCCTAATCTTATTTTTCATTTCAAATTTAATGTTATTTTTTAAAATTTCTTTATCTTTTCTTTATGGTTTCATGAGTTATGTAACTCTATAAATAGTTACCTAGATCTCAATAAACCCATTCACTTTTTATTACTCCAATACATTTTATGTGAACATAGCCTAAAAAGCTCAAAGGAGCATTTTTTCCTTTTCTCTTTTCCTCGTCACGCCTAAATGGATTTAACCATCATCAACTCCAATGCTATAAACAATATCACAGTTGGTCAATTTAATCCTCTAAACCAACTGCCCATCAAGTTGGTGAGTAGTCATAATTTCTCCCTTTGGAAGGCCCAAGCATCAATGCTTATGCATGGTCATAACCTTTATGGTCATCTAGATGGCACTATACCTGAACCCATCTGTACTATCCCATAAAACACCAATACCATGAAAACCTAGCACATATCTCTTGGTTTCGTCAAGATCAATTGATTGAAAATGTCATTCTGACATGTGTTGATCCTATTATTGCTACCATAATTGTTGATGCCACTAATACAAAGATTGTATGGGATGCTTTTCATACATATGCTAACAAGTCTCAAATAAGAAATTTTAGACTACGTGATTGTTTAGCTCGACTGACCAAAGAAACTCTTCCTATAACATATTATCTTCATCAAGTCCACTCTCTTTGTGATGAACTTGTTGCGAAAATCCTAACTAGCCTAAAGCTCAAGATTTTAAAGCCTCAGAGCTTAGTCCTAGATATGCTATACTTCAAGTCGTTGCCATAAGAAATTGGCTTCCAAATAGCCAAAAGAATGTAGTGACTGAGAAGATGACAATATTTCTGCACAAGACAGTTACCTTCACACAATTTTATCATGGTCAAATGATTTTTGATGAGATCACCAGGCATGTTGAGACAAAAAATACAAGGTTGTCTTACCTTTTCCCTCATATTTCTAATCCTTATGCAAAAAAAGCCACAAATTGCAAAAAAAAGAAATATGAAATTTATGAACCTCACCTCAGCCACTTGATTTGAAATTTTCTTCCAAATGGAGGTAAGGAAAGCATGCTACTGAAAGAACCAAGGAAGCTATTGATAAGGATTATATAAGAATGGAGTTGATGATAAGCCACTGTTGGAGTTGGCCTACATGCGACACATGATGCGATAAGAAGCAGAGAACCATGCGACATCATTGAAGTTGATCTGACTATTCAATTTCAGTTTATTTAGTTACTTCAAGTGATGTTTTGTAACTTAGTTAAATTAGAACCAAATTGTTAATGTACTTGATGTATTTTTGTTGACATTTGAGTGATAAATCAACTTTACCAAGTGTGCAAGTTTAGTTTATCAAGTTTCAATGTAATTAGTAGTAGTAGGTAGATGTTTAGGTGAAATTTGTTTGTCTTTTATCAGCCTATTATATGTAATGGCATTATGCCTCAATTTGAAGTTAATGAAAATACACATTTTCTTCTTCATTTTTTGGCTTTCACTCAAGCAAATAGCTTAAGCTTCATATCGATTTCTTTTGTTTGCTTAACAAGCATCTAGGCTTCAAGCTCAAGTTTCGCTTTGTAATTCATCATCATTCTTAGTTCCAACACACCACACATCCAAATTTAGAATCCACTCAAAACTTCCAAACTTCCTAAGGTTGTCCCAAATAGACGATGCAACACTTGGATGAAGGATTGCTTGGTCTTGATAAGAGCATCTAGTATATTGAGAATCATTTATAAATGTTGCAACCCTAACGAACTCAAGCATAGCGTTACAAATTGGATCTCCTTGCCCGACAAATATGATTTTCTTTGGCAGCTTTTCAATAATAATAATAAAGGGAGGAGAAATAAGATGCATACAGGGGGAGTGGAATGTTTTGGTTTATTTGTTTGTCAAAGTGATTATATGTATGTTTCTATTGAGAAATTTGAACTTGTGTTGTTGATTCGGATTTCAATAAAAAAAGGGGAGACAATAGGATGTTTGTTAAACTTTGGCCTGCAATGCAACAGAAACAAAGATCCCAAATTGAACCGAGGAGCAAATGACATTTTGTTTATTTTTTCATTTGTAACTTGAATTAGTTCCTTTGTAATTTGACCTTTAAAGTTAGTAGGATTTGTTGAAGATTTGAATGTGATGTAATGGCTGATATGTCAGCTACATTTTGTGTCTAATTCTAGCTAGGCTTAAGTCATGTATTAGTGGGAGCAGTTAAACATTAGGCAACTGCCATATTTCTTTGTAATATGAATGCATCTCAAGCTAATGAAAAATCGATTTTTGGATATCAAATTCAGTTTTCCTCTTCTTCAAATTTTTGGCATCCGTTTTCTTTTCTTCTTCTTTGTTTTACTCAAAATCCAACATATGTTATCCGGATTACTTATGTATATGGCATGTTACTTATTCAAGTATTGAAGTTTAACTTTACTTCATCCGGATTACTTGCTTCGCTTTTCTTCCTTTGTGAGTCAAAACCCAATGATGCATACAAGGGAGTGAAGTGTTTTGGTTTATTTGTTTGATGAAAGCTGATTATATGTATGTTTCTATTGAGAAATGTGAACTTGTGTTGTTGATTCTAGATGATTATTGCTTGATATTTTCCTATGTTTGCTATGATATTTTAATTACTTTTTGTTTTGATTATTAATGCTTATGTTTCTTTTGCATTCGTGGTTGAATGCTCGATCATATTCATAATTGAGTGTGTAACACCTCTAACCCGTATCTGTCGCTGGACTAGAGTTACGAGACATTACCAAATAAAACTCAACTCAAAACAGACATTTTTTTTCTAAAAAAAAAAAAACTCGAATAATAATTAGCAGTCCAATCATATAAGTCTTATTCATACATATGGATCACTTAACTGACTAAAAACCAAACATGCTTCGCTACTTATAATACATAAGCATTTCATGCTTTGAAATTTAAACTTATCAAAATTATTAACTTAATCACTTATTCGACCCAACTAATTTACTTATATCATATTACATATACTTTATAAATTCAATAGCCAAACCTTATGACCAAAGTTCATAGCATTCAAATTCCTAAATAATCATCAAAATCTACTTCATTTCATATACACCGCATACATCAGTCCATCCATTTATAAACATCTATTAATCTATGTACTTATGCACATTCACTTATCAAGTCAAAACAAGACATGCCATTTAACCTATTAAATATTCATGCATGAAACATTAGCAAACATTATCAATTAGTCGAATAACATCTTGTTCATTACAATTCATATGCAATTTACAATAATATTATTAATCATATTCGGTCATAAATTGGCAAATCATATTATACCCAACTCACATGCTTAATAACCGATCCAAAATTTCATGTATCAAACCATTCATCACTACATCTATTCGGTTAATACATTATTCTTTTTAAATTATCCATACGGCATACTAAGCATATAAATAGGTAAATATTATACATAGACAAATATCATTTCAAACCAAATATACCTATTTTCTTATAACAACTATATGCGCATATAATTATATCAATTGAATCATTTTGATTACAAGTAATAAACTAAAATTCAACCAATTCACATGCTAACTAATATACCCTAAATATACATAAACATAACCACTCAATTAATCACATATAAATATTTGGTCAACCATAAAAAAACTTCCATACAATTATCTTCCTAATCCAAACTTAAATAACTATCTATTCAAGTATAATTGCTGCACATAGCATATAAAACACACCAAAACAATTTATCAAACTAATTAAATAGCATATTCATTTCTTACTTCACCATTATATCATTTATCATTATCCAAATATACATCTTCCCTTATCTCATTTCAAAACGAATTATAAAACTATCTATCACAAGCATATATCAACATTAGTAAACTTACAAGCCATTCATGCCATAATCAATCAAACCATATGGTTAATTACCTATCATGACTTCATGAAACATACTTACCAAAACAAATATATTCCATGACCGAAAACATACACACAAACATGAACATTGTTTTAAGCCATTTTCGCATGGCTTGTATTTACATACCCCAAAATCAAGTATATTATCTAGTCTATACATGCCATAAGTTCAAAATCAAACTTAATAAAATACCGAAAACAAAACTTTGTTGACGATCCTCGAGCTCATAATGTGAATTCAAAATCTATAAAACAAAGGTAAATAAAAACACACACAAAGTAAGCTATTTAAGCTTAGTAAGCCAAAAGCGAAGTAATATCAACCAGCTTAGCAAAATTAAATATACAAAGTTATATCAAATAGTAAATTATATACAGTCACAATTAATTACTCAAATTTCAATATCAACGTCACACAATATACCCTTTGGCCGAATACACATAGCTGAAAAGTTATACATATTTCACATATTAATACATTAACCTTTGTACAATGAACTAAATATATAACTTACCTTTCTCTTCATAACATAGTTTATATACGTACCTGAATTCTTTTAGTTCAAATTTCACATTTGGCCCTCACTTTCACATGCCCGTTGAACCATTCGAAATTAAAAAGGATACGCGGATAGTCGAAAGCTCGTACAACGTCAACGTCCCAGACGTGGTCTTACATGTAATCACATATCGATGCCACTATCCCAGACAGGGTCTTATACGTAAACACAAATCGATAACGTGGTCTTACACGATAACACATAACGGATATTCTATGTCATGACATATGTATCCTATCTATTCCTAAGGTTCATACAAGGCTTATGGACATCGGATCTCGGTCGAATCAAGCTCGAAAGTTAGCCAAATCACATTACCCACATTCAACCATAGCATATATAAATTCCAATAATTCATTTTAATACATAACAAGTACATATACATGGTTATTTCAACATTTAAATGCTTGTTGACTTACCTCGGATGCCGTCGACTGTTAAACCGGCTACTCGACCACTTTTGTCTTTTCCCGATCCAAATCTGATTTCTTTAATTCTTGATCTAAACATATTCAAATTAAGCTTATTTACTCACCATTTTATTCAATTTAGCCTAAAAACACATAAATTAGAAAATTACAATTTTTCCCCTAATATTCCACACTTCTACAATTTAGTCCTTTTTGTAAAAAACACAAAATACACCAAATTCAACCACACTATACAAGGGCAGAATCTTCCTAGTGTTCATACAAGCCCACACATTTAATTTATTTCACATTTTAGTCTCTCAAAAATTTATTTTTGCAATTTAGTCCAAATTACTCAATTTCATCAAAATTCAATGACGAAACTTGCTAATATAAGACATATATTTCATATTTCATCATCAAACATAAAAAACCACAAGGTATCATCAATGGAAAAACACAAAATCATCATCAAAATCACAAATTGAAACACGAGTTTTAAAGTACACAAGCAATGATCTCAAAAATATAAAAATTATCAAAAATCGAAACAAAAACTAACCTCAATCAAGACCTCCAATGGCAAAATATTTGAAGCTTTCAAACTTAATTTTTCTTTTCTTGTTTCGGTGATGAAGATGATAAAATGACTTATTATTATTTTATGTTTTATATTAAATTAACTTATTATACATATTACATATTTAGCCTTTATTATTTAATAATTATAACATATAAATTAAGGTCATTTTAGACCATATGCCGTCCACTATAGCTAGAATGGGCTATTTTCCCTTTTAGGACCTAATATTAAAAAGCCACTATCAACTAAGCACTTTACACTTTAGTTTGTAACTTTTACATTTTACACGATTAAGTATTTTTATTTAATCGGGCACCTAAACGACAAATTTAAGTCACGAAAATTTAACACCAACAAATTCACACATAGTAAACATGGAAAATAATTTTAAAATATTTTTCGAACTCGGATTTGTGGTCCCGAAACTACTATTCCGATTAGGGTCAAAATCGAGCTGTTACAGAGTGTATGGATTAAGAGAGAGTATTAAGCTGAGTATCCTTGTTTGCATCGTTGCTAAGTTTTTTATTCAAAAATTGTCAAAGGGGAAAATAGTTAGGGTCAATTTTATTAATTTCAATTACAACTTAAAGAACAACCGGTAGGATGATACAACTAAATATGTTTGGATCTTATTTTGGCGAATCATGAGAATTATTAACAGCTTTATTGAAGGCAAATGTCCACAAATCAAGGAAAGAAAAGGATTAGATTGAAGACTTTCAATACAATCAAGTTTTATTATTTAAAAGATTAAATCTTAAAAAGAGTTTAATGCTAAGGAGATTTATGCTATTATGGAGATAATTGAGGACTTTTTTACTTGACTATTTTAGCTGGTTTAAGTGGCTATAATTGACTGAAATTTCATACCATATTGATGTCTATATATTCATGGCTTGTTTAGGTTAATTGTACAAAATGAGAGAGCATTAAACTTGTTCACGTAGGCGTTGTTTTATTGAGCGCAAATATTATAAGTAACTTGAAATATGTCAATCAGTTTACGTTTAAGCTTTCAAGAGATAAGTCTAGGGTCAATTTTCTAGCTTGAGTATAAGGGTGAGGTAACTACTTGGTTAATGAGTGAGATTTAAATCACAATTTGTACTTGTTGAAGTATAGTGGATTAACTCTACATGCAAGGCCGCACAAACACAAGAAGTTTCCAAATTGCATGAACAAACTTGTGATGTCCATCTCTATTTTTCCTATAATAGTGACTTAGTCCAATTGTAACTATTGGAGTTTAAACTTGTCCCTTCATCATCCAAAGAAGAATCTTGAAGGAATATCAATAAGTACTAAAAGTAACATGTTTTAATCTCATTATTAATACGATTTTAGGTGATTATTCGATGTTAATGGTGAATTTTATGCTCCTAATTCTTTAAATTCATGTTTTTATACTTAGGAGAGCATTTGGGAGCAAGTTACAGGAGTCACACGAGCTAACCCTTTCCACACGACCATGTGCTAAGCCGTGTAGATTTTGCAGTTTTACAGCCTAAACTGCGGGAAATTATTTTTTTAAAAGTTTTTCAGGCATTCTAAGATGTATATATGATAAAAATAAGAAGATAGGAGTGAGCCGTCATAGAATGCTTAAGAAAACAACTCGAAAAACACCGTTGAAGCCGATTCTGAAGCAAATTCCTGACAAGATTGAAGATTCGCATTTGATTTCTTAGAATATTATCATTAGTTTCTTTGTTTCTTTCACTTGTAGTATCTCTTGGATGTCAAACAAGAACTAATTTTCTAAATACCTAGGGAGATGAACCCTATGATGGATTGTGTCATTTGATTTTTATTTTACGCAATAAATACTTAAATCTTGTTCTTAATTATGTGTGTTTAATTCTTGGTTTGATATTTCTAGATTATTGATCCATATTTGATGTGCTTAAATCAAAGGAGAAATAGATCATGTTTAAGAGTAGGTCTAGTATAATTGAGTGGAATTGTATGCAATCCTAAAAATAAGAGGACATAAATCTACCAGATTAGAGCCAAATCTAATAGGGAATCTATAATACAAGTTAATGTGATAATAGGGTATTAATTAGAAAGAATTCAATTAATCAACCTAGAGGCGCTGCTCTTAATTTGAAAGAGATATTAGAGGTATTTCTACGGATCAAAATACTAAGTAAATAAATTGCGTAATTTAGATTAATAATGATGATAAAATCTAGGTGAATTCTTTCATGTGTATTGTTTCTCTTTTGGTTGTTAATCGTTTATTTACTTGTTTTGTTCTTTGTCGTGTTCATTAGTTAATTAAATTAGTTAATTTTAGTTTTAATCAATCACTTGAATTATTCGGTTAAATAATAGAAAACAATAATTAGTAATACTTTTAATCTTCATGAGAACGATATCTATATTCACCATAACTATACTGTTAATTGATAGGGACACTTACCTTGGTCGAATTTTTAGTTGGTTTTGTGAACGTTAATCATTCTCTATAAACAACTTTAAAGTAAGTTGAAAATTGAAAAATTTTAATAGAAGCTAATAATTAATCTTGAAATATGGAAAGTTATTTTCTAAAATGATTCATTAAATTTATAAATATGCAACCTCATTTGATTGAATGAAAAGCAAGTGAAATTTGAAAATATATACCAACAAGCTTTAAAAAAAAATCTATGCTTTCTGTGTTGGGCAAAAATAACATTTTGAGTGTTGGGCAAATTTTGGAGAAATGATATGATATAAAAATGAAGGATTTGGCTCTTAGCATTCGTGATGGAAATAATAATTTTATCATCACTTACGTAAGAAAGACTAAGAACATGATGTTTTTTGCTACGGTTCAATGTTAATGAGGAAGAATGCTTCAAAGCAATTGCCTTGAGTAACTCCTCCCTTTGGCATCTTCGATATGACCATCTTAACTTTAAGGAATTTGAAGTGGATGGAGAAAAATAGCATGCTAACTGAACTCATAAAGCCCAATCAATTTGTGTGAAGTTTGTGTTATGGGAAGCCTTTCAAGAAGTACAGGTCGAAAAGAGCATCCATGCGTGTTGAGCTAGTGAATTTGGATGTGTGTGGACCCATTAAGCCTATCTCCATTGGTGGAAACAGGTATTTCCTAACATTCATAGATGGTTATTGTGGGAAAACATGATTCTACATGAAAAACAAAGTGGTTGCCAACTAAAATATTTGCGGAGTAATTGAGGTAGTGAATACACCTCATCAGAGTTCAAAACTTTTTGTAAGGAGAATGGGATTGTTCTCTAGCTCACAATGACTCAAACATCACGCCCAAGGAAACTTGTTCTGTTTAGTTATTAAATAGGTTTCCAACTAAACAAATTGGGAATAACACTCCCAATGAAACTTGGAGTTTGCGTAAACCGAAGGTAGATCAACTTCGAAGCTTCAAGGGCATTGCTTATGCAAAGGTTCAATAAGAGAAGCAGACGAAGCTTAATGATAAAACCCAGAAATTGATTTTTGATATTGTGAAAATTCCAGTGCCTACGAACTATATAATCCCATAACTTGTAAGGTCGTGATGTCAAGATATGTTGAGTTTGATGAGGAAAAGATGTAGGACTGAAAAAAGAAAGATAACAATCAGGAATAATTTTATCTTGGAGGATGAAATTGAGAGGAACCAAAGAAACACAGAGAAGTCGGAGAAGCATAATCACCTTACCAAGTTGGAATTCAATTCGAAAGCGATGATTTGAGTAGTTCAATCATTAAAAAGATGAGGAGAATCCAGGTAATCAACGATTCTACCTCACATTGAGTAAGTAAAAATATTCCTTCGTAAAAATAGAGCTTAGAACAATTCTCGAGACAGAAAAAAGAAAAAGAAGAAGAATATAACATCACCAACGACAACTGCAAAGCCATAAAAAATGTCCTATAAGAATTCTAAGCTTGTTGTCAAGTCAAGCAAAGTGATATTATAGTTTTAGATGGAACTCATGGAAAACCTTGAAAGCCCATTAGCTAATGAAATTTCTTTTTTTCTGTTCAGTAAGTAGTATTCATTTGAAGTAATAAGGATGAGACAAAAGTGTAACAACAGTAAAAATAATATCTTATATAAAATTTTATTAATCAGGATTGATTATGTTAAATCATCAAGAATAAAATTAAATGTGAAAGTGTATCTGAATCCGTTAATTTCTTAAAATCTTCGATGTTATGATTTTAATCTTCCAAATTTGTACACAAATAACTCAGATAAAATGACTCTCTTTTCGAAGATGGAATATTAGAAAAGTTACACATATATAATTTAAGACTATAACCCTAATATATAACTTTTGCATATTAACCTAATTTCTAACCAGCCTATAATTAATTAGAAATTAATTACTAAAATACTTTTACATATTTGACCTATAGTTTATAATGGACATAAATTTATATTTATAATCTTCGAAAGTTAAAAATTTTAGAGTACATATTTTAATTTTGTTATCAATATATATAATTTTCTGTTACTATTACCATCTTTAATACATTTTTTAAAAAGTATTTAAAAATTCCCATTTACAGGTATTTTACAAATCTTATGAAAAATATTAGGATGACCAGCTAATTATTAATAAAATAAATATAAAGATATTTAAAAAAGTTCGAGCACAAAAGCATACATCATTTCGTAATTGACAAAAAAAGTGAATTTTTGAAAACATCAATTTCAGTTAAATTTCTTTATAAATCTTTTAAAAAGTACAATTTTATATTTTTATAATTTTTATAATTAAATTTATTTAAATTAAAAGTTTTAAATCCCTAACGAAGCAGGGGAAAATTTCTAGTAGATATATAGATTCTAAGTTTATCGAGTAGTTTGACTCACAAAAGACTCTTCCTGTAACATATTGTCTTCATCAAGTCCGCTCTCTTTGTGACGAACTTGCTACTGTTGGATCTCCAATTTCCAATGAAGAACTTGTTGTCAAAATCCTTACTGGATTAGGACCTGGATTCCGAGAAATTTCCACTGTCATCTATGCTCCAGACTCCATTATATCCTATGACGAACTATATGAAAGGCTAACTATTATTAATTGTAATTCTTGTAGCCACAGGCTGACTTTTCCCAGAGACTCTTTACAAAGTAACAAGCCATTACATCTAATTTTTAACGACATGCGGGGGTCATCTCCGATTTTATCGATCGACAAAAAAACGATACTATATTTTATTTGTTGATCAATTTTCCAAATATATGGGGTTGTGAAATTGTAATAGAGTTCGAGTTCATTGAAACGCGTTATTTTTTTATTTATGAGTTGGGGAGAGATTATGGGTAATTGTAAGCATTATGTAAAAAAAATTACAGACACGATCAGAACCTATAATGAGATTACTTACAAAAAAAAAACTAAAATTGAAATATTGAATATATTTCAAACATTACATCCTTTACTCGAACATTGTTTCAAAACAAAAATATTATCGTCTTATCACGGGCAAAACCAAAACAATTTTTTACGGGGTCAAATAAAATTTTAATTTTTAGTCTATATCTTTATAATTTTAAAGGATTAAATCAATTTTTATAAATTTAGGAGGGCTAAAGTGTAATTTTACATTTACTAATTTAAAATTTAAAAATTTAGAAGACCTAAATAGTAATTTTCCATTTTAGGGTCGGGCCCCATGTCAACCCCTCTAGATTTGCCTCTGCTTCTTATACTGATGGTGGTGTTGGTGAATTTCAAAATTAGATTCCTATTTAAAATCACATGAAATTAAGTGTTTATGTAATGTTTGGAAAGTCACTTAGTAATTGTATTTGAGTATAATTGCTTGTAATTATGTTTGGGAAGCCATTGTAATTAGTGAGTCCTACTAAATATGATGTAATTGTAGCACCAAGTACATTTTCTAATTCTTAAGGAAGGTAAGAATTGGAGTAATTACGCCTAAATCTAATTACCTCATGGCTTTACAAATACTCATACATTATATTATGAGCATCTATGAGTATTTGGGATGATCATGGTAAAAATATTAAAACTATATTATAAGTCCTAAAAATATTATATTATAAAAAATTTGTGTCTTTTATAAATTTATAACAAAAACTTATATTATTTTAAATCCTAAAATTTATCCAAAGTTATGACAAAAAAGAAAATTATAAAAATAATTTACGTGTTATAAAAGTATTGTATTTTTTTTTAAAAGGTTATAACCAATATAAGTCTTTCTATAAATTAAGTCCATATAAATTTTTATAATCAAAGTTATAGACCGTATACATTGTGAACCCAAATATAATATGATAGATGCTAGTTATGCAAATACAAAAGGTTTTCTTGCTCCATATCATAGGGCACGATACCATTTGAGAGATTGGAGTCAGACACAAACACCAAATATAGTTCACAAACTCTTTAATTTGAAACATTTAAAACTTCCGATGTGGTTGAGAGGACATTTGTTGTTCTAAAAAAAAATTCCTTATTAACAACACCACCTCAATAAAGCATTAAAAAAAAAAAGTTAGATCATATTAGCATGTTGCATACTTTATAGTTTTATTCATAAGTGGAATTGAAATGATCCATACTTGAATAGTACAAAGAAGAATGAGATTATGATAAAGTTAATGATACAGAATCGAATGATGAGAAGAGTATATATTGAATGTTAAAAAAAATAATCTAAACAATATGGAATCCTAAAGCAATTAGATAAAATTGCATATAATATTTATTTTCTTGTTATTTTTATTAATAATTATATTATCAACTACTTTCTTGGACTAACATATTACATATAATGAATTGATTTCTATTTTGTTACTCGTTTAGAATTTTTTATCGTGTAATAAAAAAAATTATCGTATTGATATTTTTATGATAATTAATATTTTTTAAATCTAGATTATATAACTATGTAATTACAACATACACTATCAAACATGATAAAGAAAATTACGATATAATTACAGTATATTAACCAAACATGTTTTCTTAACAATTACACTTGCATCAAATTACTTTATACCGTCCAAACATTAACTTTTGTGTCACCTCCTTATACTCCTCAACAGGTAGCTTTAGTTTAATGCCGACATCGGCATGCTATTGAGACTGCACGTACTTTGTTACATCAATCATATTTAGCCCCAATTTTTTGGAGTTATGCCTATCACCAAGCTATATATTTAATAAATCGGATGACTACACCTAACTTACAAACTAAAACTACCCTTTGAATTTTTAATCCAAACTGTTCAAAATTATGATTCTATGAAAGTGTTTGGATGTTTATGCTACTCGTGGCTCAAACATAAATTAGAGCCTCGCTCTACACCATGTGTTCATTTAGGTTTTTCTAATAAATTTTACACCCACTAATGTTATGATCCGATTAATTCCAAGCTATGTATATTCAGGGATGTATTATGTTTGGAAGATAATTTTTCCTTAAAAATTAAGGATAATATTTCTTGGAATATTCTTTCTACTAAACATCCTAAAGAGGGCAACGATTTACTTTTGAAATCTTCTTATTAGTTGCCATCGACAAGTACATTTTTGCCCACCCATTCTCAACAATCTCAATCACTCTCTTCCGGATCCAATTGCTCAAGTATTATTTCTCCTTCACCATCGACTTTAGCTTTGCAAATAAACCTTGATATGTTCCAGCTGCCATCCACTACAACTCCACATCAAGCTTCTCCCTCCTTCAACTCATATGCCTTCCTCTCCACCTCTTCTAACTTATCACCACCGACCTCCCCACCCTCTCACCCACCAAGTCTACTTCCCTCTACTACGACTCAGCCATCACATTCGATGGCATCTCTACAAACAAACCCTGATTCACCCACAACCTCTCAAACAGTAACTCGAACTCATCCTATGGTAACTCATTCACAAACAAACAGTCTTAAACCTTGCCAATTCCTCACCAAAGTTGAGCCTACCAACCAAATTCCAAGAACTCCCAACAAGCCAAGTTAATTCCCCACTGGAATTTAGCGACGAAAACTGAATTTGATGCGCTGGTTCGCAATTAGACCTGGGAATTGGTTCCAAGTGATCCTTCCAAGAATGTGGTGTAGGTGGCAATTTTGTATTAAGCAAAATCCTGATGGTATTATTGACAGGTATAAGGCTCGTCTCGTGGTCAAGGGGTTTACTCAATAGCTTGGTCTTGGTTATCATTCCACCTTCAGTCCAGTGGTCAAGCCAGTCACTGTCTGTCTAACTCCGACTATTGCAACTCAACTCCACTAAACAATTAATCAACTGGATGTTAATAATGCATTCTTGCAAGGTCATCTTACAGAAGAAGTGTATATGCGACAGCCACCAGTATTTGAATATTCTGAATATCCTAATCATGTCTGTCGCCTCAAGAAAGCAATTTATGGTCTTAAACAGGCTCCTCATGCATGGTAAACAGAACTTAAAAATTATCTTCTTAATTTGGGTTTTGTTAAATCGTAGTCCGACTCTTCACTATTTATCTTGAATAAGTTTGGCTCCACTGTGTATATTCTAGTCTACGTTGACGATGTTATAGTCCCTAGAAATCAACTTCAGGGTATTGAACATATCATTGAGGCTCTCTCTAATCAATTTTCACTAAGGGATTTAGGTTCGCTTCACTATTTTCTTAGTATTGAGGTGTTTTAATCTACTGATGGCCTCTTGCTTTCTCAACACAAATGCACAAATGATTTATTACAAGAGGTTGATATGCACAACTGTAAAAGAGTTTCTACACCTATGACTTCTACAATTGTTTTTGAGCCGTCTCCCAGTGACTCACTTGTTGACAATTCTCTCTATTGGCGGATAATTGATAAGCTTCATTACCTCTCCTGATATTGCCTTATGTTGTAAGCAAGTTATCACAAGCGATGCATCAACCATTTATGTCTCATTGGATTGCTCTCAAACGACTTCTTCAGTATCTCCATGCTACCTCTTCTTATGGTCTTTAAATAGCCAAGGCACCTGATCAACGCCTACTTGCGTATTTTGGCTCTGATTGGACTAATGATCCTAATTATAGCATTTCAACAACCGGACAAATTTCGGTAACTCTCCTCTTTCATCGTCTTCGAAGAAGCAATGCTCTATTTCCCACTCATCAAAAAGGCTGAATATCGAGTTGTTGCCGCAGCTATATCGAAGACCAATTGGCTTACTGGCCTACTTCATGAACTTCGTGTTCCACTTATAGCAGTCCCTCACGTTCTCTGTGACAATGTAAGCAACACTTACATTTGTATCAATCCACTGTTCCACAGCCGCATGAAACATGTGGCAATTGACTTTCACTTCGTTCATGAACCAAGTTCAAAATAAAACACTTGAAGTTGAAACATTTGCATGCAACTAATCAAGTCGTGGATATTCTAACAAAACCATTGGCTTAGTTCGCAACAACAATTTTTTTTTAATTTCTATGTTTTTCTGTGGTTTGCTTATGTAACCTCTATATATAGTTACCAAGATCTCGTACCAATGTGCAAGTATGTATTTTTAAAAAATACCCTTTATTTAGTTCATAAAATTATAAATTAAAAGATTCTTGATAAAAATGTTACCAAATTTGGATGAGTAATAAATATAAATAGATAGATAGATATACACACTACGAGTAAAATATTTTTATGATTTTATTTCAAGTGTCGATATATATAAATTTATTGAAATCCTCCATAAATAAATATCAAATCCAAACACACTATTGTATAAGAATTCGGAGTTTAGTTCGTTCAGTTCGTGTAACTACTTTTTAAGATAATAATCCTATAAATTTGGAGTTTGAATTTCAACCTCTACTCTCTCTCCTTTCATCCCAAAGCCAAGCGAAGTATATAAACATCACTTGTAATACAACTGTACAGCTTGCTACTTTATAATCTTAAGCTCTCATCAGTATTCATTGCTGATATTCATTACAATTAACACAAAATTGTCTGCAATTGTAATTTAAACCAAACCATTCGAAAGATTTCTTTCTTTTTCGATTGTGTTTTTGTCTGTCACAACTGTTCCTGTCATTCCAAGTCTAGGGAGATTGTTAAGAGGCGAAAATGCGACATTGGGTTGATTCTATTGTCCTTGGTTCTTCGTATTATTTCATGGTTTTGGCTTTTTTTTGGTGCAATAATCAGGTGGGAAATGCGGCTGCTACCAAGGGGTGTGATTTGTTCAAGGGCAGCTGGGTTTATGATTCATCTTACCCTCTTTACTCAGACTGGGCTTGTCCTTTCATCCAAAGAGAGTTCAGTTGTCAGAGAAATGGACGCCTGGATATGCTTTACTCTCAATACCGATGGCAGCCACTTCAGTGCTCCCTCGCGAGGTACTCCATTTATTTGTATAAATATAATATTTAAATATATTTATATTAGAAAATTATTTGGTAAATTAGTAAATATAATAATTATAGTAATTTTAAAAATTTGTTTATTTGTAAATTTTAATTTTAATTTTAATAATATAATATTTTATATTATTTTAGATAGTTTTGGATGAAAGATAAATATGTTAATTTGAATATCTCATTCTTTTTAAAATATTAATTTATTTCAACTTTTAATAAAGTAAAATTAATTTAATATTTTTTATATTTAATGATAAGTAGCTACCTATCTATTTATCTTGTTTAACAGATTTTCAAAAAAACTTTATTTTAGGTAAAAATTAAAATGATTATCAAACACATTTTGAGTTTGAATAATAAAATATTTTAGATAATAAAAATATTTTATTTAAATTTAGACTAAACTATATAATTAGTCACCTAATTATTAATATATTTTGTTTTGGCCACTCAACTATGAAAGTTTTCAATTTAGTCACTGATATTTTAGATCATTTTTTTTATCACTTGCATTCTAAATTGTTTTTATTTTGGTCGTTCTCTATTAAATGGTTAATGGAGTGGATGATATGGCATTTTTAACTAGCATAATAATAAATTCATTCATCAATATTTATACATTCATCAATTTGTTCTTAATTCTAAATAATTTAATAAATTTAACCCTTCATATTTACAAATTCTATCAAATTAATCCTCAAACACATGTCATTAAAATCTAATTAAATAAAGTTTTATATTAATATTAAAATAAAGTCTAACTAAAAATTTTATTATATAAATATTAAATAAAATAAAATAAATATTCCACCCTCCCCAAACCTTCCCCTACCGTTCCTCTGCCTATCCCTCTCCCTCACTGTCCCTCCTTCTCACTCTGAATATCAAATTACTGATAATAAGTATAATTTTTATTATTGTTATGCTGTAGATTTGATGCATTGAAGTTCCTAGAAAATTTCAGAGGGAAGAGCATAATGTTTGTGGGAGACTCTCTAAGTCTAAATCAATGGCAATCCTTGACATGCATGCTTTATTCTGCACTTCCTAATGCCAATTTCAACATTTCTCGAGTTGCAGCTATCTCCATTTTCCAATTCCAGGTATGTAAATAAAACCCTTCATCTTTATTTAATTTATTCTTTTTGCTTCTATAAGCACACTCCGAATTGAGTTAAATATCCGACCAATCGAATACAAATTAGTAATTAATTAAGAATTTTATTTAAATCTAATATAATTTTTAAAATGTATAAAAATAATTTTGATTTTTAAAACAACATAAACAAATTTTCGTGTTTAAAATATTGAATTAGGGTTTAGACAAGCAAAATTTTCACTGTCAAACCATGGCTGAATGTGCTGGGCAGCCTACTTAAAATTTTCAAAATTTCAAGGGTTTAATTAAAATTTATAAAAATAAATTTAGGGGCTTAATAAGAATTCTTAAATATTTTGAGAGTTCAATTAAACTTTTAAAATTTTTGAGTATTATGAAAATTTTCAAAAATTTTAAACTTTTGAAAAGCATAATTAGAATTTTTAAATATTTTAAAGGGATCAAATTAAAATTTTCAAAAATTTTAAAAGCCAAGGTCCCCTCTGACTCCAATGATGTTCTGCCCCTACTATCATCATAAAACTTTGATTCCCTCTATCGGCTTCATGATGATATGTTTAAATTATTCCATAAATATTTCATAAATCTAGAAAAATACCATGCAATAATGTTGGTAATCGAAATATGATCATAAATTGGAGTACAAAATATGTAATTTGGACCTTATTTTGCAAATGTTGATCATCACAACTTGTGGGGGAAAATTTTGCAGGATTATGAAGTGAAGGTGATGATTGATCGAAGTTTGTTTTTAGTAGATGTTGTGAGGGAAGACATTGGGAGGGTATTGAGACTTGACTCGATTGAAGGAGGCCAGTTATGGAAAGGGATTGACATGCTTATCTTCAATACTTGGCATTGGTGGTACTGTCGTGGACTGGGCCAACCGTAAGTTTTAATTGAGTTAATATCATGAATTAATTATATATTAATTCAGTTGAGAAATAAATAAATAAATATTCTTTTAAAAAGTAATAAATATTATTCTATGGGTATTTATATCTTTTTATATAAAATTTATTAAAAATAACAAAATTCATAATAAAACCACACAATAGGATTTAAACTTAGAACAATATAATTTTTAAAGTATCAACTTTACCATTTCAATTAAAATCTCAATTTTCATAATATGCTATCAAAGATAAGCGGAAAGGGGCAAGAAGTGACCTTGGCCTCTCAACATGGTGAATTTGCCCTCCAATTTCTTTAAAATTTATAAAAAATATAAATAAATATAATGATAAAATTTTACCTTAATTTTAAAAATTATAATTAAATTTTAACCCTTAAATATAACTTTGTTCAATGTGCTATAATTTAGTGTGTAAGTATATATATTTATAACCTTGTCCATTTTATATACAAAATATATAACATGATTATGATATATTAAAATAGCAAAATACTATATTAATACGTTGGGTTTACACGATACCATTTAAAATAAAGTCATACATTTTATATACCAATTACATCTTTTAGTTAATTTATCGATCAACTTTGACGTTAAATGCTTATTTGATATTTTAAACACACATAAATTAGTAAATAGTTTTTAACACGTTTAATCTAAGTTGAAATTTAGTGTCAAAGCATACGTTTGGACTAACAAAAGGACCTAAATAGAATGATGCTTTAGTTTGAGATTTAATTGTAATGTTTTGAAGTTTAAGGATCAATTTAGGATTTGATATATAATTTGGGGTTGTTTAGTGGAATTAACTCTAAAAAGTTTTTTTATAAAAAACATGAGCAATTTTTTAAATAACTTAGTTTGTTTTAAAATTTTAGGGATAAAGCACTATTTAGTCCTTGAACTTGGTATTTTTTTCCAATTTGGTCCTTCAACATTTTTTTACCCACATTAGTCCTAGGACTTGAAATCTTTTTCCAACTTGACATTTGAACTTGAATTCTATCAAAGTTTGATGGCGTGACACTCTGGCAATTTGGACTTGAATTCCATCAAAGTTTGATGGCGTTACACTCTCTCAGAATGCAATACCATCACCTCAAAATTTTAAAAGCATTATTTAACATCTAAAATTACAAAACTATATTAAAATCTAATTACAAAACTATATTAAAAATCTAAAGAAATTATAACATTTTAAAAAAAATTCAAGTTTATGGACAAAATAGGGAAAAGTTGTTAAGTTCCCAGAGTACCACATCATCACACTTTAACGGAATCCAAGTTTATGGGCGAAATAGGGAAATGTTAAGTTTCGAGACTAATGTGGACAAAAAAAGTTTTGGGACCAAAGTGAAAAAAGTTGTCAAATTCAGGAACTAAATGGTGCTTTATCCCAAAATTTTATTCAATCAACAAAAAGAAATCATATGCTCCTATTGGTAAAAGTACTATAGAAGCCCTTGTACTAGGAGTCGAGTTGCATTTTGTCTCTTCTACTCAAAAAAATGAGCAAACTAGTCCCCATACATTAGATTAAAGAGCAAAATGATAATTTTTATTAAAAATTTTATCCATCTGTACTATTAAAAAACGACATGGTTGACAAAATAATCAAACAGTGACACGTATTCCTCATGCTGATGTACAAGGATCAGTTTTTAACACCAGAAAATGATGAATCTTTTAACAGAAGGATCAATTTGCTCTTTGATCTAACCTATAGAAACTAATTTGCTCGTTTTTTAGTAGAACGGACAAATTGAAATCTGACTCCTGGTACAAGAACTTTCATGGAACTTTTACTGCTCTAATTGGAATATATATCGATGAATTTTTATGATTTTTTTTCCAGATGGGATTTTATTGAAGTAGGAGGCGTAATTATGAAAGACATGGACCGTATGCTTGCCTTTGAAACAGCACTCAAAACATGGGCTGCATGGGTGGAAGCCAACATCGATCCTTCAAAATCTCTCGTCTTCTTCCAGGGAATTTCTCCATCACATTACAAGTAAAACCTTTAACAAAACACAAACTTCATCAAACCCTTCAATATCAAAACCCTCAAATTCGAATCAAAGTTCATGTTTTTCTTATCCTTTATTTCAGCTCATCTTTATGGAATGACCCAAAGGCAAAGGGATGTTTAGGGCAAGAGCAACCATTGTTAGGGTCAAGCTATCCAGGAGGTGTTCCACAAGCTTTAGGTGTGCTGAAGAGAGTGTTGAGCACAGTGAGAAAGAAGGTTAAATTGCTTGATATAACGGTGTTGTCGTTGCTACGCAAAGACGGGCATCCCTCGGTGTATGGATTTGGAGGGTCAACAGGACTGGATTGTAGCCATTGGTGTTTAGCTGGTGTTCCAGATACTTGGAACGAAATTCTTTTCAATCTTATTTTTTGAGTACATTGTTAATTTGTTAACTTTAGCTAATAATTTCCAGGGAAAAAGATAATAATGTTATAATGATCAATGCTTGATTTGATTATTATCGAGACTTAAATGGTGGTTGTAATTTCATGCTATTAGGAGGTTTTTTTTTTTTTGTGTGTGTGATTTTGATTCTTTTTATTTCAATTTTTTAATACAAATTATTTAGATCTACCCATAGTTTCTCATCAATCCTTCGATAGGAGGATAAATGTTTTTCATCACGCTCGAATCCACATCCTCCTGCATAAGCAATAATACTGACGCTAACCAAGATAGAATTCAATCAGCTAGAAAAGTTTTTACTTAACATTTCAATTTTAAATTTAAATTTATACTAATTACTTTTTTATTGAATAAATTATTTTCTGATGTTATTGTAGCATGAAAGTTATAGGTAGCACTTGGATATTGAGAGACTTGTAAAGGTACCTCGTGTAATATACTATGTTGTAAATTCATTGCAGAGACAATGTGTGATTTGAGCTCAATCAATTCTGGCAGGAAAAATAATACCAAATTCAAGTATTATTTTTCAACTTTTGTTTGCACCATGGGTGAAGCCAAAAAGAAATTTATTAGGTCGAGATTGAATTGTAAACTTTCTGAGAGAAAAGTGTAATTTAACCATTTAATTAAAAAGTTTACAATTCTGAGGGACTATGTAACACCCCTAACTCATATCCGTCGCCGGATTAGGGTTACCAGCATTATAAAAACAAACCCAAGTCCTTCCACCAATAATAAATGTTTCATAAAATAATACGAATAATGACATGTCACAAATGATAACATGAAAATAAATGAAATTATTGCTATAAATTTACATAACCTATTCATTTGGTAAAGTTGCATAGATAACCAAATACCCACAATTGCACATATATCAACTCATTCATTATTATGACCCAATAATTAGTCATATATATATACAAAGTATAACCTAATCCTCTCATGATTTGAATTATAAGTAACTACAAATTAGAGCAGAATATATATATATATATATATATATCCATTATCAAAGAGGTATCATATACCTTATTAGACTCAAGCTTATTACCATGCTTAACACATACATATGTAATTTGATATAACCCCCAAGTTAAAGTTACAACCTATTCGAATATACTCAAAAATAACCCAAAATCAAACATGACTAAGTCATATTTCCATTAAACAAATTAATCTAAGTTTATTCTACCTCATTCATATATATATATATATCAATACCATGAAATGAATTTCCATATAAATTTTATAACAAATCCGAACCTATATAGTGAATAACAACATGACCAAACATAATCAAATTAAACCCATGCAAGAAAAATAGCCATGTTCGCATGGCATTTGTATATACATTCGCCAAAATAACATTTGAGTCTATTCTAGAAAAGTTAGCCTATACATGCCATGGTATTAAGTTCATTTACAAAAAGGGTACCAAAAGTTGATAGTGTGCTTGGCTTCGACAAGGATCTCCGAGCTTGAATTTCGACTTTAAGGATCTATAAAACAATGCAACATTTACACCATGTAAGCTCAAATAGCTTAGTAAGTTATAAACAATAAAGTAAAGCATACAACCAAGCAATTCATCAATTTCTTTACATATTATAATCAATATAACTATTGAATAAGTCATATTATCGAAACACATAGAGGGTTATCGTTCATCGATAATTTACCTATTCACTCTCACACATACAAACCAAATATTTATAGGCTCCATAACCACATCGAAATATTTTACCTAATCTTTATTTCACCGAGAAAATGAAATATTATTTAATAGATACTTACTTGACACCTTCATTTACCTTTATTAGGTATTTCGATCCCTGAAGAGATGAAAAATGATAACTCGCACACACAGTGCTTAGTAACAAATCCGTACACACAGTGCCATTCTACCGATATCGCACACACAGTGCTCGCTGAATAACTTCTGCACACACAGTGCCATTCTATCGATATCGCACACATAGTGCACGGTGAATAATTTTCATACACACAGTGCCATTCTACCGATATCGCACACATAGTGCTCGGTGAATAACTTCCGCACACACAGTGCTCTTCTACCGATATCGCACACACAGTGCTCGGTGAATAATTTTTACCGATATCGCACACATAGTGCTCGGTGAATAACTTCCGCACACACAGTGCCATTCTACCGATATCGCACACACAGTGCTCGGTGAATAATTTTCGCACACACAGTGCCATTCTACCGATATCGCACACACAGTGCTCGGTAAAAAAATTCCGCACACACAGTGCCCTTAGCCGATCCTTTTCTCAACCACATAACACGTATATAAATATTCACTGTCCATATTATCTATGTCTCTTTAAAACATTTATTAATAGTAATTCATGCTCCCATCTAACCCACCATATTCAGCAACCATCAATACACCAACAATTGTATATATCAAAATTAATTATTGTTCATTACTAATTTCTATCTCATTCGGCTAACACACAATACACAAGCCAAATCACCCATTTCAATACAACCATGATCCCTCTCTGTTTATTTCTATATATATATATATCATCCCCGACTATCATTATACACATAAGCTCATACTTATATCAATCCCAAAAAAAAATTTAAGCTTACGTATTCATATACATCTATATAACATTAACTCATTCGGCCAACAGAGTTTCTATCCACATTTTCTTTCATTCGACCAATAATTAAAATTTGCATATGTAAAAGAAAATTTAATTTCCAATTGCTTATAATTTACTTCGGAAGTCGATAAATTTTGAATTTCCTGGCTATTCGTCCACCTTTGTTTTTCCACGATCTAAGACTTTCTCCTTTTGTCCTTGATCTAAATGATTCACATTGAAAAAGTTCAACCACATATTTACTCAGTTAAAAGTAAAATCACATAAGTATATAATTTGTCAATTTAACCCTCCCCCTTTCAATTGCCGAATGCTCAACATCTCCCTACAAGTCCTTTATTTAATTATTTTTTAAAAAAAAAAGAATCATTCATATTATAATTCAGCAAAATTGAATAAAATAAGGTCGAATTCACAAAATAAATTTCTTTTTCTCTTATGGCCGAATATGCTATCTCAATGTACACCTTCCTATTTTCATTATTTTCAATACATAACCAAACATTAAGCAAAAATAATTAGTATATAAACTCATCCCATAACTTAGCCGAATACAAAAGTACTCATATGTTCAAATCCAAGATAATTTCATAACATCCCTACCCTTTAATCCACTACTCTCCATTTTATCTAAGAAATTTTTTTTTTTTTTTTTCAATCAAACACAACATTTCAAAGGAACTCATCCATGGCCGATTCTTAACTTGCTAATCACCCAAAATTCTAACATGATTTTAATGGCATGCAAGCAACTAACTTAAATATGTAAGGATTTTACCAAATCAAAGCTCAAGCACCTACCTTACTACCACATGCAAAGCCGAATGGTGAAGATTCGAGCTTCCTTCATCTCCCAGGAAGAAAATCGGTGAAGAAGAAGATAGAAAATAAAAGATGAAAGAAAGAAAATGTTTTTTTTTTTTTTTTTTGTTTAAAATATCTAAACTTATTTTTTTAACATTCCACTAACCAAAAAAAATTATAAAATAAACAAACATAAATGCTTTTCATCATGCTTGCCGTCCACTCACAATGATTTAGGGAAATTTGACATGCAAGTCCCTTGATGCAATAAGCAATTCAATTTACTCCTTCATTTATAAAGATTAGCTATTTCACTAATTATGCACTTTAATCCTCTCAACTAAATTAATCACCCAAACACAACAATTAATACATAATAATTTAACACATGCTTGACCACATAACATAACTATAATATAAATAATTAAAATACTTTTCGATTCAGATTTGTGGTCCCGAAACCCTGTTCCGACTAGGGTCGTAATTGGGCTGTTACAGACTAAAAGAAGAAATTTACCAATGATTTGCACATAAATAAATATTGATCTTTAATTAGCGTTCTAATAAGCTCTTACATTCAATTTAATACATAAGCCTTATCTTTTAGGTTAAAATATGATGTTAGCTCTTGTACTTTGACAAATTTGAGATTTAGTCCCTATACTTAAAAGTTAGAAATTAAGTCATTCAACTATTTTGATTTAAAAATTTCAGTCCAATCATTAAAATCGTAAGTATTTTCAATCGAAGTTGTTAATTTGGCATGTTGATAAGCATTTTCTAAACAGAATGATTAGATTAAGATTTTAAATTGAAAACTATGAGGATTAAATTTTAAAATATAAGAACTAAATCTCAAATTTTATAGAAGTATAGGGACTAATAACATATTTTAACCTATCTTTTGTTTATAATTTTTTTCCTTTAAAGTAAGGGGAAAAGGTAAACATAAATACAAAAAGTGCAATAAATCCAAGACTTTTCCAAATATATTACCTATATAATTCACATCATTGCTCATGCCTTTAATCTCTTTTTTTTATCTAAAATTCAATATTAGGTTGCTTTACAAACAAATTATTCCATACTGATTAGGCTAAACTTTTAATTAAATCAATGAATATGAGAAAAAATTGTACATAATTACCCTCAATTTTTTTCAATTTGGACACATGTCATAATTGCAATTTCTTATTACGAATTAGGCATGGTTTTCTTTTCCTCCACAATTAGGCATGGTTAGAATTATGAAATATTCTGGCATCACTTCCCCAACACTCATACTTCCGGAAAACACAGATATAAACAACATATATAATTTAAGTGTATCTTATTGAGTATAATATATGGTTTTAATGTTTATTAAATATATATTATGTTCAAGAGCGAAGTCAAAAAAAAATATTAGAAGGGCTGAAATTAAATTGTATATTTTACGATAATAAAAATATAAATTTTTATCATTTTGGGGGGTAAAGTGCAATTTTATCATTATAAATTTAAAATTTTAAAGAGCTTAAATGAAAATTTTCATTTTAAGGGTTGAGCCTGTCAGTTCCCTAGATTTGTCATTGATTATATTGGAATCATATCCAATTATAAAAATATATATATCCAAAATAAATCCAAAATAATCATATTTGAGGCTTTAATTTAAATGGAAACCATGGAGAGGTGAAATAATTAAGTTAAAATATTATACTGTTGGTATTCTATTTTATTTTTAAGAATTTAGTTTCTTTACTTTTTTAATATTAAAATTTAGGTCTAATTATTAATCTCATTAAATTTTCTCTATTAAATTCACCAGCGTCACATTTTAGAATAAAAAAACACTCACTTAGTAGTTATGTAACAAAAAAGATAAGTTACGATAAACTTGAATTTAACAGAAGAAGTTTAACGATTTTAACAATTGGATTACATTTTAAGTCCAGAAAATAAAAGACTAAATTTCTTGAAAAGAAATAGAACTAAATTTCAAATGAGCATATTTAAACTAATTAATTAAATTCTAATGTTATTCACTAAATTCCCTTGCCGACAGTAGAAAGATTCTTTACTTTAGTATTGTAAATATTGAATTTTCTTAAAAGAGCCAAAGTAAGAAATTTATATAAATTGTTGTCAACAACACAAGAAGAAGATGCATTACCCCCCAAAAGGGAGCTTTCCTTAGAAGGATAGTATCTAACTATACCCTAATGATTGTAAATTTAATTGGCCTTTACGTTTTCCAAGCACCTATCTTTGTTTGGTGCAATGGAGGCCACGTTAAAATATAGTCCAACTTTCTTTTTTTTTATTTGAAGTTTATTTTTGGAAATTGAGATCTCTATTTTTAAAATTAATGTTGCTAAATTTATTTTTAAAATTTATTAATAGTGTGACATTTTGAAATTAAAAAAATATTTATTTACTATGTAACAAAATTGACATTATAATAGACTAAATTTTAGAATGGGACTTGCAGTTTTAAATATGAAAAGTAGAGAATTAAATCCATAGAAATGTAAGTAAAAATATTAAATTTGAGCGTAATAACTTAGAGTATAATTTAAGATAAAATAATTAGAAAAATTAAATCAGTGGACTTAAATTGAAGAAGTTACAATTACAAATGTAAGTAGGATCAATGCAGTCTGATCAACTACAGTAGAATTAATCAAAGGATATCTAGAGAAGGGTAATGGAAAATTTATCATTTAATCCCTTCAAACTTTTTTAGATTTTAAGTTAATATGATGATAAAATTGTATTTTAATTCGAAAAATTATACTTCATTTATAGTTCTTCTAAAGCTTTTTTCTTTTTTCACCTACATCATACATGTTGAGACTTAAACTTGAAATATCAAAATTTTGAAAACCTCTTACTACCTTTGAGCCAAAATCTTAATTATCAACAAAAAAAAAAAAATGAAATATGTCATTTGGTTCGGTCAATTGATTGAAATAAAAATTTAATTCAAAGGTTAAAAGGGTTTATCACTTTTAAAAGTAATCAATCTTTATGTCGATTGAGTTTTAACTCGATTGGCTAGGCATTTTTGCTAATGAAGGAGGATATGGATTCGAGTTCGCTGAAGCGCATTATCCTCTATTTATGAGTTGGAGAAGTGCTATGGGTAATTTTAAGCATTATGTTAAAAAAGAACAGATATGATCAGTTTTAATTACAATTAATTTGTATGTTAATTATGTTACCAAATCCAGTGAAACTAATCACTTAAATGAATATTTAACTTTTAATATTTAAAATTAAACATCCCAAATCAAGTTCACCGAATTACAGAATCGATTAAACTTGATTAAATGTATTACGTAAATCAACTGGATTAAATTGTCAAGAAGAAGCCAAAAAAGGTATCTTTGTTCTAAAGTGATCCCAATTGGCCACTATAGGGAAAGAGAAAAGTACACTTTCCCTCCAAATCCTGATTAGCATATATATAAAAACCCTTTTCAACTCTTGATGGAAATTAATACACATTTTGCTTCCAACACATATAATTGTTCTTTCATCTTCTCTTACAATGGGAGATGGGTTTCCTAGGTTTTGTTGGATTGTGTTGTCTTGGATTTTGATCGTAAGCATTCACCAGGTTCAACTGAGTGAACCACAAGCCACAGCTGCTGGGTGTGATTATTTCCAAGGGAGTTGGGTTTTCGACAAAACTTACCCTCTTTACAACACCACGGATTGTCCATTCATTGAGAAAGAATTTGATTGCCAAGCCAATGGCCGACCTGATCAACTTTATCTCAAATATAGATGGAAGCCAAATGATTGTATGCTGCCAAGGTAATAAGTTCTTCTATTTTTTATTATTGAATCTTGGTTCAGCTGGTTCATATAATCGTTTTTAAGAGGTAGTATTCAACTAATTTAAATATTTGAACTTAAAATTTAGAATCACTTCTTTCATTCTCATATTACCGTGTCCGGCAAATATTAAAAATTGAACCTTAAATTTATTGAATATCACTTTTAAAAATAATTAATTGTAGTTTTTAAAAAATTAATAAATTCATTACTGAATTTGAAGAAAAAGTTTTGGTGAAATGTACCTATCGTTCCAACTCCTAATGATAATTAGCACAGACCTTTTACCTATAATGGTCCAATAATTTCTGTATAAAAGGAAAATTCTATTTAATTATAAGGTAGTTGATCTTTTTTTATTCTTTTTACTTAATTATTGATCAATTTACACCATTAAAAGTAGTCCGAGTTTTTGTAACAGTATTATGGAGACTTATGTATTAGGAGTTAGATTATATTTTGCTTCCTTTACTCAAAAATGAGCAAATTAATCCTTGTATTAGGAGTTAAATTTTCATTCATTTTTACTATTAAAACCGGAGTGGCTAAAGTATAATTTTACTTTTTCTAATTTAAATTTTTAAAATTTCTAAAAAGCCTAAATGGATAATTTTCTATTTTAGGGAAGTCGGAGCCCCTTCCAACCCCCTAGATATGCCACCATGTTATGTTATGCCACATGTAACTCATGTCAACATACATGAACCTATTTTTAACAGTTAAAATGGATGCTTTTTGATCTAATATATAGAGATTAATTTTCTCATTTTTTGAGTAGAGAGAACAAAATGCAATCCGATTCCTAATACAAGATCCTCCATGTCTTTCATCATTACTCAATTATTTGTCATCAAAAGTTGTATATGTTCAAATATAAATACAATAAAACATACATGTAGTTATTAAACAAATCATGCTAATGTCACTGTTTCTTCTTTATCCAAAATTATTGGATTTATGAACTTCGAATTTCACCTTTTCTTGAGAATAAGAAAATCCCATGAAACTTCCTTTCAAGTAAAACGTGTGTTCAAAATCTTGAACTAGTTTTATGCAGCAATAGAAATTCACAAGCTGTTTTTTGATACATGAGATGAGAATCTCAAAATTTTAGCGTTTCTGATCTCATATAATTTGGGTCCAGATTTAATGCTAAGGATTTGTTGAGAAAGTTGAAAGGGAAGAAAATGATGTTCATTGGGGATTCACTAAGCCTGAATCAATGGCAGTCTCTAACATGCATGTTGCATGCATTTTTGCCACAATCAAACTACACTGTTCACAGAGAAGAGAACCTTTCTACCTTTTATATGCCAGTGAGTTGCCAAATCTAGTAGCTATTTTATTTCCTTCTTATATTTAAAACTTTTCAATGTCACCTTTAAAAGGTAGCTGCATGAATCAAATGAGTTAAATCAAATAGACTAATTATTATTGTTTGGCAAAAATACCGAGTAGACCTTTTAAAAATAGTTATTATACTTTTATTACAACAAAATAAGCAGGGTGAATCTAATTTTTTTTTTTAGCAAGATAGAAATTTAATTATAATTTTTCATAGATTAAAATATAAATTTATTATGAATAAATTTATAATTTCGTTATTTTTAAAGGGATTAAATAGAAATCATTTCATTTTATGTGGGCCAAAGTACTATTTTACTATATATTAATTTATAATTTCTCTAATTACAAAAGAACTAAATTAAAATTTTTCATTTTGGAAACGCTCTATCCCTTTCAGATTCGCCTCTGAAAATAAGCCATTAAACTTTAATTTATACATCGTTACCCATAATTTTAACTTATATCCAAATAACACCTTAACATTTTATTTATACTCAAAATAAAAATTAACATAAATAAAGGTGAGAGAGCGGCCTTGGCCTATTGGTTAAAATGGAAAATTTTCATTTATGTCCAGAGGTAAAGTCAAAAAATAGTTTTAGGGGGTCAAAAATGAATAATAAATTTTTGGAGAGACCAAATTGCAATTTTATCATATATCAACTTATAATTTCATAAATTTTTAAAAGATTAAAAGACAAATTTATCAATTTTCAGGGTTGTCTACTCCCCTGAGTTGGTCTCAATTGAAAATTAATAATTCCATATAAGCATTTCCAATGCAAAAAATAGCTTTCCTAAATTTATAATTTTAGCTCCACCCCTTGATATAAAATTCTTTGCTTTGCCCCTATATTAAATCAAAAGATAGAAACTTATTATGTTACTATTAGAATATAGGGATTTATTTAGCAAAAGCAAACTATTTCAAGGACTTTTTGATAGTTTGCACTTATAGTTGGTATTAGTTAGAATTAAGTGCCAAGATTAAGTTTCCTTTTAGATATATAGTTGGTTAAGCAACTTAATAAAAGTGGAAATTTAGACTCCTAAGTTATACCCTTCATGCATTTGGACAATTGTGTTGAGCCAAAAAAAAAAAAAAAATTGCAGGACTATGAAGTTTCGTTGATGCTATCACGCAATGCATTTCTTGTGGATATTGTCCAAGAAAAGATAGGCACCGTTTTGAAGCTTGATTCCATTAAAAACGGCGAATCATGGAAAGGATATGACTTTCTCATCTTCAATACCTGGCATTGGTGGCTCCACACTGGAAGAAAACAACCGTAAGCAAAACATAATTTCAGTAATTAAAACCCAATTTTTTAATTGCATCCCGAGTAGATTTGTAAACAAATACAATACTCGAATTGGGTTAAGTTTGAACCGGAATATGATTTTTATAGTTCTGATTAGACCTGTTCAAAAGTTAATTATTTATCTAAGTCTGAAAGTTCATTTGAAATTTGGAAGGGTTTAGATAAAAACATCAGACTTCATAATGAACTTGAGCAAAAAAAAAATAAACCCGTTTTTAATATGGTTTAAGCTTAAGCTCAAAAAAGTTAAGGATTGAAATATGTACGTTGATAAACTTAAAATGAGTTTGCGATAACTATTTACAAATATTAGTATGTTGGGGCAAAATTTTAAGTCATTGTTTGACCCAATTAGACTTAGGCAAACATAAAATGTATTAATGTCATGCTTAAAGCTGGTTCAAACCCAACCCCAACCTATAATCACTTCTAATTCTGATTAGTTTGACCCAATTTCTTATTCTTTTAAATACTTAGAAAATCTCTTATCCAATTATATTTATATTTGAGCAAAAAATGATGTATGTATGTAACTTGAAAATGAATTGGATATTAGATGGGATTTCATTGAATCAAGAGGAAAGGTGAAGAAAGACATGGATCGTATGGCTGCATATAGAGAGGCACTAAGAACATGGTCAAAATGGGTGGATTCCAATGTTAACACTACAACTACCCAAGTGTTTTTTCAAGGCATTTCTCCCACTCATTTCAAGTAAGCTTTAGCTCTTCTCTTCTCTTACCATTTGCATTAACTTTCTTGTTCTTATTTTACTTAAAAGAAATAGAATTATGAAAAAATTGAAAGCCATTTTTTTTCCAATAGAACTTAATCCATTTTAATCCCATCAGATTTGGTTCAAATTAGAGGTGTTTATAAGTTGGTGAGTCAATCGATTTAGTTTGTTTTAAACTGCACTTGAAGTTAAGTTTTCAAGTTTCGAGCCAGATTAACCTTCCTTGTTTTATTAGTCAAAGAAAACTATTTTTAATTGTTTTTTAAACAATGAAAATGGACCGTTTAGGTAAGCTCGAGTTTGGAAATTTTTGAAATCGAGCTTAAACTTGACTTGGTCCATAAACTCTTGTAGTTGAAGGAAACTCATTTGTCATGAAAACACAAATACTTTTATGATTAGAGACGTTAATGGACTTAAACTTAAATTTTCTTTTGGTTTAAGCTTGGTTCAAGTTGAAAACTCGTGTTGTTTAAAATATTTTCAATATATTATTTTTAAATTTAAATATTTTCAAGATGAAATATGTGTAAGAATCATAAATTCAAGCTGTAGTGTTTCCTCATATATATATATATATATATATATATATATATATATATATGAATCACTCTAAATATCTCAAAGAGAAAATGACAGCTCATTGACAACTATTTAAAGATTTTTTAAAAAATAAATATCAACAAGTCTCTTACGTTATCCATATATAATATGTGGATGTACAATTATATAAACTTCACCTCATACAATTTGGTATTTTGATCCACAATTTTGATAGTGGCAAAGAATGGAATGGAACTAAATCAACAACTTGCACACATCAAATCATACCGGCTACCGATTTAACATACGAAAGTGATCCACCTCCGGAAGTGACGATCGTAAAGGAAGTGCTAAAAAACATGTCGACGCCAGTGGTTTTGCTCGACATAACCAGACTATCACAGCTGAGGAAAGATGGTCACCCATCAATTTATACTGGTCTAAAAGGAAATGATTGCAGTCATTGGTGCCTAGCTGGTGTTCCTGATACATGGAATGAAATTTTATATGCAATTCTTACAAGTAGGAAAACTTAAAGATTATAATTTTTTTCAATTTAATGTATTTAGTTAATAAAAAATTAATTTCCCATTAATAGATGAAAAATTTTAAATTTAATATATTTTTATCCAAACCCAAATTAGATCAAGCTCAAACCAATTGAAAACCTATAATATTATTCATAATAATATTAAAACATTAGATTTTTTATTAGTATTATACATTTTAATAATTAATTTTAAATATTTTTATTAATAAATAGTATTTAGGTCGGCCAACCCAATTTAAAAGATTTTAACTCAATATAAATTCAACATATTAAATATGTCAAAATAAACAAAGGAAAATCTAGGGTAAATGACGTAAAATACCAATTTTAAAAAATTTACGTAAAAAGGCGAAAAAATAATTATTTACCGAAATGGCCATTTCCCGAAACGCGGCGTCGCGTAGCGTTTTCAGGAGATGAATCAGAAAAGCGCATCCACGATGGAGCGCTTTGTGCCACATCAAAAAAAACGCGACCTTAAGGGCGCGCTTTGCTAATGTGGCACAAAGCGCTCCCTCGTGGACGCACTTTTGTCCCTCCCCCCGATGGGCTTTTCAGTTGTTTTTAGTGTTAGGGTATGAGTTTTTAGGGTTTTAAGGCTACGGTTTAAGGATTTTTAAGGTCTTAGGGTTAAGGGTTTTTAAGGAAAAATTAATGAACTAGATTTTAAGGTTAATTAATTAGAATAATTTTAGGTTTAGGGTTTTGGAAAAAATATATCAACAAAATAAAAATTATTTGAATTTTTTTTACATTAGTATCTGGCAAAATAATTTTGAGAAGACGTTTTTAAACAAATAGTGACCAAAACGCTTCAAGTAGAATGTACTGTCAGCAAGAGTACTGAAAAAAGCTCCCACGTGGACGCTCTTTTGCTACAGTAATCTCTAGCAAAATAATTTTGAGAAGACGTTTCTGAACAAATAGTGACCAAAACGCTTCAAGTAGGATGCACTGTCAGCAAGAGTACTGAAAAAAGCTCCCACGTGGAAGCTCTTTTGCTACAATAGTTCCTGAAAAGATAATTTTGAGAAGACGTTTCTGAACAAATAGTGACCAAAACGCTTCAAGTTGGATACACTGTCAACAAGAGTCCTAAAAAAAGCTCCCACGTGGACGCTCTTTTGTTACAGTAGTTCCTGAAAAGATAATTTTGAGAAGACGTTTCTGAACAAATAGTGACCAAAACGCTTCAAGCAGGATGCACTATCAGCAAGTGTACTGAAAAAAGCTCTCACGTGGACGCTTTTTTGCTACAGTAGTCTCTGGCAATCCTTAGACTATAAATCAGCCAAATTTCATTCTCAGGTTGCATAACAGAAATTGAGGCAAAAGTAAAATAGAAACTAAAGATGAGTGAACGTATTAATGTTGTTATTTACTACGATGGTGAGGTTTGTGACACCAAAAATGGTGTTGTTTTTTTATCGGAGAACACAACGCTACTGAGTTTTAACCGGAACATAGATTTGACAGAACTTCACAAAAGAATTAGGTGTAAAATCTTCGGAACAACGCCAATGAAAGTTCAGTCTATTAAGTATAGATTTTGCACTTTAGTTGATCCCGTGAGATATGACTCATTCGACATCAAAGGTCCTCGGAGCTTAGAGGCAATAGTGGAGATTCATCTTGCCAGTGGATCACCCTATCTTGAGGTATATGTATAATTTTCATCGCCAAGTGATCTTCCTTCGACTTCAACATCTACTACTGTTCGATGGGAATACACGACCCCAAGTCGACACTCTGTTAGTAGGAGGCAGAATACGGAAGCGCTCGTATTTGGTGGTAGTATGAAAAATACAACCTCTGCTACACACTCGGTTGATGGATGGGACATGCATATCCTTCCTTCGACGTTCGATGCTAGAAATACGTATTGGGGAACTTCATCAACTTCTAGTGGTTGGCAATCCACATATGATTGGGAACGTTACGAAAGTTGTTTAAGAAGAGATAATGTACTCCCCACGGCATCTACTGGCGAGGGGTCTTCGTTCATTGCAGATGATGGTGTGTCGGATGATGAGTTCGATGTGGATTCACCTTGAGAGCCCGGCCCCGATGGTGAAGAAGTTGCATTATTTTCTGAATCGGAGCCTATTCCAATCGTACCTGAAGATGTTGAAGGCGATTCAGATGAAGAAGAAGAAGATCCGCGATTCAAGGCGTACTCGCCTCTAGCCCATATGCATAATGTCGATCTATCTCAAGATGATGCATTGGAGTTTCCTGAACTACCACACAGAAGGCGTGACCGTACAAGTTCGTCATTGGATTCGGGCGAATTAGAAGTTGGTAAAGGATAGTTTTCTTGGTACATTGAAACAATATAGCATCAAGAACGGGGTTAACTACAACGTGGTTAAATCCAAACTCGATAAGTACGAGGCCAAGTATGCAGTGTAAGACGATACATGTTCATGGAAAATCAGGCCTCGTTGAGGAAAAGGACAGACTCGTGGAGATTAAAAAGTACAAAGATCCACATACATGTCTTGTAACACCCCTAACCCGTATCCATCGCCGGATTAGGGTTACGGGGCATTACTCTACCAAACACAACTTTTCTTATTACAAAGCTATTGTACGTTTGATACTCAATTCATTTGAATCATTTTCGAACATCCATATTAAAACATACACATTAAGATCGTATACGAGGATCATGTTCATGCATTACTTCCATGACCTCATGAAATCTATACCTAAGAACTGCATATTCTACCAGTAAATTATTTCATTTATTTCACATATCCCTATATCATAGTTATAATACAAACATTCAATCGATAATTCAACTACCTATTCGGTTAAACAAGGAACCTTTATCACATCATGTTTATACAAGTATGTCATACACTACATCACATATGATAACCAACCAAATGTACATATACACATTGTAAACCGAAACTAATGGTCAAATAACATGTCCGAATCCTCTCCTATTTTTAACCACACACATACTATCCCTTCAAATGCACTTCCAATTAAATTATCTACAGAACCGAATAACCTTAGCATTTCCACTTCTCAAAATCAACCTAACCCAACTATTTCACATAGTATGATACCATTAAAAAAGAAATCTCATGAAATATACCTATCCAAATCAAGCAATATTCAAAATCGAAATTTCATAACATATATATATATACACTAACTCAAACATGTTAACTCAATTCAAGGTTAAAAGTGAAGCCATTTTCGCATGACTTATATACATGATATCTTTGTCTTTATACAAAACTCAAAGAAGTAAAATAGCTTATACATGCCATAATTATCATAGGTTAATCTACCAAAAGGGTACCAAGATAGGTAATAGTATGATGAGCTTCCAAGTTGATCCATAAGCTTAAGCTGAGCTTTCCAAAAGTGATCTACAAATTCAAGGAAATAACCGAGAGAAAGTAAGCTTCACATCTTAGTAAGATTTCAGCTCTTTATACATGCCATAATTATTATAGGTTAATCTACCAAAAGGGTACCAAGATAGGTAATAGTATGATGAGCTTCCAAGTTGATCCATAAGCTTAAGCTGAGCTTTCCAAAAGTGATCTACAAATTCAAGGAAATAACCGAGAGAAAGTAAGATTCATAGCTTAGTAAGATTTCAGCTCTTTACAGTTATAAATATAAGTAACTTATTTATCTTTTCCATAACTACTTCACATACAACCACAAAGTCGAATATTCAAAACTCCTAGACTCAATTCACAAATACTTTATAAGATAATTAATGAACATGCTTCATACTAGTAAAATTTCTAATTCATATTACAATCTCCATTCATCTTAAGTCATTATGAACGAAACATACCTCTAATTTACTTACCACCCGAAACTTAGTCAATAATGCATAATCATAGGGTAATATACTCAATCATTCCTATATATTTAATTGCATTTAATAATAGAAGTCTTTTAAACAAGCCCCATACCTGCACATTGTTAATACGGTTTAGTAATGTCTCGCACTCTCAGTGCTATTACTGAATACTTCTCATAACGTATCGCTCACACAGAGCGTTACTTAATACACCTCATAACGTATCGCTCACACAGAGCCGTTACTTAATACACCTCGTAACATATCGCTCACATAGAGCCGTTACTTAAATACACCTCGTAACGTATCGCTCACACAGAGCCGTTACTTAATACACGTCGTAATGTATCGCTCACATAGAGCCGTTACTTAATATTCCTGCACCCATACATATATTCAAGATTACATCCTCATGAATCATGTAATAGCATATACATGTAAGCATAGAAATATTTTCTCATATTCAATATAACTCCTATATTCGGCCATATTATCAACATGTATTAGTCTCACTTTGAACACATTCATACCATCACATAATACTTCATGTATTTGCTTACTGTAGACGGCCCAAATTTGCCCAGGGCCCAACAATCAAACAACAAACCCAAAAAAAAATAAAAAAAATGACCCAAAATACAAACCCAAAACTAAAATAAAAGAAATCAGGCCCAAATGGCCCAAACCCAACCCAACTCAGAAAACAAAAAACAAAAAAACAAAAACCTAGCCTCAGACTCGACCTCCGACTTCCGACCCCCACACGCCTCTCTGCCTTCTCTGTCTGTCACCGTCCCCGACTAGCTCCACCGCCCATAGCCTGCAAAAACAAAATATGCAACAAAGACAAAGAAAGAGAAAGCCATTTGTCTTTTATATTCAGCTTTGGCTATAAAGCCACAGAAAACGATTGAAAAAGGGGGGTTCTTTTTCGGGAGAGAAAAAAACAGAGAGAACATTGTAGCAGAAAGGGGGATTTTCGGATTAAAAAAAACAACATTTACAAACTAGCAGAAATCAAAAAGAGAAAATCAAAGGTTGATTTCATTTCTTCTTTCCTATTTACTGTCATTTTTTATCTTTATTTTTATTTTTTTCTCTTTTTAAAATCTTTTACAAACAAAATACTAAAAGAGAAAAGCCGAAGGGGAAACCTTTTTTATTTATATTTTTTCCTTTTCCTTTTTCGAAACCGAATAAAACTTTTTCTTTTATTTTTCTTAAAAAAATAGTTATCTATATATGCACAACACCAAAAATAAAAAAAGGAAAGAAAAAGACAACTTTTACACTAGCACGGCGACGATCTGCATGCTACCCCCTCATTGGATTTCTACGATCCGCACCCACCGCAGAAAAAAACCAAAGTCAGTTTTTTTTTTTTAAAAAACAGATGAAAATGATTTTTTTGGGCAGAAAGGGGGCTTATATAGCCAAGTTAAAACGACGCCGTTTTGGCTGGCGTCCAAAAGCCCTAAAACGACGTCGTTTTCCCTTTCTGACCCGAATCCGACCCGCCTGCCAGAGGATCCGCGTGTTTTGCCGAAAAAATGGAAATTTTATGCGCGCAGTCCTTCCGCATTTTTATATTTTTACAATTAAGTCTTTCGATATTGCTATTTGGCCCAGAATCTTCATGCGATTACAATTTAGTCCCTTTTAAAACGTTGCGTTTAGACGCTTTGGGTAAATTTGCACTCCTCGTCCCCCATATTTTCGCGCGCATCACAATACGGTCCTTTTCCTTTCTTTTTATTTATAAATCTTCCCCAAAATTTTATTTTTAATTCGATTTGGCCCTCCCCCTTCAATTATCATTATTGTTATTATTTAATGTTTTATTGATTATTTATTATTACTATTATTTTATTATTATTATTATTACTATAATATCACGATTACTACTATATTATTACTATTAGCATTATTATTATTATTATTATTATTATTTTATTCCTCTATTATTAATTATTATTATTATTTACTATTACTATTACTTTATTACTAGTATTATTATTATTTTATTTTATTATTATTACTCTTATTTATTTTATTATTGTTCATTTATTAATATGTTATTATTTTTCATTATTAATGTACTCTCATTATTATCATTGTTTGATCTTCACCATTTATGAATTTTGTTTTATATTATTTTATTCATTATTTATTTATTTGTTATTTTATTTATTTATTTGTCATTTCATTTACTTATTATTTATTCGCTTATTGCTCTTTACTTTTTTAATACTTTAAAGCACTTTAATTATTTATCATATTTTTAATTTTTATTTATTTATTGTTATTATTATTATTATCATCCTATTTGTTTCTATGATTTTATCATTGTTATTCTTATTTCATTATTTATTTGCTCATTCGTTTATAAGAATTAGATTTATTCATATATTTGCTTAAGTTGTTAGTATCATTACTTTGTCCTATGTTAATCAATCAAATTTTCAAAATAAAGATAATGCTCGGTATTTAAAATTTCGGGAAGATCGAGCCCTAACTCACTGGGTTCCGATTTTTCTCGTTTATGTTAAACAATGGGATATCTCTTTTGAAGTTGCAATTTTAAAACAAAATACTTAATCTCGAAAATTCGAAATGTCGTGCCCTAACTTACCGGACTCGACACTTAGATGCTTCGGGATAAGTTTCTTTTCCTAAAATAGAGGCAATCTTTCGTATTTGAAATCTCGGGAAATCGAGCCCTAACTTACTGGGTTCCGATTTCTCATTTGACGAATAATAGAAGATCCTCTTCAAATAAAAAACAAGTTTCAAAAGGCGAGCTTAGTTTCAGGAGTTTAAAGCATTGTGCCCTAACTTACTGGACGTGATGCTTTACCTCTTCGAAAATAAGAAAGCCTTAACGTCCTTCCAATTTTAAAATAAAAAGCATTGTATTTTTGAATCCTTTTAAGTTTTCAACAAATAGGACATCAATCAATCGGTTTGGTACCAATTTTGGGCGTGTCGAGGTGCTAATCCTTCCTCGCACGTAATCGACCCCAATCCGCTTTTCTCAAAGTTCGTGGACCAAAACGCACTGTTTTAGTAAATTAAATGTTTTATTAAAACAAAGGTGATCCGATCACACCAAATAAAGATCGGTGGCGACTCCTTTCCTTTTCTTTTTCAAAATCGAATCGAATGGCGTCGTTCTTTTTTTCATCAAAAAATGGTTACGACGACTTGGCGACTCCATCGGGGACGCGAGGGTCAAGCCATAGATTGATTGATTTTGTCCTTTTAATTAAAATGGTTTTGAAAATCATGCTTCTTTTAACGCATTTTCAATATTAGCCTTGTAAATACTTTGGCATTGCATTGCATGACCGTTGTGGTCACACCTTTAAGTGGGAGCGAGAAGCTATGCCTTCGTGAGGTTTTCACCTCCGCATGGGCTAGTGAACTGCTTTCGAAATACATCCGTACCTATGTCTCCGTGAAGTATTCACTTCCGCATGGCCATAGGGAAATGTATTCCCCTGAACCGAACTCAGTCCGCATGAGCCTATAATGGGTGAGGATCGAGGAATCTGCTGGTTCGGGTACCTCGAACTTTAGAACTAAGCCGCATATAGCAAACCCTAAGAGCCCACCTTAGGTAGAGCCATGGCAAACCTTAATGGTCACTCAGATAGGCGTTTGTTTATTTTATTTACTTTATATTCCATGGTACTAACTTTTTGTGTTTCTTTCTTTCGTGCATATCATTTCATATTTTAAAGAGACATTGATTCACTGTGCATTTTCGAGTTGGGAAGCTGGTTATGGAAAGCGAATTCCTTGATAAAGTAGAAGACAATGCGGTCGTCGCATATGGTCGAGCAATGCCAAATAGAAAAGGAGATAGCTTAGTCAAAGGGTATGTGTCGAACTACGAAACTTCACCAATATCGATTCACGCAGAACGAGCTCCAAGAGTTGAAAGAAATTTGGACTCGATGGGATGATGAAGCGAAGCAAATGTTTCTATGGTACTTACTACGACCGCCTTACCTTGAGGTCAAAATAGACAAGCACTGTTAGAGCAATGAC
Organism: Gossypium rotundifolium; assembly: GCA_025506655.1. Classification (NCBI taxonomy): domain Eukaryota; kingdom Viridiplantae; phylum Streptophyta; class Magnoliopsida; order Malvales; family Malvaceae; genus Gossypium; species Gossypium rotundifolium. The sequence continues at coordinate 5,127,797 of CP106732.1, read as the reverse complement.
CCAGTTCTAGAATGTCGCTTATAGTGTTTCTCCTTGAAAAAGTAGATCTGGTTCCCACAGAGAAGAGTATACGACCTTACTTCTGCCCAAGAATTCAAGTTGACAAAGCTTATTCCAAGCGGTTAATGGCCCAACCTTCAAGAAGTTGATGAATATCACGGAATGAAGCGAACAATGGGGTCTCGGCTAGAATACAAAAGAAGGGCGAGGTAAATGCATACCTGGATATGTTTGAGAGACTCGATCTGGCGCATCCCGTCTGAAGAAAAAGATAGACATCTTGGCCTTGTGTATTTACGGCCTGGTAATCTTCCCCAAAGCTTTAAGGCACATTGATGAAGCGGTTATCGATCTATTCAGCCGGTTGGACAAAGGGGTCACACCCGTTCCTGCCATCTTAGCCGAAATATTCAGATCCTTGACCGCATGTCGAAAAAGAGGTGAAGGCAGGTTTATTGGGTGTGCGCAGCTGTTATTGGCTTGGTTCCATAGTCACTTTTAGAAAATAGAGAAACCGGTTCATGTCAGAAAAGTACTCCCCGCTAGAAGAGATAGCAACTACGCCTAGAAGAGAGGATGTGTCCGAAGAAAATTGGATCGCGCTCTTTCAAAACCTTCAAGAGAACGACATCGAATGGAAAGCTCCCTGGATGATTCCCGACAGGATCCTTTATCGTTATGAAGCTTTGACCGGGTTCCCTATTAGGAATTTGGGGTGCCACGCCACGCCCTTTGTTTGGTCCTAAGACAGTATGGTTCAAGGCGGTTGTACCAACGACATACTGGGCTAGCTCAATGCGAAGTTTTCATATGAAGGGGAAGCTATAAGAAAAGGGTTAAAGAGATTTCTAGTGCACGGAATCGATTCACGTAATGAGAAAATTGTCTACGAGCCCGAGGATGACCACGAATATATTGAATGAAGAGCTAGGAGGTCAATGATAACATTCCTGAGCCAAACTCAGAAGGCGCCCGATCAAGAGAAGAATGCATGCGAGTGGTCCCATCAGAATTAGAGATTGTGAAGCAAGATTTTGAACAGATGAGCTCGAAACTCGAGAAAAGGATAGAAAGGTTGGAGGAAGAAAAGATGCTCCTCCAGTTAGAAGTGGACGATCAAAATCGGAGGAGAAACTTCGAGAAAGGAAAAGCGAAAAGTAGAGGAAGACCGAGATAACTTGAAGATGGAGTACAAGAGGATGCGCTTAACGATAAAAAACACGGGATTAGGGAAAACTACGGAGCAATGGCAGCAAGAGGTCCGAGAGGAAAGAGCCAAAGTTAGCAGTTGAGAGAAAAGTTTCACGAAATCTGACAGAAGGAAGACTTAGAAGGGCGGAGACGAAGACCAAAAGAGAAAGGGGATTAGAAGCTAGAATAGCCGAGCTTGGGCGATCTCTACACCATTATCGGAGTCGAGACTCGGAAAGCCAACTAAAGACAAGCCTGAACAAAATAGAGGAAATGAAAGGTAGGGTTGAAGAGTTGGAATCGGCATTACATAGTAGCGAGCTCTAGATTGAGCTTCTGGAAACGAGAGAAATACGTTGGGAGGAAGAGCTTCACCATTCTTGCGAGCAAGTTCGAAGCCGGGACTACCTCATGGGAGAAGCAATAATCTAGATTCGAGAAGTAGCAGATCACCTACAGACTTTGGCTGAGGAGGTTGACATATTGGGCATGAGATATGGGCTACCACCGGGTCGTGATGAAGAGCTAATCTCTCTGCTTGGAAAAATCAAAACCTTAGGTCTTAGGGCGAGAACATATTTGTAATCTACTTTATGTAAAGGGTTTTGCCTTCTAATAAAGTTTTCTAAAATAAAGTTGATCAGAATCGATGTCTTCTTCCTGCATTCATGCATTCGCATTACATCATATTACATGCATTAAAGTTTATAAAAAGAAGCCTAATTGGTTAAGATTAACAGAGAAACAAAAGAGAAACAAGAGAGAAAAAAAAAGAAATCAGAACTGGACATCACTACGGACTCGTGCTAAGACAAAGAAAATAGATCAAAGATTTGAACAATTTCGAAGGAGATGCAAGAAGATCACGAGCAAATGATGAAACTCCAAAGAAGATATGATAGAACGGATGCAAGAGTCCCAAAACAACATGATGAGCCGGTGGCGCAACTATTAGCCAATAAACGAGGAAAAGGCGCCATTTGCTAGTTCAGTGGAATAATGACGACCACTTACCCTCCGGATTTACCCCGCCAAATACCCAAGCACCACGAAATAGGTCCCCAAAGGACGCCTTTAGTTATCGAGCCCACGGTGCGGAGTTGAGACCACAATGCCAGCGTACTTCCCGACTGGTTCAGGCACTAATCCAGGAGAAGGTCCGGCTAACCCTATAGTCCCCGACTTTGATGAAATGGCTGAAATGGATAAGGCAAAAACGAACCTTCCCAGACAACTCGAGGATCGTTGCAAATGGTTAGAAGAAAAGTTTAAGGAAATAGAGACTGCTGACCATCGCTACGGAGTGGACGCTAAAGACTTGAGCCTAGTCCCAACCTCATACTTCCACCAAAGTTCAAGACCCCAGATTTTGAAAAATACAATGGGACCAGTTGCCCTGAAGCGCACATCATGATGTTCTGTCGACGAATGGCGGGATATGTTAACAACGATCAACTGCTTATTCATTGTTTCCAGGATAGTTTGGCCGGGGCCGCGGCCAAATGGTACAATCAGCTCAGCCGTACCCAGATCAAGTCGTGGAAGGATCTAGCACAAGCCTTCCTGAAACAATACGGGCACGTAGTCGATATAGCTCCTGATCGAATCACGCTCCAAAATATGGAGAAAAAGCCAAACGAAAGTTTCAGGCAATATGCCCGATGGTGGAGGAAGTAGCCACACAAGTTCGACCACCGCTCCTAGAGAAAGAGACAACCATCTTTGTTTGTCAATACGTTGAAGGCTCCTTCATTAATCACATGCTTGGAAGTGCCACAAAAGTTTTTTCGATATTGTCTTTGTCGGGAAATGATTGAGAATGCAATCGAAGCGATAAAATAGAGGTGGAGAAAGTACTAGAAAGACGGTCTCGAAGAAGAGGAGAGTGACATAAACAACATAGGTAAAAGTTATTCAAAACCTATTATGTGAGCCAACCAGGACTGTGACTCGATCATCGAGCCCTTTAGACAGAGTCCAACACAAGGCAAAATACGGAGAAAATCCAATTTACGCCTATCCCATTCCATACAAGGAAATGTACTAGAAATTATTTGACGACACGTTGTCTCCCCATTACTTAAAACCCTTGCAACCCCTGCACCTAAGTGGTATGATGCAAGCGTCACAGTCTTGAATACCATGTAGGAATCGTGGGACATTCTATAAACCTTTATCTCGCTTTTAAGAAACTAGTGGAAAGACCGATCCAAATGGGAGTTATAGAAGTCGATGACACCTCTTGCAAGGACACCCGCTACCTAATCACGGGGTCAACATGATAGGCGAAGATGCGAGAAGAAGAGTTAAAAAGGATATTTTCGATGTGAAAACCCCAATGAAATAGGTCTGGAAGGAAATGATAAAAAGGGGATTGGTTGTGACATGTCCAAGGGAAGAACATGAAGAAACACGAAAGGGCTGTGAATTTCATGACTCGGAAGGGCACGAAATCCAAAGTTGCACTGAGTTCAGAATGCTGGTATAGGCGCTGATGGACAATAAAGAACTAGAACTCTTTGAAAGCAATAAAGGCCGGAAGAGGGTAACATCTCGCACGTTGGAGGATGAGTCGTGACAAAAAGCCTGGGAGGCGAGCTATCCTTTAGTCACCATCTCCGATCAAAAGCGACGAGTAAAAATCGTGATTCAAAGCCTACTACTTTTTCATCGAAGATAACCAAAAGACTCTCGGGGGTTATAATTGTAACGTGACGACTCTTGAAAAGGGGGGTCCGTCCACAAAAGAGAGTCAGGAATATCCTAAGATCGTGATCCGAAAACCTGCAGCCTTTCCATATAAGGATGACAAGAAGGTCCCCTGAAACTATAACTGCAATGTGACAATTCTTGAGAATGGAGGATCGCCCAACACTACAGAAGAAAACCAAGAGGAAGGCTCTTACACGATCAGTGGGAAGCGCTATGACCTGTCAAACGCAAGAACGGAGCACTCAAAAGGAAAAACTTGATGGGCGAACAAAAGAAAAAAAAGGGACCAAGCAAGAGACGCATATAAATGAGCCAAGAAGGAGGAAGAAGCTAGGAATTCTTAAAGTTTTTGAAGCATAGTGAATACAAGATGTCATAGAAGCGACTACATAAACAATGACTCAGTATATCGGTGTTAGATTTACTATTAAGTTCGAAGCACCTCGTAACGTCTTGATAAAGGTATTGAATGAAACTTATGTTGCAAATGATATAACATTAACAAGTCGGATCGCTCGTTAGCAACATAAGTCTTGATAACTTCATTTTCTTTAACGATGATGAGATTCCTCCGGAGGTGCAGGTTCCATCAAGGCTCTCCACATTACCACGCGATGCAAGGGATACACATTACTAGGGGTACTAGTCGACGATGGATCAGCGCTCAATGTTCTACCACTATCGACAATTGAATCGATTACCGTTGATAGTTCTCATATGAAGGCTCGCCACAACATAGTAAGGGCATTCGATGGAACCGAGAGGAAAGTCATGGGAAGGATCAAGTACCTCTTTTAATCGCACCGGGCACATATGAGGTGGATTTTATTGTGATGGATATCCGCCGTCTTATAATCGCTCTTGGGAGACCTTGGATACACTTCGGCAAAGCAAAGGTTCTCATCGTTGCACCAAAAGTTGAAATTAATCTCGGAGGGCCGTCTAGTGACCATAAATCTCAAGAGGACATCATCGCAATCAGAACAAACAATGTACCCTATTTAGAAGCCAACGATGAAGCGGTGAGTGTTCCTTCCGTTCTTTAGAATTTGTCAACGCAACATTCGTCATTGAGGAATAAGGTCCCAAGACCTCAATTATCCAAAACCACGAAAATGGGTCTACAACCGATGGTCGGAATGGAGTACATGCGGAGAAAGGACTTGGAAAGTACCTCCAAGGAGAAATCGAGGTCCCAAGACTAAAAGAAAAGCGAGACTTCTTCGCCTAGGATTCAAGCCAAACGCATAAAGCAAAAAGAGAAGAGTTAGAAAAGAAGCAAGAAAGAAGAAAGGCACGTCTCGAGGGAGATGAGATGAAATGGCAACCGATAATAATTTCTCATATTCGTGAGACCTTTATATCAGGAAGGGTTATCCATCCGGGACGAGAAACACAAAATGAGGAAATCGTGCATGTCAATACTATATCTGAGGGGGAAATTGAGGAAGAAAATCGGAATGGCATCTCGCCTTTATGAGTAGGGTAGCGTTCTAAACAATTGGATCATGGAGGAGATTCCTATAGCCTTTAGAACTCATTCGAGTAATACTCGAACACACTTATTGCTTTAAGTCTAGAAGCAATAAGAACCCTTTTTGTGAAACATGATTTTGTATAAGACGTCGTTATTTTCAATGAAATACATCTCCGCTATCTTTTGAGCAAATTTTCTTGTATGTTCATTTCATTCATTCATTATTCTTTCTTTAAATATTCTTCTAAACATTTCTATTCTTCATTTATCATACCAATAAACATGCCAAGATCCTATGATTCTATGAGCCTTTATTCATTTCCATAATAGGTCTCCAGATATCAATGATTTGAGTAACGCTACCAATGACTCAGAACGTCCTTTTGAGCAAGATATGGGTGCGGAAGATTTTCAGGATTTTGAAGATGACCAAGGCTGTGATTTAGCTCCTGAATTGTTAAGGATGGTAGAACAAGAGGAGAAACAAATCGTACCTCACAAAGAATCAGTGGAAATAGTGAACCTAGGAAATGGGCAAGAAAAGAAAGAAGTGAAGATTGAAGCTAGTATTACGGCAGAGACAAAGCAAGACCTTATTGAGTTACTCCAAGAATTCAATGATGTCTTCGCATGGTCATATCAAGACATGCCCGGGTTAAGCACTGATATCGTGGTACACCGCTTGCCCATAAAAGAAGAATACAAGCCGGTCCAATGAAACTTGGAGGATGAGGCGGATGTTTTCATCGAAAATAAAAGAAGAGGTAAAGAAGCGCTTGACGCAGGTTCTTGCAAGTGGTTAAGTACTCGAATGGGTAGCCAATATCGTCCCCGTCCCTAAAAAAGATGGGAAAATACGAATGTGTGTGGACTACAGAGATCTAAACAAGGCTAGCAGAAGGACAACTTTCAGTTACCTCATATCGACACCTTGGTGGACAATACGGTGAGTTATTCCTTATTCTCGCTCATGGATGGGTTCTCGTGGATACAACCGATAAAGATGCTCCTCGAAGACATGAATAAAACCACATTCATAACCATGTGAGGAACCTTTTGCTATAAGGTAATGCCATTTGGGTTGAAGAATGCGGGAGCAATATATCAGAGAGCCATGGTGACCCTATTCCATGACATGATGCACAAAGAAATTGAGGTTTACGTCGACGATATGATTGCCAAGTCTCGGACCGAAAAGGAGCATATCCAAGTCTTAAGGAAATTATTTTTGAGGTTGAGGAAAGTCCAACTGAAGCTTAACCCGGCGAAGTGTACCTTTGGAGCCAGGTCAGGGAAACTGCTAGGATTTATAGTCAATGAAAAGGGGATTGAGGTTGACCCGGACAAAGTCAAGGCTATACAAGAATTGCCTCTGCCTCGTACGCAAAAAGAAGTTTGAGGTTTCTTAGGAAGATTAAATTACATTGCTCGGTTCATTTCACAACCGACCGAGAAATGTGATCCCATATTTCGTCTTCTTAAAAACACAACCTGTGTGTGGGACGAGGAATGTCAAGACCTTCGACAAAGTAAAGCGAGACTGTCCAATCCTCCAAGATTGACATCGCCTAATCCGAGAAGCCTTTAATCCTCTATTTGACGGTACTTGATAATTCAATGGGATGTGTGCTAGGCCAGCATGATGAGTCGGGAAAGAAAGAAAAAGCAATATACTACCTTAGGAAAAAGTTCACTGAGTGTGAGACAAGGTACTCACCGATTGAGAAAATATGTTGTGCCTTGGTCTGGACAACCCGGAGACTGAGGCAGTACATGTTGTATCATACGACCTGGCTCATCTCGAAGCTAGACCCACTAAAATATCTAATGGATGGCCCGATGGCAAATTTTACTTTCTGAGTTTGACATAGTTTATGTAAACCAGAAAGCGATAAAAGGGAGTGCAATAGCGAATTTTTTGGCTAGTAGAGCTCTGGCAGATTATGAGCCTCTGGATTTTGATTTTCCTAATGAAGACCTAATGTACGTAGCAACCACTGAAGAAGATACCACGAAAGGTTGTCCTTGGAAACTGAACTTCGACGAGGCATCGAATGCTATGGGCAATGGAATTGGGGCAGTTCTGGTGTCCCCAAATGGAGATCATTACCCATTTACCTGTAAATTGGATTTTGATTGTACAAACAATATGGCGTAGTATGAAGCTTGTATCATGGGCATCTGTCTTCGCTATTGAACATAAAATTAAGGTCTTGGAAGTATACGGAGACTCGCGTTGGTAATTTATCAACCGAAAGGAGAATGGGAGACGAGAGATCCCAAATTGGTCGAATACAAAAGATTGGTCCAAGAACTAATCAAAGAGTTCGATGACATCACTTTCGATTATTTACCAAGGGACGAAAATCGATGGTCGACGCCTAGCCACATTGGCTTCTATGGTACGAGCAAACAACAAGGAGGATATGAGACCTATACAAATGAGCATTTATGAGGCCCCACCTATTGCTACAATGTCGAGGAAGAAGGAAAAATTGGCCCACCATGGTACCACGATATATTGCGGTATGTGAAGAATCGTGAGTACCCTGATCAAGCCACAGAGAATGAAAAAAGGCGTTGAGGAGATTAGCATGTGATTACGTCTTGGATGGAGAAGTCTTATACAAGAAAAGGAAAGATCAAGTGCTGCTAAGGTGTGTGGACGCCGCCGAAGCTAAGTTAATCCTAGAAGAAGTCCACGAAGGTGTCTGTGGAACTCACGCTAATGGTTTCACAATGGCCAGACAAATAATGAGGTTCGGATATTATTGGTCCACCATGGAGGGAGACTGTATCAACTATGCCAAAAAATGTCATAAATGCCAGATTTATGGAGACAAGATTCATGTACCCCCGTCACCTTTGCATGTTATGACTTCTCCATGGCCATTTTCCATGTGGGGCATGGACGTCATTGGGCCAATATCTCCGAAGGCATCGAACGGGCATCGATTCATCTTTGTGGTCATCGACTACTTCACGAAATGGGTAGAGGCTGCCTCATATGCCAACGTCACTAAATCAGCGATTAGCCGATTTTTGAAGAAGGAAATCATTTGTCGATATGAAATGCCCGAGAGGATCATATCGACAACGACCAATTTAAACAATAGCACGATAGCAGGGGTTTGTAGCCAATTCAACATCAAACACCACAATTCATCACCGTATCGCCCAAAAATGAATGGGGTAGTGGAAGCAGCCAACAAAAACATCAAAAAGATAGTGGGGAAGATGACTGAGACTTACAAGGATTGGCATGAAAAATTACCGTCGCACTTTACGCTTATCGAACGCCCGTCTCAACCTCTCTTTGGGCAACACCTTTCTCATTGGTCTATGGGATGGAGGCGCTCTACCTATCGAAGTGGAAATACCTTCTCTTGAGTATTGTCGAAGTGAAGTCGGATGAAGTGAATGGATCCAGCTCGATATGATCGCTTGAACTTAATTGGAGAAAAGAGATTGAGGGCTATCCATCACGGTCAAATGTACCAAAAGCGAATGATGCGAGCTTACAACAAAAAAGTTCGCCCAAGGGAATTCCACGAAGGGATCTCGTCTTTGAAAAAGATCCTTTCCGTACAAAAGGATTTCGAGAGGAAATGGATGCCGAATTGGGAAGGACCATATGTGGTGAAAAGGCTTTCTCGGAGGGGCACTAATCTTGGCTGAGATGGATGGGAAAAATCTACCCAATCCCATAAATTCAGATTCAGTTAAGAAGTATTACGCTTGAAGAAGGGAAAGGCTAAAGTGAAAACCCGCAAAGGGCACTTTACGGCCAAAAAAAAACGGAGAGGCCAAAGTGAAAACCCGTAAGGGGCACTTTGAGACCAAAAGGGCTTTGAGTCGAAAACCCGATAAGGGCGGCTTGAATTTGCACAAAGGAGTGGGTATGTGACGATTTTTATTCCCTCAGAATTAGCAAAAGGATGAATGTTACACCTCGAAACATCTACAAAGCACTGCAGATCTCCCAACGTCTATTCAAATTTCAAATGATCTTCTAAGCATCCGGTGGTGAAGCTCAGTCATGATATCTGGGCACCTACTTTTTCTTTTTATCCATTTTGCACTCCAATAATGTTTACTTTTGTTGAATTAATCCAATTCCATTCTTTATAAATTCCATTGTTATTTTAAATCTTTGAGTTGTTTGCAATAACGACTCATTGACCCATAATGCTTTCATAAAACGAGTCCCGCCTATTACTCGAAGCCTCTAAACAACAGTAGGAACCTAAAACAAGATCTTGTTTAGGAACCACCACACTTAGGGTTGGAAACATTCAAGAAGAAGTCCAAAATTATGACCATTTCTTGATTCGCAGCATAGACATCGACAAGACGCTTGCGTCGTGCCATGACCTCGACGAGCGAGCGAGCAATTACAGCCCTAAGATTTTTTTTAAAGGAAAAATAAATCATTCTCGTGACATCCTGCATTCATGCAAATGTCCTCCGTGATATCATTTAGTTAGGAGCATCCGATTTATTATAATTATTGCATCTTAACGAAAGATCATCATTTTCACGACATTCTGCATTCATGCAAGTGTCATCCATTAGTTAGGAGCATTCGAGTCATCCTGACCATAGCATCCTCACCATTTGGCATAAACACAAACATATAAAATCAAGTCTACAGGATATGTCCCAAGAGGATGGTGTAGCAACACAACCGAAGATTATCCTATTACCATCGACCAGCGGTGGAAAGATGGTCCTATTGCCACTAACCAACAGTGGAATAGGTGGAAGATTGTCTTATTGCCACTGACCAGCAGTGGAATAAGTTGAAGATTATCTTATTGCCACTGACCAGCAGTGGAATAAGTTTACCTTATTACCATCAACCAGTGATGGAATAGGTCGAAGATTGTCCTATTGCCACTGACCAGCAGTGGAATAGGTCAAAATTGTAGATCTTGTCGCCCTAACCAGTAGTGGGGCAAGATCGAAGGCAAATCTTGGCTCCCTAACCAGTAGGGAACATGATTTAGGCCACCAGTGGAATAGGTCAAAAATTGTAGATCTTGTCACCATAACCAATATTGGGGCAAGATCGGCGGCGAATCTTGGCTCTCTAACCAAGAGAGAATATGATTTTGGCCACCCTCCCATTGCCAACGACCAAAGATGGAATAGGTCAAAATTGTAGATCTTGTCGCCTGATCAGTAGTGGGGCAAGATCGAAGGCAAATCATGGCTCCCTAAACCAGTAGGGAGCATGATTTAGGCCACTGTCCTATGTCCCTGACCAGCAGTGGAATAGGTCAAAAAATTGTAATTCCTGTCCCTAACCAGTAGGGAGCATCGTTAAGCTTTAGTCCTATTGCCTTAACGAAAGTGGGATAGGTGAAGACCAAAGACCTCATCTCTCGGAGATGCAATGAGCAATCTAAAATAAAACAAGTCACATCCCATTGAGTCGCAGACAAGAGCAAATTGAAGCCACATAGCGGTGGAGTAGATTGAAGTAACAAGATGGTGAGATCGGAATGAGGCTACATGAAGAAGAAAAGCACCAAAGAAGTCAGACTCAAAGAAACCGGGCAAATTTGGTCCCTCTTTATGTCTTTGCTCTATTCCCGTTGCACGACAATGAGCAAAGAGGGGCAGCTGTAGACGGCCCAAATTTGCCCAGGGCCCAACAATCAAACAACAAACCCAAAAAAATAAAAAAATGACCCAAAATACAAACCCAAAACTAAAATAAAAGAAATCAGGCCCAAATGGCCCAAACCCAACCCAACTCAGAAAAAAAAAAAAAAAAAAAACAAAACCTAGCCTCAGACTCGACCCTCGACTTCGACCCCCACTGCCTCTCTGCGCCGCTCAGTCACCTTCTCCCAAACCACTCCACCGCCATAGCCTTTGCAAAAACAAAATATGCAACAAAGACAAAGAAAGAGAGAAGCCATTTGTCTTTTATATTCAACTTTGGCTATAAAGCCACAGAAAACGATTGAAGAAGGGGGGTTCTTTTTCGGGAGAGAAAAAAACAGAGAGAACATTGTAGCGGAAAGGGGGATTTTCGGATTAAAAAAAAAAACAACATTTACAGACTAGCAGAAATCAAAAAGAGAAAATCAAAGGTTGATTTCATTTCTTCTTTCCTATTTGTGTCATTTTTTATCTTTATTTTATTTTTTCTTTTTAAAATATTTTACAAACAAAATACTAAAAGAGAAAAGCGAAGGAAACCTTTTTATTTATATTTTTCCTTTTCCTTTTTGAAACCGAATAAAACTTTTTCTTTTATTTTTCTTAAAAAATAGTTATCTATATATGCACAACACCAAAAATAAAAAGGAAAGAAAAGACAACTTTTACCTTTTCCTACCACTGTACGGTGGGTGAGCGACAACGTCGGCGATGATCTCATGGCATGACCCCTCACCGAATTCCTACCGATCGCACCCACCGCAGAGAAAAAACCAAAGTCGGTTTTTTTTTTAAAAGCAGATGAAAATGATTTTTTGGGCGAAGGAGGCTTATATAGCCAAGTTAAACGACGTCGTTTTGCCGTCAAAAGCCCCAAAACGACGCTGCTTTTCCCTTTCCGACCGAATCAAACCTTTGCCGGAGGATCCGCGTGTTTTGAAAAAATGGAAATTTTATGCGCTGATCCTTCCGCATTTTATATTTTACAATTAAGTCTTTCGATATTGCTATTTGGCCCGAATCTTCATGCGATTACAATTTAGTCCCTTTTAAACGCTATGTTTAGACGCTTTGGGTAAATTTATGCTCCTCGTCCCCATATTTTCGCAGCATCACAATCGATCCTTTTCCTTTCTTTTTATTTATAAATCTTCCCAATTTTATTTTTAATTCGATTTGGCCTCCCCTTCAATTATCATTATTGTTATTATTTAATGTTTTATTGATTATTTATTATTACTATTATTTTATTATTATTATTATTACTATAATATCACGTATTACTACACTATATTATTACTATTAGCATTATTATTATTATCATTATTATTATTATTATTATTTTATTCCTCTATTATTAATTATTATTATTATTTACTATTACTATTACTTTATTACTAGTATTATTATTATTTTATTTTATTATTATTACTCTTATTTATTTTATTATTATTCATTTTTAATATGTTATTATTTTCATTATTAATGTACTCTCATTATTATCATTGTTTGATCTTCACCATTTATGAACTTTGTTTTATATTATTTTATTCATTATTTATTTATTTGTTATTTTATTTATTTATTTATTTGTCATTTCATTTACTTATTATTTATTCGCTTATTGCTCTTTACTTTTTTAATACTTTAAAGCACTTTAATTATTTATCATATTTTTAATTTTTATTTATTTATTGTTATTATTATTATTATCATCCTATTTGTTTCTATGATTTTATCATTGTTATTCTTATTTCATTATTTATTTGCTCATTCGTTTATAAGAATTAGATTTATTCATATATTTGCTTAATTTGTTAGTATCATTACTTTGTCCTATGTTAATCAATCAAATTTTCAAAATAAAGATAATGCTCGGTATTTAAAATTTCGGGAAGATCGAGCCCTAACTCACTGGGTTTCGGTTTTTCTCGTTTATGTTAAACAATGGGATATCTCTTTTGAAGTTGCAATTTTAAAACAAAATACTTAATCTCAAAAATTCGAAATGTCGTGCCCTAACTTACCGGACTCGACACTTAGATGCTTCGGGTTAAGTTTCTTTTCCTAAAATAGAGGCAATCTTCCGTATTTAAAATCTCGGGAAATCGAGCCCTAACTTACTGGGTTCCGATTTCTCATTTGACAAATAATAGAAGATCCTCTTCAAATAAAAAACAAGTTTCAAAAGGCGAGCTTAGTTTCGGGAGTTTAAAGCATTGTGCCCTAACTTACTGGACGTGATGCTTTACCTCTTCGAAAATAAGAAAGCCTTAACGTCCTTTCCAATTTTAAAAATAAAAAGCATTGTATTTTTGAATCCCTTTTAAGTTTTCAACAAATAGGACATCAATCAATCAGTTTGGTACCAATTTTGGGCGTGTCGAGGGTGCTAATCCTTCCTCGCACGTAATCGACCCCCGAATCCGTTTTCTCAAAGTTCGTGGACCAAAACGCACTGTTTTAGTAAATTAAATGTTTTATTAAAACAAAGGTGATCCGATCACACCAAATAAAGATCGGTGGCAACTCCTTTCCTTTTCTTTTTCAAAAATTGGGTCGACCGCGTCGTTTACTGTTTTCATCAAAAAAATGGTTACCACACTTACATCAAAACATTTAAAAATATATTATCTCTACTACCCAATTTAACCACCGAATCAAACTCACTTTATACAAATTTTCATTAAATTTCAATGATACATTCGACATCCCCTAGTTCAATACACTTTTTTTTTACTCTTAAACATTTCCATAATATAAAGAAATATTTAAATTAATTCGATTGCTTGAAATCTTACCTCAAAGTTCTACGGATTAAGGTTTCCCGGCTACTCGTTCAGTTTCACTTTTCCCCGATCCAACTCCTGTTCGTCCTTAATCTAAAATAAGGTTCGAAAAGAGTCCATTCAAATAACATAACATTCATTTTTTTTTTTAACTTAAAGCACATAGTCGGACAACTTTCCAATATATTACTCATAGATTGCCTTTTTACGATTTAATACTAACTTTGGCATCATTCGAAATGTATTCAATTAATACATTTTTGAGCTAGGGCCGAATGCCCCCTAAGCTCATTCTAATAATCGGATGCCATTAAATTTGATTACAATTCATAATTTGAAATTTTCTTCTAATTCCCTCTTATTATAGAAATCTACTCAATTTAGTCCATATAAATTTTCTCTCAAACTATACCAAGCCGAATTTGTTCTCTTTATAGTCGAATCACCCTAGAAACCATTTAAGTCCATAAAATTATTTATTAAACATTCTACTCTCTTCTTTAATAATTTAACATAAATTTCTAATTTTACTAGATACTATCAAAATCTCTACTCTAAACATGTTATCTTCAACCTATAACAAGCATTCTCCCATCAATCATAGAAAACAAGAACACCCCATGGTGAATCTATAATATGCTCTAGACTCAAAAATTTCACCATGGGTTTGATAGTTTTCAAAGTAGCTAACTCAAATATTCAAAATCTATAAAATTAAGCTCAAATATTCACCTCAAATGGACATGCAATAGTGAAAGTTGAGAACTTATGCTTTCTCCTCTCCTTCTTGAGTTTCGCAATGGTAAACAAAGATGGAAGATAAACATCCACTATTTCCTTTGTTTATGTTTCTTTATTCTAAAATTTCATTACATATTGTCGTAACCATTTTTGATGAAATAAAGAACGCACGCGGTCGACTCGATTTTTTGAAAAAAGAAAAGGAAAGGAGTCGCCACCGATCTTTATTTGGTGTGATCGGATCACCTTTGTTTTAATAAAACATTTAATTTACTAAAACAATGCTTTTGGTCCACGAACTTTGAGAAAACGGGTTCGAAGTCGATTACGCGCGAGGAAGGATTAGCACCTCGACACGCTCAAAATTGGTACCAAACCGATTGATTGATGTCCTTTTGTTGAAAACTTTGAAAGGGTTCGAAAATACAATGCTTTTATTTTCCAAAATTTGATGGAATTGAAAGGACGTTAAGACTCTCTTATTTTCGAGAGATAAAGCATCATGTCCAAGAAGTTAGGGTGCAATACTTTAGACTCCGAAACTAAGCTCGTCTTTTAAAACTTGATTTTCGTTTTGAAGAGGATCTTCCGTTATTCGTCAAATGAGAAACCAAACCCAAGAAGTTAGGGCTCGATTTCTCGAGATTTCAAATCGAAAGATTGCCTCTATTTTAGGAAAAGAAGCTTATCCCGAAGTATTTAGATGTCGAGTCCGATGAAGTTAGGTAGCGACATTTCAAATTTCGAGATTAAGCTTTTGTTTAAAATGTATTTGTTTAAAAGGATATTCGGTTATTTAGATTAAACGAGAAAATTACAACCCATTAGGGTACGATCACTCGAATTTCTAAATAAGGAATATTACCTTTACGAGAAGAAGCAATTTTGTATCGGGCAAAATAAATATAACACAAATTTATAATAGAATATAAAAACAAATTACAATATTGGTATGCGTAGCAACATGAAAATAAATGCGTTAGTACGAACGACGACATAAAGGACGATGGGGAAATAGAATAAAATAAACGAGTCAATATGATGATAATGGAAAATAAAAATAAGAATAATGAATAACAATAATATTATGTATAAATATGAAAAGAAAATATAAAAAAATAGTGGTAATAACAGTAAAAGAAATAAGAATATAATAATGGAAGTAATAATGAAATGATAAAAATATATAATAAACATAACAAAAAATAAAAAATAAAAAAGAGTTAGCAAGGATAATTACGATAGAGAAGAAAATAATGATGATATGCTAGTAACATAATAGTAACGAAAATAATAAAAATAATAGCAGCAGATAATAACAACAAATAATAAATATAACAATACTATATACAAAAAAAAATGATATAATAAATATATAGAGTAAGTAATGATGGTGAGTATAATAATAACAAAGACAAAAATAAATGTGATAGATAATACGATAGTGAAAATAATGTTAAAATGATATTGAAAACAATTATTAAATATAATAACATAAAAATAACAATGATACAAATTAAAAATAATATCAATAATAATAGTAATAACATTAGTGATAGTACATGTAATAACAATAATAATATTAAAAGTAATTAATAATGTAAAAATAATCAAAATAATAAAAAAAAGGACCAAAATCGAACTAAAAACTGATTATTGAGGTAAATCTGAAATAAAATAAAGAGGGGAGGGCCTATTTGAAACGGGCGGATTATATAAGGGACTAAAAAGGGCAATAACCCTTTCCTCCCAAAACGTCAAAGATAGGCGGGGACTTGATCGAAAATCGAATGGACATTTAGGGCCAAATTAAAAGAACACGAAAACTTGATTGCAGGAGCCTGGAAATGAGAAGGGACTAAGCGCATAAATTCCCCATTTAAGTTGAAAAGGCGCATATCACCATCAACGTCAATGTGCTGGCCTCCACTAGCATTAATTACACCATTAAAAAAACTTTTATCACTCATTTCTTCTTCTTTTTTTAAAAAGGCTTATAAGTTCTTTTTTTAAAACAAAAGCAGAGACCCCCCATCTTCCTTCTTTTCTTCTGTTAGGTTTTTTGAACCCATTCTTGCGCCGTCGTGAGTTTGATCGGGGTTTGGCCGCTCTACCGCCATGGCCGGTGGCCGGCGATGCGCAAGAGGGCTTTTCTAACTCCCGTTCTGGAACCTATTCAAAAGTAAAGCTTCCCTAACATGAGACGCCGAAAGAAAAAGGTCTCTAGCCCACATTTCAAGCCTGATTCCGACGAGGGAGGGAAGACCTCCGCCTACGAGCCGGCGAACCGATTCAGGTAGACCATCTTTCCTTTCTTTTTTATTATTTGGTTTTTTTTAAAATTTGAAAGTAAATAAAAAAAGAAAATAAAAACAACAGTAATAAGGGTAAAGTCGAAAGAAAATAAACAAAATCAACCTTCTATTCTTGTTTTCGATTTCTTCCCTTTTTCATTCAAAATCTCTTTTTTTTTTGAATCCCCTTTTTTACAGATATTGAATGGCCTTTTATAGCTAAATAAAAGAAGATAAAATAAAAAGAAAAATGCACATCATTTGTCTTTGCTATCATTATTGCTTGCTACTTTTTGCCATGCTTTGTACTTTGTCTCCCCCTTTTTCTTTTTGCAGATGCAACTTGGGCAAGTGGAGGGAGGTATAGTGGAGTAGTAGCATGTGGGAAAGTGGTGGAGCAGGTAGTGGCAGGCAAGTGGAGAGCGGCGGCAACATTAGGGGTGAGGGTTTTTTTTTTTTTTTAGTTTTGGGCTTATTGTTTTGGGCTAGGTAAATTTTGGATTTAATAATTGGGCTGGATTTTTGATTTATTTGGGTCTGGTTTGTATGGGTTTTTTGGGTTTTGAGTTATAAAATGGGTTTGGGCCGGGCAAATGGGCTCATACACATATTATTAACATAATTCTTTACTAACAAAATTTAACAGAAAAAAAAAAAATAAACACCATCATTATGCCGTCCACCCACCATATTTTTTTGGAAATTTGACATGCAAGTCCAACATGCAAGTAAACCATTCAATTAAATCACCAATTTAATAATAAGCTATTTTACCATTTGAACAATTAGTCCTTTTTCCTTAAATTGAACACACATGCATAGGATTTATCCACAATATTTTAACATAGGTCCAAACACAGACCACATTTATCAAATATAGACTAAAAGCATTTATCTAATTCGGATTTGTGGTCCTGAAACCACTATTCGATTTGGGTCATTATTTGGTACATTACATATCTTGCCGACAAGATCACTAGGTGTTCAAGGTTTTGAATAATCTTGATATTACGTAATTGTAGCGACGTAAAATTTAGTTCGCGCTAATTGAGAAAATTATTGAACAAAGTTTCGATTTTATTAAAAAAGGAGTCGCCACCGATCTTTTTTTTAGGTGTGATCGGACACCTAATAAATCCTCTTTTTAAAGAAAAATTATTTTTTAAATTTCCTTAAAAAAAAGGGGGACGAGTTTAGGTCTCGTCAAAATTCCGAGAGAAAAATAGGGTTCGGAGTCGATTACGCGAGGAAGGTATTAGCACCTCATGACGCCCAAAATTGGTATCTCATTAAACTCATGTTGTCTTAATTTTCAAAAATACAAGTTCAATTTAATATTTAATCGTGATTTGATTGAAATACTAATTTTTTTTGAAAACACGAAAATTTTAAAATTGGAGAAATTTTCTCAAACCCGAGAATTTTTGAAAAACGCAAATTTTTAAAAACACGGAAAATTTTGAAAACACGAGAATTTTTGAAACACGAAATTTTTGAAAATATGAAATTTTTGAAACACGAATTTTTTTGAAAACAAGAATTTTTTTTTTTGAAAACATAAGAAATTTTAAAACACGAGAATTTTTGAAATACGAGAATTTTCGAAAACACGAAATTTTTTGAAAACACGATTTTTTTTAAAACACGAAAATTTTGAAAATACAAAATTTTTTGAAACGCGATTTTTTTAAAACACTAAAATTTTGAAATATAAGAATTTTGAAATCGAGAACTTTTGAAAACATGAAATTTTTAAACTCGAGAATTTTTAAAACCGAAAATTTTTAAAACACGAAAATTATGAAACACTAAAATTTTTGAAAACACGAATTTTTTAAAAACATGAAACTCTTGAAATCTGAAAATTTTCTTAAAACACAAAAATTTTGAAACTCAAATTTTTTTTAGATTTTGATTTTTAAAAGGACGATCGTATTTAACAAGAACCGTGATATTCACCCAACATAGCGATGAGATCAACGACTTAGTGTCAAATCGATTCGTTGCCTTATTTATTAAAATTATTCAATATATAAAAGAAATAAAATACAAAAATGCTAAAAAATTCCAATAATATTAAAAGCGAAATGTCATGAAAATATCTGAAATAAATTACAAGTGGGTAAAAAAATTACCGAAGGTTGAATTACGGGCTTGAAGAATGGGATGCACGACCGGCTTTTTTTTTCCTTTTTCTTCTTTCTTTTTTCTTTTTTCTTCTTCCTTTTTTTTCTTTGTTGGTAGCAGTTGAAATTTCTTGAAAATGGGCTCACTTGGTGCTCAAAATGGGCCTCTTGGCTGCTATTTTTGCTTGGGAGTGGATCTTCTTTGGGCCTTTCTTTTGACTGATTTTTTTTTTTTTTGTTTTTTTTTAATGATGGGTTTGCTAGTGCGGGTCCAGGTCACGGTCGAGTCGCACGGGTCAGGTCGGGTCGGCCTGACTGTAATTTTTTTATTTTTTTATTTTTTATTTTTTCTTTTCTTTTTCTTTTTCTTCTTCTTCTTCTTTCTTCTTCCTTCTTCTTCCTTCTTCTTTTTCTTTCTTCTTCTTCTCCAACCGCCGCCGCCGTCGATGCCGTTGCCTCTTCCTCACCGGTGGTGCAACGCCTCCTCTTTTTCTCCTTCTCTCTTCTCTTTTCTTCTTCTTCCTTCTTCTTTCTTCTCTTTTTTCTCTTCTTTCTTTCTTTTTTTTTTCTTTTTTTCGTGGGTGTTGTTTGAATCTTACTTGGGGGTTTGATTTTTGGGGAAAAATCCCCTTTTATAGTGTTGCTCTTGCAGGTGTTAGGTGGCTAGGGTGAAGGGAGGCCATCCCTTAGGCCAGTGGCTAGAAAATCGGGGGGTGGGTGCGCGAAATCTACCAGATTTTTGGATATTTTCTTACAGAAGGACTGAACTGTAAATGCAGTAAAACTGTTGGGATCGAAGTGTAATTTTGAGAAAAATAAAGGGTCAAAATGTAATTTTGAAAAGTTTTAAGGCTAAAATGTAATTTTAGGAAAGTTTAGGGGTCAAAATGCAAAATTTTTAATTTTTTAATTTTTAAAAAATTGAAAATTAAACCCATAATTAAGTAGGGCAAAATTTAGTGCTTATAATGCCCTCTTTGCTCATCAACGTGAAACGAGGATGAGCAAAGACTTAAAAGCACTAAATTTTGTTCGATTGTCCAATCCTTATTCTTTATTGAAAATAGAAATCGAAAATAGCTTGGCATGCGACCAAGCTTAACTCACCTCTCGGATTATGAGTTGATCTTTGAAAAAGTAGAAATTGAAGATACCTCAACAGTGACTGAGGCTCAACTCACCTCTCGCAATATGAGTTGATTTTTTTTAAAAGCAAATTGAAAATATCTCGGTGTGACCCAAGGCTCAACTCACTTCTGGATTATGAGTTGATCTTTGAAAAAACAGAATTGAAAATGCCTCAACAGTAACTCCGAGGCTCAACTCACCTCTCGCAATATGAGTTGATTTTTGAAAAACAAAATTGAAAAATACCTCGGCGTGTGACCCGAGGCTCAACTCACCTCTCGCATTATGAGTTGATTTTTGAAAAGCGAATTGAAAATACCTCAAGATGTGACTCGAGGCTCAACTCACCTCTCGCAATATGAGTTGATTTTTTGAAAACAGAATTGAAAATACCTCAACAGATGACTGAGGTTCAACTCACCTCTCCCAATATGAGTTGATTTTCGAAAAACAGAAATTGAAAAATACCTCGGCGTGTGATCCGAGGCTCAACTCACCTATCGCATTATGAGTTGATTTTTGAAAAGGAAATACCTCGGCATGTGATCCGAGGCTCAACTCACCTCTCGCATTATGAGTTGATTTTTTTTGAAAAAGAAATTGAAAAATACCTCGCGGCGTGTGACCCGAGGCTCAACTCACCTCTCATAATAGGAGTTGATTTTTTGAAAAATAGAAATGAAATAATTTTAAAAAATATCAAATTTCAAAATATATCATCCGGTGGAACTCGGATGTCTTATTTTTCCTTGATTCAGTACAACTATCATCAAAACCTCTTGCTCTACTGGAGTACCTGTATATGTCATGCGTGATGTTATCATGATATGCACGTGTTTGTCTTAAATGCTTTCATGCCTACATGATTATGCCATGCGCTTTGGACTTGTTTGTCATATATCCCTTTTCGCTACGATTTTCGTGATGGCTGCACTCATTGCTTGAATCTTGACTTTCCTTTCGTGTTTTGTACCGTCCTCAAGCTTTACGAGTAATCTGCGTTTCTCGATACCACCCTTTTGTCCCCTGTTGAACTTTATCCTTGCTTTGAGGCTCTTGTACTTACCAAATTCTCATCTGAGTAATGCTCAACATTCTTTTTGTTTAGAATATGTCATTTCACTATTTATCATTTAAATGAACTAAACATGAGATGCATGAAAATGTCACAAGAGGGTACAAAAGAAGCACCTCACATTCATATTTATTTCAAAAGCTACAAGCAAAGAAAATTGACAAGGAATAGTTTAATAAAGAAAACACTATAAAGAAAGGAAAACATATTCAATTGTCATAAATTCTCTAGATATTCAACGCATGAACTTCTCCACGTTTCTTCATCCTGGATCTTTTCGAGCACGGTTTCTTGTGTAGAAGATTTGAGCTTAGAATGCTTTAAATTATGTAATCTCGCCACATGACTCCTGCTCAAATCGCCTTGCTCCTTATGTCCGAACCCCTTCATTAGGATGCCCTTTCGTGTTTTCATCCTAATCATTTTTGTTTATTAAGAAGCCCTTTTCGGTTTTCATCTTGATTTCATTTTTCTTTTCTTCTTCTTTTTTTATCAAGACGCCTTTCTGTTTTCATCTTGATCTCTTTTTTAATAATTTTTTTAAGATGCCCTTTTCATGTTTTCATCTTGATCTTTTTTTTTTCTTTTTCTTTTTTACTTTTTTTAGGCATAATATTTCTTCACAGCATCTGAGTTCACTAGATTTGGTACCTCCTTCTCATCCATCTCAGTGAGAATCAAAGCTCTACCTAAGAAGGCCTTCTTTACGACATATGGCCCTTCCCAATTTGGTGCCCATTTCCCTCGAAAGTCTTTTTGTATTAGGAGAATCTTTCTTATACGAGTTCTCCCTCGTGGAATTCTCTTGGTCGCACCTTCTTGTCATGGGCCGTGGTCATTCTCTTCTGGTACATATGTCCATGACAGATTGCCTTCAAGCGTTTTTCTTCGATAAGATTTAGTTGGTCATATCGAGCTCGAACCCATTCTGATTCTTCTAGTTTCGACTCCATTAAGACTCGTAGAGAGGGGATCTCAACTTTAATGGGCAGCACAGCTTCCATTCCATAGACCAGAGAGAAAGGAGTTGCTCCCGTATATGTCCGCACAGATGTGCGATATGCATACAAAGCAAATTGTAGCTTCTCGTGCCAGTCTTTATATGTCTCTGTCATTTTCCCAATAATCCACTTAATATTTTTGTTAGCCGCTTCTACTGCTTCCTTCATCTTTGGGCGATAGTGTCGAAACCATCTTTTGAAAAGGTGGGAATCGACTTTGGGTTTTAAAAAATGAAAAAAAGGGAGTTGCCACCGATCTTTATTTGGTGTGATCGGATCATCTTTGTTTTAATAAAACGTTTTGGCTTACTAAAACAATGTTGTGGGTCTGCGAAATTTTAAAAATCGGGTTCGGGAGTCGATTACGTGCGAGGAAGGGTTAGCACCCTCGTCACACCCAAAATTGGTACCTAATTGATTAGTCGATGTCTTAATGTCGGAAATTTGAAAAGGTTTCAAAATACGGATCCTTTGAAAAATGTTTGGATAATTAGGGCCATAATTTTGAGATTTCTTTGCTCCGAGAGGATACAAACATCACATCCAGCACGTTAGGACATGATATTTTAAAATTTCGTAATCAAAGCTATTTCATGATTTACGAAACTAATTAAAATGATGTTTATTTGTTTAGTCAAACGAAAAATCGCAACCCAGCACGTTAGGGCACTATTCCCCGAATTTCTAAACGCAAAACATTGCCTTATTTAAGAATTTTTGAATGAAATATAACACTTCCGCAAGATGTGTTTGTTTAATAATGTTAAAATAAGAAAATAAACATGGATGTTTGAGTGAAAACCGATATTTCTTTGTTCAAAAGATATAAACATCACATCCAAGACGTTAGGACACAATGTTTTAAATCTCGTAATCAAAGTTATCTCGTGATTTACAAAGTTTGTTAAAAAGGATGTTAGGTTCCTTAGTCAAACGGAAAATAGCAACCCAAAGACGTTAGGGCACTATTCCCAATTTCTAAATACTGAAACATTGCCTTTATTTTAAAAATCTTTTAAATGAAATATGATGGTTCTTGTTTAACAATGTAGTATTAAACTAATAACAATGATATCGAACAATGATAATAATAATAATAGTATGGTTTCAAAACAATAGTAGAAATGATGATGATAATAAATATAATAAAAACAATGAAGACATCATTAAGCAAAACAATGGTAGAAAGCAAAACATAAAATAAAACTAGTAAATAAATACGATAATGGTGTGAAATAAGGATAATAATACTAATAAATAATAATAAAATGTAGATGTATAAAAATAATGAATAATAATGGTGATGACAAAAATAATATTGCTATATAAGTGTAAGTAGACATACATAAAATATGATATAATGTGAGTGAAAATAGAAATGCATACGAAATAATATAAGAATAAATGATGAATGAAAAGTAACTAAATAATAATAGTATTAAAATGAGAAAATAAATATAGATATAAATATAGTAATAATAATACTAATATCAACAGTAATGGTAAAGAAATAGTAGTGACAAAATAATATTGATTAATAATACTAAATAAATAGTAATAATAATAGATAATAGTAAAATAAATAATAATATAATAATAGTATTAATAATAAAATAATGATAATGGTAAATAATAATAATAATAATAATAATAATAATAATAATAATAGTAATATAATAGTAGCAATAATAATATTAATGGTGAAATTAAAATAATAATAACATCAACATTAAAAAAGATAGAAATAGCGAAATTAACAAAAAGATATAAAAAGGACTAAATCAAGAGAAAAGTAAAATTAAAGGTCGAAATTTAAAATAAAAAATGAATTGGGCCCTCTTTGTAACGCGCGAAAATGGGGAGGGACTAGATGGGAAATAATCTCGGTCCTTGTGCGCTGCGTTTCAAATGACCTAGACGCGGACCAAATCGAAACACCATAGAAATAATAGGGTAAAAATTAAAAAAAAAGAATGCGAAATGGGACTTGATCAAATAGCGCAGCAAAAGGAGGGACCGAATGTGCAATTATCCCTATTTAAGGGAAAATGCGCAGCACTCTTGAAGCAAAACGAAGCCGTTTATTGAGATGCCTTAAAACCCCTTTTTTGTTCTATTTCACCTAAGTTCGAAAAAAAATTAAAACTTTCAAGCTTCTCCTCTCCCCCATTTCGGTTTGGCCGATTGGGCCTCCTCCAACGATCCATCGCACCACTATCACTCCGGTGGTAGGACGGTGCGCGAGAATGTGCCTTGGTCCCCTATTTGGAGCCCCTTTCGAAGACCGAATAGTTGGCGTCCCCAAATCGAAGGGAAAGGGCCATCGATACCTCTCCTCAGTCTGAGCTCCGACGACGAAGAGAGGGTACTCCGACGCCGCAACATCAGGAACGCCAGACTTATTTCTTTGATTCACTTCTTACTCCACGGGAACTTCGAGGAAATAAGAATTCAGGGAGAAGAGATTCATAGTCTCCATCTTCTCTACTGAAATTTCAAAGAAATAAGGATGTATCCTCATTGTTAACTCAGGGAGACGGGATTTGTAATCTCAACCTACTCCACTGGAACTTTGAGGCAATAAGAATACAGGGAGAAGAGATTCGTATTCTCCATCTTCTATACTGAAATAAGGGTTGATCCTCATTGTTAACTTAGGGAGGCGGGATTTGTAATCTCAACCTACTCCACTAGAACTTTGAGAAAATAAGAATTCAGGGAGAAGATATTCGTAGTCTCCATCTTCTTTACTGAAATAAGGGTTGATCCTCATTGTTAACTCAGGGAGATGGGGATTTGTAATCTCAACCTACTCCACTGGAACTTTGAGGAAATAAGAATTCAGGGAGAAGAGATTCGTAGTCTCCATTTTCTCTACTGAAATTTCAAAGAAATAAGGATTTATCCTCATTGTTAACTCAGGGAGATGGGATTTGTAATCTCAACATACTCCACTGGAATTTTGAGGAAATAAGAATTCAGGGAGAAGAGATTCGTAGTCTCCATCTTTTCTACTGCATCTTCTAAGAAATAAGGATTTATCCTCATTGTTAACTCAGGAAGGCGAGATTTGTAATCTCAACCTACTCCGCTGGAACTTTGAGGAAATAAGAATTCTAAACTTTCCAATTTGCTTCCTTACTATCGTCAAGAAGACTTCATTCTGAACTTCGATATTGCGACACCGTTCTTTGAGGAACATGTCCTGTAGAATTAATTTTGTGTGCTTATGCTTATGCAAATGATGAGGATGCTATGATCGGAATGACTCAAAGCCTCCTAAATACATGTGTTATGGACGACACTTGCATGAATGCAGTGCCATGAGAATGGTCTTTTTATGATGATTAGGATGCAATTATCAGAATGAGTCGAATGCTCCTAACTAAATGTGGTTTGAATGATGATGTATGAATGCAAAATGAAATGATCCCTTTTTGATGCTTAGAGTTGTCACTGCTCGTTGTCCATCAGAGTTTATCACTGACGTATTATCCCTCTATCTCGTTCGGCTGGTATTTTGATAGAGTTCGAAGGAACCATTATATCTCGCTCAACAAGTTTGCCCCACTGTAACCTCAGTGTCCCTTCCACTGTACTTTGGGGACATAAGATTTGTACCATCTTTGAACTATCCTACTGCGACTTATGGCTATAGGATCTGTATCAACTTCAACCTATCCCACTGCAACTCAAGGGTGTAGGATCTGTAACTTGTTCGGTCAACTGATCACTCCTCGGGTGACCTAACCAAATGTGTTTGCATGATATTTGCATGGATGCGGAATATTATTTTTTTAAGAATGATTCCTCTTTTACACTTGTGTTGACATTGCTCATTGTTTGTCGAGGTCGTATCACCGATGAAATGTCTTATCTTTGGTTCAACCAATAAAAGAGTCCAAATAGATAATCATCTTTCTCCAAAACCTTAGGCTTGGTGAGTTCTAAACAACAGTCCTGTTTCAAGTCCTTGTATTATTCAGAAGCTTCCAGAGTAATATGCGAAATTGCTTTTATGAAGGTATTATTAGTCCACCAATCGTTATTTCAATGCAAAATGCCTGAAAAAGGTCGTAACAATGGACAATAAGGAATTTGATTGGGAGCATAACTCGAAGCAAACAAATTAATCAAAGCTATCGAATGCAATCAAGAAAGAAATTTATTGGTAAGGTATTTTGAAACAAAAGATAACAAATTCAAAATGGAAACTAGGTGCCCCAGATATCGCAGCCTGAGCTTCTCTGTCCAAACTTCTTGAGGACCATTTTAAGCTCAATATGTGTTCAGGGGATCCAGAGTACTTTGTCGATGCCCCAAAACGAAACATACTTCTTCATTGTTAATTCAAGCGTCGCAAGATTACTGTATGCCCCACTTTCGATCAAAATTTAAGCGGCCCTTTTAGGGTTTTCAACTCAAATCCCCTTTGGTCTCAAAGCGCCCTTTGCGGGTTTTTACCTTGGCCTCTCCTTTTTCTTTATTCTTTCTTTCTTTTTCCCTTTTTTGTTGATTTTTTTATTTTTCTCTTTTTTTTATTTAGAAAAGCTCTCAATGAGCCCTTTGCTGGTTTTCACCTTGGCCTCTCTTTTCAGATGAAATCTGAACTCCCTGGCTTGAACATGTCTTTGTCATCCATCTTGGTCAAAGTTAATGATCTTCCAGAATAAGCCTTCTTCACCACATAAGGTTTTGCCAAATTTGGTATTTGCTTCCCTCTGAAGTCCTTTTATATGAGAGGAATCCTTCATAATGCCAGGTCTCTATTATGAAATTCTCTTGGGCTAACCTCTTTGTCATGAGCCCGTATTATCTGTTTTTGGTACATTCGACCATGAATACTTTTAATCGAGCTTACTGGATACGTTCTGCTTTATCTAATTTAATCAAAACTTGGGGAAAAGGAATCTTATCTTCCAACAATTGTTTCCCTTTCATAAACCAATGGGAAAGATGCCCCGGTGAAAGTCCCGCCAACGTTCAAGAAATCTAGAGGGTAAATGGTAACTTCTCTATGCCAACCTTTACAAGTCTCACCATTTTTCAAAAATTTGAATGGTTTTGGTCGCCTTCTTTGCACCGATATGGTGTAAATTTGTGCAATCCTATTTCTTTCGGCATTCTTTATTCTCTCTCTCTCTCTCTTTTTCTTTTTCTTTTCTTGTTTTTTTTTTTTTGTTTTTTTAACGTGAATTTGAATTTGATAATCTACGACTTTGTAAATTTGGCACATGAAGCAACTTTTACCCTCTCAGTGAAGTAATTGACAATCACGAAGATGAGTTGTGCCGGCTAGATGTTTTTGACGAGATTGACTCTATAACATCTATGCCCCGCATGTAAGAAAAATAGAGGAGGCACATAAGTCTTATCTTCCTCAATTTGGCATTTACAGCTTAACTACTACAATTTCCTTTTCTTGAAAAACCAATAGCTCGAACCTCTCGATTTCATTCGTTAACTTCGTAGTGTCACCGACATTTCAGTAAGGTAGGATCGCCATTCTTAACAAGTTAGGAAATAAGTTGCAATCACCGCCATATTCAAGTCCTTAGATCCTCTGACACATATCTCACTAAAAGGAGTCGATGAGCGTCGCTCATATCATTGATATCCTGGGACCCTTGTGGGTATGAAGGCGAAAAATCCAAAGAATAAATGATTCTAAGAATGATTATTCGTATGATATGCTTATAAAAAATGTACGATGAAATGTAAATAATGAAAATATTTACTTAGAAAGATGCATTTTATTGAAATAAAAATTCTGGAAACAAGCCTACTTCACAAAAGAAATCTTATTGCTTCCAAGCTTAAAGCAACAAGTGTGTTTTGCACATTACTCGAGATTAGCTTTAAAATACAGGGATCTCTTCCACAGTCCCATTGTTCAAAACACTCCCAAGTATATAAAGGCAGATGCTCGAAAAACTTTTATTCCTTGGTTCTCTCTTCGGGTATACCATTGGCGTTTTGATTTCCCAATTTCTAGGCTTCTGATGACTTCTTCAAGGAAACACAACTCTCCTACCCCCCATTTCAATTACCACTGCTCCGTCATCGAACTTCACAATACCCATGTTGATGAGATTTTCCACCAATTTCTTGAAAGTAAGGCAATTTTCTATCAAATGGCCTGTGATCCCCGCTTGGTACTCATACTGAGTGTTTGGGTCATACCATTTTGGGTATGGAGGTTGCATCGGTTTTGGATATTGAGGGGACACAACGTGCGCATCAAATAAACTTTGATACAACTCCTTATACGTCATCGAGATTGACGTAAATTGGAGTTTTTCAATGTTTTTCCTTGTGCGAGATTCTTTTCTTGATGATCCTTGATACTCAGTAGTCACCGTTTTTGGCTGACCCACAGTGATTAATTTGGGATGCTTGCTCAAACTGTTCACTTCATTTTCCTTACTTCTCGGGGCTGATCTTTTGGCACTTTCTCCAGCATCTATCTTTTCACTATTTATGACATTCTCAATCATTTCTCTAGTCATTATGATGTCTGAGAAGTTATTTGTAGTGCTCCCTAGCATATGAGTGATAATGGGGCCTTCAGTGTATTAATAAAGAGCATTGTGGTCTCTTTCTCCAGAAGTGGTGGCTAGACTTGGATGGCAACCTCTCTCCACCTTTGTGCATATTACCGAAAACTCTCGCTTGTTTTCTTCTCCATGTTTTGCAGGGTAATTCGGTCAGGAGCCATGTCTGTTATATGACTGTATTGCTTCATAAATGCCTGTGCTAAATCTCTCTAGAACTAATTTGATGCACGGCAACTAATTATACCATTTAGATCTTGCTCATGCCAGACCTGCTTGGAAGCAATGAATTAGCAATGGTCATTGTTAACGCATCACCATTCTCCAAGAAACATAGTTATGTGAGCCTAGGGCAAGTAGTCCCATTGTATTTTTCAAATTCAGGCATTTTGAGCTTTAGCGGAAGTACCAAGTCCAGGACCAAACTTAAGTCCTTAGAGTCTACCCCGTGACGGTAGTCAGCAGTCTCCATTTCTTTAAACTTCTCTTCTAACCACTTATAACGGTCCTCAAGTTGCCTTGGCAGGTCGATTCTTGCTTGGTCTATTTCTGCCATTTCGTCAGGGACTACAGAGTTAGCTGGACTATCTCCTGGGTTAGTACCTGAGCTAGTTTGAAAGGTCGTGGGCAGTCTAGTATCAGCTTGCCCCTGTTGAGGCCTAATCGTGACAGATGGCCTTTGGGGATACTCTTCAGGCTGTGTTGGCGCATGTGGTGGGGTAAAACCCAAAGGAAGGCCTTCGCTTTCTTCTCCTGTAATTGCCATGGTCTTTTTTCTATTGCCGCCCTCAGCATTTGGGCCATTTGAGCCATCATGTTCTTTTGAGCCTCCAACATCTGGTCCCTCATCTCTTGTTGGAGTTTTGCCACTTGCTCTTGAATCTGGTCTTGCAGGTCTTTCTGGAATTGCTCAAATCTTTGATCCATTTTCTTTGTCTTGGCACGTGTACCGTAATGGTGCTCAGTTTCTAGATTTTCCTTTTCTCACGCTCTCTCTTTTTCCTGAAATAGCTTCAACTAATTAGGGTCTTTCTACAAATTTTAATGCACGTGACATGATGTAATGCAAATGCGTGAAATACAATGCAAATGCATCGAATGAATGCACAAAGAAAGAGAGGCGTTGATTATGAATTCAATTCTATTAGAAGAACTTTTCTAGAAAATATATTTCTTTACATAAAACGGATTGCATATACGGCTTTGTTCTCATAGTCCAGGTGAAGACACCAATCCTCTTCTTCGTATCCGGATGTTATGGTCGTGTCCCATGGACTTTCCCAATAGATGCCTCTTCTTGGTCCTTGTTGCTTGGTCCAGGTCGTACCTCTTCACTTATCTTCCTCGATGTTCATAAGCTTCTTTTAGAAAATGATGACTCTTGAATAATCTTTGTTGGCTTGAATCCTCGGTCAAAGTCTTGTATTCTTCATGGGCTATCACCATCTCGTTGTTTTACTTGGACTATGTTCGAACGATCAGATTATAATCCACTTTATCAAGGAACACATTTCCTTATGATAAACTCTTCTATTTAGCAATCGAATATAAATCAACACCTCCTTTCTAAGATGATGCGGTGCGATGCAATGCAATGCAATGCAATCACAAACAAAAAAACACGTTAGCACGTAAGAAATAAAATAGAGTACCTATCCGGGTGACTACTAGGGGTTTAACATAGTTCTACCTAAGGTGGGCTCCTAGGGTTCACTACATGTGGTTTGGTTCTAAAGAGAGGTACCCAAACCAGCAGATTCCTCAATCCCCACCCATTATAGGCTCATACGGACTGAGTTCGGTTTAGGAGAATACATTTCCCTATGGCTGCACAGAGATGAAAATCTCACAAAGACATAGCTACGGATGTATCCCGAAAGCGATTCACTATCCTGTACGTAGGTGAAGACCTCACAAAGGAATAGTTTCTCACTCCTACTTAAGAGGGCGTGACCACAACGGTCATGCAATGCAACAACATGCAATAAAAGGACCATAATTTTTCAAATCAAATTTTTAAATTTCTGACAAAAGATAAAAAATAGTCAATTTATGGCTTGACTCTCTTCAATATCCCCAGTGGAGTCGCCAAGCTGTCGAAACCATCTTTTGAAAAGGTGAGAATTGACTTTGGGTTTTAAAAAATGAAAAAAAAAGAGTCACCACCGATCTTTATTTGGTGTGATCGGATCACCTTTGTTTTAATAAAACGTTTTGGTTTACTAAAACAATGTTGTGGGTCTGCGAAATTTTAAAAATCGGGTTCGGGAGTTGATTACGTGCGAGGAAGGGTTAGCACCCTCGTCACACCCAAAATTGGTACCTAATTGATTAGTCGATGTCTTAATGTCGAAAATTTGAAAAGGTTTCAAAATACGGATCCTTTGAAAAATGTTTGGATAATTAGGGCCATAATTTTGAGATTTCTTTGCTCCGAGAGGATACAAACATCACATCCAGCACGTTAGGACATGATATTTTAAAATTTCGTAATCAAAGCTATTTCATGATTAACGAAACTAATTAAAATGATGTTTATTTGTTTAGTCAAACGAAAAATCGCAACCCAGCACGTTAGGGCACTATTTCCCGAATTTCTAAACGCAAAACATTGCCTTATTTAAGAATTTTTGAATGAAATATAACACTTCTGCAAGATGTGTTTGTTTAATAATGTTAAAATAAGAAAATAAACATGGATGTTTGAGTGAAAAACCGATATTTCTTTGTTCCGAAAAGATATAAACATCACATCCAGCACGTTAGGACACAATGTTTTAAATCTCTCGTAATTAAAGTTATCTCGTGATTTACAAAGTTTGTTAAAAAGGATGTTAGGTTCCTTAGTCAAGCGGAAAATAGCAACCCAAAGACGTTAGGGCACTATTCCCAATTTCTAAATCTGAAACATTGCCTTTATTTTAAAAATCTTTTAAATGAAATATGATGGTTCTTGTTTAACAATGTAGTATTAAACTAATAACAATGATATCGAACAATGATAATAATAATAATAGTATGGTTTGAAAACAATAGTAGAAATGATGATGATAATAAATATAATAAAAACAATGAAGACATCATTAAGCAAAACAATGGTAGAAAGCAAAACATAAAATAAAACTAGTAAATAAATACGATAATGGTGTGAAATAAGGATAATAATACTAATAAATAATAATAAAATGTAGATGTATAAAATAATGAATAATAATGGTGATGACAAAATAATATTGCTATATAAGTGTAAGTAGACATACATAAAATATGATATAATGTGAGTGAAAATAGAAATGCATACGAAATAATATAAGAATAAATGTATGAATGAAAAGTAACTAAATAATAATAGTATTAAAATGAGAAAATAAATATAGATATAAATATAGTAATAATAATACTAATATCAACAATAATGGTAAAGAAATAGTAGTGACAAAAATAATATTGATTAATAATACTAAATAAATAGTAATAATAATAGATAATAGTAAAATAAATAATAATATAATAATAATAGTATTAATAATAAAATAATGATAATGGTAAATAATAATAATAATAATAATAATAGTAATATAATAGTAGCAATAATAATATTAATGGTGAAATTAAAATAATAATAATAACATCAACATTAAAAAAGATAGAAATAGCAAAATTAACAAAAAGATATAAAAAGGACTAAATCAAGAGAAAAGTAAAATTAAAGGCCGAAATTTAAAATAAAAAATGAATTGGGCCCTCTTTGTAACGCGCAAAAATGGGGAGGGACTAGATGGGAAATAATCTCGGTCCTTGTGCGCTGCGTTTCAAATGACCTGGACGCGGACCAAATCGAAACACCATAGAAACAATAGGGTAAAAATTAAAAAAAAAAGAATGCGAAATGGGACTTGATCAAATAGCGCAGCAAAAGGAGGGACCAAACGCACAATTATCCCTATTTAAGGGAAAATGCGCAGCACTCTTGAAGCAAAACGACGCCGTTTATTGAGATGCCTTAAAACCCCCTTTTTTTGTTCTATTTCGACCTAAGTTCAGAAAAAAAATTAAAACTTTCAAGCTTCTCCTCTCTCCCCCTGTTTCGGTTTCGGCCAATTGGGCCTCCCTCCGGTGATCCATCACACCACCATCACTCTCGGTGGCCGACGGTGCGCGAGAATGTGCCTTGGTCCCCTATTTGGAGCCCCTTTCGAAGACCGAATAGTTGGCGTCCCCAAATCAAAGGGAAAGGGCCGTCGATACCTCTCCTCAGTCTGAGCTCCGACGACGAAGAGAGGGTACTCCGACGTCGCGACCATGGGGTTCCAATAAGGTTCCTTCCTCCCTTTTCTCCTATTTTTTAGATTCGAAAATAGTAAAAATAAAATAAATAAAACAAAAGTAAATAATAATATCAAAAAAAAGGAAACCTTGATGCTTTTGTTTGGTCTTTTTATTGTTGATTCATATTTTTTATTTTTGCTTGAATTTGGAGAGGGAGTCCCCCTGTACATTCAATTTTTGATGGGTTTGAATCCCTTTTTGTTGATTTTTTCTCTGTTTTTTCCCTCTCCTCTTTTTTTTTTTACAAATGGTTTAAATCGGCTTTTTATAGCCGATTCTTACAATCTTTTGTTGTTTATTTTTCTATTCTGTTGCGTGTCTGCGTTGATTTGCAAGAGAGCGAGTAAGGCAGTGGCGGGGGCAAGTGGCGCGGCGATGGCGCAGTAGCGAGAGGCAAGTGGCTAGGGTTTTGTCTTTTCTGGTTTGTTTAATGGGCCATTCGGGTTTAATGCTGATAGGTTTTATTGGGTCTTGTATTTGGTTTGATTGTTGTAGAATGGGTCAGGCAAAATTGGGGTATGACAGATAGGGTGAGGAATTATGATGCTTTATTTGAAATTGCTCGCATACTTCTTTCATCATCTTGTTGTTCATATTTAAGCGTTATCTGAAATTATTCTCTCGAGCAAATCAGACGACATCGATTTCTTTTTTAAGAACACGCAAACTGCAGATCTTTGTCACACTAGCAAGCAAGCGGCTTCTACCCATTTTGTGAAGTAATCTATAACCACAAAATGAATCGGTGTCCATTCAAGCTTTTGGGAAAATTGGCCTATAACATCCATGGCCCACATAGAAAAAGGCCACGAAGAAGTCATGACATGAAGGGCGAAGGGTCAGATGAATTTTATCACCGTAAATTTGACATTTGTGGCACCTTCGTGTGTAACTAATGCGATCGCTTTCCATCGTCACCAAGAATAACCGAGTCTCATAATCGCACTGCCATAGTGAAACCATTGGCATCGTCCTACAAATTCCTTCATGGACATTTTCAAGTATTTTTAAGCTTCAGCAGAATCCATGCATCTCAAGAGCACTTGATCTTTTCCTCTTTTATACTGAGATATCCCCATCAAGGACAAATCCCACCGCCATTCTTGATTGTTTTTTGTCGTTCTCATTTGCTTGCTCGAGATACCTTTGATTCTTGACATATTCTAAGATATCACGAACCACTACCGTCCATCCGCTCTTTTTCAATGCTAAAACAATGTGCGGGGCCTTATATATGCTCATTTGGAGAGGCATTATTTACATTTCTCTGCTTGCTTTGAACATTAAGGCCAAAGTGCCCAGGGCATCAGCCAATTGGTTTTCTTCTCGTGGGAAGTAATTAAAAGTCACTTTTTTGAATTCTTTAATCAGTTCTGCAATGAGATCACGATATTTAACTAATTTTGAATCTCTCACTTCAAAAACTCTACGGATTTGGTAAATCACCAACGCTGAGTCCCTGTACACCTCTAAGATTTCGATGTTTCGTTCAATAGCTACGCGAAGTCCCATGATGCAAACCTCATATCCTGCTACGTTATTGGTACAGAAAAAATTTAATCTGGCAGTGAACGGATATTGGTTCCCTTCTGGTGACACTAAGACTGCTCCAATCCTATGCCCCAATGCATTTGATGCACCATGAAAGCTCATCTTCCATGATTTCTTATTTGACGACTCACACTTTTTTTTTTGTAATGCACATCAAGTCTTCGTCTGGGAAATCAAATCTCAATGGCTCGTATTCCTCTGTTGTTTGAGTTGCTAAGAAGTCCGCTATCGCGCTCCCCTTTATCGATTTTTGACTCGCATATACGATGTCATACTCCGATAGTAAGATCTACCATCGTTCCATTCTTCCTGAGAGTGCAGGTGGTTCCATCATGTATTTTATTGGGTCCAGCTTTGAAATTAACCACGTCGTATGATACAACATATATTGTCTGAGCCTTCGAACTACCCAGACCAAAGCACAACAGAATTTTTCAATTGACGGGTACTTTGCTTGATACCCTGTGAAGTTCTTGCTGAGGCAGTAAATCGCCCTTTCTCTTTTCCCTGACTCATCATGTTGCCCCAGTACGCAACCCATTGAGTTTTCGAACACAGTTAGATACAATATTAATGGTCTCCCGGGAGTTGGCGGTACTAGCACTAGAGGGCTAGACAATTACTGTTTTATCTTGTCAAAAGCCACTTGGCATTTCTCGTTCCATTCTCCTGAATTATATTTTCGAAGGAGTCGAAAAATTAGGTCACACTGGTTGGTAAGTTGAGCAATGAATCGAGCGATGTAGTTCAACCTCCCTAAAAATCCTCTGACTTCTTTTTGTGTGCGCGGAGATGGTAGTTCTTGTATGGCTTTTATCTTATCTGGATCAACCTCAATACCTCTCTCACTGACAATAAAGCCTAGTAATTTTCCCGAGGTAGCCCCAAACGTACACTTGGCTGGATTAAGCTTCAGTTGGAACTTTCTTAGTCTTTCGAACAATTTTCTGAGGTTCTCAACGTGCTCCCTTTCCCCCCGAGATTTGGCAATCATATCATCGACATAGACTTCTATCTCTTTGTGCATCATGTCATGGAATAGCATCACCATTGCCCTCGATATGTTGCCCCAAAGATTCTTTAATCCGAACGGCATCACCTTGTAGCGTAATGTCCCCACATCGCTCAAGGTAGTTTTCTCCATATCCTCAAGAGCCATCTTTATCTGATTATAACCCGAGAATCCATCCATGAAAGAAAACAATGAATGTTTTGTTGTGTTATCCACCAACGTATCGATGTATGGCAAAGGGAAATTATCTTTAGGACTTGCTAGATTTAGATCACGATAATCTACGCACATTCGCACCTTTCCTTCTTTCTTCGGTACCAGGACTATATTAGCTACCCATTCTGGATATTTAGAGACTTGTAAGAAGCCAGCATCAAATTGTTTTTTGACTTCTTCTTTTATTTTTAACAGCATTTCAGGTCTTATTCGTCTTAGCTTCTGTTGAATGGGTTTGCATTCTAGTTTCAGTGGGATTCTATGGATCACTACATCCTCGTTCAACCCTGGCATGTCCTGATACGACCATGCAAAAACATCTTTGTACTCACGAAGCAAGGCGATCAAATCATGTTTGGTGTTCTCTGAAATGGAAGTCTCAATCTTCACTTCTTGTCTCTTTTCTTCATTTTCCAAATTTACTATCTCAACAGATTTTTGATGGGGTAAAATCTGTTTATCTTCTTGTTCTACCATCCTTAGTAAGTCAGGAGACGATACATAATCTTCAGCATTTTCCTCAGCTTCGAATTCTCCTAAACAAATAGCTTTCTCAAAATCGATTTCAGGACTTGTAACGGGATTGTTCATGTCATTGGTATCTGAGCACCTGAAAGGTGAATGGAAAAGAAAACTATAGAGGAGCATTAAGGTATGGGAATCAATAAACATAATGTTATGGTATGATATGAGATACATGTAAGGGCAGTGTGAGAGAGGAATAATTATGAAGTTAACGAGAATGAAAAGACTATGACAAAATGTATCTCTATTAATGTTCATTTAAATGATAAAGAGCAAACATAAGCTCTTATAAAAGAATCCCACTATTACTTAGGGGCACACAAAGAGAGTTAACATTTAGTATTACTCTGGAGAGGACTTAGAAACTACAAGAAGATCCACAGCAGTCCAATTGTTCAAAACGAATCCAGGAGGACAAGGGCGTATCATTGAAACATCTTCAATTGCATTATCCCCTTTGTCAATAACATTTATACTGACATTCTGAAGACCCCTTTCAATCCATAACATCGTGCTTTGTGGATTATCTCGCCATGGGTACATCATTCCTGCAGATGTAAATGTTTTTGACAAAGGAGGATACGCTATGGGCTCCCATTCCAATTCCCGACCTGAGGCTCTTGTAATCCTCCTTTCTTGATCTTTCTGCAACTATTTTCTTCTTTGTCGCATATCCAGCTTGAATCCTAAACCGTATCGAGCCTTGTGATGTACTGGTTTTAATGCTCTAACTATCCCTTGTTGATTTCTTCCTAAACCTTTCTTCGATCGGGCTCCCTTTCCCACGGTCAGCTTAATTTCCATCTTGGTATTCCTTGTCAGCTTGGGTATAGGAATGTTATTTCCTTCAGCAACAAATGTAGCATTGATAAATTCGAAGGAACGGAAGGAACATTCTACTGCATCTTTGTTTACTTCAATGTAGGGTGTGTTAGTAGAGATAGATGCAACAATGTCTTCTTTACCAGCGACCGTGATCAAGTGGCTATCTATGATGAACTTTACTTTTTGATGGAGAGATGAAGGCGCTTCACAAGAATGGATCTAAGGCCTCCTAAAATGCAATTATACGAGGCGTGATGTCCATGACACGGAACTCGATATCATATGTACATGGGCCCACTTCAGAGGAATTTCGATCTTTCCTATGACCTCTCGTCGTGTCCCATCAAATGCCCTTCATCAGAGTGACAAGGCCTCGGATAATACATATCAATTGGCATCCTAGAAAGCGTGGCCAAAGGCATGACATTGAGTGCAGAACCGTTGTCAATAAGCACATTCAAGATTATATAGCCTTTGCAACCGGGTTGTGATGTGCAATGCTTTTACTGAGCCCTACCGTTTGGTGGTATTTACGTCATCACCGAAAGAGATGAAATTATCCATATTCAAGTTGTTCACCCACCTATCAAGCTTTTCTCTGAATCGTTGCTCGCCACATACGCTTGATTTAACACTTTCAGCAAAGCATTCCGATGTGGTTCTGAATTCAACAGTACGGATAATACTGAGATTCGCACTGATTGCTTGTTCAACTGGTCCACGACATTATATTCACTGTGCTTGATAAACTTTAAGAATTCATGTACTTCATCCTCATTCACAGGTCTTTTAATTTTATGCTCAGACTGTATTTCAACATCAACCTCAGCATCATGCATTGGTGCCTTTCCTTTCTGATTCTAGTCAACGGCTTTCTTCTTTGGTTCAACCACCTCAGGAGAATAGCATCTCCCACTGCGGGTAAAGTGTCATACTTCGCTAATACTTCCAGTCGTAGCTTTGGATTTTTCACCTTCAGGTATGATAATGTTGACATCATATTTTCATGGTACCGTCTTGTTGTCCTTGTAAGGGAAATGAGATGGTACTTCAATTATTATCTTTGGTTTGACTTCTTTCTTCTTGGCCTCATAATAAATCACCAGAGGTCGATCGACACTATAAGGGATAGCTGATGGTTGATTATCAGAGGTTCATATTTCTCCTTCATCGGCCTCTTCCACTCTGTTAAAGATCTCGACCTCCTTATTGTCCATCATGCCTTGAAGTAATTTTTTGAATTCCTCACAAGACTGGATGTAATGCCCTTCTATGCAATGAAAGACGCAAAAACTTTATCTTTTTGTATTTTCTTCCTTGAAACTTCTGTTGATTGGACGGAACAAATCCTTCTTAGCCATTATTTCCCATACCTTCCACAAAGGTGTCTTTATTTCAGAAACACAACTTTTGGCTCGCCACCTGTCTTCCTTTGTCACCACGCTTACGTTCCTTTCAGTATGGTTAGGGAGTGAATTTCTAGCCACATTACTAGCACCATCAAATCGTAAAATCCCTGCATCAATAAGACCTTGAACCCTTTTTTTAAAGGCTAGACAATTTTCTGTAGAATGCCCCTAGTTTCTAGCATGGTACATGCAACTAGCATTAAGATCGTACCATTTTAGGTATGAAGGTTTCAGGGGTGCCATATAATGTAGGGATTAATTGTTTTTCTAATAATTTCGGGTACAGCTCTCCATACGACACAAGAATAGGGGTGAATAGAGGTTTTTCAGGATTGGGTTTTGTAGGTCTTTGTTCGTTTTTGGGTTGGCTTTGAGCAGGCATAGTGTTTGGTGGGAACATGACGAATGGTCTTTGGTTATTTGTGGCGTAGATAGGGTAAGGGGGATGTGTTTGATAGTAAGGGCTTTGAGGAGGGAAATAGAAGTTTGGAGATGGGCTATATCGAGGTCGTGGTTGGGTTGGGTAAGGATTAGAAGTATAGTGGCTCTCAGTTCCCACCATATGGGTTTCTGCCTCTTTTTTCTTTATGGGTACTGCTCTTTTCGAACTCTCAGGGCCTTTCATCCTTCCACTTTTGATGACATTCTCTATAAGTTCCCGGATATTACAATATTTGCAAAATCTTTTATGGCACTTCCTACCAACTTATCATAAAATGGCACTTTCAAAGTGTTGATAAAGAGGACCGTTATCTCAATTTTAGTTAATGGGGTTCTACTTGGTAGAGATATCCCTCCATCTTTCAAGATATTGTCTAAAGTCTCAAATCGGCTTCTTTTCCATCATCTGCGAGTTAGTCGATCGGGCACCATGTCTGATACATGCTTGTACTGTTTACAAAATACTGATGCTAAGTCCTTCCATGATTGGATCCTTTCTCTACTGAGTTGGTTATACCATCGAAGAGCCGATCCGACCAAGCTATCTTGGAAACAGTGTATGAGTAATTTATCCTCATTCATATAACCAGTTATTTTTCGACAAAACATGATAAGATGCTCCTTTGGACATCTCATTCCATCATATTTTTCAAAATCTGGCACTTTAAATTTCAAAGGCAGAACCAAATCGGGCACCAGACTGAGCTCTTTGGCACTCAGTACAGAGAAGGCTTCAGTACCTTCTATCACCTTGAGCCTTTCTTCTAGGCTCCTATACTTATCTTGAGCCTCATGATCATCTATTTTCAACCTGGCTATTTCTACCGGATCATCTAAATTTGGAACAATTGGATCAGCAGGATTAGCTCCGGGGTTAGATACAAATATACCTTGTCCTAGAAGAAGCGGTGGTGCGGTCGTTGCTCAAGGCTGCAGTTCCCTTGAGGATATCCTCTTTGCATTGCATGAGCGTGAGGTAGAGTCAATCCTGGGGATAGGCGGATCTGATTAACTCTTGGCTGAGGTTCTATGATACCGTGGCTCTGCATGGGTCCTTTTCTTTGACCAATCTTGTCATCATCTCCATCATTTTGCCATTTGATCCCTTTGCTCGAGCGATTCCTCTCGAGATCTTACCATCAGATCTCTTGCTTCCTGTTGTGGCTTAGCCAACTGCTCTTGCAACTCTCTTTGGGTCTTTTCCATCCTTTCAATTCTTTCGTTGAGTTCAGCATCCATAGTTCTAGCTCTTAGACGCGTCTTATAAGAATGACGTGATTCCAGATTTGTAATGTCGCAACTGTGGATTATACGGTTTTAGCCTCAGTGAATAATTAGAGTGATATGAACATGTAATGAATGGATGAATGAATAGATGACAAATAGATGTTAATCATAAATAAATATGCAAGAATTTGGTGTTGATTTCAAGATAGCCCCATACTTAGGCATTTCATTAATCAAAAGAGTCTATTACAAAACGTTTTTCCATCTCGACCTATGAGTTACACAAATTTCCTAGCCACTCGCCTTGTTTCTTCACTCGTTCTAGGAATTCGACATGCTTGACCCTTGTCTCGGAGGAATTGGTAGCGAGATCTTACTTCATCGATAATTGTACAATTTGCACACGCTTGCAATTTCATTAATCAAACCGCCAAGATACATATCTTTTTCTTGGAGAGCTCTTTCGTAGGCATGAATGTCTCGTCATCTTTGGTCATTCTTTTCTTCTAGGGCTTTTAAGAGATCCAAGTGTTCTTGATGAGCTTGCGACTTATTTTCTAAATCTTGTATTTTCCTTCTTAGCTCTTGGCCTTTCGGACCGACTAGTCATTAATTCTCTGAACACCGTTTAGTATTCAACATTCTTCTTTCTTAACTCTATCATAGCACGCAGCCTTTTTCCTCTTCCTTCTTCGCTTTTCCTCTCCAGAATTCCATCCCACCTTTGATGTTGCTTAGTTCCTCCTTCCATTATGCCGATGATTTGCCCAAATTTCACTATTCCTTATAGTGCCTCTTAATTTCTTATTTTTCAAATGAAGATCCTTTAAATTATTTCTCATGATCTCAGCTTCTTTTTGGACTTTCTTGATTTTAGATTCTTTAATTTGAACATCGATCTTCAGTTGGTAGTTTTTCTCTTGAAGAGAACTAATATCTCGTAACAGCTTGGCCTTTTCACGTTCAAATTCATGCCTTGCCATTTCCAGCTCGGACGGTATTTCTTCTCAGAAAGGATTCTGAAAAGTGTAATCCGTCGGTGAGATTCGTTGACTATTCACTCGTCGTTGTCTTTATATGTCATAATCTTGAGTGATAGTATCAGCATAGAGAGCTAACTCCATTAGGTAAATTTCTTTCCAAGACTTTGCAGTATCTCAGACCTTTTTCATGTAACCTTCACCTGTAAAAGTAAACTCAGACTGTGCCAATCCCCCTGTAGCTGGTATGAATTGACGTGAGGCAAACTACCTCTGAAACATTAATGGAGCATATCCAACTCCTCCCCATAATTCGAGTAAAGGCACCCAATCTTGACTTCTGCATTTGTATAACAGAACCAAAGGACGGATCCATGGTGCTCTCCAAGTTATATCTTCAGCGCGGAGGTTCTGAAAAACTGAAACCCAGTGCTGTTCGGTGACATCCTTTGGCCAATATTTTCCAAGGTAAGCTTCCAATGGAGAGAATGTTTTTGAAAACATGTGGAAAGGTGTGCACTCCACTTTTCAGAAGTGGCTCAGAATCCAAACATTAAGTAACTGCGTGCATCCGATAAAATGTCTTTCCCCTTTCTTCCTGCAACTACTTAGAGATCTAAAAGTCTCGGCCAAGATAGTTGGGATGGGGTTGATTTCTTGCCTCAACTTTTCGAAGAAATCCACTACCGCAACTTCTATATTCCCAAGGAACTTCATTAGCTTTTTCTTGAAGGTCATTGGTTTGGGCTCTTTCACATATATCTTGCTGAATTGTGCATTGTCAGCGTGAAGCAAGGCGGCATACTCTTCTATGGTTGAGTCATATCT
Source organism: Gossypium rotundifolium (assembly GCA_025506655.1). NCBI lineage: Eukaryota > Viridiplantae > Streptophyta > Magnoliopsida > Malvales > Malvaceae > Gossypium > Gossypium rotundifolium. Next base: position 5,085,693 of record CP106732.1, on the reverse strand, counting down.
TCACGATTGAAAGTGAAACATTGGTAAGTGGGTCCCGAATTGAACCATGGCTTGAATCAACTGTTAAATCTCACGTTGTGGCGATTAAGTGAGCTATATCCCGTACTTTTCAATGAAGATGCCCTTAGTGTCCGAGTCCCACTCTTTCCAGATCCTAGTCAAGTCTTGAGGTTATTAAGCGAACATTCATAGTCACATGCTCGAGAAGATTAGAGATACATCATTCTTTTAAACTGTCTCCTTTTGCTTTCTGGGTTTTCAAAGACCAGTCTCGAACCACGGTATTTTTCTCAGTTACTTGTGTAATTGACTCCTCCATCAGAAATCCGTTTTTGGCAACCAATCTCTAATCAACACCTTCCTAACAAGATGCCTATGATGCATGATGAAAAATGAAGACAAATAACCTTGGTTAGTAATTACAACAAATATAAATGGAGAAAAACTATGGAAAATCTAACCAATTAAGTTATTCAATCGTGCATTTTGGTGAAACCAACCTACTTTTTTTTTTTTTGTTTACCCCATCATACTTTACAAAATAAGCTTACCCCACATGCTCATCAGATAATCTACCCGATGCAATTTTATTAAATGACTGATTCCCTTGCATAAAAAGTGTAAATGTAAAAGAAATAAAAGGTAAAAGCGTTTCTCCATGTACTTATTTAAATGACTATTAATGGACGAAGGTTCGGCATGGCTCTAGCCAAGTGGCTCATACGGTTCACTATATGCGGTTTCGATTCTAAAAAGGTACTCGAATTGTCCGTACTGTCGCCTACTAAGGCTAGTATGGAGCCTCGGTTATCACCCATGATAGGCTCGCGAGCTCAATTCGAGGGATTACATTTACTTATGCCTATGCGGAGGGACAAGTTAACTCACGAAAGCATAAGTCATATGTAACCCGGAAGTATTCACTAGCCTGTGCGGAGGGACGAGTTAACTCACGAAGGCATAGCATTTACTTCCACCTAAGCGGACGGAGCCCGAGTATAGAGCTCATGTTATGCAAAAATGCAAGTGCACGGTGTATGGGGAGAAACTCACAAACCTTTTCGTTTTATTTTAAAACTAAAAACTAAAACCGTAAAAACTTAAAGCTGAAAAACAAAAAGATAAAACAAGTTAGAAAAATATTTACAACATGATGCAAATGCATGACTTTTCAAAAAACAAAATTTAAGGATCACGACTAAATATTAATTTAAACAAGAGTTTTGAAAATTTTGACAACACATGTTTAATTCCAGACTCGACTCTCAAAAAAAATTTCCCCGATGGAGTCGCCAATTTGTAGCAACGTAAAATTTAGTACAGCGCTAATTGAGAAAATTATTGAACAAAGTTTCGATTTTATTAAAAAAAGGGAGTCGCCACCGATCTTTTTTCTAGGTGTGATCGGACGCCTAATAAATCCTCTTTTTTAAAGAAAAATTATTTTTTAAATTTCCTTAAAAAAAGGCGAGTTTAGGTCTCGTCAAAATTCGAGAGAAAAATAGGGTTCGAGTCGATTCTGCTGAGGAAGGTATTAGCACCCTCGCGACGCCCAAAATTGGTATCTCGTTAAATGCATGTTGTCTTAATTTTCAAAAATACAAGTTCAATTTAATATTTAATCGTGATATGATTGAAACACGAATTTTTTTTTTGAAAAAACAAAAATTTTGAAATTGGAGAAATTTTCCTCAAACCCGAGAATTTTTGAAAAACACGCAAATTTTTAAAAACACGAAAAATTTTAAAAACACGAGAATTTTTGAAACACGAAATTTTTGAAAATATGAAATTTTTGAAACACGAATTTTTTTTGAAAACACGAAAATCTTTTTTGAAAACATAAAATTTTTAAAACACGAGAATTTTTAAATACGAGAATTTTGAAAACACGAATTTTTTTAAAACACGAAAATTTTAAAAATACGAAAATTTTTTGAAACACGATTTTTTTTAAACACTAAAATTTTGAAATACAAGAATTTTTGAAATATGAGAACTTTTGAAAACATGAAATTTTTTTAAACTCGAGAATTTTTTAAAACCCGAAAATTTTTGAAAACACGAAAATTATGAAACACTAGAATTTTTGAAAACAAGAATTTTTTTAAAAACACGAAACTCTTGAAATACAAAAATTTTCTGAAAACACAAAAAGTTTTGAAACTCGAATTTTTTTGTTAGATTTTTTTATTTTTTAAAAGGACGTATCATATTTAACACGAACCGTGATATTTACCCAACATAGCGATGAGATCAACGACTTAGTGTCAAATCGATTCGTTGCTTTATTTATTAAAATTATTGAATATATAAAAAGAAATAAAAATATAAAAAATACAAAAATGCTAAAAATCAATAATATTAAAACGAAATGTCATGAAAATATCTGAAATAAATTACAAGTGGGTAAAAAGAAATTACCGAAAGGTTCAAAATTACGGCTTGAAGAATGGGATGCACGACCGGGGCTTTTTCTATTCCCTTTTCTCTTCTTTTTTTTCTTTCTTTTTTTTTCTTTTTTTCGTGGGTGTTGTTTGAATCTTACTTGGGGTTTGATTTTTGGGGAAAAATCCCCTTTTATAGTGTTGTTCTTGCAGGTGTTAGGTGGCTAGGGGAAGGAGGTCATCCCTTAGGTAGGTGGCCGGAAAATATGGGGTAGGTCTGTGAAATCCATGAATTTTTGGAGATTTTCCACGTATGAATTTGAACTATAAATGCTGATAAAACTATTGGGGTCAAGTGTAACTTTGAGAAAGATGAAGGGTTAAAATGTAATTTTGAAAAGTTTTAAGGCTAAAATGCAATTTTAAGAAAGTTTAGTGGTCAAAATGCAAATTTTTTAATTTTTTAATTTTTAAAAAATTTAAAATTAAACCCATAATTAAATAGGCAAAATTTAGTGCATCTGATAATGTTGCATTATTTAACGATTTAGATTGTGTATTTCACAAGATCATCGAAGATGGATTTAGAGATGTTGGTGACTTCATAATACCAACGGTGAAGGCGAATCCCAAGACTATAGTGTCGGCCTTAATTGGCAATATTCGTAGCCAATTAGGGTACACGCCTCTTCTGGAAGACTTGGATAGCTAAGCGAAGGTGTTGGAAAAGTTGCATGGTTGTGGGACACTTCATATAATGAAGTGTGGCGGTGGTGTCAGTCTTGGAGAGATATGTCCAGCGAAGATAATGAGACCTTGAAGCGGGCCGTACTAGAATGATCGATTGCTCGTGGATGCCAAGTATTCAAGCGTCTGTTTCGGACATTTAAGCAATGCTTAGAGACGCATTTCTATCTATGCCATTGGTACAAATTGATGATACCTTTATGTATGGTAGATATACGCATCGGCTATTGCTAGTCGTGTACAGGGATGGCGGTGGAGAATACTTCCAATTGCGTTTGCAATAACACCGAAGTCGGTGATGACCGGATTTCTTTCTATCTAGGTTAAAGGCATATGTTCGCTTCAACCCGATATATGCGTTATATCGGATCGGGGCCCTAGAATACTAGCCGCAATAGAGCGATGATGAAGCTGTGGCATCGCACATACCATCGATATTGCCTAAGGCATGTTAGTCCAACTACTACGAGCAATATCGATCTACAAGTGAACGACGATAAGTGACCAATATGGGTATGTAATATCTATTAATATAATTTCGTTTGTAATATTCAATTTATTCTTAATTGAAGAGTGGTATGTAATATTCGCTATCAACTTATATTGGTAGGGCACGAGATCAATAAGGACCGTTTTCACGAGATGTTGGCGAGTTTGCGCTCAGTTAATGAAAAAGGCACAAGCTACCTACGCAATATACCTTTCGAACAATGGATACAAGCATACGACGGTGGCCTATAATATGGTTATATGACCTCAAACCTGGCTGAATGCATAATTTTTTTTCTAAAAGGAACGCGTCATTTGCTAATAACATCAGTTGTGCAAGAGACATATTTTCGTTTAGCGGCATTATTTTCGAAGTGAGCAATGAGTTATAAAAGCCAAATGCAAGGAGGCCATGTATGGTGCGCGAAGGTCTTGCGAGAAATTAACAAGGGGAAGGCACGGGCCAACACCATGTACACAGTGTGTCACGATCGCGACAACCTATGGTTTCATGTGACGAGTTTGATGACCAAACCAAGGTATTGTTGCTCGCAATATCGTGTGCACTTGAGAGATAGGACTACGACCGTGGATATTTGATGCATTTCGTTACCCATGCGCTCATGTACTTGCGGCTTGTCAGAATCTCTGTCTGGATCCCATGAGCTATGTTGACGAAGTGTATAAAATTGAAAACATGTACAACGTGTGGAGACATGTATTCCCACTAGTCCCAGATGAACTTAAGTGGCCGTCTGTATCACTTGCTCCATATAAGCTGTTACCGAATAGAAAACTGTGGCACAAACCAAAAGGTCTACCTTGCTCGACTAGAATACGCAACAATATGGATATCTGAGAAACGGCCAACCAACGAAAGTTATGCTGATGGTGTAGGAACCCAAGCCATACATTTCGCTCGTGTCCAAATCGGAATAGTTGATAGTCTCCTTATCATTTTGTCTCTTGGTGACTATGAAAATTCTTTTAATTTCTTGATGAAAATGGTGAACTTTTGTAGAAGGACTAAGTTGCAAAACAAAAAAAAAGTTATTCAATTAATCTAAAATATCACCATCATCATTATTTTTCAGAATTATCTTTCTTGCTAAATGCTTATTTTATTTACAAGTAGGAGGAAAATAGGCATTAATTTGGTACTACAATGATATTTAAGATATATTAGAAGGAGGAAAAGAGGCATTAAGACTTTTTTCCCCCTTAAAATGCGATTTAAGGCCCCAATACCTACTTTTACCGAAAACCATGCACGAAAACTCCATGAACCGATAGCTTATATTCTTTCGAGCCTACGGAAAAAACCAAGACCAAAATCACGCATGTTAGGGAGACGAGGAGTCCATTAAATTCCACCAAAGACGATTCATTTCGTTTCCCTATTTTGCATGAGCATCACATAGAATCTCACAGTTGCTGCCTTTTCTTTTATAGCATACATAGAAACACAACAAGTTCCTTTACGTCCCAAGACTATTCTCTTCATTTTATATATATAACAACATTATTTATGCCTTAAACGAAGATCATGGAAAACACAGACCATTTTAAGGTTCTAAAGAGACGTTTGGCTTTTGATGATGAAGATTCCAACGACGTTTGCCGTTTCAAAGTTTTGTTACCCAATGGGACTAGTGTTGGACTAGTGTTGAAAAACCACAGTCCGAAATCTCATTTGAAGGTTTCGTTGACTTGATTAAGGACGCTTATGACATGTTTAAACGTCAATCTAGGTCGTTTAAAAGGAAAAGAATGATAGATTGGAAGAATGAAATATTATGTCTCGAGGATATAAATGGGGTTAAAACTAGGAGCAGGATTGATTTGCGCTGTTTTAAACCGCACAAGTGTCATATTTTAAAACTTCATGTGAGTCTGTTTAGATGTATTTAAAGACATGATAGAAGTAAAAGCATGTTTTTATTTTATTAAATATATAAAATTAAATTACAATTAGGATATTAAAAATAACTTTCATTTTATAAAAATAAAAAATTACAAAAATAAAAAAACTTTTATTTTATTAAAGATATAAAATTTGTAATAGGCCCATTTCGCTTCGGCCCATTTAAAACAAAAAATAAAAAACAAAATAAAAACCAATAAAATCATAGTTCAAGAACAACAATCATTATTTACAAAACAACAGAGCCCAATCGGCCCAAACTAATTTTAAACCCAAATTAAATTAAAATAAATTCAAAATCCCATTTCAAATCTGATTTTGGTGAACCCGAATAAGCCCAATCTTAATGGCCTGGACCCAAGCAGATCCAAGGCAGGATCATGAGAATAAATCCGACTCGCCCAAAATTGGCGAAACCCTAGAGGTTTACAGGCGTTCAGCGCCACTCGAGCAACCAAGTTTCCGTCGTGGGCCCAAAGATCCACGCCACTCTTCCATGAGCGGTGTAACATCCCAAAATGGGGTTATTTGGAATTTAATTATTTTTCTTATGTAAGAACTGCTAAGATATTATTTATGGAATAATAATGATCAATTTAAGGCTTTGTGTTGGCTCGATTTGGTAGGAAATTTTAGTTTTAATTTTTAAGGTAGGGAGCCTTAGCAAGAGGGTGTTATAAGAATAAATAAGGGAGCTTTTGACATAAAATAAGCTTGGAATAAGTGGCAAAGGAAGGGCCACTTGGGAGCTACACTTGACGCCACAAGGGGTGAGGAGAGCCTTGGTTCGAGTCATGAAATTCTCCTTTTGGCACCTTGTTTGGGCGGCAACAAGAGAGGAAAATGCTCAAATTTTATTTCATTAATAAAGGATAATATGAGCATTTTAAATTGTTTTTTTAATTGTTTTAATTCTTGAAATAATAAGGATAATATGAGTGTTTAAATTGTTACTATTAATTCTAGGGATAAATGATGAGGATAACATTAGTATTTTTCTACTTTGATAATTCTAAGGATAATAGAAGAATATTGAGGATTAATAAAGATTATTAGAATTAAATTCAAATTAATTGGAATTAATTTGAATGAGTGGCTTGGAGTGATTCAAGGAAGTTGATCAAAAGTTGAACTCCTTGTTGAAGAGGAGTAGGCGGCATGGAGTCTTGGTGAAGGGAGTGGGCGAATTCTTCATGCCATTTTACTTGGCAATTTCAGCTACCTTTTTTTCTTTTAGCACCTCTTTTCTTTTCTTTTTCCAAAACCGATTTCCTCCCTCACATTCTTCCTTTAATTTCTTTCTTCATAAAAGTCCTTTGGCGAAACTCTCCACTTCTCTTTTCTCTAAAATTCTCCTTCTCTACTTTTACTTACATTAGCGAATCTCCTTTTACTTTTCTTCTTTTCCTCACTAAAAATCCAGCCTTATTTAGGCAGCCATAGCGAATCTAATACCCTCTTGAAGTGCGAAACCTCACATTCCTCCTTGGTTGCACTTTGGCCGAATAGTCTTGATGGCGTTGATACTCGGGACTTCTTTGTAATTCAATCGATTATCAAGGTAAGGGATGGCGAACCCTCCTACATATTTTCTTTTCTTGTCGACTTATGGGATTGAATGGAAGCCGAAATTTGACAACTAGTAGCAAGAGTTCTAACCGGTGTTGAAATCGATGATAGGCACTTGGGATCTCAAAAGCAGAGAGATCGGATCGGCATTCTCGACATTCGGTTTTGGGTAGGTGGTGGTAAGTGTTTACTTATAAAAGATTACTCCTCTAATGATTAAGAAAAGCGAAAGCCATGGTTGCTAATATTGACCAAGCTGTAGTTTATGAACCAGATTTGCGATTGGTGCGAAGCTAGGATTCAGCGATTAGGTAAGGATCGCGGTACAAAATATGACCCTTTAAATAATTTGGTTTGGCCGAATGGCCATATTACTAACCTTGATAGTTGGTAGAATATAGGGGCAAGGACTTAGAGTGTGGCCGATTGATTATCTTGATTTAAGACTATCGTGGTAGCAGTGTGTACATACACACTATATAATATATTAACTATGCTTAACTTTGTGAATGCTCATTTTTATTAATGTAGCATTGGAATTCATACCAGATCGGTATAAGTGGTGATTCGGTAAGTACTGTTAATGTGATTTATTATTATTAATGCTTTTGGTAAGCATGATGTATTGACACATGAAATTTAAGAATGTGATGGCATGAAATATATGTATGTTTATCTGTTGTGGGATTGATGAGTGGAGGCGGTGATATTGTGCCGACGGGCACCGAGTGTTTTGGTAACACACCGTGACTATATGTCACCGGAGGTTTGGTACCTCCGGAGGTTTGGTACCTCAATAGCGACTTATCCACGTAGTTAACACCACCGTGGGTTGGCCCCACTTGAGATATGGGATCGTCGCCGGTGATTTGGTATCACACGATGGGTTGGCCCCATCACCCGATTTGTGTCTCTGGACACGGTGTTTTGGTAACACATTGTGACTATATGTCACCGGTGGTTTAGCACCACCGGTGGTTTGGTACCACAGCAGGGTGAGCGATGGCGTATGGTTGGCTAGGTTGGGTACACATTATTTTGCATATTAAATGTTATATGTTGTGTATGAAAATATTTTTAAAGCGGGAAGGGTTACATCTTGAGTCTTGGTGACTCACCTTCTCCATTAATTTTTCGGTGATGCTTAGATCGCGGACATGGGCCGGAGGGACTTGAGGAGGCCATGCGGTGGATTTAAATTTAAATAGACTTTGATTTTTTTTGTTATTTTAAATTTGGTTATTGGGTTGTTTTATTTTTGGATGTAATAAGGCCTCATCATACTTTACTTTAGTTATTTTCCTATATGTTGGATAATTTATTTTAATTAAAATTTGAATTACGTTTTCCAAATTAACACGAAAAATGTTTTATCGTGCCATCGAACACATCTGAAAATTTGTGTAATAACTTGACTTAATTGAATTTTCAAAGTGGACTAAGTATAATTTCAAAGAAGATAACTTAAAATGAGAAAGTTTTCAACAAAACTTAAGTGGATTTAGGAAATGGGTTTCAAAAAATTTTCTTAAGAACGACCCATATTAGGTCCTAACGTTTGGTAGGGTGTGAAATTATTACAAATTGGTATCGAGCCCGATTCGATTACTTCGGTGTGGGGTCCAAGGCCCAAAAATGTTTTAGTAGGCCTTATTAATTGTTTTTGGATTTTAAAGCAGCATGGCCCGAGTCTTGACACCGATCCACCAGTAAGTACCTCTAAACTTCTTTGTGAATTATATTCTGTAGAAGGGTAGGAAGCATGGAACGTAGATAGACTTATAGGAACTTGAACCCTAGGGTTAGATTACTCAAACACACAAGCAGTACATAAGACTTAATGAACTAAACCAACCTATGACTTAGTCATTGAGCTAGGGTGTGGTAACCCACACGCATGTCTAGGATTGGATCCGGAAGAGCACAGTATTTAAGCGGTCCTCGTGACTCACCTCCTCTTGCAGTATCCTACAGTGCGTAGCTTGGGTTCACCCTAACTCGAGAGGCTCGATGGTGTGGTAACCTCTCATGCGCATGTCTAGAAAGGTTCGGTGGGAGCTTGGTATTTAAGCAGATCGTGACTCACCTCCTCTCCACACGAAACACTGCACAGTGCGCAGCTTGGTTCACTCGACCAAGAGGGCTCGGTCATAGGCTAAACATAATGACTAAAACCCGAAAGGAATTAGCATGATTTTCAAAAAAAAAAACAACAAAACTTGGTTTTAAAACTTTTCAAATCACTCCTTCAAAAGTAAGAACAACTCTTTTACAATGTTTTCCCCGAAAAAGTTTGATTTGTGGAAAATTACGAAAATGCCCTTAGGGGTAAAATTACTAAAATACCCTTGGTCCATAAAACATCAACTCAATGATTTTGTCCAAAAATTTTAACTACTTCTCAAATAGTCAGCTCAGCTTTGGAAATCATCAATGAAACACCTTGGTTTTGGAAAAATTACGAAAACGCCCTCAACGTGTAAAATTACCAAAACGCCCCTGAGTACAAAATTTTTGCAACATCACCGTTTTAAGAAGGGAAAATTCTCAAAAAGGACCCTCAGAGTTTTACAATGATTAAAACACCCTTGATTTACAAAAAAAAAATTTCAAAATTACCCCTGATGGACAAAATTACCAAAATACCCTGGTTTTCGAAATAATGCCATAACCTCAAACCTTATCAATTTTTAATGATACCCTCCAGTGTTGGGAATTGCAAAAACAATCTACTTTACTAAAGTTTTAAAATCTCTTTTATTACATAAATACCCACAGAGGAAAATGACGAAAATACCACAGGTTAGAAATGGGCGAAATGTCAGAAGAAGCGAATAGGTATGGAAAGCATTAAGGAATGGATGCAAGAACTCCCTTGTGTGAACTAAGATAGAAGACTGAAACCTTGTTTGCACGAAAGAATCTCTAATTAAAATTTCTTCATAAAATTTTTTCATGAGTAATGAAGTGGAACAAACGCTAATACATAAAATTTCTCTTAATCGATTAAAAGCGCAGTAGATAGAATGAGTTCTAGAGGACGTGGGCGCCGTGGGCGTAGGGGTAGGATGACCGTGTCGAAACACATTAGGTCGGACAGGGGGTTAAGCGATGTACCACCGCCACCACCTCCTCCTTTTGGAGCGGAGGAGCGAGGATCGAGGACGGAGGAGGCGGTATCTCAAGCGGTGTTGCAGTACTCGAATTGGTGGTGAGGTGGTGGAAATTTAGGAGCTCGAAATCTGTTCCCGGCGGATTGATCAAACGATTTGAGGTGTTAAAGGTGTGTCGGGGTGGCACCAGTGTAGCAGCAGTATTGGTGGAATCTCTGAAAAGGATAATGGATGATCTTGACCGAGGAGGAAAAAAAGTGAAAGGGCGGTGTCGCTTCTAAAGGATGAAGCGTGCAGTGGTGGTGACGATTCGTGATGGCGCTTCTGGTAGATGATTTGACTTGGGAATATTTCAAAACCGCCATCGGAAGAAGTATGTGGGCACCGGCTACACCGACGCTGTGAGAGGAAGGCTTTTCAGGTCTAATACAAGGAACTAAGTCCGTGGCCGAGTACGAGGCGAGTTTACGAGGCCGAGTAGGTATGCTAGAGGCATCGTGGCTCACTGAACACGAATGGCCGTGTCCGCTTTGAGGACGGACTCGAGATGACTTGAGGTTCTTGATTGCCCATGACAAGTTCGTGAGTTTTCATCTCTGGTGGAAAAGGCTAAAGTAGCCGAGGGGATCAAGGAGGCCGTGAGGTAGAATTATAGTAGAAATAATCAGAAGAGAGGATTTGGGTCAATTTGGATCCGATGGTAATGATCAGAAGAAGGCTAGGCAGAGTGGGCCAAATCAGGTGACAAGGCGTAGCTAATAATCGAGGCCGACTCGGTCAATCGTTGTGGGAAGTCCCATTGGGGAGGTTGCTCGGCCGGCGATAGAGGATGTTTTGAGTGTGGGTCTTTTGAACATCGGTCGAGATTGTCCGGAAGTGAGCTCGAAATCGGCGGAGGCGAACCGTCTCGGGACGAAATGTGGGACCGCAGAGGGTCGTGGTAATGGCAGAGGAAGCAATGGTCCTAATCGAGGTCGAGGAACTTCGAGGCGAGGGTTCGAGCAACACAGAGGCTAAGCGGCTGGCTTAGTCTATCTGTGGCGTCATGAGAGGTGGCCTTGCCGGATGTCATAACCCAGACGCGTTTGATTTTGGTCTCCTTATTATGCATTAATTGATGTGGGGTCTACACATTCGCACGTAGCCGATGGTGTAGTAGAGACTTTGAACCTAGACTCGAGGCTATTGCTAGGGAGATGGCCGTAGTGAGTCCTTTAGGTCATTCGTAGTGGTAGACAAACTTTTTAGGACGTACCCTAGAACTCCAAGGGTCGATTCGGTCGATCGATGGAACTACCATTCGGGAGTTCGATTTGATCCTGGAATGGATTGGTGGCTAAGTGTCGGTAATTTGGATTCTTGGCTAAGCGCATGGTTCTAAGACGGTGAGGGTGGTGAAATGGTTATGATAGGTGATAGAAGGAATTACCTATCCAATGTGGTGTCTGCCTTGAAGGCGAAAAAGATGGTTAAGAAGGGTTGTAAGGCGTATTTGGTTCGAATCATGCTTTGGAAGCTAAGGAGTCGATGGTTGGAAAGGTCCGAATGGTTGGGGAGTTTGTTGATGTGTTCCCGGAAGAACTTAGGTCCGCCTCCGGATCGGAAGTCGAATTGATATAGACTTGATACCGGAACGGCACATGTCTATAGCACCTTCAATGGCACCAAAAGAATTGGTGGAGTGAAGGCTCGATTCAAAGCTCTTGGATAAGGGTTTATTCGACCTAGTATATCTCCGTGGGGAGCGCTGTATTGTTTGTCAAGAAGAAGGGCGGTTCTATACGGATGTGCATCGACTACCGTCGATTAAACAAGTTAACGATCAAAAACAAGTACCCATTGCCTCGGATCGATGACTTGTTTGACCGATTGAAGAAGCGTCGGTGTTTTCGAAGATAGACCTTAGGTCGGGTTACCATCAACTTAAGGTGAAGGGGGTCGATGTTCACAAGACGGCTTTTCGAACTCGGTATGGGCATTACGAGTTCCTGGTGATGCCATTCGGGTTGACCAATGCCCCGGTGGCGTTCATGGACTTAATGAATAGGGTATTTCAGCAGTACCTAGATCAATTCGTCGTAGTGTTCATAGACGACATATTGGTCTACTCAAAGACGGAGGAGGAGCACGACAAGCATTTACGGATAGTTCTACAAGTGTTGAGGAAAAAGCGTTATATGCCAAATTGATGAAATCACGAATTTTGGTGAGGAGGTGGCTTTCTTAGGTCACGTAGTGTCGGCGGAAGGATTAGAGTGGATCCCATAAGATTGAAGCGGTATTGGAGTGGAAACCGCCTAAGTCGGTGGCAGAGATACGGAGTTTTCTGGGGTTAGCAGGGTATTACCGGAGATTTGTGGAAGGGTTCTCTCTGATCGCAGCGCCGTTGACTAAGTTGCTAAGGAAAGGTGTTCCATTTGTATGGTCGGAGAAGCAGCAAGAAAGTTTTGATAAGCTGAGGAAGATTCTGACGGAAGCTCCGGTTTTAGTACAACCCGAGGCAGGGAAATTATTCACGATCTATTGTGATGCATCTCACCTTTGGTTTGGGGTGTGTGTTGATCTGAGATGGAAAGGTAGTAGCCTATCGTCCCGGCGACTAAGACCGCATGAGGTTAACTATCCAACTCACGACACAGGTTAGCATGTCGTCTTCGCCTTGAAGATATGGAGACATTATCTTTATGGAGAAAAGTCGGTAATTTATCACGGACCACAAAAGTTTGAGGTATCTTGACACACGAAGGATCTGAATCGAGACAATGGCCGATGGATTGAGTACATTAAAGGACTATGACTGCTCCATCGAATATCATCCGGGTAAGGCTAACGTGGTGGTGACGCGTTGGCCGGAAGGTTGTGGCGGTTTAAGAGCAATGTTTGCTCGATTGAGCCTCTATAACGATGGAAGCCTTTTGGCGAAACTTCAAGTTAAGCCAACATGGATCGAGGAGATTAAGAACAAGCAGTTAGTGGATGAAGGGTTAAATCTGAAGAGAATACAAGTTCGAGAATGGTGGTGTAGAGGGTATAGTGTATTTGGTGATGGTGTGCTATGTTTTCGGGGACGGCCTTGTATGCCAAAAGATATGGAGTTGAGGCGGAAAATTCTCCGGGATGCTCATAGCAGCCTTTCACGCTATGCATCCGGGAGGAAGCAAGATGTATGGAGATCTACTAAGCAGATTACGGTGGCGGGTTGAAGCGTGAGATAACGAATTCATGGGAAGTGTTTGGCGTGTCGGCGAGTTAAAGTGAACACCGTTGCCATCGGGCTACTTCAGCCGTAAAGATTCCTCAATGGAAATGGGAGAGGATCACTATGGACTTCGTCGGTGGTCTACCCCTTACGCCAAGAAAGATGCGATTTGGGTAATCGTAGACCGTCGACTAAATCGACTCACTTTATCTGGGTGAGAATGGACTACTCACTCGAAGCTAGCAAAGTTGTATGTGGCGAGATAGTCGATTGCATGGTGTACCGTGTCGCTTATCTCGAGATAGGGACCCAAGGTTCACTTCGAGGTTTTGGAAGCGTTACATCAGCGTTGGAGTGCGGTTAGATTTCAAGACTGACTTTCCATCCGCAGACAGACGAAGCGATCGAAAAAGGTCATCTGATCTTAGAAGATATCTTTGAGGGTTGTGTCACGAATTCGAGGTAGTTGGGAGGAATTCTTACCTCTAGCCGAAGTTCGCCTACAACAATAGCTACCAAGCGAGTATTCGATGGCACCATCTGAAGCCTTGTATGGGCGGAAATGCCGAACTCCGACGTGTTGGGCGGAGTTGGGTGAACGACAAGTGTTGGGCCCAGAATGGTAGCGAGGCGAAGACAAAGTCAAAGTGATTCGGTCTCGTCTCAAGGAAGCATCGAGATAAGGCGTAAGTCTTATGCCGATCTCAAACGTAAGAAATGGAGTATCTTTGTGGGAGATAAGGTTTTCTGAAGGTGTCGCCTTGGAAGAAGGTACTAAGATTTGGGCGAAAAGGAAGTCGAGCCCAAGATTCATTGGCCCATATCTGATCTTGAAGCGAGTTGGACCGGTAGCTTACCGACAGCTGCTGCCGCAGCGAGAGTTAAGCCGGATACATGACGTCTTTCACGTATCAATCTTTGAGGCAGTGTCGGTCGGATCCATCACATGTGGTGCCCGTGATGAAATTGAGGTTAACGCAGACTTATCTTTTGAGGAGGAAGGTTCAGATCTTGGATAGAGATATAAAGGTTCTACGTGAGGAAGTCGATGCCACTTAGTGAGAGTGCTATGGCGGAATCATGGTCTTGAGGAAGCTACGTGGGAACCCGAGGATGTGATCTGGTGGCAATACCCTCATCTGTTTTAGTTATGTAATTTCGGGACGAAATTTATTTTAAGGGGGGTAGAACTGTAACATCCCAAAAATGGGGTTATTTGGAATTTAATTATTTTTCTTATGTAAGAACTGCTAAGATATTATTTATGGAATAATAATGATCAATTTAAGGCTTTGTGTTGGCTCGATTTGGTAGGAAATTTTAGTTTTAATTTTTAAGGTAGGGAGCCTTAGCAAGAGGGTGTTATAAGAATAAATAAGGAGCTTTTGACATAAAATAAGCTTGGAATAAGTGGCAAAGGAAGGGCCACTTGGGAGCTACACTGACGCCACAAGGGGTGAGGAGAGCCTTGGTTCGAGTCATGAAATTCTCCTTTTGGCACCTTGTTTGGGCGGCAACAAGAGGAAAATGCTCAAATTTTATTTCATTAATAAAGGATAATATGAGCATTTTTAAATTGTTTTTTTTTAATTGTTTTAATTCTTGAAATAATAAGGATAATATGAGTGTTTAAATTGTTACTATTAATTCTAGGGATAAATGATGAGGATAACATTAGTATTTTTCTACTTTGATAATTCTAAGGATAATAGAAGAATATTGAGGATTAATAAAGATTATTAGGAATTAAATTCAAATTAATTGGAATTAATTTGAATGAGTGGCTTGGAGTGATTCAAGGAAGTTGATCAAAAGTTGAACTCCTTGTTGAAGAGGAGTGGGCGGCATGGAGTCTTGGTGAAGGGAGTGGGCCGAATTCTTCATGCCATTTTACTTGGCAATTTCGGCTACCTTTTTTTCTTTTAGCACCTCTTTTCTTTTCTTTTTCCAAAACCGATTTCCCTCCCTCACATTCTTCCTTTAATTTCTTTCTTCATAAAAGTCCTTTGGCCGAAACTCTCCACTTCTCTTTTCTCTAAAATTCTCCCTTCTCTACTTTTACTTACATTAGCCGAATCTCCCTTTTACTTTTCTTCTTTTTCCTCACTAAAAATCCAGCCTTATTTAGGCGCCATAGCGAATCTAATACCCTCTTGAAGTGCGAAACCTCACATTCCTCCTTGGTTGCACTTTGGTAGAATAGTGCGATGGCGTTGATACTCAGGACTTCTTTGTAATTCAATCGATTATCAAGGTAAGGGATGGCGAACCCTCCTACGTATTTTCTTTTTCTTGTCGACTTATGGGATTGAATGGAAGCGAAATTTCGGTAACTAGTAGCAAGAGTTCTAACCGGTGTTGAAATCGATGATAGGCACTTGAATCTCAAAAGCAGAGAGATCGGATCGGCATTCTCGACATTCGGTTTTGGGTAGGTGGTGGTAAGTGTTTATTTATAAAAGATTACTCCTCTAATGATTAAGAAAAGCGAAAGCCATGGTTGCTAATATTGACCAAGCTGTAGTTTATGAACAGTTTGCGATTCGGTGTGAAGCTAGGATTCAAGCGATTAGGTAAGGATCTTGGTACAAAATATGACCCTTTAAATAATTTGGTTTGGCCGAATGGCCATATTACTAACCTTGATAGTTGGTAGAATATAGGGGCAAGGACTTAGAGTGTGGCCGATTGATTATCTTGGATTTAAGACTATCGTGGTAACAGTGTGTACATACACACTATATAATATATTAACTATGCTTAACTTTGTGAATGCTCATTTTATTAATGTAGCATTGGAATTCATACCGGATCGGTATAAGTGGTGATTCGGTAAGTACACATTAATGTGATTTATTATTATTAATGCTTTTGGTAAGCATGATGTATTGACACATGAAATTTAAGAATGTGATGGCATGAAATATATGTATGTTTATCTGCTGTGGGATTGATGAGTGGAGGCGGTGATATTGTGCCGCGGGCACCGATGTTTTAGTAACACACCGTGACTATATGTCACCGGAGGTTTGGTACCTCCGAGGTTTGGTACCTCAATAGCGACTTATCCCCGTGGTTAACACCACCGTGGGTTGGCCCCACTTGAGATATGGGATCGTCTGCCGGTGATTTGGTATCACACGATGGGTTGGCCCCATCACCCGATTTGTGTCTCTGGACACCGGTGTTTTGGTAACACATTGTGACTATATGTCACCGGTGGTTTGGCACCACCAGTGGTTTGGTACCACAACAGGGTGAGACAATGGCGTATGGTTGGCTAGGTTGGGTACACATTATTTTGCATATTAAATGTTATATGTTGTGTATGAAAAATATTTTTAAAGCGGGAAGGGTTACATCTTGAGTCTTGGTGACTCACCTTCTCCATTAATTTTTCAGTGATGCTTAGATCGCGGACATGGGCCGGAGGGACTTGAGGAGGCCATGCGGTGGATTTAAATTTAAATAGACTTTGATTTTTTTTGTTATTTTAAATTTGGTTATTGGGTTGTTTTATTTTTGGATGTAATAAGGCCTCATCATACTTTACTTTAGTTATTTTCCTATATGTTGGATAATTTATTTTAATTAAAATTTGAATTACACGTTTTCTAAATTAACACGAAAAATGTTTTATCGTGCCATCGGGCACATCTGAAAATTTGTGTAATAACTTGACTTAATTGAATTTTCAAAGTGGACTAAGTATAATTTCAGCAAGATAACTTAAAATGAGAAAGTTTTCAACAAAACTTAAGTGGATTTAGGAAATGGGTTTCAAAAAAATTTTCTTCAGAATTAACCCATATTCGGTCCTAACGTTTGGGCGGGTGTGAAATTTATTACAACGGCTTCAGTCAAAGATGGCCACATCTGCAGCTTGATGTACACAGAACCTCACGAGAAGAAACGCGAAAGCGGTACCCAAATTGCGATATCTGAGGATAACAAAAGCGTGTATTTGATTTGATTTTTTCTTTTTGGCTATAAAAGAGCCTAATGTAAACACCGATGGGGATCCTCATTTTTCATACACGCACTCACGCATACAAGCGAGAGAAATACACAAGAAATATTGAATCAAAGCGTAAAAATATAAAAGGTTATTTTAAATATCTCTTGGCTTTCATTTTTCCTTTTCAAAGATGTTTCTATCGTTTAAAAATAAAAGAATAGAGAGTTTACCTTCGGAAAAGATCATCGGACGTCTTTCTTCGTCATACTCGAAGCGGAGAAGTCCTTTGAGGTTTGAAATATGGAGGCATTTGGTTGGTTTTGAAAGAAAGCTTTTGAAAAAGGCCTGATTCAACCATTAATCACCGTTTATCATGGTGTTATGGTGATCGGACGGCCTCTTTCTTGCGACGAAAAAGCAAGATTGCGGCTGGAGGCAGAGAAAAGAGGGGATTAAGGTTTCAACAAAAAGAGTTTTGATAGCTTTAGGGTTGTTTTAAGGGATTAAAAGTTATTAAGGAAACGACACCGTTTGGACTCAATTTAATAGTATCAAAACGGCGCCGTGCGAACTACCTGATCCAACCTAATCCAGTACCCATAGATCAGCGCGTTTTGACGGTGTCGTACTGTTTTTCAATTAAATATGTTATACATTTCATTGTTCTTTTAATTGAGTTATACAATTTGTGCGTTATTTCAATCTAGACCCGCTCTCGTCTGCGTTTTGAATATAGAAATATTTTCTAAATCGATCCCTTATTTTTTATGCTAAGTTCAATACGATCCTTGATTTTGTTTAGATGATTTTGCTTACTCATGAAATAGTCTTCTAATATTATTTTTATTTCAATTAGGTGTTAATTTTGTAACTTAATTTTATGGCATTAAATTTATTTATCGTTCAAGCTATTTTAATTAAATTATTTTGAAATTGATTCTATAATGTTTTAATTTATTTTATTTACATGTATTTGGTTAATTGGTATTGTACAAATATATAATTTCAAAAGCACATATTAAGCATTTCTTTAATTATTTATATAATTTTAAATTTAAATATAATTATATGATATTATCTTGTACATACATACATATATAATGATAAGATTATTTTTTATTTTTACATATTATTTTATATATACATTTCCTCCTTAATTTATCCATATGAATATCTTGTTTCTTTTAAATTTATGTATATACCTATATATTTCTATTATAAATTTAATATACATAGTCTTTCATTTTATTGTATATTTTAACTTATTTCAAACATTTTTATATACTATTACTTACATATGTTTTGTATATATATTCTTTCATATACTATGTTTTGTGTTTTATATAATTCATTCCAAATTTTAAATCTAGATTTTGTAAACTCATTTAGAAATTACTCCATTTTAAACAATTTCATAAATCTTAGATTTTAAACTCCATTTTTATACATTTGTTAGCATTCAAAATTTTGTTCTATATTGCCATTCTCAATTTTGAAGAATTATTATATATTGTAGCTTAATGATTTTGATTGTTAATATATGTCTTTTAAACCATGTGGTTACTATTATTGTATATTTGTATGTTTAAATTATTTTCTATAATTACTATTCATATATATGATGTTGAGTTTATATGTATCTCATGCTTAATGCTATATTTGTGCTTTTTGTTATTATTTTATGTTTCAAACCCCAATATATTCAAGCCTTTATTAAATGTTTTATTTCATTAAAATGCATTTTGAGCCAATTTAAGATTGCATATTTAAAAATAAGGTAATATTTGTGTGTTTAGAAGTTCGAAGATTACATCCTAACGTGCTGGGTGTCAATTTTCCGTTCAACTAAATAACCAAATACCCTTTTTTAATTGCATGTTTTGAAGATTAAAGACGATCTCGGTGTCGAGGTATAAACGTGTTATATTCTAACGCACTGGATATGATATTTTTATTACTTTGAAATGAGTTAATCTTGAGATTCAATTTAAGGTTAATTAACCTTCTTTTAAAAAAATATATACCTTAAATATTTTCAAGTTTTCAATGCTAGGACATCATTTAATCAATTTGGTACCAATTTTGGGCTCACGAGGATGATAACTCTTCCTCATACGTAATCGACTCCCGAACCCGTTTTTTTATTTCGCAGGCCAAAATTAATTTTTAAAGATGAAACATTTCACGAGGTGATCCGATTACACCTAAACAAAAAAGATCGGTGGTGACTCCATGTTTTAAAGTCATCCGATTTTTCCAAAACTTTAAAATAAAAATGGTTTCACAAAAATTAAATTACAAAAAAACAACAACTTCTATTTTATTAAAGATATAAAATTAAATTACAAAAAATAAAAACAACTTTTATTTTATTAAAGATATTAAAATTAAATTACAAAAAATAAACAACAACTTTTATTTTATTAAAGATATAAAAATTAAATTACAAAAAGTAACTTTTATTTTATTAAAGATATTAAAATTAAATTACAATAAAAAATAAAAATTATTTTATTAAAGATATAAAATTAAATTATAAAAATAAAAAACAACTTTTATTTTATTAAAGATATAAAAACTAAATTACAATAAAAATAAACAACTTTTATTTTATTAAAGATATAAAATTAAATTACAAAAAAACAAAAACTTTTATTTTATTAAAGATATAAAATTAAATTACAAAAAATAAAAATAACTTTTATTTTATTAAAGATATAAAATTAAATTACAAAAAACAATTTTTATTTTATTAAAGATATAAAATTAAATTACAATAAAAAATAAATAAATTTTATTTTATTAAAGATATAAAATTAAATTACAAAAACAATTTTATTTTATTAAAGATATAAAATTAAATTACAATAAAAATAAATAACTTTTATTTTATTAAAGATATAAAATTAAATTACAAAAAATAAAAAACAACTTTTATTTTATTAAAGATAATTACAATACAAAAAAATTATTTTATTAAAGATATAAAATAAAATAAATTACAAAAAAACAACTTTTATTTTATTAAAGATATAAAAATAAAATAAATTACAATAAAAACAACTTTTATTTTATTAAAGATATAAAATAAAAAATTACAATAAAAATAAAAACAACTTTTATTTTATTAAAGATATAAAAATAAAAAATTACAATAAAAATAAAAACAACTTTTACTTTATTAAATATATAAAAATAAATTACAATAAAAATAAAAACAACTTTTATTTTATTAAATATATAAAAATAAATTACAATAAAAATAAAAACAACTTTTATTTTATTAAATATATAAAAATAAATTACAATAAAAATAAAAATGGCTATTAAAATCAATGTTGGTGCTTATTTAATCAAGGCCACATGGGGTGGTCGAATGATTCTGTATTGGATTCCTTCTTCTTCTAGCTTCCATGAGGATTGTGGAACCTCGGTGGGGTTTCGGTTTCTTCTCAGGGTCAGTTGTGGGTGTTGGGAGGATGACCCGCCTTGATAAAATAATGATCGGGAGGTGTTTGCACAAAACCATGGCGAGATGTCTCGAATCCTATAAGGCGAAGAAGACTGGTAAAAAGAAGAGCTCCCCGACAGTGCCTCATGCGATCCTCATGGACGGTGGCCTCAATATCGACCGCCACGGAGTAGTCGAAACGGACTCGAACCGGCCATGCATTCCAACTTCTTGGACCGGAAAAGGAAACATATAAGGGTTAGGATACATATAAGGGCTAAGGTATGCACCGCATAATCTGAAAAGGCTGTAATGTGGGTGTCATCGGCTGAAGTGTTGGGCCCAGTGATTGTGTCAGCGCTGTTGATGGGCCCAGTAATTGTGTCGTCGCTATTGATGGTCCCGTCTCATCACCCCTTCTCCTTGGATTTAAAGGGCCCCGTCGTTCCTTTTGTTCATGAAGTTGCCGTTGCCTCTCCTCTTCCGACAATAAATATGGCTTGCCATGGATCCTAAACCATGGCATGTATTTCGGCAAGCACGCTAACTCAGGAACGATGATCGGTTCCCGATTAGGGATATAATCATACCGGTTCTCCCACGATTCGATATATGCTGACCAATATCTTGGCCAATCCGTATGCAACTACCGTAAGTTGACTTTGTGCTCATCATCGAGCACCTCAGGTGCCATGGGAATCGGTTGTCGGAATCCAAATTGACGCAAAACCCGATCTGATTGGTGCATCTCCATGGTGGCATAGTTGATCAATGGAACCTTCACATCCAAATGTTCCGATTTTGAAAGAACTCCTCCGGAATTACTGCCCGAATTGATGGATCCTCGTATGGTGTCCATTCAAACTATATTAACATGATAAAAATATTAGTTATATACTAAATACTAAATATTAAATACTAAATACTAAATACTAAATACCAAATACTAAATAAGAAATACGAAATGACTATTTTATTACGAAAATATATTTTATTTAATACTTACTTGTGCTTCCGACCGTTGCTATAGTAGAAGTTGTATATCTTCATGCGATGTAGGTATTCCAACATAACTCGCCGAATAGTTCCCCCTAATTAAATAATTTTTTAGCATACAAATTATATTTTAAATCTACGTAATAATTGTAAAATCTAATATTAAATTTACCTCGTTATGAGTGGGAATGTATATGGGTGGTCGACTCGAGGACTTAAAAATGGAAATCGAAACCGTGCCCATGATTGCAGTAGTAATAGGCAACCTCCGATTTTTGCTTTATTCGGCCGCGTCGCCCCACACATATCCCGATACAATTTTGCTAGCACAGCAGACCCCCAACTCAATTCACCAGCTGCTCTAAAATCAACGAGTTTCAGCACCCATCTCAGATGTACGAGGTTTCGTAACAAGTCCGACATCAGATAGCCTCCAATCATTTCAAGAATGTATGCCCGAGCATACCGCATTCTTTCTATTTTGGTCGAATCATTATACGGCTTCGGGAATGTGTCTCGTAACCAGCCCATCTCGATCCGACCACCGTAAATGTTATCCGAAATAGCACCCAAAAGCTCGCAGCATACGACTCCCCAATTGCCAGAAGTTGCGGACCAGGTGACTATGTACCCATCCACCGGCAATTCTAATTGCAAATGCACGTCTTCCAGAGTGATAGTACATTTTCCGTATGAAAGATGGAAAGTGTGCGTCTGGGGTCTCCGCCTCTCTATCAACACACTGATTAACTTCGGGTCCAACTTGCACCCCCGGCCTATCGTGGTCACGTGCCAAAAACCCACTTCCCGCAGGTAATTCTCGATCAACAAATTGACTGGACCGAGATATATTATGAATATAGCATTACAACACCCGATCTACAGACTGTTTAAAAAATTATAAAATAAAATTTAATTAAAATTACATAAACCTAAAAAATATTAAATAGTATTGAAAAATTAAAATTAAAACTTACCATTGTCATTTGATCGACGGAGATGTGTTTATTGTCAAGACGAATTAATTCTCCGGCTGTTGCTAATATGATCAAATATTTTAAAATTTATCAAAAAATATATTTCAAAAAATTAAAAAAAGGGCTTTTTTGTAAATATTAAAGGACTATTGTGAAATTTGAGAGGAAGTTTAAAGGAATTTGAGAGAAATTTGAGAGAAAGTTGAGAGAAAAATGAGTAAGGACTTTTGTGTGAAAAAAATAAAAGGATGGGGGGTTTTTATTGTTTCCAACGGTAAAAAAAAATTGACCGTTGCAGGGGAAAAGCGCATCTGAGGGCTTTTGCCACATCAACAAAGCCCTCAAAGACGCGTTTTTGGTGATGTGGCACAAAGCGCCCCTCGTGGACGCTTCTTTCTTGATTCATACCTCAAAACGCTTGATGTGAACGCATTTTTGGGAGAAATAGCCCTTTTCGATAAATAATTATTTTTTCGACTCTTTTCCATAATTTTTTTTTTAAATTGATATTTTCTAGTCATTTGGCCAAAATCTAGAATTGTAAGCTTTGCAACTTTAAATTGGACATGAGAGTTTTTTTATTGAATAAATGCTACATTATTTTTTAACAAAATTCCTTTATTTTAAATTATTATATTAATAAAATCATTTAATTTTTAATTGTATTTCAACCTTATACATAAAATAATATTTTCTCTTTTAACTTTTCATCATTTAATTTTTCACTTTCTAAAATCACCCTCAATTTTAAATATGAAAAATCTAAATTTGTTTGTATAAAAAAATCTAAATTTGTTAATTGCATCTAAATCATTCATGAGTCGGATCACTCTTATCAAAATTTTAAGTCTATTTGCTAGGCCCAAGTTTGGCCAAAAAAATACTTAAAATTTTGTCCAAATTTGATTCGGATAAAATGTTAAAACCAGAACTTAACTCGCCCACTTGAATTAATTTTTTATATAAAAATATTAAAAATACGTTAAAATATTAAAAATTAAAATAAATATTTCGCTAATAAATTAAAAATAAATTTAAAAATATTTATACTTAGATAAAATTAACAATAAAATAAGAGTTATATAATATCTAAATAATAATAATAAAATAGTAGTAACAACAAGAAAATAATAATTTTTTGTCTTTTGTTAATTCAAGTCGGACCGAGCTTAAACTAAAAAAGCATAACTTTAATCTTGAGTCTTGACTCATTTTTAAACAATCTTATTTTTAACCCAAACTTATTTTGGATTTTATTTGTACCAAAAAAAAAAAAAATCAATGAGAACTGTACTTAACCCGGTTGAGTCGGAGCTCCATGACCCGAACAGCCATTTATTTTCAGTTCTTTGTTACGCAAAAAGGGAAAAAAAAAAAACCAGCTCATGAAAATGGCATGGTCAAATGCTCTGTTTCAGATTCACATCAAATCCCCTTCGATCCCTTCTCTCCATTTCCCACATTCCCTCCCAAAAAGATCCCCATTCCTTCTTAGTCCTAACCCTATAAATCCCATTCCCATATCCCTCAGAATGCAATTCCTTCACAGACCCAACGCTGTCCCACTCGTATCAAGAGCCATGGACATCATCCAATCGTCTCCTCCCACGTGGCAATCCGCAGTCCTCAGTAACCTCTTGATCTTCGTCGTCGGCACCCCACTTTTAGTGGCGGGGCTTTCTCTCGGAATTTGTGCTGCGTTCTTGCTTGGCACTCTCACTTGGCGCGCTTTTGGCTCCCCTGGGTTTCTCCTCGTTGCTTCGTACTTCGTTATTGTGAGTTGCTAAGAATATATTATGAATTGTAGCTGAATTATGGGATTTAAGTTAAATTTTGGAAATTGGGTTTTCATTTTGTATCCATGTGGTATTAAAAGTTAATTGCTTTGGAGAATTAGCTGTCATTTTTGGTAGTATGGCAAGGAAAATAAACTTAATTTATGTCGAAAGGTTACTTTTTAATTAGTGAGCTATTAAAGTTTGATTAGTTTTATTTAGTGAAATTGATTGTACTAGGTGAAATGAGGTCAAAAGATTAACAAAAGTTACTTGATGGTTTCTAGCATTTTAGCTGAAATAAAGTCCTGTATGAAATGATATAATATTTTAGTTTTCTATTATGGCTTGTTTTCCTTGCAAAGTATGAATCTTGAATTAGTTCCTGCCTCCCTCTTCTAATTCTCCTTACCCATTTCCAGTTGAAAGTTAATTGAAATTCCATGTGATTTTGTGTTATAATTCCAGTTCATAATCTGAATGGAGACAATAATTTTGGATGAAGGAGCTTTAAGCAGTGGGAAAAATCCATAATAATTGGTAATTCTCTAAATCTCTAAACAATCTTACATCTCTTTGTCATGCCTGTCAAACATAGTTGGTATAACTATGTTCAATTGTTTATTATGCTTAGCTATTGGTTTAATCATTTTTAATTTTTCATTCCCCCTGCTCCCCCCCAAAAAAAAAGTTTGTCTGAGCAATGAGTTTTTCTCAAAATCAATTTCCAAGGCCATTTTATTTGATTATGACTTCGTGAGTAAAACATGTTTGTATTTGTTAGGGAACAGTAGTAACAAAAGTGAAAATGGCTCAAAAGGAGGCCCAAGGGGTTGCTGAGAAGAGGAAAGGAAGAAGAGGACCCGGGAGTGTAATTGGGTCCAGTGCTGCTGGTTGTGTATGTGCTGTTCTAACAATATATGGAGTTGGCGGAGAGGCATTTACACGTCTTTGGCGACTTGGTTTTATTGCTAGTTTCTGTACTAAGTTGAGTGATACAGTGTCAAGTGAGATTGGGAAAGCATATGGCAAAACAACGTAAGTAGTGCATCTCTGTTTGTTAATGTATAGGCGCTTTAGATTAACTGTATTAATAATTCTCCTTAGTTCATTCTAAAGAAAGGATATTTCAAATCAAGTGGAATTTAGATCCCTTATGGTTATTGCTATATTTGAACGCTATTATTGTCATATATGCTGGTGATAAAGGTCTCTTTGACATCCTATATACAAACAAAATTTGTGAGTGTTAATATTGCCTCAACTCTTTTTTTTTCTTTAAAGGTTTATGCCCATTGCTACTTTTTTTTTTTTACTGTTAAACTACTCCTTAGAATTGCAAATATAAAGTGTGTGATGTGCCAAAATGAACAGGTACCTGGTGACAAACTTTCAGATTGTTCCTAGGGGAACAGAAGGAGCTGTCAGTGTTGAAGGAACTGTTGCTGGACTTCTAGCATCTATACTGCTTGCCACTATTGGTTGTCTATTGGGGGAGGTAGTACTTGCTATGTACTCATACCATGTGAATAATTTGTTCTGCCATTCATGATACCATATTTTTTAATAACAAGCATTATTGTGATCATTACAAAATGTTTACACCTTGTAAGAACCTGGAATTTTTTCTATTCTCCGCAACAATAGACTAATCGGTAGTGACATGTTAAGAAAACAATACTGGTGGGGTGGTGCCTAGATGGAATAATTTTGCAGATATAAGTTGTTGAAGGTGTATTTTAGATGGTTAAAGGTGTTTTTCAAAGGGAACTCTTAGTAAAATAGCAGATCATGATATATTTATAAATTGAATTTGGCATCTCAGTTTAGGTGTGTACGACCTTTGTGAGCATTATTTTGCTGGGAACTTAAATTTCAATTTAATATAGTTCAGGAATTACAATTTGGTAAATTGGATAGTATTTTCAAGGGGAAGGAGAATTAAATTAGTTGAAACTGACTTTTGTTGTTAGTGGTTTTTTGTTTGTGAGTGGATGAGGTTGTCACTCTAGCCTTGCTGCATCTTTAGCTAGGATTTTCTAAAATTTTTATATTTATCCCTAAGGTTATGGTGTTGTTCTTAATATGACTCCATAACCTCAATACACTTTCAATCTAAATATGATCTATAGCTTCTAGAGAATGCATAAATGAAATATGGGTATTTGAATTTATAGAGATGTTCTAAGCTTCTGTTTTTTCCTTTTTCATTTATCTTTGCAAGCAGATAAATGTACCTGAGGTATTGATATGTGTAATAGCATCCCGGATTGCTAATCTTGGTGAGAGCATAATTGGTCCTGCATTCCAAGGGAAAGAAGGGTTTCGTTGGTTAAGGAATCATTTGAATAATAGGATGGTTTCTATCATCCTGTTTTCTTAACCATTTTTTCTTAAATTTAGTGCCTATGTATCTTCTAGATTTTAGTGTTACTTATGAATTAGGCTTGATTGTATATGAATGTATGGTTTGATGTGGTATATCGATGAGATGATTACATGTATATCATTTTGTGGACTCTCGTTATGTTGGATCTGGCTGCATTCCTAAAGCTGTAGTGAGGAAGAATTATATACCCACTGTTTTGGGGTAAAGAAGATGGAATGGTAAATTTAGAGAGATCAACCTGTTATAAAACTGCCTGCTAAGGATTAATTCTAGTCTTAATTTTCATTCGATGAAAACGTGGTATTGTGCATGTAATATGATGTTATGTTGGTCTGATTCTTCTTTTTGCTTTGAAGTATATATGTTCAACATATAGTCACACAAGAAATACGGAGATATGACCTTCAAGATACGTGATAAAGTTTAGCACGAATCTCTATCAGACATTAACCTGAATTTGAGCGAAATATCTGGGTTGGCCATATATAAATCTGCCTAGGATCTATTATCTTAGCATATTTATATGCTTTTCATTATAAATTGAAACTTGGATCCTTTAACCATATTGATTTTGGTTTTCATCTTGCAATGAACAATGATCTTTGTTAATGTCATCAACATATCCATAGGTGCATTTTGGCGGTCTTAATGCAACAACTACTCCAAAAGCGGCAAATGTAAATGTAAGTTCACCCCATCATCTCTTTTGCGATGTCAGGTAATATTGCAGAGTTCATCGACACTGCAATCGACATATTGCAATGTGGGAAAAGAAGAAAAGAAGACTAATTGGGTCAAACAATGACTTAAAATTTTGTGGTTATTAAAATTGTTGGAATTCCTAAGATTAAGGACAAAAAACTTACCTTATTACTAGAAGTTCCCTTGTAAATAAAAACTAATCCCAGTCACTGATTCTTAGGAAGCTACTGTTTTTTTAGGGATTGTTTCCTTAATTGTGTTAATTCCTCTCTTTATAACTGTAAACTTATTAGCAGAATAATATAATCTTTTTTCTCTAAGTTTGTTCATGGTACTAGAGCTCTAGGATTCATTCGATCCTACTCATTCGTCTCTAATCTCCCTTCCTAAAAATCCCTCCGGTTTAGTCCTCCTCCCATGGGTGATGTTAATGAAACTCGTCTAAACGAGACTTCACAAATAACTCGAATGTCAATCGGGAATCACTCAAGGTGAACTTAATTCTCACTTATAATCACCAATCATCGGCTAGATGGGAAGAACTTCTTGTAATGGTCTTAATCGGTCCTTATGGTGATTCGTGGTCGTGGCAAATTAGGGTACATCAATGTAGAAATTCCACGACCAACCACAGCTGACCTTGCTTATGCCACTTGGGAACTCAACAACTCAATTGTAATGGCTTGGCTTAATTAATTCGATGGAAGGCCATATAAGTCGCACCTATCTCCTTTTCAAAACTGCAAAAGACATGTGGGATGCAGTAAAAAAAAAACTACTTGGATCTTGGAAACGCCTCCTAAGTTAAAGTATATTCGACAAGGGATACTCGAAGTAACTCACTACTACAACAATCTGAAAATTTTGTGGCAGGATCTGGATATGTACTATGAGGCAGATTGGGATGAAGGCTTAGAATACACTAAGTTTATGACTCACCTCAACAATGGACGTCTTTATGAATTTCTAGCAGGACTGAATCGTGAGTTAGATGAGGTCCGTGGCCGAATTCTGGGCAGATCACCTCTCCCAACCATCGGTGAAGCATTTGCAAAAGTTAGAAGAGAAGAAAAGTGTTGTCTTGTCATGATGGGAGATTCAAAGGAACCTAAACCTGTGACACCTCTTGGCAATCGGCTTACTGAGACCTCTGCCCTCATCTCCAGATGTCCACAACCACAAAAACTACGTGCTGAAAATGATTTTGAATCAACCAGACCATGGTGTAACCACTGCAACCGTGTTGGTCATACAAAGGAAAAGTGCTTCAAACTCCATAGTTATCCTGAAAAAAAACAGAAGGATAATAAGACTGCCCTGTTATCCTCCACTGCTGCAGATGATGTTCTCAATGTTCGCCTAACTAAAACCCAACTTGAGACTCTCTATAAGATACTTGGTACTTCCACTGCTCATGGATCTCTAGCCACTAAAGGTACTGCCCTCAACATTGCCTTTGAATTTAATAATCAATCCTCTTAGATACTCGATTCGGGTGCTTACGATCACATGACAAGTAACTCCACGTTGTTTCACACTTACATCCATTGTCATAACAAGTCCTGAATCAGATAGTCGATTTCTTACTCACCGTATTTGGAGTAGGAGAAGTATAAATAACAGAGAATTTTTCTCTCGATAAAGTCCTACATGTCCCAAACTTATCCTGTAATTTACTTTCAATCAGTAAACTGACTAAGGATGACAAAATTCTTGCTGAATTTTCTGCAATTGGTTGTGTGATACAGGAACAGAGGTTGGGGAGGATGATTGGCACTGTTAAAGTTGATGATGGACTATATATTTGGAATAAAGACAACACACAAGGGGGATTGGCTCTATCCACTTCAAAAGAGGACACGATTATGTTATGGCACCGTAGGTTAGGGCATCCAAATTTTTTGTATTTGAAGAAACATCTTTCGCTGTTATTTTGAAATAAAAGTATTAATTCCTTGAAGTGTGAAATTTGCCAATTATCCAAACATACCCGTATGCCATACCCATTAAAACCATATATCCAATTCCAACCATTTTCATTAATCTACAGTGACCTATGGAGAGCTAGCCAAGTGAAAAATATTACGGGGGCTAGGTAGTTTATAACATTCATTGATGATTACACTAGGGTCTGTTGGGTCTATCTCCTCAAAGAAAAATCTGAAACACCTAAAATATTCCAAAATTTTCACTTAATAGTTCGAACCCAGTTTAACTCTACCATACATACTCTCCACATTGACAATGGGAGAGAATACTTAACTCTGTCCTAAGCCCATATCTTTTTGACCAAGGCATGATACACCAAAGCTCTTGTCCTGACACTCCTCAACAAAACGAAATTTTCGAGAGAAAAAATTGAGATCGCCTTGCTGTTGCTCGAGCCATAATGTTCACCATGAATGTTCCAAAATACTTGTGGGGAGAGGCTGTCCTCACTGCCTGCTATCTCATAAATCGAATGCCATCAAAGGTCCTCAATTTCCAAACACCTCTAATTACCCTTCTAAAGGCCTTTCCTCTATTTCGTGTTCCTAATCTTCCAGCTAAAATATTCGGTTGCAAAGCTTTTGTCCATAACCATTAACCAAATCAATCTAAACTTGATCCTCGAGCCCACACCTGCATCTTCATTGGATATTCCCCTACACAAAAAGGCTATAAGTGTTACTCACCAACCTTGCGCCGAATATTTATCTCTCGGGATGTTACCTTCTTTGAAAATGAATCATACTTTGTAGTATCTCATCTTCAGGGGGAGACTTTCAATGAAGATGAGACCTTTAATACTCTCCTTATCATACCTCATGATCTTACCACTACTGTCACAAACAAGCCTAACAACTAAGGTGCTATCCCAGATTTAGATACGCCTAACAACCCTGGTGCTATCCCAGATTTAGATACTGTTTCCCCTGTGCAGCAAGAAGTTAGCACGATCCTTCCCAATAATAATACCACCACCGAAGTGCAACAGCTTCTTGATAAAGGAAAACAGCAAAAACAGGTTCTCGAAATACAGTTTACTCCCGACGAAATCGTCCTCTTGAAACTGATACAGCAGTGTCAATTACATCCCCAACTGAGGACTATTCTAAAATAGAAGTCTCACCTCTGTCACTATCAATCTATTTTCCAATTGCAATGAGAAAGGGCACAAGGAGCTGCACTCAACACCCTATTTCTCGGTTTGTGTCCTATGAAAATTTATCTAAGTCTTACAAAGTTTTTGTGACTAATGTTGATTCTGTAAAAACTTCAAAAAATATAGAAGAGGCTCTTGAATCAGCTGAGTGGAGACAAGCTGTGATGGAAGAAATGAAGGCCCTCAAACACAATGAAACATGGGAAGTCTCGGATCTACCTAAGGGAAAAAAATAATAGGATGCAAATGGATCTTCACTACGAAATTTAAACCCGATGGCCGTATTGATCGATACAAGGCTCGACTTGTGGTTAAGGGCTTCACCCAAACTTATGGTTTTGATTACGACGAGACGTTTGCACCAGTTGCCAAGCTAAACACGATTCTAATCCTCCTATCTCTTGCTGCCAATCTTGGTTGGCACTTGACTCAATTGGATGTAGAAAATGCTTTCCTCAATGGGAAATTAAATGAGGAGTCAGACATGGATTTCCCACGGGTTTGAAGAAAGTAAGGGCCAAGTGTGTAAGTTGAAGAAGTCCTTGTATGGGTCAAACAATCTCCACAAAGTGGTTCAAATTAATTGCAAAAATTATGACTAGCGTAAATTATATTCAAGGACAAAGTGCACCACACCATGTTCTACAAGCACTCAAAAAAGGGAAAATAATGCATCCTTATCATTTATGTGGACGATATAATATTAACAGAAGATGACTCAAGTGAAATCGTGAGGTTGAAAGAATTCATTGGTATAGAGTTCGAACTTAAAGACTTGGGGAATCTTAAATACTTTCTTGGTATGGAGGTAGCAAGGTCCCAAACAGGTATTTCTATCTCCCAAAGGAAATATGTTCTTGATCTATTGTCGGTTGGTTTGATGGGCTGCAAACCAGCCGAAACTCTTATGGAATTTAACCTTAAATTGGGAACCCAGCGAGGATGGAGAAGAAATTGATGGGAGAGATATCAACGACTAGTAGGAAGACTCATCTAACTATCTTACACCCGCCCAAACATAGCCTTCAGTGTGAGTGTTATTAGTCAATACATGCATGCCCCGAGGGAGAAGCACTTGGAAGTTGCATATAGAATATTAAGGTATCTAAAAGGAACTCTTGGTAAAGGCCTGCATTTCAAGAAAATTGCCAACCAGAATGTGAGTCTACACTGATGCAGATTAAGGTGTTCATTAACGATAGACGCCTACAAGTGGCTATTGTAGTTATGTTTGGGGTAACCTCGTGACGGGAGAAGCAAAAAAATCTGTTGTAGCACGCAAAGAAAGGCAGAGGCAAGCGAGTATCGAGCGGATCTCATGGTATATGCGAAGGAGTTCGATACAAAGACTCATGGGGAACTAAAAGTGCCTTACACTAGGCCTATGAAGATGTCTTGTGACAACCAGCAAATTGTCGAGATAGCACATAATCCGTGCATCACGATCGCACCAAACATGTGGAAATAGATCGCCACTTTATAAAAGAAAAATACACTCGTGAGAAGTGTGCATCACCCACCTACCTACTAGACAACAAGTTGCGGATGTGTTAACTAAAAGTTTGAGCGAAACATGTCTGAGGAACTTATTGGCAAGTCGGGTTTGATAAACATCTACACTCCAACTTGAGGAGAAGTGTTGGAATTCCTAAGATTAAAGATGTAAAACTTACCTTATTACTAAAGTTCCTTGTAAATAAAAACTAATCTCACCACCGATTCTTAGAAAGTTACTATTTTTTAGGGATTTTTTCCTTGATTGTGTTAATTCTTCTCTTTATAACTGTAAACTAATTAGTAGAATAATAGAATTTTTTTTCTCTAAGTTTGTTCAAAAACCATCATTATTGTTGGCATGGAAGGAACGGTGAAAACATACCTTGCACGGTGTATTTATACTGATTGTCAAGTTCTGGAAATTTTTGACAATATAATTTGGGTGAATATTTTGGATGATTTTGATTTAGGTAAAATTGCAAGAAAAATTATTCAGTCTCTTGTAGGTTTGGAGCATGACTCTTTGCGTCTCCTAACATTAGTTCCATTGTAAAGTCTGTTAGATAGAATTCAGCGAAAGATTGTTAACAAGAAATCACTTCTTGTTCTAGATGGTGTGGGGAGATATGATTGTGATGATTGGGAAGCACTTAAAGCTGTTTTTCAACATGGCATGTCGGGGAGTGGGATTATAGTGATTACTCATGAGCACTCCGTTGCAGAAGGAACGAAATTATCTTATATATTTTGTTTGGGAAAGCTGTCTGATGAGTTGTGTTGGATGACACTTCGTGAAGTTGGATTGAATGATGATACTTTTGAATATGCAGTAGAGGATTTAAGAAGGGAACTTGCAAGGAGGTGTGAAGGACTACCCTTTGCTGTAAAGGTTATGGGAGATGCTATATGAAATTTTGACTTTGGAATAAGAGGATAGGATGTTTTTATGAGAAATTGTATTTGAAAATCTCCTAGAATACTCAAATATATGTCTAAAGTTTTATCACTATCTTATTGCGATCTGCCTTTACCTGTAAGACGGTGCTTATCATATTGGGCTATCTTCCCCAATAGCTTTGAGATTTCGAAAACTCTTTTGGTGCAACACTGGATGGCACAATGTTATCTGTACTCATTTGATAATTTAGAAATGGAACTAAAAGGTGAAGAGTACTTTAAATGCTTAAAAGCTCATTCATATTTCCAATATTGTAGCAGAGATGGTGGTATGCTTACTTGTAAGATGCATATCATAGTACATGATTGTGTCCAATCTTTAGTACATGATTGTGTCCAACCTTTGTTCCCAAATAATTTAATGATGTGGTTCGAGTCTGCTAAACAGCTGGTCTTAAATTTATCTTCTTGGACGGAGGAGGTCAAAGTTGTTAGCGCTCATCATTTGATAATGATGATTGCTCAATGAGTTGGTTTTCCCATGGGCATTAGTGGTGCGGAGAAATTATAATCCCTTGTTGCTGTTACTCAAGGGTGTTTGATAAGTAGTCAAGCATTATCTAACTTATTTAAACAATCCAAACATCTGAAGTTATTGGATTTGAGCTTGACTAGTGGGTGGCATAATTATTTTGGGTCATCTAGACAAGGTAATATACTAGATGAAATTACTGTGGAAATCTGTGGATTGATTAATTTGAGGTACCTTAGCTTGGTCAAGAAAGTATTGAAGATATTACCGTAAACATTGTGTGACTTGCATAATTTGCTATCCTTGGATCTTACTGGTTGTAGTAGTCTTAGAAAATTGCCAGATGGAATGGGGAAATTAATGAACTTGAGGTATTTCTATACCTAGTTTTGCCCTAGTATAACTTCCTATCCAAAAGGGTTTAGCTGCTTAACTTGTCTTAGAGAATTAACCAATGTCTTTGCTAGAGTTGATCACAATGATGTAAAGGAATTTAGTCTTGGAGATTTTGAAAAGTTGAACAACCTTTGTGGACATGTTAAGTAAAAGCGGTAGGAAATGTGATAGATCACGAGATGAGGCTATTAGAGCTAACCTTTGGAACAAGAAGGATCTTGTGATGTCGAAATAAATCTGAAGGGATATAGGAAAGAAAGCTAATACGCTATAAAGAAAGCATTAAACCCGCCTTCTTAGTTGAATATAGAGTTCGTAGGTTGGTGGTTCTAGTCCAGAAATGTAAGGATGTTGCAAAGCAACAGGTAGTCTCTATGTCTCATTTTCTCTTTTGTTGTAGCTTTGATGGTTCAAATTTAACATTTACTCCTATGATTCATTCAAACCCAACACCAACTTACAAACTTTATATTCAAGTCGGAAGGCGGGTTTAATGCTTTCTTTATAGCGTCTTGGCTTTCTTTCCCTATATCTCCATCCAAATTTATTTTGATACTGTCAAGATCCTTCTTGTTCTAAAGGTTAGCTCTAATAGCCTCATCTGCATCTATAGCATTTCCTACCAGTTTCACACGAACATGTCCACAAAGGTTGTTCAACTTTTCAAAATCTCTAAGACTGAATTCCCTTGCATCATTGTGATAAGCTCTATGTAGCGACCTAAAATTTGCTTGGGCGCTAATTGAGAAAATTATTAAAAATTTGAAAACGGAGTTTCAATTTCATTTAAAAAAGAGAGTCGCCACCGATCTTTTTTTTTTAGGTGTGATCGGACGCCTAATAAATCCTTTTTTTAAAGAAAAATTATTTTTTTAATTTTCTTAAAAAAGGGCCTGTTTAAGTCTGCGTCAAAATTCCAAAAAAAAATGGTTCGGGAGTCGGTTACGCGCGAGAAAGGTATTAGCACCCTCGCGACGCCCAAAATTGGTATCTCGTTAAACGCGTGTTGTCTTAATTTTAAAAAATACAAGTTCAATTTAATATTTAATCGTGATCCGATTGAGACGAGAAATTTTTTTTAAAAAATAAGAGAATTTTAAGACTCGAGAATTTTAAAAAAAATGAGAATTTTTGAAAACACAATTTTTAAACCCAAAAATTTTGAAAACACGAAATTTTGGAAATACGAAAACTTTGAAAACACGAGAATTTTTTTTTGAAATACGAATTTTTTTTTGAAAACACGAAATTTTTGAAAACATGGAAATTTTAAAACACAAGAAATTTTTTTTGTTTAAAAAAATGAATTTTTTGAAAATACGAGAACTTTGAAAACACGAGAATTTTTTTTTGAAACACAATTTTTGAAAACACGAAATTTTTGAAATACGAAAACTTTGAAAACACGAGAATTTTTTTGAAACACGAATTTTTTTATAAAAAACACGAAAATTTTGAAATACGAGAATTTTTGAAAACACGAAATTTTTTTTTGAAAACACCAAATTTTTTAAAAACACGGAAATTTTAAAACAAAAAATTTTTGAAAATACTAAAATTTTGAAATCGAGAATTTTTAAAACACGAGAATTTTAAAACTCGAAAAATTTTTTAAACCCGAGAATTTTGAAAACACGAAAATTTTAAAATATAAATTTTGATAAATTACATATTATCGTATTATATACATCTTAAAACAAAATTTTGATAATTTTAAAAAATAACCACAAAAATAATCATTTTATTTTAAAACTCGATTTTTAGATTTTTTATTTTCAAAAAGCGTATCGTATTTAACACAAACCGATGATATTCACCCAACATAGCGATGAAATCAACGATTTAATGTTAAATCGATCGTTGCCTTATTTATTAAAATTATTAAAATTACAACTAGAATGAATATGCTAATTTTTCTAAAATCAAGAAAGAAAAGACATTTTAAAAATACCAATAAAATTAAATACTGAGATATCGTGAAATACATGTATATAAATTTAAAATAGGTTAAAAAAAGTTACCAAAAATTTGGGGTTGAGAATGAGCTTTCTCCTCTTTCTTTTTTTTTTTTTGAATTGAAGAATTGGGCCTAATCTCCTTTTTTTTCTGTTTTCTGATGGGCTTCTGAATTGGGTCCAAATTGGGCTTGCTGCTGGAACTCCCCGGGTCGGGTCGGGTCACGCGGGTCGGGTCGACTCGCTGTCTATTTTTTATTTTTTGTTTTTTTGTTTTCTTTTTTCCTTTTTTTTTCTTTTTCTTTCTTTTTTCTTTTTTCTTTCTTTTTCTTTTTCTTTTTCTTTTTCTTTCTTTCTTTCTTTCTTCTTCTTCCTTTTCTTCTCCTAGCCCGCCGTCGCCGCCATGGTCGACTCTGACTCCCCCGTCGGTGGTGAGCCTTCTCTCTTTCTTCTGTTGTTCTTCTTCCTCTTCTTTCCTC
Source organism: Gossypium rotundifolium (assembly GCA_025506655.1). NCBI lineage: Eukaryota > Viridiplantae > Streptophyta > Magnoliopsida > Malvales > Malvaceae > Gossypium > Gossypium rotundifolium. The sequence continues at coordinate 5,049,116 of CP106732.1, read as the reverse complement.
TTCTTTCCTTTCTTTTTTTGTGGATTTTTTTGAATGTTGATGGGGGTTTGATTTTTGGGAAAAAAATTCCCTTTTATAGTGTGTTTTTGCATGTAGCAAGTGGCTAGGGAAGGAGGCCATCCCTTAGGGTGGTGGAAAAATCGGGGTGGGTGCAAAAAATCTTTCAATTTTTGGAGATTTTCCGATGTAAGAATTGAACTATAAATCTGATAAAACTTTTGGGGTCAAAGTGTAATTTTAAGAAAGATAAAGGGGTAAAAATGTAATTTTGAAAAGTTTTAGGGCCAAATGTAATTTCAAGAAAGTTTAGGGGTTAAAATGTAAATTTTTTTAAAAAAAATTTTAAATTTTTTAAATTTTTTTAAAAATAAACCCATAATTAAGCCGGGCAAAATTTAGTGCTTACAGCTGCCCCTCTTTGTTCATCACTGTGAAACAGGGATAGAGTAAAAACTTAAAAGCACTAAATTTTGTTCGATTGTCCAATCCTTATTCTTTATTGAAAAATAGAAATCGAAAATAGCTTGGCATGCGACCCGAAGCTTAACTCACTTCTCGGATTATGAGTTGATCTTTGAAAAAGCAAAAATTGAAAATACCTCAGCGTGTGGCCTGAGGCTCAACTTACCTCTCGCAATATGAGTTGATTTTTTGAAAAATAGAAATTGAAAAATACATCGGCGTGTGACCCGAGGCTCAACTCACCTCTCGCATTATGAGTTAATTTTTTTAAAAAAGTAGAAATTAAAAAATACCTCGGCGTGTGACCTGAGGTTCAACTCACCTCTCGCATTATGAGTTGATTTTTGAAAAACAGAATTGAAAAATACCTCGCAGTGTGACTGAGGCTCAACTCACCTCTCGCATTATGAGTTGATTTTTGAAAAATGAGATTGAAAAATACCTCGGCGTGTGACCCGAGGCTTAACTCACCTCTCGCATTATGAGTTGATTTAAAAAATAAAATTGAAAAATACCTTGGCGTGTGACCCGAGGCTCAACTTACCTCTCGCATTATGAGTTGATTTTGAAAAGCGAAATTGAAAAATACCTCGGTGTGACTGAGGCTCAACTCACCTCTCGCATTATGAGTTAATTTTTGAAAAAAGAGATTGAAAATACATCGGCGTGTGACCCGAGGCTCAACTCACCTCTCGCATTATGAGTTGATTTTTGAAAACAGAAATTGAAAAATACCTCGGCGTGTGACTGAGGCTCAACTCACCTCTCGCATTATGAGTTGATTTTTGAAAAAGAATTGAAAATACCTCGGCATGTGACTGAGGTTCAACTCACCTCTTGCAATATGAGTTGATTTTTGAAAAACAGAAATTGAAAAATACCTCGGCGTGTGACCCGAGGCTCAACTCACCTCTCGCATTATGAGTTAATTTTTGAAAAACAGAAATTGAAAAATACCCCAGTGTGTGACCTGAGGCTCAACTCACCTCTCGCATTATGAGTTGATTTTTTTGAAAAAAAAATTAAAAAAATACCTCAGCGGCGTGAGACCTGAGGCTCAACTCACCTCTCGCAATATGAGTTGATTTTTTGAAAATAGAAATGAAATACTTTTAAAAATATCGAATTTCAAAACATATCATCCGGTGGAACTTGGATGTCTTATTTTCCTTGATTCAATACAACTATCATCAAAACCTCTTGCTCTTTGGAGTACCTTATATGTCATGCGTGATGTTATCATGATATGCACGTGTTTGTCTTAAATGCTTTCATGCCTACATGATTATGCCATGCGCTTTGGGCTTGTTTGTCATATATCCCTTTTCGTTACAATTTTCGTGATGGCCTGCATTCATTGCTTCGATTCTTGACTTCCCTTTCAGGTTTTGTACCCATCCTCGAGTAATCTGCGTTTCTCGTGTATCACCCTTTTGCCCCTTGTTGAACTTTGTCCTTGCTTTGAGGCTCTTGTACTTACTAAATTCTCATCCGGGTAATACTCAACATTTCTTTTGTTAGAGTATGTCATTTCACTATTTATCATTTAGACGAACCACACATGAGATGCATGAAAATAAGAATGTAGGTACGAAAGAAATACCTCACATTCATATTTATTTCAAAAGCAATAAGCAAAGAAAATTGACAAGGAAAAGCTCAATAAAGAAGACATTATAAAGAAAGGAAAGCGATTCAATTGTCACAAATGCTCTAGATATTCAACGCATGAACTTCTCACATTTCTTCATCCGGATCTCTTGAGCACGACTTCTTATGTAAAAGATTTTGAGCTTAAAATTGCTTCAAATATTGTAATCTCGCCATATGACTCCCCGTTCAAATCGTCTTGCTCTTTTTGTTCGAACCTCTTTCATTAGGACGCCTTTTCAGGTTTTCATCCTAATCTTTTTTTGTTTATCAAGACGCCCTTTCGGGTTTTCATCTTGATCTTCTTCTCCTTTTTTTGATCAAGATGCCCTTTTCGGGTTTTCGTCTTGATCTCTTTTTTTTCTTTTCCTTTTTTTATCAAGACGCCCTCCTCGAGTTTTTATCTTGATCTTTTTTTAGGCATAGTACTTTTCACGGCATCCGAGTTCATTGGATTAGGTAACTCCTTCCCATCCATCTCGGTGAGAATCAAAGCTCCACCAGAGAAAGCCTTCTTTCTGACGTCGACCCTTCCCAATTTGGTGCCCATTTTCCTCGAAAGTCTTTTTGTATTGGAAGAATCTTTCTCGATCGAGTTCCCCTCGCGAATTCTCTTGGCCGCACCTTCTTGTTATGACCCATGATCATTCTCTTCGGTACATCTGTTCATGATTTGCCTTCAAGCGTTTTTCTTCGATAAGATTTAGTTGGTCATATCGAGCTCGAACCCATTCTGATTTTTCTAATTTCGACTCCATTAAGACTCGTGAGAGGGATCTCAACTTCAATGGGCATGATGCCTCCATTCCATAGACCCGGAGAAAGGAGTTGCTCCAGTAGATGTCACGCGGATGTGCGATATGCATCTAAGCGAATGGTAGCTTCGTGCCGATCTTTATATGTCTCGATCATTTTCCCAATAATCCTCTTAATGTTTTTGTTAGCCGCTTCTCTTGCTCCGTTCATCTTTGGGCGATAGGGTGAGGAATTATGATGCTTTATTTGAAATTACTCGCACTTCTTTCATCATCTTGTTGTTCAGATTTAAGCGTTATCTCGAAATTATTCTCTCGAACAAACCGTATCGACATATGATTTCTTTTTTAAGAACTTACAAGCTGCGGTTTTTGTCACACTAGCAAACGAAGCGGCTTCTACCCATTTTGTGAAGTAATCTATAACCACAAAAATAAACCGGTGGCCATTAGAAGCTTTTGGAGAAATTGGACCTATGACATCCATGCCCCACATAGAAAAAGGCCACGGAGAAGTCATGACATGAAGGGCGAAAGGGCTGCATGAATTTTTTCACCGTAAATTTGACATTTGTGGCACCTTCGTGCGTAACTAATGCAGTCGCTTTGCATCGTCAGCCAGTAATAACCGAGTCTCATAATCTGCCTGGCCATAGTGAAACTATTGGATGCGTCCCACAATTTTTTTCATGGACATCTTCAAGTATTTTCCTAGCTTCAACAGCATCCACGCATCTCAGGAGCACTTGATCTTTTCTTCTTTTGTACAGAATGTCCCCATCAAGAACAAATCCTACCGCCATTCTTCTGATTGTTCTTTTGTCGTTTTCATTTGCTTGCTCGGGATAATTTTAATTCTTGACATATTCTAAGATATCATGGAACCATAGCAATCCATCTGTCTCTTTTTAAATGCTACAACAATGTGCAGGGACCTCATATATGCTCATTTGAAAGGCATTATTTACATTTCTCTGTTTGCTTTGAACATTGAAGCGGGGTGGCCAAGGCATCGACCAATTGGTTTTCTTCGTGGGAAGTAGTTAAAAGTCACTTCTTTGAATTCTTTGACCAGCTCCATACGAGATCGTAATATTTGACCAATTTCAAATCTCTCACTTCTCAATCTCCACGGTTTGGTAAGTCACCAATCTTTGAGTCTCCGTACACTTCTAAGATTTTGATGTTTAGTTCAATAGTCTTGCGAAGGCCCATGATGCAAGCCTCATATTCTCGCTATATTATTGGTACTGAAGAAATTTAATCGGTAGTGAGTGGATAATGGTTCCCTTACGGTGACACTAAGACTGCTCCAATCTCATGCCCCAATGCATTCGATGCACCATCAAAGCTCATCTTCCATGATTTCTCTTTTGACGACTCACACTCTTTTTACGCAATGCACATCAAATCCTCGTCTGGGAAATCAAATCTCAAAACTCATATTCCTCCGTGGTTCGAGTTGCTTTAAAAGTCATTCTATCGCTCCCCCTTTATCGACTTTTAACTCACATATATAATGTCGTACTCAAGCGGTGGGATCTGCCATCGTGCCATTCTTCACGAAAGTGCGGTGATTCCATCATGTATTTTATTGGGTCCAGCTTTGAAACTAACCACGTCGTATGATTCAACATATATTGTTTGAGCCTTCGAACTGCCCAGACCAAAGCACAACAGAATTTTTCAATTGACGGGTACTTTGCTTCATACTCTGTGAACTTCTTATTGAGATAGTAGATCGCCCTTTCTCTTTTCCCCGACTCATCATGTTGCCCCAGTACGCAACCCATTGAATTTTCGAACACAGTTAGATACAATATTAACGGTCTTCCGGAGTTGGCGGTACTAGCAGAGGTTAGACAAATCTTGTTTTATCTTGTCAAAAGCCACTTGACACTTCTCGTCCCATTCTCCGAGTTGTGTTTTCGAAGAATTGAAAAATTAGGTCCTGTTGGTTGGTAAGTTGAGCAATGAATCGAGCGATGTAGTTCAACCTCCTAAAATTCTCGACTTCTTTTTTGTGTACGCGGAGGTGGTAGTTCTTTTATGGCTTTTATCTTATCTGGATCAACCTCAATACCTCTCTCACTAACAATGAAGCCGAGTAATTTTCCGAGGTAGCCCCGACGTACACTTGGTTTGGATTAAGCTTCACCGGAACTTTCTTAGTCTTTCGAACAATTTCTTGAGGTTAGAATATGCTCTCTTTCCCCGAGATTTGGCAATCATATCATCAACATAAACTTCTATCTCTTTGTGCATCATGTCATGGAATAGCATCACCATTGCCCTCCGATATGTTGTCCGGCATTCTTTAATCCAAGCGGCATCACCTTGTAGTAAAATGTTCCCCACATCGTTCTGAAGGTAGTTTTTCCATTTCTCGGGAGCCATCTTTATCGATTATAACGAAAATTCATCCATAGAAGAAAACAATAAATGTTTTTTGTGTTATCCACCAACGTCGATGTGTGCAAGGAAAATTATCTTTAGGATTTGCTCGATTCGGATCGCGATAATCTCGCACATTCATACCTTACCGTCTTTCTTGATCTGGGACTATGTTAGCTACCCATTCGGGTATTTGGAGACTTGTAGGAAGCTTGACATCAAATTATTTCTTGACTTTTCTTTTATCTTTAATAAGATTTCAGTCTCATTCGTCTAAACTTACATTGAATAGGTTTGCATTACGGTTTCGTTGGGAGTCTATGGACCACTACATCCTCGTTCAACCCTGGCATGTCTTGATACGACCATGCAAATACATCTTTATACTCACGAAGCAAGGCGATCAAATCATGTTTGGTGTTATCTGAAATGGAGGTCCCAATCTTCACTTCTTGCCTCTTTTCTTCATTTCCCAAGTTCACTGTCTCAACAGATTCTTGATGGGGTAGGATCTGTTTATCTTCTTGTTCTATCATTCTTTGTAAGTCAGGAGACGAGACATAATCTTCAGCATTTTCCTCAGCTTCTAATTCTCCTAAACAAATAGTTTTCTAAATCGATTTGGGACTTGTAACAGGATTGCTTATGTCGTTGATATCTGAGCACCTGAAAGGTGAATGGAAAAGAAAACTATAGAGGAGTATCAAAGTATTGGAACCAACAAGCATAATGTTATGGCATGATATGAGGTATATGTAAGAACAGACTGTGAGAAGAAGGAATAATTATGAAGTTAATAAGAATGAAAAGACCATGACAAAATGCATCTCCATTAATGTTCATTTAAATAATAAAGAGCAAACATAAGCTCTTACAAAAGAATCCCACTATTACTTAGGGCACACAAAAGTGAGTTAACATTGAGCATTACTCGGAGAGGACTTAGAAACTACGAGAAGATCCACATGATCAATTGTTCAAAAGCGAATCTAGGAGGACAAGGCGTATCATCTCCTTTGTCAATAACATTTATACTGACGTTCTGAAGACCCCTTTCAATCAATAACAACGTCCTTCGTGAATTATCTCGCATTGGGTACATCATTCCTGCAGATGTAAATGTTTTTGACAAAGGAGGATACGCTATGGGCTTCCATCCCAATTCCTGGCCTGAGGCTCTTGTAATCCTCCTTTCTTGATCTTTTTGCAACTGTTTTCTTCTTTGTCGACATCAGACTTGAACCTAAACCAGTCGAGCCTTGTGGTGTCTTGGCTTTAGTGCTCTAACTATCCCTTGCGATATTTTCCCAAACCTTTCTTGTTTGGGCTCCTTTCCCAGTCGACAATTCCCATTTGGTATTCTTTGTGACTTAGGCGTGGGAATCTTATTTCCTTCATCAAAAATGTAGCATTGATAAATTGAAAGACGGAAGGAACATTCTCTGCATCTTTGTTTACTTCAATGTAGGGTGCGTCGATGAGATAGATGCGACAATGTCTTCTTCTGGCGATCGTGATCAGCGGCTATCCGGATAAACTTTACTTTTGATGGAGAGATAAAGGAGCCCCAATGAATGGATCCAAGGCCTTCCTAAAAGGCAATTATCTGAAGCGTGATGTCCATGACACGGAACTCGATATCATATGTACATGGGCCCACTTCAGAGAATCTCGATCTTTCCATGACCTCTCGTCGTGTCCCATCAAATGCCCTTCATCAGAGTGACAAGGCCTCGGATAAGACATATCAATTGGCGACTTAGAAAACATGGCCAAAGGCATGACATTGAGTCTGAACCCATTGTCAATGAGCACATTCGGTGATATATAACCGCACAATCTGGTTGTAATGTGCAATGCTTTCATGGAGCCCTCTGGTTTGGTGGCATTTCGTCATCACTAAAGAGATGAAATTATCCGCATTTAAGTTGTTCACCCACCTATCAAGCTTTTCAATGATATCGTTGTTAGCCATACGCTTGATTCAACACTTTCAAAGAAAGCATTTCGATGTGGTTCGAGTTTAACAAAGAGAGATAACACCAAATTCTTCTTGCATTGTTTGTTCAATTGCTCCACGACATTATATTCACTTGTGTTTGATGAACTTCAAGAATTCATGTGCTTCATCCTCATTCACGGTCTTTTAATCTCTTGCTTTCGGGCGTATTTCAACATCAACCTTAGCATCATGCATTGGTGCCTTTCCTTTCGATTGAGTCAACGACTTTCTTCTTTGATTCACCTATTTCGGAGAATAACACCTCCATTGCGGTAAAGTGTCCTACTCGCTAATATCTCCAATCCACGACCTTTGACTTTTCACCTTCGTACAACAATATTAACATCATATTTCCATGGTGCTGCCTTATTGTCCTTGTAAGGAAAAGGAGATGGCACTTCAATCACCACATTTGGTTTGACTTCCTTTTCTTGGCCTCGTAATAAATCACCGAGTCGATCGGCTCATAAGGGATAGTTGATGGTTGATTATCGAGGCGCATATTTCCCTTTTCTCGGCCTCATCCATTTTATCAACGGTCTTGACCTCATTGTTATCCATCATGTCCTGAAGTAATTTTCTGAATCCCTCACAAGACTAGATGTCATGCCCTTCAACACCATGAAAATCACAAAAACATTGACGCTTTGTGTTTCCTTCTTTGAAAATTCTGTTGGGATAACAAAACGGCCCCTACCATTACCTCACAAACCTTCCGCAGAGGTGTCTTTATTTCAGAAACGTAACTTTTAGCTTGTCACATGTCTTCTTTTGTCACCGCGCTCACGTTCCCTTCAGTATGGTTAGGGAGCGGATTTTCAGCCACATTACTAGTGCCATCAAATCGTAAAATCCCTGCATCAATAAGACCTTGAACCCTTCTTTTAAAGGCTAGACAATTTTCTATAGAATGCCCCTGGTTTCCAGCATGGTACATGCAACTAGCATTAGGATCGTACCATTTTGGGTATGGAGGCTTCAAGGGTGTCATATAATGTGGGGATATTAATTATTTTTCCTATAATTTGGGCATAGCTCTCCGTGTAATCTGGAATAGAGGTGAATTGAGGTTTTTCAAGATTGGGTCTTGTCAGTTTTTGTTCATTTTTGGGTTGGCTTTGAGCAGGCATGGTATTTGGTGGGAACATGGTGAATGGTCTTTGGTTATTTGTGGCATAGACGGGGTAAGGAGGAGGTGCTTGATAGTAAGTGCTTTGGGGAGGAAAATAGAAGTTTGAAGGTGGGCAATATCGGGGTTGTGATGGGTTGAGTATGGGTTAGAAGTGTAGTGTCTCTTAGTTCCCACCATATTGGCTTCTGCCTCTTTTTTCTTTATGGGTACTGCCCTTTTCGAACCCTTAGAACCTTCCATCCTTACACTTTTGATAGTATTTTCTATAAGTTCCCCGGATATTACAATATCTGCGAAATCTTTCGTGGCGTTTCCTACCAATTTTTCGTAAAACGGCGCTTTCAAAGTGTTGATGAAGAGGACTATTATCTCTGTTTTTATTAATAGGGGTTCTACTTGGGCCGAGATATCCCTTCACCTTTGAGCGTATTGTCTAAAAGTCTCTGTCGGCTTTTTTTCCATCATCTGCAGAGTTAATCGATCAGGCACCATGTCAGATACATGCTTGTATTGTTCACAAAATGCTCATGCTAAGTCTTTCCATGATCGGATCTTTTCTCTACTGAGTTGATTATACCATCGAAGAGTTGATCTAACTAAGCTGTCTTGGAAATAGTGTATTAGTAATTTATCCTCATTTACGTAACCAGTTATCTTCCGACAAAACATGATAAGATCGCCTTTGGACATCTCGTTCCATCATATTTTAAAATCGGCACTTTAAATTTGAGGAGAACTAGATCGGGCACCAAAGCGAGCTCTTTAGCTTTTCGGTCTGAGAGAAGACTTGAGTACCTTCTATCGCCTTAAGCCTTTCTTCCGAGCTCTATACTTATCCCGAACATCATGATCATCCATTTTCAACTGGCTATTTCTAGGATCATCTAAATCGGAACAATCGAATTGGCGGGATTGGCTCAAAGTTCGATCTGAACATACCTTGCTCTAGATGGCGGTGGTGCGGTCGTTACTCTGAGCTGCAGATTCCCTTTGAGGATATCCTCTTTGCATTGCTTGGGTGTGGCGGAGTGAATCCTAGAGGATAGGCGGATCTGATTAACTCTTGGTGGGGCTCTGTGATGTCGAGGCTCGCATGGGTCCTTTTCATTTGACCAAAGCTGTCATCATTTCCATCGTTTTGCCATTTGATCCCTTTGCTCGGCGATTCCTCTTGAGATCTTACCATCGATCTCTTGCTTCTTGTTGTGACTTAGCCAACTGCTTTGCAACTCTCTTTGGGTCCTTTCCATCCTTTCAATTCTTTCGTTGAGTTCGACATCCATAGTTCTAGCTCTTAGGCGTGTCCTATAAGAATGTCGTGATTCAGTTCTTAGTGTATGGCTGTGGATTATACTGGTTTAGCCTCGATAAATGATTAGAGTGATATGCATATGTAATAAATGGATGAATGAATAAATGACAAATGAATGTTAATTATGAATAAATATGCAAAAATTTGGTGTTGATTTCAAGATAGCCCCATATTTAGGCATTTCATTAATCAAAAGAGTCTATTACAAAGCGTTTTGCCGTCTACGATTTATGATTACACAAATTTCCTAGCCACATCGCCTTATTTTTCATTCGTTCTAGGAATTACGACATGTTTGATCCTTGTCTCGGAAGGAATTGGTAGCGAGATCTTACGCTTTGTCGATAATTGCACAATTTGCATAGCCGCCTATGCAATTTCATTAATCAAACCACCAAGATACATATCTTTTTCTTGGAAGCTCTTTCGTGAAACGAATGTCTCTGTCATCTTGGCCATTCTTTTCTTTTAGGGCTTTTAGGAGAGTATCCAAGTGTTCTTGATGAGCTTGCGGTGTATTTTCTAAATCTTGTATTTTCCTTCTTAGCTCTTGGCCTTTCGAATGACTAGTCATTAATTCTGCAGACGCAATTTCGTATTCAACATTCTTCTTCCTTACTTTATCATAGCACGAGCAGTTTTTCCTCTTCCTTCTTGGCTTTCCCTCTCCGAATTCCATCCCACCTTTGATGTTGCTTAATTCTTCCTTCCATTTAAATCGATGATTTGCCCGACCGCTATTCTTTATGGTGCCTCTTAACTTTATTTTCCAAATGAAGATCCTTTAAGTCATTTCTTACGATCTCGACTTCTTTCGGACTTTCTCGTTTACGGATTTTCAATTTGAACATCTATCTTGGTGGTAATTTTCCTCTTGAAGAGACTAATATCCGTAATGATGGCATTTTCATGTTCAAATTCACGTCTTGCTATTTCCGATTCGGACGGTATTTCTTCTGAGAATGGATTCTGAAAAATATAATCAGTTGGTGAGGTTTGTTGGTGAGAAAGATTGGCCGAAGGATGTCACCGAACAAGACTGGGTTTGATTTTTCGAACCTCCGCTAGAAGATATAACTTGGAGAGCACCATGGATCCGTCCTTGATTACGCTATACAAATCACGGAAGCCATGATTGGGTACCTTTACTCGGATTATGGGGAGGAGTTGGATATGCACCGTTAATGGTTCAAAGGCGGTTTGCTTCACGACAGTTCATACCAACTACTGGAGGATTAGCACATCGAGTTTGCTTTTACAATTGAAGGTTACATGAAAAAATCCGAGATCTTGCAAAGTCTTGGAAGGAAATCTACCTAATGGAGTTGGCTCGTATCTTTGATACTATCACTCAAGATTATGAAATATGGAGACAAAGGCGAGTAAATAGTCAACAAACCTCACCAACGAATTATATTTTTGAATCCTTTCTTAGAAAAAATCTTTCCGAACTGGAAATAGCAAGACATGAATTTGAGCGTGAAAAGGCCGATCATTACGGGATATTAGTTCTCTTCAAGAGGAAAATTACCAATGAAGATAGATGTTCAAATTGAAAATCCGAAACAAGAAAGTCCAGAAAGAAGTCGAGATCATGAGAAATGACTTAAAGGATCTTCATTTGGAAAATAAGAAATTAAGAGGCACCATAAAGAATAGCGAAATGGGCAAATCATCGACGGAATGGAAGGAAGAATTAAGCAACATCAAAGGTGGGATGGAATTACGGAGAGGAAGCGAAGAAGGAAGAGGAAAAAGTCGCTCGTCTATGATAGAGTTAAGGAAGAAGAATGTTGAATCTGGCTATGCGTCTGCAGAATTAATGACTAGTCGGTTTAGCGTCAAGAGCTAAGAAGAAAATACAAGATTTAGAAAATATATTGCAAGCCCATCAAGAACACTTGGATACTCCTAAAAGCCTTAGAAGAAAAGAATGGCCAAGATGAGAGACATTCGTGCTTACTGAAAAGAGCTCTCCAAGAAAAAGATATGTATCTTGGTGGTTTGATTAATGAAATTGCAAGGCAATATGCAAATTGTGCAATTATCGATGAAGCGAAGATCTCGATTACCAATTCCCTCCGAGACAAGGATCAAACATGTCAGAATTCCTAAAACGAGTGAAAAAAATAGGGCGATGTGGCTAGGAAATTTGTGTAACTGTTAAATCAGAGACGGCAAAACGTTTTGTAATAGACTCTTTTGATTAATGAAATGCCTAAACATGGGGCTATCTTGAAATCAACACCAAATTTTTGCATATTTATTCATAATTAACATTCATTCATCCATTCATTACATATGCATATCACTCTAATCATTCACTAAGGCTAAAACCGTATAATCCACAGTTGCGACACTACGAATCTGGAATCACGACATTCTTATAGGACACGTCTAAGAGCTAGAACTATGGATGCTGAACTCAACGAAATAATTGAAAGGATGGAAAGGACCCAAGAGAGTTGCAAGAAGCGATTGGCTAAGTCACAACAGAAGCAAGAGATCGATGGTAAGATCTTAAGAGGAATCGCTCGAGCAAAAGGATCAAATGGCCAAAATGATGGAGATGATGACAGCTTTGGTCAAAGGAAAAGGACCCATGCAGAGCCCTGACATCACAGAGCCCCAGTCAAGAGTTAATCAGGATCCGCTCTATCCTTCAAGATTCACTCCACCTCATGCCCATGCAATGCAAAGAGGATATCCTCAAAGGGAACCTGCAGGCTTAGAGTAACGACCTGCACCACCTGCTCACCTAGGGCAAGGTATATTCGTATCGAACCCCGGAGCTAATCCTGTCGACCCGATTGTTCCAGATTTAGATGATCCGGTAAAAATAGCCGGAGTTGAAAATAGATGATCATGATGTTCAAGATAAGTATAGAGTCGGAAAAAGGCTTAAGCGATAGAAGGTACTGAAGTCTTCTCTGCACTAAGTGCTAAAGAGCTCAGTTTGGTGCCCGATCTAGTTCTGCCTCTGAAATTTAAAGTGCCAGATTTTGAAAAATATGATGGAACGAGATGTCCAAAGGCGCATCTTATCATGTTTTGTCGGAAGATGACTAGTTACGTAAATGAGGATAAATTACTAATACACTGTTTCCAAGACGACGATCGGATCGGCTCTTGATGGTATAATCAACTCAAGAGAGAAAAGATCCGATCAAGGAAAGACTTAGCATCAAGATTTTGTGAACAATACAAGCATGTATCCGACATGGTGCCCGATCGATTAACTCGCAGATGATGGAAAAAGAAGCATGAGAGAAGACAATACGCCAAAGGTGGAGGGATATCTCTACCCAAGTAGAACCACGTGCTAACAAAAACATAGATAATATCCTCTTCATCAACACTTTGAAAGCGCCGATTTACGACAAATTGGTAGGAAGCCACAAAAGATTTCGCAGATATTGTAATATCCAGGGAACTTATAGAACATGCTATCAAGAGTGGAAGGATGGAAGGCTCCAGGGTTCAAAAGGCGATACCATAAAGAAAAAAGGCGAAGCCCATATGGTGGGAACCGAGAGACACTACACTTCTAACCCATACCCAACCCAATCACGACCCGATATTGCCCACCTTCAAATTTCTATTTTCCTCCCCAAAGCCCTTACTATCAAGCACCTCCTCCTTACCCGCCTATGCCACAAATAACCAAAGACCATTCACCATGTTCCCATCAAATACCATGCCTGCTCAAAGCCAACCCAAAAATGAACAAAAATTGACAAGACCTAACTCGAAAAACCTCAATTCACCCCTATTTCAGATTACATAGAGTAGGCTGAAGTTATTAGAAAATAATTAATATCCCACATTATATGGCACCCTGAAGCCTCCATACCCAAAATGGAACGATCCTAATGCTAGTTGCATGTACCATACCGAAACCGGGGCATTCTATAGAAAATTGTCTAGCCTTTAAAAGAAGGGTTCAAGGTCTTATTGATGCAGGATTTTACGATTTGATGGCACTAGTAATGTGGTTAAAAATCGCTCCCTAACCATATCAAGGGAGCGTGAACGCTGTGACAAAGAAGACGCATGACAAGCTAAAAGTTATGTTTCAAATAAAGACACCTCTGGAAGGTTTGGGAGGTAATGGTTAAAAGGGCCGTTTGTTATCCCAATGAATTTTCAAAGAAGGAAACACAAAGAGTCAATGTTTTGTGATTTTCATGGTATTGAAGGGCATGACATCCGATCTTGTGAGGATTCAAAAATTACTTGAGACATGATGGACAATAATAAGGTCAAGATCTTTGATAAAATGAATGAGGCCGAGGAAAGGAAATATCGCCTCGATAATCAACCATCAACTATCCCTTATAGTCGATCGGCCTCTAGTGATTTATTACGAGACCAAGAAGAAGGAAGTCAAACCAAATGTGGTGATTGAAGTGCCACCTCCTTTCCCTTACAAGGACAATAAGGCAGTACCATGGAAATATGATGTTAATATTGTTGTACCCGAAGGTGAAAAGTCAAAGGCTGTGATTGGAGATATTAGCAGAGTAGGACACTTCACCTGCAGCGGAGGTGTTATTCTCCAAATAGGTGAACCAAAGAAGAAAGCCGTTGACTCGAATCGAAAGGAAAGGCACCAATGCATGATATCGAGGTTGATGTTGAAATACACCGAAGCAAGAGATTAAAAGACACGTGAATGAGGATGAAGCACATGAATTCTTGAAGTTCATCAAACACATGAATATAATGTCGTGGAGCGATTGAACAAGCGATCGACAAGAATCTCAAGGTTATCTCTCTGTTGAACTCGAACCACATCGAAATGCTTTCTTTGAAAGTGTTGAATTAAGCGTATGTGGCGAGCAACGATCTGTTGAAAAGCTTGATAGGTGGGTGAACAACTTGAATGCGGATAATTTCATCTCTTTTAGTGACGACGAAATACCACCAAACGGTAGGGCTCCATAAAAGCATTGCACATTACAACCAGGTTGCAAGGGTTATATAATCACCGAATGTGCTCATTGACAATGGTCTCGACTCAATGTCATGCCTTTGGCCACGCTTTTCTAGTCGCCAATTGATATGTCTTATCCGAGGCCTTGTCACTCTGATGTAGGGCATTTGATGGAACACCACAAAAGGTCATGGAAAAGATCGAGATTCTCTGAAGTGGGCCCATGTACATATGATATCGAGTTCCGTGTCATAGACATTACGCTTTCAGATAATTGCCTTTTAGGAGGCTTGGATTCATTCTCAACAAGCGCCTTCATCTCTCCATCAAAAGTAAAGTTTATCTTGGATAGCCGCTGATCACGATCATTGGTGAAGAAGACATTGTTGCATCTATCTCTACCGACGCACCTTACATTGAAGTAAACAAAGATGCGAGAATGTTCCTTCCGTTCCTTCAATTTATCAATGCTACATTTGTTATTGAAGGAAATAAGATTCCCACGCCCAAGTCAAGGAATGCCAAAATGGGAATTAAGTCGACCGGGAAAGGAGCCCGAGCGAAGAAAGGTTTGGGAAAATATCGAGAGGATAGTTAGAGCACTAAAGCGAAGACACTACAAGGCTCGATACGGTTTAGGGTTCAAGCGGATGTACGACAAAGAAGAAAACAATTACAAAAGATCAAGAAAGGAGGATTGCAAGAGCTTGTGCCGTGAATTAGGTGGGAGCCCATAGCATATCCTCCTTTGTCAAAACATTTACATCTGCAGAATGATGTACCTGTGGTAGATAATTCACGGCTCATTGTTATTGATTGAAAGGGTCTTGAACGTCAAGATAAATGTTATTGACAAAGAAGATGATACAATTGAAGATGTTTCAATGATCGCCCTTGTCCTCCTAGATTCGTTTTGAATAATTGACCATCATTGTGGATCTTCTTGTAGTTTCTAAGTCCTCTCCGCAGTAATGATCAATGTTAACTCTCTTTTTGTGTGCCACTAAGTAATAGTGGAATTCTTTTGTAAGAGCTTATGTTTGCTCTTTATTATTTAAATGAACATTAATGGAGATGCATTTTGTCCTAATCTTTTCATTCTCATTATCTTCATAATTATTCCCCTTCTCACAGCCTATCCGTACATGTATCTCATATCATGCCATAACATTATGCTTGTTGGTTCCAATACTTTGATACTCCTCTATAGTTTTCTTTTCCATTCACCTTTCAGGTGCTCATATACTAACGACATGAATAATCCCGTTACAAGTCCTGAAATCGATTTCGAGAAAGCTATTTGTTTAGGAGAATTCGAAGCTGAGAAAAATGCTGAAGATTATGCCTCGTCTCCTAACTTACAAAGAATAATAGAACGAGAAGATAAATAGATCCTACCCCATCAAGAATCTGTTGAGACAGTGAACTTGAGAAATGAAGAAAAGAGGCAAGAAGTGAAGATTGGGACCTCCATTTCAGATAACACCAAACATGATTTGATCGCCTTGCTTCGTGAGTATAAAGATGTATTTGCATGGTCGTATCAAGACATGCCAGGGTTGAACGAAGATGTAGTGGTCTATAGACTCCCATTGAAACCAGAATGCAAACCTATTCAATGTAAACCGAGACGAATGAGACACGAAATGTCATAAAGATAAAAGAAGAAGTCAAGAAACAATTTGATGTCAAGCTTCCTACAAGTCTCCAAATACCGAATGGGTAGCTAACATAGTCTCGATCAAGAAAGACGGTAAGGTAATGAATGTGCGTGGATTATCGCGATCTGAATCGAGCAAGTCCTAAAGATAATTTTCCCTTGCCACACATCGATACGTTGATGGATAACACAGCAAAACATTCATTGTTTTCTTTCATGGATGGATTTTCGGGTTATAATCAAATAAAGATGGCTCCCGATGATATGGAAAAAACTACCTTTGTAATGATGTGGGGAACATTTTGCTACAAGGTGATGTCGTTCGAATTAAAGAATGCCGGGGCAACATATCAGAGGGCAATGGTGATGCTATTCCATGACATGATGCACAAAGAGATAGAAGTTTATATTGATGATATGATTGCCAAATCTCGGGGGGAAAGAGAGCATATTGGGAACCTCAAGAAATTGTTCGAAAGACTAAGAAAGTTCCAGCTGAAGCTTAATCCAGCCAAGTGTACATTCGGGGCTACCTCAGGAAAATTACTCGGCTTCATTGTTAGTGAGAGAAGTATTGAGGTGGATCCAGATAAGATAAAAGCCATACAAGAACTACCACCTCCGCGTACACAAGAAGAAGTCAGGGGATTTTTAGAGAGGTTAAACTACATCGCTCGATTCATTGCTCAACTTACCAACCAGTGTGACCCAATTTTTTGACTCCTTCGAAAACATGATCCGGGAGAGTGGAACGATGAGTGCCAAGTGGCTTTTGACAAAATAAAATAGTATTTGTCTAACCCTCCAGTGCTAGTACCGCTAACTCTCGAAAGACTGTTAATATTGTATCTAACTGTGTTCGAAAATTCAATGGGTTGTATACTGGGGCAACATGATGAGTCGGGGAAAGAGAAAGGCGATCTACTATCTCAAAGAAGAAGGTCACAGAGTATGAAGCAAAGTACCGTCAATTGAAAAATTCATTGTGCTTTGGTTTGGGCGATTCAAGGCTCGCATAATATATGTTGTATCATACGACGTGGTTAATTTCAAAGTGGACCCAATAAAATACATGATGGAATCACCGCACTTTCGGGAAGAATGGCACGATGGCGATCCTACTATCGAGTACGACATTGTATATGTGAGTCAAAAGTCAATAAAGGGAGCACGATAGTTGACTTCTTAGCAACTCGAACCACGGAAGAATATGAGCCATTGAGATTTGATTTCCCGACGAAGACTTGATGTGCATTATGTAAAAAGAGTGTGAGTCGTCAAAGAGAAATCATGGAAGATGAGCTTTGATGGTGCATCAAATGCATTGGGGCATGGGATTGGAGCAGTCTTAGTGTCACCAGAAGGGAACCATTATCCGTTCACTGCCAGATTAAATTTCTTCTGTACCAATAACGTAGCGGAATATGAGGCTTGCATCATGGGACTTCGCGACTATTGAACGAAACATCAAAATCTTAAAAGTGTACGGGACTCGGCGTTGGTGATTTACCAAATCAGGAGATTGGAAGTGAGGATTCAAATTGGTCAAATATCGCGATCTCGTATGAAGCGGTCAAAGAATTCAAAGAAGTGACTTTTAACTACTTCCCACGAGAAGAAAACCAATTGGTGATGCCTTGGCCACTTTGGCCTCAATGTTC
Source organism: Gossypium rotundifolium (assembly GCA_025506655.1). Taxonomy (NCBI): domain Eukaryota; kingdom Viridiplantae; phylum Streptophyta; class Magnoliopsida; order Malvales; family Malvaceae; genus Gossypium; species Gossypium rotundifolium. Next base: position 5,031,152 of record CP106732.1, on the reverse strand, counting down.
AAAGCATCCAGAGAAAGAAATAATGCCTCTCCAAATGAGCATATATGAGGTCCCCGCACATTGTTTTAGCATTGAAAAGAGATGATGGATGGTAGTGGTTCCATGATATCTTAGAATATGTCAAGAATCAAAGGTATCCCAGCAAGCAAATGAGAACGACAAAAGAACAATCGGAAAATGGCGTTGGGATTTGTCCTTGATACAAAGAGGAATAGATCAAGTGCTCTTGAGATGCGTGGATTCTGTTGAAGCGAGAAAAATACTTGAAGATGTCCATGAAGGAATTTGTGGGACGCATGCCAATGGTTTCACTATAGCCAGGTAGATTATGAGACTCGATTATTCTTGGTCGACGATGGAAAGTGACCTGCATTAGTTACGCATTTAAGGTGCCACAAATGTCAAATTTACTGCGATAAAATTCATGCAAATTTCTTCGCCTTCATGTCATGACTTCTCCGTGGCCTTTTTCTATGTGGGGCATGGATGTTATAGGGCCAATTTCTCCAAAGGCTTCTAATGGCCACGGTTCATTTTGTGGTTATAGATTATTTCACAAAATGGGTAGAAGTCGCTTCATTTGCTAATGTGACGAAGACTGCAGCTTTGCGTGTTCTTAAAAAGAAAATCATATGTCGATACGGTTTGCTCGAGAAAATAATTTGAGATAACGCTTTAAATCAACAACAAGATGATGAAAGAAGTGTGCGAAGCGCTTCAAATAAAGCATTATAATTCCTCACCCTATCGCCCAAAGATGAACAGAAAGAGAAGCGGCTAACAAAAATATTAAGAGGATTATTGGGAAAATGACCGAGACATATAAAGACCGCACGAAAGTTACCATTCGCTTTGATGCATATCGCACATCATGCGGACATCTACGGAGCAACTCCTTTCTCTACGGTCTATGGAATGGAAGTCATGCTACCCATTGAAGTTGAGATCCCTCTATGAGTCTTAATGGAGTCGAAACTAGAAGAATCAGAATGGGTTCAAGCTCGATATGACCAGCTAAATCTTATCAAGAAAAACGCTTGAAGGCAATCATCATGGACAAATGTACGGAAGAGAATGATCACTGCTCATGATAAGAAGGTGCGGCCAAGAGAATTTCATGAGGGGAACTCAGACTTGAGAAAGATTCTCCCAATACAAAAAGATTTTCGAGGAAAATGGGCACCAAATTGGGAAGGGACGACGTCGAAAGAAGGCTTTCTCGGTGGAGCTTTGATTCTCACCGAGATGGATGGGAAGGAGTTACCTAATCCGGTGAACTCGGATGCCGTGAAAAAGTACTATGCCTAAAAAATAAAAAAAGATCAAGATGAAAACCGAAAAGGCGCCTTGATAAAAAAAAAGAAAAGGAAAAAAAGAAGAAAAAGATCAAGATGAAAACTCGAAAAGGCGTCTTGATAAAAAAAAGAGAAGAAAAAAGATCAAGATGAAAACTCGAAAGGGCGTCTTGATAAACAAAAAAAGATTAGGATGAAAACCTGAAAGGACGTCCTAATGAAGGAGGTTCAGACAAAAGGAGCAAGACGATTTCAACGGGGAGTCATGTGGCGAGATTACAATATTTGAAGCAGTCCCGAAAGCTCGAAATCTTTTACACAAGAAGCCGTGCTCGAAGAGATCCAGGATGAAGAAATGTGGAGAAGTTCATGCGTTGAATATCTAGAGCATTTGTGACAATTGAATCTGCTTTCCTTTCTTTATAATGTTTTCTTTATTGAGCTTTTCGTTGTCAATTTTCTTTGCTTATTGCTTTTGAAATAAATATGAATGTGAGGTATTTCTTTCGTACCTGCATTCTTATTTTCATGCATCTCATGTGTGGTTCGTCTAAATGATAAATAGTGAAATGACATACTCTAAACAAAAGGAATGTTGAGTATTACCCGGATGAGAATTTGGTAAGTACAAGAGCCTCAAAGCAAGGACAAAGTTCAACAAGGGGCAAAAGGGTGATACACGAGAAACGCAGATTACTCGAGAATGGGTACAAAACCCGAAAGAGAAGTCAAGAATCAAGTAATGAATGCGATCATCATGAGAGTCGAATTTAAAAGAGATATCTACAAATAAGCCCAAGGCGTATGGCATAATCATGTAGGCATAAAAGCATTTAAGACCAAACATGTGCATATCATGATAACATCATGCATGACATATACAGTATTCCAATAAAGCAAAAGGTTTTGATGATAGGTCATCTAACCAAGGACAAGGAAGACATTCGAGTTCCACCGGATGATATGTTTTGAAATTTTGATACTTTTAAAATTATTTCATTTCGTTTTTCAAAAAATCAACTCATATGGCGAGAGGTGAGTTGAGCCTCGTGTCACACGCGAGGTATTTTCAATTTTCCTTTTCAAAATCAACTCATATTGCGAGAGGTGAGTTGAGCCTCAGTCACACGAGGTATTTTCAATTTCTTTTTCAAAAATCAACTCATAATGCGAGAGGTGAGTTGAGCCTCAGTCACACGCCGAGGTATTTTCAATTCTTTTTCAAAAATCAACTCATATTGCGAGAGGTGAGTTGAGCCTCAAGTCAAACGCCGAGGTATTTTTAATTTTGTTTTCAAAGATCAACTCATAATCCGGAGAGGTGAATTAAGCTTCGGGTTGCATGCCAAGCTATTTTCGATTTACTTTTCAATAAAGAATAAGGATTGGACAATTGAACAAAATTTAGTATTTTTAAGTCTTTGCTCTATCCTGCTTCACAATGATGAGCAAAGAGGGCACTGTAAGCACTAAATTTTGCCCGCTTTAATTATGAGTTTATTTTTAAAAAATTTAAAAATTAAAAACTTTTTTAAAAAATTTACATTTAACCCCTAAACTTTCTTGAAATTACATTTTGGCCCTAAAACTTTTCAAAATTACATTTTACCCTCATCTTTCTTAAAATTACACTTGACCCCAGCAGCTTTCTCAGATTTACGATTCAGTCATACTGTCGGAAAATCTCCAAAAATTCATGGATTTCACAGCACCCACCCCGATTTTCCGGCCACCAACCTAAGGGATGGCCTCCTTCCCTAGCCACTGCCACCGCAAAACACACTATAAAAGGGATTTTTTCCCAAAATCAAACCCCATATTTTCAAAAAACCCACAAAAAGAGAGGAAAGAAAAGAAAGAAGAAGAAGAAGAAGAAAGAAGGAGAGAAGGCTCACCACCGACGGGAGCCGAGTCGACTCATGGCGACGACAATGGGCTAGGAGGAGAAAGAAGAAGAAAGAAGAAAGAAAGAAAGAAAAAAAGAAAAGAAAAGAAAGAAAGAAGAAAAGAAAGAAGAAAAGAAAGAAGAAAAAGAAAAAAATAAATTAAAGTCGGTCGACCGACCCGACCCGACCATGACCGACCACGTGACCCACACCAAGAAGACCTAAGCCCATTTTCAAGAGCCCAAAGGTCAGGCCCGAAGAAAGAAGAAGAAGAAAGAGAATAAAAAAGGAAAAAGGAAAGAAAAAAAAAAAAAGAAAGAAGAAAAAGAGAGAAAAATGGGTCGTATCCCGTTCTTCAAGCCCGTAATTTTGAGCTTTTCGTGAAATTTTTACCCACTTTTAATTTAATTTGTGTATTTTGATGACATCTCGTTTTAATATTATTGATATTTTAGCATTTTTATTTTTAATTGTATTTTATTTTATTTTAATGATAATAATTTTAATAAATAAGGCAACGAATCGGTTTAACACTTGTCGTTGATCTCATCGCTATGTTGGGTGAATATCATCGGTTAAGTGTTAAATACGATCACATACTTTTAAAAAAATCAAAAATCTAAAAAATTAAGTAATTTCAAAAATTTTAATGTTTCAAAATTTTCGTGTTTTCAAAACTTTTGTGTTTTCGAAAATTCTCGTATTTTAAGAGTTTCGTGTTTAAATTTCTTTTTTTCGTGTTTTCAAAAATTTTTGATTTTAAAACTTCTCAAGTTTCAAAAAATTGTTTTAAAAATTCTTGTATTTCAAAATTTTCGTTTTCGAAAATTATCGTGTTTTAAAAATTCTAAATATATCAAAAATTCTTGTATTTCAAAATTTTAGTGTTTTCAAAAAATTGTGTTCAAAAATTTCAGATTTTCAAAAATCTCGTGTTTCAAAAATTTTCGTTTTCAAAATTTCCATGTTTTAAAAATTCCGTGTTTTCAAAAAAAATCGTGTTTCAAAAATTCTCGTGTTTTCAAAGTTTCCGTATTTCCAAAATTTCGTGTTTTCAAAATTTTCGGGTTTTCAAAAATTTTCATGTTTTTAAAAAAATTCTTGTGTTTTAAAATTTCCGTGTTTTCAAAAAAAATTTCGTGTTTCAAAAAAAATTCTCGTGTTTTCGTATTTCTAAAATTTCGTGTTTTCAAAATTTTTGGGTTTAAAACAAATTTTTCGTGTTTTCAAAAATTTTCGGGTTTTAAAAAAAATTTCTCGAGTCTTAAAATTCTCATTTTTTTAAAAAAAATTTTCGTGTCTCAATCGGATCACGATTAAATATTAAATTAAACTTGTATTTTGAAAATTAAGACAACGCGTTTAACGAGATACCAATTTTGGGCGTCGCGAGGTGCTAATACCTTCCTCAAGTAAACCGACTCGAACCCTATTTTTTCTTTGAAATTTTGACGCAGACTTAAACCTGCCCTTTTTAAGAAAATTAAAAAATGATTTTCTTTAAAAAGAGGATTTATTAGGTGTCGATCACACCTAGAAAAAAAGATCGGTGGCGACTCCTTTTAAATAAAATTGAAACTCATTTTCAAATTTTAATAATTTCTCAATTAACACCCAAGCAAATTTTAGGTCTACACATATATTTGGGTATTCTAGGAGATTTTCAGATACAATTTCTCAGAAAAACATCCCATCCTCTTATTCCAAAGTCATAATGTCGTATAGCATTTCCCAAAACCTTTGTAGCAAAGGGTAGTCCTTCACACCTCCTTGCAAGTTCCCTTCCTAAATCCTCTACTGCATATTCAAGAGTATCGTCATTCAATCCAACTTCACGAAGTATCATCCAACACAACTCATCAGACAGCTTTCCCAAACAAAATATATAAGATGATTCCATTGCTACTGCAATGGAGTGCTCATGAATAGTCACTAGAATCCCACTCCTTGACATGCCATGTTGAAAAATAGCTCTAAGTGCTTCCTAATCATCACAATCATATCTCCCCAACCATCTAAAACAAGAAGTGATTTCTTGTTAACAATCTTTCGCTGAATTCTATCTAACAGACTTTGCAATGGAACTAATGTTAGGAGGCGCAAAGAGTCATGCTCCAAACCTTCAAGAGACTGAATAATTTTTCTTGTAATTTACCTAAATCATCTGAAACATTCACCCAAATTATATTGTCAAAAATTTCCAGAACTTGACAATCAGTACAAATGCACCGTGCAAGATATCTTTTCCCCTTTCCTTCCATGCCAACAATAATGATGGCTTTAATGTCAAACATAAAAATGGTTTAATTGTCAAACAATGACATTGCAATGTCAAACACTGCAATCAACAATAATGACTTTTGCGGTTACTATTTACAAATATTAGGGTGCTAATCCTTCATCATGTGTAACTGACTCCTGAACTTGTTTTTCTGAATTTCGCATACCAGAAACGTTGTTTTAATAAATCAAACCGTTTATTAAAAATAATCACTTTTCGAGGTGACCAGGTCACACCTCATCAAAAAGGATTGGTGGCGACTCCCCTTTTTTCGTTTTTATTTTCAAAAATTAAAGTCGACCCCATTTTCAGAATAATGGTTTCGACAGACATCAATTCACTAATTTTTATGAAAAATGTTTACGACCGGTTCATATCCCTAATGCCATTGAATGTTGAATCAAGTGGCTTTGTTGATTAGAGAAAGACACTAAGAAATGTAGAGAAGCATATATACGTAAGAGAAAATTTGAGGCACATTTAATAAGTTAACTTTGGGAATTTTATATATATGTGGATCATAGCAACGAAGAAAGATATTGTTGAGAATGATCAAACATGGAGCATATGTTTGGATCCACATGGAGGTACCTATTAGGTAAGTGAAACAATCAATTGAGATGATAGAGAGTTTTGTACTATGATAATTTATGATCATTTTTAATTAATATGAGTCAAAAAAGTTTTAGGGCCAATGCAACCACCAAGATCAAGATCAAATCTTTCGATATCGAAAAATATTTAATAACCCTAAAATTAATGGGTAAATAGTGAATATTCTTTGAAAAGATTAAGGATGTACTTTGATTAAGAGTGGTTATAAAAAAAAATTTGGGGGGGAAGGGATAGAGTGGAGTAAGGAAAGTGGTGTGATTGCCCATTAACATAAGTAAGAAATATGCGAATGTTTACCCATTAAGATATAGAGTAGGTAAAATTGACTTGTTTTTCTAGAAAGACATTAGATAAGCCTAAAAAGTTATAAAAAGTAATTGTTAAAATAGTTAAAAGGAGAGAAAAAAATAAGATATTTTTGTTTGTGGGAATTAAGTATATTTTATGACTAATTGTTAATTTTTCCGGAGAGCATTCGCGAGTCGAGACGAGGGGATTAATCATTGTTACGATGGTAAATACCCTGATTACCATGGATTGAGGAGAGCAGCAGGAAACAAAAGCCAAACAACCCAAAATGTTCTTCTTCTTTGTTTTCCTTTTCGCTAATGTTTTTGCTATTAGTCTATTATATTATTGTTTAGGTAGAAGTCTCAAAAGAGTGGACGTGTAAAAGGATGAATTTCACTTTCCTCTTGGATAAATTATTTGCTCTAGTTTCATCTGAGTAAAACAATTCATCAGTTAATTTTGTATAGTTAAATTATACAAAATGCAATTAAATTCATTAATTAGGCGTAAACTTTACGAAAAAATACAATTTTACCATTTTAATAGGCTTTATAAGTTTTAAAGGATTAAATCAAATTTTATATTTTAGGGGGTCAAAGTGCAATTTTACTTTTATTAATTTAAAATTTTAAAATTTTTAAAAGGTCCATATGAAAAAAAATTAATTCAAGCTCGGCCCGGCCGATATTAATTTTTTAGCTTTTTCTTTAAATAAAAATTTTAAAACAAATATTAAAACAAAAACAAATAAAAATATGTAAATTTTAAAAGTATATTTGATTAAAATAAAATATATATTTAATATATAATTCGAATGAGTCGGGTTAGGCCTGTGCCAAAAAGTTTTACCTAAGGCCCGGCCAGCTTTCTAAACGGGTTTTTTTGTCCAAACCCATATTTTTAGCCTATATTTTACTCGAACTCTCCCATTTTTTGAGCGGGTCGTCGGGCCGGGTCAAGTAGCCCAACCCATGATTACCTCTAGATCATGGTCATCTGTTAAATTTCAAATATTTGAAAAAGATATATTGTTTGATATACATAACCTTTTTTAAAATTTTTATTTTTGTTATGAGATTATCATAAAACTAGGAAATAAAATTTAAACAATATCCAAAAAAATCTTATCTGGTAAATTTTGAATTAATTTGCAATTTAAATAATAATTTTATTATATACAGGGAATATTGATAACTTTTAGTAACCAGATTTTTTATTATTATTTTATTTGGTAAATTTTTAATTTAATTTTACGCTTTTATTTGACTTGGATTTTAGTATTTATATCGGAATCACAATAAAAAAAATCTTATTCTTAAGGTTTATAATTAATTTGAGCCGTTAATATCAAATCCATTAGAGAAAATAATTGATTGTGAAAAATTAAATAGAATAAAATTTCCTAGCTTCTAACAAGTTCCCCGTTTGTGACCTTTAATCTTACCATGATCACACATCGGTAAACCTTTTCCTTTGAGAGCCTTGTTGTTCATCGGAAGAATACAATGTTGTAGGTTCGGAAGGAAAAGATATGCCAAAAGAATGTTGTCTTGGAGCTTCCTCTTGATCAAGCATGGAATAAGCTTAATTAACAGAAGGTAAGGGCTGCATTAACAAAACTTGACTTCGAACAATAGCTTTAAGAATCATTCAAGCCCATCAGAAACTGAAATAACCACTGTTGAAAAGTTGAAAGGGAAGAAAATGATGTTCATTGGGGATTCACTAAGCTTGAATTGAATCAATGGCAGTCTCTAATATGCATGTTGCATGCATTTTGCCACAATCAAACTACACTGTTCACAGAGAAGGGAACCTTTCTACCTTTTATTTGCCTGTGAGTTGCCAAATCTAGTAGCTACTTTATTTCCTTCTTATATTTAAAACTTTTCAATGTCACCTTTAGAAGGTAGCTGCATGAATCAAATGAGTTAAATCAAATAGACTAATTACTATTGTTTGGCAAAATTACTGAGTAGATCTTTTTAAAATTAGTTATTATACTTTTATTACAACAAAATAAGCAGGGTTGAATCTAAAATTTTTTTAGCAGGATAGAAATTTAATTATAATTTTCTCATATATCAAAATATAAATTTACTATGTATATATAATTTCATCATTTTAAATGGATTAAAGAAATCATTTCATTTTTATGGGGCTAACGTGCAATTTTACGATATATTAATTTATAATTTCTTTATTTATAAGAAGACAGGAAAAATTTTCATGAGGGCCAAAGTATAATTTTACTATATATTAATTTATAATTTCTCTAATTATAAAAGAACTAAATTAAAAACTTTTCATTTTTGGGGAGGCCAAGCCTACCCTTTTCAAATTCGCCTCTGAAAATAAGCCATTAAACTTTAATTTGTACATCGTTACCCTTAACTTTTAACTTATAACCAAATAACACCTTAACATTTTATTTATACTAAATTAACATAAATAAAGGTGAGAGTGTGGCCTTGGCCTATTGGTTAAAATGAAAAATTTTCATTTAGGCCCAAAGGTAAAGCCAAAAAATCCTTTTAGGGGGTCGGAAATGAATAATAAAATTTTGGGGAGACCAAATTACAATTTTACCATTATATCAACATATAATTTCATAAAATTTGAAAAGATTAAAAGACAAATTTATCAATTTTTGGGTTGTCTACTCCCTAGGTTGGTCTCTATTGAAAATTAATAATTCCATATAAGCCTTTTCAATGCAAAATATAGCTTTCCTAAATTTATAATTTTAGCTCGACCCTTAATATAAAATTCTTTGCTTTGCCGCTGATATTAAATCAAAAGATAGAAACTTATTATGTTACTATAAGAATATAGGGATTTATTTAGCAAAAGCAAACTATTTCAAGGACTTTTTGGTAGTTTGCACTTATAGTTGGTATTAGTCAGAATTAAGTGCCAAGATTCAGTTTCCTTTTAAATATATAGTTGGTTAAGAAATTTAATAAAAGTGGAAATTTATAGTTGGTATTACTCGAATTGGGTTGGGTTTGAACTAGAATATGATTCCTATAGTTTTGATTAGATCTGTTCAAAAGTTAATTATTTATTTAAGTCTAAAAACTCATTTGAAATTTAGAAGTGTTTAGATAAAAATATCAGATTTCATAAATGAGCTTGAGCAATAAAATGAAACCCATTTTAATATGGTTAACCTCAAAAAAGTTAAGAACTGAGACATGTTGATGAACTTAAAATTAGTCTACGGTTACTATTTACAAATATTAGTATGCTGGGGCAAAATTTTAAGTCATTGTTTGACCCAATTAGACTTAGGTAAACATAAAGTGTGCTAATATATCGTACTTAAAGTTGATTTAAATCCTATCCCAACCTATAATCACTTTTAATTTTGATTAGTTTGACCCAATTTTTTATTCTTTAAATACTTATAAAATCTCTTATCCAATTATATTTATATTTGAGCAAAAATGATGTATGTATGTAACTTGAAAATGAATTGGACATTAGATGGGATTTCATTGAATCAAGAGGAAAGGTGAAGAAAGACATGAATCGTATGGCTGCATATAGAGAGGCACTAAGAACATGGTCAAATTGGGTGGATTCCAATGTTAACACTACAACTACCCAAGTGTTTTTTCAAGGCATTTCTCCCACTTATTTCAAGTAAGCTTTAGCTCTTCTCTTACCATTCGCATTAACTTCCTTCTTCTTATTTTACTTAAAAGAAATAGGATTATGAAAAAAATTGAAAGCCATTTTTTTTCTAATAGAACTTAATCCATTTTAATTCCATCAGATTTGGTTCAACTTAGAAGTATTTATAAGTTGGTGAGTCAATCAGCTTAGTCCGTTTTAGACTGCACTTGAAGTTAAGTTTTAAATTTGAGTCAAATTAATCTTACTTGTTTTATTAGTCAAAGAAAATTTTTTAATTTTTTTAAACAATGAAAATGGACCATTTAGGTAAGCTCGAGTTTGAAAAATTTTTGAAATCAAGCTTAAACTTTCCTTGGCCATGAACACCAATAGTTGAAGGAAACTCATTTGTCATGAAAGCACAAATAATTTTATGATTAGAGACGTTAATGGACCTGAATTTAAATTTTCTTTTTAGTTTAAGCTTGATTCGAGTTAAAACTCGTGTTATTAAAATATTTTCAATATATTATTGTTTAAAATATTTAATAATTTTTTCAAGATAAAATATGTGTAAGAATCATAAATTCAAGCTGCATTATTTCCTCATATAATATATATATATATATATATATATAATTATGAATCACTTTAAATATCTCAAAAAGAAAATGACAGTTCATTGACATCTATTTAAAGATTTTTTAAAAAATAAAATTAACAAGTCTCTTACGTTATCCATATATAATATGTGGATGTACAATTATAAACTTCACCTCATACAATTTGGTATTTTGATCCACAATTTTGACAGTGACAAAGAATGGAACGGTACCAAATCAACAACTTACACACATCAAATCAGACCAACTACCGATTTAACATACGAAAGTGATCCACCTTCGGAAGTGATGATAGTAAAGGAAGTGCTGAAAAACATGTCGACGCCGGTGGTTTTGCTCGACATAACCAGATTATCACAGCTGAGGAAAGATGGTCACCCATCAATTTATACTGGTCTAAAAGGAAATAATTGTAGTCATTGGTGCCTAGCTGGTGTTCCTGATACATAGAATGAAATCTTATATGCAATTCTTACAAGTAGGAAAACTTAACTCAAGATTATAATTTTTTTTCAATTTAATGTATTTAGTTAATAAAAATTAATTTCCCATTAATAGATGAAAATTTTTAAATTTAATAACATAGGCGTGTAGCCATCAATTTAATGTATTTTTACCTAAACCCAAATTAGGTCAAGCTCAAACCAATGGAAAACCTATAATATTATTCATAATAATATTAGAACTTTATATTTTTATTAGTATTATTTATTTTAGTAATTAATTTTAAATATTTTTATTAATAAATATTATTTAGGCCGGGCCAGCCGAATTTTAAAGATAGTTAACTCCATATAAATTCAACATATTAAATGAATAATTTGACTTTTGAATAAGTTGATGTCAAAATAAGCAAAGGAAAATCTAGAGTTGTAAGCTTTGTAACTTTAAATTGGACATGAGAGGTTTTTTTTAATAGATGCCACATTATTTTTTAACAAAATTCCTTTATTTTAAGTTATTATATTAATAAAATTATTTAATTTTTAATTGTATTTCAACCTTTACATAAAATTTTCTCTTTTAACTTTTCATCATTTAATTTTTTTCCTTTTAAAATCACCTCAATTTCAAATGTGAAAAATCTAAATTTGTTTGTGTAAAAAAAATCTAAAATTGTTAATTGCATCTAGACCTGTTCATAGGTCGTATCGATCTTATAAAAATTTTAAGTCTGTTTGCTAGGCTCAGGTTTGGCCTAAAGAATAGTCTTAAAATTTTGTCCAAATTTAACTCAGATAAAATGTTAAGACCGGGCTTAACTCGACCCACTTGAATTAAATTTTTTATATAAAAAATATTAAAAATAATACGTCAAAATACTAAAAATATTAAAATAAATATTTTAATAAATTGAAAATAAATTTAAAAATATTTATACTTAGATAAAATTAATAATAAAATAAGAACTATATAATATCTAAATAATAATAACAAAATAATAATAACAACAACAAAATTATAATTTTTTTTGTCTTTCAATTAATTCAAGTCGGACCGAGCTTAAATTAAAAAAAAAGCCTAACTTGAGTTTGCACCCGTTTTTTAAACGACCTATTTTTTACCCAAAACTATTTTCGAATTTATATTTGTACAAAAATAAATCAATGGGAACGGTACTTAACACGGTTGGGTCGGAGCTCCATGACCCGAACAGCCATTTATTTTTCAATTCTTCTTTGTTACGCAAAAGGAAAGAAAAACCAGCTCATGAAAATGGCGTGGTCAAATACTCTGCTTCAGATTCACATCAAATCCCCTTCGATCCCTTCTCACCATTTCCCACATTCCCCCCCAAAAAGATCCCCATTCCTTCTTAATCCTAACCCTATAAATCCCATTCCCAGATCCCTCAGAATGCAATTCCTTCACAGACCCAACGCTGTCCCACTCGTATCAAGAGCCATGGACATCATCCAATCGTATCCTCCCACGTGGCAATCCGCAGTCCTCAGTAACCTCTTGATCTTCGTCGTCGGCACCCCACTTTTAGTGGCGGGGCTTTCTCTCTCCGGAATTTGTGCTGCGTTCTTGCTTGGCACTCTCACTTGGCGCGCTTTTGGCTCCCCTGGGTTTCTCCTCGTTGCTTCGTACTTCGTTATTGTGAGTTGCTAATAATATATTATGAATTGTAGATGAATTATGGGATTTAAGTTAAATTTTGGACATTGGGTTTTGATTTGTATCCATGTTGTATTAAAAGTTAATTGCTTTGGAGAATTAGCTGTCATTTTTTGGTAGTATGGCAAGGAAAATAAACTTAATTTATGTCGAAAGGTTACTTTTTAATTACTTAGCTATTAAAGTTTGATTAGTTGTATTTAGAGAAATTGATTGTACTAGGTGAAATGAGGTCAAAAGATTAACAAAAGTTACTTGATGGTTTCTAGCATTTTAGCTGAAATAAAGTCCTGTATGAAATGATATAATATTTTAGTTTTCTATTATGGCTTGTTTTCCTTGCAAAGTATGAATCTTGAATTAGTTCCTGCCTCCTCTTCTAATTCTTCTTACCCATTTCCAGTTGAAAGTTAATTGAAATTCCATGTGATTTTGTGTTATAATTCCAGTTCAAAATCTGAATGGAGACAATAATTTTGATGAAGGAGCTTTAAGCAGTGGGAAAAATCCATAATTATTTGTAATTCTCTACATCTCTAAACAATCTTACATATCTTTGTCATGCCTCTCAAACATAGTTGGTATAACTATGTTCAATTGTTTATTATGCTTAGCTATTGGTTTAATCATTTTTAATTTTTTATTCCCCCTGCTCCCCCCAAAAAAAACCTTTGGCTGAGCAATGAGTCTTTCTCAAAATCAATTTCCAAGGCCATTTTATTTGATTATGACTTTGTGAGTAAAACATGTTTGTATTTGTTAGGGAACAGCAGTAACAAAAGTGAAAATGGCTCAAAAGGAGGCCCAAGGGATTGCTGAGAAGAGGAAAGGAAGAAGAGGACCTGGGAGTGTAATTGGGTCCAGTGCTGCTGGTTGTGTATGTGCTGTCCTAACAATATATGGAGTTGGCGGAGAGGCATTTACACGTCTTTGGCGACTTGGTTTTATTGCTAGTTTCTGTACTAAGTTGAGTGATACAGTGTCAAGTGAGATTGGGAAAGCATATGGCAAAACAACGTAAGCAGTGCATCTCTGTTTGTTAATGTATAGGCGCTTTAGATTAACTGTATTAATAATTCTCCTTAGTTCATTCTAAAGAAAGGATATTTCAAATCAAGTGGAATTTAGATCCCTTATGGTTCTTGCTATATTCGAGCGCTATTATTGCCATATATGCTGGTGATAAAGGTCTCTTTGACATCCTATATACAAACAAAATTTGTGAGTGTTAATATTGCCTCAAATCATTTTTGTTCTTTAAAGGTTTATGTCCATTGCTACTTTTTTTTTTACTGTTAAACTACTCCTTAGAATTGCAAATATAAAGTGTGTGATGTGCCAAAATGAACAGGTACCTGGTGACAAACTTTCAGATTGTTCCTAGGGGAACAGAAGGAGCTGTCAGTGTTGAAGGAACTGTTGCTGGACTTCTAGCATCTATACTGCTTGCCACTATTGGTTGTCTATTGGGTGAGGTAGTACTTGCTATGTACTTATACCATGTGAATAATTTGTTCTGCCATTCATGATACCATTTTTTTTAATAACAAGCATTATTGTGATCATTACAAAATGTTTACACCTTGTAAGAACCTGGAATTTTTTCTATTCTCTGCAACAATAGACTAATTGGTAGTGACATGTTAAGAAAACAATACTGGTGGGGTGGTGCCTAGATGGAATAATTTTGCAGATATAAGTTGTTGAAGGTGTATTTTAGATGGTTAAAGGTGTTTTTCAAAGGGAACTCTTAGTAAAATAGCGGATCATGATATATTTATAAATTGAATTTGGCATCTCAGTTTAGGTGTGTACGACCTTTGTGAGCATTATTTTGCTGGGAACTTAAATTTCAATTTAATATAGTTCAGGTATTACAATTTGGTAAATTGGATAGTATTTTCAAGGGGAAGGAGAATTAAATTAGTTGAAACTGATTTTTGTTGTTAGTGGTTTTTTGTATGAGTGGATGAGGTTGTCACTCTAGCCTTGCTGCATCTTTAGCTAGGATTTTCTAAAAATTTTATATTTATCCCTAAGGTTATGGTGTTGTTCATAATATTGACGCCATAACCTCTATACACTTTCAAACTAAATATGATCTATAGCTTCTAGAGAATGCATAAATGAAATATGGGTATTTGAATTTATAGAGATGTTCTAAGCTTCTGTTTTTTGCTTGTTCATTTATCTTTGCAAGCAGATAAATGTACCTGAGGTATTGATATGTGTAATAGCATCCCAGATTGCTAATCTTGGTGAGAGCATAATTGGTGCTGCATTCCAAGGGAAAGAAGGGTTTCGTTGGGTAAGGAATGATTTGAATAATAGGATTGTTTCTGTCATCCTGTTTTCTTAACTATTTTTTCTTAAATTTAGTGCCTATGTATCTTCTAGATTTTAGTGTTACCGATGAATCAGGCTTGATTGTATATGAATGTATGGTTTGATGTGGTATATCGATGAGATGATTACATGTATATCATTTTGTGGACTCTCATTATGTTTGGATCTGGCTGCACTCCTAAAGCTGTAGTGAGGAAGAATTATATGCCCACTGTTTTGGGGTAAAGAAGATCGAAGAGTAAATTTAGAGAGATCAACCTGTTATAAAACTGCCTGCCAAGGATTAATTCTAGTCTTAATTTTCATTCGATGAAAACGTGGTATTGTGCATGTAATAGGCTGTTATGTTGGTCTGATTCTTCTTTTTGCTTTGAAGTATCCATGTTCAAAATATAGTCACACAAGAAATATGGAGATATGACCTTCAGGATACATGATAAACTTAGCACGAATCTCTATCAGACACTTAACTGAATTTGAGCAAAATATCTGGGTTGGCCATATATAAATCTGCCTAGGATCTATTATCTTAGCATATTTATATGCTTTTCATTATAAGGCTGAAACTTGGATTCTTTTACCATATTGATTTTGGGTTTTATCTTGCAGCTGAACAATGATGCTGTTAATGTCATCAACATATCCGTAGGCTGCATTTTGGCAGTCTTAATGCAACAACTACTCCAAAACTGGCAAATGTAAATGTAAGTTCACCCCATCATCTCTTTTGCGATGTCAGGTAATTATTGCAGAGTTCATCGACACTGCAATCGACATATTGCAATGTGGGGAAAGAAAAAAAGTAGAAGAAAGAAAGTCTTCAATGTAATGCAAGAGATGAGCACAAAGGTGCAACAATTATAGCAATGATTTGGCTAACCTTGAAAGATTCTCAAATGATATGGAAAATCATTAGCATAACCATTTGTTCCATGAGTATATTTTAAAAGGCTTATCTCTTTTATAGTCTTGGTATTCAAAGAAGTATTTCTTTTATCTATCTCCAGTTAGAAATGAATTAGATGCTTTTTAAATTGCATTTCTTAACCAAAATCATTGGCTCTTTTTATTGTTGTTGAGTCGCACTGGATTTAGGGGTAATTGAAGCACAAGCTTGACTTGAACTTTTATGTTCAAAGTTCGCCCGAGTCCAAGCTTGAGTTCAATTAAGCCATTTGTGAATATATCAACCAATTGTTCCTTTGTAAAGACATATCTAGTTTGGACTAAACCATCTTGGATCTTTTTTACAAGGTGAGAGTCAATCTCTATATGTTTCGTTCTCTTGTAGTATTCAGGGTTGGTTGCAATCTGAATTGCTGCTTGACTATCATAGAATAATATGATTGGTTCTACACGTTTAAATCCAAGTTCCTTCAGTAGTCCAGTCAACCAAACTAACTCGTACTTCTATACTTTGCCTTTGCTGAAGATCGTGATACTGCATTTTGTTTTGTTTTGTGTTTTTCAAAGAGATTAAAGAGTCTCCTAGCTTCACACAGAAACCTGTCACTAATCGCTTTGACATTGGACTTGAAGCCCATTTCCAATCACAATATGCTACAAGTTATGGAGAACCAACTACAGCAAAGAATAAGCCTTGTCCTGGATCCTTTTTAATGTATCTGACTATTCTAAGAGCAACTTTATAATGCGACTTCTTGGGTCGTTGCATAAACTGACTGGATGTTGTACCGTAAACGTTATATCTAGCCTTGTATGAGTCGAGTACAAAAGCCTTCTAATAAGTCTTTTATATAATGAAACATCTGTCAATACCTCATCATCATATTTCATTTGCACCATCTCATCATACTCTAGAGATGTCAAGTTTAGATTTTGTTCTAAAGGAGTTACAACTATCTTTCCCTCCTAACCTTTTGTCTGAAATTAATTCAAGAGCATATTTGCTTTGATTCAGTACTACTTCAAACTGTGATCTTGTGATTTCTATGTCAAGAAAATATTTGAGATCACCTAAATCTTCCATTTTGAAATTTTGATGCACAATTCCTTCAAGCTCATTTATAAGCTTGGTATCATTTCCAGAAATCAACAAATCATCAAAATATATCAACATGACAACCAACTAATCACCTTTCTTCTTGATAAAAAGAGAATAATCGTACTTTCTGTGAATAACTATTAAGAAGAAGAGCCTTAGTAAGCTTTAGATTCCACTGTCTAGAAGCCTGTTGCAACCCATAGAGAGACTTAGCAATCGACATACTCTAGTCTTTGATCGTGAAAACAGTCTGGAAGAGTCATATAAACCTCCTCATGTAAATCTCCTTGAAAGAAGGTATTATAGGCATCCATTTGAAACAAAACTATGCAGCAAGAGTAATGATCATGCGGACTGTGACTTGCTTCGCAACAAGGAAAAAAGTGTCATGAAAATCAACACCTGCCTACTAAGTATAACCCTTCCTAACAAGTCTGCCTTTACTGTAGATTTAAGGTTCAACAATATGAGAAATGGAGACAGCAAAAAATTGTGTATGCAAAGGTAAATGAGCATAAGCTATACAAATAGACATAGGGTACTAACCTTTATGGAGTGAAGAAGATAAAGGAGCAATTTAACTCTTTCATCCATGTAGGATCCTTAAAAGAACGAGTAGTGCAACGTAAAGACTCAACTGGTAAGGTAGTAGACTACGAAGGTAATAAGGACTGGTTGGGAAATGGAGATGAAGAACGACAAGGAGCTAAGGATGGTGAACATTTCAAATGGGTTTTTCCAATTCAAAACTGAAGTAGGTAATCTGTTAACAGTATAACAAGCAGCAAGGATTCACTCGCCCCAAAATTTGGTTGGTAAATTAGATTGAAATTTGAAAGCACATGCTATTTCTAACAAATGTCGATGCTTTCGTTCAGTGATACCATTTGGCTGAAGGGTACGCGCTGAAGAACTTTCATGTGAAAAAAAAGGTGTACGCTCAGAGGTAAAGAACTGAGTACCATTATCACTTCTAAAAGTTTTAACAACAGCTGAAAACTGCGTTTGAACCAAGGCTATAAACTGTTTCAAAATGACAATAGTGTCAATTTTTAGTTAAAAATAAGTCCACGTCATTCTGGTATGATCATCCACAGGCCACAATAGTAAGAAAATAATGATGACCACCGTGTGTAGCAACCTTATAAGGTCCCCAGAAATCAAGATGAACCAAAGAAAAAGGAGAATCCGCTCGAGAATGGCTAATAGAAAATGACAATCGTGTTTGTTTAGTAAGAGGACGAACATGGCATCGATTAATATAGTCACTGTTACAAAATTTACAATGTAAATAATCCATTTTATTCAGCTTTGGGAAAGAAACATGGATAAGTCTGGCATGCCGAAGGAAAGACTGATCATGAGACGTCAAAAAGAAGAAATGGGAGAAGATACAAAAGATGGCAATTGAGGCTGTTGATGCACCAGAATGTAAAGACCATACTGCTCTTTACCAATCCCCTTCACTTGTTCGCTACAAAGGTCCTGTAAAAGGGAAAATCGGGATAAAAGGATACAAAACAATGTAAGTCTCGAATTAAATTGAAATGAAAGTCTGGGACAAGGAATAAGAGAATCCAAATATTGGCCATTAGATATCATGTGGTTGGTGGCCTCGGAATCCAAAATCCATTGGAAAGATGCAGGCTAAGAAACCATACCTGCCATGTGACCAGCTACTCCACTAGTTGAAGTGAACTCAGGACTGAGTAAATTCAAGATCTGTGATACTGTGCCTAAGTAAACACAGGTGGAAATGCTATGGTAGTAGGTGTAGTACCATCATCAACAGAGGTAGGTGAAGTTATAGCATTGTTAGCCATAGTGGACGTCTTCTTTGTAAATTTAAAATCAACAGGATACCCAATAAGCTTCTAACAAGTTTCCCGTTTGTGACCTTTAATCTTACAATGATCACACACATCGGTAAACCTTTTCCTTTGAGAGCCTTGTTGTTCATCGGAAGAATACAATGTCGTAGGTTCAGAAGGAAAAATATGCCAGAAGAATGTTTTCTTGGAGCTTCCTCTTGAACAAGCATGGAATAAGCTTAGTTAACAGAAGGTAAGGGTTGCATTAACAAAACCTGACTTCGAACAACAGCATAAGAATCATTCAAGCCCATCAGAAACTGAAATAACCACTGTTGTTGAATAAGCTGTTGATTCTTGCGGGAATTTTCACTAGTACAAGAAAAAGGAACCAAAGCATCGTATTCATCCCACAAAAGCTTCAATCGTGTAAACAAAACTAAAACAGAGAAAGTACCTCGAGATGGGAAGCAATCTCACAATGAAGAAAAATCACACGTGAACCATCAACTTTCTCATATCGTTCTTGAAGGTCCTTCCATACTAAGGCAACACTAGAAGCAAACACTATCCTAGCAGACAATTCTTGGCTCACAGTATTAATGATAATAAAAAAGGACAATCGCGTTGCAACGCTCCCATTAGGGATCAAGTGCCGATTGTAAAGTCCCATTCTTATAGGTACCATCTACAAATCCGAGTTTATTCTTGCTAACAAAGCAATGCGCATAGACCTGCTCCAAATGTTGTAATTCTCCAAACCGACTAACAGATGTGAGACAACCAAGGTGCGTGGAGTATCAAATGGATGCAAATACAACGGCTGAATGAAATCAATAATAATAGATTGATCTGAAAGAGTCATTGTGAAGTTGTAAACAGAAAATCAAGAAATAAACTAAACTATTTCTTGTTGAGTAATTTTTCGTATTGTCTCAGTAGATGGGACAATCGAATATTTATGTACATAGTTACTATTCATAGAATTAACGATGTTAGTAGACTCTATACATGTTGGACACGTGTACTACTTTGGGCTACCTGCTGGACACTTATGCGAGTTTCAAGGCATAATTTTAGATCTATGAATGTGATGGACTCACACTATCTCAATACCCAACAACAGTATCAAAAGCTAAGCAAATCAAACTTAAGAGTTTTATTTAAATTTATTTAGTTAGTCTATATATAGGCCTTTGCATTGTACACAATTCAAACAATTTATTATTATTCTATTTTTCTTTTGAGTTAATAAATTCTCTTTGAGTTTTTTTTCAAGAATTTATTTTGAGTTTATTTTAGAAGAATTTTAACAATCTTTTTAGATTGTGGAGATCATTTTCAAACTTTTTCTTGTCAAGATTTGTATCTTGGAGGGGGAAATTAGAGTCACTTGACGGGGGTTGTGGATTCTTCATGTTTTCAAGGCTTCTTAGGACTTCTACACGCCACGTTCTATCTTTCCATTTATCTTCTTTATTCGCCTCCTTATTATTCTAATTTAACTTGGATTCGATTTTATTTCAGGTTTGTGTCAAAATTCAAGTTTCTTTTCAAACGTCTAGAACCTTAAGTCAAATCTGCGACTTTGACAAACTCCTCTTACAAACATCCCTTGACGCGTCTGCGAACTGAGTCCATGAGCTCCCCTTACGAGCACCCCTTGCTAGACAAGAATTATATATAAATATTCAATTATCCCATCTAATATGACACAACAAAAATTACTCAACATTTCTCAACAACTTTCTATAGTTTACAATTCAATTTTTGAGCTTAATTTCAAGATTAATTATTTTTGTTTGAGTTTGAATTAAAACTTCAATAATAATTTAAAATAAATTATATATTAAAAATTTAAATTTGACTTGCAAGTTATTGAGTTAAGAGTTAGAATACTTGAATTTTACTCAATAATTCAAGTTATTTGAGCTTGGTTTAAAAATAATTAGATTAATTTTTTTCTTAAAAGAAGCTTTCGACTTTAGTATTTTTTAATTGAATTTGAATAACTTATTTCAAAGTTAAAATATTTAAGAATAAAAAGAATGTTTTAATATTTTAAATAAACTAAATGAAATGGATTTAAGACGTGATAGGAATAATTAAAATATAGTACAAACAATAATATAAGTAGGAAACAAAATATTTTAAATATTTATTATAAAAAGTATATAAATTGACCATTAATATTTAAATAATATATATAAATTAGGGTGATATCAGTTCATTTTAGTTCCGCCGGATCTTTCAGATTTTTAAATCATACATTATAATTCGATTCAGCTTTATTCGATTTTCGATTTTTATCCTATTAATTTTTCATTTTAAATTTTAGATTTATTTTGATAAAATGGGTTTTACTTTATAACTTATGAATATTATTTGATAAAGTTTTAAAATATTTTTATAAACATTTTATATTATTATTTAAAAATTTAAATTATTTTATTATTTTAAATGTAAATATTTATTTTATATCATAAAATTAAAATTAATTATATATTAAATAAAAGCATATTTGAGTTGGATTTTGAGTAGCATCCTATAAACCATTAAATAGTCCATTTTGGGGTTTTTCTGCGCCCTAATATAAATACGAGCATATCGATAATTAAGAACAAAAACTCAGGCAATCGAGGAAAACGAGGAAGTAGGAAAAGAAAATTCTCATGGATAAGAAGGTTAGAAGTTTAGTTGATCTCTCAAAATCTCAAAAAGAGAAAATTCTCATGGAAAAGAAGGTCAGAAGTTTAGTTGATCTCTCAGAATTTCAAAAAGTCGGAAGTTCAGTTGATCTCTCAGAATCTCAAAAAGTCACCCTTAAATTGCAGTAAGTTGCGAGTCTGCAATTCTTTAGACCCCTTTTCTCAATTGATTTACCAATCGTTTCTCTCGTGTTTCTTTTAGGATAGCCGATGAACATATTTCCATAGTGCTGGCGCAGCTACGACGAATCATCGCTGACACAAGTTTTCGGCGCTTGAAGGATGTGATAAAATCGCTTGAACGCTGTCTCGGAGCTTTTCAATCTATGGTTCTTGATCGTGGGGATGGGCTATTTTCGGTTCAGCTATTGGAGCGTGGGATTAATGTTCATGCACTCGATGAAGTGCTATATGACATAGAAGATGCAATTAGCGGCATCTTACATTTTGGAGTATCTACTGAATTAGCAGCAGCAGGCCTTAAGGAGTTTGAAATTAAATCAGCAGCCTTAGAGAAATTGCTCACTAGAAGAAGAGTCCCGTTAACTCTTTTCGCGTCGCTTGAGAGGTTGGGCGAATTGATGTCGGTATTGTCGAGTATTCCGCATGGATCGTATCCTTTGCACACAAAACGATCTTTTTTTGTAAAACTGTCAAAGTTATATGGTCTAGATGTGGTTAAGAAAGATATAATAAATGTAATTTTGGGCGAAAGTTTCAGGGATGGTAGCGACAACATTAAAACCATCTTTATTGTTGGCATGGAAGGAACGGGGAAAACTTATCTTGCACGGTGCATTTGTACTGATTATGATGTTCTGGAAATTTTTGACAACGTAATTTGGGTGAATGTTTCGGATGATTTTGATTTAGGTAAAATTGCAAGAAAAATTATTCAGTCTCTTGAAGGTTTGGAACATGACTCTTTGTGTCTCCTAACATTGGTTCCATTGCAAAGTCTGTTAGATAGAATTCGTCGAAAGATTGTTAACAAGAAATCACTTCTTGTTTTAGATGGTGTGGGTAGATACGATTTTGATGATTGGGAAGCACTTAGAGCTGTTTTTCAACATGGCACGTTGGAGAGTGGGATTTTAGTGACTACTCATGAACACTTGGTTGCAGGAGGAATGGAATCATCTTATATATTTCGTTTGGGAAAGCTGTCTGATGAGTTGTGTTGGATGATACTTCGTGAAGTTGGATTGAATGATAATACTCTTGAATATGCAGCAGAGGATACAGTAAGGGAACTTGCAAGGAGGTGTGAAGGACTACCCTTTGCTGCAAAGGTTTTGGGAGATGTTATACGACATAATGACTTTGGAATTAGATGGGATGTTTTTCTGAGATATAGTATCTGGGAATCTGCTAGAATACCCAAATATAATAATGTTCTATCACTATCTTTTTGCAATCTACCTTTGTCTATAAGACGGTGCTTATTGTATTGGGCTATCTTCCCCAAAAATTTTGAGATTTCGAAGACTCTTTTGGTGCAACACTGGATGGCACAAGGTTATCTGTACTCATCTGATAATTTAGAAATGGAACTAAAAGGTGAAGAGTACATTAAATGCTTAGAAGCTCATTCATTTTTACAATATTGTAGCAGAGATGGTGGTATGTTTACTTGTAAGATGCATGGCATAGTACATGATTTTGTCAAATCTTTGTTCCAATATGAAGTAATGATGGAGGTCAAATCTGTTAAACAGCTGCCCTTGAATTTATCTTCTCAGAGGCCGGTGGAAGTCAAATTTGTTGAAACTTCAGTTCCTGGTTCACTTTTCCGTGTTCCTTCTAGTATTTTTCCTCGCACTCATCATTTGATACTGAGGATTGCTCAAGGAGCTGGTTTTCCCAGGTTCATTATTGGTGCAAAGAAATTGCGGATCCTTATTGTTGTTAGTCAAGGGTGTTTAATAACTGGTCAAGCATTATCTAACTTATTTAAACAATCCAAACATCTGAGATTATTGGATTTGAGCTTGACTAGTGGGTGGCATAGTTGTTTTGGGCCATCTGGACAAGGTAATATACTAGATGAAATTCCCGAGGAAATTTGTCGATTGATTAATTTGAGGTACCTTAGCTTGGCTGGCAGCAAAGTATTGAAGATATTACCAGAAACATTGTGTGACTTGCATAATTTGCAATCCTTGGATCTTACTGGTTGTAGTAGTCTTAAAAAATTACCAGATGGAATGGGGAAATTAATGAACTTGAGGTATCTTTGTACCTGGCTTTGCTCTAGTATAGCTTCCTATCCAAAAGGGATTAGCTGCTTAACTTCTCTTAGAGAATTAACCAATGTCATTGCTAGTGCTGATCACAATGATGCAAAGCAATTCAGTCTTGGAGATTTTGAAAAGTTGAACCACCTTTGTGGACAAGTTCGTGTGAAATTGGTAGGAAATGCTATAGATGCAGATGAGGCTCTTAGAGCTAACATTTGGAACAAGAAGGATCTTGACTGTATCAGAATAAATTTGGATGGGGATATAGGGAAAGAAAGCCAAGACGTTATAAAGAAAGCATTAAACCCACCTTCCAACTTGAATATAGAGTTCGTAGGTTGGTGGTTCTAGTCCAGAAATGTAAGGATGCTGCAAAGCAACAGGCAGTCTCTTTGTCTCATTTTCTCTTTTGTTGTAGTTTTGATGGTTCAATTTCTGTATTTACTCCTATGATTCATTCAAACCCAAATTTCAGTTGTGTTATAGTAGTACTAGTTTCTGTTGTTATCATCTGATTAGATGGAATATTATGAAATCTCTAAACTCGAATTTCTTATAACATTACAATGACACAAATATCGGCTTGTCTATCACATGAAATTTCTTTCTCTTGCTAAAGCATGCTCTGAATGGATCACTTAGATGATCCTTAGTTTTTTTGCTGGACGCCTTGTCGTTTTCATTGGTGGTGGTGTTGTAAGCTACAAGGAAGTGGCTTGGTTCTAGATAATTCGCATATGCTTGTAGTGTTTTCTATTTTCATGTCGTGTTTTTATTGTCTTGTATAGTGCATTTTGCTTGCGGACTGTCCTGGAAAAGATAAGACATATCGGGTCATTTAGTGTCTTCCCCAATCCATCCTTGTGAGTTGTGATATCATCTCTTTGTTTTGACCTTGGATGATCCTTACATCTACTGGGTGGCTTTGGTGTTCTTGTTTGCCCCTATAACATATTATATAATATAATAAACATAGGTAAGTATTTGGTACGCTGTCGTGTTTTTTTTCATAAACATTGTACTATATCCTTGTAGTATACTTGTCAACCTCTTAACATTGTTTGTAGAATCTAAAATTTAGCCATCAGTATACTGAATAATTTTGCATTAATATATATATATAGATATATATGTATTTATGTCTATTGATCTTTGCAAACCAAAAGCAAAACTTGGAAGAGCCAGAGAACTCAAATGTTGAAATTAGTTGTTGAAATGCTGTGTTTGTCTCGTACCAATCATAATGTATTTTAATGAATCATTTATCAACATTTTGAAACACTTTTATTCAGGTTTATCAACAAAACATTGGTGAGGCATGTAAAGGGACACATAGTGGGGCTGAGGAATTTTGTTCAGTTACAGGTGGTTCTTTGTTTTTGTCCATTTTTTCATTGCAGCTGGTTTCCGTGCTTTATTCTTTCATGTCTGTCTGTTTGTTGGTATGGGATATTTCTCTATTTGGGCCTTTTGCCTAAGATAAACCTTAGGACGGGTGTAATGAGTGGGCTTGTTGGCCCAGGTAGTTTTGGTCCATTTTTATGTGGGCTTGTACGCCTTTTCCTAATGATAAGATCCATTTTCAAAAATATAATAATATTTAATAGTTTTTATAATTTCTTTCTATAATAATTAATGATCTTTATAGTTTTCTATAATTTTCAAAATTTTATAATATTTTAATAATTTTCAAGTTTGCATCATTAAAAATCAATTAAGTCATTGTAGAATAATTAAAAATCACTTGAACTTTTCATTTTAATATTTTCACATCAAATGTCAAGTTAAATGTCACATCAATTGTCAAGTTATCAAAATTTTTTAATCAAATGTGATGTCAAACCACATTAAGCTAACACTTAACAATTAGTCAGAACGAAAAATCATATTCAATATTTTTAAAACATATATTATGCTTTTATAAAATTTGAGAATTGAATAAGTTATTGTGGCTTTATAAAATATTGTTACTGTTAGTTATATTTTAACATTTTATTATTATATTAATTATTTAAAACATATATTATGATCTTTTTCATGTGTAACGCATATTTCTACTATGCATTAGGGTTTGTCGCCCCACTTACATAGGATAAACTTTTAGTCCCGTCTTAAACATCGATATAATGTCAATTTGCGTAAGCAAATTTATTATAATATTAACTCTCCATGTATTTGAGTCCGCTTTTGTTATAATTTCATCGGATGATATTCAATTAATTGAAAATAAAATTAAACTATAAAATAAAAATGAAATGGTATTTGGTGGTACTTTATTTATGGATTGTTCCATGATTTTTTTAAGTTTTTATATTACTTTCGATTTTTGAACTCAAGTAATATAGTTTGTCATTATATCTAATCACTTGTTACTCTCTTTTATAAAGTTAAAAGAATTAAATAAATCTCTTATATAAAATATTGTCACTATTAATTATATTTTTTAATATTTCTATTATTACATTAATTATTAAAACATATATTATGATATGAGTTAAAACTAGTGCAACGAAAAGAAAAGAGAAAAGAAGAGTGAATTATTATGGTCATAGTCGACTTAGATGGAGGGGTAACACAGATCATTGTTTTTTGTAGCTGTCATGGGTCCACCTTGAAGACTTTTCATGTCTGGCTATAACTTTGGGATATCCCGGATGAAATGATGAGAATCAGAAACGATAGAAAATGGATAAAATGGAGATCATGTCGAAGTAGAAAATTGTTTTAGTGGGTTGAAACAAAATTTTAATTTTAATAATTTATATTTTATAATTTTTAAAAGGTTAAATTATTTTTTTTAATTTTAAGTGATTAAAATGTAATTTTATTTTCACTAATTTAAAATTTTAAAATTTTTAAATGATCAAAATAATAATTTTTATTTTAGGGGATTCCACCTCTGCCTAATTGTTGGGAGCCACATATAAAGACTGAAAACCTTTTTCAATGTGAATGGGAAGAGTCCAGTAGATTTTGACATTTAAGTTTACGTAGGGATAGATTTTCAAGAGTTTAATTAAAAATTTTTAAAAAAATTACAAATTTAATTAAAAATTTTGAAGGTTTAAAAAATTTTCCAATTTTTCTAAAGAGTTTAATTAAAATTTTAATTGATACCTAGTTAAAAGTTTCAAAACTTTACAAAGCCTGATCAAAATTTATAAAATTTTAATAAACCTAATTAAAATTCTAAAAATTAGAAAGGCCTAATAGCAATTTTCAAGATCCTGGGAGCCAAGGTCCCTCGAGCTCCCATGAGGATTTACCTAGTAGTTTATAAAAGGAATAAACAACCATTTGGTAACTCACAAGGCATAAAATATGTCTTTTATAAGAGAGATTATAGACGTGTGCATGGGTCAGGCTACCCGGCCTGGCCCGAAAGTCCGTCTGAAAAATGGGAGGGTTCGAGTAAAAATATAGGCCGAAATATGGGTTTGAGCAAAAAAATGAGACCCATTTAGAAAATGGGCCGGGCCTCGGTTAAACTTTTTTGGCCTAGGCCCGGTTCGGCCTGAATTATATACTAAATATATTTTTTATTTTTAATCATATTTACATTTTATTTTCAATTTTAATATAACCACTTTTTATTATATTTTCAATTTGTGTATTGTTTTAAAAATTATTTTAGTCTCATTTTTTATTTGTTTATTGTTTTAATATTTATTTTTATGTTTTTAAATGTACTTCATTTATTATATTTTTAAATTTTTTATTTAATGAAATAAGCTAAAAATTTTAATATGGGCCGAGCTCAGGCTTAACAATTTTATTTTGGCCGGACTTGGACAAATTTTTAGGCCCATATTTCGGGTCGGGTCGGTCAGGCTCTAGCCTAGAAAACAAACCTAAAATTTTATCTAGGCCCGTCCCAAATCTAGCCCGGCCCATACACACCTCTAAGAGAGAATATCAATGCTTATATTACAAGGTGATAATATCAATTCTTAAATCTTAGATATTGAAGTGTTCTAACACACAATTTTAACCATTTACTTATAATAAATACGATAGAAAAATAACTACTATTGAAATTGAAAAGTTGTGTAGCTTTTTTTCCATATTCAAATATAGAGGAAAAAGAAAAAAGGGTTAATATATAGTTTGTATTAATTTATCTAAAAGTATTAGTTGATATATGAATTTCTTCTTTTTTTTTATATATATATTTAGTTGGTACTTGTATATCCTATCATCCGGGTTTGTAACACTATACTAACACTATTAGTTGTGCTAACGTGGCATTGATAGTCAATCCTGTAATGATACGTGGCAACCTCTCAATATGACGTGACAAATATAAATTAAAAATGTAAATTCATTTAATTAAAGTAAAATTTTTTGGACAAGTACCAAGTAAGCATTTTTCGAACAAGTTTAGGCTCCAACTAGACTTCTTTATGGGAGAGGCTACTCACCCAAACTCAAAAGCCCAACAAGTCGAAGAAAGCTTGAACAAAAATATTAAGCCCAAAAAGTGGGCTTAGGTAAAAAAATTTAGGTTTATTTAAAATATGAATCAGGCTCGGGCTTAAACATTTAAAGTTCAAGAGCCTAGTCCAACCTAATCTATTTTTCAAGTTCGTATTGTTTATATTATTTTATTTTTATATATCATATAATTTATAACACATAAAAATTAAATCTATAGTAATATATAAAATTTTTAAAAATAATATGGTTGGGTCTAAAATGAACTTAAGTTAACCATTTATAAATATGGGTAGACTTGAACAAAATTTTAAATTCATATTTTGAGTCAAGCTGAGCTTGAGAAAGTATAAAATGTGTTGATATCATACTTAAGCCCAGCCAGACCCGTGAACACCTCTAGTACCAGCTAAATATTTTGGACAATTTCAAAGAACAAACTACACGTTAACCCTTCAAAAATTTAATGTTGTTAACAAATTGAGACAATGTATGTGAATGTATGTGATGAAACAAAAGTTTAAATAACCGATTAGGTACAAGAAAATTCAAATATCAACTAATTACTTTTGGTACATATTAACTCAAGGAAAATTTTTTCCTTCAAACAACATTTCACCATTCGTTATCGTTGAAGAAACCATCCCTCATGGAGAGGTAGGTTTAATGTTGTATATGCAGCAACATGGTCTATTCTTCCATCTAAATAGATCTTAATCTTCTTGAGATGTGTCTTGTTTTGGAATTTGGCTTTGTCAACCTGTTGCACATCTATTACATTTCCCACCAGCTTCAGACGAAGAACTTCATGGAGGTTGTTCAAGTTTTCGAGATCTCCGATGCAGAACACTTTAGGATCGTCGCAATCAGCTCTTGCAATAATATCCGTTAAAGTCCTTAAAGATGTTAATTTCTCAATCCCTTTGGGGTAGCAACTTAGACCGAAACAATCTGTAGTACAAAGATACCTCAAATTGATCAAGTTTCCCATGCCATCCGGTAATTTTTCAAGACGACTGCATCCATTAAGATCCAAGGATAACAAATCATGCAGTTGGCAGATTGTATCAGGTAATCTCTCTATCATCTTGCAACCAAATAAGTTGAGATGCCTTAAATGTATCAAATCACCTATTTTGCTTGAAATCCTGTGCAGCAAATCATCACATGAATTATTCATGCCCAAATCTAACACCCTTAGGCGCAAAGATTGTCCAAACAACAGACGCAGAGAATTGTCTGGAACAACTCGGGTTTCGGAGGCAGAAAATATTAAAAGGCTACGCAAATTGCTACCACCTTCAATTGAACTAGGAAAATGACTTTCAAGCATGATCGTCAAGTGGCGAGCGTCATTGGAAGGTAATTGTAATTTCGTGTTTTCAGATCCATTTACCTCTTTCATCACAAAGTCTTTTCTTGTCAAATACTGTAGAATATCATGTATTATATCATGCATCTTACATGCAACAATGCCGGCGTCATCTTCCTCCACGAAATCTTGGAATAAAGAGCAGGATGCTAAGTGTTGAAAGAACTCTCTACCCGTAGCTTCAACCACATCTTCCCTCTCTGCATTGCCACTAGGAGTTAAGTAACCATGTCCAATCCAATGTCTGATTAAATTATCTATTCGGATTAGCAATCCTTTAGGAAAGGTTACACAATACAAGAAACAATCTCTGATTCTTGACTGCGGCAAATCATGATAACTCAAGAACAAAGAATGCACAACACGTTCCCACACAGCTAAATTGCATAGCTCTTTGTAACTGATATTATTCCATAGTCCAGCTTCACTTCTTTGTAAATGTTGTCCTAGCTCCTTTGCAACAAGTGGCAGACCTTTACTTTTCTTTGAAATTCTCTTCCCAATACATTCCAAGGTTTCGCCATTTTGTTGAGAGAGTTGATCCTTTCCCACAAATGCAAATTGCTTAAGAACTGACCAACAATCTTCTTCAGTCAAAATTGACAAATGATAAATCAAACCCAAATTGGAAGATAGTATATTTGCTACAGATACCTTTCGAGTGGTAACCAAAATCTTACTTCCAATCTTGCCATGATTTAAAACAGCTTGCAAGTCTTCCCAATCGCCATTATCGTCAGCCCACACATCATCTAAAGCAAGAAAAAATCTTCTATCTATGATTTTTTGCTTAAGATTACCTAGAAGAAAATCTAAGGTAACTGAATCTTGGAGGTACACAGGGAAACTAAAATTGTCTTCTTCAAAAGCTAAAATGATATTACGCGCAACTTTTTTCTTGTCAAAAAGGTTGGAAACACACAGCCAAATCATTTTGTCAAATCTTGTTTTAAGATGTTCATCATTGTAAATCAATCGAGCAAGATCGGTTTTGCCAATACCTCCCATCCCCACTATGGAAATAGTTTGAGTGGCCTGTTCATCAACTAAACGCGACACTAACTCAGTTTTAATTCCATTTCGACCAATAATTTTTGATAAATCACAATAGCTAGTACTTTCTTTGTTCCGCAGAGGAGATATAATTTTACTCTTGCCCAGATCCAGCTTGTTTTTCAGCTCAAATGGACTCAGTTTTTCACAAATCTTCTTTATTCTAAAAAAAATACTACGGTCTTTACAGAAGTCAAATAGAGAAATTACCTTGGCAAGAACAGAATCTGCCTTCTGTACTTTACAGCTCCAATCATTCATGATTCAACACATCCTCTATTTCATAAATTATGATTTTCAGATCTTCTAGCAACAGTTTGATTGCATCGTCTGTAATTTGTAGTTCCTCTGCATCTTTGAGAACGGATCGGATGGATTTCAGATATGTTTCAAGATTTTTGAGAGCATCCTCGCGGTCTCCCAACATCCCCATCTCTTTTACCCCTTTGTCACTCAAGATTGTTGTTATCTGTTGCAAGACTACCGAAAGAATTGCATCCGCCATTTTTATGATAGCTTTTACTTCAAACCACAACAAATCACAGGGAAAAAGAAGTTGAGAAGTCGAGAAAAAAGAGAGTGAAACAGCGTCAACGGATTGAGGAGAGCAGCGGGAAACAAAAGCCAAATAACCCAAAATGTTCTTTTTGTTTTCCCTTTCGCTAATGTTTTTGCTATTTGTCTATTATATTATTGTTTCTGTAGAAGTATCAAAAGAGTCAACTTATAAAAGTATGAATTTCATTTTCCTCTTTTATTTAAAACAATGATAAATTATTTATTCTTGTAGTTTCAACTGAGTAAAACAATTCATCAATTAAATTTGTATGTTTATTTTGTGTTTTATATCTAAGGTAAAATAATAAATTTAATTAAATTTAGTTTACTTTATATTTTATTTGTAAGGTATAATAATTGAAACGTATGACCATGTCTAAGGTTTTAAAATTAGAACGGTGATTGAACTAGTAAGATTTTCGATTCGTTGATCTAATTGATCCATTGGTTTGATCAATTAAGTCCTATTCAATTAAATAAAATATTAAAATTTATTAAAATATATTTAAAAAATTTAGTTCAACCAGTTCAATCGACTAATTCAACCACTTTTTTTTTGCCCGGTTCAATTAGGCTTTCATTAACTTTTAATGGGAAAGTTAATTCGGCAAATATCTCAAAATACCAAAAAAAATTAAAATTACCGGAAAGGACGAGTTTCAAAAATATTGACCGGAAGGGTAATTTCTCCAAAAATCGCGTCCACGAGGCGCTATTATTGAGGTGGCCTAAAGCGCCCCTCATGGACGCGCTTTTAGGTCAAGAATTCAAAAAAAATTTGACCGTTGGACCCAATGATCAAAAAAGTAACGGAAAAAAACTATAAATACCCCCAACCCTTCATTTTTTCACACTTCAATCCTTTCTCATTTTTCTTTCAATTTTCTCTCAATTTGCTCTCAATTTTCTCTAAGTTTCTATCAAAGCCCTTGAAATTTACGCTTAAATTTGAAATAGTCTTCTACCATTTACTAAAAAGCCCATTATAAATTTTTAATATATTTATGTTTTTGGAAAATTTAAAAATCTTTATTGAGTACAATGGTAGGATTTACATCGCCTAGACAAGAATCACATTGGCGTCGAGCAATTGAAAATGGTAAGTTTGAATTTTAATTTTCAATATTATTAAATTTTTTAATTATGCAATTTTATTTAATTTTGAATTTTACTATTTTTTAAATAATCAGAGATCGGTGTTGCAATGTTATATTCGCAACATGCCCGGTCCCCATCGCCATTGATCGAGAATTACTGCGGAAGCGGGTTTTTGCACGTGGCCACAATAGGTAGGGGTTCAAGTTGGACCCGATTTTGATAAGCGCGTTGATAGAGAGGTGGAGACCGAGACGCACACTTTCCATCGCCATGCGAGAGTGTACCATCACCTTAGAAGATGTGCGATTCTGCTTGGGATTAATGGGGGATTTGGTGAGTCACCGTCCGTAATATCTCTCGATTGGATGGCCGTATGCTACGAGCTCTCGGTGCCATTTCGGATAAATTGCAAGGAGGTCGGATCGATATGGTTTGGTTACGAGACACATTCCCGCAGCCGAATGAAGATTCGATCAAGATGAAAGAATACGTATGCACGGGCATACATACTTTAGATAATTGGAGGCTATCGATGCCTGGACGTCTCTAAAACCTCGTCCACGAGATGGCTCTCAAACTTGTTGATTTCAGAGCAGTAGGTGAATTGAGTTGAAGTCCGCTGTGCTATCGAGGTTGTACCGGAGATGTCTTGCGACGGTGCGTTTAATAAAGCAAAAATTGGAGGTTGCCTATCATCTCTGCGGTCATGGGCATGGTTTCGATTTCCATTTTACGTCCCCGACTCGACCAACCATATTCATTCCCATTAATAACGAGGTAAATTTAATATTATATTTTACAATTATGTCGTAGATTTATAGTATAATTGCATGCTAAAAGTTTATTTAATTAGGTGGAACCATCCAGAAGTCATGTTGGAATACCGACTCGCTTGAGGATATACTGGCTCCTATTGGAACAACGGTCCTAATCACAAGTAAGTGTCAATTTCGTTATTATAATTTAGTATTTATGTATATAACTAATATTTTGGTAATGTTAATATAGTTTCAATGGACACCAGACGAGGATCCGAAATTCGGCGAGAATTCGGGAGTTCCTCTAAAATCCGAACAGTTGACACGTTAAGGTCCCGCTAATCACCTACGCGACCGTGGAGATGCACCACGATCGGGTTCTGCGACAATTTGATGCCGATAATCGATTCCTGTAGCTCTGAGGTGCTCGATGATGAGCACAAGCAGTGGACTTACTGGCGGCAAAGACACGGATTGGCCAATATTTTGGTCGTAACATATCGAGACGGGAGAACCGGTATGACTTTTACCTAACCGGAACCGATCGTAGTTCCCGAAGTTAGCATCGTCTTGGAGTACATGCCATGGTTTAGAATCCATGGCAAGTCAGATTCTGTTTCGGCTAAAGAGAGGCGACAACAAATTCACGCGAAGGGAACGTCGGGCCCCTTTACATTCAAAGAGAAGGGTGATGAGACGGGCCCAAAGAATAAATGCCTACATCAATGGCCCATCAACAGCGCCTATATACAATCATCGGCCCATCATTCGGTGACAACACCGATAACACAAATATCCATAGCTTTATGCCAAAGCGTGACTCCGCCTTACATGTATCCTCCTAACCCATATATGTTTCCTTTTCTAGTCCCCTGTGTTGGAATGCATGGCGGGTTCGAGTCCGTTCCCGACAACTCCTTCTAGCCACCGATCGTGAGGTGACATCGGGTGTGGGATTAGGAGGTGCCGTCGGGAGCAGCTTCTTTCTACCGTGCTCCTTCACCGTGACGGATGCAGTCACCCCGCCGTGGTTTATGCAAACACCTCCGGGTCATTATTTTATCAAGGTAGGTCATCATCGCAACACCTGTAACTGCACCCACCGCCGGAGGATCGGATTCCCACCGAGGTTCCACGACCCCACGGAAGCTGAAGAAGGAGGAATCTAGCGTAATCGCCGACCGCCTCGTGGCACCTGGGTTCCCACCGCATCCGCACTAAACCCTAAACCCCTAATTTGAGTAATTGTAAATTAATTTATAATTTGAGTTTAATTTTTTTGTAATTAAGGTTTAATTTTTGTATTTAAGTTGTAATATATTTAATAAAATTTGAGTTTGTTTTTTTTTGTAATATAATTTTTTAATTTATTTAATTTTAATAACTTTGACAAAATAGGTTTGGTTTTTTTTTTTGTAATTGTTGTAATATATTTAATACAATTTGAGTTTGTTTTTTTTTGTAATTTAATTTTTTAATTTATTTAATTTTAATAACTTTGACAAAATAGGTTTGGTTTATTTTTTTTTGTAATTAAGTTGTAATATATTTAATACAATTTGAGTTTGTTTTTTTTGTAATTTAATTTTTTAATTTATTTAAATTTTTAAATTTAATTTTTTAAATTATTTAATTTTAATAACTTTGACAAAATAGGTTTGGTTTTTTTTGTAATTAAGTTGTAATATATTTAATACAATTTGAGTTTGTTTTTTGTAATTTAATTTTTTTAATTTATTTAATTTTAATAACTTTGATGAGAATAGGTTTGGTTTATTTTTTTTGTAATTAAGTTGTAATATATTTAATACAATTTGAGTTTGTTTTTTTTGTAATTTAATTTTTTAATTTATTTAAATTTTTAAATTTAATTTTTTAAATTATTTAATTTTAATAACTTTGACAAAATAGGTTTGGTTTTTCTTTTTTGTAATTAAGTTGTAATATATTTAATACAATTTGAGTTTGTTTTTTTTTGTAATTTAATTTTTTAATTTATTTAATTTTAATAACTTTGATAAAATAGGTTTGGTTTTTTTTTTGTAATTAAGTTGTAATATATTTAATACAATTTGAGTTTGTTTTTTTGTAATTTAATTTTTTAATTTATTTAATTTTATTTTTTTTGTAATTTAATTTTTTAATTTATTTAATTTTTTAAATTTAATTTTTATATAATAAAATTGAGTTTACTTTTATTTGTTTTGTATTTTAATTTTTTATTTTAATTTTAATATCTTTGATAAGATAGAAATGATTTAATTTTTTAATTTAATTTTTAATTTAATTTTAATAACTTGAATAAAATAAAAGTTGGTTTATTTCGGCATCAACGTTGATTATGACGGGCTATTTTATTTTTAAACTGTAATAATTTTTTTATTTTTTGAATAAAAAGTTGTTTTATTATTTGTGTTTGTAATTTAATATTAATTATCTTATATTTAATAAATTTGAGTTATTGTACAAAAGTTCACCGCTTTCCTCCAAAAAATGTAAATTACATAGCCAAGAAGAGACAAACAAGCTAAGAACACGGTCCAACTAGTCCGATTTGGACACGAAGCGAGATGTATGGCCGGGTTCCTACACCACCCGCATCACCGACTTTGGTTGGTCGGTTCTCGGATATCCATATTGTTGCGTATTTTAGTCGAGGAAGGTCGACCTTTTGGTTTATGTCTCAATTCTCTATCCCAAGCCTTGACTTATACGATGCAAGCGATACCGTGGCCACTTACGCTCATCCGGGATCAGGGAATACGTGTCTCCACACGTTGTACATGTTTTCTAATTTGTAGACTTCACGACATAGCTCATGGGTCAAGACGAAGATTATGACAAGCCGCAAGTACATGAGCACATGGGTAACGGCGCATCAAATATCCACATCGCATGTCATATTTGTCAAGTGTACGATAATGCCCGCCAACAATACCTTGGCTCGTGCATCAAACTCCGTGATACGAAACTATAGGCCGTCGCGGTCGTGACAAACTGTGTGCATAGTGTTCGCTCGTGCCTTCCACGGTTAATTTCTTGCAAGACCTTCGGCTCCATACATGGCCTCCTTGCATCGCCTCGATAACTCACGCTTCTTCTTGAATAGTGCCTTAAACGAAAATATATCTCCGTAAAATCACCGTAATCGGCAGATGATTCGTTCCTTTTAGCACGTAATTTATGCATTCGGCCAGGTTTGTGGTCATATGACCATATCGTAGGCCGCCATATGCTTGTGTCCACTGCTCAAAAGAAATATTGCATTGGTACTCTGCGCCTTGGCGTTATCTTCGCATAAATCGCCAACATCTCGTGAAAACGGTCTTTATTGATCTCGCACCGCCAATATACGTTGATATCGAATATTACATACCACTATTCAATTGCGAATAAATTGAAAATTTCAAAAGAAACTATATTAATAGAAATTTCATACCCATATTTGGCCACTTGCCGTTTCATCTTTTAGATCGGTGTTGCCTATAGTAGTTGGATGCCACATGCCTCGGCAATATCGATGGTGTGTGCGATGCCACATGCTTCCCCGCGCTCTATTGCCGCAAGTATTCCAGGCCTCGATCCGATATAACGATATGTCGTTGAAGGCGACATGCCTCTTTAGCCTAGATAGGAAGAAGTCCCACCATCACCGACCGGTGTTATTGCGAACATAATCGGAAGGATTCTCCCACACCGCCTTGTGCCACATACCAGCAATAGCCGATG
This sequence comes from Gossypium rotundifolium, assembly GCA_025506655.1. Classification (NCBI taxonomy): domain Eukaryota; kingdom Viridiplantae; phylum Streptophyta; class Magnoliopsida; order Malvales; family Malvaceae; genus Gossypium; species Gossypium rotundifolium. The sequence goes on along the minus strand of CP106732.1, from coordinate 4,994,307 downwards.
TGTATATCTACCATACATGAAGGTACCGTCAATTTGTACCAATGGCTTGCAGATGTAAAAGCATCTCGGCATTGCTTAAATGTCCGTAATAGTGCGCTTGAACACCGCGATCCACCGAGCGCGACGATCGTTGTAGTCGCCGATTCCGTTTCAATGTCTCATTGCCGCTCGACATATCTCTCAACCTTACACCACCGCCACAATTCATTATATGAAGCGTCCCACCGACCAGGCAACTTTTCCAACGCCTTCGCTTGCTATCCAAGCCTTTTCAGAAGAGGCGTGTACCCCATTTGGCTACGAATATTGCCAATTAAGGCCAAGATTTGTAGTTTTGGGATCGGCCTTCACCGTCGGGATTATTAAATCACCAACATGTCCGAATCCATCCTCGGATGATCTTGTGTTACACCACAACGGCAGCACGTTAAATAATGCAACATTACATAATATTAGTGTTATTCAAATCATTGAACACATAGTGGTACTGCATGAGTAAGACATGTACGCGGACCTTTGTACTTCTTCACCTCCCACATCCCCGCCCTTTTCCTCAACGACGCCATGATTTTCCATGCACATGTGCCGTCTTGCACAAAGACACTTCGCCTCGCTCCTATCGAGCTTTGATTTAACCATAGTGTAGTTAACCCGCTGCCTCGATCTTGTATTGTTTCAATGCACCAAGAAAAGTGTTCTTGTTGGAAAACGGTTACCAACTTCTAATTGGTCCGAATCCAACGAAGAATTTATACGGTCCACGTCCGGTGGTAGTTCAGAAACTCCAATGCATCATCTTGAGATAGATCGACATTATGCATGTGCTACCGGAGGCGAGTATGCCTGAATAATGGATCTTCTTCTTCTTCGTCCGAACCGCCTCAACATCTTCAGTACAATTGGAACGGGCTCGGTTCGTAAAATAGTCCAACTTCGCACCGTCAGCCCTGCTCTCGAGGTGGATCCACATCGGATTCATCGTCCGATCCTCCATAACCTACAACAAACGAGGGCCCTCGCCGGTGGATGCCGTCGGTAATACATCATCCTCCTTAAACATCTTTCAGAAGATTCCAATCGATGTGGATTGCCATCCACTAGAAGTTGATGACGTCCCCAATACGTATTTCGTCATCCGACGCCGATTGACGAATATGCATGTCCCATCCACCAACCGAAAGTCGTGCGGGGTTATGTTTTCCATACTACCACCGCACACGGGCACTTCGTGTTTTGCCTCCCACTTACGAGTGTCGACTGGGTCGTGTATTCCCTCGAACGATACTAGATGTTGAGGTCGCACGAGATCACTTGGAGATGAAAATTTACATATAACTCGAGATAGGCGATCCATCGGCAAAATGAGTCTCCACCATTGCCTCAAGGCTCCGAGGACCTTTGATGTCGAATGCGCTATATCTCACCGGATCAACCAAGCGCAAAATCTATACTTAATAGATGAATTTTCATTGGCGTTGTTCAATATTTTACGCCTAATTCTTTTGAAGTTCTACCAAATCGACGTTTCGATTAAAACTCAATCGCATTGTGTTCCCGATAAGAAAACAACACCATTTTCTTGTCACGACTTCACCATCGTAGTAAATAACACCATTGATACGTTCACTCATTTTCAATTTTTTTTCTTTTTGCTTGAATGCTTTCTCGCCAACCGAAAATGCAATTTGGCGATGATAGCCTAATTTTGCAACATCAGAGCAAAAGTAAGGCCCACGGGAGCGCTTTTCACCGCCTCCGTAATAGTACACCTATTGAAGCGTTTTTGCTTGTTTGTTCGAAACGTCTCCTCAAAATAATTTTACCGAGACCATCAGAGCAAAAGCGGCGTCCACGGAGAGCGTTTTAGGCCACGGTTTGTTCTGAAACGTCTCCTCAAAATTATTTTGCCGGAGACTACTGCCCAAAAAATTATTTCATTTTTCACATTGCAAGTGGACGGGAAAGATTCCCCAAAAATCGCGTCCACGTCGCTGTTTTTTGTGGAAAATGGCCTAAAAGCGGCGTCCATGGGAGCATTTTAGGCCACCTCAAAGAAGCGCGCCTACCGGGAGCGTTTTCGAGGTGGCCTAAAGCGCCCCCATGGACGCTTAAATGCTTTCCCAAAAACGCTACCGACGGACGCGATTTTTGGGAAATTGCCTTTCCAGGTCAATATTTTTGAAACCCGTCCTTTCCGGTAATTTTTGATTTTTTGGTATTTTGGGATATTTGCCCGGTTAATTCACTATATAAATCCAAAACTTTTAGCTTTTCAAAATATAGAATTTATTATTGTAAACAAATTGCCACTATTTTATGATAAAATAACAACGATTGCTATAATTAAGTCTTCTCATAGATCTTATTTTAATAAAATAGTACAAGAGTTTTACTTGGATAATGAGTAATTAAATTATAATATTTTAATATTATACTATAGTTCTCCTTTATTCGGTAGAGGCGTGACATACCCTACTATGCACTGGGTTTGTCTCCCTCTTACCTAGGATGAGCTCTTGGGCTGTATCAAATTCTCGAGTTATACATATCGAAATTTTAGCTCGGATGGGTAATCTCGATATAATATCAACTTGTGTAAGTAACTTATTCCCGTGTATCCAAGTCCGTTTTGCTATAGCTCCATCGGACGATATTCAGCTGATTAAAAATAGAAATTAAACTATGGAATGGGAACGAAATGGTATTTGGTAATACTTGATATATGGATTGTTACATGACTTTGTTTAAATTTTTATATTACTTATAATGTTCAACCTAAGCAATCCTTTTAGGAATACAATGTGACTTGTCATTATATCCAAGCACTTATTAATCTCTTTTTGTAAAATTGGAGAATTGAATAAGTCATCGTGGTTGTATAAAATATTGTTACTATTAATTATATTTTTAATATTTCTAGTATTACATAAATTATGATATCTTTTCACAAAAACAAGTAAAAGAAAAGGGAAAAAGAAGCAAAATTAAGAATGAATTATTATAGTCTCAGTCCACTTTGATGGAGGAGTACCACAGATGGGTCCACCTTGAAGACTTTTTATGTCTTGCAATAGTAAGCAAAAATGTTGACCCAGTTGTTAGGGAGCCAAATACTACAGTTTTAATCTCTCAAACATATAATTAATATTTATTAAAACCTGGAGGATTCCCTTCACTAACTAATTAAAAGTTTCAAAATTACTTAATGAAAATTTACAAAATTTTAATAAACCAAATTAAATTTTTATCAAATTAAAAAGTCAAATAGCAATTTCCGAATATTAAAAAGTCAAATTTTAAATTAGTAATATTAAAACTATAATTTACTCCCTTAAAATGATAAAATTTAATTTAATCTTTTAAAAATTATAAAATATAGACTATTAAAATGATGAAAATTTATTTTACTATCATACAAATATACAATTTAATTTCGATCCTCTCAAAAAATTTCAAATTCCATCACTGACAAGGATTCGCCGCCTAATAATTTATAAAAAGGAATGAACAACCATTTGGTAACTCACAAGGCATAAAATATAAACACGACAACGAAATTACTTAATGTCTTTTATAAGACAGTCAACAAGCAAAACACGAATTTTTTTTATACAATCGATACTTATATTATAATTTAATACGAGTGATAATATCAAATTTTTGAACCCTAAATCTTAAATTGTAAACACCTAATTTTAACTAGTTATTTTTAATAAATACGATAAAAAAAATGCTACCAGCATAAACGGATTCTAACACTACCACCACTATCGATAGAGCCTCACAATTGATATGTCCTGCAAAATATTAGGATCATTGAATAAGATAACTTGGGGCTCTGAAGTGATTCATTGAGAGCATGTTCAACGAGAGAAAGAAATTTAATGTAAAACTCAACTAGGCAAAGTCAAATAACTACTATTGAAATCGAAAAGTTGTGTAACTTTTTTTCCATATTCAAATATTACAGGTAAATAAAAAGAAAAAAAAAAGTTAAGATGTAGTATATTTTCGAATTTATTCAAAAGCATCTAATTGGTATATAATTACCTGAATTTATATTCTGTCACTTAGGTTGATACCTCTATATTAACACCAATTGTTTGGCTGACGTAGCATTAATAGTCAATCCTATAAAGACACGTGACAGCCTCTCAATATGACACGTGATGAATATAAATTAAAAATTTTAAAATATTTTTAAAATGTAAATTAATTTTAAAAAGTATTTTTTTTTTGAAAAGTCCAGGTACCAATTAGGTACTTTTTTTAACAAGTTTAGGTGCCAACTAGACTTGTTTATGGGATAAGCTACCCGCCGAGGTCCAGAGGTCCAAAGGTCCACTCAAAATATGATAGGGTTTAGGGAAAATATTAGGCCTAAAATATGAGTTTGGACAAAAAAATTAAGCCTGGTTAAAATATGGGTCAAGCTTGAGCTTCAATATTCAAGGTTGGAGCCTCGCTAAACTTGACCCGCTTTTTAAGTTTTAATGTTTTACATTATGTTATTTTGTATATATTATGTAATTTATAACACATAAAAATTAAATCTATAGTAATATATAGTAAAGTTATGATGAAAATATTAAAAAAAATTAAAATCACTATACATAAAACTATAAATATATATATTTATAAAATATTAAAATAAAATAAATAAATATATTTAAAATTTTTAAAAATAATATGGAGGGCCTAAAATAGGCTTGGATTAGCCATTTATCTTTGTATAAACAATATTAATTTTGACTCAATGCACACTTTAGTCCCTAAAGCATACAACTTTTCTCACTTTGGTCTTTAAAGTTTTTTTTTTTGCTCACTTCAATCCCTAACGTTATTAGATTTTTTCAATTTAATCATTTGGTTGTTAAAACTAACAATTAGGACATTCAACCAATCATATGTTGTCACATGTCATTCAATAATGTCATCATGACATCGTCTTATAAAAACTTTTAAAAACTCTTTAAAATATGAGAAAACATAAAAAAAAATCTAAAAATATTAAAAAATAAAAAACAATATAAAATAAAAGGATCACTAAATTTAAAAAATTAAATATTTAAGTATTTTTAAAATTTTATAAATCATACTTACTAGAGCCAGAACATAAGATTGTTGCCTCATGAAAGGATACCACCTACATATTTTTTATAATTCAATCAATCATAATTCAAAATTGGTAGATCTTTTTAGGTGATAAATTTGAACAATTTTTTCAAATTATTTAAATAATAAAAATAATGTTATTTATTATTTAAATTATTTAATTGAAATGAAACAATTTTCATTATTTATATAATTTGAAAAAATATCCAAAATTTTCACCTAAAATATCTACCAATTATAAACTCAATTAATTAAATGGTAAAATAATTATATTAGGTGATATCAATCATATCATGTTCAAGTTCTATAATTTGGTTGTTAAAAATTTTAAAATATAAAATTTCAAATAATTTTGTTAAAAGAATCTGGTAATTTTTATGTTTATATTGTTTTGTAATTTTATAATATTTTTCTATTTTTAATAACTTTTGAAAATTTTAAGTAATTATTATTTATTTTTTGTTATTTTCAATTTTAAAAATTTCCTTATAATATCACAAGTATATCATTGTATAACATGTGGCGACATATGATTGACTAGATACTCCAACTGGTGTTTTAACATCTACAAACCTAAACCAGGAACATCTGATAACGATTGGAATTAAACTGAAAAATATGACAATATTAGAGATTGAAGTGAGTAAAAATAACTTTTAAGAATCAAAGTGAAAAAAAAAAAAAGGGTATACCACAAGCACTAAAATGTGCATTTAGTTTAAACCTTAATTATTTGAAGGAAATTTTTTAAAATTTGTCTTGAACTCATGCAAGACTAACGTGGAGTGTAAAGTTAAATTAAAACTCAAATTTGAGCAGCAAAATGGCAAATTTGTACATAATCTCAAAGTACAACGGTAAATATGATTTGAAATAAAATATGGCCATAAATTCTAGTATTCACTAAAATATGGTGGCAAATTTGCACTTTAACCCAGGATAACATTGAAAATCCAAAATTTTCATATACAATAACATCGTTGTCGAGCATTGTCCTCTTCAAATTCAAAGTCCAAATGTTGATTCCATATACATTACAGAATAAAGAGTGAATACTACCTCAAGATCATGACAGTTCTCATTGCTTTTAGCCAAGAACATCAAAAACTAGACATGACAATACGCATATATGTTCCATGTCTCGTATTTCCTTTTTGTATGCATCAATCGTATAAAACATAAATACAATATAAATTATTAAATACGTTAAATCTGAACACAAATACAATATGTATATGAAATGAACACACCAACCATGTATATCACAATGTTCTGAACATGACATGTTAGTCTATTGTACCTATCGAAAACAACAAAAAGCTTAAACCACTAAACTTTTATTTCCTGACTGTCTGAATTTTAGAATCACAATCTAATAGATTTAATGAAGCTGATCTTGTTATATTGCGAATCATGAAGAAATACAGGCAGTTACTATAAACAAAACCTAACTCTAATTAATAATGGCATTTCTAGTACACCCAACTAGCTACTGCAGAAGTAGAACCTTGCATGGAAATAGGCTAAAACAGTACCTGAGAGGAAAGATCTGACTGTGAATTTGTCGCCAGTGTTATGGGGCGGAGCCGATATGCGACTAGTGGAAAGGGTTTTCCACACTAGACCAGGATATGTCAGGGACAAATACCCCACTATCAGATTGATTGTGAGAATCTTTAGGCCAATACAGCCCTGAGGCTGTAGGAGGTGAAGGCACTTGTGGTACTGCCCAGTGGGAATCCGGCACCTGACCCATGTATTCATCATCAAAGACCTCTTCCTCAGCAGGTCGCAAGAACGGTGAGCTGTCGGAGTCTCCGTGCTTGCCACTATCAGCCTGACAGAATCCAGAAGAAAAATAAAAATAAAAGACAGAATTCTTAGCTGCATTAGGCAGACCTTTTAAATGATATATGGTACTAGTTGAACAATGGAACTCAAGATCACAGCATATAGCTCAATTTACTAGCTGAGCTAATCTCCCCTCTCTGGCATCATGCTTCATGCTGCAACTTAATGGCATAGCAAACAAAAACTACGAAAACTTGCAGTACACTGATCAAGTTGCATAGACATTTCTATATCTAAAGACCCAAAGTACTAATAACCATTAAAAGCACATACCAAACCATACAGGTCAAGTCAGGACTAATTAACTTTGCAATTTTGACTATCCAATCAATAGATTAAAGCTTAGCTATTTATTGGTGATCTTCCACCAACTAATTTTACCATGGCATGCATGCTTTCATTTGCTCGTGTCTTTGCCTCTGTGTGTTGGGGATTATTTTGATTAATGATTACCACCCTAGTAAACGCAGGTTCATAAATCGTTAGAGAATGATCAGGAAGGTTAAGAACATGGATGACCTCCGCTCTACATGAGAACAACATTAAACATAGTATAAAAAACCACAATTACAAGCATACCTTAGATAACTCATGATCCATGCAACCAAAGCTTTGATTTAAGCCAGTTAGCCCAAACAAATCATCCATATGCCATGACTGAATGATTCCAGCTGTAGAACCCCACCATATGACACTTTTGTCGGCACGCTGTTCTCAACTCCAATATTTGACGGAAGAACTTCATTGCATTCACTAATAAATGACATAGGAGCGTCCTTTTAGACATAGAATCGGATTTAGTTTCTGAGGTCTTTTCACTAGAAGGTGATTTGATATAGGATGAAGATCCAACAGGGTCAGTTGTTGTTTCAAGACCAACTTTGACTCCAGTAAGCACAAATCTCTGGTGATTAGAGACATAAGGATTTGCTGTATGTATAGAAATATCACATTTTCGGCAGAGTAAAGCTCGGTCTTGCAAACAGAAGAAAAACCCAGATGTTTCCTGTCAAAAAATATTGACTTTTTAAATATTAATAAATGTGTCGAAATATAACAACATTAAAAACAACATTATAGAACCTTAAACAGTAATAAAACAGTAATATAACACCTTAAACAACATTATAAAACAGGAGAAAATTCATAAACGGGACAGGGATACATGACTTATCGACAAGATTTGTTCAGCAATCAATTATTTCTTAAGGAAGAAGATAGAAATTAATTCTAGAAAAGGTCCAAAAATACAAATTAAAAATAAAAATTACTTACAAGAAGCAACAATCAAAACAGGATCTTGTTTATACTTCAAAAATCAAATTTTAGCTCGTTCTTAAAATTTTATCGAAGTTAAGATCTTCAGATATAAACTACAAAAGGCTTCCCCTAATTTAGTTTGCCAAGTCTCTCGGTATAATCGTTTTCCATATTTTTCCTTACTAGCTAAGCAAAATCAGCTAAAAATTTTCAAATTAAATCCAAATTCCACCTTACCTTTCACTTAACTTTGACCTTCAAAACACCTATTATAAGCAGAAAACAGGGGAAAAAAGTGTTTTCTAGGGAAAATTCGAGTACCTGGCAAATGTCACATGTAGGCATATGAGAAGAAGAAGACGAGAGGGGAACACGCTGATGCTTGCTGGCCAACTTGTTGGCAGCATGAACTTTCTCGTCACACTCCAAACACAGCGCCGCCTCGTCTGAGCAGCACAGCACCTTCGCCTCCGCCACCTCGCACACGTTGCACTGTATCCTCATCTCTCTCTCTCTCTCTTCCTCTAACAAATTCCAATTTGTACACAAATTTTCAGATTTTTGTTTTATTTTTCTTATTTTAAAAATGGAGAGGGGTTTATTTCTGGTTTAAGGTACCAGGAATAAGAAATATGAAGCAAACTGATGCTCATTTTATTTATTTATTAAAAAATTGATTTTGGGGCAGAGGATATTTTTTTGAAGCTATGATTTCAGAATTGCACACGTCGCAGATTTCTGATTGTATCTTTGTCTCTGGAGACCGGACAGCCTCTCTGGTTTTGTTGGGTTTCGACCGGTAAAAAAAGTAATGTTTTACTCTGGGCTTTGATTTTAAGCATATTAACCGATCCAAACCGAAATTTAACTTCGGTTTACTTAATGGGTTAGTCTTTAATTTTCAAAAATTTTATTTATCTATAGTAGTTCGGGTTTTTTTTTATATACAATTGGAATTACTTGATTTTAACCATATTGCAGATTGATCCGACGGCACCGACAGTTTATATAGCAAATGCCTAGTTCAAAAATTAATTGTTTTCCATTCTATTTCAGTAATTATTTATTTATTCTATATTATTTGAGTAAAAAGTCAATAATTTCTTTGAATGTAATTTTAATAATTTATTAATTAAAAGTTGAAAAGTCATTCCACAAAATATATTTTTAAAATTAAATTATAAATATCAATTTATTCTACCGATTGAGTCTTAACTTGATTGGTATTGACATTGTTACCAGTGTAGAAAGACATGGATTCGAGTGTGCTAAAGTACATTATCTTTCTATTTAAATGTTGTGAGGCTATGATTAATTTTAGACATTGTATAAAAAATAAATATTAAAAACTTATAATAAAATTAATATTCAAAAAATACCAATTGATTCTATTATTTTTATTAAACTAGACTAAACAAGGGTGAACCTAGAGAGGCAAGAAGAGACCATTCCTCTCCCCCACCAAAAGGGAAAAATATTTTTAAAATTTCTTGAGTTTTAAATTAATCTAATATATAATTATATTTCAGTTTCTCTTAAAATTTAAAATTTAATTATGCGCTCTCTAAAAAATTTATAGTTTAATCCCTTAAAAATTATAAATTTTACATTAATATAATGACAAAATTACATTTTAACTCTCTCAAAATTTATAATTCAAAATCCTTCAAAAATAATTTTAATTTTACCCCAATTTATTTTGGATTTGACTTTTTATTTAATTTATATATTTAATTTTATGACTAATTCTATGGGTGGTAAACAACTCTAATCTTGTCTCTTTATCATAAAACTATTAATGTTGAAAATTTGAAGATTCGAGGGACAGGTACTTAGATTTTGATAATATCAATCATTGTAAATAATTGGTTCTTGCAATTTTAATAGATAAGGTTTTTGTTTCTTTCTTCTCTTATAAAATACGGATAAGATAATTTTAAATTGTTTAATCATTTAAATTATTTAACTAAATGATCATATACGTCATATTTCGAGAATTCAAAACGTAATCGCTAACTATATAATGAAGTTTACTGTTACAAGTTTCATATGAGTCCAATTATTTGAAAAACCTTCTATCGCGAGATTTAGTTAACGAATTATATTAATTATACGAGAAATTAATATGTTATCTTAAAATATTCTACTAAAAAATCTTGATTGATTTGAAATGGGATTAAATTCAAACCATTAAACAAACTAGTGTTGAAAATTGATAGTAAATTTGTATTGTTGTTCAAAATTATAGTAAAATATATTTATACAAATACTGAGTTCAATAAAGAATATTACAAGATATTTTGATAGTTATTTTAAAAAACCGAAATTACCATCCTCGTCCCTCAATTTTGAAATATTTATATTTTGATATCGCACAAATGTAAATAAACACATAACAGAGACCTAATTAGCCATATTATTAAAAGAAAGAAAATTGTAAGATGTTAGATTTTTATTATTAAAAGAAGACCTGAGTACAAAAGCATCAATTGACATTGTGCCTCGTACAAGAAATTATTGCACGTACCTTTTCCTATCACCTTAGTAATGGATGTAGGACCAGTATGAATTATGATGAAGATCCGTGCGAAAAGGTTTTTAGGTATAATTATAAATTTAGTTTTTAATGTTTGTATTTTGTTAATTTGATCATTTTATGTTCAATTTGATCACTAAACTATTCTTTTAATAGAAATATTGACTAAATCATTAACTTTTAACGATGTTGGTATTGCAATCCATGTGTCTTTATGCTAACATAACATTATTTACCTTTGTGTCACCTCAATAAATAATTTAAAATAATAATAATATTTAAAAGATAAAAGAATTAAAAAGAAAATTGAAGTATACATAAATTGTTATATTTAAAATTTAATATTTTAATTAATATTTTTATTAAAAATAACAATTCAACTCTTTTTAAAAGTTAATGGTCTAATATATATCTTTTAAAAAATTAAGGGTCAAATTTAATTAAAACGATTAATCACCATTAAATTTATGAATAATCAAAATCTTACATTCTCTTAAAATAAAATATTAAAAATGGTCATTGTCGACGTGGTCGGCCTTAGTACCAATCGTCACTACTCGTTATCTATGTCTTGGTTCTCCATCTTTCCCTTCTTCGTTTTCCTTCTATCTTTTCGTGGGCTTTTATTTTTCTACTCATCAAATTTCTCGAGAGCTACCATGCCCTACCGATGGCCGCTGATCGTCAATAGACACCATTGTGTTTCCCCTCGCGTGCACGTCTATTTCCTTTCATGGGGCTCCGACGGCTATTGACTTTTTTTCTTCGTTCTAGCATGTCACCAATGACTTTATTTTTTCTTTTCTTTTTTTTGTAAGTTTCTGCTCCATCCTTTGTGTCACCTACCAGAGGCGACAGGGGCGAATGCTACCCGAAAAAAGGAAAATTACGTTTCAACCCCGTAAAATTATTAATTATAAATTTATATGGTAAAATTATACTTTAATCTTCAAAATAAAAAAAAAATTATGTTTATTCCTTTTAAAATACCAAATCATAAGCTAATACATTTAATTTCTCAAAAATTATAATTTAATTTCGACCTTTTAATTGGTTGGCTCGTGATCTCATTGTTATTTTAAGAGATCATTGTTTTCTAATGATGAAGTACTATAGTAGGGAAATATCGGTTTGGTTGGATTTTTGAATCATCTATTATTATTTGGTTCAATTTTCAATTTTTCATATTAATTTTTAGTTTTAGATTTTTAAATTTCTTTTTATAAAATAAGCTTTGTTTACGATTTTTGAATATTATTTGACAAAATTTAAAATTTTTACAAATATTTCTAAAATTAATAATTTTTATTAAATAAAAATACTCAATGACTTTTATATGATTTTTAAAAAAATTATATACAACTTTTAAGTTACTTTTGCTATTTTAATTATACAATAAATTTTATATCATAAAAATAAAATTAATTTTAGATTAAATAAAAAATTAATTCAGTTTAAAAAATCACAATATTTTAACTTATATTTTATAAACCATTCAAACACAGATTCGGATTAGTTTTGGATTATTCTTTCTTAGCATTACGTGATGGATCCCTCCCAACCTGGCTTGAGTTTCCTTTGAGCTTAATGTTCATTTATGGGCTTTCAGGTCTTGTGAGTTGGGTTGGATTTATGACCCCTTGAGCTTTTATAATTTTTTGAATAAATTACATTTAAGGTCATTAAGTTATTAGTATGTTACATTTTGGTTATTTCAACTTTATAAAGTTATAAGACAGCCAATTAAATTATTTCAAAGTTTTCATTTAAACCATTGGGATGTTAAAATCGTTATTGTATGACCTTCTCTATTAGCACAACCTACACCAATCAAAAGCTATCCTTCCTTTTCTCTTCTACAATTCATTTTTTTTTCATGGAACAGCTTTAAATGTCACGAATTTGTGAACTAAAATCTAAAAACCTTTTTTTATCTAATTACCAACATTGAATCACTACACCAAAATAGACTTTTAGCGGCATTTTTTGGGCCTTTAGCGGCGTTTTAAGCGCCTAATAATATTACAGGCTTTAAAGCGCCATAAAAAGCCGCTAAGGAAACCGCCAAAATTAGTGGCGTTTTTTGTAAAAACGCTATAGGTTCTGGCTTTTAGCGTTTTTTTTAACGCCGTTATAAACGAGACTATATGGCGTTTTTAAACAAACACCATATAGGTTTGGGCTATATACGCTTTTAAATAAACGCTATAGGTTTGGGCCTATAGCGCTTTTTAAATAAACGCCGCTATAGGTTTGGGCCTATATAGCGGTGCTTTTAAAAAAACGCCGTATAGATGGGGCTATAGCGACGTTTTTAAACAAACGCCGCTAGATAGGGCTATAATGACGCTTTTAAACAAACGCTATAGGTTTGGGCCTATAGCGACACTTTTAAATAAACGCCATATAGGTTTGGGCTTATAATGCGCTTCTAAAATAAACGCCGCTATAGGCGTGGGCTTATAAGCGCGCTTATGAGACAAACGCTATAGGTATGGGCTTATAGCGGCACTTATGAGAAAAACGCCGCTAGGTGCAGGCTTTTAGCGGTACTTATAATACAAACGCCATATAGGTATGGGCTTATAATGCGGCTTATGAGAAAAACGTCGCTATAGGTGCAGGTTTTTAAGCGCTTATGATACAAACGCCGCTATAGATATGGGTTTTAGCGGTGCTTATACAACAAACAATAATATGTAGGGGCTTTTAGCGGCTATATAGAAAAACGCCGCTATAGGTGGGGCTTTTAAGCGGTGCTTTTGAAAAACGCCACTAATTTGCACACATCTGCGTGCACTTTTTCCCAATATCCTACCTCCTGCGGTAAAAACCAAAAAAAACAAAGAACAATTGCATATAATTCAGACCCAATGCAAGAAATAAAACATTTACATCTCAAGAAAAGCATTAAATCTAAACAAATACTTCAAATTTAATAAAAATATATGATATTTATTAAAAATGAAGCATAATTCAAACAATTCTTACAAAAATGTTTAATCAGTAAAAATGTTGAAAAAATCTTACAACAAGAAAAGAAATGTCTAAGAGGCGGCTCTGCATTGCTTCTTTGAACAACTTCATCATAGCTGCAATTTGTAGTTGGAGTTCTTCATACTTTCTTCTGCTCGCCTCCATTGCTGCCGCCTCCGCTCTAAGTTGAGCAACATGCTCCTTCTCTCTTCTTTGCCTCGCCTCCTCATTCGCCTCCTCTCTAAGCTTAGAAATTTGTTCCGCTTCCTCACTGCCCTCCGCTCTAAGTGAGAAATTTGCTCACCGTGCTCACTTCCATTAGAGATATCTGGTCTTTCGGTCTACGAACTTGAAGACGAGATTGACTCTGGAAGGCATGTATTGCGGGGCCGGATCAAAATATTGGGTTGAGTAACACCGATCCTTGACATCGAACCCGACCATACCTTGTAAGACCCAAAACATTAGTGATAATTACATTATAAATATACTCAAGATTAACAAAACTATCAATCGAAGCGATGTACCTTTCGGGACCCAAAACATCACTCATAATTACATTATCAATCTCGTCGAGATTAACAGAATCGAACAACAAACAACCGCTTCATACTCCGCCTTCTTCTCCTTTAGTTTATCCTAATAAATTAATAAAAGAGTTAAAACAAAATATATAATAAAAATGAATGGAACATAACTTAAAATTAGAAATTTAAAACTACAAACGATGAATTAAACCATTATAATTAAACATTATAAATATTTATAAAAATCAACTTTTATTAAATAAATATACCAAAATTTACTGACCTTGGATGTCATCGGAGATCCATCCTTCTTCCTATCGTAATGTCAAAAGTTGAAGCAGTCCAACTTTTGACTGATTTAAACTTCCTACATTATAGCGAAAAAATATAAGTTAATAGTATAAATCATTAATATTTGAAAAGTAATAAATTACAATACCTCACCTCGACCACACAAGCAAAACTTACGGAACTGCTGCTGTAATAAGTGAATTGTTGTTTCGTCTGCGCTTGTTCCAACTCGCTCACGGTCCTACATAATGGGATTTAAATTATTTATATAATAAATACGATAAACCGAAAAATTTCTAAGACTTTGAAAGTACGTAATACCTCTCCTTTCTTTGAATTCCAGAATCTAACTTGATCTTCCCATTGGTACCTCAACATTCCCGGTGGGACATTTCGCAGTTTTTCGTCGAGGCTGATGTCTTTCTTAAAATATTATTTTTTTAGGGTGCTTTTATTGTCTCTCCATTTTTTACCCAACATCTTCTTAATATAGTCATCGGAGACCTCTAAAGCAAATCTACCCTGAAATTTTTTTTAAAAAAGTTAATATAAATGAAGGTTAAATGAAAGTATTATAAATTACATTCACCTTTTATTACCTTAATATTTTCGAGAGCCTGATTTTTGTTGGCATCAGGCATGTGATGCCATGATTAAGTAGTTAATGGGCAACATATTCAATTTTGTGCTATAACGCCCAAATAGCACGCCAACAATCGAGCTTGGTCCGATAGGTGACCATGATCGTTTCTCCTTACTTCAACATATTGGGTAGGTGTAAGTCATATAAATCAGTAAGCAACGTCGTCCCAAGCTCTGCGCGTCCCACCACCCTCAATTTGAAAAATGATATATTATTATATTAAAATTGAAAATGAATCAATAATAAAATTCAACATGCATGTAAAATAAACTTAACATTACTTTGAAATTCTCCATGCTCGTCATCTATGTCCGTGCAGACTAGAAGATCCAACAAGCGTATCCTCATCCACTATTTACGTCTTCTGAATTTGGAGTATAATTTCTAATATTTAAACCTCGTAATCGTCTTCTAGGCATTTTTCCTGCAATACACATAAAATAATTCAAAATTTTAGTAACAAATAACAACAATAATAGGACATTTAAAATAGTTAAATTATATAACATGACCAACATGAAAATTATAATATTACATATAAATAATAAATCATTAAATCTTACTACATCACATTTCAGTAAATATCTTCGTCCACATCTGACGAACCCATTGAAATTGTTGACTAGTACTAGGGATATTTTCGCTTAAGTCTTGTTACGAAAAAGGCAAAGTTTCGATCTTTCGACTATGTCATCTCTACTTCCACCGCCAATGTCGAACAAGTCTCTAGCGGTGTTTGAAGTACAACGTACCAACCCTCATCAGTTGGATCTTGGAGTAAAAACTTGTTTAACTTGAGAAGAAAACACATACTACTCGTCCATCGCTTGTTCTCCGGTGTGAATCAATCAAGAGAAATTCACCATTGTAAAGCCATATTGATCGTTTTTAATTCATGAGCCGTATTCACATCAGCCCAATCACCTCGAAATAAGACAACTTTGCAATTGCCGTAATAATCCAACTCAATTATGTCGATAATAAGTCCGTAATACTCAGATTCCCTCGACCGGATTCATCCCTAGCACTAGCATAACTTGTAATCAAAGAATTAACAATAATTCCGCAATTTTGGGTTCTCCTCAATCTCTCGCGATACCTTGTATGAAATCAGATCCGATTGATGAAAAGCCATTATATCTTTTAACTATTCTGTTTGGACCTTGTGAAAGCCATTTAACGTCGTCATTTACTTCATTCCGGCTCCAAACCTATTGGTGGAAAGTAAACCGAGTAATTATGAATGTTATGAGAAAACATTATGACTTGTCAATGAAAACTGAAATTGCATACCATTTGGCTTAACCATTCATGGAATGTTTCGTGAACAACTTATTAATTTCTCGTCAATTTAATCTTCGGGATCGTGAACGAGCTCTTAATATTTGTTTGTACTCACTATACGGTAAAAAAGGTTTTACTTTGTTAGAAGACAAACAAATTATAATTGATAAGTATTTATTAAATTCTAGAACTTACGTCCGAAATGGTTCCATTGAATCGTGATGAAAAAGAATGTATGGATGTGCTTGGACCCACGATCTATCGTCTAATTCTACAATTTCGACTTTGCCGATCGGTTCTCCGGAACTTTGAAATAAATAAGTGTCGACCAAATTATGATCTGTGAGGCCAGCATTTCTACTTGGTCTATTCATTCTTGTTTCAACATCTTCCAAATACCTCGAACAGAAAGTCATACATTCCTCTGCCAAGTAGCCCTCGGCAATTGATCCTTCCGGATAACGCTTATTGCGGCAATATGACTTCAATTTGGAAAGGAACCTAAACACGGTATACAACATTAACAAAAGTTGCAACTAAAGGCATTGAGCTGAATGAAGGAATATTTTGCAAATAAATTAAGACCTTTCAATGAAATACATCCATCGATAGAAAACGGGTCCACCAAGAAGTGCTTCACGCGGGAGATGAATTAACAAGTGCACCATAATAGTGAAGAAGGAAGGCGGGAAGATCTTCTCCAGATTGCATAAAGTCAATGCGGCTCGATCTTGTAGTCTCTCAAGTTCTTGAACATTCAAAACTTTACCACAAATGCCTTTCATTATATTTGACAGTTCAATTACAGGAGCCGTCACCTTTTTCGACATACAACACCGCATAGCAACTGGCAGTAAGTCTTGCATCAAGATGTGATAGTCATGCGATTTTAAGCCATATAGTCTTCGATCCTTAAGACTCACACATCGCGATATATTTGATGCATACGTATCCGGGACCTTTATATCCTTCAACACCGTCATGAACACTTCTTTCTCCGTCTTTGACATTGAATAAATAGCGGTGACAACGATATTTCATATTCGAAGTTCTCGGGATGAAGCTCACGCCAATTCCCATGTGGACTAAATCAAGTCGACTCTGAAGATTATCTTTCGATTTTCCATCGACATTCAAAATAGTCCCAATGATGTTCTCGCAGACATTTTTCTCTATGTGCATGACATCAAGATTATGGCGTAAAATCTGATGCTTCCAATAAGGTAACTCGAAAAAAATACTTCTTTTTTTCCACAAGTCCGCCTCATGAGGATCATCCTCTTCATCAGATTCATCATCAGATTCATCCGTACATCTTCTATTTCTTTGCGGGTTAGCCGGTTGATTCACTTTCCCATAAATGAAATTCATATCTTTTAACATTAAGAATATTTCGGATCCACCGGTCTGCGGAGGAGCTGGTCTGAACTCTTGAGTACCATCAAACTGAGCACTCTGAAATCTAAATGTATGATTTTTCGGTAACCACCAACGATGCCCTATGTACGAGAACTTCTTCCCATTATATAACCATTGCGAGCATGTTTGCGCAGCACAACACGGACAAGCATAACGGCCCCTGGTACTCCAACCAGATAAATTAGCATAAGCCGGGAAGTCGTTAATAGTCCACATTAAAGCCGCACGTAAATTAAAGTTCTCTTTTCTCATTGCATCGTATGTCTGAACAACAGCCCATAGTTATTTTAACTCCTCAACAAGTGGCTGCAAATAGACGTCAATATCATTCCCGACCCTTTCTCTCCGGTATAATCATAGACAAGATAAAGAAGATTGTTTCATGCAAACCCATGGAGGCAAATTGTAGGAACAAGCACCACAGGCCAAATCATGACGTTGTGCTCATGAGTTTGTAAGGGTTAAATCCATCGGATGCTAGCCCAAGCCTCACACTCCGAGGATCGCTTGCAAAGCTTGAAAATTTTGAGTCAAAAGATTTCCAAGCTAAAGAATCTGCTGGATGCCTTAACAACCCATCATCTGTTCGTCCATCCCGGTGCCACGTCATTGATTCAGCTGTCTTCGACGACATGAAAAGCCGTTGAAGCCTTGGTATTAGTGGAAAATACCGTAAAATCTTAACTGGCTGCTTCTTTGACTGTGTATCGTGTTCAGCCTCGTTACCGTCCTCTGTATTTCTATTAATCCAATGGAATTGGCCGCATACATGATAGCATTGTTGGTTTATCCGGTCGCCCCAATACAACATGCAGTCATTTAGGCAACTGTGAATTTTGTTGTAGCCAAGGCCCAAATCCTTTATTAATTTCTTCATATCTTTGGAAGATTGAGGGATTTTTGCAAACGGGAACATTTCTTGCAGAAACTCTAACAGCATTGTCAACGAGTTTCCGGTCCACCCCCCCAAACATTTCAAGTGAAAAAGACGAATACAGAATGACAGTTTCAAAATTTTGATCCTCATACGCTTCTTCATTTATTTTACCAAGTAACGTGTAGAATCTTGCCGCTTCTTCATTTGGTCATTCATCTGGTACACTTCTTCCCCTTCGGTGAAAGTATTTCCAACAAAATTATGATCATCGGTTGCACCCAAGTCGGTGAAAACGACCGAAACCATCACTACGCATATTAAAAGCATCCCGCAACATGTTTTCCATGTTATCGTCTCTAACATTCGATTGAAAGCGATGATGATACCCAGATTCATCGATGAAGATGCTACACTAGGTGTACACTCTCCATGGAAAAACCATATTTTGTACCCCGGACAAAGCCATCAACAACTAGATGTTCAGTAGACCACTTCACGACAATGCCGCTTAATATTGCAACACTTCTTACACGGGCAAAGAATCATATTCTCTTGGCTTGCATTTTGAAATCTGAAATTCGAAAAGTTTCTACTCCATTTCGATAACCGTTGCTTACCCTTGACAAATTCATCCAAGTCCTATCCATTTCGTAGTTGTTGAAGTCTAATGTTGACAATAAATTACACGGCTAAATTGTTAATTTATAATTTACGTAAGTAATGATAATTTCATATATATAACTGAGTACTATGTAAGTATTATGTAAGTTATGTATTATGTAGGTTATATATTATGTAAGTTATGTATTCTTTAAGATTCAACATACGTGGCATTGTTACACCTAGGGAGGATCCGTTATATCTAACAGTGAGATATAAGGCAACCCGTCAGGTTTCCAGCCTATATACTTTGAATCTCTTTTTTTTTCTATACAAGTATTATGTAAGTTATGAATTATGTAAGTTATATATTATGTAAGTTATGTATTCTTTAAGATTCAACATACGTGGCATTGTTACACCTAGGGAGGATCCGTTATATCTAACAGTGAGATATAAGGCAACCCGTTAGGTTTCCAGCCTATATACTTTGAATCTCTTTTTTTTTCTATACAAGTATTATGTAAGTTATGAATTATGTAAGTTATATATTATGTAAGTTATGTATTCTTTAAGATTCAACATACGTGGCATTGTTACACCTAGGGATTTTTTCTATACAAGTATTATGTAAGTTATGAATTATGTAAGTTATATATTATGTAAGTTATGTATTCTTTAAGATTCAACATATGTGGCATTGTTACACCTAGGGAGGATCCGTTATATCTAACAGTGAGATATCAGGCAACCCGTCAGGTTTCCAGCCTATATACTTTGAATCTCTTTTTATTCTATACAAGTATTATGCAAGTTATGTATTATGTAAGTTATATATTATGTAAGTTATGTATTCTTTAAGATTCAACATACGTGGCATTGTTACACTAGGGAGGATCCGTTATATCTAACAGTGAGATATAAGGCAACCCGTCAGGTTTCCAGCCTATATACTTTGAATCTCTTTTTTTTTCTATACAAGTATTATGTAAGTTATGTATTATGTAAGTTAAATAATGTGATAAAAGCTATGTAAGTTATGTACATGTAAGTTATGTAATTTTATGTTAGTTATGTATTATGAATTATGTAAGTTAAATTAAAATTTCAAATCGAGAATAAGTTAAAATTTGGAAAACCTTTATTATTATCTTTATTATTATCTAACATATTATTATATTATTATTATTATTATTATTATTATTATTATTATTATTATCTTTATTATTATCTTTATCTTTATTATTATCTTTATCATTATCTTTATTATTATTATTATTATTATTATTATTATTATTATTATTATTATTATTATTATTATTATTATTATTATCTTTATCTTTATTATTATCTTTATTATTATCTTTATTATTATTATTATTATTATTATAATTATTATTATTATCTTTATTATTATCTTTATCTTTATTATTATCTTTATTATTATCTAACATATTATTATTATTATTATTATTATTATTATTATTATTATTATTATTATTATTATTATTATTATTATTATTATCATCATCATCTTTATCTTTATTATTATCTTTATTATTATCTTTATTATTATCTTTATTATTATTATTCTTATTATTATTATCTTTATTATTATCTTTATTATCTTTATTATTATCTTTATTATTATTATTATTATTATTATTATTATTATTATTATTATTATTATTATTATTATTATCTTTATTATTATCTTTATTATTATCTTTATTATTACTATTACTATTATTATTATTATTATTATTATTATAATGATCTATATTATTATTATTATTATTATTATTATTATTATTTGTTAAATTAAAGTTAATCAGAAAATTAATTTTACATTTTCAAATTTAACAACAACCAAAATTACAAGAATTAAATTTAATATATAACAAATTTATAACATTTTTAACAATTAAATTTTATATTGTGTTTATGTTAATCTTTATATCATTCCATACCTTTAACTTAGTTAAATTAGAACCAAGTTGTTAATGTACTTGATGTATTTTGTGTTGACATTTGAGTGATAAATCAACTTAACCAAGTGTGCAAGTTTAGTTTAGTTTAGTTTCAATGTAACTAGTGGTAATAGGTAGATGTTTAGGTGAAATTTGTTTGTTTTATCACCCTATTATATGTAATGGCATTATGCCTCAATTTGAAGTTAATGAAAATACATATTTAATTTGATCAATTTGCAGTGAAAAGGGATATATATTCACAAAATTGTTTAACAACCTCCAAAGAAGCAACAACATATAAATAAGAATAATAATGATTTCATACACATTAAGTTATTACCACCAAATCCAATCCAACAGCTTCTTGAGGACCGGTGAGGAAGCGATGGCGACATAGAAACAACATGAGATCAATTTACTTCATACAAATATATATTAAAAGCGTATATTAAATGAATAACTTAAGCATAAACAATTAGAAACAATAACTTACATGTAAACATATATATCATAATATATACATAGAAAAAAAGGGATCAATTTAAGTAACTTAAGCATTTAAATTGATAACTTAAGCATTTAAATTGATCAATATGGTTAATTGATCCAAAAAAGGCCTAGACTGCCTGACCAACATCATCAATATAATAATATATTTAGAAAACATCAACAAGATCCATCCAACAAGTTCATTCAAGCTTCTAAACAAAGTTCATTCAAGCTTCTAATGGTGAATCCGGATCATCTCCACATTCTTCAAGTGCTCTCTCAAGGACCTATAAATTGATAGACTATTTCATCAAATCATCTGCTTTCAATACGGTTTCTTAAAGTACTATTTGGGAACTTGGATGTGGATTTAGAAAGAAGTGTAAGTAGTATCACACAACAATATAAATATAGTTATTTCTCAAATGCTTATTTAGTAGTGAATTTGAACTCGATGTTTCTAAAATTTTCAAATATATAATCATTAATATATTTTTAATTATAGAAAAGTTGAAAAAGTGAACTCCATTTGAGAAGCGCCTTAATTAATCAAATGGGTTTTAACTAAGTTTTGGTTTGGCATCTCTATAGGACATGCGAATTAAGGGTCACAATGACTTGAATTCAAAAGTTTATGTTCCTAAAATCATGCTTCAATAATAATAATAACAATTTAACCTAACCTAATAACCACATGACATCAATATTCCTTTTCATTTGTTTGTTTCTCCAACAACCTTCAAATATATGTTATTAAGTCACTCAGTCCATTTAGTATAATCTGATCTCCCTACAGCAGCAGGAGTTGGGGAGGGAGTGGGGTTTGGTTTTGGGTTGGGGAAGGGCAAGAACAATTAACACCGACAAGTGAAAAGAAAAAACACCATGAAAGGGACATTAAAGTTCACCAATATAAAACCAAAATGGAACAATCTTCAAACCTCAATCGAAGTTCAGCGAAAAGAAACCTATTATTTCTACTAATTTAACAAAAAAAATTAGAAAAAGGGAAATCAAAATGGAAGAAGAGTTACCTAAGGAGGACTACTGATTGTTTCTCTTCTCAAGTTTCCACCTCAATCAAGTTCAACAATATAAAACCAAGAACAATCTTCAAAGCGAAAAGAAACCTATTATTTCTACTAATTTAACAAAAAAATTAGAAAAAAGGAAATCAAAATGGAAGAAGAGTTACCTAAGGAGGATCGCCGATTGTTTCTCTTCTCAAGTTTCCACCTCAATCGAAGTTCAAGAATATAAAACCAAGAACAATCTTCAAAACTGAAAAGAAACCTATTATTTCTACTAATTTAACAAAAAAAATTAGAAAAAAGGAAATCAAAATGGAAGAAGAGTTACCTAAGGGAGGACTAGATTGTTTCTCTTCTCAAGTTTCCACCTCAATCGAAAGCCTTGTTGAGGTTTGAGTTAGAAAACGATTCTTAATTGCAAGCCTTGTTAGGGTTTGTCAAAGGAGATAGAGTTGGTGAGGATAGAAGCATGAAAAGAGGGAGACAAGGTTGGAAGAAATTGGGAAGAAAATGAAAAAAGAAGAGATTGCTTGGACGTGAGAAAGAGAAGGGCAAAGTTGAAAGTCTAACCTAATTTTCACTCACCATTCGTTGAATCCCTATTCCACGGGATAGTGCGAATTGTAAATGGCACTTTGCCTTGAAAAAGACTGTATTGAATGAGACCGTAAAAGTCAATTGGGATTAAGGGTTGGGGAAATGGATGACAAAGAAAGCGGCGACGTTTACACTAAAAACAATTCAAGCTTTGCGGCGTTTATACGATAGCGCCGCTAAAGATAACCTTTTGCGGCGTTTTCAAAATAAACGCCACTATAATAATGAAAACTACGTCGTCTTAATTAAAAATAAATAAACATATTTGCGGCGTTTTTAAAAAGCGCCGCTATATACCAACTTATTTCGGCGTTTGAGTATTAAACGCCACTAAAATATTGAAAACTACGTCATTTTAATTAAAAATAAATAAAACATGTTTGCGGCGTTTTTTAAAAGCGCCGCTATATCCCGACTTATTCCGGCGTTTTAAGAATAAACGCCACTAAAAAAGGAAAACTACGTCGTTTTAATTAAAAATAAATAAAACATATTTGCGGCGTTTTTAAAAGCGCTATATCTAACTTCTTGCGGCGTTTTAAGAATAAACGCCACTAAAAAAGGAAAACGACGTCGTTTTACTTAAAAATAAATAAAACATGTTTGCGGCGTTTTAAAAAGCGCTATATCTAACTTATTGCGGCGTTTTACAATTAAACGCCACTAAAATATTGAAAAATACGTCGTTTTAATTAAAAATAAATAAAACATGTTTGCGGCGTTTTTTAAAAGCGCCGCCAGATCCCAACTTATTGCGGCGTTTTAATAATAAACGCCACTAAAAAAAGGAAAACTACGTCGTTTTAATTAAAAATAAATAAAACATGTTTGCGGCGTTTTTAAAAAGCGCCGCTATATCCCAACTTCTTGCGGCGTTTGACAATTAAACGCCACTAAATTATTGAAAACTACGTCATTTTAATTAAAAATAAATAAAACATATTTGCGGCGTTTTTAAAAAGCGTCGCTACATCCGAACTTCTTGCGGCGTTTGACAATTAAACGCCACTAAAATATTGAAAACTACGTCGTTTTAATTAAAAATAAATAAAACATGTTTGCGGCGTTTTTAAAAAGCGCCGCTATATCCCAACTTATTGCGGCGTTTGACAATTAAACGCCACTAAAATATTGAAAACTACGTCATTTTAATTAAAAATAAATAAAACATGTTTGTGGCGTTTTTTAAAAGCGCCGCTATATCCCAACTTATTGCGGCGTTTTAAGAATAAACGCCACTAGAAAAAGGAAAACTACGTCGTTTTAATTAAAATTACATACACATACTTGCGGCATTTTGCAGAAGCGCCGCTATATCCCAACTTATTGCGGCGTTTTCAAGATAAGCGCCACTAAAATATTGAAAACTACGTCGTTTTAAATAAAAATACATAAACATATTTGCGGCGTTTGTTTTTGAAAACGCCACTATTCTCAATTTTCAATTTTTTTATTTTCACTTATTTTTTAATTTCACATATTTTTTACTTATATTATCATTTTTTTATTTTTTAAATTTTAAATATTCAACTTTTAAAAAAATTGAAATTTTTCAATATTTTTATAATTTTAAACTTTTTAAGAAAACTATATTTGTCTTATTATATATACATATGTAATATCCTCTATCCGATTTCAACCTATATTTTGAGTAAGAAATATTACATTTAAATACAACCATCGTTTAATTTAAATATTTATTTAAACACTTCATGTTAACATATTAATTTAAGCTTATTTGAAGTTTTTCAAATCATTTCTATACTTTCTTTTACAGTTTACAAATGGTAGGGTCTTTTAATTTGGATCAAAATAGAGTTTACAAATTGAATTCAAGTGGCCAATGTTAGTGTAGTACAAAACATATATTTTAATATTAACCAAATCCTCGTGAGAGATTTTGGTTTAGGATTTTGGGCCCCAAACCCAAACCCTAAATCCTAAACTCTTAAACTTGAACCATAAACCCTAAAATCAAAAACCTAACACATCAACCATTTCCCCTAAACCCATACACTATAATCTATAAACCTTAAACCTAAAACCCCAACCCATCAACCCAATACCGCTAAACACTAACATATATATTAACCACTATACAATAAGCCCAAACACATTCACCATTCTTAAACCCTAAATTCGGCCCTTATGAGAGATTTCAGTTTCGTGATTTTGGGTCTTATAGCTAATACCCTAAAACCCTACACCCTACACCCTAAACCCTAGACCTTAAACCCTTATAAACTTAAACCATAAACCCTAAACTCAAAAACCCAACACATTCACCATTCTTTCTAAACCCCTGACCCTAAACCTATAAACCCTAAACCCATAAACCCTAAACCCAAAACCCAAAACCCAAAACCATAACCCATTAACCATTTCCTCCTAAATCCTTAACCCTAAACCTTAACCCCTAACCATTAACACTTAAACCTTAATTAATACTGGTAATTAAGCCTTAAACCTTAAATTATTTAGATAAGTTTTGAATATTATACAATATTTCTTTCAATATTTTAATAAATTTAAATAACATTTAAATATATATAAAGCTTATCTATTATCTTTTAAATAATGTAAAGTATAATTATAATTTGGTATAAGTACTCCTTATATTCACAAATTTGGAATTTGGTCAATATGCTTTTATTTTTAGGAGTTTAATCTCGTTGCTTTTCTTATTTATCAATTTAGGTTCAACTATTAACACTCATGAAACCCTAACACATGCATCTCCCTAATAAACCTTACACTCTAAACTATATATATATATCAATTTAATATTTCCAAATTAATATATATCTTTTACGATTATATAATAAATTATTTAATATATCAATTTAAAAATCCAAAAATTGGTAAAGAAAGGACTTATAAGCGTTTTCATAAAGCGCCGCTAAAGCTCGGACTTATAATGGCGTTTTAAGAAAGCGCCGCTAAAGGCCGTACTTATAGCGGCGTTTTTAAGAAAGCGCCGCTAAAGGCCGGACTTATAGCGGCACTTTATGAAAAACGCCACTAAAGGCCGGACTTATAGCGGCGTTTTTAAGAAAGCGTCGCTATATATTATTTTTTGCGGCGTTTGTTAAATAAACGCCGCTATTGCACATTTTTTAGCGGCGGTTTCCTTAAAACGCCGCTTCTGTATAATAATTGCGGCGTTTTTGTTTAAAACGCCACTAAAAACGCCGCTAAAAGTCTGTTTTGCTGTAGTGAATGTCAAATCAACTTAGATCTAAAGTATGTTCATCTACTCGTTAATGAGTACTAATCCACCTTATCAATCGTCGAATCACTGCTCGGAACTCATTAGTTGAACTTTAAAAAAACTCGATAACCCAATGACTTAAATAAAAACTTTCAAATAGTTTAGTGACTTAAATGAAAAATTTTGAATAGTTCAAGAACTATTTTGTAACATTTTAAAATTGGATAACCAAAATATAAACTTACTAATAATTTAATGACATTGTATTTTACCAATGTTTTTTTCAACCTTTGGATCTCCATGTTACTATCTAATTTTCAATGGAATCTATCTTTTAACCAAAATAACAATAATTATTTGGCATAATAACTTATTTGGCTCTCCAACTTTAACAAAAAAAGCATTTTAACACTTTATTTAATTTTTCGTCTTTTTAGCCTTTGAACTAGTGTTATTTGTCAAATCACCACGAAATGAATGAAAAGTTTATATTTGTTAACATTGTTGACATGGTATACACATGAATTGCCACATGAATGCCATGTCAAGAACTAATTAATTTTTTAATATTGAAAATTTTAAAAATTTAAAATTACTAACATTATTAAAAAGAATAAAAATTATAAAAATATTTTTAAATTAAAAAATATTTAATTGCTAACACGATTTACACGTGACATATACATGGATGTCAGATCAACAACGTTAATAGACGTCAACTTTTCTATCAAATTTGGGGTGATTTAACAAACAATACAAATTGAAGGATCAAAAGAGGCAAAAATTTAAATAGAAGGCTAAAATGATTTTTTCATAAGTTAGGAGGGCCAAATAAGTCATTTTGCCTAATTAATTTTATGGAAAAAATAATTATTATCGGTTAAAACTATAAGTTCTTTTACTGTTATACCCTTATCATTACATTCATATTGTCTCATCTGTATATGATCCTATTATGTCATTTCGCAGCATACTAACGTATTCAAATACTCAAAACTCCCATGCATTTAAATTGAAAATTCGCGCCAAATTGCTTCAATCTTCATCTCACTCTTCATAGCTTTCATGAACAAAGAATATAGGAGAAAGGAAAAGAGATCTCTTTTCCTCTGATAAATCTTCAGGAAATTTCAAGGTACATTAGAATTTTCTTCGATCTCAACTTTATTTTCTGCGTTTTCAATTTATTCTTTCTTTTTTTTTTTACTCCCTTTTCTTTTTTTTGAATTTTTCTTAAGTTTTAATCACTATTCTCTGAATTTCTAGGGTTTTCAGTGAGGTTTGATCAATTACGTAGTGAATCTGCAGTTTTCGACGGAATTCCCGACCAACTTGACTGATAAAAACGGTAATTGTTACTCTGTTTGGTTGTTAAGAAAAATCAGGAAGACAAAAAGAAGAAAATTTTGAAAACCTCGAGCCACTGGTTCTCATTTCAATGTTTGGGATCTCATGAAACGAGAATGTTCGTCAAATTTGATCGAGCCTCGTGGTAATGTCAGAACTGAGATCAAAGTAAATGTCAATTTTTTCTGATTAAATGAAATTCCGTGATTTTCTAGATGTTTTATTAAAAATATATTCCCGGAAATCTGATGATTCATTATCAAAATTTGATCATGGATAATTTATGATTTAAAATTCCTTAAATTCTCCAGAAAATTTAAAAGTTTTCTCCTTGATATTTCAGTATCTGGTGCTTATTTAAATGTTTGTTAGTATTTGATCATCTGTTCTGAAAGAAATTAAAATAAAATGAAAAAATTTAAACGACGAAAATCATGATTTTCCGTTCACCCATTTATTTATTTTAAAGGAAGCAAACAAGAGACTAAAATAACAGGCAAATGGAGGATTCGGCTAATATTGATTAACGCCATGAGTTCTTTACTCACTGGGGCAAAACCTTTGTTTTCCTTATAACAAATTATAGCAAGCAGACATTGACTTGAAAGTTAATGTAGGCCTAAAGAATCCTGTCCCGATTACTGGTTCTGATGTGCAGATACAGTTTAGAATCGAAAACTCAGAAAATCAACTGAAATGAGATGCAATGCATGCTGGCGTGAACTTGAAGGGCGAGCCGTTTCCACCAAGTGTGGTCACCTCTTGTGTATCCAAATGCATTTTAGATCTTTTCCTTTCTATTAGATATACAGTATGCGTTGCACATATTCCTTGACATTGTAAATAGGCAATGAAGATGCCAGCAAGATCCTTAGCAATGATGGAGCATGTCCCATTTGTGATGAAGTTCTTTCTAAGAGGTAAGAATTTTCCTCTGGTGGAAGATGGTCATTATAATGCTCTCCAGAATTTTGTCTAATTAGCAGTTTGGCACTAATGATTTGCCCTGGAATTTTCTTTTTCTCTTGTCATTAGTTTGTAGACTATTTACCTAATGCATATAAGAGACAAGATTACCTGTTATCGTTAATTATTTATCAAGCACCAGGGTTAGGATTGTTCTGCATAGCTTACAGTTTTATTTACTTGTATATTGTATCTTATTATTTTCAACTCTACTCAGCTAATTTGGGAACTTTTATTCTCAGCCTCATGAAACCTGTGGATATCAACCCAAATGATGAATGGATAAACGTAAGCCAATGCTTCACTTGAATTGTTATTCACAGCTAGTTAAGTCTACAGTTCTACACCATGCTATAGTTTTTCTTTGCCTTCCATTTTGATGCTGCTTTATTAGTTTGTCTAATTGTTTGTTGTTCACTAATATGATGCGTTTTATTGCAGATGGCAATGGCTGGTATTTCTCCACAGATATGTATCCTCCATAATATAGACCTTTTTTTCTCCTCCCAATTAAATTATCTTTTTGTCCTGAAACCTGATTGTATCAGACGGTGCAGAGCTACCAAAATAAGAGGAATTCATTAGTTGATTGTAATGTTCTATTTCGTTTGAAGGAGTTTGCAAATAAAATAGAGAATAGATTCGGATGAACAAGAAAGAACCCTTTCACACGCATTTCCTTAATGAAATTAGTAATGAAGAGTGCATACAGAAGTGTGATGTTTTACGTTGGGCAAAAGGATCTAGAAATGCAGTACAAGATGAACAAAATTGTAGCTCAGTGCCGGCAGAAATGTGAGGCAATGCAAGAAAAGTTCTCAGAGAAACTGGAGCAGGTGCATACTGCATATCAGAAAATGGCCAAAAGGTGTCAGATGATGGAACAGGAAAATCAGAGTTTGTCAAAAGATAAGCTAGAGCTCCAAGAGAAGTTCTCTGAGAAATCCAGGTAAATATATATTATTTTATTTGAAGTTGTTAATTCTTTTTGTCATAGTTTATATCATGCTTCTTGAAGCTGCTAATCTGCATTTTGTCCAAAATTTCAGACAGAAGAGAAAACTTGATGAAATGTATGATCAATTGAGGAGTGAGTACGAGTCACTGAAACGGTCAGCCATCCAACCTTCAAAAAATTTCTATGCCCGAAATGAGCCTGATTTATTCTCAAATCCAGCAACTAACGTGGTGGATAGCAGAGAGCCTATTCGAAAAGGTAATCATGTTCTTTTATTATTTTCTTATAATAGTAATCAAGGGCTAGTGAAGGTACTTACCTTGAATTAGCACCTAAGTTGTATAAAATACTAAATTAGCATCATTCAACCAGCTGAAAAATGTTTACTAAACCCTTTTATACAGTTAAAATGTTTCCTGTGATCTTGATATTCTGATTGCTATGTTATTCGCGCTCGAGTGCCAGTGTGTCATAATACGGGCATGTGCCAGATAAAGACATGATCAAAATTGGAGGATATGTCTGAATATGCATCGGAACACTGGTATTGGAGCCAGTATCCGAGAAAAATGAAAGAGTTGGAGGAACATATTCAGTCCAGTTTTTTTCTGAGTCTTTTTTGATTAAATATTTCCCTAGCCAGTACTTATTTGCTGCAGATTGGTCGATTTTTTCACCCGGAACTCCAGGGCCTCGAGAATACATATGGCCAGTAAAACAAACTAGTTCAAACTCCAGTCCTTTTGACATTTCAAGTGACTCACCATCAAAACCAGCAGCCATTCCTGGTGATGTTGGAAACAGAAGGGCTACTGGTCACCCTGGTGTTTTCGAACCAACTGCTGCTGCTAATCCTTCAACGATTTTAAGGAACTTTATAATCTCTCCAATAAAGCGGCCACAGCCCTCTCGAAACCGCACTAATCTCTTTACGTAAGCAAGCAAAAAGTATATATAGGTATGTTCAATTTAACCTTATTGTTCATCAGCTGAATTTCAATGAAATCTTTGAGTTTTCCAGGTTGTAGACTCCCAAATCATGGGCTTTATCATCGGCTAAGAACAAAAGAATGAACTAAAACAACAGCTTATTGCATGTAAGACTCAAAATCACAGGTATTGTACTGTTTCTTTTTACCTTTCTAGAGTTGCATGGTACCCTTTGTGTGGATGAAGCGTAGCTGTTAACGTAAAATACAAAGATAGAAATTTGATAGACAATTAGCGGTTAAAGAAAATTTCATTTTCTGTTATTGGCATTCACTTAGATGGTTAGTAAGAGGGTTTCAATTAATCCAAGCTTTTAACTCTTGCAAATAATGTATATATCAATGCTGTGAGAGAAAATGCGCATGGAATAATGAAAACATAGATTAAAAATTCATTATAATCGTATTTAAAATATTTTATATTTATAAAATTTTGATAAATTAATAATTTATATTATATAAATTTTGATATTTTCATGCATACATGTCATATTTGTGTGTGTTTTCATAAGGTGTAATTTTTTAAAAATAAAATAAACGAAGACGAAGAGAAATGGTTCCAAAGGGACCAATTCGAACCCTTTCCAAATTTCGTTGGTGCAGGTTAATGCTATTAATATAAATATTAAATTTATGATCATTATTAAGAAATATGTATGGATTTTAAACTGAATTATAAATAATCATACCAAAAATTTTAGATATATTATTATTTTTAAAAAAAATCTTGTTAGGTACGAATATTAAATCGATCTATAAGTAAATATATTAGCGATGTCTTTAAATATATAATTAAAATAAATACATAAATAATATGTTCTGAGCAGAATGTTAAATTGATCCAGAAAAGGATGTGACAACTAAACCTTTCATTACTTCATTTAAAATTAATATAAAAATAGTGATTAAATAATTTTCTAAAACAATTTTAATTAGTCGGATAAAATCCACAAACAAATTAACTTATGATCCAACTACTCTGAATATATTATTTACAAGATTTCTTTAAATTAAATCATTAGGGATTTTTTATCTATTAAAATTTTAATGTTCAAAAATTAAAATCCAATTATTACGATAGAATATGCAAAAATATAAGATGAAAAAATAGATTAAAAATAAATTCAGAAAATATTTTACATAAATATACAAATATCTGAACGCATAAAATATTAGTCTATCTATGTAATAATAAATTTAGGTAGAAAGGATATTTATATTTTGTCAATTTAGTAATTATATTTTAAAGTTAAATTTAGTTATTAATTTTTAAAAAAAGAGTTGAATCTTTTTTTTTTTAATGGAAGTGTCTACTACAAAATTAATTTTTTATGAAAGGTTGATTGTCAAGTTTAACTTATTTTAAAATGTTGAGAGCCAAATTTAGTTCAAACAAAGAATAATGGTCAAATTGATAAAAGATTTTAGGTTAAATTACACCTAAGGTATTAAACTGTTAGTAAGTTTACGTTTTAGTTACTCAACTTTAAAAAGGTACAAAATGGTCGCTGAACTATTTAAAAGTTTTCATTTAAGTTACTAAACTATTTGAAAGCTTTTATTTAAGTCATTGGGTTGTTGAGTTTTCTTTTCTTTTTAAAACAAAAAAGTCTAATTAACAAGCTTCAAGTAATGATTCGACGATCATATGATGGAATCGATACCCATCAACGAGTAGAAGAACATACCTTATATTTAAGTCAAATTGACGATCAATGTCAGAGATCGGAGAAGAAAACTTTTTGAATTTGCATAACCATGATATTCAAAACTATTTCATAAAAAAAATGAATTGTATAAGAAAAGGGGAAGAAAGCTTTGATTGTTGTAGGCAGTACAAACAAAGAAGGCCATACAACAACTAACAATCCAGTGATTTAAATGAAAGCTTTCAAATAATTCAATGACCATTTTATAACTTTTTAAAATTGAGTACCCAAGATTTTAACATTAAGCCCAAAACCAAAATACACATTTTTTTTCTTTTTTCCTTTCACCCCACCATTCCTTTTTCTCATTAAGCAAAATTTTAGATGTCTTCTTTTCACATAAGCGTTTTATATATTTATATATTAAATAAATAAAATTGGTCCAAACATGCTTGGTTTCCACCAAAATTTCCCTTTATTATATTACATTTATATATTAAATTAAGTTCTTTTTCAAAATAGAAACTGTCAAAACTCTATCACAAGCAAATACACATGAAAACACATATTTAAAACACATAGATATGTTTTAAAAATAACTATAATAAATAATATATATATATATATTTGAAATTAATTAATAATAACAAATAGATTATGTAGGACAATAAAAAGAAAAAGTTATATTAAATTGTGCATATTAAAATAAAAATGTATAAAGTAAGTAAACTAAAACTTTGGTTAAATGGTAAGTTTAAAAGATTATTAATCTAATTAGTATGAGTTCAAATCCTACAATATATATATATATATATATATATATTTATTGGTCTTGTTTAAAATAAAAAATTAAAACATGGACAGAAAAATAGTATATAAAATTATCTTAGTTTGAAAATTATTAAACTTAGTTTTGAAAATATTAACTTCTCTTGCAAACTCAACTACTTGATTTTTTTATAAAGTATTTAAAATTATGTATAGTTCATTCTCGACCCTAAAATAGGAGGATGAAGGTATTTTAGCGTGTTCGAACTTATGTCTTCTTATACTGGCAACTATATTTATACCAATCAATTTAAGACTCAGTCAATCAAAATTATGTGATGTTTTCTTTTTAGCCATGTAAAAATTTTTTTGATGATTGCAATGAACCTAAATTTAACCCAAAATTGATATTGTTACATGGCTACTAAATGAATTTTTATTATTATTATTATTTCAAAATATTACCTCAACAAATTTAAGAGAAAAATTTAACTGAATGAAAAATAGATGAACTAAATTCTTTGAGATAAAATGGGACTAAATCTGAATTGAGTACAGGGAATTGGAGTCTATTTAAACAAAAAAATGGGCTGTTATCCAGGTAACATAACAAAGTATAGGGGCTGTTTTTCGTATTTCCCCCTAAATAAACAAGTGTCTCTCAGCAACAGATCCACCCAAACTCTTATTCGGATCTTGACCCAAACTCTCCTCCATAATCCAAAGTCCAAACTCCGATCCACTCTCTCCCTCTCTCCTTTTGTTTGTTTATTTTTTTTTTTTTTGTCTGTAATCAACAGAATCCAGACCCTAATACCCTTCTCGGATCATCCGGTTGGACCAACCTGTGGAACTAAGTTTTTTTTCTCTGTATCTGGGTATAATTTCTCTCTTTTTCCGGGTTTAATATTATGTGTTTTATTTACTCGAATTTTGATCGAACCCTTTGTTATTATGTTAAATAAAAATTTCTCTTGATGGGTTTTAATTTTAATTTTAAAAGCTTGGTCTATTGAGTTTTATTTTCTGAATTGAATGTAAATTTGGTGCTTTTTAGCGTTTACTTTTGTTGGGATTTTGTTATATTTGAGTTTAATTCGTTAGAAGAACCTCTTTTTTTCAAAAGAATTTAATTAAAAGTTTGGTTTTTTTAGAATTGTTTATCTTCAATCGTGTTTGATTTTGGTGGCTTTTACATTTTCATCTCTGTTGGGTTTATGTTGTTTTCTTCATAATATTTATTATAATTTAGAGCATTTTCTTTTCTTTTCTTTTCTTTTCCCTTTACGAATTTGGCTAAAGTTTGCTTCTTTAAGTATTTCATTTCTAATTGTTTCTTTTTTCTGTAGTTTGTGGGGTTTTTAAAATATTGTTTTGTGTGTTTAATTCTTTTATCAAGGGTCATAATCCATATGTTCTTGTAAAAGCTCTAGATAAATATCATTCCAAGAGGAAAAAAAAAAAGAATTGCTTGTTTAGTTGAATTAGAGTTTATAGATTACAATGGAAAAATGCTAATTTGGAAAATAATATCTCTCCAAGTAACTAAAGAGGGTAGCTAAAGAAGTTTTAATTTCCGTTGGTACCTGCTGGACGAAATCCCGAACTCTTAAGCTTTTCTATTATGAGTTCTTCCTTTGGCTTGTTGTTATTAGCCTCGTATTAAATACTTATATAGAGAAAGAACTAAGATATGATTAAAACGTTTGCCTCAAGGTGGCTTAGAGTCTCTCCTAATTTTCGGATTTGTTATTGAAAACGAAGATGACCGATATGTTACTATCAATTTGAACATGATTTCCGCTTTATCATGTCTTTTTATTGACACTGGTCCAATAGAGAGATTTTGTGAAATTATTTTCATTTGATAGCAGATATAAGATAGAAGTGAAGAGGGAAAATAAATCATCACTAGTAATTCTCTCTTAACCTACTTTTCATTTCTCTTGAAGAGTGTATGCGCGAGTGTTGTTTTGGGGAGGCAGAGGGGGTGATTTGAGAAGAAATTGAAAGTAAATAATGTGATTCTGTTTGACATTTCCACAATATATATATATCTTTTGTTGGGGGGACAAATCATGTTCACAGGCTCTCTTATTGCATGTAGATTCATGGTTTCTCGATATGTCTGTTGTTTGCAATCCGAACAATTAAATATTGAATTCACATCGTGTAACTTCTCTCCTGCGGTTTTGTTTATATCTCTACTCCTAAAGTTTCAGTTTTTTTTTTCCTGCAATTCAACATATCCTAGATGCAAATTTGTAATATAGTTTTTCTTCTACAAGATTGAAGACAACTAAAATGCTATTAAAGCTACACCAATTTGCATGTTGTAGCACAATTTTTTCCCTATTATTGATATTCAATCTAATTTTATTAACACTTAATGATATAATTACACTTGCATTTTAGGATTATTTGATAATATTCAATGATTCTTTTGTTCCACATTTGATGTTTCTCATCCTGAATTTGTGTTGTGAAGTATTTTCTTTATTTTTCAAAAGCGACTATGTTGTTATATGACTTTGCGTTAAATATGCAGGCTTTGGTTCATCTTGAGCCTATCGATGGAAGTGGCTAATGAATCCACTGCTAAGAAACCAAAGAGGTTGACTTCTGTTGTATGGAACCACTTTGAAAGGGTTAAGAAAGCCGACATATGTTACGCAGTATGTGTTCATTGCAACAAGAAATTAAGTGGATCGAGTAATAGTGGAACCACCCATCTGAGAAATCACTTAATGCGGTGCTTGAAAAGATCAAACTATGATGTTTCCCAACTACTTGCAGTAAAGAGAAGGAAAAACGAAAATACCCTTACCATTGCAAATATCAGTTACGATGAAGGGCAAAGAAAGGAGGACTATATGAAGCCCACTATTGTCAAGTATGAGCAGGACCAGAGAAAGGATGAAGCTTTCAACCTTGGAAGCAGTTGGTTCGATCCAGAGAGAAGTCGGTTAGATCTTGCCCGCATGATTATATTACATGGCTACCCCTTAGCCATGGTTGAACATGTTGGATTCAAGGTATTTGTCAAGAATATGCAGCCATTGTTTGATGTTGTCCATAACAGCACCATTGAGCTGTCTTGTGTGGAAATTTATATGAAGGAGAAGCAGAGAATTTATGATATGTTAAGTAAATTGCAAGGCAGAATTAACCTCGCCATTGAGATGTGGTCTTCCCCTGAGAATTCTAAACACGTATGCTTGACAGCACATTATGTTGATGATGAATGGAAACTACAAAAGAAGATTCTTAATTTCTTAACACTTGATTCTTCTCATACCGAAGACATGCTTTCAGATGTAATTATCAAGTGTCTGATGGATTGGGACATAGACTGTAAGTTGTTTGCCATGACATTTGATGATTGTTCGACTAATGATGACATTGTCTCGAGAATAAAAGATCAGGTTTCTGAAAGCAGGCCACGTTTAAGCAATGGGCAATTATTAGATGTGCGCTCAGCTGCACATGTTTTAAATTCAATTGCTCAAGATGCCATTGAAGCTCTCCAAGTGGTGATCCAAAAGATTCGAGGAAGTGTTAAATATGTTAAAGTTCACAATCAATACTAGGGAAGTTCAATGAGATTGCCCAGCAACAAGGAATTGACAACCACAAGATCGTAGTTCTTGATTATCCTATCGATGGAATTCAACATACGATGCTCGAGACTGCTGTAGAATACAGGAATGTGTTCCATCACTTGCCAGAGCTTGATCCGGATTTTGCTTTGAGTGATGAAGAGTGGGAACGGGCAAGTTCCATTGTCAGCTATTTGAAACTATTGATTGAAATCATTAATGTCTTCTCCAGCAACAAATGTCCTACTGCAAATATATACTTCCCTGAAATTTGTCACGTCCACATCCAATTGATTGAATGGTGCAAGAGCTCGGATGCTTTTCTTAGTTCATTGGCAACAAAGATGAAAGCCAAGTTTGATAAATATTGGAGCAAGTGCAGTTTAGCGTTGGCTGTAGCAGCTATCTTAGATCCCCGATTCAAGATGAAGTTGGTTGAGTATTACTATTCCCAAATTTACGGCAGTACTGCTTTAGAACGAATCAAAGAAGCATCTGATGGTATCAAGGAACTCTTTAATGCATACTCTATCTGCTCAACTTTGACTGATCAGGGTTCAGCTTTGCCTGGCAGTAGCTTACCTAGCAGTAGTAATGATACTAGAGATAGACTAAAGGGCTTCGACAAATTCCTCCATGATACATCTCAGAGCCAAACTGCAATATCGGACTTGGAAAAATATTTAGATGAGCCCGTGTTTCCTCGTAACTGTGACTTCAATATCTTAAATTGGTGGAGAGTTCACACACCAAGGTATCCAATCTTGTCGATGATGGCACGTGATGTTCTAGGAACTCCTATGTCAACCGTTGCACAGGAGTTCGCATTCAATGCTGGAGGTCGGATGCTTGATAGCAATCAAAGTTCACTGCCTCCTGATACTCAACAGGCTTTGATATGCACACGAGATTGGTTAAGGGCGCAATCTGATGGTGCGTGTATTGTTCAACTTTATCTCTTTAAACAAACATTTCTAATTCTCTATACATCTCTAATAATATACTACCGTTATCAACATAATAGATGCAACACCATCGTCAAGTCATTATGCTCTACCACTTTATGTTGAAGCAAATTGATCCAATCCTCCCTTCTTGGTAAGCCTCTGTTAAATTATTTTCCTATGTTGCTGGTTTTGCAAGTGCCCTTATTTTGATGGGTTTCTCATGCAAGGTACATGGATCTTTTCCTGAGCTAATAAAGATTGCATCTGATTGCATTGAAGCACTTGAGCTTTGGGTCATAATCAAAAAATTGGATAAGCTGTTATTTTATATTTGATAATGGTGTTTCAATGTGGCTCCGGTAGTTCTTCCTTTAGGAGCTTAAATTGAATGTACATTTGTAGGATAATAAGAACCAAATGTTTATATAGCTATGCCCCAATTCAAGCAACTCTTTGCTATGGTTGATGTAGTTATTTTACTTCAAGTTAATAGTTAAGATATATGTTACTCTTCAGGTTCTTGCTGGGCCTACCAAGGCAAATTTTATTTTATTATACCTTAAACCGACTCATAAAAACGATATAATTTATAGATACCTCTAATAACATTTGTACTCTATATAATATTTGTCTTAAATTAATATAATATAGAAGAAAAAATATTTGAATCCCACAATTTTTTAACAAAAGAAATTATATGTTAATCATTGAATTAAATATTCGAGAAATATAATTATTAAGCAAATTGCTTTTTAGTTAAAAAAAATAGAGTTTTAAGTATTTTTGACCAAGTTAAAAGGTCTGTTGTACTTTGCATTCTTGGTTTAACAATTTAGAAGTAAAAGGCTAGTACTGTGTTTAAATGTAAAATTAAAGCATTTTTTGAACAAAATTGGACTTTCACAAGCATGGTTTGCAATTGCAATACACAAAATAAATGTTTAAGATTTTCTTTTTACAGTCATATTAAGTGCATATAGTAAGTTAGCAACTTGCATGGTATTTTCATTTCTTTTATTTCTTAAGAGAAAAAAGATTGAAAATAGAAAAGAAATTGTAAATATCAGATTTTATGCAATAAAGCAATATCTTCCATTAGAAACCAGTACAAGAGTGTTAAAAGCCAAAAATTCAACTAACCAAATACAAAAATAGTACACCTGACCTTGATACCTATAGAACTCAAATCTGAGTATTGGGTATAGATATTTATACTTCAAAATATGGATTGGACATGTATACTCCAAAAAAACGAAGAGTCTAAGCAACATAGGTTAATACCTTGTCGCTCAAGTAAACTAATTTGGTGGAAGATAACGGTCGCAAAAGAGTGAAGCTTAAAAGATATTCCTGGCCATAAAATATTAGGTGCAGAAAGTATAGGATCTATGAGCTGAAATCTGCTTAATAAGCTCAGGTTCTCCTGTTCGGTTCAAAGGCATACTTAATCAGTGATTCTTTGATTGATAACAACTCAGGGAACTGCTTCTTCAACTTGGATGCATCCATCTCGTTATTGCTTCGGGGTGCAACGATCACCTTGGCTTGTTCTTCTAATGTGAAGTTTTCCCACTTAAACTTGGGGTCAATGTAAGTCTTGTACATCTCGAGGATCTCATTGTGGCTCACAACCCCAGGGTTTGTGAAGTTCCATATACCCTCAAGTTCCTCTTTGCCATCTCGATCGATATCGGTAGAAGTTCGTCCAAGACTGTCATGCTGTTGGGAATGTTGACCACCTTATTGTAGCGTGAAATCTTGGTGATGAAGTTATGGATTGTTTAGGTCAGATGAGATCGGCATTGAACTCTAAGGGTGCAGACGTTGTCATACTCTTTCAACAGCTCTTCAACCTGGATAATATTGGAGATAGTTTATGAGCGCACAAACAAAACTAGAATCAAATGAAAGATATCCAAAGTAGTTACCATAGCCTTGGTTTTTGAATAGAAGGAACCAATGAAATTGGGTTTATCTTCCTCTTTAAATCCAATGCCAGAGCCCTGAGGATGTGCAGCATCATACTCAAATATACACCCGGTAGCAAAATTCATCATCAACAGCCCATGGTCTCTGCAAACATCTGCCAAGGTTAAAGTACCAGACACATTGGCACGAATTGTTTCTGTTTTGTGAGATTCACACCAATCAACATTAGGTCTGCGGTAACACCAGCAGCATTAAACACATGGGTCGGCTTTAGATTTTGAATATCTGCATTGAGTGATGAACGATCTTCCAAGCGTCCTTTTCCATATGCGAAGGCAATACCTTGTTTCTCGCATAACTGACCAAGTAAACCACCTATCCAGCCAGTCCTGCCATAGATCAAGAACTTCAAGGAATGTTTTTGGGGAGAGCTACCACCCTTGGGGGTTGGAACCACCATTCGGGTCTGATTGGGACCACTTACATATGATGTCTCTTTGCTGTCCTCGGAATCGAAGTGTGTACTTCCAGGCATCATCAACATTCTCGGGTGTGGAAGCAACGCACCAGTCACATCACCCCACCAATCAGGGTTTTGAGTGTACCATTCTATGGTCTTCTTCAACCCGTCTTCCCATACAGTTCGCTCGGACCATCCCAAGTTCTTCAATCTCTGATCATCAAGAAAATACCTCTGGTCATTGAACGGTCTGTTTTCGACAAACTCGATGCTTGTCTCAGGATCCATCGAGAAAAGTTTGCATATATCTTTGGCTACATCAATCACTCTCCTTTCTTTCTTCGTGCCAATATTATAAACACGACCAACTTCACCCTTGTGAAGAATGACTTCAAATGCTTCAGCAACATCCTCACAGTATAAATAACTCCTCACATTAGAACCATCCCCATGAATCGGAAGAGTCTTCCCCCTCATTGCCAATAAGATAAACTTGGGAATTAATTTTTCTGGAAACTGATTGGGACCATAAACATTGTTTCCACGGGTCGTAATTACTGGTAATCCATATGACCTCCCATATGCCATAACAAGCATTTCAGCACCAGCTTTTGTTGCAGAATATGGGTTTGTTGGGAGAAGTTGGGAAGCTTCATGGTTTCCAACAACTGCATCCTCGTCCGTCTCCCCGTAAACCTC
Source organism: Gossypium rotundifolium (assembly GCA_025506655.1). Classification (NCBI taxonomy): domain Eukaryota; kingdom Viridiplantae; phylum Streptophyta; class Magnoliopsida; order Malvales; family Malvaceae; genus Gossypium; species Gossypium rotundifolium. The sequence continues at coordinate 4,953,316 of CP106732.1, read as the reverse complement.
ATCGGTGCTAACATGGATGAACCTCCTAATCTGACCAGTGACTTTGCAAGCTTCAAGTAGGACATGAGTGCCATAAATATTGTTCTTCGTAAACTCGAAACTGTTCCCAAATGAATTATCAACATGAGTTTGTGCCGCAAAGTGCATTATTGTGTCAATAGACTCCGTGATAAGAAGATAGTTAACAAGATCAGCACTTTCAATGTCCCCCTTCACAAACTTAAAGTTTGGGGATAACTTGGAAGGAAGGAGGTTTTTTGTGTTTGAGCAGTAATCAAGCTTATCAAGTACAACAATCTTGTACTCAGGGTAGTTCCGAACAAGCCGATTGGCAACATGAGATGCAATAAACCCAGCAGCCCCAGTTATCAGGATATTCTTGGGTTTATAAGAAGCCATATTCAATTCTACAAAAAAACAAAAGAAGTATACAACCTAACTTCAGAAGTATTGAAAAAATATAATAAAAATCATCACCAACTTGAATAAACAAATACACAAAAACGTAAACATAGAATCTAGGACTATGTATTACATGTACAAGTCCAAAACCATATACAGACAAACATACATGTAAGCAAAAACAGCCTCAAAAACAGATCTTCAGGGAACATTGGTGGGTCATATCATACAGTGAAATCAAATCACATTGGCATATTGTTTTCTAATCTGTTTTTGTATGAATTTGCCTAGCATTATTCAAACATTTCATTATCCAAATAATAAAACGATCTAAAACTCCCATTTTTTTTATAGTCAATAATTGCAATCAAAGTTCAACAAACAAAGAAGAAAATGATCAAGAAGTTTATAACAGCATCATAATACCAGATCCTATACAATCAAAAGATTACTACTTAGAATGTGTTAAGAAAATAAAAGTCAAATCTTTTTAAATCCAATTCCAGTATGTATAGCAAGGGAAAGAGGTCCAGATCCATCCAATTAATAAGCAAATAAATGTAGCCAAAGTAGCAGCAAAAATAATAATCCAATCCAAGACATAAAATTTCCTTTAATAACAGATCTAAGAAAGCTAAGAAATACCCAAATCATAAAATGACCTCAATCAATAAAACGAACACCAAATTTCCAAACAAGCACGATCATGGATCACATTTGATCTTTCCAAGAAATGACACTGAAAAAGAGAGAACATTTTTAACTTACAAGTTGGAGAGAAATCAATCAAAATCCAGATACAGCAATCGAAAACAAAATTACAGAGATAGAATGTTTTGATAGAAGAAGGAAAGAGAGAAATTTAGAGTAGGGGAGATAAATCTTTGACGGAGAGGGAAATTGAGGAGACTTCATTTATATGTGTATATATATAGGTAGCTCTGCAAACTAAGAGAGACAGTTAAGGAGAGCCATGAACATGGGCGAAAGGACGAAAATACCCTTAGTCGGTGATTCCTTTTTACTGGTGGCTCAAATTTATTTTATGGAAAATATAGGTAGGGGTTAAAGGGGAATAAATTTGATACATTATACTTGGTTTTTTCTTAATTCACCCAAAATGTTTTATTACTTACGAAAATGATCCATTTGCAAAATCATCTATAAGAATGACCTATGTGTTGTAGTAAATCTCGGTGTCATTATTGTCATTGGCGGCACCACCCTTAACAAGTACCTGATCATTGTCTTGTTTAAAATAATAATAATTTTTTTGAGTGTCGTTGTTGACATTGGAGGCATTAATAAAAATATGCATACACGTCATGCTAAACTACTCATATTATGAGGGAAAAAGAAAAAAAAAATTATATTTTAATATGTTGTCAATGACAACGGCGGCACCGTCGTTTTATTTTTTAAAAGCATGTCAAATATTTTTTGATGCTGCAATTCTTTTTGCAATACCGATATGTTTTAAAAAAATGATTTTTTAACGGTACCGCCTCTATGGCGGCACCGGAGCAATTTAAAAAAAAATTGTCATCCATTCTCTATCGAAGACTTGGATCTGGTGCAACAAAAAAAAAAAAAAAAACAGTACCTTCATCGTCAAGTGAAGAAGTATGAGGACAAAGAAAAAAAATTGATATGTACCTGGCTAATAAGAGAAACTCCAATGGTGAGAAAGAAAATTGGAAAACTTTTGAGAAAAAGTAAAAAACTTTGAGGGAGATTGAAGAAAAGTTGAAATAATAAAGAAAACTATCACTTCCCAAAATTCGGTGTAGTAGATTCGGGTTAGTGGACTGGATATCCAATCGAAAACCACATAAAGATAAACATACATGTATCCAATTTGGATCCCAAAATTAATTTCGAAAATTGATGGCCTAATATTTTTAAAACGATTTTTTTAAAAAAAATGGATTTAGAAAGAATTAAGAAAAAAGGATTTTAATTAAAAAAGGACTAATTTGTTAAAAGGGTCAAACTTGAGAGTTGCCCAAAAGCAGTTAATCTAATTTGTTAAAACCCTCTCACTTTTCTTCTCTCCTTGTCCTTTCATTTGAAATTTTCGCCAAACACAAATCTATGCATTTTCCTCCAAACAACAAGTCATTTTGATTTTCTCACCTCCCAAATACTCAAATTTTAAGAAAACTCTTAATTTCTTGGTCAATTTTCTTATTCTTCTTTGAAGGATTATCAAGGAACCCAAGCTTCAATTCATTTTTCTTCCTCAATCAAGGTTAGGTTCTGATTCTTGATGATGTTTTTATACATGTTGCTTGAAAGTGCATTAAAAGTTAATGAGATAATGTTGTGAACATGTTGAATATGTACAAGTGTAAATGTGCATAAGATAGTAAATATTTGTGTATAAACTGATATGTTGGCCTTGTGACCTCTTGAATTATCGAATATAGATGACATGTCATAGGATTTGAGTACTCACACATGTGTTCGATATATGGGACATGTTGGAGAGATAAGGGAATGTTGAGTCTTGACTCCATTCATTGGGATATGTTGATGTGTTAGAGAGTGTTACATTTTATTTGGGACATGTTATACTTTTTTAGTCATAGTGAGGTGATATAAGGAGATCCGTTTATCCAATGAATTATGTGTTTTCCTATATGTTTTGCAAGTTACAAATAGCCAATATATCATTATTGAATTATTTGTATCATGCTTAAAAGTGTCATGAACTATTGTCTTAGTATGCTTTTTATTAACCTTGGATAATGTGGTTCATTATAGCAATCTTGAGCATTCACTGAGCTTTGTAAAGCTCACACTCGTGTTTCAATATTTTGTAGAGAAATAGTTCTACTGGGGAGCGGAAAGTGGGCAAGCAAAGTGATCCATTTAAGGCATAGTGGTTGAGTATATGTTAAAGTTTTTGAACTCTTTAAATAAAGGCAATCCAATGTGCGATTGCTTTTATGGGAATAGACTTCACTTGTTGGTACTGTAAGAATGGACTTTTTGAACTTTTGTTGAGGACTTTGAATATTGGTTTGCGTTCTATTGATGCTTGTGAATGATGTTGTTGATGCATGACATGTTTTGGTTGAAGTCTAAGTGTTTATATTGCATGCAATATGGATGAAAGGTAATATAAAGCTTTGAACTGTAGGTTGAGAGTTTTGGCATGCTTAAAATGACTAAATGGTATAAAATGAACGTATAAGACCTTTAGAAATACATGATATGCTGATTTGATATGTTGAATAATTGAATTTTTAACTATAAGCCTATAAGGTCAAATTTTGTTATTTATTGTTATAATGTATTTGAGCATGTTTCGATTAATGTATGTATGTATGTAATATACCTTGTTAAAATTGAAAAATAGGTCTAAATGCACAAAATGGTATGTTAGGTAGAGTTTAAACTTGACAATTGCAAGTTGTTAGTTGTTTCTGCAAAAAATGCAAGCGTTGTCAGGATGATGCTGGAATGACATTGCGACGAGGGATCAACGTTGGGTTGCCCATTGTCACATCATCGTGACAAGAGGCCCCTACCAGTTCACGTCGCGATGTGGTGATCGCGTCATTACGACGCGGCACACTAAGTGTTTATGAGTTGTTTTGTTTTCTTTGCAGTTTAGTCAGCATATTTTAAATGAAATTGGAGTCCAAAAGTACTATGAAAGGTTTTGATAATTTGCATACTTAAGATTTAGATGTTTTTCCGTAATTCCTCAAATGATTTTGAAATATGGTTATTTTGATATTATGTGATTTTTTTTTTAAGATTTAGTCCCTAAAGCTTTGATTTTAAAATTAGATAAGAAATATTAATCAGTTTAAACTAATTCTTTCATATAATGTTTTTAATAGAATTCTAAGAATTGAATGTATGTCTAATTTGTTGTCTTATGTATGTTCTCATATGTTGATAGTAAAATGATGAATTTGCCCTTGGATATCGTTTGAATATTTCGTTGGATAAAGCATGTTATTAGGGTTTGTACGACTATCCTTAATTGTTTGATTGTTAGTTATGTATGAAAATATTATGGTGTGAATGGTGGTTTGTAGTGTGGTCACGTAAGTGACTAATATAATGTTTCAGATTCGGGTTGAACCTTTCTAGTCGGATTTAAGGTGACAAAAATAGTTTGATAAATGACTTAATTAGCATTCATCAACTCAATTTATTTTCTTTTTGAAAATAATAGGTTAATTAATGAATTAACAACACATTAAATATAAAAATACTTTTTATGGAAAATAGGTGCTTGGGAAATAAAACGTTTCCCATCATTATGTTTCCAAAGAAAGTAAAAAAAGGTGCATGAAGCTACCTAATAAATCATGTATTTGGATATGCCCATTATTATAACTCAATCTCCATTATCGTCTGCCTTCTATCTATGGAAAAAAAATCTTAAGTTACTGAATCTGGAAATCTAAAGCAAGAACCAATTGGTTTCCCTATGTACCTATGAGATTCAGTTATTTTAGACTTCTTTCTTTGCTGGATGGAAGAATACCATCTTTTCTCAATGATGTGATCAAGGGTGCTATTTATTCTTAATATAATCCAATCACACTTTTTTAAAAAAAATTTGTAAAATTAAAAAAATGCCATTCAAAAATAAAAATATAAACTTGACGCGTGTCAAATATAAAACTCATTAAGTGTCAAGTAAGGAAGATTTAAAAATCTTAACATGTGTCGTGCGAAGGAACTTTACACATGTAATGTAAGAAAACCCTTCAAGAATTTTTTTACCATAATAGTATAGATTTGTCATGTAATAAAATTTAGTAATGTCATATTAGTAGATTTATTGTTTTTATCTAATAATTATAGGTACCCTTCTCGGTGTTCTTTGATGTACCGTTTCGAATTTATTAGTATTCTTTAAATATTTTTCATATATTTAATCTAGTTAATAAATTATCAGTAAAATATAAATATTATATACATGAAAATATATCTTGATTATACACTTATAAATATGCTTATATATAAATATAATCATAAAAATGATCAACACAAAAATACTAAAATTTTGTTTAAAAGATCAAAATCTAGTAATAAATATAAATCGTTATTTTCCAAATGAATTGAAACACTTAAATATTAATTGAAATAAAACTTTATTTTAACTTTAGAAGAAGAGCTTGACCTTTGACCTTATGATTAACAGTTAAACACTTTAACCTTGTATATATTGGAGGCACACAAGGAAACTAAATGGTTATTCCTTTAGATTTCCTGTTAACCTCCAATACTTAGTTACTTTAGATTTCCTGTTACTCTCCAAGATATGATGGAGATTGAGAAGATTTGCAAGCTGTTTTAAAACTTGACAAGACTAGAAGTAATATTTTAGTTACTACTTGAAAGGTATCTATTGCAAATACCCTATCTTTCAATTTAGGTTTGATTTATCATTTGTCGAGTTTGCCTGAAGAAGATTGTTGGTCAATTCTTAAGCAATTTGCATTTGTTGGAAATGATCAACTCTCTCAACAAAATCGTGAAACCTTGGAATGCATTGGGAAGAGAATTTTAAAGAATAGTAAAAGTTTGCCGCTTCTTGCAAAAGCTATAGGATCCCGTTTACAAAAAAGAGAAGCTAGAGTATAGGACGATATCAGTGACAAAAAGCTATGCAATTTGGATGTGTGGAAACTTGTGTATTCTTTGTTCTTGAGTTATCATGATTTACCGCAGTTAAGAATCAAAGACTATTTCTTGTATTGTGTAACCTTTTCTAAAGTATTGCAAATTCAGATGGATAATTTAATCAGGCACTGAATTAGACAAGGTTATTTATGTAGGATCTAGTGTTTTAAGTGTAGTATTTTTGTCTATATATACTTATAATTTTTTGAATAGATTGGTTAATAAAATCATCCATGAATTATATTAATACTTTGTATATTATCCTCATGTGATTTTTGCACGCAATGAAAAATAGAAGTAAATGTTACTCATCCGTTGTCTAATGTATAAATTAATACTAAAATGTTATTATGTGGTCGGATCGTAATATAAAAAGACAACTTGTATTAGTAAACGAAGCTAAATATGTCCCTAATCTAATCGAATATGAGCAAACCGATTAAAAGACTAATATATCATCTATTAGGACCAATTGGGGAGATTCTTTGCTTTGGACATCGAAGGGGATGACTCCCAAAAGATAGAAACATAGATATAATTGAATGGACCGATAGTACATCAGACTAGACCCAAGAATAATAAATTTTGAATCCGTTTATGAAATTATTCACTTGTGACATTCATAGTGTATCATACATAAATTTTGAGTGGACGATGGGCTATGTATGCGTGACTCATATGCTTCAATTTAATTCGATTCAATTCATTTTCACACTAAAGTAAAGAAAACTATTTCTAGTTCTGTGTTTGATTCGATTCATTCGAGTCTACACTCGAAGTAGTTCGTGGTACAAGAATAGTGGAGAAGATCATATAGTTGAAAGCCAAGAAAAACAAGGATGGACTGACCATACATTAGACTGGACCCAAGAATAATAAATTTTGAATCCGTTTATGAATTTATTCTTGTGACGTTCATAGTGTGGCATGCATAAATCTTGAGTGGATGATGGACTATATATGCATGTCTCATATACTTCGATGCGATTCGATTCAATTCATTTTCACACTAAAGAAAAAAAACTATTTCTTGTTCTGTATTTGATTATTCGAGCCTACACTCGAAGTAGTTCATGGTACGAAAATAACAAAGAAAATTATTTAGTTAAAAGTCAGGAACAATAAGAATTCGTCTATCCAAAAATACAATTTGACGTTAGATTTATTATTATAAATATTACATACTGAGTTAATTTTCAAAAATTTTTATTTTTTGCTGTAAAAGACTATGTTTTCAAACCATATTTTTTTCAACAATTTAACTTCTAGTGACAATGTAGAGAGGAAAGATGAGGTTGAAGCTACAGGTAAAGAGTACTTTCAACACGTAACATCTTGCTTTTTACTCCAAGATTTCGTGGAAGAAAATGATGTTGGGATTGTTGCATGTAAGAGCATGACATAATAAATGATCTTGTATAGTATTTGACAAGAAAAGCCTTTGTGATGAAAGAGGTAAATGGATCTGAAAACACGAAATTACAATTACCTTCAAATGACGCTCGCTACTTGACGGTCGTCCTTGGATAACAAAGTCATTTTTCCTAGTTCAATTAAAGAGGTAATTATTGTTGGATTTAGTGTTTTAAGTGTAATAATTTTATTTATATATATTTATATTTTTAATAAATTGGTTCATAAAATAAACTCGCTCTTGGTTGAAAGTTGAGTTATACTTTCTAAAATTTAAATTTATTCAGATTTGATTTGAACTTATTAAAAATATATTTTTATTATTTAAATTATAATAAAAATATTAAATATGTTTTTATAATAACATTTATATTACCTTTTATCATTAAATTCAAAAAAAATTTTATTAATAAAATAATAATTCAAGTTAGATCCAAGTGGAGTGGACTTGGCAGGTCTAGTTGAACCCTATCCATGGCTAATTTAGACTTAGTGGATTGTAGGCCCAACTGGCCTTTTTACAGAAAACACAATCTCAAGTTCTTATATTTAATTAGTATTGAGAAAATTTAATATGAAAAATTATAAAAATATAAAAGAATATATATAAAAAAATAACACCAAATGCTTCATAAATATCTCCATCATGACATATGTGTATACGTATAGTCATTAAAATATTAACCACTTATCTAATTATTGATAAAGCAATTTGCGTATTTGTTCTATGTTTTATATCGTAATTATCATATTTAATGGATTATATAAATAGTAAACTGTCAATAATTCTTTAATAATTCGTGGTCTATGATTTTTGTTATATGTTTGTATACTCATATTATTTTCCTATTAAAAATGAATTGAACAGAATTGGTTTACACGTGGCATACAATAAAAATTCATGAAAGAGAAAATTATTAATTATTTTATTAATGGTACTATATAATTTATAAAAATAATAATAAACACCCGTAGTAAGCGATGAATGACAAGTTCATCAACACAATAAATGTTTCAACCTTAGTATCAATAGAATACCATGGCACATTGTTAATTAGTTCTATTACAAACCAAACACGATATATTTAGATTACAAGCATTAAATATGACAATAAAATCAGCTTTTGATAGTCCAACGCAACGGGTAAAAATCGACGAAATAAATTAGTATCCACTAAACTAGAGAAGATAGTCACAAAACCATCCTTAAGGTCACTTATAAAAGCAATACTACATGCCTAAAACTAAAAACCATGTTATAAGAATAGACAAAACTTATAAAATTAAATATTTATTAAACAATGAAAACATAAAAAATTCTAAAAAGTGTTAATATTTTTAAATAAATTGTGTTGTATAATTTTTATATGTTTAAATGCTCATATTAAAAAAGTGAATTGAAGAGGGTTGGTGCACATGTGGAATAATATTTAGAAAATTAGTTAGCTTGTATAAATGGGTAATTTATCAGAAAATACTCATTTTTCTTTAAAATTTACGGAAAAATGACTTATTAATTAATTATTTACTGAAAAGGGTTATTTTCACCGAAAATACGTCCACGTCAGCACTTTTTCAGGGGATGCAGAGGAAAATGCGTCCACGATGGAGCATTTTCTGCCACATCAGCCAAAATTACGTCCTTGAGGGCGCGCTTCGCTGATATAGCAAAAACGCTCCCTCGTGGACGCATTTTGCCCGCTTTCCAACGGTCCAAAAAAACTATAAAACCCCCACCCTTTCATTTTTTTCACACAAAGGTCCTTACTCCATTTTCTCTCAAATTCCTTTAAAGTTCCTCTCAAGTTTCACAATAGTCCTTTAATTTTTACAAAAAACTCTGTTTAAAAGTTTTTTAAATATTTTTTGTTAAATTTAAAAATATTCGATCGTATTAGCAATGGCCGGAGAATTAATTTGTCTCGACAATAAACACATCTCCGTCGATCAAATGACAATGGTAAGTTATAATTTTAATTTTTCAATACTATTTAATATTTTTTAGGTTTATGCAATTTTAATTAATTTTGATTTTATAATTTTTTAAACAGACTGTAGATCGGATGTTGCAATGCTATATTCGCAATATGCCTGGTCCGCCATCGCCGTTGATCGAGAATTACCTGCGGAAAGTGAGTTTTTGGCACATGGCCATGATAGGCTGGGGGTGCAAGTTGGACCCGAAGCTAATCAGTGCGTTGATAGAGAGGTGGAGACCCGAGATGCACACTTTCCATCTTCATGCGGAGAGTGTACTATCATTCTGGAAGATGTGCATTTGCAATTGGGATTGCCGGTGGATGGGTACGTAGTCACCGGGTCCGCAACTTCTGGTAATTGGGGAGCCGTATGCTACGAGCTTTTGTGTGCTATTCCAGATAACATTTACGGAGGTCGGATCGAGATGGGCTGGTTACGAGACACATTCTCGGAGCCGGATAATGATTCGACCGGAATAGAAAAAATACGGTATGCTTGGGCATATATTCTTGAGATGATTGGAGGCTATCGATGCTAGGCTTGTCACGAAACCTCGTACATCTGAGATGACTACTGAAACTCATTGATTTTAGAGCAGCCGGTGAATTGAGTTAGGGGTCTACCGTGCTAACAAAATTGTATCGGGAGATGTGCGGGGTGACGCGACCGAATAAAGCGAAAATCGGAGGTTGCCTATCACTACTGCAATCATGAGCACGGTTTTGCTTTCCATTTTTACATACTCGAATGGACCACCCATATACATTCCCACTCATAACGAGGTAATTTTAATATTATATTTTATAATTATTACGTAGATTTAAAATATAATTGTATGCTAAAATTTTATTTAATTAGGTGGAACCATTTGGCGAGTTATGTTGGAATACCTACCTCGCTTGAAGATATACGGCTTCTATTAAAGCAACGGTCGGAAGCATAAGTAAGTATTAAATAAAATATATTTTCATAATAAAATAGTCGTTTCGTATTTCGTATTTAGTATTTAGTATATAACTAATATTTTTTATCATGTTAATATAGTTTGAATGGACACCATACGAGGATTCGTCAATTCGGGCAGTAATTCCGGAAGAGTTTTTTCAAAATCCGAATATTTGGCATGTGAATTTGCCATTGGTCAACTATGCCACTGTGGAGATGCACCAGTCTGATCGGGTTCTGCTTCAATTTGGATTCCGACAACCGATTCTCATGACACTTGAGGTGCTCAATGATGAGCACAAAGTTGACTTACGGCAGTTGCATATGGATTGGCCAAGATTTTGGTTAGCGTATATTGAATTGTGGGAAAACTGGTATGATTATATATCTACTCGGGAACTGATCATCGTTTCTGAGTTAGCATGCATGCCGAAATACATGTCATAATTTAGGATTCATGGCAAGCCGTATTTATTGCCAGAAGAGGAGAGGAGACGACAACTTCGTGCACAAAAGGAAAGAATGGGCCCTTTAATTCTAAGGATAAGGGATGATGGGTCGGGCCCATCAATAGCGTCGACACAATCACTGGGCCCATCAACAGCGCCCACACAGTCACCGGGCCTAACACTTCAGCCGACGATACCCACATCACAACCTTTTCCAGTTATGCCATGTGCGTATCCTAGCCCGTATATGTATCATAACTCCTATATGTTTCCTTTTCCCAGTCCAATGGTAGGTTGGAATGCATGGCTCGGTTCGAGTCCGTTCCCAACTACTCCGACTAGTTAGCCGATTTGTAGGCCGCCTTCGCATGAAGGATCGCACGAGGCGCAGTCGGGGAGCCTTTCTTTTTACCAATCTCCTTCGCCTTATGGGATTCAGACACCTCCGTCATGGGTGATGCAAACACCTCTGCAGTTAATATTTTATCAAGGTGGGTCATCCTCCTAACACTCACAACTAGACCCCCTGCCGGAGGAACCAGAATCCCCTCTTGAGTAACCACAACCCCCGCTGAAAGCTAGAACAAAGAGGAATCCAATACAGAATCATGTAACCACCCCATGTGGCATTGATTTCGACAGGCACCAACATTGATGTTTTTAATATATTTGTATAAACTTTTTTTATATTGTTTTATTTAATAAAATAAATGTTGTTTTAATATTTCAATTGTAATTTAAATTTTATATTTTTAAAAATAAAAGTTGTTTTTATTTTTATTGTAATTTTTCATTTAATAAAATAAATGATGTTTTTAATATTTCAATTGTAATATAATTTTTATATTTTTAAAAAATAAAAGTTGTTTTTATTTTTATTGTAATTTTTCATTTAATAAAATAAATGTTGTTTTTAATATTTCAATTGTAATTTAATTTTTATATTTTTAAAAATAAAATTTGTTTTAATATTTCAATTGTAATATAATTTTTATATTTTTAAAAAATAAAAGTTGTTTTTTATTTTTATTGTAATTTTTTATTTAATAAAATAAATGTTGTTTTAATATTTCAATTGTAATTTAATTTTTATATTTTTAAAATAAATTTTATTTTATTTTTATTGTAATTTTTTCATCTAATAAAATAAATGTTGTTTTTAATATTTCAATTGTAATTTAGTTCTTATATTTTTAGAAAAATAAAAGTTGTTTTTTATTTTTATTGTAATTAATTTTTTTTTCATTTAATAAAATAAATGTTGTTTTTTATTTCAATTTTAATTTAATTTTGTATTTTAAAAAATAAAAGTTGTTTTTTATTTATTAATTGTAATTTAGTTTTTTTTTATAAAATAGCTGAAAGCCCTATCGGGGGAAGGGCAAAAACGCGTCCCCGAGGGAGTGTTTTTGCCACATCAGCAAAGCGCACCCTCAAGGACGCGATTTTGGCTGATGTGACAGAAAACGCTCCATCGTGAACATGTTTTCCTGCTGCATTCCCTGAAAACGCCTGACGTGGACGCGTTTTTGGGGTAAATGGCCATTTCCGATAAATAATTACAAAACATGTCCTTTTTCATAAATTTTGTAAAAAAAAGTATTTTCTAGTAATTTTCCCTGTATAAATATTTAGAATATGCCTTCCTTACGTTTAAATAAATTAGATTAAAGTTTTGAATATAAAATTTAGAAAAAATTCAGAGTCAACATCAAATTGCTATCTTAAATTGTACAAAATATATAATGTTTTGATACACAAAGATAAATACAACTTAAGAAAATAATTAATACACATAATATACAAATAATATAGGATTTTTTAATAAAAGTATAATAAAAATCATAATTATAAATTATGCAAATATGAAATATATTAAGAAACGCAGAAACATAAGATAAAAAATAATTTAAACACAACTTAAAAATAATATAAATATGTACAAAATTTAAAAAATAATTGGTAATACACAAACTTTCTTATAACTAAATACCTAAATCAACTCTGAAACTGTATTGAAAATCGCTTATCCTTTTATAGTATAGTTTTTCTTTGGGATAAATATTAAAATTATACATGAACTTTAATTTGGTGTAGTTATTCATGTGAAATTTTAATTGTGGTGGTTCAAATGTATATTTGAAACTTTAATTTTGATTTAATTATATACATTTAAAAATTAAATACATATATTTATTTTATATTGAATAAATATAATTATTTATGTATGTAATATATAAACATAAAATAATATTATATCAATAATTATATTAATAATTTACGAAATTAAATCAAATTAAAATTTATATATAAAATTACACATTAAACCGTAAATTATGTATACTTTTATATTTATCCCTTTCTTCTTTTCATAACAATAAAGTTTTATACCTTAAATAAATTTATTGAATTTCATTGACTTCAATTACGTGTTTCGTTTTTTTTTAAAGAAATTCAATTACGTGTTTCCATAACCACATTAATATATTTAATTAAGGAATTCCATGCAAATTAAGATTTGCTTTTACAGCAAGTATAGATAATATAAAATAAAAATATTTTGAGAATATATGAGTTGGCTTTTATAAATAAATAAAATAATCCCAAATGGAGAATGTGTTATAAAAATCAAAATTGATGTGCACGCTTCCATAAAACAAAGTACACGCTACTATAATTTGATTTAACAACCAACAAATTATAATTAATTTTAGTCAAAACTATATATTTTAATTTTAAAAACTAATAAAATCGTAATTTAATAAATATAAATTTTTAACGTTATTAATAAAAATAGTTTAAATTGTAAGTAATTTAATTGTACTAAAAATATTAAATGTTCAATTGTTTATTATATTTTTTAATTGATAGCGAGTTGATTTATGACACAAAAATAAAATTATGTAATAAATATATGTATAAAAATTAGCATAAATAATAATTAAAGTTTTTATTGAATAGTAAAAAGTAAATATAAAAAAAGCTAAAAATACATGGGTGCAGTGTTTTTTTTATATAAAAGATATCATCAAATAACATAATCACAAAATGAGTATATTTTCATCTTTTACCAACTAAATTGATATTCGATTAACCCTAGCTCCATTCAATCAAGTGTTTTATAGCATTTTTATATTCAGAATTAATTAGACATTTTGATATATTCAAAATTATATGAAACAAATATTATTATTTTAATACATAAATTTACCCATAGTCCTCCTCAACTCTTTAATAGGAATGTAAATGTATTTTAACACATTTAAATTCACGTCCTCCTATATAAATAATAATATCAATATTAATCAATTAAAATTTAATCAGTAAAAATATATTGTTTTAAAAAATCAACGTAAAAATCCTAAAAAAAGAATACATAAATCGTTCTCCTGCATATTTATTATATTATTATCATTATAATCAGTTTTAAAATCAATCTACTTAATCATATTAACGGTAACGTTAAATGGATAAGATTGACAACTGGTTGGGATGTACTACTTGGACCTCCCCAGCTCAGCATCCTTTGTCTTGAAGTTCTTTTTTTTTTGGTCATTTTCAACTAAAAAGCACGTGTCTAATAATAAAATAGCAAAAGTTAAAAAAAAAAAAAAACCTCGTAATATTTATTAAATTCGGAAAAAATAAATTCCTTGAAATGGAACTAAATTTTCAACCTTGAAAACATATTTTAACCAAATAAAACAAAGGTAAATTATTATTAAATTATTTTAAAAAACAAACATCAATAATTATTAGTGAAAACAAGAGGAAAGAAATATGATTAAAATATGACGTAATGAATTACTTTAACATTTTTGTCTTATATAAATAAATAAATTCATGATAACGTTAAAGAATAGTACATTAAAATTGAAAAGGTAAACATCCTTAGTTGTTTGCAATTTTATCATTCAATTTTAAGCTATTATCATTTAGTCATTCAATCATTAAATTTTTCTGAAGGTCAAATTTTTATTTTGATCACAAAAAATATTTTTCTTTTTCTTTTTGTGATAAAAACAAACAAGTAGATTACATTAATTTACTCCAATTAGAAGGAATATTCTCGATAAGTTGAAGTCCCTCATATCTATTGAAAAACATCTTAGCGATACAATCTGCTTCCAAATTTTTTTCACGAGGAATATACTCAAGCTTCCGATGCCCAATAACCAACAAGAGCTGTTGAATACGCCTAATAAGCGCAAAAGAAGATGGTTTGGAGGAAGTATCTTGAATAGCCTGAAGAACCTCTTGACTATCAAATCTGATCACCACTCCATTATAGCTCCAACTCTGTAAAATCTTCAAACCATCAAGAATTCTCTATAGTTCAATGTTAAACACCAAATAGTGTCCCAAACTTCTGTTAAAACTCAGAATCCAACCCACTTGACAATCAAAAGAAATTTAAGTTTCATACACAATTATTAAAGATGTGTTATTTAGGTTAATTTTAATTTTGAAAAATAAAATAATATTTTAAAATTTAGAAGAAAATTAAATTCATTAATTTCAATATTATAGTAACAAATTATTTAATTGATTTTTATATTTTAAAATTTAAAATTTTAATATTAAAAAATATTTAGAACTCAACAAGGGTAAGCAAGTACAATTTGAAAATTTTTTAAAGCATTAATTTAGTTTCTTTTTACTTTAGTCCATAATATTTTTTATCCCAACCAACACTTTATAAAAAGATATTTTTTGGCAACCAAAATGAAAGTAATTTAGAAGTTGAATGACCAAAATAAAAGCGTAAATATAATGTGACATCTACAGTTAATCGTAGATAGAAATTTAACAATAAAGTGATTAAAATGAAAACATCCTAAAAATTAAGTAACCAATTAGATAGTTACCCAAATTTAAATACAAAACAAAAATAATAAAATATATACTAAAACTAAAATTCAATAAATATCTTACAAAAATTATTTTTTAAAGTTCCAATAAAACTACTATTGATCATTTTATTATTAGAAAATTATAGAATGTTAAAAGATATTTTCATATTTTATAATTAAATTTAAACAATAACATAATGTAATTATAAAACAGTAATTTGAATGGAATAATCGATATCCGGTCCCTAACATATGGTTCATATCATAATGGCCATTTGGTAACACATGAGGGATGGAGTATGTGGTAAGCACGGTTTTCCCACATTTTTTTATTTATTTTCGCAAACTACAAAGGCAACAGTGCCCCACTAGAAAACTCAGAGAAAAAAGGACAAGAGTTCAGAGAGAAAAAGAAAACAAATTGTCTGAAAAATATCTGTGAAAAGACTAGGGAGCTCGTTGTTTTTCTATTTTCATTTTCTATATAAATAATTCAGGTTTGGTTGGATTTTGGTGGTCTGTTTTTGTGGTTTTATTCTTCTTCTTCTTCTTCCAACTTCGTATCTGTAAGAAAATTCTCTTGTTCATGTTTTTTTCTATTCTAAACGGTACCCTCGCAGTTTGCAGAGATGCAGCTGGAATCGCTGGTAATGTAATCTTCCTTCTTCGTTTATTTCTTGTAAAGTTCATTTTTTTTTCTAGAAATTTCGTTTTTTGATTGAATTAAGAATGACCCATTAGTCCATTCTTGAAGATGAACTAATTTGATTAATGCTTTTTTTAAAAAAAATTTTGATTGATTTGAAAATGACCCATTAGTCCATTCTTGAAGATTTTGGAGCTTAAAGGATCATCATGATTTTTTTTTTTTGAATGTTGCTGGGAATTGGGTATTGTTTAAAGTTGAACAAAAGTTTGATTTTGTTGTTGGAATTGCTGAAAGTTAATTATTTATACATAATTTATTCTTCAAATAGTTGGTGGTTCTTTTTTTTTTTTCTGGATTTAAGTTGATTCTGAGAAACTGAACTTTATTTGCAGAAATTAGGGAATGATTAGAATTTGTGATATTTTTCATATCATGTCATGTTTTATTTATGTTCCGCTTATTGTATTACTGTCGTGTCTAAATATGTTGGATTCTTGCCTGGTTTAGTACAAATAGGAAAATCTCAACTAAAAATTGTAACATGGTCAATGTTTAGATCACCCTGGCTTCCCTTTTATGCTTTGTTCCCTGCTAGGGTATGGTGCGTCTGGTTCGGATAATGTTTGAACCGACTTTTTGGAGCAGAAAAGAGTTTTGTTCTGTTTTATTGATCTTAAGTAGCGTATGAAAGTTTGTTTGTTGTTCTTCTACCATAAGTCTCTAAGTTCTGAATGGAGTTTCCATCTTCGGTAGGGATGCTTTACATGCACCAATAATTGTTATTGAGGCAATGTACTTTTCGATACTCGAGAATAAATCTAACCACGATTGCACTTTTGAAAGTTTGTTGTTATTCTACCAGCAGTCTCTTGGTTCTTAATAGTGTTGCAGTCTCCGATACCGGTGCTTTACATGGACCGATAGTAGTTCTTTGAGGCAACATGCCTTTTGGTCCTTGATAATTGTAAATGTCATTTGATGATTTGATATATTGAGTTTGTTTGCTTTATATGCAAGTTTCGATGGGAAAAATCATATAGAACGACTTCAATCTGATCTCAATCCTTGTTTATTTCAGGGAACATCTTTGCTTTCGGGCTGTTCATATCACCCATGTATGTTCTACTTTCTAAGTATTTTAATCCAGGTTGTAAGAACTTGTTTTATGAAGGAATAGATTCTTATATCTTATCCTCTGATTAGTTCCGATTATTGCTTTTTGTTTTAACTTTTCAGACCCACATTTAAAAGAATTATCAGAAACCAATCCACCGAGAATTTTTCGGGATTGCCTTACATATATGCCCTCTTGAATTGCTTGATCTGCACGTGGTATGGCACGCCCCTGGTATCTCATGACAACATTCCGGTTATGACGGTCAATTCGATCGGTGCAGTTTTTCAGATTACCTACATTGTCACCTTCATAGTATATGCCGATAAAGAGAAAAAGGTTATCTAAAATTTTCAAATTTATATGCAGTTGTTGTTTTGGCTACGATGATCATACCCTTATATTATGTTTGTAAATTGTATGTGTGTCGGAATAAGAACTTCAAGAAAAATAAAAACTCCAGCTAATATAGGTGTTGTTTTCTACTGTTGGTCATATGATTTGTGTTGATGACAGATGAGGATGCTTGGAATGCTACTTGCAGTTTTTGGCCTACTGGTGATCATAGTTGCTGGGAGCTTGCAGATAGCTGACCGAGCAACACGGTGGATCTTTGTTGGGTTTTTAAGTTGTGCTTCTCTCATATCAATGTTTGCTTCCCCTTTGTTTATAATAGTAAGTCGATCGGTCAAAAGCACTACATTTGATTGTTTCTGAAAATTCATTATTGATGACATGTTATCTCTAACACGAACTCTGTTCCCAGAATCTAGTAATTCGAACAAGGAGCGTTGAATTCATGCCATTCTATCTCTCCCTCTCGACATTCTTGATGAGCACGTCGTTCCTCCTATACGGTGTCTTTAACTTTGATGCCTTTATTTACGTAAGCTTCCTCTAACATCGACGACAAATTCTTTTTTTTTCATTGTAAAAGTTGTTAGTTTTATGCTTTAAAATTGGCTCTTTGTTTTTTCAGGTTCCAAATGGAATTGGAACTATTTTGGGGATTCTACAACTCGCGTTGTACTTCCGATATAAAACAAAGTCCGTGGAAGAATCCAATGAACCACTCATGGTGTCACAAGCGTGACTCTTGCTTTCTCCCGGAAAGGTAATTTCTTCTATATTCCGTTTCTACGCTTCAATGCTTTTTCAATGGCTCGTAAGTGGAAAGTTTTTTGATGTTGAGGTGTGTATAGTGATGGGAACCTTTGATATATGGTTTCATTCGTTGTACTATTCCGAACATGTTCTGATTCTTTGATATAAACAAATTTGTTCGTCGACACTCCGGTTTATTACGGACAGTGTCTAGGCTTTGCATGTATGAGCGAAGCAAAAATTCATTTCGGTTTGAGATCGACTCGTTTAGGTATTGCTACTGTGTATGCATCATACAACTTTCCAACAGAATTTGTGCACACTTGAATGTATGTGCTTGCAGGTGATGAACTTGATCGATATATGTTATTCGGATTCGGGCATAAATATCATATGCAGATATATGTTTCAAACACGAGTTTATTCAATTTTAAAAAGCTTTTTCATATATTTGGAGTTATATATACATGTATGTAAAAATGTGCTAATTCGATTCAATCCCGGTGAAGGTGGTCTCCTATAAGTGGAAAGCCGAACTTAAGCAACATAGATAATATTTGGCTCAATCATGTGAAGGATATGTTCCTATGGATTTTTCATTTCCCAATTTTCTTTTTTTATCGAAACTAATTTTCGATTTTTATTTTTGTTTCGAAATACTAGGGCTAATAGAGTAATTTTGTACATGAGAAAAGTTTGAATTACATTCCCGAAAAACTTTGTTCGTGTTACAAGCTAATTTTGTACGGAAATTAAAGCAGGTCCCTTAATGTTGTTCTCACAACTCCTGTGGATTTTCCCTGAAAATGATTACCAATAATATGTTAGTAGGGAATCTAATGTAGTGTTACTATGTAGTAAAAAATTCAACTTCAAATGTTGGACTTGAGCTTAGACTGAATAACTTGATTCGAAATTTAATTTTTATGTTTGACTTTAAATTTAATTAATTACACTCGATATTAATCTAAAATAAATAATAAATAAGTTAACTAAGTTCATAAGTTATTTGAATCAAATATTAAGTTACTGAATTTATTTTAAGTTGAATTTAGATTTAAGGGTAAAAGTCTTTAAATTTTTCAAAAAAGTAATTAAGTTCTTGGTTTTTTATATATATATTTTATTGGGTACTTAAACTTTTAAAATGTATAAAAGACTTAAAACTTTTCAAAAAAATAATTAAGTTTTTAATTTTTTTCACTCAACTAAATACTTGAACTGCAAAATACATCAAAAGCCTTTTTAACCATTAGCTTTGATTAACTATTAAAATTAATTTTTCTAATTTTTCAGTTAAAGTCACCCATATCACAATCATAGCATGATATGTGACAAAAAAGTATAAAATAAAATCAATAAAAGTTATAAAATTTTAATAAAAATTATAGAATTTTGTAAAATTTTATAAAATAATAAAAAATTATAAAATGCATCAAAAAGAATTTTAACCATTAATTTTAACCTTTGATCGTTAAAGTTAACGATCGCTAGTTTTTTTCGTTAAAGCCATCATGTATGATGTGACATGACATGTGAAAAGTGATAAAAGTATAAATCAATAAAATTATAAAATGTTTCTTTTAGTATGATAATTTTATAATTTTCTTACGACTTTATAAAATTTTATAATCTTTTTATATTTCTATATATATTATAATTTTAATAATTTTATTAAAACTTAATCATTTTATAACTTTTATTGATTTTAATTTTTATCAATTTTTGCCACATGTCACTCTGTGGTGGTTACACATCATTGCTTTAACAAAAAAAAAAAAAGGATGGTTCAAGTACTAAATTGAGTGAAAAAAAAGTAAGGGCTTAATTGTTTTTTTGAAAAAAATTAAAGACTTTTTTTATGTATTTTGAAAGTTCAAACACCCATTTAATTGCAAAACAAAAACAGAGGTTTAAATGCTTTTTTTTTTTTTAAATTGAGTCTTTTTTATACATGGTGAAAATTAAAGTACAAAGTGAATGAAAAAAGAAAAATAATAACTTAATTGCTTTTTTGAAAAGTTTTAAGGGTTTTTTACACCCTTAATCCTTGAATTTAATGAACTGACCAAAAAAATTCCCATATGCTCACATGTTTTTCCCTTGACTTGTAGTGAAAATTTCACTTTGTCCCCTGTATTCTAGTAAAAGTAAATCTCACTTTGGCCCTCCATATGTTCGCATTTGATTGGATTAAATGGCCACGTGGAATTTTCTTTTAGCAGGAATGGTCAGGTGACTAAAGTGAGGATTAAATAAAAGTAGCGAGAGCAAAGTGATCAAAAAAATAGTAAAAGGACTAAAGTGAAAATTCACTATAGTAAAAGGGCCAAAATATATATTAAACCTAAATTTGTTTAAGCTTTACTATACGTATGATTTAATATTTTTGTATGAAATGAAGTGAAATCATTGATTTTAGCTATGGAAGAAACTGATAAAATAATCACCTGATTATCGTCCGCCTGGTCGGGAAGTCTCTTGACGGAATCATCAAGCAACTGCCCTCTTTCATCATACAAAATCAGCCCACTAAACCGCGGCAGTTCACATTTCTCCCCCATAAGTATCGGTCTTTGCCACATCGGCGAATCCGAGTTATGGCTTCGCCACCCCACGCTATCTCCATACTCTTCCAATCCCAACAACGGCGGTGGCCTCTCTTCCCACCTAAAACTCCTCTCTCGCCACCGTTTAGCTCCACTCCACATCACTGATCCCATCAACACCTTCTTCGATACCCAACTGCCACCCGGCTCACACCACTTCGCATTCATCGAACCATCCCCGACCGCGTCTCCGTCCACCACTTGCTTTTTTCGAGCTTTCTTTTGAGAACCGTGGCTGCACAAAGACCAACAATGGCGGATGCAGCACAAACGAAGACGATGACTGCTTCTTGTGTTGTAAGCTTCCATTTCTCCTCTAAACTCCACAATGCTTCCATGGATTCTAACGAACTAAAGATAAACTGCGGTGAAACGTATAATGCATGTATGTAAATGATGAAATATATGTTGGGTTACGAGCTGATAATATCAATGTGCGTTTACGGTACGCAGACATTAAAATTTGTATAACAATAATAGGATATATAAATATATAAAAAAATCTGGGTTTAGATTATTACAGTGGAAAAGAGGGAGCTTTCACATGAGAACCACCGTCGTCACTTGTTCTAGCCGTTGGGAATGTAACACCACCGATTTAGGGTAATAATGACAATTCACGAGGCATGCGTGGTTGGAATGATGAATTTATTTTTTCATTTTCATGAAGAGAATGATCAAATTATTATTTATTGTAAAATTATTAAAAAATAATAAATCAATAAAAAATCAATTATACTAAAATTATTTTTACTTCAATTAATTTTTAAATAAATAAATTTGTTAATATTAAACCTAAAATAATTTTTTAACAAACAATAAATATTATTAGTAAAAAAGTCTCAATCATACTTCAAGAAAATATTCTTTTAATTTTAAATAAAATTATTTTATTTTTTCACCTACTCTTATTTTTACTCATTCTTTTCACTCCATTATATTAGTTGTTTCATTATTTTTAATTTTCATTTTTTTTAATATAAATGTCTGGTTAATGTCAGGTTAGTTGCTCTAAATATACCCATTAAAATCATGGGGGTAAAAAACTGCTTGTATATTTTTCATTACAACGAGTCTCCTACGAAAAAGGGAGCAATTTATTTCACTGAGAGAATTCAATGATACAACATTCTAATTACAGGACATAAATTAGATAAACGGGAAACTAGCAAACACCCTTCACAATGGAACCCTCAGCTAACCTCATCTCACCTCTCTCTCTCTCTCTCTCTCTCTCTCTCTAATTAGATCCATCTAGCAGACATCGACAAGACAAATCCAGGCTCAAGACAATCCATAATGAACTGTCCCGGCATTCCTGTGCGCTGCTACAGCGACGGCTGCAGCACCAACTGCACCGAACTGGGACTGTGCCTGGAGAAGTTTAGCATCTATGGGTAACCTTTGTTCGGTCTTGGTCTGAGTTCTGTAATAGGGGTTGCTGTTCATATCGAATGCAGTTCCTGGGGATGGTTTTGCCACCATGCTAAACTGTTGTTGCGGTTTGGTTTGCAGATTCCTGTCGGCCTGTGCTCCGGATTTCTCTTGATTTAGGAGGAAACAATGGGGGGAGACATTCTGTGGAGGGACTGCATTTCTGTAGAAGTTCTTAGCGTCATAACCATCTTTAATGTTTTTCACGTCCTCATATGGTACAACGGATCCGACAACTCTCCCGGGCTTTGCTGTACAGTAAAAGATAACACTTCTGGCTCAGCAAAATAGTAAAACAAACAAAAGGGAAAATAAAGCCATAACGAGTCTACTTGGCTCAGACCGACATCGAATGTGCGCCGTAATGGGATAACATATTCATGAAACTATTACGAAATATGGTTTCAATATTCAATGACCAATAGAAATGAAAGAAAACATTCATACCTGAAGGCACCCTAGGAGGAGGCCGTGTTGGCTTTGGTTTACTAGAAATTATATCCATTGCTTTCCTGGCATCCGCTTCTCTATCTTGTCGGTTCTCGTACGAAACTGAAGTTGACTGTGTATTTGGAGTAATACCATTTGAATGGACGGTAGACCTGCAAATAAACAGAACAAAAATTGGACATATATAACTATATACAACACTCAGACCCGCAGCCAACTAACATAGAAACCGAATTGTCAGGAACATGTAAATACCTTGGGAGAGACACATGCTTCCTCTCCAGAGGGAAAACTGGTGCACTTCTACCACCATTTTCCTCGAGATATGCGAACTGCTTTTTGAATTGACCGACAGGACTGCAATGAAAAAAAACCATAATATAAGCAAGTGGACTAAATTGAAAAAATAAAACAAGATACGAAAAATCATAAGTTATGATTACTAGATTATGCAATTAGAAAGCATTCGAACCTAGGATAAAGGAAATTGGATCCTTCATGTCCGTTCAGGTAGTCTTTGAGCAGCTGAGGATGATATTCTAGTGCCTCCCTGTAAATTAATTCCCTTATGTCCTCCTTTGTCACCCGTCGTCTCTCAAACTCGAACTCTAGTTTTGATATTTGTTGACAAGAAGGTTCCCTCTCGATTTTAGACAAGCCTTTGAAGTAAGGGTCGGCTAATGCCTGTTAAATTAATACAGAAAAGTTTCAGTGTGTTGAAAAGAACAGGTAAACTCTTGGTCACAACATTGACATGCCCAAGAAAGCCCCATATAGAAGACACCGTTTTTACGGCATTAAAAACAAGATAAACCCACCTCCTCTGCGGTTGGCCGGTCCTTGGGATCAAATGCTAACAGCCTCTGCAATAACCGCACTGCTAACGGGTCTGCACTTGGAAATTTTTGTGAAAATGGCACGGGTTTTTTTTTCCGCATTTCAGACAAGTATTTTCTTGCTTTGTCATTTCGAACCTGCACTTATCATATGAACCAGAATCACCAATTTGTAACAAAACAAGCACACACACATACGCACACAACAAAAAGGAGAAAGAGCAAGTTGCTGTACCCCGGAAATGGTTTCTAGTGGAGGTGTCCCTATAAGATCAGTGATCAATTCTAACTGATGAACGACACTTTTTCCAGGAAATAGGGGCTTCCCCATCAATACCTCGGCAAAGATGCAGCCAATGCTCCAAATGTCTATAGCCGGAGTATACTGCACAAAGTTTTCGACAAAAATCAAGATTTAAATAATTAATATTTAAAAGTTACACCCCAAGTAAAGCACTGCAGTGAAACAGCATAACCGGACACAATTACCTGGACGACAGATTTTTCAACTTCCAGGAGAGTTCATAGTCCTCCCTGAACAACAATTATTTTAATCTAGGCATTACTACTTACTAAAAAGCACTCAAGCATTCTTTATACATATTAAGAAAACATGTTGATTTTCTATGTACATAACTCAAACAAGCCATAGTATCTCGATGATTGCACTTCAACACTATATATCATCCATAGTTTAATGTAATGAGAATCATTAAACAAAATAATAAAATAAGATAAACAGTCAACAAAATTTTAACACCAAAACACGAATCTGACACATTGAACTCGTAAGTGAACTAGATGATGCTAAACAACAAATCTCTGCTAAGCTTTTGGTCCATAATAGAATACATCACACTTTACCATATTAAACTAAAGGTCACATACAGCACAAAAGTCCTACCTTAGAAAAGAAAGATCCACATAGCTCTGGAGCCCTATACCACCGTGTAGCAACGTAATCCTGCAAGGAGCATTGGAAAATGACAACTATGTTAAATATTCATATCCACTCTTCTTTATGAAAGAAATGAAGGCATGCAAAAAATAAAATAAAATAATACATACCGTCCAGAAGACTGTCGTTGGGGTATCATTAAATGCAACTCTTGCTAGCCCAAAATCACAAACTTTAAGCTTGCAATTTGCATTTGCCAGTATATTCTTCGGTTTAAGGTCACGATGGTACACATTGGCTAAAATCAAGAAGTTACAAATCAGTATAAATTTGCAGTTACTTCAAGGACCCTACCACAACCAATTTCCTCTCGTTTAAAGCATGTAAAGATAACAAGGCTAGGAAACAAAAACCAAAGCAAATAAAATTATTACTTCTACTAAAGAGAGGAACATCCACTTTTCACTGAAAACATTGCAAGTGAAACATTGCAGAAATGTATGAGGGAGGGAGGGAAGGGCTTTTACCTGTATGCATATATTTCATTGCACGAAGCATTTGGTAAAGGAAAACTGGTGATGCTCTCGTGTTAAGTCATCATTAGCTTTGATGACTTGGTGAAGATCCGATTCCATGAGCTCGAAAACAACAAATAAGTCTTTGAACTCCCTCTTTGATGGTGGCAACATTATACGTTTAATTTCAACTATGTCGGGATGTCTAAGAAGCCTAAGTAGCTTGACTTCACGTAAAATCCTAATTGCATCAGACATATGCTCAAATACATCTTGTATTTTCTTTATTGCAACTTTCTCACCCGTATGTGTGTCAAGCGCTGCACAAACTACTCCATAGCTTCCCTTACCAATGACTTCAAGAATCTTGTACCTGTTTGCATCCCCATATTCAGTGAAAAAGTCCATCTCTTTTAGCTCCTGAAGAATAAAAGAGAAACTCGATCAGAATCATGCATTCTTCGACCATATGTAAAATTATCCATGGACTTAAGAAACGAAAAAATAGCAGCAACAAGAGCATGAAAAACAACAGAATCATGCATTGTTGGATCCCACAGAATAAACAATACGCAAAATATTTATTTATGAATTTAAATATGCAAATCCTTGCATGAATTGGCTCCAAAAGATAACCATTCAATCTCAAAGTTGCTTAATGAAGTGAAACCCAGGAGTCTTCCTATAGCAAAATTAGTAATCTTCAAAGATGCAAAATTAAGACATTAAGAATAAATCCAAAAGTCTTTGCTTTGGGGAACAGAATGAGGTACAAAATGTTCTTTCTTAGCTTCACCATTTATATTAGTCAAAAATAGCACAAAGAATCTATCAAAATATATTCATTTCTTGCAGTTGAGAAAAAACTAGAAACAAAATCAAAACCACCTCTAGTAAAGAAAACCAGATTGATAAGAATCCAATAATATCAGTAACCATCTTTATCATATTACAAAAAGAAAAAAAAAGCATTTCAAGTAATTCAAAGAATTCCAACATTTTAAAAGACAATGAACATTTTACATTTACTCCTTCTATTAACTAATAAAACAAGACAATAAATTGCATCAATCTGATAATCATGATCATCCAACTAAAGCACCTTTAAAAGCTACAAATGCAGAACAAGTTTAAACATTTTTTAAACTTCCAAGTTGATTGAATAGCCTGAAATTTAAGAACAATTTCAGGTTCTATCTTTTTTCTTTTCCTTTTTACTATTAGTTTCTTCATTATATAAAAAATGTGAACTCAAATCTAATATTTTCTAAGCTCTAACCAGTTCCAAAACTATGCCTGTTCAATCTCAGAGCATATGAACACAAAAGCTTATAAATAAATTAAAAGAAAACATCTAACCAAATATGAACTTTATGAATTTAACTTTTAAATGGAATATAACAAGGTTTATTAACTTAAATTTCAATTACCTTAAAATGGATAAAACCTAAGCAAGATCTTTTCCAACAAGACATCAAGAAGGAAGAACAATCTTTAAATTTTCTTTGTCGAAGCCATGTTAAATGCAATTAAACCCAGATCTTAAAATTCCTAAAATTTCAAAAGCTTTGAACTTAAAAAAAAAAAAAAAAAAAAAAGCTAACAAAATTTACAACCCTAAAAGAGAAAAAAGAAACTAACCTTCTTCAACTGATTTTGTTGCATCTTTTCTTCAACCCAAATTAAGAAACCACCAAAAAGATCTCTTCTTTGTTTTTGTTTTTTTTTTTTTATTATTATTATTCCCTCTACTTCTCCTTCACTAAACCAAAAGACCCAGATACAGAAACAAGAAAAAAAGAACAAAATTTTTCTCGGTAGCCAAACAAGAAAAAAAGCAGACTAGAAAGAGAAAATCAACCGCATTTGCCCTCCCAACACCTACACCTACTTTTTATTCACCAAACCACGCAAACGAAGCTGTTTTTCTCCACCGTTAGATCAAAAGGTTTTAAAGAAGTTCCTGAATTCTGGGTCTTATGAAAATCTACAAGATCTGGGAGATGAAGTAAAGAGAGAACTCAAATGGGTTTCTTTTGGATCTCAAGAAAAGAGAGAAATAATAATGAGGAGGAGGAATTGAGGATCGGTGGTGAATGAAATATAAAATACTTTTTTCGCCTTTTTTTTTTTTTAAATTTCTCTCTCTTTTTTTTAATATTGAAAATCAATTTTATCCATCGATTTCATTATTATTATTTTTGTGCCGTTTGGATCGGTACTTTGTTACGTACGGTATGTATGTATATATATATGATAATGGCAGTATTGTAATTTATAATTTGCTACGTATTTAAATTTTATATTTTTAACAACTATATAATTTAAAAAATGATTTTAATGTATTATTTTATGTATTATATTATTTAGGGTAAACTATCAAAATAATTAGTTTTATTTGGCTTAGATTATATTTTAGTCATTTTCGTTATCTTGTTATAATATTTTAGTCACTAAGCCATTAATTATTATTAACGGTGTAACGGTAAGCTGATGTAACATGTTAAATTCTCATTTCCAACAAAAAATTTAGGTTAAATTCTACAATTGATCCTTATTTTTTTATTTTGAGTAATTTAATTTTTTTATGTTCTTTTAATTTTCTTTTTTTTCTTTATTTTCTTTTCTCTTCTGCTTCTCTCTTTGTTTTCCTCCCTTCTTCATTTATTTTAATGTAGTTTTTCTATGTTTTTTATTTGCTAAAATTAGTTCACAAGCTCACCTCATTCAAAAAAATTAAATTATTCAAAAAAATAAAAGTATAGAGACTAGATTTAACAAATAGCTCAATAACTAAAATATTATAATGTTATAACGTAAATGGTTAAAATCTAACATTTTAAACATAAATAACTAAAATATAACATAAAATAAATAAAAATAATTATTTTAATATTTTACCTATTATTTAATTACGTTGTTTCTTTTATCATGCTCTAATTATATATTTTCAATCATTTCAAATCACTTATTTAAAGCTTGATCAAATTATTTCGAGTAAAAATATATTTTATTAAATAATGGTCTTGATATATTTAAATTTAAAATTTTATTTTATGTACTTTAATTTTATTTTTATATTTATAATATTATTAGCTACTTCAAATATTTAATATTATTAATTATTTTGAATAATTTGTTGATGTAATTTTTCTTAAAGCCATTCCTGTCCAACACAAAAGTTCATTTTCCACGTGACAATCAAAAGATATTATAATTTATTACAATAAAACCAATACATTATTTGTTTTATAATTTGTTTTTTTTCCTTTTTTTTTTAATTTTGTTTCTAAGAACAACCACAAAATTTTCATCACCATCATGAGTTATCGTACATCACTAATTGAAAGTATGATGGGTGAAGTCAAAATAATTTTTTTAGAGGTTGAATAAAATTTTAATTTTTATAATTTATATTTTTATAATTTGTATAAGATTAAATTAAATTTTTATAATTTTAAGAGGTTAAAGTGTAATTTTATATTTATTAATTTAAATTTTTAAAATAATTTAAAAGTATAAATAATAATTTTATATTTTAAGAGGCCGAGACCCATGCTAACCCCTGGCTTCGCCCTTGAAAATATGTGTATAATTTTTTTCAAACATGATTATATAGGTAAACTTTACTATTTTCGGGGAATTTAGTTTATCTTCTTTTTATTTTAATATGTTGTTAGTGGTATTTTCGTTAGTTTTAGGGTTAGATTGTTACAATGCATGAACAAAATTTCTCAAAACAAAAATTCAATCAAATTCGTAAAGAATCGTAATCTGATGAAATTGAAGGCGAAATTGGACTTGGATGAGAAGAAAGATAAAATCAATGGGGTTTCTTGGAAGTTTATAACAGTATCCAGTTGATTAATAAGAGTTTGTCATTGAAGCATTTCTTGTTGATATTTTTGAAGACATTGATATTTGTGCAAACTATTATCATGTTTTATAATTAGTATCGTATGTATGTATTAACTATGATTTATGGGTTTTTTATAAAAAACATTTTCCAATTTTAGAGCACAAATAAATTTTTAATTTAAACTTATTAATAATTTTTTATGAAAATAATTGACTAAAAGAAATTAATTGAATACCTAATCCAACATAAAAATATCGTGAAAATCTTTATTCTATGGTCAGATTATATTTTGCTCAATTAATTAAAAATAATAAATTAATTTTATATATATATATTAAATAGTAAATTAGTCTATATAAGTTGGAATGAACTAATTTTTAACAGTAAAATTAAATAAATTTTTAACAGAAATAATAAATTTATTCTTTAATTTAATGTATATTAATTAATTTGTTACTTTTATAATTTTTATTTTTATTTTAAGTTGAATTTCAATATAACAAAATAAATAAATAAAACTTAAAACGAATTTTAAATTAAGAATTAGCAACGGTATACAACAATGAAAATTGATGAAATGTCACGATCATTGGCGGTAGAGTTGTATGTTTCAATGTGTCTTTCACTTATTGATTTCACATGAATTTGTCAATAATACAAGGAAACTACGTGGATGTTCAACTACAATTCCTTTAATATTTTTTATAGTAATAAATAAAGTTACGTGGGTAATTAATTAAAATAATAAACAAAATTAATTACAAATCAATTCCATATAATTAATTAATTGGGAAATAAAGAACATAAAAGAGTTTATAGAAATTATATTTTTATATGATGATAATAATGCACATGCAAGTATTTTGTATGATAAAAACAAAAAAAAAGAGTTTAAAACTCGGAATTCTCTAATCATAAAAAAAAGTAATCTAAATTTTAATTTTAAATATGATATCATTAATTAATAATACCACTGATTAATAAATAAAATAGTTCCTTGAAAATTAATTATTTTCTAAATAGAAAATGGAGTACCCCATGTTGTCTGGTGAATATAGCACACACCCTCTAAGATTCTCACCGACAAAATGCATATACCATACAAAATATAGGTCTAATTCTGCTCCTAGTCCCTGTACTCATCTAATTTTTGAAACTTAATCTTTCTATTTTAAATTCAAGACTCGTTCGATTTAAAAACTAGAGTCTAACTGATAACACTGCTAATTAACTTTTTATAAAATATGGGGATGTTTGGTAGCCAAAGTTTTGAGCTTTATTTAGTTGATTTGAACACAAATGGAGGATTGCGTAGTAAAATCGTCTAATTGTAGTATTTAATGAATAGAGGTTTGCAATAGCATATTGAATTAAAACCTCCAAAATAAAGAATGTTAAGATAGATAACTTTTTTCATAGCTGATTGATAATGAGATATGTGGAATGACATATCTGACCATACTTACTAAAAAATTATTCACTTTGCCATTATGTACAATTATATCGATACATTATTAATATTTATTAATTTTTATAGGGTTAATATCTGCAAATAAGGAACTTAAGAAATTTATTTATTTAAATTTTCAAAAACATTATAAACAAATAAATACTTAACAAGTTCTGATCATATATGGTATTTTTGTTAGATAGTAACTAAAATTACCCATAACCCCTCTCTCTAACCCATAAATAGAAAGATAATGCGTTTTAACACACTCAAACCATCGTCCTCCTGCATTGACAATAATGCGTATGCCAATCAAGTTAAGACTCAATTAGCCAACAAACACTTTTAAATAAACAGTTAATAGTTAATTGGTCAAACCAGGCACCAACCACTGCAATCAACAATCAACCAATCGCCAAATAAGATATATGTGTTAATAATTATACTTCGATTTTGTAAATCAAAATTTTAAATATTTAAATATCACATATCTAAATTTAACGAAAACCCATTAACAATATTATTGATTGGACATTTAATTTCAAATGGGCTAAAATTCTGGAGGACTAATTTTGAAAATTAAGAAAACTACAAGAATGGAAGATTAAATTATATCAAAAGTAATAAAAGGTCAAATTAATTTTTTAATAGATATTTGGAATCTCTAATTGATCTTTGATATCATGTTGTTGATTCATCAACACTTTGCAATAATTATTTATTAAAAAAGAATGGTAAGGTCACCTGTCCTTTGCATTCACCCACAATTTGAAAGCTTTTATGTCTCATAGAATCTAACCAAACCAAAAATAATAAAAATTATGTTTTGTTTTATACGGTTTTCTACTTTTTTTTTTTATTTTTTTTTCACTTTTTTCATGAATTTAGTAAGTTAAAATTATATTGATTATAATTAATATTTAAATTAAATTAATATCTATTTTTAATTTTAATTATTGTGTGGTTTTGTAAGAAAAATAAAAAAATTACAGTGAGTTGAGCAGTCTAAAGGATGGGCCACCTTTAAAGGCAAGCATGGTTTTTCCCGTCATGGATAGGCAAAGGAAAGGTAGGAGGAAGTACCTTTCTTCATCTATATTTTGTATATTTTAATTATTCAATTTCTTTGTACTTAGTAATCCATGATTTTGACATTTGATTAGAAGATTAAATTGGTTGTTTAAAGTTGTGGATTTTTTTTTTTTGTAGTGGTGGATTTTAAGATTAAATTTTTGGTTTAGTAAAATATTTTAAAAATAAAAGTTTAAAGAGAATTTTTTTAAAAATAATTGGGGTTTAATTATAAATTTTAAAATTTTTATGAGATTAATAAAAGTTTTCAAAATTTTGAGAGAATCTAACTAAATTTTATGGAAAAATAATCAAAATTTCTCAAAATTTTAAAGGGCCAAGGTTCTCTTAGGCCACTGTAATAGTTCATTTCCTACGTCTAAATGATAGCTTCAAATATCGAAAATAGAACATATTTCATTCTACTATAGCTGGTTATAGGCTTGATTGAGTGGTGACATTTGACATGATGAAATTAGAGGTGTACATGGGTCTAGCTAGACTCAACTAAAAAAATGGGGTTATTTGTTAGGACCAGGCCCAACTCAAAAAATGGGCCTAAATTTGTACCCAAGCCCGACCCAAATAAAATGTAAAACCTAGGCCCAACTCAGCCCACCCTATTAATTTTTATATTATTTTAAAATATATATAATACATCAAAAATACTAAAAATTAAAATAAATATTTCCCAACAAATTGAAAATAAATTTTGAAAAATATGTATACTTAAATAACACCACTAAGATAGATGCAACTTAATAAATAAATGTCTCTAAAATAATAATAAAATTAACAAATGTCTTTAAAAAATAACAAAATTAACAATAAAATAAATTTTATACAATATCTAAACAATAACAACAAAATAGTAGCAACGTAGTAGTAAAATGGTTACAAAATAAGGAGAAAATAATATAAAAAATAAATTTTTTTGTCATTTAGTGATTTTGGGTTGAGTCGAACCTGGCAAAAAAATGCTTTACTTGAAGCCCAAAAAGAGCCTTATTTTTTTTTTGTCTAAACCTATTTTTCAAGCCTATATTTTTGTCTAAACTTTCCCACATTTCGGGCAGGCCTTCGGGTCGAGCCGGGCTAGGTGGCCCGACCCATGAACAGGTCTAATTAAAGAAAAAAGTTTTAGATTTAAAAAAATAATAATATTTTGGTACCTAAATTATTATTTCATTGTAAATTTTAATCCCAAAAGTTAATAGTGTTTAAAAAACCTTTATATTCTGCCTATAATATCAACTTTGATTTATAAAACTTTTAATATAATAAAATTTGAGAAAATATTTTCAAGTAAAAAAAAACACAAATTTAGGGTGACATATTTAAATTGGATTTACTCCTACCTTATGTTCTTGAGTTAATTAAAAGTTTTTAAAATGTTTTAAAGTGCTTTTGAAAAAAAATTTTACTGTTACTTGAATTGAATTATCATCAATCAAATTAATTAAAGTTTTAAAAATTTTAATTATTAATTAAATTTAAATTTTTCAAAATTTATTAACCAAATATTATTAATTTCAATTAATTTAACCTTGTTAACAAAATTAACTGAAATTTATAACATATACTTTTTAATTTTTTATTCAAATAAATTTAAAATAATAACAAATAGAATGTCAATTTGTTTCTTTATTTTAATTTCAAACGAGTTAAAAAAAATACAACAAATAACACAAAAGTTAAATTAAAAACATTACATTAATATTATTTTTCATAATATTTTTCCTTCGGTCCATTATATCCATAATTAC
Source organism: Gossypium rotundifolium (assembly GCA_025506655.1). Taxonomy (NCBI): domain Eukaryota; kingdom Viridiplantae; phylum Streptophyta; class Magnoliopsida; order Malvales; family Malvaceae; genus Gossypium; species Gossypium rotundifolium. The sequence goes on along the minus strand of CP106732.1, from coordinate 4,919,864 downwards.
AAGTCTATTATACATATATATATATATATATATATATATATATTAGGTTTATAGATATTTAATATATGTTATTAATTTTAATTAATTAATTAATTAATTAATTATTTGGTTTTGAACTAAATTAACCCGTAATGAAACTTAAAAATAAAACATATATTTCGATGGTGGACCAATTAATGAGACTATTTTGATTTGGTTAATTAATTTGGTTATGCACACTTAGGGTTGTAAAATTAACCAAATTTGAATGAATAGACCTTTGTTCATATTCATTTGTTTATTTTTAAATTTGTTCGTGTTTAATTTTTATTCATTAAAAATTTAAATTTGTGTCCATATTTATTTATTTAAAATTATGCGTGTTCATATTTATTCATTTAAGTTAATCAAACATGTTCACGAGCTTTAAAAAAGTATAAGTTCACGAACATTAAATGAACATGTTTATCAATATCATAAACATATAATTGAACATATTCACGAATAATTTTATGAACAATAAACATAAAAATATATATATATTTTAAATATAAATATAAAAAAAAAATGAAAAAATAAAAAATAAAAAAAATAAGTACAAAAAATAATTTTACTAATATATATTAATCGAATAATATGTGAGTTTCAATCGAATTTTAAACTAACATAAATAAATTCATTCATGAACCTAAATAAACCGAACAAATTTTATGTATATTCTGGAAACCCTAAAATCTTATTTATATTTATTTATTTATATACATCCCTATGCATACCCCCACGTGAGAGCCACCAGCGCACCCTAAATAATTTTGGCCCCTTTGTTTTGGTACAAATAAATTGGCCCAATTTAAGCATTTGCCTATTTCTATATGTAAAAAAAATTAAAATCGACCAAAGTCATCAACTGTCAACATTTTGACTTCACTTCGAACTAATTTAACCCAAATCATTGGCTTTTGAAGTGACTCATAAAATTTCCTGGGGTTTTCAGTTTTGGGTTCGTTTTTCTGTTCTTCTTTTGTTGAAGCAAAAAGGGTGAAAGTCATGGGTGAGAATAATCAGATAATAGGAGAAGATGATTACATTTTGTTGAAGGATTTCAAAGTGGAAACTGAAGTTGATGAAGAAAAGGGTTTTATACTATGTTTCTGGGTTTATATTTTCAACTCTAATGCCTTTCCTTCCACCATTCTTAAACAGGTTTAGAAACTGCTGCTCCTTTTTTATTTGAGTTTCTCTTTTTCTCTCAAAATTTAACCTTTTTGGGATTAAGGAAATTACCCATCGCTCTTTTTTTTTTGTGTGAGTTTTATTAAAAGAAATTGTTTTTGTTCAAGGTAATTGTTAAAAGGGGGCTAACAACAGCTCCTATTGCCTTTTTGTATTCTTCCCTCACTCAAAATTTGCTGTTTGATTGTTAGGAAAATACCCATGTCTAATTTAGTGTTTCTTTTAATGGTTTTGTGAATGTTTTTGAAACTGCCATTTTCTGTTAACTGTAAGAAATAAGAAAATTTGCATCCAAATGTGGTTTTTAATTTCTTTTGTTGCTTCAGCTCTATTTCATTATCTATTAGAGCAACACTCATCATCCCAATTTCATTATCGTGATGATTTTTTCCCCTTAAAGTTGTATCATCATGTAGCTTTACTAGAGCTTTCAATTTCCATTTGTTTTTAATAACTTGATTTGTTTTCTGTTTATAGGTATATGCAGAGACTAACAGCAGTCCTCCTTTACTTATTCTTAATGAAAAGACATTGATGATTTTTCCATTGACTTGTCTACTCAATGAAGCTCTTGGTCCTGGGAACACTGATTTACCTTCAGAAGTTCCTAAAGTGTCTGCAGAGATTGAACACACTCAAAACAACTGGATACATGTTGGATATGAGGTATGCCTTTAATATCTGACTGAATTACTAACATAAGGACATGATTGGTTTGAGAGCTGCACCTTGATTTGTAACTTCATATGTTGCTTTAACATCTTGCCATAATGTTTGAATTGTTTGAGATAGTTTTGGGAATGAGTGAACTAAATGGACTTGTATTTATTTGGTCTGTTTAGTTGCCTTGGTTTCTAAACATGATCTCATGGATAATAGGCTCTTACATTTGTTATCTATTTTGTGTGTAACTTAAAACATTTTATTGGACTGACATTGAATACAAATGAATTGGGGCTAGACAAACAGCATTTCTATGTAAATTCTATAAATACAAGGCCAGATTCAGACCATCATCCCCCCTTCTTTTTCTTTTGAGAATCCATCCCTGTATAACTACAAGTTATCTTTTCTGTTTTGGTTTGATAAGTGGTTGATTGTTTAGAATATTTGAGAATGAGCAACACCAAAAGAAGAAATTGAAAAGAAAAAAGAGAGCAAAGTGGAATTAGGCAAGTGTGTATGAAACTTTGAGGTTATATTGTGTACATCACCAATGACCAATCTCTTAAGGCATAAGAGAAAAAAAGAAAAAGGGGTAAAAACAAGTTAAATTTAACATCAGATAGGAGCAGGAAAAATGTTGTTTGAGGCAACAGTGCTCAATTTGCATATCACTCCTGTTTGTTTTTCTTCTTTTCAAATGGAGACATTACACGTAGCTTTCTGCCTAAGGTTTTACTGAAGTATACTTTCAACTATACTTGATAGATGGATACTAATTTTATTTCCTAGCTGTTACCATATACGTAAACATTTCTGTTTTTCTTTTCTTGTCAGGTTTCTTCTGATTTTGTGCGGCTTTACATTAATGGGGAGATTGCAGGAGAGCTGCATCTCTCGTCCCTGTCAAATGACAGCTCCATGCCAAATGGTTCTAGGAAGAGGGCATTAATTGTTATTACTGGTGATAGTAATTTGCAGGGCTTTATCCATGATGCAAAAGTCTTGCCTTCAACCTTGTCTATAAAGGAGCAGTATGTTAAGGTGGCTTTTACTTGTATTTCTCATGTTTCCTTGATGATTTCTATAGCATGTAAGTTTACCTTAAGGTTTAGAACTCTAATGTGAAAATATGATGCCAGGATCCACCTCTAAGGTTGTCAATTGATGTGTCTTCCATCTCTGATATTGAAGAAGACAATGGCTTTTGGAATATTGTTGGTGGCAAGGTAAACACCAAGGAGTTCTAAATATTTGTTTACTACAAGTTTTACCCTTAAATGATAGCAGTTACACTTTTCTTTTGTGGTATTATAATGTATTATTTTAATCATCCGTATGTGATCTTTTAGTTTCAGCCTTCATGGTCTTAAGCATTTGATATGATACCATAGTTGCTTGTTTCATATATAATACAAGACAGATTTTTAACCATAGGTTATTGATTCTCAAGTGGTATCAGGTTACTGCTTGTAGATCTCCTCTAATATTTACCCTTCCACAGGCATCTTGCCGCAGGATATTTTCCTTGGATGTTGTTCTATTGAACACCTTTGGCCAACCAGTAAACAAGGAACTAGAGGTGATTTAGTCTTCATGTTTAATTTTGCGGTACTGGTTTTAACTTCAGGACTTAAAATTTCACATTATTTGTTGTAAAGGTTGTTGCGTCACTTTTGTATGCTCATAACCGGTTACCTGTAGAGAAGACAAATGATGAAGAACCTCCTCTTCTAGCTTGCTGTGACGGAATTGAATTTGCTTCTTGCGATCAACCTTGTAAACTATCAAAAGGCCGAGCTTCCTTTAAGCTGAAGATCTCAAAGGTGGTAATATTGGATTTAGTTTGTGCAATATTTTATTCGATATATATGCTTCTAGGTATTCATAGAAATTTCTGTGGAAATTGTTCCATGAGAAACTAGTCTGTGGTTTGTGATTCTCCTAGGGGCCTCCTATTGCTGAGAATTATGTCTTTTGCTGATGGTAACCGACCATCTGATACTATAATTACTGCTAAACTACTTTTCATCATAGAGTTTGCAATATTTTAGCTAGCATGTCTGAGTTAAGATTGGTTTTGCGTTAATTTGCGATGTCTCCAATGATTGGCACAGAAGGAAATAAATAAAAAATTGAAGTATCATCTATGTAACCTGAAACAAATACAAGTTCATTCTGATTAGGCTCACAAGATAAGTTAATGCTTGGTTTCAACCATAGTTTAATGTATTTGGAGAAAAAGTTCGAATATCTTGATTCTTGGTTAGGCATGTAATGTGGTTTAGCAATGTTTTATTTCTATTTAATCATAAAATGCCATGCTCACCTTTTTCCTTTTTAAATTTGACCATTTGTTTACCTAATTCATATGAAAATTATTTGTTTTTATGGTTTATGTGTAATTAATGATTATTTTAAACACTAATAATCGTGTTCATCATAGTGTTAAGTTTTACGATTCTAAGTTCTTAAATCTGAAGAATCTAAGGCAGCTTATAAGCATGATATATATTGGCTGATTGGAAACCAAGCTCAAGTTTGTAAATGGTACTTAAAGAAGTGCTTGGCCTGAAATTGACTTAAACTTTAGCAAGCTAAGCTTGACCATGAGAATACTAGCTGTGCTGTTACAGGACCAAGCAGAAATATTAGGGAATTGTATATATTCAATGAGAATTTGATTCTGTAACATTTTTGGTTTTTTTTTTTTGTTATCTATTCACATATTGGATTCACTATTGTCTGCTTCTGATATTATCTCAGCTCTCGTCCAAGTGTGATAATAGGCAGTTCTGCATTAAGTTTGGTGTATCAAAATTGGAGGGATATCATTTCCTTGAGGACTTCTCCCCTTCAATTCGGTGCATCTCTCGCAATCGTACTCCAAGGACATCTACTATTGTTTGGAAAAAAGTCTCTGCAGTTCATCCAGTCAATGGATCTCAACCATTTGGCTTAGATGATAGTTCTTGTGAACCTAAGCACAATACTGTACATGAAGCAAAACTCAGTCCAACATCAAAGAGGGTTAGATTGGGAGAAGCAAAGATTTCTGCAGTTGACCAACACAGTGAAGAATGCAATTCTCTTTCCTCGAAGCAGAATCAGGTATATATATAGACTTCTGTCCTTTTTCTTTCCCCATAACATCATGTTATGGCTTTGTAGACCATAAATACGAGAGGAGCATAAATCACTTTTGAGCTATAAACAACTGCATCACCATTTACAATCAGGTTGAAAATGGTTTTGGGTCAAGATTGGAGGCAAGGCCTGAGAATTTTGAAGAAATGAATACTTCCCTATCCGATTCAGAGAGCAATGGGGCCCGAGATTCAGCTTTAAAGAGTGTGTCAAGCAGGGGACATTCAGTTCGGATGTAACAATTTTTAGGTACTGCCTGGGGGCTTGACTGATAGGTCTCTTTTGCTCAAGGAAATTGCAACAACTGTTTCGGATGAAGAAATTTCAGGATTCGCAGAACAGGTTTCCCTGTACTCCGGATGTTCTCACCATAGGTAATTTAGAATGCTTTGCTTTCAGACAGTGTCGTTAGTGATCATTGTATTCATGCTTGGTTATAACAAGGAATGTAATAGTATCTATCATGATATATCTTCATTGTTAATATAGGGAAAATATACAACACTGTCAATTGTTCTTGGGATCTATATCGAGTATTGTTGAATTTTTCTATTCCTTTGCTAATTGAAAAAGTTGTTGCTACTCTTAGGCATCAAATAAAAATGGCAAAGAGATTGATAGACGAGGGAACGGTAGCCTGGAATTTGATATCACAAAACAACCTTCAAGTTCAATGGGAGAGTGCAGTTTTTGAGATCGAAGAGCAATTCATGAAGATTGCTTCCTGCTCATCTAGATCTCTTACCCAACAGGTATCTATCTATCTCTAGCTAATTTAATGTTCATGTTATAATTAGTCTCTAGTCAACCTGTTCTATGGTGGATGAAACTATTGTTTCAATTAATGGTCGCATTTTTTTTGGTAGAAATATATTATCACTTTTTGTTATAATTAGTCTCTAGTCAACTCTGTACTAAATGTAGCTATCAGAGGGAAGTAACAGAGAAGGGGCTTTATATGCACAGTCTATTGATTCACGATAATTGTAGATTTCTTCCTAATATTGGTTCATCAGTTCACCTCTGTACTTATCAGAATATTATTCTGAAGTTCGGTCTCTTACCATGAGATGCCATGATTAAAGCATGATTCATCACAATTATGGGAAAAGACATCACCGATCAAGTATCCGAATGTAGAAAAAAAAGAAACCCCCAAAATCAAAGATCTTCCAGATTCTTATTTGCAATTGCCTCCAAATGTATGTGGACCTATATTCTAAGTCCTGCTAGCATCAGTTTCTTATGGCATAGGCTTATGTTAATTGTTTTTGTTGCTGTAATCCTTTCAAGATTTAACTTAAGCTCATCTCCTGCACCTGCTTAGAAAATCCTTCATAGATGACAATTTTTCATATTGTTAGTTGTTGAATCATGACTTACTAAAGTGTGTGTAATATATATACACAATTATTGTTACCATCATATCTGGATGATGTATGTGTTTTATGAATGAATAGTAATATTTTCTTTCATTAAGAAAATCCGTGTAAGATAACAACTGTTTCAGGACTTTGAGCTTCTGCGGAAAATTGCGGGATGCCAAGAATACATTGCCCAGGAAAACTTTGAGAAGATGTGGTGTTGGTTATACCCTGTAGCTTATACATTATCTAGTGACTGGGTAAATGCAATGTGGAATTCTACATCTCCAAAGTGGATAGAAGGATTTATAACCAAGGAAGAAGCTGAACTCTCACTTCAAGGTTCCAGAGGCCTGCAAGAGCCTGGGACATTTATACTTAGGTTTCCTACTTCTAGGAGTTGGCCCCACCCCGATGCCGGTAGCTTAGTTGTGACATATGTTGGCACTGATTACAGTCTTCACCACAAGCTGCTTTCCCTTGATAATGTATATCGGTGCGCAGTTCTGGCTTTATTGAATTTCATTGTTGTCTTAATACTGTCTCTATTACTTTGCTCTTTTTGGGTGTATTATCTATTATTTATATCTGAATCCTTAATAATTTCTTCCCCAAGAATGAAGCCTGAGAGGCTGGGAGGGCCATGGCTCCTTGGTTAAATGGGAAATTTTCATTTTTAGTCTCTCCTAAATATTAATATTGTAAATTTAAGCCTTTTACCCCTTGGATAAATGGTAAAATTATATTTTTGACTGCTCCTAAAATTTTTTAGCTTTAGCTCCCTCAATTTTATAATTTTATCTTGGCTCCCTTATACAAAGTTCGTGGCTTCGTCCCTGTTCTTCACAACACTGTACATGGAGTTTGTCTGAAAATAGAACAGCATAATTAGGAAGTCATTATATGCTTAACTCAAATATTTATGCTCTGCTTTTGGACGAGCTTTCTTTATTTAGAGGATTCTTGGAGGTCATATCTTTGTACTCATATCTGATCGTGTCGAACAGGGTGCTTCAAGTGATATCCAACAGGGTTAAACATTAGTGGATACTTTAAGTACCATTGGTTTAGTTACGTTATTTAGAAACATTTATTATTATCATCAGGTTCCTAGTTTTTATAGATAATTTGTCTGGTATCCTGTCTATACATGGACTGAAGAGAATTGTTGTTTACATCTTGCTCATAGTTCTGGAGTATGGGAAAAGAATGTCAAAGTAAAACCATTGCAAGATATGCTATTGGAAGAACCCGAGCTTTCTAGATTAGGAAGGTACGAAACACCTCCACTTTAATTTCCTTCTGCTTAAATTAGACGTTTGAAGTTAATTTTTAGTTTTGAACATTGTTAAATTGCAGGATAATGAGACGCCACTGACCTTATTTCGGATGTGGCATTGCATTTACATGTTTGGTTTGCAGTGACCATTCATAAATTTTGCTGTCACTACCGTGTTGCTAGTTCTTTTTTCCCCTACTTCGATCTGCTCAAGTCTTTTATGATATAATTAAATGTAAAAATATATGTAATAGTAGAAGCCAAGACAGGATATTGTAGAATTGATCATTTTGTTTTTAATGACCATGTTCTCATCTTTTTTCATTTTTCATAAATGTGTCCAATATATATTTATATACTTTATATACAAGATATTAGAGTATGATGTTTTTAATGTATAGAAATTTCGAAAAATTGAATATATTTATGCTGGACACATCCCAATGTGGTACACTAAATCTGAGTCATATAGTGCAATATTGGTGAATTAGTAGTTGGTGTAGTATCATAAACATCGATGTTCTGTCATTTGTTGAAGATAAAAGATCCAAATCCTCCATTATTAAAAAGAAAAAAAAAAGAAAATTGGATATTCGTTTCTTTCTAGACTTAGAATATAGATAGATATTTGTAATATTGGGATGATAAACGATTAATAAATGAATTAAATAGGATCTAATGTCTAATTACAATCCAAGAGGAACAAGCTCCTGCCGCCATAAAAAATTCCATAATTACTTATTTTATTGTATTTTTTGATAACACATTGATTATTGCATGGAACATTGGTTAAGAACAAAAAAGGAACCAAGAACAAACAATGTCCTCAAACATATTAAAATGACAACTCCAAATCCTTCAATTATTGTTGTGTTGGGTTTATTTTGGATTAGCTAATGGAAATAATTGAAGCTCAGCATGATAGCAAATCAGGTTCTTTTTCATCTTCCCTCTGTCCTTTCTCTCTATATTTAGATACATGTTCATTTCGTGTTTATTGCAGATGTTGTCTGAATGATTTCTATGAATATTAACGGCAGCAAAGCTGAAACCGTAAAATAATGATCCAGTAAAGTTGGTGTTGCAGTTTCTATTTAAATCGCAAACAACTTCCCTATTAATCAAACGAATGCTATAAACTTGAATGTCATGAACATGTCAAAAATCATACCTTATAGTCTTGTATGAATGTGAGGAAAAATGAAGAACAGAGAAACACAGGCCATACCTGTCATCAATAAAATTAAGGCCTAGATTTCACTCTTGCAGCAATGTGTTATAGCTGGGACTATTAAGATTTAAGACATTAGTACGAAATCATGACCTGCCAAAGTCATGGAAAGAAATGAAGATACTGCAGGCATACTTGTCTACGACACTCATACCCTATTTCAAGTAACTTAGCTACCATATGCGGCAGCAGCACCCTTTCTTTTTGTCTTAAAAACTATTCAGGAACCATATGTGATTATGTCCTCCCATGCCATTGCAGAACCTCAAACACCTCATCCAGAGGAATCAACCACCACCACCACCGATCAACATCCAATATTCAGCCCTGACAACCGCTGGAAATGGTGGCTTCTAATAGCACTCAACATCTTATTCCTCCTCGCCGGTCAATCAGCAGCCGTTCTGTTAACCAAATTCTACTTCAACAATGGAGGAAAAAGTAAATGGATGGCATCTCTCATGCAAACAGCTGGTTTCCCTCTCCTTTACCTCCCACTTCTCTTCTTCCCTTCCTTTAACAAGCAGTCCCCAAGCTCCTCCAACAACATAACCCATTATGTGGTCTACTTTTCCCTCGGTTGTCTGCTAGCCATTGATAACTTCATGTATACAGTTGGCGTTAATCCACTTTCCATTTCAACATATTCCCTCCTTTGTGCAAGCCAATTGGTATTCAACGCCATCTTTTCGGTGGTTATCAACTCCGAAAAGCTCGGTATCCTAACGCTTAACTCGATCATCTTCATTACCGTATCAGCTTCAATGGTTGCAATTCATCCCGATAGTTCTGAGACCAAAAGAGATGAGAAAAATCCAGTAAGAAAGAATGAACTCACCATTGGGTTTATATCAACAGTTGGTGCTTCTGCAGGCTATGCTTTATTTCTGTCTCTAACACAATTCTCATTTGACAAAATACTGAAAAAGGACACATTTAGTGTTGTGTTTGAAATGCAGATTTACACTTCATTGGTTTCGAGTTTCGTTTGCTTGTTGGGGTTGTTTTTGAGTTTGGAATTCATGGATTTAAAGTCCGAAATGGAGAAATTTGATGAAGGGAAGGTGATTTATGTAGTGAGTTTGATTGGAATAGCTTTGGCATGGCAGATTTGTACAGTGGGAGTAGTGGGATTGATCTATTTGGTGTCATCTTTGTTCTCAAATGTTGTGAGTATGCTTAGTTTGCCATTTGTTCCAGTTGTTGGTGTTCTGCTTTATAAGGAGAAAATGGATGCAATTAAGGTGTTGGCAATGTTGTTCACTCTTTGGGGATTTGCTTCTTATATCTACCAACAATATCTTGATGATAAAAAGTCAAAGAAAAAGGAATCCGAAGAAATCGAAGATTCCAAATCTGAAGTTTAACTTAATTGATTGAAGATTCCAAATCAAAGTAGTGGCTATATTTTTCTCTCTTTAGGGCTTTTCTTCATATAGGAATCCAAGGGATCAAAGATTCTTATAGCATAAGCTTATATGCATATCTACATGTCTACCGTAGAGAAGAGATTGTATGAAACTGTGATTTCAAGTTATTCTTATTCCTTCTAAATATGGGAATGACAAATCAAATTTTTCCTCCTGATTTTTAGCATTTTTAATTGATCTGATTTATCATTCTTCTATTGAAAAGTAGGGGTGAAGCCAGAATAAGGGAGTGGATGAAATTTTAATTTTTTTATAGTTTATATCTTTATAATTTATAAAAGATTAAATCGAATCTTTATAATTTTAAGGAGGCTAAAGTACAATTTTACCTTTACTAATTTAAAAATTTTTAAAAATTTTAAGGACCTAAATAATAATTTTACATTTTAGGGGGGCCGAGGCCCATAAGACTGTCGAAAATAGATAAGAATGATGTGGAATCACAGTTTCATACAATCCATTTTCGTCTACCATTTATGTTGTATGAATAAATAGTAATTATTTTTTTATAAGATGAGAATGTTCATTCCGTAGTGTAGCACGAATTTCTCTTTTATTTGCTGCTTAGAAAATAGATAAACATTAATTACATAGTAAAAAAATGTGAACACTTAAACTGATCTTGAGCTGTTTTGAGAGCATGTTCAAACCGCTATCTAAACATGATGTCCAACAAGTAGTTTAAGGGAATATTTGAACATGAGATGAAACTTTAGAAGCAAGATAGCTAAAAGTCCCAGCTGTTCGAAAATTTATTTTAAAAAATAGTGTTTTTAGGCATAACGAAAGTTTAAAAATTTTCTTTAAAACTAAATTATTGTGATATTTATAATAATAAAATTTATCCAAAATTATACATATATTTTGATGGAGGTAGTTAAGTTGAGCTTGACTTTTTATCGGACGACCTTCTCTGCTATTCTCGAATTATCAACTGCTTTGACTATATTCTCAAAGTGTCATGAACCAATTGCACAGAATAAAAACTTTATTAACTTTCAATAAGAAAGTTAATTTTCTCTATAATTGAAATTATGTCTTTTTCTTTTAAAATAGAATTTATTTTATAAAATAAAATACCACTATTTTCTAACACCATAATTATGCTTATGAAATGTGTAAATAGCTCAACACATAGCTCATATTTATAAAGAATTAGTACAAGAGTTTTGTTCGAATAAAGTTTAATATGATATTTTTTTTTGAAAGACAAATTAATTCATTTATTTAATGAATGGAACCATACAATTTAAGGGAAACATAACAAACATTCGTCGTAAATAGTGAAGGACAAGCTGCATCAACACAACAAAAGTTTTAGCCTCAACATCAATAGAACATTATGTTATGTTGACAATTGGCTTTGTCACAACTCAAGTACGACATATTTAGAGTGATTGCAAACACTTAATACTCTAAAAAATCAGCCACAGATGGTCCAAAGCGGAAAGCAAAAATCGACAAAAGAATCAAGCATTCACCAAACTAGAGAGGACGACAACAAAATCATCTTTAAAACCACTTGTAAATCTAAGATTACATGCATAAGCAAAACTAAAAATGTGCTACAAGAGCAAACAAAAACTTCTAAAACTGAAGACTTATTAAACAATGAAAAAACAAACAAAAACATATAAAACTTAAGGCCACACGGGTCCAAATCAACTCAGAAAATCATTTATTATTTTGAAATACTTTCAAACAAATTAAAAAGTTAACGAAGAGTCACCCACTTTTCAAGAAAAACTACTGGTGACCGATGGAGTTTTAACAAACGACAAGCATCGTCATTTGTCCATCACAATTTGTGAAGACAACAAAGATACCCACAAAATAGATCTGTAAACTAAAACAAGGCGGACAATAACCAATCTAGAGGCTAGCACCGTTGCTGGACAAAACAAAAAATAAACGGCAAACGACAAACAGCTTGGAAGACAAAAAAGTTTAGGGTTTTTTTATAAACGAAAGGATTAAATGTTAAAAAACAAGAAAATATAATCTTCTTAATATATAGATATTTTAGAAAATTTTGAATATATGTATGTTGGACACATCCAAATTTGATATTCGCGTTAAATTGGTGCAATATGGTTCAACATTGGTGAATTAGTAGTTGATGAAGCATCATATACATTGTTGGAATGCCCCATTCAAGGAATTTATGGCAGTATACAAAATTTGACACATTTGGTCGAAAAAGATTCATTACGCTGAAGCTCCATAAGCTTAAAACACCTCTCGTTTCAACATATTTTCTCATTTTGTGCAAATCGATCGATTGGTATTTAATTTAATCTTGTTGTCATTAAGCATGTTAATTCTTAATTCTAATTCAATAATCTTTGTTTAAATATCGGGTGCAATGGTTACACTTCATCTCGACACTTCCAAATCAAAAAATAAGAAAAGTCAAATCTAGTCAACTAATAACATGTCAACACATGTAATCCACGATATTTTTATGTGTAAGATTAAATAGGGTAAACCGAGTTACACAAATGAGTAAACATAATTTCGAAGTTCCAAATTACGTTAAAAAGAAAGAAGATACCATTGGATTTTTGATGGTTTAGCAGGCTATGTTTTATAAAGGAAAAGGAATCTAAGAGAATTAAAGATTCCAAATTCGAGAGTTAACTTAGTTAATTCAAGATTTCATATCAAGGTTAACATTTGATTGGTATTTAACAAAATCTTTTCCGTCGTTCGGTATTTTAATTTTAAGTCGATAATCTTTGTTATGATATTGGGTTTAATGGTTGCACTTTATCTTGACACTTTTAAAGCAAAAACAGAAATTCAAATTTCACCTATTAATAACATGTCAACACAAATAATTCAAAATCTCTTTATCTCGAAAATTAAATAGGATTAACAGAGAAAATAAACGAGTAAACATAATTTAGAAATTCCAAATTACATTATCTAACAAAATTCAGTAAGAAATAAATGATTGCATTTCATTCTTTTTAGGATTTTCTGTAATACCCTTACCGAGACCGTTGCGAGTCGAGCTCGAGGCATTATTAAACTTAGCTACTAATTCGGGCATAAAATTAAAACTGTCTATCTGCGTCATGTTGACTAAATTAACTATAACTCGAGTTACTGAAACTCAAAATTTAGATCCGTAAATTTTTCTTGAAACTAGACTCATATATCTTCTTACTATAATTTTTCCGGAAATTTTCTTATGGCCAATTAGTACAGTTTATTCATCAAAGTTTCCCTTGTTTCACTGTTCGATGGTTCTGACCTATCTTTACAAAAACTCAGTTATCACATTTTACAGAATTCAATTAATGTTCTAGTTTATTCCAATCAAAAATAGACTCATTAAGGATTCTAAGCATATAGACTATGCTCCATGATTATTTTTTTACAATTTTTAATAATTTTTCCAAGATAGAACAGGGGATCACGAAGTCATTCAGAACCAGTCTCACTAAAATTTAAATTTCTCATAATATAAAATTCCTTTGCATACTCTATTTCTTTCATATAAAAAAAGACATAATAAGCTTTAATTCTATATGCTATTCACTTTCTAATTCCATTTCTCCTATTTTTGGTGATTTCTCAAAATCACGTCACTGCTACTAACCAAAACTGTTTCATTGCAAAATCATATGACCACATTACAAACATATTTACCATAAAACATACTTCCAAATTTAACTCTAGACAAAACCGAATACGCAACCATTAAGATCATAATCAATCCATTTTAGCATGGTTATATATATATATATATATATATATATTCAAAACCAACCATATTTTAACTAGTCTATACATGCCACATAACCAAATCTTCAAGCATTTATTTACCGGCGAAAGCTAGATAGTGTGATGAGATCTCCTTGACTTCCAACCCAAGTAAGTCTCTGAAACTCTATAATTATAAGAAAAATACACAAAGTAAGCTTCAAAGCTTAGTAAGTTATAAGCAATTTCACAACAATAATGTATTATAACACTACACTAGCAAAGTCGAATAATATACTCACAACCAAGGTTTATAACCATGACTTTAGTTCATATCACCTTTCGAAATCTTTCTCGTCTCATATCCCAAAGGCGAACTTCCAAACCTTCGATAATAGGTTTTACATGCATATATATATTTTACTTACCGAACTTATACTTGCACTTCAAACCCATATTACTTACCGAACTTATACTTGCACTTCAAACCCATATAAATCACATATTCAAGATTTAAAACTAATCAAATGAATTCTTTATACAAACTTGACATGGCGAATACAATACATAAAATTCATGTATAAATCAATGAGATTTTGTAAGCATTACTCCATGTCCACTCATATCAATTGAACTATAAAATTTATTGATACATTCCATCCAAACTAATTTATCACTCTTATTTGATTTCAATTAATATCATCTCATAATATCCACTTACCCAAAATTCAATCCAAGATATAAAAATTAATCGCACACTTAGTGCTCCTTATCTGATTTCGCACACTTAGTGCATAACGACCGATTTCGCACACTTAGTGCTCAGTATTTTAAAATTTGCACACTTAGACTTCAAGATCTATACAATAGTCAAATAAACACACGAATTGTAGGCTAATATAGTTTAGTAAGTTATAAGTGTCGTAACCATTCTTTTGGAGAAAACAAAGAAAGGGTTCGACTTTGGGTTCTTTTAAAAAATGAAGAAACGGGAGTCGCCACCAATCCTTTTTGTTAAGGTGTGATCGGGTCACCTCGTAAAACGGTTGTTTTTAATAAGCGCTTGCTTTATCAAAACAACGATTTTGGTCTCTGAAATCCGAAAACGAGTTCGAAGTCGGTTATGCACGAGGAAGGTTAGCACCCTCGACACGCCCAAAATTGGTACCAAAATGATTAATTAGTGTCTTAATGTCGGAGTTTGAAAAGGTTTTAAAATACGGATCCTTTAAAAGATATTAGGATATTTGAGATTTCTTTGTTCCGAGAGGGTACAAACATCACATCCAAGACGTTAGGACATGATATTCTAAACCTTCGTAATCAAAGCTATCTCATGGTTTTACGAAGTTTATCAAAAGGATGTTTAGTTATTTAGTAAAACGAAAAATCGCAACCCAGCACGTTAGGGCACTATTCCCCGAATTCCTAAATACAAAACATTGCCTTTATTTTAAAAACCTTTAAATGGAAGGTAGCAACTTTACAAAATGCATCGTATCGGATTAAATCGAAGAAAAGACTCGAGTCAAAACTTGAGATTTCTTTGTCCCGAAAAGATATAAACATCACATCCAGCTCATTAGGACACAATGTTTTAATCTCTCGTAATCAAAGTCGTCTCATGATTTGCGAAACTTCGTAAAAGGGATGTTAAGTTATTTAGTTAAACGGAAAATCGCAACCCAGCACGTTAGGGCACTATTTTCCGAATTCCTAAATACGAAACTCACCTTTATTCTAAAACCTTAATATGATAATTTTACTGAAATGTATTTTGTTTAACGATGAACATGTGTAAAAAGACTACTAATAATGATGATGACAATATCGAATAATAGTAATAGCAATACTAATGAAAATAGGATAATGATAATAATGATAATTAAACAATAAAATAATAAAGTATAAAATAAGGTGAGAATAATGATATGAGCGATAGCGAAATGAGAATGAAAATAATATATTAATACTAAAGATGATGATAATAATAATAATAATAATAATAATAATAATAATAATAATAATAATAATAATAACAATGAAAATATAAGTAACAACGATAATATGTAATGTATAAATAGTAACGAGAAATAAAACGAAAGATGAAATGATAATAATAATAATAGTAGTAATAGTAATGATAGTAGATAATAAATAATAATGGTAAAGAAATAATAGTGACATGAATGATATTGATCAATAATACTAAATAACAATAGTAATAATAGATAATAGTAAAATAAATAATAATATAACAATAATAGTATTAATAATAAAATAATAATGGTAAATAATAATAAAAATAGTAATAATAGCAATAAGTAATAGATAATAGTAACATAAATAATAATATAATGATAATAGTATGAATAATAAAATAATAATAATGGTAAATAATAATAATAAAAAAATAATAATAGCAATAAGTTCTAGCTAAGTTAAAAATAGTGAAACAATAAAAATAGGACTAAATTAAATTAAAAAGCAAAATTTCGGGGCAAATTTGAAATAAAAGAAAGATTAGGGGCCTATTTACGTGCGCGAAAGGACTGGAGGGACCAAAGGGGCAATTTTTCCATAAGTTAAAACGCAGCGTCTGAGGGAGGACCAGATTGAAAACCGGACTAAATGTTCGGGCTAGATTTTAAAATAATAAAAATTTAATTGAAAGAAATAAAAATGCGGAAGGGCTAAAAGTGCAATTAGCCCTTCCCTTCAAAAACACGCGGATCCCCTGGAGCAGGTCGGGTTGCACGCGGGTCATGTTCAAAACGGCGTCGTTTTGGGGTTAAAGACCAGCCCCCAAAACGACGTCGTTTTGTGGGGCTATATAAAGCCCTAAACCCCCAAAAAAATTCATTCTAGCTGCTGTTAAGAAAAAAAAATTTTCTCTTCTTTTTTCTCTGTAGGGGGAACTTCGGCAGGAATTCGGCCGTCGGACGTCGCCGACGCCGTCGCTCCGAAAAAGGTAAAAAATTTTATTTTTTTTGTTTTTTTCTTTTTTACTATATTTTAAGCATATGTATATGTTTTAATTGTGTAATAATTTAAAAAAAACGAAACGACGAATGAAAAAGAAAAAAAAAACGTGAAAATCACCTCCAAACACTACTGATCTGGCTTTTTATGCATTTTTGATTCTTCTTTGTTTGATATCTACTTGTTATTTTGTTTCTGAATTTGTTTTATTTTCTATTGATTGCGGAGAAAAAAAAAAGGGGGTCCTTTTACAAATGTTTTGAATCGGCTTTTATAGCCAAATTTTACAATCGTTCTTTGCTTTCATCCTTTCTCTTTTCTGCTCTTGCGAGAGCAAGTGGAGCAAGTGGAGGGTCGGTGGCCGACTCTGTCAGTGGCGGTGGGCAAGTGGAGCAGGCCTGGCGCAGAGGGCAGTGGTTCGGCTTACTGGCGCTAGGGTTTTCGAAACCCTATCTTCTTTGAAAAAATGGGCTGTTGGGCCTCGTTGGGTTTGGGTTTAAAATAGGTTTGAAATGGGCAAAATGGGTTTGTATATTGCCCTCTTTGCTCATTATCGTGTAACGGCAATAGAGCAAAGACATAAGAAAGACCCATTTTGCTCGGTCTCGGTGGGCTTTAACTTCTTTTGGTGCTCTTTTCTTCAGGTAGCCCCATTCGGTCCCATCAAGATCTGGTCGTTTCGATCCTATTCCCCTATTGCTTCGGTGAGATAGGACCTGTAACTTTAATTTGCTCCCCTACAATCTTAGGGAGATAGGTTTAACTGTCTTTTATCTGCTCCGTCGCAACTTGAGGGGGATAAGACTTGCAACTTCAGAGATGTCAAAACTGCTTTCTTCAATCTGATCCCTGCAAACTCAGGGATCACCAGACTGATATCTTCGATCTGCTTCCTGTAACTTCGGGAATGTCAAATCTGCTTTCTTCAATCTGATTCCTACAAACTCAGGGATCACCAGGCTGATTTCTTTGATTTACTTCTTACTCCACGGGAACTTCGACGAAATAAGAATTCAAAGAGAAGAGATTCGTAGTCTCCATCTTCTCTACCAAAACTTCAAAGAAATAAGGACTTATCCTCATTGTTAACTCAGGGAGACGGGATTTGTAATCTCAACCTACTCCACTAGAACGTTGAGGAAATAAGAATTGGGGAGAAGAGATTTGTAATCTCTATCTTCTCTCTGAAACTTGAGAGAATTAAGGATGTAACCTCATTGTTAACTCGGAGAGACGGGATTTGTAATCTCAACCTACTCCACTGAAACTTGAGGAAATAAGAATTTAGGAGAAGAGATTCGTAGTCTCCATCTTCTCTACCAAACTTTAAAGAAATAAGAATTTATCCTCATTGTTAACTCGGGGAGGCAGGATTTGTAATCTCAACCTACTCTACGGAACTTGAGGAAATAAGAATTCAGGGAGAAGAGATTTGTAATCTCCATCTTCTCTTACTGAAACTTCAAAGAATTAAGGATGTAACCTCATTGTTAACTCAGGGAGACGAGATTTGTAATCTCAACCTACTCCACGGGAACTTCGAGGAGATAAGAATTTAAGGAGAAGAGATTTGTAATCTCCATCTTCTCTAACTGAAACTTCAAAGGAATAATGATTGAGCCTCATTGTTAACTCAGGAAGACGGGATTTGTAATCTCAACCCACTCCACTAGAACGTCGAGGAAATAATAATTCAGAACTTTTCAATTTGCTTCCTTACTATCTTTAGGAAGACTTCAATCTTCAGCCTGCTCCACTACCATCTCGAAGGAGCAAAATTTGAACTTTTCAATTTGCTTCCTTACCATCTTCAGGAAGACTTCAATCTTCAGTCTGCCCCACTACCATCTTGAGGAAATGAAATCTAAACTTTCCAATGTGCTTCCTTACTAGATTCAGGAAGACTTCAGTCTTCAGTCTGCTCCACTATCATCTCTAGGGAACAAAAACTGAACTTTCCAATTTGCTTCCTTACTATCTTCAGGAAGACTTCAATCTTCAGTCTGCTCCACTACCATCTCGAGGGAACAAAATCTGAACTTCAATATCGCTACACCGTTCTTTGAGGAACCTGTCCTGTAGAATTAATTTTATGTACTTATGCTTATGCAAATGATGAAGATGCTATGATCAGAATGACTCAAAGTCTCCTAACTACATGTGTTATGGACGACACTTTCATGAATGCAGAATGTCGTGAAAATGGTCTTTTTACAATAATTAGGATGCAATGATCAGAATGAATCGAATGCTCCTAACTAAATGATAATGGATGACATTTGCATGAATACAGAATGTCATGAGAATGATCCTTTGTTAAATGTATAACGATTAGGATGCACTGGACGATATTTGCATGAATGCAAAATGTCATGAGAATGGTATTTTTATGATGATTAGGATGCAATGATCAAAATGAGTCGAATGCTCTAAACGTGCTTTGAAATGATGTATGAATGCAAAATGAAATGATCCCTTTTTAAATGCTTAGGGTCATCATTGCTCGTAGTCCATTAATGTTTTATCACTGATACGTTATTATGCTTTCCTGTTCAGCCAGAATCTTTGATAGAAACCCAAAGAAATGATCATATTATGCTCAACAAGCTTGCCCCGCCGTGATTTCAGAGTCCCTTCCACTGTATTTTCGGGACATAAAGTTTGCATCTCTCATCGCAACTTTAGGAGAATAACATTTGGTTTCTTCTATCCATCCTATTGTAACTCCGAGGTATAGGATCAATTTGATCTGTTACACCATTCACTGGTGTAATGACCAGATATGTAGGCCTGATATGTGCATGAATGCAGAGTATTATTTTTCTTTTCTCGAAATGATCCCTTTGTCTCTTTGGGTTGACATTGCTCGTTATCTGTCAAGGTCGTATCACCGGTGAAATGTATTGTCTTTTTGTTCAACCAATAAAAGGTCCAAAGAGATAATCATCTTTCTCCAATATTTCCAAACCTTGAGCTGAGTGAGTTCTAAACAACAGTCATGTTTCAAGTCCTTGTATTATTCAGAAGCTTCCAGAGTAATATGCAAAACTCCTTTTATGAAAGTATTATTAGTCTACTAATCGTTATTTCAATGCAAAATGCCTGAAAAAGACTGTAACAATGGACAAAAAGGAAATTGATCGGGAGCATAGCTCAAAACAAACAAGTTAATCGATGCTAGCAAATGCAATTAAGAAGGAAATTTATTGGTGGTTTTTTGAAAGGAATAAAATAACCACAAGTAATAAAAATGGGTAAATTGGAAACTAGGTGCCCCAGATATCGCAGCTTGAGCTTCTCTGTTCCAACTTCTTGAGGACCATTTTGAGCTTAATATGTGTTTAGGGGATCTAGAGTACTTTTTCGATGCCCCAAGACGTAACATACTTCTTCGAGCGTAGCAAGACTACTGTATGCCCTACTTTCGATCAAAATTTTGAGCTGCCCTTCTCGGGTTTTCAACTCAAATACCCTTTGGTCTCAAAGCGCCCTTTGCGGGTTTTCGCCTTGGCCTCTCCTTTTTCCTTTTTCTTTTCCTTTTTCGTGTTTTTCATTTTTTTTGGAAAACTTTTTTTTATTGAATCTGAACTCACCGAATTGGGCAGGTCCTTGTCATCCATCTTGGTTAACACTCATGTTTCCCTAGAACAGGCCTTCTTTGCTGTATAAGGCATTTACTTTTCTTTGGAGTTCTTTTGGATAAGAAGAATCTCTTAATGCTAGGTCATCTTCCCGAAATACTCTTGAGCAAACCTTTTTGTCAAGCCCGTATCCGTTTTTTTTTGGGTACATTTGACCCTGCTGAATACTTTCAATCAAGCTTACTGGAGGCATTCTGCTTCCTCTAATTCAATCCAAGCTTGGGAAAAAGAATCTTATCTTCTAACAATTGCTTCCCTTTCATAAACCAATGGGAAAGATGCCCTGGCAAAAGTCCTGGCCAACGTTCAAGGAACCTAAAAGGTAAGTGGTAACTTCTCTATGCCAACCTTTACAAGTCTCAGTCATTTTTTCAACAAAAATCTTAAATTTTTTTGAATTTGATGACTGTCGACTTTGTAATTTTGGCACATGAAGCGACCTTTACCCTCTCAGTGAGGTAACCAACGACCATGAATATGGATCGATGTTGGCTAAAGTCTAGCTTGTTAACATCCATGTTCATATAGAAAAATGGAGAAGGCATAGTCTTCCTCGATTTGGCATTTTATGGAATAACAGATGCAATTTCTCTTTCTTGGTGAACCAATAGCTCGAGCCTCTTGATTAGCTCGGCTGTTGTAAAACATGGGTTCTTTTAAACCCCAACCTTAACAGCATACCTATGTTTTAGTAGTTTGGCATGCCTTGATATGATCGTGTGAAAACATCTTGAATTCCTGAAAATAGCTCAATGATGCCTTGCCTTATTCCTACAAGGAGCTACGCTTCCGTCTTCATCTCCTTCGTTAGTTCATAGCGTCTGTTGACACTTCATAAGGTAGGATCTACATTGGGGAAGTAAGCCGCAATCTTTGTCATCTTGAAGCCCTTAGATCCCTCTAGATACATATCTTACTAAACGGAGTCGATGTGATGTCGCTCATGTCATTGATATCCTGGGGCCCATTGTGGGCAAAAATCCAAAGAATAAATGATCCTAAGGATGATTATTCGTATGATATGGTCATGAGTGAAAAATATTCAAGATGAAATGTAAAAATGAAAATATTTACTTAGAAAGATGAATTTTATTGAAATAAAATTCGGACACAAGCCTACTTCTCAAAAGAAATCTTATTGCTTCCAGGCTTGAAGCAACAAGTGTGTTTTACACATTACTCTAGATTAGCTTTAAAAATACATGTTTCTTCCACAGTCTCATTGTTCAAAACACTCCCAAGTACATAAAGGCAGATGCTCGAAAAACTTTTATTCCTCGGTTCTTTTCGGGTATACCATTGCTCCGTCATCGAACTTCACAATACCCATGTTGATGAGATTTTCCACCAATTTCTTGAAAGTAAGGCAATTTTCTATTGAATAGTCTGTGATCCCCGCGTGGTACTCACACTAAGTGTTTGGGTCATACCATTTTGGGTATGGAGGTTGCATCGGTTTTGGATATTGGGGGGACACAACGTGTGCATCAAATAAACTTTGATACAACTCCTTATACGTCATAGGGATTGACGTAAATTGGAGTTTTCAATGTTTTTCCTTGTGCGGATTCTTTCCTTGATTTAACCTTGATACTCGATGAGTCACCGCTTTTGGTGATTAACGGTAATTGACTTTGGGTCCCCCATATTTATATTATTCACCTCGTCATCCTTTTTTCTAGGAGCAGGCCTTCTAGTGGTTTCCCCCGCTTCAATCTTGCCGCATCTGATTGCATGTTCAATCATCTCTCCCGCCATTACTATGTCGGCAAAGCTTTTAGTCTTACTCCCTATCATATAAGTTATGAAAGGGGCCTTCAGGCTGTTAATGAAGAGCATGGCGGTCTCCTTTTCCAAGAGCGGTGGCTGCACTTGTATTGCTACCTCTTTCCATCGCTGGGCATACTGTCTAAAACTTTTGCCTGGCTTTTTCTCTATATTTTGGAGCGTGATTCTATTAGGAGCAATATCAGCTACATGGCCATAATGTTTTATGAAGGCCTATTCCAGGTCTTTCCACGTCTTGATTTGGGCACGACTAAGCTGGTTATACCATTTGGCGGTGGACCCAGCCAAACTGTCTTGAAAACAGTGAATCAGCAACTGGTCATTATTAAGGTACCCCACCATTTGCTGACAGAACATTGTGATGTGCGCCTCAGGACAGCTGGTCTTATTGTACTTCTCAAATTCTGGCATCTTAAACTTATGATGAAGCACTAAATCTGGAACCAGACTCAAGTCTTTTGCGTCAAAACCATGGTGGTGATTAGTATGTTTCAAAGGCTTGAACTTTTCCTCCAACCATCTACAATGATCCTCTAATTGCTTCGAGGATTCAACTATTGCCCCGTCCCTCTCTGCTATATTCAAATCGGGATTGGCTGGGTTATCTCCTGGATTGGATCCTGAGCCAATGCGGGAGTTCGTGGGTGGTCTAATATCATTTTTCCCTTGTTGAGGCCTAATCGTGATAGATGGCCTTTGGGGATACACCTCCGGTGGCACTTGAGTATTAGGCGGGGTAAAACCCGGAGGGTAAACAGGGTCGTCATTATCATTTCCCAAACTAGTAGCAACGCTCTTTCCTTTCTCACGTTTATTGGCCAACAACTGCGCCAACTGATTCATCATGCTACTCTGAGATTCCTGCATCTGTTCTATCATGTCTTGTTGTATCTTAATTAATCGTTCTTGCATCTGCTCCTGTATTTCCTTTTGCATTTGTTCTAGCCTTTCCATTCTTTGATCCATATCTTCTAGGTTACTGAAATAACTTCACCTAATTAGGGTCTTTCTACAAATTTTAATGCATGTGATATGATGCAATGCAAATGCATGAAATGCAATGTAAATGCATGCAAAAAGAAAGAGAGGCGTTGATTATGAATTCAATTTCACTAGAATAACTTTTCTAGTAAATACATTTCTTTACATGAAACGGATTACATATACGACTTTGTCCTCATAGTCGAGGTGAAATCCTCTTCTTCGTATCCGGATGTTATGGTCATGTCCCGTGAACTTCCCCAATAGATGCCTCTTCTAGCTCATTGTTCCTCGGTCTAGGCCGTGTGTCTTCACTCGCTTATCCTCCGTGATGTTTATAAGCTTCTTTTAGAAAATAGAGACACGATGACTCTTCAATAATCCTTGTCGGCTTGAATCCTCGGGCAAAGTCTTGTATTCTTCTGTGGGTTATCAGTCCTCTCTCGTTGTTTACCTGGACTATGTTCGAACGACTGTATTATAATCCATTTTATCAAGTAACACATTTCATTATGATAAACTCTTCTATTTAGCAATCGAATATGAATCAACACCTCTTTTCTAAGATGATGCGGTGCGATGCAATGCAATGCAATCACAAACAAAACAAAACATGTTAGCACAGGAGAAATAAACAAAATAGAGTACCTATCTAGGTGACCACTAGGGGTTTAACATAGTACTACCTAAGGTGGGCTCTTAGGGTTCACTACATGTGGTTTGGTTCTAAGGTAAGGGTACCCGAACTAGCAGATTCCTCGATCCTCACCCATTATAGGCTCATATAGACCGAGTTCAGTTTAGGGGAATACATTTCCCTATGGCTGCACGGAGATGAAAATCTCACGAAGACATAAGTACGGATGTATCCCGAAAGCGATCCACTATCTTGCACGGAGGTGAAAACCTTACGAAAGAGTAGTTTCTCACTCCCACTTAAAGGTGTGACCACGACGGTTATGCAATGCAATGCTGAAATTAAAACAACATGCAGTAAAAAGATCGTAATTTTTAAATCGAACTTTCAAAATTTCGACAAAAGACAAAAAATAATCAATTAATGGCTTGACTTTTTAAATGCGTCCCCAGTGGAGTCGCCAAGCTGTCGTAACCATTCTTTTGGAAGAAAACAAAGAAAGGGTTCGACTTTGGGTTCTTTTAAAAAATGAAGAAACAGTAGTCGCCACCAATCCTTTTTGTTAAGGTGTGATCGGGTCACCTCGTAAAGCGGTTGTTTTTAATAAACAGTTTGCTTTATCAAAACAACAATTTTGGTCTACGAAATCCAAAAAATGAGTTCGGAAGTCGGTTACGCACGAGGAAGGGTTAGCACCCTCGATACGCCCAAAATTGGTACCAAAATGATTAATTAGTGTCTTAATGTCGGGAGTTTGAAAAGGTTTTAAAATTCGAATCCTTTAAAAGATATTAGGATATTTGAGATTTCTTTGTTCCGAGAGGGTACAAACATAACATCTAGCACGTTAGGACATGATATTCTAAACCTTCGTAATCAAAGCTATCTCATGGTTTTACGAAGTTTATCAAAAGGATGTTTAGTTATTTACTCAAACGAAAAATCGCAACCCAGCACGTTAGGGCACTATTCCCCAAATTCCTAAATACAAAACATTGCCTTTATTTTAAAAACCTTTAAATGGAAGGTAGCAACTTTACAAAATGCATCGTGTCGGATTAAATCAAGAAAAGGCTCGAGTCAAAACTTGAGATTTCTTTGTCCGAAAATATATAAACATCACATCCATTTCGTTAGGACACAATGTTTTAATCTCTCGTAATCAAAGTCGTCTCATGATTTGCGAAACTTGTAAAAGGGATGTTAAGTTATTTAGTTAAATGTAAAATCGCAACCCAAAGACGTTAGGGCACTATTTTCCTAATTCCTAAATACGAAACATCACCTTTATTCTAAAACCTTAATATGATAATTTTACTGAAATGTATTTTGTTTAACGATGAACATGTGTAAAAGACTACTAATAATGATGATGACAATATCGAATAATAGTAATAGCAATACTAATGAAAATAGGATAATGATAATAATGATAATTAAACAATAAAATAGTAAAGTATAAAATAAGGTGAGAATAATGATATGAGCGATAGCGAAATGAGAATGAAAATAATATATTAATACTAAAGATAATAATAACAATGTTATAATAATAATAATAATAATAATAATAATAATAATAATAATAATAATAATAATAATAATAACAATGAAAATATAAGTAACACTAATAATATGTAATGTATAAATAGTAACGAGAAATAAAACGAAAGATGAAATGATAATGATAATAATAGTAGTAATAGTAATGATAGTAGATAATAAATAATAATGGTAAAGAAAAAATAGTGACATGAATGATATTGATCAATAATACTAAATAAACAATAGTAATAATAGATAATAGTAAAATAAATAATAATATAATGATAATAGTATGAATAATAAAATAATAATAATGGTAAATAATAATAATAAAAAATAATAATAATAGCAATAAGTTCTAGCTAAGTTAAAAATAGTGAAACAATAAAAATAGGACTAAATTAAATTAAAAAGCAAAATTTAGGGCAAATTTGAAATAAAAGAAAGATTAGGGGCCTATTTACGCTGAAAAGGATTTGGAGGGACCAAAGGGCAATTTTTCCATAAGTTAAAACGCAGCGTCGATGGAGGACCGATTGAAAACCGGACTAAATGTTCGGGCTAGATTTTAAAATAATAAAATTTAATTGAAAGAAATAAAATGCGGAAGGGCTAAAAGTGCAATTAGCCCTTTCCTTCAAAACACGCGATCCCCGGTGGGTGGGTCGCACGCCTGGTCATGTTCAAAACGACGTCGCTTTGGGGTTAAAACCGACCCCAAAGCGACGCTGCTTTTGTGGGCTATATAAACCCTAAACCCCAAAAAATTCATTCTAGTCACGTTAAAAAAAAATTTCTTTTTTTTTCTCTCAGAGGAATTTTGGTAGGAATTCGTAGTTGGACTTCAGCCATTCGCTGTTCGCTACCAAGTGGAGGTAAAATTTTTTTTTCTTTTTTAGTATATTTTAAGCATATGTATATGTTTTGATTGTGTAATAATTTAAAAAAAAAACGAAACGACGAATGAAAAAGAAAAAAAAAGTGAAAATCACCTCCGAACGCTACTGATTTGGCTTTTTATGCGTTTTTGATTCTTCTTTGTTTGATATCTACTTGTTATTTTGTTTCTGAATTTGTTTTTTTTTCTATTGATTGCGGAGAAAAAAAAAAAGGGTCCTTTTACAAATGTTTTGAATCGGCTTTTATAGCCAAATTTTTACAACTGTTCTTTGCTTTCAGTCCTTTCTCTTTTCTGTCTTGCAGGAGCAAGTGGAGCAAGTGGAGGGTCTGTGGCCGACTCATCGATGGCGGTGGGCGGTGGAGCAGGCTGGCGCAGAGGGCGTGGGTTCGCTGCTTACTGGCGCTAGGGTTTTGAAACCCTAGCTTGTTTGAAAAAATGGCCTGTTGGGCCTCATTGGGTTTGGGTTTAAAATAGGTTTGAAATTTGGGCAAAATGGGTTTGTACAATAAGCAAAAGGAAATATATACAAAAAACATTATACAATTTTAATCAATTCAACTTGATCATTAACCGTTCAGATAAGCATTACATATAGCATTTTACTATACAACAATATCATATTCATTAGATCCCCAAACCGAATGATCACAAGCCCTATATCCATTTCAAACAAGCTCAAAGGTTAATGAATTTATCATATTTCCATAATTTAGTATACGAAAGCAACTTACCTCATTAGCACCATGTTATTCAATTTCCATGCATCACTTACCTACATGTCTCTTTTGGTTATATCCATTCATTGGTTCATGTCCTTGAGAGGTTCGATAATCCGCACACACAGTGCAACTCATGTAACGTATTGTACACTTAGTGCAATTCATGCAACGTGTCGCACACTTAGTGCCGTTGCCGTTTTATCCACACACACAGTGCCATTTCCTAGTAATGTATCGCACACATAGTGCCGTTGCCATTTTATCCGCACACACAGTGCCATTCCCTAGTAATGTATCGCACACATAGTGCCATTACTAGTTTTATTCCGCACACACAGTGCCCAATAATTTATTTCATCTTCTTGAATACATTATGTACTTATAACATTCTTTATATATCAACATTCAAAATCGAATTCTTCATTATATATCTATCCATCACAATCGACTTTACCTTAATAAATACATAATCAAATATTCAATCACAACCATAATCTAATTCATGGTATACATTTAATTCTATTCGATCCTTAACTATACATCCAACTCTACATCCGACTAATTTATAAATATTTGATCCCATTCCATTTAACATTCGCAAATGTATTTTAATATGCTTAATTTAATTATTCATACACACATTAAATATATATTCAAGTTTCATTTCATCCAATTGCTTAAAACTTACCTCGTAAATTGATTTAATTACGCTTCGGCTATTCGATTAATTTTACTTTTCCCGATCCAAACCCGTTTCCTTTTGTTCTTGATCTAAATAATTCCAATTTAAACCCATTCAAACTTATAATCATTCAATTTAATCCGATATAATTTAGCAATTTACAATTTTACCCTAGCATTTGTAATTTTTACAATTTAGTCCAATTACAAAACTAACAAAATATTCAAAATTTGACCCCCATTCTTAAGAGCCGAGTTTTCATCTTCTCCCAGCAAGTCCTTACAACTCATTTTCTTAACATTTTAACCTCTAATATTTTTCTTTCTACAAATAAATCCCTAATTAACTACATTCATCAAAATCTCAAGAACAAATTATGCTCATCTAACTTAAATATTTCATTTTATACTAAAATCATCACCAAAAACTCAACTTCACATTAATGGTACATCTCACATACGTGACTAATTCACAAAATTAACACATGGGCTTGCAAGTAGAATGAACAAAAATCTTAAATATGTAAAAATCATCAAAAATCCAAAACTAAAACTTACTAATTTTGGTTGCAATTAGCCGAATATTAGAGAGAACTCAACTTCTTCCTTTTCTTCTTACTTTCGGCCAAGGATGAAGATAATGGCCTTCTTTTTGCATGTCTCTTTTATTAATTATTATTATTATTATTATCCTATATTATAATATAAAGCTTTAACACATTTTATTCCCATTAAAAACAAAATAATATAAAATCAAGTCATGATGCCGTCCACTAGGCCAACAAATGGACAATTTATATCTTAAGTCCTCTCTCATATATAAACACATCAATTCAATCACTTAATTTAGGAGATAGCTACTTTTATACTTATACAATTTAATCCCTTATCTAAATTAAGCATCCAAACAAAAGAATTAACCTACCATATTTTAAGACATGCTCAAACACATAACATAGATATCAAATTAATAATTAAAATATTTTTCGGACTCGCATTTGTAGTCCCGAAACCACTATTTCGATTAGGGTCTAAATCGGGCTGTTACATTTTCTCTTATATCTACCAACAATATCTTGATGATAATAAGCTGAAAAAGAAATGGAGTCCAAAGGAATTGAAGATTCTAAATTCAGTTAGCTTAATTGATTGAATATTTCAAATCCACTTAAATAATACAAATGATATTTATTGAATAAATCTAAAATTTGAATCCTCATTTTCAACCTACTTTATAAAAACTTCAACAATGAAATCAAATTATCTTAGTTCAATTGTCTAGAAATTTTAGTTTACAACTTTTATTTTTGGGTTTCAATTTGTTTCAACTTTTAAAAAGATAACACTGATTCAAGAAATAATTATTTTATTTGACTTATTTTCTTTTTAATTTTATGTTATTCAGATCCGATGAAAAGATTGAACATAATATGTGTGCAAGTCGAGATGTTCAAGTCCTGAAATATAAGGATGGGAGAAATATCCTAAAACCCAGTGTTAAAGATTTATAAAATTCAATATGGTCATAATGTTTCATTATAAAACTCAATGTTAAAATGTCTATGATTCGAATTATGATAGAGAGAAAAATGACTAACTATTTGAAGTTCAAGGTGTGAGAAAATCTCAATAGCTAAGATATGAATGTTGTAAAATACCACTCAATCACAGCCACATTTGTTAGTATGACTATTTTGGATTAGGGGTGGGTATTCGATCGAGTCGAGTCGAATCGAGTCAAAAATTTTCGAGTTAGTCGAGTTAACAAATCCTATTTTAGCAACCGAACTCAATTTGAATTTTTTTCGAATCGAATCGAATCGAGTCAAAAAATATCGAGTCAAATCGAGTCGAGTTAACGAATACTATTATTTATACTTAATGTTGCGATTAGATTGACCGATTATTTAATTATTAGACGAAGTACAAAATTATTTAACTGCATGAACAATATAATGATTTTGCCTCTTAAATTAATGGGTAAACATTTATCAAAATGACATAGTTTTTCTTTTTAATTTAATTAATTTGAATTTTAACTTTTAAAAAAGTAAACCTTTATCAAAACGACGTAGTTTTGTCTTTTCTTATTCGGATTTTCGGATAACTCGAATTGTGTAATTCATATTCGAGTTAAACCGAAAAACTTAATTTTTTATTCGAGTTGAACCGAATAACTTGATTAAATCAAATAACTCGAACTATTTAATTTAAAATTTAAAATTTTTATCGAGTTTTTTGAATCAAATCGAATTTTGCTCACCCCTATTTTGGATGAAAAGTTCTAGTCCAAGTTATATATACACACATAGATCGATACACATGAAGTGGATTAATGGTGTGTTATTTAAGCAAAGAAAAAGGGTTCTAACTAAAAGAAAGAGTTGAAATCTTGAACCTCTAAATATTGGGTAACCATTGGTGTTATAAAGTGCATAAACGTTCGCGCTTATCTACAAGAAACAATGGAGGAATCACTCACTTTTTTTGCTACACAAGCAAGCCAAAACCATAAACAAAGGCATACCTTTTTTTTTCCCCTTTTTTTAATGGTTTTTTTTGATTCTTTGTTGTTTTTTAAATTTTTCATTTCATTCAAGTTCAAGAAACCGTGCTAAATATATATATGTTTATATTCACTGTACTTGCTACAAAAGAAAGCCAAAACCATAAACAAAGGCATGCCTTTTTTTTCCTTTATTTAATGGTTTTCTTGATTCTTTGTTGTTTTTTTAAAATTTTCATTCAATTCAAGTTCAAGAAACCATATTAAATATAAATGTTTATATTCGCCTTTTTTGCTACACAAACAACCTGAAACCATAAACAAGGGCATAATTATTCTCACTTTTTAAATGGTTTTCTTATTTCTTTGCTATTTTTTAGATTCTTCATTTAATTCAAGTTCAAAAAACCATACTATATATATGTTTTTATATTCACTTTTCTTGATACACAAGCAAGTCAAAACCATGAACAATGACATACCTTTTTCTCCTTTTCCACCGTTGCTGCTTTTTAAATTCTTCATTCAATTCAAGTTCAAGAAACCATACTATATATATGTTTATATTCACTTTTCTTACTACACAAGTCAACCGAAACCATAAACAAAGGCATAACTTTTTTCTTTTTAAAAAAAAATGATTTTCTTGTTTCTTTACTGCTTTTTAAATTTTTTATTCAATTTTAGTTCAAAAAACCCAACTAAATATTTATATATACATATATTAAGAGAGAGACCTCATGATCCTCAAGGAGTAAGTGGTGAAGCATGAACTTGATGGGAAGGCCACAAGTCGGTGGTGGTCAAAGCATGAGTTGATTATGAGTAGTTTCATGTTATGGAAAAATATTGTTAGTTAAAATTAGTTAGTTGACCGTTGCATTTTGAGGCTGAGAGTTTAACGAAACGATACGTTTTGATGTTTAATAAAAACGGTGCGTATTGAAAGTTTGATACAACTGCTCGAGTAACAGGCCTGTAACAAACTTTGTAACAAAAAACGGTGCGTATTGAAAGTTTGATACAACTGCTCGAGTAACAAGCCTGTAACAAACTTCGTAACTACCAATTCTGACGCCTGACAGGAACTGCCGACTTATAACTTTATTTGTAATCCTCGCTTTAAAAAATTATTCCAAATATGCTTCCTCACCTTATCATTTTTGTTCTTTTTCAAGTGCCCTTTGCCATTATATATTTTAACGGGTAAATTGTTAAAATGGTCACCAAATTATTGTTTTTGTTCTAATTTAATCACTAAATTATTAATTTTTCTGATTTAGTTACTAAATTTTTGAGATTAAATATTTTGACCATTCTCCTATTAGTTATCGTTAGATGAGTGATAGGAAGTTGAGTGATAGGAAGTTGATGTGAGTTTTTTATTAGTTTAATAATAAATTTAATTATCTAATGTTTATACATTCTATTAATTTGATTTTAAATATAAAATATTCAACAAATTTGATCCTAAATGTTTACAAAATTTATCATTTTAGTTCGAATCCTAAAATTTGAATAAATTTAGTCATTAAAATTTGTAAATTTAATTTTAATTCCAAAAACTTAGAAGAAGGAAATATATATTTTATGTTATAGAAAAGAAAATCTAGCTCCATCCAACATTTTAAATTTTTTTCTTTTCTCTTCACATTTTCATGGCAACGAAAAAACCGACTCATGGATGAATTAAGCAAATTAAATAAAATCAAATAAATCGAACAAGGAATTTAATTAAAAAGAAATTCTTCACATGCATCAAGGAGGGACTTTCTATGGTGGTATCAAGGGGATTGATAGAAAGAGCTCAGGCTCGAACAACAACTTCATTGGGCTTAGGATCAGGAACAGATACATCGGATCAAAGCTGCAACACCTCAGGTCCACCGAACGGAGGCAGCAATACCGCACTGCAACTGTTGACGTAGCACCGAATTGAACCCACTTTCAATGATAACTCCATAAAGGGTTTGGGTTTTAAGCTTTGAAGTTCCCTTTTTCTACTCAATTTTCTGAATTTCAGCTCCTTTCTCTTGTTAAATGAAGGAAAAGCAAAGGAGAGAAAAAAGTGATTGTGTGGCTTGTGAGTGGGGGCCTTGGGGGCGTGGAAGAAGAAGATGAACATTGCATAATCAATTTTTAATTGCTTATTACGTTCATAATTAAATAAATAAAATTTCTAACCTTATGTATTAAATCACGTTAGAATGTTCAACTTGATTTTTGTTTGTAATAAGTATCATAATTTATAAAAGTTAATTATATTTTAATAATTATATAATATTGATTGAGTTATTATTTTTAATTATATCATCGATATCAAATTGAGGGTTAAATTAGAATTAGAACTAAATTGACGAATTTCAAAAATTTTGAGGCTTAAATTTATTTTTATTTTAAGAATTTAAACTAAAATGAAAAATTTTGTAATATTGAGGATTAAATTTGTTGCAAATTTTATATTTAGAATCAAATTGATAAAATGTCTATACATTTGGGGGTTAAATTTGTTATTAAACCGATAGAAAAACTCATATCAGATCAAAATATTTAATTTCTAAAAATTTAATGACTAAATAAAAAATTAATAATAATTTAATGAACCCTATGATCTTAATCCATCTCAAAACGAAATTGCTCTGTCTTTGCCAAATTTTTCTGTTAAATAAGAGCAGTGATGATAGGTAAAAGTATCTATTCTAGGGTTTTTCAAATTAGTTTCTCTACAGTTAAATGTATCAATTTAAAGAACTAAATAATTTCAAATTTTATTAGAGTTAACATTTATTATTTAAAAATATCTTTAATCATTTAACATATTTTTAATAAGTAAATATTAATTCCATTAAAGATCTGTTTGTTTACATATAAAATGTTAAAATAAAAATATCGAGTTATATAATATGAGTGTATTGAACCGATTCAATCATAAATTTTATTATTATTGGTTTATATAAAGGTTTGATTCTGAAAATATTTGGTTTAACATTTAGTCCTCCTTCTCCATTCTTTGATCAATTTTAAATTTTAGAAATAATTTTGATTTTTGTTTACATATGTGTTACATGCATTTAATTCTTAATTGCTTTTTTAAAACAATAGTTTCTTTTAGTTTTAAATAATGTACAAATTTAGAATTATATAAGAAAGTAAACTACGATATTAATTTAAAAAATTAGGTAAAATAACATGCAACAAATTTTATTCGATTATGAATATACCTTTCTTGCTTGTATTCTCATTCGATTATGAATATACCTTTCTTGTTAGTATTCTCATTCTATTTCGAACATACCTTTCTTGCTTGTATTCTTATTCTATTATGAATATACTTTTCTTGTTAGTATTCTCATTCTATTTCGAACATATCTTTCTTGCTTGTATTCTTATTCTATTATTAATATACTTTTCTTGCTTGTATTCTCATTCTATTGATGATAAATGTTGCTTTACAAATTATTTTTAAAATTTAATTGAACTATTACTACTAAAAGTATAAAAGAGCAATGATTTGCCATTGTTCTTATAATTAAGAACTGCTGCTTCTTGCAATTGTTTTCCCAGCAAGATTGCGGCATTCACATCTTGAAATCCAAATTCAAGATTTTAAAGAATTTTCTGAGCTCGCTCACTAGTATGGCTTTCTCTGCTGTGACATCTGCAGTGACAACAATTGGCAAGCTGCTAGCTGAGGAAGCCATATACCTAAGGGGCGTGGAGGAGCAAGTTGATCGTCTGCAAACAGAGCTCAAATGGATGCAAAGCACCTTAATGGCGGCAGAGACAGAACAATCAACGGATCAGAGGATTAGTCTTTGGGTTGCTGAAATCAGAGAGCTTGCTTATGATGCTGAGGATGTTATTGAGGATTATGCTTTGAAGATTGGATCAAAAAACAAAGGTGGTCTCCTGAGTTGTATGAAAAGATCAGCCTGCTGTTTGAAAGAGGGGTGGGCACTCCATGAAACCAGGTCAAAGATCGAGAAAATCATAGAAAGAATCAACGACTTGGTCCGACGACTACAGGCCTCTGGCGTAAAGGAATTAAAGGACAGAGGAGAAGAATTAAGTTCTTCAACTAAAAGACGAGAATTAAGGCGGCCTTATCCACATATTATGGATGATAATATTGTTGGACTAGTTGATGATACTGAGGGATTGGTGAAAGTTCTTACCACCGAAAGTGGATGCAGGGTAGTTACAATATGGGGCATGGGTGGCCAGGGAAAGACCACTCTTGCCAAGAAAATATATTACCATTGTCAGGTTATTGATTATTTCGATCACTTGGCTTTTGTATATGTTTCTCAACAATTCCAGACAAGAAAAGTTTGGGAAGACATTCTATCTTGTTTCAAAAAATTAGATAAAGGCGACAGGAAGAAGAGAGATGAAGAATTAGTAGAGAAGTTATTTAACATTTTGAAGGATGAAAAATGTCTGGTGATACTTGATGATATTTGGACCAGTGAAGCTTGGGATAGTTTAAAGCCTGCCTTTCCGGTTGCAAAGGACAGCCATAGCAAAATATTGCTCACCTCTCGATACAAGGGGACAGTTTCAGATGCTCACATACGAGGTAAAATTTTCTTAAATAGGTAAAATTTAATACTCTTATTCCTTTTATGGAAAATAATTATGTATATTATTTTAGAGTTGCAGTGCCTAAACGAACAACAAAGTTGGGAATTGTTTCAAAAGATTGTATTTCCTCAAACAGGTAAATATATATATAGCAAAATTCTTGTTATATGCTACATTTATTCTTCATTTTAATTTTTTTACAATAATTAAAATTAAAAATATATAAAATCTATTTTATTTAAAATTTCAAAACCTTAATATGAAATAAATAAAAGAAATCAAGGCTTCGTAGTTTATCAATTAATGGTACACGCATGTAAATATAATTAAAAGGTAAATTCATTATCTTTTATGCTATAATTTTTAATAACTTCGCTATTACTTACTGGAAATAAATTATATTAGAGTCATCTTAAAAATATAGTTTTAGACACCAATAAAATAGTATCACATCGTTAAATTTTAATATAACAAAGAATTATTATACACTCATTTATATCTAATATTTTCTCCAATTTAATTTAACTTTAATTAAATTATTTAAAATAATTAATTTTTAAATTATAAACAAATTTCTTTTCTTCTTTTACAAATTTTAATCATTTTGTTTTTTTTCCATAAGTTAATATGGATGAGTGTATTATAATTATTCATGTCTTTAGAAATTGATGATGTGATAAAATTTTATTGGTACCTAAAATTTTTAATTTTAGGAATTATCCTAATGTATCTTACCTTAATTATTGGACTATATATTCTGTTTAGTTTGTTAAGCACTTACATGCTATTCTTTTATATGATTAATTTTTGTTAAGAAATAAATCAAATAGATTTTATAATTTAAATTAAGTACTCAAACATCACTTAATTAAAATAATAATTAATCAATTCTCGTTTTTTTGCCACAAAAACATTCATTCCAGAAGGAATAAACAAACATATACAGGAAGTCTAAAACACTAAACCAGATAAACTAACATGAAAAAAGCACAGTATTCTCCAAGCTTATCCTGGATCCTTGCATCGGAAAGATGGAGGCGCAGGTAAACCATTCTTATCAAGAGTAAAGCCCAAGAAAGCTGGTAGTTGATTCGAACAACCAGCACATCTCTTTACGACCCTATTTAGCAAACCAATCTGCTAACCTATTGGCTTCTCGTCTAATAACATTGACTTTCAAAGAAGGAAGTTGCATGACCAGCTTATCAAAAACCTGAAGGACTAGCCTTAATATTCATCTTTGGTCTTGACTCTTCTTCTTAATATTCGAAGCAATAGTCCTGGAGTCAGTCTTGATTGTCACATTGGTCCATTTGTTCTTCATAGCTAATTCAATCCGTCCAACCATAGCTTTAGCCTCGAAAACCTCACATGAATCCACTTAATCCTTTTACCAATCCCATCCAGCATCTTCCCACTTAAATTTCTGCCTATTACTCTAATACCAGCACAAGTTATTAAGGTGTCAAATGCCCCATCACAATTAACTTTAACCCAACCTTCTGGTGGTTTCTCCCAAACATCAGCACAAGGTTTTGACTTCCTAGTTCAACCAGAGTTATTGTCTGAGCAGATAAGAATTCATTCATGGAGAAATTAATCCTTCGAATAATTCTCTCCAAACCAAGTTTCAGACTTCCAATTGTAACCTCACACCTAGCTTTCCAGATGTGCTAGCAATTGAAAAAACAATTCTAACATTGAAATCCTCCCTCATACAAGGCATTTGTAACAACTTTGAGAACCATCTGTCAAATGATTGAATTTGATCATTTTAGCCCTTGAAGACCAAAAAAAGCCTCATACTATATTCCCCTAACCCAATTACAACTAAGAATACCACATAAACAACAAATTGGGTTCGAAACACACTTTCTTTTCCACGGATTAAAACGAGATGGAATAGCATTATGACACAATTTCGATAAGAAAATTTTCTTTGTTCGGTACCTGTAAGCTCCAAATAGCTTCCCAAGTGCTCCTATCAATTAAGTGAAAGCTGGAAGGTTGTAAAGAAGACTCACTTCCATAGTGCTTTCTCAACTCCTTGTACCCTAACTTCATCGAATATTGACCAACAGCTGTAAACGGCCACACCAAGTTATCTTGTTCATCTGTTTCATGAAGGGAACTTTTAATTTCGCAATTTCAATATCTTCTAACCACATTGAGATAATGGGTATGTCCCAATTTAGTTCTTCTAAACAAATGATCTCAGCAACTCTTGTTGGTGAGGATCCGTCAATATTTCCAGGATGCTTTAATTTCCTTCTTAACTCCCAGCAACCATCTATCTTTCCAAATGCGGATGCTTTCGCCATTTAGCACTTGCCAAATCAAAGTCTCCTTTTAAAAACTCTTTCCCTTCAAGAATGCTACTCCTCACCCATGATGACCTAGCTCCCTTTTTAGCTTCAAGGAAATTAGAATTTGGGAAATAAAGACCTTTTAAAATCCTAGCCCAAAGAATGTCAGGATCCTGGACTAACTGTCAAGATTGTTTTGCAAGTAGAGCAAGTCCTCCAAGCTTTTCAATGAATACGTCTCTCATTTTCCTTCTGCTGAATTCATTTCCACGAATAATTTTTTAGGAAATTCGAAAAGATATCGTATACATTGAAGCGCATGCTACTGCTTTAATAAGAACCTCCTTTCCCCTTCAAGATAACGTTTGCTGCTTCCAGCCCTTAAGTTTGGTAAGGACCCTTTTTTTTTTTTTTTTTGGTGAAAGTAAGGACCTTATCTTTGATATGCCTCAAAGTTAATGTTTTCGAAAGCCCCAAGGGACACCCAAGCAGACGCCCGAATTATTTGCCACCTCTATATTAGTCTCTTCTTGAATCAACCTTTCGTTGACCCTTCTAAAAACGTTGCTTGATTTATCGTACTTGACCCTTCGTCCAGAAGCTGCACAATATTCTTGAAAGTTAATCATTCTCCTACAATTCAACGAATTAGCTTCCAAAAAGAATAGAGATCGTTCGTGAATAACAAATGTGACACTACTGGATAATGGCTACCAAGGCTAATCCCAGAAATAAAACTAGACTCGACTCTATTAATAATCATCCAGAGAGGACATTCACAACAAAAAGGAAGAGGTAAGGTGATAGAGGGTCACCTTAACTTAGACCTCTTGATGGATAGATTTTCTACTAGATTTACCATTAATAAGCAAAGTGTAAGAAACACTCCTCACACACTCTATTATCCAATCAATCCATGTTAAAGCAAATCTCATTTTTCTTAAAATAGTTTCCAGAAATCTCCACTCTACCCTGTCATATACTTTATTCATTTCGAGCTTCCAAGCAACCTCATATTTCCTACCCCTCCTCTTCAATTTCAAATGATGAAAACCTCTTGAGCAATTAAGATGTTATCATGTATTTGTCTACCTACCACAAAAGCACTTTGATTATTCATAATCACTACCCCTAGAACTTCTTTCAATATATTCATCATGATCTTCGATATGATTTTATAGGCAAAATTATAAAGATTAATTAGTCTAACTTATGTAAATAATTTGAAACAGTTAGTCTCAATCTCATTTAAACCGATCGGAAATTTCCTTCTCTAAAAAACTCTTAATAGCTTCCAAAACATCTTTTAATAATTTTCCAATAATTATGATAAAAATTCCGCTAAAATCATTCGCCAAAAAAAAAAAAAGAGATTAATTTAATTGTTTTGTATGCTTAACTTGTACAATATAAGTAAAATCTTATAAATTTATCTCTAAATTCTCTCAACACAATTTTTGACCCTTATTTATAATCTCATTTGTATCTAACAGGATATCCAATTTAAAATTAAATAGTTTTTTTATATAATGAATTATATATTTATTTCAATCTCCTCTTAAATTAATTAGAGTGAAGTTTCTTATTTAGTATTGACTGTTCCATAAAGTAATCAAAGTTTTCAAATAGATTTATTTTTTAAGTGTAGTTAATAACAGTAATAAAAACTAAATTTTATAAGTGATGTGGAACTTTGGCAGCAACAAAGCAAAACAACAACCTTAGATTTTGCTGTGAGATCAAAAGAAAACAGAAGCAAAACAAGAGAGTAGAGTTTGAGCAAGAAGATAAATGAAAACTTGCTTAATTTCATTGAAAATTTGAAAATATATGTAAGTTACATTACAATTGGACAGTTACCTAATGACATAACTGCTCTTACTAATGCATGACTAATATAAACTTGAATTACACACAAAAGTAAGCTGACATACCAACTATTACATCAAATTCACATAAAAAACTCAAGTTCACAGGGATCGGGTTATACAAATGCTTGTTTTTCAAAATCCTGGGCAGAATCGTGCCCAAGAAAACGTGCGTTCCTGAAAAAATAAAAAAAACAGAATTAATAATTTTGATCTGGAATAAAAACAGAATATAAAGGGAATTGAAATCGTGAAAGTAAATTGTGAAAAATTAAAAGGAAAAATAAAAGAGTTTAAAGAAGAGGGAGTTTCTTATTTGGCGAGATTCTAGCCTCCGGTTGTCTCGTTCCACCTTGAGTTCAATCTTCGACTTTTAGATGACCTTCCTCTATCTAAGTAAGCCAGTTATAGTGGAAGAGGATGCCTACGACCACCAGCTCTAAGAATTTAGACTTACAGATTTAGAGAACCTGACTCTAGCTTGCAACAGCTTTCGTGGAGTCATCTATGCTAGATCAACGCTTCTCAATGGCGAATCCCATGCCATTTTGTCTCTTGGGCTCGCCAACCTCTGACGCAGTAAGCTAACGAACCGACGGTGCAATCCTTCCAAATCATACAAAGCGGCCGCCTTTGCATTCGTTGAAAAGTTTACTTTTAAAGGGACATGGACGGAAGCGTCAGCCCCATAATACGGAAAAATGATGAATACTTGGTGAGGAAGTTAAGTGCGGATTCTAAGCCTCAAGAACCTTTTAGGGGAATTCGACAACCTTCAGCTAGATGGATTTTTAGTGGCTCATGGATGGGATGTGAAAGAAAATAAATATAAGAGAATGGAGTAAAGAATTTTTATTGAAATAAAATATGGGAAGCACAAAAGGTTATAGGGAGAGAATTTACAGAAAAGAATCAACCCCTTAAATGAGTCACTTCATCCCCTATTTATAGTGCTAAGATAGATGGACTATTCCTACTCAAACTCCCAAAGATAATTACAATTAATCAAAGATAAATAGAGATAAATAAAGAAATTAAATAATCCTAAAAAATTATCCTAATATTAATTATCCTAATATAATTAAAATAGAGTTTGATAAAACAAAGTCTCTTCTTTTTGCATTTCAGCCCTTCTGGCCTCCATGTTTGCACTTTGGGCACCATCTTTTCCCTTCATTGCACATTGGTCCATTTTAGCTTTAATTTCATGTTTTTGGCTCTTTATTTTGCTTTTGCTTCCAATTTAGTTCCTACTTAGTAGAATCATACTCAAAATAAACATGTATTTAGCTCATAAAAACATGACATTCTAGAGTATTATCAAATTCCCCCTACTTAGCCCATACTTGCCCTCAAGTATGGTTCATATCCACTGTGAAAATTAGATCCTGAAAGAAATTCTACTCCAAAGTTTTATAAAGGTTAGTTAAAAATGCATATGAAAAATAAAGAGAACTTCTAAGTTTGCTTTAAGTAAAAGCAGAAAAAATTTTTCCAATTAACCCACACAAAAATTAAAATCGTCTTAAATTATTTCATGCTATTTGGGTAAATTACCAAACCTACTAAGACACTCTATTTATTTCTTCCTTAGTCCCCAACTGAAATTTTATTAGTACTATTTTTCTCTTTTTTTCTTTTTTTTTTTTTGGAATATATTGAACCTTTTGACGCGAAGAGAGATGACAATCCAAGCACCCCACCCACATTACTCATTGAACATACTCCTAAAATTATTTATTTCCTTAGCGGAGTTTTACCCATCACGTCACACAAACTTTTGACGTGAAGTAGAATGACAACCCAAACACCCTACCCGGGTTACTCAGTCAGTCACATTCTAAGTCAGACTCATAACCTTGGAAACAATTATTAAACAAAATTTACACGATATTTTAATTTTAAGAGGAGCTAAGAGAAATAATCAGGTGTCGAAAATAAGTTTTAGTAATCACCGAATAGACATGAACATAATTTAGGCATGCAAATGTATTAAGTGTCCACTTGACATTAAGCTTGATCAATTTTATGAAAAGCAAGATAGAGTTAACTTATTAATCATAATTATTTTTAGCCTAATAAAAATAAAACAGTGGAGATAAAATCAACAGTCAGGATCATAACCATCTCAGTGGCCAAGAATCATGCATGTAGGTCAAACAGTGGCAAGTCGTGGTCAAATTCTTGGGCATGAAAAGTGACATAATATTATTAAAAAAAAAACTGGACAGAATAGAGCCTCTAGCAGCAAGCACAAGCACATCAGCAGGCGATAATAACATAAAAAGTACCTCCCCCTTACTTGAAACACATTTTCCTCGATGTGGACGCAATAGAAATAAATATGTAGAAAAGTGTGAGAAAAACTCCCCTTGTAGCTATTGTCAATTGCGGAGAAAAGTGATGAGTTCGGTGAGCTGTTGGCTAACATTGTCGAGTCAAGCCTCAATGCGCTCTAAACGTTGCTCGACAGTCGATGGAGGTTGGGCTGGAGCGGGTGCTGGTGCGTCAGGTTGACTACACTATCGGAAGACTCTTTCGGATGGTGTATAACGAACACCAGGAAGGACAAAGTGGAAGGACGACGGAGTGCCAAGTAATAGCCCCATTGAGTCGAGGCATCGGGACAAGCAACATGTAAATCTGAAATAGGAGCATTAGAACCATGTAGAGAAAACAGAAGTTGTGTAATAAGAGAACCTAAAATTAGAGGGCGCTTAGCTTTGATAACATGCTAGAATTGAAGTGCAAACCAAAAACCCAAATTAACCGGATGACCGGTATACATACACCATAAAAAAAATAATTCCATCTTTGAGACGTTTGCCGGAGCATCTCGACGTCCTGAAAAATTATACGCTAAAAAACGATGTATGTAACATAAGGCAGAGTTGCGAAACCATAAATCCTTCGATGTTTTTGGGCTATATGTGGTCTTGACATTATTAGTTAACAAAGAAAAGGCCTCAATAGCCTTAAAAGCAGTAGGAAATGTACACAAACTGTAACACCCCTAACCCGTGTCCGTCGCCGGATTAGGGTTACGGGGTATTACCTAACATAATAAGACCCCAAATAACTTTCATGACCAAATAAAAGACATATATATTTCTTTTGTCATATATAAAAAAAAGAAGTAGTACGTATCATATTTCTTCAATACTTTATCAATCAACCCATAGTATTTAAAGGGCCCGAACATTTTCATCTTTCATACTTTTGTAACATAAACTATATATATTAATCCTCAACTATTCAAAAACCATTTGAACATATGTATGTTCATGCATACACGTTCCCATAGTAATAACCCATTCGGCAATCATAATTACCTTAACCTACTCCATTCAAAAAAATCCTCAAAGCTATGTGTTTAGGTATAAATGTTTATGTACTTATATGCACTCATATCCATAAAATTTTCATGTATATATAATAATGTGCATTCAACTTTTTATATAGATTATACACCAACATGTATCATTAATTCCACATTAGCCTAACTATCATGCATCATACCAATT
The DNA here is from genome assembly GCA_025506655.1 of Gossypium rotundifolium. Taxonomy (NCBI): domain Eukaryota; kingdom Viridiplantae; phylum Streptophyta; class Magnoliopsida; order Malvales; family Malvaceae; genus Gossypium; species Gossypium rotundifolium. Next base: position 4,877,164 of record CP106732.1, on the reverse strand, counting down.
TCACCTAAAGGCCATGTTGATCAAATAGTGAAAATACTAGTCATATAGTCGTTTCATTAAAATAAACAAATGTACATGTATTATAGTCTCTTTACTCCATCAATTATCACATACTAAAACCACATGTATATACATAGCAAGGGCCTTATTTGGCCGAACCTAAGATACACCAATTCCAACGCCAATTTCCTAGTCATTTAATACTTCTCATATCCGTGTACACATACACATTTTAATCAAGTTGCTAAAGGCACTACAAGACCGAATGTGCACAAGAATTTACATGCCAACAATCTAACTTAACAACCTACCACATTCATAATATGTTATTGGCAAGTTTAACAATGGACCATCCACATAATCAAACATGCATCATATAAATATGTATAATAACGACATCTTGCCATGATACCTACCAAGTATTTATATATATGTGCATATTATGTATTCCACCTCTCAAAAAGCAATTGCCGCAATCAAACTCACAAGTATATGTATATAATGATAAGATATTTAACCTTATGGTCATTCTTACCACCTCTTTCATATATCAATCTCCAAAAACAATACAATTATACTTTCATATTAACAAACATCAAGGCCGACTTCAAACAAGACCAAGTGACTATAATTTAGCCATTTTCACATGGCATGAGTACACATATACTGTAATATCCCGAATTTGGGGTTATGCGTTTGGAGCATAACTCAAGTGTTAGTAGGCTTTAAGGGTGTTTGGAGGTGTTTTAGGAGTTTTTAGAACTCTAGGATGAAGATGGAAGCTTTGGGAAAATGTTGGATTTTGAGTATAAAAGGGGGAGCTGGGTGAAGGAGCCTTAAGGAAAAATTTGAGAGTTTTTGGACATAAGAAATGGGCTTGGTAAAGTGGCTGGAATGCGCCACTTAGGGCCTTGGAGAATGATGCCAGGAGCAGTGGGGAAGGGCCTTGGATCGAATCACCTTGGCAGCAAGTAGTGTGATTTTATTTTTCATTCTGGCGTTAAGACAGGAAGCTAGGTGAAGGAGGCCTTAAAATGAATTGTGGGAGTTTATGTCACAAAGGAACCAAAGAAGAAAGTGGCTTGGGCGTTATCTCTAGCTTAAGACAAAGAGGGCTCGAGTTCGAGCCTTGTTGACGACAAATGGGTGTTTTATTTTTTATTTTTGCATTCGGTGTCAAGTGGGAAGAAATTGACTGCACATGGGTTTTATAAAGAGAAGATAAAGTTGGATTTATTTTTGTTTATTCTAAGGTGGTAGATAATAGGATAATTGTAGATTTATTTTATTTATTTTAAGTGGGTAGATAATTGGAGATTTTGTTTTATTTGTTTTAAATATTGAGATAGTGGATGAATGGGGTTATTTAATTTATTTTGAATAAGTGTGGATTTATTGTATTTAGTTTCAATAGGTAGATAATTGGGATTTTGTTTGATTTATTTTAAATGATAGGATAAGAGATAAAGGAGGAAAAGAAAGTGGGATATGATAGGAGTTGGGGTAGTGGCCGAATGTGGGTCTCTTTGGGGTTGGCATATTCGGCCATGAGGAGGATTTAAGTGCCAAAAATCATTTGTTCATCTGTTAGTCTCCTGGCCGAATCTCTTTTCACTTTTTCTCCCTATTCTTTTTCTTTTCTTAAACCTTATTCTCTACAAATTTTCTTACATAGCCGAATCCTCTAAGAGCCTTCTCTACTTTTGTGTATTTTGCTCTTCACCATTAAAGTGCCAAAACCTTCCTTATGTTAGTCGAACCTTGCTTCCTTGGAGAGCCAAGCCAAATCTCTCAGTGTTCAAGGGGACTTTGGGTGCAAGCAATTCGATCGGTTCTGATAGTGTGAAGTGATCTTTCGGGATTTGGAGACCTGTGGTAAGTAACGTGAAAGGGTAAGTGATTTCTGCCTTAGGTAATCGGTTTAGGTTCTCTCTCAATAGGTATGCTAAAATCATGTGATTAGGCCTTCATTTCTAAGGGTGGCCGAATATGTTTAAGGCCATATTAATACGTGTTTCTTTTATGCCAACGTTAGGGTGCATTAAAGGAGATTTTTCAGGATTTGAAGCATTCAAGGTAAGCATCATGTACTATTCGGCCAAGGGCCATGGTTATGGATTTATGTATTAAGCCGATTCTAACAGTTGTTAAAAGGGATTTCGATAACTTCAGGAGCAAGCAAGTCGGGTTTTAAATAAGTTAGGTAAGTGATTGCAAATATTCGGCCAAAGGCCATTTTATGGATTTAAGGACTGACCGATTGTGATTATGGCTTTTAGAGGCAAATCGACGGGAATAAAGAGTTTTGGGATTCTAGATTGCGTTAGATCCAAATAGATCGCGATTTCGCTAAACAGTTAGGTGCGTAGTTATCGCACTATTCTCCTGTTATTTGTTTGTTGTTATGTATGTATGTTTATGATGTGTATGTTAGCCGGAAATAATGGCTAAGATGGTGGATACCCGTAGTGGGTAATCAATTAATCAGGTCAGTGCTCTATTTTGCCTATGATATATGTGTGATATTTGTGGTGAGCATGTGATGAATACTTACTCTAAATGTTAATCTGACATGATACACATATATGCATGGGACTTGGGTTGTGAAAATCGAAGGAAAGGGTGTACATATTTATGTACGTGGTCTAATGTTAGCCTTGTGCTACATTAGCGCTTGATGTTAGCTATGTGCTTCATCAAGGAGGTGTTGGCTAGGTGCCCATCTCAGCGGTTGATAGTGTGTGCATCACCGTGGATGATTGATATGTGGGATCACTTATGTGATCGGTGGCCTATACCACCCTTGAGCAGCAGTGCGCGAGGTAAGATATATGGGATCACTTGGTTGATCGGTGGATTAGCCACGGCCTTGGGCGTGGTCTGTAGAGGTAGGTGTAATGGATGGACACTAGGTTGGGTTAAGCTTCATAATTGCATAATTTATGTATATGGACTTGTGTGGATATGGGCCAAGCCCATATGGGGAAACATGTGAAATAACTATGCACTGAGTCTGTTTGACTCACCCAATTTTTACCAACATCGAAGGTGATGCATAAAGCTTGGACCGGGTTGGAGTGGATACGAGGTGGCCCATGCAGAAGATGTTTTTAATTATTTACGTATTTTATATTTTCAGTATTTTTAAGTAAGGTTTATTGTAATAAGGGCCTTTTAAGGGATATGAGGTTTATTATTATGTTTAAAGTGGATTGACGATTAAAGTATTATTTGAAAATGTTTTTATTCTCGCAATTTATACCTTAAAAATATGCATTCTGATTTTCAATTGGACGGTTTGTAATAATAAAGTTTTACTTAGAATTTTAATCAAACAATGTTTTACATAGGACAATAAATTTTATGTTTTTAACTCTAAGTCAAAAGTTTTTCAAGCGTTTTTAGATGGCATTTCAAATTGATTAAGTAGCGAATGGGCCGGGTTTGGGGTGTTACATATACATCATTGACATTGTTCCAAAATACTTTAGCTTATACATGCCATAATAACATAATTTACTACTTCAAAACAAAGTGTACCCAAAAGAGATGATAATATGGTGAACTTCTGAGACGAATCCCGAACACAAAATCGAGCTTCCAAAAGTAACCTATACGCACAAGAATTACCAAAATAAAGTAAGCTTTCCAAAGCTTAGTAAGACTTAAGCAATGAATACATTCACATAAGCATGCATGAACTCATAAGGAAATAACTCTTCTCATTTACATTCATTTCAAGTTATTTACTAATCCACATAGCTAGGCTCATAACCACCATATAAATTGAGTCTTATCGTCTCAAGGCAAAGTAATTAATCAACCACATTCGAACCACTACTCAACTTTATCCCATAAGTAAATATTACTTGCCTTGAGTATACTTCTATTTTCCGAACCATTCGTTACTATGTAACACAAAGTAATATCCATTGCCGAATTTCCATACATGCTAAAAACATTGAATAAAAATAGTATATCCCAACTAGTCTCAAATTATATTCTCATATAATTTAATTTGGTCACATATCGCACACATAATGCTGTTAATAGTTAACTCCGCACACTTAGTGCCAATTATCTTCGTAACGTATCGCACACTTAGTGCCGTTACTTATCCATTTTCGCACACTTAGTGCTACTCGACCGATCTTGCACACACAGTGCTCGGTATAAACTCGCACACATAGTGCCAATGTTTATTTGTTATTGTCCAATGTGATTCACATACATATTCTCTAATAATCAATAGCAATTATGTTCACTAGAGGAGATATATACCACAATTATCCAACATAAGTACATAACACTAAATCGAGTTCAATTAAATTCAAATGCTTAAGATCTTACCTCAAGTAGTCACAAATTCAACTTCCCGGTTAGTCGATCAATTTACTTTTTCCCCGATCCAATCCTACCTCCTTTTGTTCTTGATCTAAATAAATTAAATTAAACTCAATTAAGCACATTATAACAATTTTGGTCCCAACACATATAAATAGGCAATTTATGATTTTGCCCCCTTTATATCACACTTTTACGAATTAGTCCAATTTGGATACCACACAAAATACACCAATTTTAATCACTTATACCCAAGGCCGAATATTCATTGACCTCATACAAGGCCTTGCATGTTATTTAATTCATGATTTAGTCCTTCAAGAATTTTCATTTTTTTCAATTTAACCCTTAACAATCAATTTCACTAAAGCTTCAAATAATAAACATGATAGTTTAAGCCTTATTATTAATAATTTATCAACAAACATTATTTACTATAAAGATACTTCAATGGTCGAATATAAAAGTGCCATAAACTCGAAAATTTCACCATGGGTTATGTAGTATTCAAAACAACCATTCCAGAAATGTAAAAATAATTGAAAACTAAGCATAAAACATACCCCAATTTGAGTTTTCAAATGCCGAATCCCAAGCTCCAAAAATGGAGTTTTCTTTCTTCAAGTTTCGGCCAAGAAGATGAACAAGGTACCTTCTCTTTCTTTCCACTTTGTTTTATTATTTTATGTGTTAAAATGATACTAATATTTATTTATTCTTTAACCACCAAACATATTATAATAATAATGTTTTAAATCAAAATTCCATCATGTTGCCGTCCACCTTAATAACATTGGCTAAATTGTCCTTTAAGGACTTCACCTTATAAAGCCATATCCATTTAACACTAAATCCATTAAAAGGTCACTTTTAACCATTATACAAGTTAGTCCTTTAGTCATATTACTCACACAAATAAGCAATTTAAATCACCAAAATTTAACACATGCTCAATCATAGATTATAGACCTAATATGGAATATTAAAATATTCTCTTGACTTCATTCATGGTCCCGAGACCATTATTCCGGTTAGGGTCAAATTCGGATCATTACAATTCTCCCCCCTTAGGAATTTTCGTCCTCGAAAATCTTACCGATAAAAAGGTTCGGGTAGCTTCTTTCATAGTCTCCTCCAATTCTCAAGTTGCTTCTTCAAATCCGTGCTTTTGCCATAGCACTTTTACTAAGGGAATTTTCTTATTCCTCAATTCCTTTGTCTCTGAGTCAAGATCTGAATCGGTTCCTCCTCGTAGGTCATATCGGGTGAATCTCAACTTCCGTCGGCTAATCACATGCGAAGGATCGATCGATATCTACGAACATCGAAACATGAAAGACATTATGTATCCTTTCTAACTCAGGTGGCAACTGCAATCAGAGGCAACCGCCCAATCGCTCCGTGACTTCAAACGGTCCAATAAATCTTGGACTCAACTTTTCTTCTGATCGAACACGAGTACTTTCTCCCACGATGAAACTTTCAAAAATACCTGATCTCCAACATGAAACTCAATGTCTTTATGTTTCAAATCGGCATATGATTTTTGACGGTCTGATGCAGCTTTTAAACTATCCCAGATCAATGCTACCTTTTGTTCATCCTCTCTAATTAGATCTACCCCTCTAATTAGATCTACCCCGTGTATCTTGTTTTCACTGAGCTCGGCCCAAAACAATGGTGTACGACACTTACGACCGTACAAAGCTTCATAAGGTGCCATTTTAATACTAGATTGAAAGCTATTATTATAAGCAAATTCAACCAAAGGTAAGTATCGCTCCTACGTACCTTCGAACTCAAGGACACAACACCTCAACATATCCTCAAGTATTTGAATGATTCGCTCGGATTGACCATCGGTCTGCGGGTGAAAAGCTGTACTAAAATGTAGTTTAGTACCTAAAGCATCTTGTAATTTCTTCCAAAAATGCGACGTAAATCTCGGGTCATAATCTGAAACGATAGATATCGGTACTCCGTGCAACCGCACAATCTGCGATACGTAAAGCTCAGCTAGTTTATCAAGTGAAAAGTCAGTACGCACTGGGATGAAATGAGCTACTTTCGTCAATCTGTCCACAATAACCCAGACTGAATCTTTTTTACTCGGTGACAACGGCAAGCCTGATACAAAATCCATCGTGATTTGATCCCACTTCCATTTAGGTATCAAAGTCGGTTGAAGTAGTCCCGATGGTACCTGATGCTCAGCTTTCACTTGTTGACATACCAAGCACTTTGACACAAAATCAGAGATGTCGCGTTTCATTCCATGCCACCAGTAATGTTGTTTCAAGTCATTAAACATTTTTGTGCTACCCAGATGAATCGACAGTTTGCTATTGTGAGCTTCTTCACAAATCATTCGAATTAACTCATAGTTCCTAGGCACACATAACTGATTCCTAAACCGTAGGCACCCTTCGTCATCTAAAAAAAATTCTAAATTCACACTTGCATCACACAGTCTTCTTTTTGTTTTGAGATCGTCATCGATCTACTGAGCCTCCCAGATTTGCCGCACAAACAATGGTCTCGCTTTTACTTCAGCTGTGAGAATACCATCATCAGACATAGCTAGATGCGTATTCAGTGCACGTAGAGCAAATAACAATTTTCGATTGAGCGCATCAGCAACTACATTAGCCTTTCCCGGATGATAATCAATTACAAGCTCATAATCTTTTAACAACTCCAACCATCTTCGTTGTCTCAAATTCAGATCTTTCTGAGTCATTAAATACTTTAGACTCTTATGATCTGAGAAGATGTGGCATTTCTCACCAAAAAGGTAGTGTCGCCATATCTTCAAAGCATATACTATAGCAGCCAATTTAAGGTCATGAGTTGGATAATTCTTCTTGTGAGGTTTCAACTATCTTGATGCATAAGCTACAACTTTACCCCCTTGCATCAATACAGAACCTAGGCCATTTAGAGACGCATCACTATAGACGACGAATTCTTTACTAGATTCAGGCTGAGTAAGTATCGGAGCTTCCGTTAACAAGGTCTTCAGCTGCTCAAAACTTTGTTGACACCTTTCTGACCACTCAAATTTCACATCTTTTTGCAACAATTTGGTCATCGGAGCTGCAATCATAGAAAATCCTTTCACGAATTGTCTATAGTATCCGACAAGTCCCAGAAAGCTATGAATTTCAGAAATATTTTGTGGAGGCTTCCAATCAAGTATGGCCGAAATCTTACTTGGGTCAACTCGAATACCTGATGCCGATATAACATGTCCCAGGAAGCTGACTTTACTTAGCCAAAACTCGCACTTACTAAATTTTGCATATAATTATTTTTCACGCAAAATCTGCAACACTAAATTCAAATGCTCAGCATGCTCGATTTTGTTTCGCGAATAGATCAGTATATCATCAATAAACACAACAACAAAACGATCTAAATACGGTCTGAATACCCAGTTAATCAAATTCATGAAAATAGCAGGGGCATTAGTAAGCCCGAATGGCATCACCAAAAACTCATAATGACCATATCTCGTTCAAAATGCAGTTTTTGGAATATCCAACTCTCTAACTCACAACTGGTAATACCCCGACCTCAGATCAATTTTCGAGAACACAGAGGCTTCCTTAAGCTGATCGAATAGATCATCAATACGTGGCAACGGGTATTTGTTCTTTATGGTCACCTTATTGAGCTGCCAATAGTCAATGCACATTCTCAAAGTTCCATCCTTTTTTTTTTCACAAATAGAACAGGAGCACCCCAAGGAGAAAAACTCGGTCTAGCGAATCCTCTATCTGTTAATTCTTGCAACTGAGTCTTTAATTCCTTTAATTCAGTCGGTGCCATTCGGTATGGAGCTATCGAAATCGGGGTAGTCCCCGGCACTAACTCAATCCCAAATTCTACCTAACGAATCGGCGATCTGGTAATTCCTCAGGAACACATCCGGATATTCACTAACAACCCAGTACTAACTCAATCTTCCTTTCGGTAACCTTGCTATCAATTACATATGCGGATAGGCTTCACAACCCTTTTCAAATATCGTCGAGCCAACATCGGAGATATCACAGTAGGTAATCCACTCAAATCCGCTGACTCAATTCAAATTTTCTCGTTATTTGGACATCTTAAATCTATAGTCTTTCATCTGTAATCAACTATCGCATTATGAACTGTCAACCAATCCATGTCGAGAATAATAACGAACTCATCAAAAGGTAGTAACATCAAATCAGTCGGAAAACATATGTCTCGAATCATTAAGGGGCAATTCTTACATACTTTGTCTACCAATACGAAACGACCCAGGGGGTTTGAAACCCGAATCACAAATTTAGTAGACTCAACAGGTAGAGTCTTGCTGGACACTAGAGTTTTACACACATACGAATGAGTTGAACCAGGATCAATTAATGCCAGATTGCTTTTGCTGACTTTAGGGACATTATCCGTGTAAATATCATATGAGACATGGTTGCAAACAGGCAAGCTTTTGCCTTTGACTTCCTCGTCTTCTTTTCCTTCTGCGTTTTAATATGTGCCACTGTAGGATTTGCTAGAAGTGATAGAATATCGTAGTCCTCTTCTACAACTTCCCAAAGATCCAAAACTTCCAGGTAAGTCTCCATACGCACTGCCCACATCTGGTAATTGTCTCCATCGAAGACTGGTGGTGCCATGGCTGAAAAACTGGACTCTGTTTCCATTAAATCACTTGAATAACCTCACAAATCTCTCAAGAAAGAAGCTTTGATACCAATTTGTTGGTGTTTACACACTAAATTTACTGGTAATTTTCTAAAAAATATTGAAGAGAGGAGAAGAAAGCTCTCTAGATTAGAATGAAACTTGAAGACTTGAATACACTTTATTATTGAATACTCCAACACTTATATACTAGTATCCATAACTAAAAATAGAGATTAGAACTAAAAATAAGCAAAGAAATCTGGTAACTATCTCCTAAAATCAAGGAGAATTATTCAAACAAAACAAAAAAATGGATGAGTGGCAACAACTTAAACATGTGGCTTAACAGATGTCGATGGCAACAGGGTCGTCATCTATGTCACAGAACTCCAAATCCTAGAGTGTGTCCAGCTCAATTGCCACAACATGGTTGGAGTCGATGCCTATGTTTGTTGCATTTCATTGCTAGGGGAGACTATAAAGGCCAATCCATGGCCACTATAGCTCTTTTATTGAGGTAGAATTGCAAAAATAAAGGAAAAAGGAGGAAACAATAGCATTCATGTTCTTCTTAAACTGGATTGAATTCTTGCAGCAGATGTGACCTCTTAGTCAGATGTTAGTATTATCAAGTTTAAAGAACCCACTTGAATCGAGACATGCATCTCCATCGACATTCAAGTAACCATTGAAACTAAACCCACCCTGGTTGATATCCGAAGATGCATTATCTAGGAGGAAAAGCAACAACACAATCATGATCCAATAATACATTATTAGAGAGAATATTCGTGGTCGGTCCACTTCATACACTTGATAGCCCAATATTATTTATTTTTAGTGGAAGGAAATTACTTTGCCTTTGTGAAAAGAAAAATAATTGGAGAAGGTGACATCATTCATTACACAATTCTTTTTACCTTTAATGTACACTTTTATAAGCATCATTCTCACAGTCATATCAATAATTGAATCCTTTCAATAGAAATGAGAACGTTTTATTACTGGCCTAATTCTTTATCAGTGGTAGAGGTGTTCTTGGCCGAGTGATCCGAGCTATTTGAAACCATGGCATAATTGTAACTTACTTGAGGGAACATCAGTATAGAAATTCGCTCAAAGTAATTCCGATCATTACTTGGATACAGGCTCTCTTCATACTCATTTTAATAATAGAAAATAGTAGTTACTAGTACTTTTAGTCCTCATGGATACGATATTCCTGACTCACCATAGTTATTCTATTATTTGATAAGTGCGCTTGCCTTTGTCGTAATTATAGTTTGTTTACTGACCATTAGATAGTTAGAATCAACTATTTGAAGCAATCAAAGTTTTTGGTGTTGATTTATATTTTAGTATTAGTTAATAACAAATGATAAGGAAATTTCATGATAAATTATAATATAATTATCATCCATTTGATTAGATTTTAAGGAGGTGGAGAGAAGTTTGAACTTTGATGGATTATGGATACTTATTTTCAGAGTATTTCAAGCTATTAAGTAGCTTGTTTATAAAGACATTTATGTGAAAAATACTTAAAATAATTAATGGAATAAAATTAGCTTTTAAATGAGTGCTTCAAGCCTATCAAAACACTACTAGTTGATCACTTGAAGAGGCTTATAAATAGGTTATTTGTGCCGCAAATTGTAGTTTAATTTTTAGGATTGCAAATATCCTTGTGTATGTGAAGGGTAGTTTGGGTTAAACCAATAGTTATATAGTACGAATTGTAGAATAAGATCATTCTCTGAACGAACCTCCGTAAAGTAAAATTGGTAAATTCGAACTGTATTAACAAACATTATGTATTATCTCTCCTTACTTTTCTCTTTGTTTTATTGTGCATTTAATTTGTTTTGTTAGATTTTGTTTCAATCTCTATTAGAATGAAACTCTTTTACAGCCAACCAACCAAGTTATTTGTTTAAACAATGGTTGAAACGTAATGAAAATCGACGATTTTTCAAAAACAAGGAAAAACTGATGAAAATAACTTAGATGATTCTCTAGACACATAATGGTTGAAGAAGAAGAAAATAAATTTTTGAATAATTTTATTTAGAAATTTCTAGTCAAACAATAACATGTGCAAACATAATATTATATGTCATTTAATAATTAGATGAAATCATGACTTATGTCATAAAAAATTATATAATAATGTTTTCCACTTAGAATTGATGGTTGTATTTGAAGTCAGAAAATATATATTTTTATATTACGTAACAAATAAACTGGAAATTAAATAAGGTATAAATTCCAAGAAAAGAGCTTTCAATAATTTATAGAGAGACGATTGCCTAAATCTTCTGTTATTTTTCTAATATTTCGAGCCATAACAAGTACTATATATATATATGAAATAATGTACTAGGTAAGTGCTTTTCCAAAATAAACTACATAAATAATGTAGCATGACAAGAAAATTAATGTTATGCTCGGCTTCATTTCATGATATTTCTTAAACAAATTAATTTAATTAAATACAATTTGCATCAACTTGGAATTCACGTTTAAGTTTGAATTGTTGAATAAACTCTTCTTATGATTAAATCTTGTATAATTGAATGGAGTTACATGCAATTTTAGAAATAGGACAACATAAATCTATTGGAATAGAGTCAAATCTAATAGGGGATCCATTGAGCAAATTAATACGATAATAAAGATTTTAATTAAAAGAAATTTCAATTAATCAAAGAAACTATGCAAAGAAATTGCATAAATTAGATTAATAATTATAGATGAAGTCTAGATGGATTCTTACCTAGATATTGTTTTGTCACTTAGTTGATATTTTATTGTTTTTGTGTTTTATTTCTTTGATGCATTCATTAGTTAATTTATAATTAGTTAATTTTAGTTCTAATCAAATCCTTTAAATTATTAAGTTAAATAATAGAAAGATGACAATTACTAGTAATTATAGTTATCAAGGGACAATATCTGTGCTCACCATAGCTATACTATTAATTGATAGGTGCACTTGTCTTAGTCGATTTATTAGTTACTTTAGTGGACATCATTGGACTGTGATGAGAATTGGTGGTTCTTGTGGTGGGTGTTGGGCAGTGGTGAGGTTTGAAGAATCTAATGTTGTAAATAAATAAATAAAAGTGTTTTGGGCTAATTATTAATGATAATGATCAATTTAAGCAATTATCTTAATTAAAGTGACTAAATTAATAAAAAAATTAAAATGACCAAAACAGAATGACGTTATTTTAGAATGACCACCTATAATGTAGTTTACTCTTAATTTTATATTAATTTTTATAAATTTATTGATAATAAAGGTAGGAAACAAGTTATGCAAACTTTTTAGGTTTGGTTAGCCCTCTAATTCTATTTTATTATTCACCATTATCTAGTGTTTTATCACTAATAATCTATTGTTTGCCCTCATTTTATATTTCAATTTTAAAAATTTTATTATTTATATTCTTGTAATGATCTGAAAGTCAATGATGTCGAAAATAGTAATTTCGAATCCTATTTTTGATGATCGAGTTTGTAAATATTATTAATTAATATTTACAAATCAATTAAAGTATTATATTGAATTTTAACTTGACAAATTTATTATTTGAATAATTAATTAAAGTAGAAGCATTTCCACGTCTCTAAAGAAAATGCTATTAGTTTATAAATAATTGAAGCAAATTTCAAAGTTTGTTTGTTGATAATAAAGGTAGGGAAACAACTTTAGCAGACTTTTCAAGTTCAATTGGCGCTTTAATTCTATTTTATTATTCACCATTATCTAATGTTTTTTATCACTAATAATCTATTGCTTGCCCTCTTTTTATATTTCAATTTTAAATTTTCTATATTTTATATTCTTAAATATTTAAAGACTTCAATGAGATAATCATTAATGAATTCTAAATTACGGTAGAATCACATACTTCAATGCAGTTAAAAATAATTATCTAATAAATTTATAAACAATTAAGAGTAAACAGTGATTCAACCTTTAGTCATTTATAATAAAATTTTTGCGTTTTGCTGATTTAATTTTAAAGGTATTTTTATTTTAATCATTTATACATTAAATTTCTAACAATGTTTAACTATACATATCACATTATATTTGTATTTTATTTTAATTATCCAATTTTTAAGTGTTCTCATTTTAATTATCCAAAAATATATCCTTGTTGACTCTGTTAGAATCTGTTTTTGTAGTTGTATATATGTTGTAGCTTTGGGGTGCTTTTTAACCACCATTTTGTCCCATTTGTCCAGCTTGGTGGCACTAAAGTCTATCTTCATCTTCTTCTTTATAAAAAAAAAAAAAAAAAAAACTTTGAAAGCTATCTAAAATTTATAAAGAAAGACCATTCCCTAAGTCTTCTGTTTTGTTTTCCTAATATTCAAGCCATGACAAGGACTATATATTAAAAATAATCCTTTGGCTTCAATTCTTGATATTACCTAAACCATTATTGTAATTAAAATACAATTTGCATCAACTTGGAATTGTTAAATCTAACGTCGATAATGACTATATATTAAAAAATAATGCTTTGGCTTCAATTCTTGATATTACCTAAACCAAAAATGTAATTAAAATACAATTTGCATCAACTTGGAATTGTTAAATCTAACATCGATAATGACAATATAGAACGACCACATAGCAGAAGGAAAAGGAAAAATAAAACACACAGATTTTACGTGGAAACTCTTTCAGAAAAAAAAAACTACGGGCAGAGGAGGAGAAATTCACTAATGTTGAAAATTGAATGATATGAGTTTTGATTACATCTATTTAAAGGTTGAGAAACATTATATTAATCAAAGTCAAATAGAGGAACTCTATACGGATTCTACTTGTGCTGCATGGTTCGTACCGTGGGGGATTCAACATGAAGCCCAACATAGATCTCCTAATTTTACCACTATATTATTTTTTTTAACATGAATTGACATATAATTAATTCGAGCAATCGAAACGTATGTGATTCACTAAAAGAGACTACAGGGTAGCTAAGATGGGAAACAAGGAACTTGTTGTTATAATAATAAGGGTTTTAATTAAAAAAAAGTTCCAATTAATCAACCTAGAGTTAGTTGCTCTTATGCTTGATAAGTTCTAAAAGTAACATATTTTAACCTTCTTAATGTGTTTTTGGATGATCATTCGATGTTAATGGTGAATTTTATGCTCTTAATCCTTTACTTTTATACTTAGGAGAGCATTTGGAAGCGAAAAATGAGAGAAAACCAGAAAATTAGAGTGAGTTACAAGAGCCAAATGGCCTGGACCATTCCACACGGCCTGGACATATGGTCGTGTAAGCCACATGGCCATGTGGCAGGCCGTGTCGATTTCACGAATTACACTCGAGCAGTGAAAATGCTATTTTAGGGTTTTTCGGCATTCTAAGACCTATATATGAAAAAAATTAGAATATAGGAGTGAGCCATTAAAGAATATTCAAGAAAACAACTTGAAAAACACCATTAAAGTCGATTTTGAAGAAGATTTCTATCAATATTGAAGATTTCCTTTTGATTTCTTTGGAGATTATTATGAGTTTCTTTATTTTTATTGTTATACTATCTCTAGGATGTTTTTATTTGCTAGCATGAACTAATTTTTAAATATCTAAGGAGATGAACCCTATGATGAATTTTGTTGTTTGGTTTTATTTTACACAATAAATACTTAGATCTTGTTCTTAATTATGTGTGTTTAATTATTGGTTTAATATTTCTAGACTATTGATCCATGTTTGATGTGCTTACATCGGAGGAGGAATAGACCCTATTTAAGAGTAGATCTAGTGTAATTGAGTGGAGTTGTATGCAATCCTAGAAATAGATTAACATAAATCTACGGATTAGAGTCAAATCTAATAGGGAATCTATAGATTGAGTAAATGCAATAATAGGGTTTTAATTAAAAAGAAATTTCAATTAATCAAGCTAGAGTCAATTGCTCTTATTCTTGAAGAGAGATATTAGCATAATTTAGGGATTTCTACAGATCAAGAAACTAAGTGAAGAAATTGCATAATTTAGATTAATAATGACAGATGAAATCTAGGTGAATTCTTTCCTAGGTATTGTTTCGCTTCTTGGTTGTTTACTCGAATATTTTCCTGAATTGTTCTTTGTCACGTTCGTAGTTAATTAATTTAGTTAATTTTAGTTTTTAATTAATCACTCAAATTTATCGATTAAATAATAGAGACGGTAATTACTAGTACTTTTAATCTTCGTGGGAATTATATCTTTGCTCACCATAACTATACTATTAATTGATAGGTGCATTTGTCTTAGTCAGATTTTTAGTTGGTTTACGATTGCATCAATGCTCGAAAGAGATATTAGCATAAACTGGGGACTTCTACGGATCAAAGAAACTGATAAAAGGAACCCCGTGTATTGGTCTAATGGCCAAGGTGTCCACCGCTTAGGTGTGGCTTGGGTTGGAGTTGTGCTAGTTGCATTGCTGTTAGGGCTTTTCCCTCCTCTTGTAATTCACCAAAACAAACAAAAAAAAAAAAACTAAAGAAAGAAATTGCACAAATTAGATTGAGAATTATAGATCAAGTCTAGGTGGATTCTTACCTAGATATTGTTTTGTCACTTGGTTGATATTTTATTGTTTTGGTGTTTTATTTCTTTGATGCATTCATTAGTTAGTTTTAGTTTTAATCAGTCATTTGAATTATTAGGTTAAATAATAGAAAGATGATAATTACTATTAATTATAGTCTTCAAGGGAACGATATATATGCTAACCATAGCTATACTATTAATTGATAGGTCTTGATGGGCGTTGAAGCCACCAAATATAAATTCCTATGAAAAAAATAACAGTAAATTGAAATATAGAGTAGTAGGGTCGGATCAACAGGGACTGGTTGTCTAATTTCACCTTTTCTCGCAACCAGAATCACTGACGAGGTAATAAACGTGCCCATGACCAATGCGTTGCAATCTTGAAAAATAAAAATAGGGATATTAAATTGATTAAGATAATAAAATAAGGAAATACAAAAATAAAATAAAAATAGATTCAAAAATTCAAAAAATAAATTTAAGAAAATAAAATAAATGGATAAATAAAATATTTTTTAAGATTAGCCTTAGCCTCGGTGTACTCCAATCTTGAATCGATCCTTGAAATATATTTTCCCTTCCAATCAATAAGTTGGTTATAGCGACCAAGAACGTCCCGACCGCCAACTTTTCCTTATGTAATCAATCCTGGTACGGCATGCAAATTGACTCTTTCCAAATTTCTAACTGCGATACACATGTTCGCAATTTAAGATTTCGATAGCCTTTCGATCTAAAAAGCCTAACTCGAATCAACGGCCTCAACCACGTGAGTCATTTAAATATGATCTCTATAACGCCCCAAAAGTTTTATTTATGTTTCTGTTTAATTATGACAGAAATATATGTCTGCTTCAGTGGTTATGTGTTTTGGGTATGTGAGAGAGGTTCCAAATTCAAGCCATGCCTTTGGCAAAATTTGAAATTTTTCTGAAAAAAGCCTTAACCTTACTCAGTAGGCTTAAGTTTAATAGATTGTAAGATTATATCAAAATGGGCTTGCTCGTTTGGTGGTTAAGTGGAGTGTTAATATGTTGGAGGTCTTATGTTCAAGTCCTTGTGCTAGCATGGGCAGTTTTTTTAGTCAGCTGCCAGGAAGAGTTTTGTTTTAACTCAAACGCTAAAGTGGTTGAGATCATGTGGTTAGTGGGTAGTTGATGGAATATCAAATTACGTTTTATTTTCTTTTTTCCTCTTTTCCAAAATCAGCTTCTTTCTAACGGTTGTGCTTCCATCTTACTACCGAATTCCTTCCCTTATTTTTTTGTTCTTTTCTTTTGGTTTCGTTTCTTTATTGATCGTCACATTTTGCTCCCATTAATTGTATTTTTCACTCATTTCAGTAAGTTCTTGGTAAATGAAATCTTATTTATTGTTCATAAGTAAGGTTTTTGAAGGTATTGGGTTTAGCTTCTCGATTTAGTTTCATTTAAGTTCAGTTTTAACACTGATTTTGGGCATTGGAATGTCAATTTTTAGGTTCGAGAGTGCTCGATGATCGTTTTAGCATCAATCAAACCCAAAAATATAGAAAACGAGGTTTCAGCGAAAGGTAAAAACCCCACTGTCGATGCCACATGAGCATATGGTTGCCCGTGTGGTAGGCCGTGTGCTATGACAAGGGCGTGTGATTGACGAGGCCAGGCCATGCGCACAAGACACGATTGCGTGATGGCCAGGTAGGTCGTGCGTGACACACGAGCTAGACCGATTTGGGTCGTGTGGGCCACACGGGCGTGTGGGATTCTGGGCCAGGCCATGTGACCCACATAGCCAAGGTCAAATTGGACCATGTGGGCCACACTGGAGTGTGAGTCCACATGAGCATGTGGGATTCTGGGCCAAGCCCTGTGATCCATATGGCTAAGGCCAAATTGGGTCGTGTGGCCCACACGGGCAAACCATATGGGCGTGTGGGCCCATTTAACTGAAATGTTTCCCAAGGTTGCACAGGTTGCCCAAGTCGACTGTGAACCTACTGTAAGGTCAATAAGTACTACTTAGACTCTTAAATGCGTGAACTGAATGTATAATGTATGTACTGAACATGATAATTATATGCATGTATACCAAACTGTATGTATAACTGATAACCATGTAATAGCATGTCATGTATTGTATGTTTGCATTGCATTGGGTTGGGATGATAATATTTGGAGGAAGTGTACTGAAAGGCTCTTAAGCCTAATATTTGGCAACTCAGCTGCAATTTATTGTTATGTGCAGCATTCGGTACAACTTAGAGTGTAAGGATGGGTGGGTGTTTTAAACCCCACATGGAGTATGGGGATGAACGAAGATGGTGTGTAGAGGCTGGTGGGTATGACTCTGTTTACTGATTACTGTATACATGACTGTTACTGTGATAGGCTAAGGCCCTAATGTATAACTGACATTGTATCTGAAATGGGCTAAGGCCCTAATATGTATCTGAACTGTATCTGAAATGGGCTAACGCACAAACTAGTACTAAAACTGAAATGGGTTTAAGCCTAGACTGCATTTGACTGTTTACTGTGATTGATTGTATGTTTGTTTTCTTTGGGGATTACACATTGAGTTTACGTAAACTCAACCCTTCTGTTTAATGTGTACATGTAATCCCCAGACTTAGACAGATCGGTGCAGCAGAGGACTTGACGGTGACCACAGTTATTAGAACTTTTTAGTATGATTTATGATTTATGAGTTATGATTATATTTTTATTGTTAGTTAATTTTTATGCAATTTGGTACTTTTTGGACAATTTTCTTAATTGTTGGTTTTTATTGGTTTTTATGGATTTTATAATTGCACAAACTCAACGAACAAACGATTTTTACTAAAACAAAGGGGTTTTCCTAAAAGAAACGGATTTATTTAATTATCACGATTTTTCTTAAAAAAAATGATTTCTAAAGCTTTTGCAACGAATTATGTTTTTCACAATTCAAATAAACTAGCAAATGGTTTTTGAAATTATTAAGAGTTAACTAAAAATAGACAAATCAGAAATGTTTTGATAGGACGACTTAGTTTTCAAACACCCTATCATGTGACATCGCCAGATTCGGCCATAACGTCTAGGCCGGATGTAGTAACCTGGATTATGGCTTATGCATTTTTGCTTAATTATATGAAATAGCATGCCTTTGTGTGTTATAATGTGTTTTATGAATTTTGAGAACTTTAGAGAATAGATAAATACCTTAGAAATTATTAGATTTTAAATGTAAAAGAGGAAGCTAAGCAATGTGGCCTTAAGAAAGTTTGTAGGAGAAATAGGACATAAGAATCAATTTAGTAAGGTGGCAAGGAGATGCCACTTAAGGCTTTGGTAAATGGCGCCACATGCAGTGCAAAGAGGTCTTGAGTTCGAGCTGCATAAGCAACATTTTGGGACTTATATTTTCGGCAAAAAGAGCAGTAATGGACGACATTGGGAGACTGAGGGAGGAGCTTTAGATGTGATTAAATTCTTTTTTTAAAATTCGGCTAAAGGGAAGTGATAATTATTATTTTAATCAAATTATTTTAAATGAGTGGAGAAGAGGAAAAAGAGGAGAAAAACAAGGAGAAGCTAGTGTTTGAGTAGGTAGCCGAAATTGAGTAGCAAAGTATTCATCTTTTCTTTTTGCTTTCTTTCCCATCTCTTTCTCTAGCCAAATTCCCACTTTTCTTTCCTCAAAGTCTTCCTTTTCTTTTATTTGTTCTAAGCCGAAACCTCCTTCTCACTAGTTCACCATTGCCGAAACCCCTAAAAGCTTCATTCCCTTCCTCTTTACTCTTGGTAAAGCCGATTCCTTCACTTGATCAAAAGTCAAAATTTGTGTGCTCAACATCTAGCCATAGCCAAATGTCTTGTGGGTTCAAGTAAGGGGGACAATCGAATTCATCATTAGGGGTAAGGATCAATTGATATTGTTCTCTCTTTATTTTAGATTAATCGAAAATAAGAATCTAACCCACTAATGTTCTTGACCAAAACTACAAAGGATCTTTCGGGATTTGTCTATAATCGACTATAAGGAGGAGATCGCTGGGATTTCAATATCCAAGGTAAGTCATGTGATATTCGGCCAAAGGCCACTTATTGTGATTTAATGTTAGAAGTGGATCTAACACGTACCCTGTAGGATTTCGACATCTTTATAGCCAAGAGACTACTTTCGGGATTTAAGATTCACAAGGTAACTGAACATGCACATTCGGCCAAGGCCATATTTAGGGATTCCAATCTGTTTCTTATTTGTTTAAAAGCTGAAACTAAACAAGTCAAGTGATTGAGTGTTAGCCGATTGCAAGGAAGAAAGACTACAAAGTTTTTGGAATTTGATTACTAGTCAAATCGGCAGCAAGGTAAGAAGTTGATTGCGTTAATCCTTCGGGATTTGGCTATTTAGCCGAATGGCTCTTTGCTAACATGTTTAGGGTTGGCCGAATGTAGGAACTAAGGATCTAGGACGCTAGATCGGGATTTTCCGGATTTCAGTGAACTCACTAAGTAAATCAAGTGTGTACTCCACACTAAGCCTTAATAGATTTATGGTTATGTTTTAATAAATGTGTTAATAATAATATGTAAGATGTGGCTAAGAGTACCATGCAATGGTACAAAGTACTCAGGTACGTAACTTACTACTACTGTAGTTATGATAGCATGAATATCTGTTATGGCACATATGTGAATATTGATAAGAATGTGAAATAAAGAATAAGGCATGATATTGCATGATTTGTATGACATGGGGCATATGGGTGATATGTTAAGGGGAAGTGATTTGGTGGTTTTATACCACAATATGTGAATGTGGTGACTTATGTCACGAAATCTGAATGTGGTGACTTATGTCACAAATTAATTATCTGGTGGCTATGCCACAATATTTATAAGGGCGATGAGCATGTTATGCATAGTTCTTGCCTTGATGATGTGTAGAGGATGGAGGGTCGACTTAGTAGTCCCCACGGTGTGATGGTTGGTGCGGTGATGTGTAGCGGATGGTATCTAGGTTTGGGTTCGGGATTGCATCATTAAATTTAATTGCTATGTGTATATGTATGATCTGTTATGCCTAAATCGTTGGGACTTAGTGTTGGTTGTTATACACTGAGTCTGTTTGACTCACCCCGTTGTGGGAAATCTTTTTAGGTGACACTCAGTAGATGGACCGGGTCGGCAGGAGCTTAGTGGTGGCCATGCTCAGCTCAGAATTTATTTAAATTTTGGAATCTTTATTTTTAAGTACTTTGGATTTATTCGGTTTTGTTTTTGATGTAATAAGGCCATCGTTATGAACTGTTTATGCATGCTTCCTATTTGGTTTTATTATGAGACGATTAAAGTTAAATCAGAGTTAAACCATTTTTCTTAAAATAAATGATAAATGTTTTTGACACCTAATTACAAATGATTTTCAATTTAAATAGTAAACTCTAAAGACTCGACTTTTACTAGTAGCTTATAGTTTTTAAAACATAAAGTTTTAACAAAACGTAATCTTCAAAAATAACGATGTTTTCAATTTGAACCCAAATCAAATTTTCTTCAAAATCACTCAAAGTTTTCCCAAAGAAATGAACAAGTTTTGAACCATTTTTACTCAAGAAACATACCAATCTGGTCAAGGCTCATGGGCCAGGTTTGGGGTGTTTCAGTTTGGTATCAGAGCTCAATTTTAAACTCTCGGCCTTGGGTTTAAAGCCCACAACATTTTCAAATCGAGCCCAAATAAGTTTCATGGAAATCTTTTTGGAATTGAGCAGGTTTTTCTGGCATGGCACCTAAGTCTCCGACCTGAAGTCCACTAGGTAAGTACCCCTAACTATTGTGTGATTTATAGTATGATCTATAGAAGGGTATAACGGGAACGTAGAATAGTATATTAAGTACTTGAACCCTAGGACTAGTTTACCCCAACAATTTCATAAAACTTTAATGCCTAATTAAACAAACCTATGTCTAAGTCGCAGAGTTAGGGTGTGGCAACCATTGTGCGCATGTCTAGGATTGGTTTCGGTGGGAGCTTGGTATTTAAGCAGTCCTAGTGACTCACCTCCTCTCCACTCGAATCCTACAGTGCGTGGTGACGGTTCACCCTAACCAAGAGGACTTATTCATGGGCTAAACTCAATAATTAAAACCGAAAGGGACTAGCAGTATTTTTTATAAAACCCTAGTTTTAAAGTCCTCAAATTACCCTTTGATTTGTAACAACTATTTTATAAAATTTTTCTAAAATATTCTCGATTTACAAAATTACCTAAATACCCCTGTTTGTAAAATTACTAAAATGCCTTTGGTTTATAAAATTACCATATTACCCTCAATTTTTACTAAGATATTCTTACTTTACCAAAAATACCAAAAAACCCTATTTTGTGAAATATCAAGATAGCTTGATTTGGAAAATTTACTAAAATACCCTTGACTTACAAATTACCGAAATAACCCCGATTTTTAAAATTTCTGCAACATCTTTGATTTGGGAAAATTTCCAAAATACCCTCGAGTTTGAAAATTTTAGAGTGCCTTGATTTATTAAGATTTTCAAATTGACCTCGATTTATTACCAAAATACCCCTATAGGATAAATTACGAAAATACCCCTAAGATAAGAATAGACAAGAATGCTCGAATGATGAATGTGTGTGTGATGGATAACAATGAATGTGTGTGTTTATCTGAATTAGGATAGAAAACTTGAAATGAGAACTTTAAGATGATCGAAAGAACTACTGTTAAACTCCTGTTCATAAAACTTCCTCGCGGATAATCAGTGGAATAAAGACTAATGCATAAAATTTCTTAAATCAGATTAAAGCGCGATCATAGAAATGAGTTCTAGGGGACGTGGTCGTAATGTGCGAGGACGTGGTAGAGGCAGGATGACCGTATCGGAACCCGTTAGGTCGGGGCAAGGGTCTGAAAATGAGGTACCACCACCTCACCACTAGCTGTTGGTGTTGAGCAGCAAGATCAGACGGGGGATGATGCTGTACCGTAGGCAGTACTGCGAGTTCTTGAGATGGTGGCTAGAGTCGGTGGAAGTATGAGAGCTCGAAAATCTGTACCCGAGTGACTTCGAGCCAACAGAGCTGAGGTATTCCGTGGCGTATCTGGTGTGGCACCCAGTGCGACTGAGTATTGGTTGGAAGCGATCGAACGAATTATGGATGAGTTGGATCTGACTGCTGAGGAAAAAGTGAAAAGAATGGTGTCGCTTCTTCGCGATGAGTCATATCAATGGTGGCTCACAGTTCGAGATAGTGCTACGGCTGAAGAACTCACTTGGGAGTATGTTAAGGCGGCATACCAGAAGAAGTATGTTGGTACTCATTATATTGATGCGCAGAGGAAGGCATTTCTAGGGCTGGTGCAACGGAACAAGTCCGTGGCGGAGTACGAGGCTGAATTCCTATGGTTGAGCCAGTATGCTCGAGGAATCGTGGCTACGGAGCATGAGTGATGCGTCCGGTTTGAGGACAGACTGAGGGATAATTTGAGGTTGTTGATAGCTCCACAGCAAGAGCGAGAATTTGCTGTGTTGGTAGAAAAGGCTAAGGTAGCTGAAGGAATTAAGGACTCTGTAAGGCAGAATACGGACTGAAATAGGCAAAAGAGAGGTTTTGGATCATCAGGTTCTTCTGGGAATATGCAAAAGAGGCCTAGAGTTGATGGGCGCGAGGCGGCAGTGGACCGGAGGGCGATGTCGTACTGTGACCAAAGGTGGAAAGAAGCACCTAGGAGAGTGTTGGAAGAAGACAGGGGGATGTTTCAAGTGTGGGTCCAAGGATCATATGATTAAAGACTGTCCCATAAAGATAGACGGGAACCGACCCACAGTCGGGTTATAATCAGTGGAAGAGGCGGATCGCAGCCTCAATGAGGCGAGGTCCGAATGGTAGAAATAACGATCTTTGGAAGAGGGCGTGGAACACTGGCGAGGTGTTAGTATCTGAGGCAAAACGATCGGGCTTGGTTTATGCGGTTCACCGGAGGGAAGACGGAGACGCACCGGACGTCATAACTGGTTCGTTCCTTATAGCTGACAAGCCTTATTTTGCTTTGATTGATGTTGGCTCAACCCATTTTTATGTTGCATGTAGAGTAGTTGAAACTCTAGACATAGCCTTTGAACTATCTGATAGGGAGATAACTGTAGTAAGCCCATTAGGTCAAACTGTAGTGGTGAACAAGATCTTTCAGAAAGTACCTCTAGAGATTTAGGGAGTGATATTCTCTGCCGACTTGATGGAACTACCCTTCGGAGAATTTGACCTCATACTTGGCATGGATTGGCTAGTGGAACATCGGGCTATTTTAGATTGTGCTGCTAAGCGAATGGAGCTAAGGACCCCAGAGGATGAGAGGATAATTATGATAGGAGAAAGAAGGAACTACCTGTCTAACGTAGTTTCAGCATTAAAGGCTGATAAGATGGTTCGAAAAGGGTGCAAGGCATTTTTGGCCTTCGTTAGTGCATTGGATACAAAAGAAGGGGGAGTTAGTGGAGTTAGAACGGTAAGGATTTTATGGATGTCTTCCCGGAGGAGTTACCTGGAATACCCCTGATAGGGAGGTAGAGTTTGAAATTGACTTGCTACCCGGTACAGCTCCTATGTCAATTGCCCCGTACAGAATGGCACCAAAAGAGTTGGTAGAGCTCAAAGCTCAGATTCAGGAGTTGCTTGATCGTGGGTTTATCCGACCCAGTGTGACTCCATGGAGAGCACCGGTCTTGTTTGTAAAGAAGAAGGACAGAACTATGCGTATGTGCATAGATTATCGTCAGTTGAATAAGCTAACCATCAAGAACAAGTACCCTTTGCCAAGGATAGACGACTTGTTCGATCAGCTTGAGGGGGAAGTAGTATTCTCGAAGATAGATCTAAGGTCTGGATATCATCAGCTTAAGGTGAAGGAAGTGGATATCCATAAGACAGCTTTCCGGACAAGGTATGGACATTTTGAGTTCGTGGTAATGTCGTTCGGGTTGACGAATGCCCCAGCCGCGTTCATGGATATGATGAACTGGGTTTTTCAACCTTACTGGGATAGGTTCGTCGTGGTGTTCATCGACGACATCCTAGTGTATTCCAAATCTGAGGAGGAACACGATGAGCATCTCCGGGTTGTGTTGCAAGTGTTGAGGGAGAAGAAGCTCTATGCCAAATTTAGCAAGTGTAAATTTTGGCTTAAGGAAGTTGCGTTCTTAGGACATGTGGTATCCGCAGAAGGAATAAGGGTAGATCCTAGGAAGATTGAGGCGGTGTTGGATTGGAAACCACCTAAGTCAGTGGCTGAGATTCGTAGTTTCTTGGGATTGGCAGGCTACTACCGAAGATTTGTAGAAGGGTTCTCATCGATAGCCGCACCTTTGACAAAGTTGTTGAGGAAGGAAGTACCTTTCGTATAGTCGGATAAGCAACAGGAGAGCTTTGAAAAGCTTAAGAGGGTTTTGACTGAGGCTCCAGTGTTGATTCAGCCCGAGGCAGGGAAGGATTTCATGGTGTATTGTGACGCTTCTCATACATGATTGGGATGCGTATTAATGCAAGACGGAAAGGTAGTCGCGTATGCATCTCGGCAACTAAGGCCACACGACGTTAACTACCCGACGCATGGTTTGGAATTGATGGCAGTGGTCTTTGCTCTTAAGGTGTGGAGGCACTATCTTTATGGAGAAACGTCAGTGATCTACACAGACCACAAGAGCCTCAAGTATCTGCTGACTCAGAAGGAGTTGAACCTGAGGCAGCGAAGGTGGGTGGAGTTATTGAAGGATTATGATTATTCTATAGAATATCACCCAGGCAAGGAAAATGTGGTAGCAGATGCCGTAAGTCGAAAAGTTGTGTCGGATCTGAGGGCAATGTTCGCACATCTGAGCTTGTATGACGATGGAAGTCTACTGGCAGAGTTACAAGTCAAACCGACATGGTTAAATGAAGTGAAGGAAAGTCAGTTAATGGATGAGGATCTAAGTGCTAAGTTAAGGCAAGTGCAGAATGGAGAGTTGGAAGATTATGGTGTTAATGACAAGGGAGTACTGTATTTCAAGGGTAAGGTCTGTATGCCAAAGAATGAGGAGTTAAGGCGGAGGATTCTTCAGGAATCGCATAGTAGCCCTTATGCTATGCATCCTGGAGGTAGTAAATTGTACAGAGATCTAAGGGAATAGTTTTGGTGGCCTGGTCTTAAGCGGGAATTCTAATTAATGAGGAAATGCTTAACGTGTCGACAAGTTAAGGTTTGAACACCAAGTTCGTCAGGGTTGCTTCAATCGATAAAGATTTCGCAGTGGAAGTGGGAGAGAATCACCATAGATTTCGTTAGTGGGCTTCCCCTTACGCCTACTAAGAAGGACTCGGTATGGGTGATAGTAGATCGGTTGACAAAGTCCGCACATTTTATTCTAGTACGAGTTGACTACTCTCTGTAGAAGTTGGCGAAGTTATATGTGGCAGAAATTGTGAGGTTGCATGGAGTGCCGGTATCAATTATCTCAAATAGGGATCCTAGGTTTACGTCTCGATTTTGGAAAGCGCTACATCAAGCTTTAGGCACCAGATTGGATTTCACTACGGCATTTCATCCACAGTCAGAAGGTCAATCTGAACGAGTGATCCAAGTGTTAGAGGATATGCTGAGGGGCTGTGTGATAGACTTCAGAAGAAGTTGGGAAGACTATTTGCCTTTAGCAGAATTTGCGTACAATAATAGCTATCAGGCCAGTATTCGGATGGCACCGTATGAAGCGCTGTATGGACGGCGGTGTCGCACTCCTATGTGTTGGACGGAATTAGGGGAACGTCGTGTTTTGGGTCCAGAGATTGTGGCAGAATCTGAGGAGAAGGTTAAGATAATTCGGGCGTGGTTGAAGGAGGCATCGGATAGGCAAAAGTCATATGCAGATCTCAAGCGGAAGGAAATAGAAATTTAATGTGGGAGATCAAGTGTTTCTCAAAGTTTCGCCTTGGAAGAAGGTGATGAGATTTGGTCGCAAAGGGAAGTTAAGTCCAAGGTTTATAGGACCTTATCGGATATTGAAGTGAGTTGGACTAGTGGCATATCAGTTAGAGTTGCCACCAGAGTTGAAGCAGATGCACGACGTATTCCATGTTTCTATGCTATGTCGTTATCGATCGGATCCATCTCATGTAGTGTCAATAGAAGAGGTGGAGCTAAGGCCAGATTTGTCCTACGAGGAAGAGCCGATTCAGATCTTGGAGCGAGATGTGAAAGTGTTACGGAGGAAGTCAGTACCTCTAGTCAAAGTATTATGGCGTAATCATGGATCGGAAGAAGCTTCGTGGGAGCCGGAGGAAGCAATGCGATAGCAATACCCTCATTTATTTTAGCCAGGTAATTTTGAGGTCAAAATTATTTTTAAGGGGGTAGAACTGTAGTATCCTGGATTATGGCTTATGCATTTTTGCTTAATTATATGAAATAGCATGCCTTTGTGTGTTATAATGTGTTTTATGAATTTTGAGAACTTTAGAGAATAGATAAATGCCTTAGAAATTATTAGATTTTAAATGTAAAAGAGGAAGCTAAGCAATGTGGCCTTAAGAAAGTTTGTAGGAGAAATAGGACATAAGAATCAATTTAGTAAGGTGGCAAGGAGATGCCACTTAAGGCTTTGGTAAATGGCGCCACATGCAGTGCAAGGAGGTCTTGAGTTCGAGCGGTACAAGCAACATTTTGGGACTTATATTTTTCGGTAAAAAGAGCAGTAATGGAAGACATTGGGAGACTGGGGGAGAAGCTTTAGATGTGATTAAATTCTTTTTTTAAAATTCGGCTAAAGGGAGGTGATAATTATTGTTTTAATCAAATTATTTTAAATGAGTGGAGAAGAGGAAAAAGAGGAGAAAAACAAGGAGAAGCTAGTGTTTGAGTAGGTAGCCGAAATTGAGTAGCAAAGTATTCATCTTTTCTTTTTGCTTTCTTTCCCATCTCTTTCTCTAGCCGAATTCCCACTTTTCTTTCCTCAAAGTCTTCCTTTTCTTTTATTTGTTCTAAGCCGAAACCTCCTTCTCCCTAGTTCACCATTGTCGAAACCCCTAAAAGCTTCATACCCTTCCTCTTCACTCTTGGTAAAGCCGATTCCTTCACTTGATCAAAAGCCGGAATTTGTGTGCTCAACATCTAGCCATAGCCGAATGTCTTGTGGGTTCAAGTAAGGGGGGACAATCGAATTCATCATTAGGGGTAAGGATCAATTGATATTGTTCTCTCTTTATTTTAGATTAATCAAAAATAAGAATCTAACCCACTAATGTTCTTGACCGAAACTACAAAGGATCTTTCAGGATTTGTCTATAATCGACTATAAGGAGGAGATCGTCGGATTTCAATATCCAAGGTAAGTCGGTGATATTCGCCAAAGGCCACTTATTGTGATTTAATGTTAGAAGTGGATCTAACACGTACCACAGAGGATTTCGACATCTTCATAGCCAAGAGACTACTTTGGGATTTAAGATTCACAAGGTAACTGAACATGCACATTCGGCCAAGGCCATATTTAGGGATTCCAATCTGTTTCTTATTTGTTTAAAAGCCGAAACTAACCAAGTCAAGTGATTGAGTGTTAGCTGATTGCAAGGAAGAAAGACTACAAAGTTTTGGGATTTGATTAGTAGTCAAATCGACAAAGAAGGTAAGAAGTTGGTTGCGTTAATCCTTGAGATTTGGCTATTTAGCCAATGGCTCTTTGCTAACATGTTTAGGGTTGGTAGAATGTAGGAACTAAGGATCTAGGATGCTAGATCGGGATTTTTGGGATTTTAGTGAACTCGCTAAGTAAATCGGTGTGTACTCCACACTAAGCCTTAATATATTTATGGTTATGTTTTAATAAATGTGTTAATAATAATATGTAAGATGTGGCTAAGAGTACCATGCAATGGTACAAAGTACTCAGTGCGTAACTTACTACTCTTGTAGTTATGATAGCATGAATATCTATTATGGCACATATGTGAATATTGATAAGAATGTGAAATAAAGAATAAGGCATGATATTGCATGATTTGTATGACATGGGGCATATGGGTGATATGTTAAGGGGAAGTGATCGGTGGTTTTATACCACAATATGTGAATGTGGTGACTTATGTCACGAAATCGAATGTGGTGACTTATGTCACAAATTAATTATCTGGTGGCTATGCCACAATATTTATAAGGCGATGAGCATGTAAATGCAGCGACGCCTTCGATGATGTGCATGGATGGAGGGTCGACTTAGTAGTCCCCACGGTGTGATGGTGGTACGGGTGATGTGTAGCGGATGGTATCTAGGTTTGGGTTCGGGATTGCATTATTAAATTTAATTGCTATGTGTATATGTATGATTTGTTATGCCTAAATCGTTGGGACTTAGTGTTGGTGGTTATACACTGAGTCTGTTTGACTCACCCCGTTGTGGAAAATCTTTTTAGGTGACACTCAGTAGATGGACCGGGTCGGCAGGAGCTTAGTGGTGGCCATGCTCAGCTCAGAAGTTATTTAAATTTTGGACTCTTTATTTTTAAGTACTTTGGATTTATTCGGTTTTGTTTTTGATGTAATAAGGCCATCGTTATGAACTATTTATGCATGCTTCCTATTTGGTTTTATTATGATACGATTAAAGTTAAATCAGAGTTAAACCATTTTTCTTAAAATAAATGATAAATGTTTTTGACACCTAATTACAAATGATTTTCAATTTAAATAGTAAACTCTAAAGACTCGACTTTTACCAGTAGCTTATAGTTTTTAAAACATAAAGTTTTAACAAAACGTAATCTTCAAAAATAACGATGTTTTCAATTTGAACCCAAATCAAATTTTCTTCAAAATCACTCAAAGTTTTCCCAAAGAAACGAACAAGTTTTGAACCGTTTTTACTCAAGGAACATACCAGATCCGGTCAAGGCTCATGGGCCGGGTTTGGGGTGTTTCACCGGATTTGGGGTGTTACAATCTCTATCTCCCTTGATAGAATCCAACTGGCTTTTCCCACCTGGACACGCCAATTTGTTGGCGGGAATTCAAACACAGCACAGCTGATTCGTCTTTCCAACTATACACCAAACAACTCCAATCCAACGTGCACCTTTTGAATCGAAGTTAAATCAACTTTAAGGGACGAATTTGTACAATCCCATATACCAAAGAGAGAGAAAATATTGCGTTGAGAGGTGTTTTGAGCGGGTTCGTATCTCACGATTATTTTATTGGAGCAATTTCTAGGTTAAAGCTAAAAAAGGGTTTAGTTAATCATGAAAAGAATCATAATAAATGGTTTACATATAATTATGGAAAGTGGGAAGGGAAAGGGCCTTGAAACGTAATAAAACCAAAAGTTGAAAGGTAAAAGAAAAAGAATTGAAAATGGCCGAATGAATGTGATGCAGGTAATGGAAAGGAAAAAAAAAAAAAAAGAATTTATTAAAGCCTAAAGCCAAGTGTGTTCAATTGGTTGTAGCTATTAGGTATTTATATACATTTTAGTGTTAAAATTTAGCTAGAAGTTTCCCAAATATTATCACTAAATAATTCTAAATATTTTCATTAAATAATTTAAAATTTAAAAATCAAATTTAAACTAAAATTTAAACTAATCACGAGTTGTAATAATATCAAAAATCTTTCAATCTTTATCCAGTCACTTAAAAAAAATCTTCAACCCTTCAATCTTTATCCAATCATCCTTGAATCTTCAATCTTTCAATCAAGCCTCCTCTTTGCTTTTTGTCCCACTTTAGCCTTTTTTTGTAAGAGTTTGAATTCAGAACACTAACTTCATTCATGATAAGAAAAATTCAAATTTAATAGCATTTTATTTGATAATTACCTAAAAATAAATATATTGAAAATATGAATTTATCTTGCTATCAGATGCACTTGCCTTAGTCTATTTATTAGTTAATTTAGTATACATCATTGGGTGGTGATGAGGATTGGTGGTTCTTATAGCGGGTGTTGGGCAATGATGAGGATTGGAGATTCTAATGTTGTAAATAAAAAAAAAATGTTTTGAACTAATTATTAATAACAGTGACCAATTTAAGCAATTATATTAATTAAAGTGACTAAATTGACAAAAAAATTAAAGAGACCAAAATAGGAATAACATTATTTTAGAGTTACTTGCAATGTAGTTTACTCTTAATTTTATATTAATTTTTCATAAATATGTTGATAATAAAGGTAGGAAAACAACTTTTGCAGACTTTTCAAGTTTGGTTGGCACTTTAATTCTATTTTATTTTTATTTTTATTTTTTTTTGTGAAAAGAAAAGATAAATTACATCAATAACATAAAAGCACCGTTTTCTTTGTTTTTTTGTATGAACTCTAAAACGTCCTTAGGAGTCTCATCAAAGACCTGAAGGCTTGACTTCCAAGTTAGACCAAGTTTAGCAAATTGATCTGTAACTAAGTTTTGTTCTCTCGGCATGTAGCTGATCCTCCACTGCCCTTCAAGCCTTATAATACGTTGAGTCCTTCTAAGCATAGTAATATCTGTGTTCTCTAATCCCAAATCATTCATGGCTTGAGTAACTTCATGATTATCAGTCTGACTTATGGCCCGTATGTACTTTTTATCTAGAAGAATAAGGATTTAGAAAAGAACCTTTGTTGTAATTAATTTGGACAAAGTTCGAATAACAAACGCTACTAACATGACTTGAACCTAGGTCACACCTGAAATAGTAAATACCCTTCACATGAGTTTGCAATTTTCAAAGTTTGTTTGCTGATAATAAAGGAGAAGATTTAAGGTAGGGAAACAACTTTTGCAGACATTTCAAGTTTGGAGATTCAAGCACAACAACCGATGACTTCCACATGGGAAGTTAAAAAAAATCTGGGACTCAAACATCAATTTCCATAACTACTATCGTAAAAGTATT
Organism: Gossypium rotundifolium; assembly: GCA_025506655.1. NCBI lineage: Eukaryota > Viridiplantae > Streptophyta > Magnoliopsida > Malvales > Malvaceae > Gossypium > Gossypium rotundifolium. The sequence goes on along the minus strand of CP106732.1, from coordinate 4,845,660 downwards.
GAAATATATACCTATCGTTTTCTGGGACTGGTAAATTTACATTTTATTACTCAATTTGGCTTTTAAGGGTCCGTTTGTTTTTATAAAATTGTTTTTGGAAAACATTTTCCATATTTTCTGGTGTTTGATTGGAAAAAAGAAATTATGTATATGCAAGTGATTTTACACCAGCTTCTCTTAAAAAGTAATTTTATTATATTTATCTGTAATCCTCACTTTAAAATGCATTCCAAATATGCGTCCTCACCTTATCATTTTGCTTTTTGTCAAGTGCCCTTATAATTTTGTTAATCTTTCTTTCCCTTAATTAAAGCTTGAAGACTTATATTATATATACCCGTTATTTAAAAATGTCACTAAACTATTGTTTTCGTTCTGTTTTGGTCATTAAATTATTAATTTTTTGATTTAATTACTAAATTTTTCAAAATCAATTATTTTAATCTCTTTCTCGTTAATTGTCATTAGATGAGTGAGGAAAAACTGATAGATGTTTGTTTTATTGTTCAAATTAATCCTTAATATTAAATGGAAATTCAATTTAATTTTTGAATTAAACTAAAAATTCAAATAAACTCAGAATATCACAACTTTTTATTATATATATTTCTTTTTCCAAATAATGAATTTAAATTTATTATGATTATCACAACTTTTGTTTTAATATAACCACTATCATATATTTTTACTTTTTAAATTGATTATAATAATTTTTAAATGTTAATTTAATAATATGATAAAAATAAATGATATTTTTATCGTTGAATTTTTTTTTAACTTATGCTTTTATTGATATTATAGATAGATTATAGATTATAGGACTAGGGTCTAATGGCCAAAAGAGAAATTATGTACCGTCTATGTGAAGGCATTATACAAGGGATCATCAAAGTAGAAAGATTAGTATTATATAAAGTGAAAATGAGTTGATAAAGTCGTCTAACTCATTTTACTTTTAAATAAAAAAAAATTAAACAAAAAACTTTACTTTTGTTCTACCTACCTTTCTGATTGTATTCTCATTCTATTGATGATTAATGTTGCTTTTATAATTTTTTAAAATTTAATTGAACTATTACTACTAAAAGTATAAAGGGCAATGATTTGCAATTGTTCTTATAATTAAGAACTGTTTCTAGCAACTGTTTTCCCACAAGATTTCTGCACTCACTTCTTGAAATCCAAATTCAAGATTTTAAAGAAATTTCTGAGCTCACTCACTATTATGGCTTGGTCTGCTGTGACATCTGCAGTGACAACAATTGGCAAGCTGCTAGCTGAGGAAGCCATATACCTATGGGGTGTGGAGGATGAAGTTGATCGTCTGCAAACAGAGCTCAAATGGATGCAAAGCTCCTTAATGGTGGCAGAGACAGAACAATCAACGGATGAGAGGATTCGTCTTTGGCTTGCTGAAATCAGAGAGCTTGCTTATGATGCTGAGGATGTTATTGAGGAATTTGCTTTCAAGATTGGATCAAAAAACAAAGGTGGTCTCCCGAGTTGTATTAAAAGATCAGCCTGCTGTTTGAAAGAGGGATGGGTGCTCCATGAAACCAGGTCAAAGATCGAGAAAATCATAGAAAGAATCAATGACTTGGTCCGACGACTACAGGCCTATGGAGTAAAGGAATTAAAGGGCAGAGGAGAAGAATCAAGTTCTTCAACTGAAAGACGAGAATCAAGGCGGCCTTATCCACATATCATGGATGATGATATTGTTGGACTAGTTGATGATACCGAGGGATTGGTCCAAGTTCTTACGAACCAAAGTGGATGCAAGGTTGTTACAATATGGGGCATGGGTGGTCTGGGAAAGACCACTCTCGCCAAGAAAATATATCACCATCGTCAGGTTATCAAGTATTTTGATCACTTGGCTTTTGTATATGTTTCTCAACCATGCCAGAAAAGAAATGTTTGGAAAGACATTCTATCTGGTTTCAAAACTTTAAAAGACGAGGATAGGAAGAAAAGAGATGAAGAATTAGCAGAAAAGTTGTGTAACATTTTGGAGGTTAAAAAGTGTCTGGTGGTACTTGATGATATTTGGACCAGTGAAGCTTGGGATAGTCTAAAACCTGCCTTTCCGGTTGCAACGGGCCGTCATAGCAATAGCAAGATATTGCTCACCTCTCGAAACAGGGGGATAGTTTCATATGCTGAAATAAGAGGTAAATTTTTCTTAATTAGGTAAAAATTAATACTCTTATTCCTTTTATGGAAAATAACTATGTATATTATTTCAGAGTTGAAGTGCCTAAACTATCAAGAAAGTTGGGAATTGTTTCAAAAGATTGTATTTCCTCAAACAGGTAAATAAACATATAGCAAAGTTCTTGTTATATGCTAAATTTTTTTTCATTTTAAAATTTTTTTGACAATAATTAAAATTAAAATATATAAAATCTATTTTATTTAAAAATTTCAAAACCTTAATATGAAATAAATAAAAGAAATCAAGGCTTTGTAGTTAATAGGTACACGCACATAAATATAATTAATAGGTAAATTCATTATCTTTTATATTATAATTTTTTAATAACTACGCTATTACTTAGAGGGAATAAATTATATTAGGATCAAATTAAAAAGTATAATTTTAAGCACCAATAAAATAGTGTCACATCATTAAATTTTAAGATAACAAAGAATTATTATACACTCATTTATATTTAATATTTTCTCCAACATAATTTAACTTCAATTAAATTATTTAAAATAATTATTTTTTAAATTATAAACAAACATCTTTTCTTCTTTTACAAATTTCAATCATTTTGTTTTTTATAAGTTAATATTTTTTAAAAATAGTTATTTTTGTGCAATATTTTTCATGTCATTGACCCATAATTTTGATAATTATTTTATCCTGAACCTAAACCTTGAACCCCAAATCTCACAGATTAAGGTTTCGATTCGAGATTTAAAGTTCGTGATTTAAGGATCAAGTTTAAAGTTTAACGGTTCAGAGTTATGGTTTACGATTTTAGGATTCATGATTCACGAGTTTAGGATTTTATGTTTTAAATCTAGGGTTCAGGATTCTAGATTCAGGGTTCAGGATTATCAAAATTACGTATCAATGACATGAAAAAAAATTGTTGAAATGTTATTAAATAATTGGAAAGGGACCATGAATAATGTGAAGAGATGGATGAGTGTATAATAATAATTCATGTCTTTAAAATTTGATGATGTGACAAAAGTTTATTAGTGTTTAGGATCATCCTAATGTAAGTTATACCTTACCTTAAGAAATACAAATTAATTTTATAATTTAAATTCAGTACTCAAATATAACTTAATTAAAATAATAATTAATTAATTTTCGATTTTTACCACAAAACATTCATTCCAAAAGAATAAACAAACATAGGAAGTCTAAAACACTAAATCAGATAAACTAACATGAAAAAAACACAGTACTCTCTAAGCTTATCTTGGATCCTTGCATCAGAAAGATGGAGGCGCAGGTAAACCATTCTTATCAAGAGTAAAGCCCAAGAAAGCTGGTAGTTGATTCGAACAACCAGCACATCTCTTTACGACCCTATTTAGCAAACCAATCCGCTAATCTTGTAACACCCCAAACCCAGCCTAGACGTTATGGTCGAATCTGGCGACGTCACATGATAATGCTTTGGAAAAATATAACTATGTTAAAACCATTTGTAGATATCTTGGCCTTTCATCAAAACTAGAGGTGTGCATGGGCGGGCTGGTCGGGTTCGGGTCGGCCTAACTAAAAATTTAGGCCCGTTCATTGGGCTCGGGCGGGCCCAAAAATGGGCCTAAAATTTAGCCCAAGCCTGGCCCATATAAAATACTAAAACCGGGCCTGCCCTACTACCAGATTAATTTTTATATTATTTTATATAATTTTAAATATATATAATACATCAAAAATATTAAAAAATCAAAATAAATATTTTTCAACAAATTGAAAATAAATTTTAAAAATATGTAGACTTAAATAATACTAAAATAGATGCAACTTAACAAGCAAATGCCTCTAAAATAATAACAAAATTAACAAATGTCTTTAAAATAATAACAAAATTAACAATAAAATAAATTTTATATAATATCCAAACAATAACAACAAAATAATAGACACATAATAGTAAAATAGTAGCAAAATAAAGAGAAAAACAATAAGAAAATAATATTTAAAAATAATTTTTTGCCTTTAATGAATTGGTAGGGCGTAAAATTTGCTCGGCCAAAAATGCCTTACGAGCCCGCCCATTTTTAAACGGGCCTTATTTTTTTGTCAAGCCCATTTTTCGGGCCTATATTTTACCCAAACCCTCCCACATTTCGGCAGGGCCTTGGTAGGGTCATTGCCCGACCATGCACACTCTAATCAAAACGTGCTGTTTAATTATTCATTATCCATTTTCAAAATATTATATGTTGCGGAAGCTTTGAACATAATTTGCGAGTTCGTGTATTTTTATAAAAACATTTATTTATTTTGAAAATCTGCGTCTTATCCTACTACTAGTGGTTAATAAAATAATAATCCCAAATTTTAAACAAAAATCCATAAAGGCCATGTTACATAAAACTTGCCCAAATATAATCAGAACTATAAATGAAAAACTGTTAAAGGTCCAGAACTGTGGTCACCGCCAAGTCCTCTGCCGGACCGATCTGTCTACTGCTGGGGATTACCTATACAGATTAAATAGAAAAGGGTGCGTTTCACAAACTCAGTGGTAATCCCCACAAAAAATATACACACGATCATATCAGAAAACAAACATAAGTTCATAGTTTGGGTCTAAGCCCATTATAGAAACGGTGTGGACTTTAACCCATCCAGATACAAAATCAGACATATTATAGGGTCTTGGCCCATTTCAGACATAATATGCAGAAAATAGAGTCCTACCCACCAACCTCTACAAACCAGCTCCGTCCAACCTTACACACCATGTGGGGATAAAATCAACCCACCCAACCCTACACACTAGGTTGTATCGAATGCAGCATGTAATCAGAAATTTGCAGCTAAGTTGCCAGATAACAGGCTTAAGAACCCTTCAGATACTTCCTCCAATCATAATTAACCCACCTCGATGCAATGTAACATACAAGAATGACATGCTATTATGCAATTAACTCATATATTCAGATAAGTACAAAAATTTAGACAAACAGATCATTCAGTCTAGGTTTTGCTTACAGACCCTACAGTAGGTCCACAGTCGACTTGGGCGACCCATGCAACCTTACAGAGTTTTTCAGAAAAAAATGGGCTCACACACCCATATGGCCCGTTTGTGTGGGCCCACATGCCCGTGTGGCCCACACGGCCTAGCCCAGAATCCTACACGCCTGTGTGGTTCACCCCGTGTGGGCCCACATGCCTGTGTGGCCCACAAGACCCAATTGGTCGAGCCTGTATGTCGCACACGACCTCGCTCGGCCCTTACACAGCCGTGTGGTGACTTACAGTCCTACACACAGCCTACCACACGGGCGACCACACGCCCGTGTGGCGTCGACAGAAAGGTTTTTGACTTTTATTGAAACCTTATTTTCTGCATTTTTGGGTACACACCTAGTTCCGATTGAAGCTAAAACGACTCCCAAGCACTCTAGAACCTTTAATCGAACTATTGGGGTTTCATGCATTTAGCTCATCAATTAACGATCTCCAGCCCTCTGGTTATCTCCTAATCATCAATCAAAACCCCTCATAAGCAGAGATTCATTAATCCAATCAAAACTAAAATAATGTACTTACCAAGACACAAAGAACTGAAGCAGAGGATCGCGAATACTAAGTGATAAAAAGCAAATGAGGAGATGGAACAGTAGAGAGAGGGAATTTGAGATGGAAAATTGTTTTGAAAACAAAAACAAATCCTATCAGATTTTCCCCAAACTCTCACTATCAGTATTTAACTAAAACTCAACCTCCTACACGCCACTAGCAGCAAAAATAATTCCTCCTTCTCGCATAGAAATTCGAACCCCAGACCTCTAACAACTTAACACTCCACTTAACCACCAGACCAGCAGACCCATTCTGATATAATTTCCCTAACAATTAATTAAAAGCCTACTGAATAGAGCTAGGGCTTACTTCATAAAAATACCAAATTTTGCCCAAGTCAAGGCTTGAACTTGGGACCTTTCAGACTCTTCCCAGAACACTTAACCATTGAAGCAAACATGTATTTATGTCACTTTCTTGCACAACTAAATATTTATGTACAGTCTTCTAACTATTCCCTTGTTTAAAACCTATTTCTTCTAGGCCCAAAATTTAGGGTGTTACAAATCTATTAGCTTCTTGTCTAATAACATTGACTTTCAAAGAAGAAAGTTGCATGACCAGCTTATAAAAAACCTAAAGGACTAGCCTTAATCTCTATCTTCGATCATGACACTTCTTCTTAATATTCGAAGCAATAGTTTGGGAGTCAGTCTTGATTGTCACATTGGTCCATTTGTTCTTCATAGCTAATTCAATCCATCCAACCATAGCTTTAGCCTCGACAACCTCACATGAATCCACTTAATCCTTTTACCAATCCCATCCAGCATCTTTCTATATAAATTTCCACCTATTACTCTAATACCAACACAAGCTAGTGTTGGTGTTAAGAATAATAAACAAGCAAGTTCAGTTAAAACTTAAGCATCAAGGCTCAAGACTTGCAGAAGAAATAAAATAGAAATTCAAACAGAAAACAAAAGCAAAGCTAAGAAAGAGGAGTATATGGAAGAAAGCTAAAAAGATTTTGTTCCAAAATGAATAATGGTATAATATCAATACATAAACCAAGCTTTCAGCTTATCAAAATCAGTATGGTAACCTAACCAATACCTACTACCACTAATACATTGAAACTTGAAGAAATAAACTTGTACACATGAACAAAGCTGAATTAGCAGCTCAATCACTATCAAAATTACATCAAATATCAACCTAACATAATTTAAAATGAACTAAGTTACATTATATTAACTAATGGTTACAAAATGAACTAAACATAACAACTGCACTTGCATCAGCAGCTTTTGCATGGCTCGGGCTACATGGCATGTCTCTTGGCTGCCTTTGGCGCTACATGCTGAACAACCTTCAACACTCCTCCTTGGTTAGCATGTTGCAAATTCCCATTTCAGCTCTCAAGTGTTAGAATCTTGAAACATTAAGGGCCTTTGTTAAAATGTCAGCTAATTGCTCTTCAGAACTGCAATAAACCGGTTTTACTTCATGAGGTTGCTCTTTTTCCCTAACAGCATGGAGTTTAATGTTGAAGTGTTTTGTTTTTCCATGAAAAATAGGGTTCTTTACAATTGCAACAGCAGATTGATTATCGCACAATATCTCTGTTGCTTTCCTTTGTTCAAGATTAAGATCAGCCAAGATTTTTCTAAGCCAAATGGCTTGATTGATGACTCGATGGTTGCCACATATTCACCTCGTGATTGGTGAGTAACTACATTTTACTTCTTCAAACTCCAGCAAAAGATGGCTAAGCCAAGGGTGAAAACATACCCTGAGGTGCTCTTCATGTCACCCAATGAACCAGCCCAGTCACTATCAGTGTAGCCAACCAATTTCAAATGTTCAGCCTTGCTAAACAATATAACATAGCTCAAAGTACCTTTGATGTACCTAAGGACTTTCTTGGTAGCTTTGAAATGACTTTCATTGCAACAATGCATAAATCTTGAGAGTAAACTCACAGCATACATTATGTCTAGCCTAGTAGAAGTCAAGTATAACAAACAACCAACTAGGCTTTTATAGGTTGATTCACATACCTTCTCAAAAGTACCTTGGCTCGATAGCTTTTCTCCAACAGCAACTGGTGTGCTAATTGCTTTACAATTTTGCATTGAGAGCTTGTTTAAAATCTTCATAGAAAAAGTTCTCTGACTTAGATAAATTCCTTCCTATGTTTGTGTTACTTCCATGCCTAGGAAGTAGGACATCAGCCCCAAGTTAGACATCTCAAACATTTGTTGCGTTTTGGTTTTGAAATCAACCAACATTGCTTTGTCTCCTCCTATCACCAACAGGTCATCAACATACAAGGACACAATAAGCTGAGTTTGCACTCCTTCCCTTTTAACATACAATGTTGGCTCACTAATGCTCCTTTCAAATCCCCAAACTGACCAAGTAGCCATCAATTCTACTGTACCAGTCCCTTGGTACTTGTTTCAAGCCATACAAGGCTTTGTTTAACTTGTACACCATTTCTTCCTTACCAGCGACCTTGAAGCCTTGAGGTTGCTCAACATAGATCTCTTCTTCAAGGAATCCATTGAGAAAGGTTGACTTCACATAAAGTTGGTGGATTTTCCACTTCATTTGAGTTGCTAAGGCAACTAGCAGCCTAATGGTGTCAAGTCTAGCTAGTCTCTAGGTAGCTACACCATACTTTTAGCTGAACCCTTTCACAACTAACAAAGCTTTGCGTTTGTTGAAGCTTCCATCAGCATTGTGCTTTGCTCGATAGACCCATTTCATTCCAATAATCTTCCTGTTGACTGGTTTCTGAACCAATTCCTAAGTCTAGTTCTTCTGAATCATGTTGATTTCATCAAGTATGGCTTGTTTTCAGCCTTGCTGAGCTTCAGCCTCTTCAAAGTAGATTGGCTCTACTATAGCTACTTGATCTCTTTCATAAATCTTAGCCAATGGTCTAGTGCCTCTGACTGATTCATCATCTATGTCCATTTCAGGACCATTTTGATCAACTTCAATTTGATTTGTTGTAAGATCTTCAGAGACTGCCTCTTGTTCATTCTTTTCCTAATTCCAGCTTGCCTTTTCATTAAACACCATATCTCTGCTTACTAGTACTTTATTTGTTGAGGGATCCAAGATTCTATAGCCCTTTTTGACTGTGCTAGAGCCTACCAGAATGCCTGCTTGAGCTTTCTTATCTAGCTTGCCTCTTTTCACAGCTGGAACTTGTGCATAATATGTAACCAAATGTCCCGAGATGAGCCAGTGATGGCTTGAATCCAAACCAAGCTTCAAATGGAGTTTTCTGAGCTAATGTCGTGGTTGGAAGCCTATTTTAAAGATACACAGCAGTGTTTACTGCCTCAACCCACAAGGTTTTGGGCAAATTCTTCTCAAACATGAGACACCTGGCCATATCCATTAGGCTTCTATTTTTTCTTTCACTAACACCATTCCGTTGAGGTGTATAGGTATTATTGAGCTGGTGTTTGATGCTTGCTTCATCACAAAAGGCTTGAAATTGAGCTGAAGTGTACTCCGTTCCATTGTCTGACCTTAGAGTCTTGAGCTTGCAACCTGTTTTAGTCTTTGCAGTAGCTTTAAACTTCCAAAACACTGAATCCACTTCTGATTTTTGCTTCAAGAAGTAAATCCAGCAAAATCTCAAGTGATCATCAATGAATAGAATGAAATACCTGCTCCCATTCAATGACTGAGTCTTCATGGGGCCACAAACATCAGTATGCACAAGCTGAAGTCTTTCTAAAGCTCTCCAGGCCTTGTTTGAAAGAAATGGTTACCTGGCTTGTTTCCCCAGTTGACATACTTCATAAACCTCCTCCTTTTCAACTGATTTGATAAAGTTCTCAACTAGATCTTTTTTGGATAGTTGGTCCATTGATCTGTAGTTGGCATGACCAAGTCTTTGGTGCCAAAGCTTGGATTTATTTAAGGAGACTGTATAAGTTGAGCCTGAGTCATTTTTTCCAGTCAACAACAAAGCTTTTATCAGCCACAGTGACTGACATGATTTTGGATCCATGTGGATCACTAATTTGGCACTCCTTGCCTTTGAACACAATTGTAAAGCCTTTGTCTAGCAACTGAGCTATGCTGAGCAAATTTTTGTCAATCTCAGGCACTGGCAACACATTTGAAACAAGCTTATTGCCTGTGGGAGTGTTTATCAACACATCACATTTACCTTCTGCCTTGATAAAATGACCATTACCAACTTTCACCTTTGTTTTGAAGCTTCTGTCAATTGACTTTAAAATGGCAGCATCTGGTGTCATGTGGTTGGTACAGCCACTGTCTAAGAGCCATCCTTTTGTAGCCTTATCTTTTGCAGCTAAGCATGAGACTGTAAAAACTTGGTCTTCATTGTCACTGCTGTCTCCAGCTACTAGAGCTTCAGCCTTTGGCTGTTGAGGTTAATTATGCCTTGGTTTGCCTTTGTTTTTGCAAACCTTTTCAACATGACCCATTTTCTTGTAGTATTGGCTTTGCACATCTGGCCTAAACCAGCAATTTGCTTCTGGATGACCAGATCTTTTGCAATGGCTACAAGGTTGATCCCTTCCTCTAGCAGTATCTGACCTAGGCTTGTCTCTCCAAGTCTTTTTGCCTTTGAACACAGTGGTGCTCGAGGCAGGTTTGGTTTTGGCTTGGAAGACACTTTCTTGGTGCACCTCCAGTCTACTGGCTCTCCTTTGCTCCTATGCATAGAGAGCATTGATCAGCTCTACAATGAGATGTTGGCCAAGTCCCTTGAGTCTTCGAGGGAAGATATTTTTGCTTTATACCTCTCAAGTAAGGTAGAGATCACTTTCTCCATTATCCTTGCTTCACTGAATTGCTCTCCAAGGAGCTTTATGCTGTTTACTACAGCTATGATCTTGTCTAAATACTGCTTGATAGTTTCTTCCTCTTTCATCTTTAGATTCTCGAAATCCCTTCTCAAGTTCAGTAGCTGTTGATGCCTTGTTCTCTCAGTTCCTTGGAACTCCTCTTTCAATCTATCCCAGGCCTACTTTGGTGCCTCACAGGCCATGATCCTTGTGAAGATCACATCTAATACACAGTTTTGTATGCAAGACATGGCCTTATGCCTCTTTGTTCTTTCATCAGCATGCTTCCTGATCTGAGCTATTGTTGGGTTAGCTCTAAGAGGTGCCGGCTCAACATCTGAGTTGACCACCTCCCATAGATCGAACGCCTGCATGTAGGCCTTCATTTTGACCACCCAAATGTGAAAACCCTATCCATTAAAGACTGGTAGTGCAGCTGGTAAAAAGCCTAATGAAGCCATGGTTTTAAGTATTGAACTTAAATAAGTCCACTAAGATTACAGCTCTAAATACCAATTGTTGGTGTTAAGAACAATGAACAAGTAAGTTCAGCTAAAACTTGAGCAGCAAGGCTCGAGACTTACAGAAGAAACAAAACAAAAATTGAAATAGAAAACAAAAGCAAAGCTAAAAAAGGGCGTATATGGAAGAAAACTAACAAGATTTCATTCCAAAATGAATAATGGCATAATGTCAATACATAAACCAAGCTTTTAGTTTGTCAAAATCAGTATGGTAACCTAACCAATACCTACTACCACTAATACATTGAAACTTGGAAAAATAAACTTGTACATATGAACAAAGCTGAATTAACAGCTCAATCACTATTAAAATTACATCAAACACTAAGTTACATTACATTAACTAATGGTTACAAAATGAACTAAAGATAACAGCTACACTTGCACCTCAGCTACTGCATGGCTCAGGCTGCATGGCATGTCTCTTGGTTGCCTTTGGTGCTACATGCTAACCAACCTTCAACAGCTATTAAGGTATCAAATGCCCCATCACAATTAACTTTAACCCAACCTTCTGGTCGTTTCTCCCAAATATCAGCACAAGTTTTTGACTTCCTAGTTCGATCAGAGTTATTGTTTGAACAGAGGATCCATTAAGCACATAAGAATTCATTCATGGAGCAATTAATCCTTCAAATAATTCTCTCCAAACCAAGCTTCACTCCTCCAATTGTAACCTTACACCTAGCTTTCCAGATGTACTAGCAAGTGAAAACAATTCTAACTTTGAAATCCCCCCTCATACAATACATTTTTAACAACTTTGAGAACCATATGTCAAATGATTGAGTTTGATCATTTAGAACTTGAAGACCAAAACAAGCCTCATACTACATTCGCCTAACCCAATTACAACTAAGAATAATATGTTCAAAGTCTCATTTTCAATACCACATAAACAAAAAATTGGGTTCGAAACACACTTTTTTTTCACGGATTAAAACGAGATGGAATAGCATTATGACACAATTTTCATAATAAAATTTTAACTTTGTTCGGTACCTGTAAGCTCCAAATAGCTTTCAAAGTGCTCCTATAAATTAATTGAGAGGTGGAAGGTTGTAAAGAAGACTCATTTCTATAGTGCTTTCTCAACTCCTTGTACCCTGACTTCATCGGATATTGACCAACAGTTGTAAACGACCACACCAATTTATCTTGTTCATCTGTTTCATGAAGGGGAACTTTTAATTTCGCAATTTCAATATCTTCTAACCATATTGAGATACTAGGTAAGTCCCAATTTAGTTCTTCTAAACAAATAAACTCAGCAAATCTTGATGGTGAGGATCTGTCAATATTTCCAGGATGCTTTAGATTCTTATCTTTAACTCCCAGCAGCTATCTATCTTCCCAAATGTGGCTACTTTCGCTATTTAGCACCTGTCAAATCAAAGTCTCTTTTAAAAACTCCTTTCTTTCAAGAATGCTACTCCACACTCGTGAGGACCTAGCTCCATTTTTTGCTTTAAGGAAATTAGAATTCAAAAAATAGTCATTTTAAAATCCTAGCTAAAGAGTATCGGGATTCTGGATTAACTACCAGGACTATTTTGCAAGCAAAGCAAGGTTAAATAATTCAAATTCTCTAAAACCCATGCCCCTTACATCTTTGAGTGTCGGAAGATTCCTCTAGACTTTCCAATGAATACGTCTCTCATTTTCTGTAACACCCTAACCTGTATCCATCGCCAGATTAGGGTTAAAAGCGTTACCGGATAGATAAAAAAACTTTTACAGATATTTTAAATTATAATTCATCATTCACAATCCAAGTGTCCCTTTTATAGGTCAACGAGACCTTAATCATGCTTTAGAATAGGGTCGAGACTAAACCAAACGCATATAAGATTTCTCAAAAATTGAAAAACTTCTCTAAGTTTTTGAGGTCACACGCCCGTGTGGGCAGGCCATGTGCCTTCCATGGCTACTAGGCACACCCATGTGTCTTGGCCATGCCAAAACAGAGCTTGTATACTGAATTATCCACATGGCCACCAGACACGCTCGTGTGTCATGGCCGTGTACACTTAGGCTAGCTACTAACTTATTTACACGGCTACCAGGCACGCCCGTATGCCACAGCCATGTATGCAAAATAGGTCATTTGAAAGGAAAAAATGCCACCCACACTTGGGTCAACCCTACAAGCAATATACCAATTCATTTCATGCACAATTGACATCTAAAAACATGTCAAACTAACCAACAAGCTTTGCATCCAATCTCATTTCCAAACATGCCAATTTGAACAACTAAAGCACATATACATTCAAGCATAATTCATCTACATTTACCTTTCAAATGATCATTCCTTGACTCAAACATACTTACTCATAATGCATTCACATGCTTACCATAGCCTTGGCCATTTCATTAGCTACCAAACCATACCAAACCATGCATCATATATCATATTCACTCATGCATATTACCAACAATTATCTAGCCACATCTCATGGCTATTTATTCACATTTCAAACATAATCCAAAATGACTAGCTTATACATGCCATATTTAGCTATATACATATTTCAAAGGTACCAAAATGAGTTTGTGTAGTGTGATGACAATCCTCGACGGTCCCCGAGCCTTCAGTAGCTTTGACGATCTATAACAGAGTAAACACACACAAAGTAAGCTTTCTGCTTAGTAAGTCATATACACTTAGCATAAAAATGCACATAACCATATTGATACAATGACAATAATGGTTCTCATAGCAAATTCATCACATATATTCTTTGGCTCATTTGATTAGCCATATCTTACCACATTCTCCAACTTAAATATCATTTATACACATAGCTCATTTAATCATATATTCACATATCATTCCATCAATTCATTGGACATATTCATCGTAGTAAGTTCATTTAGACACTTACCTTTCATATACATTTAGTGTACAAATCAAACGTACTTGAAATGGATATACAATTCACGTAATTGTTTGTATCTCAAATTTGCCCGTTGAACTGTTTGAAACTAAATAGGATACTCAGAGTGCTCAGAATAGTCATACAATGCCAATGTCCTAGATGTGATCTTACATGTAATTAGATATCGATGCCACTGTCCCAGACAGGGTCTTACACAAATCATTCCGATGCCAATGTCCCAGACATGGTCTTACACGTAAATCTCATATCGATGCCAAAGTCCCAGACGTGGTCTTACATGAAATCTCGAATCAATGTCAATGTCCCAGATGTGGTCTTACATAACATCACATAACAAACACCTATGTCATGACATATACTATCCTATCTATCCCTAGGTTCAAACGGGACTTCTCAGACATTATCAACTTGTCAACTTATTCGTAACTCGTATTTCACATACATTCCATCTCAATGGATATTCATATTCATTCAAATTACATATATACACAAATACTTCAATGTAAATACATTTATTTGTATATTGACTTACCTCGAATTCGATTAACGGAAATGGATACGGCTACTCGATTACTTTTGATTTTTCGCGATCTAAGTCCATTTTCTTCGGTTCTTGATCTATAAATATACAGATTTAATTGATCCATTCATCAAATCATTCAATTAGATCCAAGGACATATATTTAGGGTAATTTTCTATTTAGCCCTCACATTTTCACATTTGGACAATTTAGTCCCTAATTCACAAATTCACAAATTATACATAATTTCAATACACCCATGCTTAGCCGGGTGTTCAAGCATCTCATACAAGTCCATACATTTCATTTATTTCACAATTCAGGTCCTTCAAATTATTATTTTCACAAATTTAGCCCTAATTAGCTCAATTCATCAAAAATTCAAGAATAAAACATGTTCATTAAACACATATCTTTCATTTAACACCAATACTCATCACAAAGCTCACCATTTCATCAATGGCACATATCATAAACATCATCAATTCTTCAAATTACAACATGAGTTTTATAGTATAAGAAGCAACGATTACAAAAACATAAAAATTATGAAAAATCGAAGAAAAACATACCTTAATCTAGCCCAAGTATGTGCCGAATGTAAAAAGAGTTCAAACCCTTCTTCTTTACTCTTATTTTCGGTCATGAAGCATAAAGATGATAGCATTTTAGCCTTAGTTTTTGTTTAATCATCTTTTATTTATCAAATTATTAATTTACCCTTCCATATATCAAATAAGACAAAATAACACAATGGTCATTATGTCATTTAGTCAACCATTATCTTATGAATGGATTTATAACAACATAAGGCCTCCACCTTAAAAAGCCACAACACATTGGCACTTTAACAATTAGCATGCAAATTTTTGCATTTAATGCAATCTAACCCTTTTTCTCAAATTAAACACACAAATAATCAAATTTTTATACGAGGCTTTCACACATACTTAGTCACATATCAAAGACACAGAAAATAATATTAAAATATTTTCTAACTCGGATTTATGGTCTTGAAACCACTGTTCCGACAAGGGTCTAAACTGGACTGTTACATTTTCCTTCTGCCCCTACCAAAAACCAGCCAAGGCTGAATTCATTTCCACGCATATTTTTTTAGGAAATTTGAAACAAAACATTATATATATTGGTTCAACGAATAATACCGCTTTGATAAGAACTTCCTTCCCGCCGTAAAGATAATATTTGCTACTTCCAGTCTTTAAGTTTGGTAGACCTTATCTTCGATATGCCTCAAAGCTAAAGTCTTCAAAAGCCCCCACAAAGAAGGGACACCCAAGTAGACGCCCAAATTAGTTGCCACCGTTATATTAGTCTCTTCATGAATCAACCTTTTAATATCTTCGGGAATATTCACACTGAAAACTTTGCTTGATTTATCATAGTTGACCCTTTTGTCCAAAAGCTGCACAATATTCTTGAATCAAGTTAATCATTCTCCTACAATCTAACGAATTAGCTTCCAAAAAGAATTAGAATCATCCGCGAATAACAAATGTAACACTATTGGACAATAACTATTAAGGCTACTCCTAGAAATAAAACTAGACTACTCTATTAATAATTATACGACAGAGGACATCCACACACAAAAAAAAAAAAAAGAGATAAGGTGATAGAGGGTCACCTTGCCTCAGACCTATAGATTGGTAGTTTTTTTTCTAGATTTACTATTAATAAGCAAAGTATAAGAAACATTCCTCACACACTTCATTAACAATCAATCCATGTTAAAGCAAATCCCCCCTTTTTTTAAATAGCTTCCAAAAATCATCACTCTATCTTGTTATATGCTTTATTCATGTCGAGCTTCCAAGTAGCCTCACACTTTTTACCCCTCTTCTCCAAATTCAAACGATAGAAACCTCTTGAGCAATTAAGATGTTATCATGTATTTTTCTACCAACCACAAAAGCACTTTTATTATTCATAATCACTACCTCTAGAGCTTCTTTCAATATATTCACCATGATCTTCGATATGATTTTATGGGCAAAATTTCAAAGACTAATTGGTCTAAATTATATAATTAATTGAAAATATTTAGTATTCAGAATTAAAATTATCTCAATCTCATTTAAACCCATCGAAATTTCCCTTCCTAAAAAAAAAAAAAATCTCGTAATAGCTTCCAAAACATCCTTTTAATAATTTCCAAATAGTTATGATAAAAATCCCATTAAAATCATTGGCGAAAAAGAGATTAATTTAATTATTTTGTATGTTTAACTTGTACAATATAAGTAAAGTCTTGTAATTTATCTCCAAATTCTCTCAACACAATTTTGACCCTTATTTATAATCTCTTTGTATCTAATAGGATATCCAATTTAAATTTTATATAATTCTTTAAACATTTAAAGTATTTTCATTCGATTAAATTTTTTTGTTGGAGTATTAAATATTAGTCTTACAACCATAAGGCATGAACTATTCTAAACAACCCTTAAAATGATATGGAAATTTTATTGATGTTGTTTTTTTGTCATTTTAGCTTTTTAGATTTCAAATTGGATAATAAATTATATATTTATTTATTTGAATCTCTCTTAAATTTATTAATCTTAATTTTTATACAGGAAATATAATCAGTGTGGAAATGAAAGAGTTAGGAGAGAACATGGTTAAACATTGTGCAGGGCTTCCATTAGCCATTGTGGTATTAGGAGGAATTTTGGCTACAAAGAATAATTCATTAGATGAATGGCGAAAGATATCTGACAATGTGAAATCATACTTGATTAGAGGCAAAAATCAAGGAGCAGAGGATGTGTTAGAATTAAGTTATGATGATTTGCCTCCCTATCTAAGACCATGTTTCCTCTATCTAAGCCATTTTTTGGAGGATTATACGATAGATGTGGATAGATTGATTCAATTATGGGTTGCTGAAGGTATTGTGTCATCAAAGAAAGAAGAAAGAGACGGTGGGGAAATTGCGGAAGATGTGGCGGAATCTTATTTAATGGAGCTTGTGGAAAGGTGCATGATTCAAGTACGAGAAAGAGATGTGGCAACCTTAAAGGTCAAAACGATTCAGATGCATGATCTGATGAGAGATCTTTGCTTATCAAAGGCAAAACAAGAAAACTTTGTCTTCATTGTTGATCGATCGAATGCATCTTCATTATCTATGATTCGAAAGGTTCGTAGGGTTTCTGTGCATGAGTTTTTTTTCATACAATACATTAAAAATCCAAATATTCGCTCACTTTTATTCTTCAATGACTTCTTTCCGTTGGAGGCATTACAAAATTCTACACCCTTGAAAGTGTGGAATTACATTGAAGAACATGGAGGTGAAATTTGGAATCCACTGTATTGTATTCTTGCGACTCCGGTAGGTTGTTACAGTCTTCTTAAACCTTGGGGAATTTGGAGATACATATTGAACAACTTCAAATTGCTAAGAGTCCTAAATTATGAGCTAGGATCTTCTAATTTTGCAGGGTTTAAGTTACCCAGTGATATAGGTAATCTCATCCATTTAAGATTCTTGAGTCTGAAGGATCTTATGTTCATATGGAAAAAGTTGCCATTATCTCTAGGCAACTTAAGGTGCTTGCAAACCTTGGATTTAAGAGTTAATAATGACAGAATTCATGTACCTAATGTGATATGGAGGATGGAGCAACTAAGACATTTATATCTCCCTGACAAATGTAAAAGTAGAACTAAGTTGAAGTTGGGTACTTTGAGAAAACTCCTAACACTTGTGAACTTCAACACCAAGAATTGTTATCTAAAGGATCTTATCAACATGACATATCTTAGAGAGTTGCTGATAAAAGGGCCCTTCAATATTGAAAATTTCAATGAGGAGGAGTTGGGCGAGAGTCCACCCATAATCGGAAGTAAATATTTTCGTTCCTTATTTATTTTTACCCGTTCAATAGATCCAAGACATTTTGCCCACCTCCTTTCAAGTTGTACAAGTATTTGCAAGTTGAGTATAGAGGCAGCCATGAGGGAGTTACCAGAGTATCACTACTTCTCTTCACATCTCGCTTACATACGGTTGGACAGTTGCCTGCTTGAGGAAGATCCAATACCAACACTAGAGAAGCTGCCTAACTTAAGGATTCTTGAATTAGAAAAAAGTTTCAAAAGAAAGGAAATGTTTTGCTCTACACAGGGTTTTCCTCGACTTGAGTCTCTAAGTCTTTGGCAGCTATTCAATTTAGAGGAGTGGAAGGTGGATGAAGGAGCCATGCCTTCTCTTCAGCGATTGGAGATTCGGTACTGCCGTGACTTGAAGATGCTTCCAGAGGGATTGAGGTTCATTACAACCCTCAAAGAACTGAAGATTGAAGAAATGCCAAAGGCATTCAAAGATAAATTGGAGGAAGGGGGAGAAGATTTCTACAAAGTCAAACATGTTCCTTCTATCATATTCCGAGGATGTGACTGGTTGATTGAATGGTAATTGAGAGGTAATTTCATAACCTTTAGTTTAGGAAATGATTCCTACTTTGTTTGCTTCTTATATATCTTTCGTTTTTGACAATGTCTCACATTCTCACTACACACCAGTGAATAATTACATTTATTAAAAGTCAAAGGAAGTCAAACATTGATATTTTTAGTTTAATTGCTTTTCAGGTAAAGACGCCATTTTTGGATTAGAAAGGTACCAAACCCCTCCTCCATTTCAATTTCCTTCTATCTAATTTAATTACACATTCATTTTTGTCTTTTAAAACATAAAATTGCAGATAAGGAGACGTCACTGACCATTGTTCCCACATAGCTTTGGTTTCCGCTGACCATTCCTATATTTATTTGTTAGCTTTGCTTTCTCTTTTTTTTCTTTTCCCTACTTAAGTCTGCTCGAGTTTTTCTCTTTTTCTTTATCATGTACTTATTGTAATATTGGAAGCCGAGGCAGGACCATGCTTTTCTACTGTAAAATTCTTCACTTTATTGTCTATGGTCATTACTACTCTTCAGTTTCCTTAAATATAAGTGTTTGATATATATTTGAATATAGATATAAGAGAATATAATCTTTTAATATATACATATTTTATAAAAAATTGAACATATGTATGTTGGACAAATTTCCTGTTTTAACATATTTCCTCATTTTATGCAAGTCGATTGGTATTCAACATAATATTTTCAATTGTTCGGAATGCTAATCCTTAATTCAGTAATCTTTGTTGCAATATCAAGTTCAATGATTACACTTCATCCCAAAACTCTCAAAGCAAAAAAATAGTAAAAACCGAATCTTACCAACTAATAACAAATCAATACATATAATCCACAATATCTTTATCTTTAAAATTGAATAGGATAAACCAAATCACACAGAAAATAAATGAGTCAAGCAAAAAGAAAGAAAGAAGATCCAATTGGATTTTTTTATCAACATTTGATGGTTTAGTAAGCTAAGCTTTATAAAAGGAAAAGGAATCTAAGGAAATCAAAGATCCCAAATTCGAGATTTAACTGAGTTGGTTTGCCGTGTTCTCATTCTTTGGAACATTTGCTTTTATATCTACCAACAATATCTTGATGATAATAAGCTTAAAAATAAAGAATTATTCAAGGAATCAAAGATTCCAAATCCATGCTTAGGTTAATAGATTGAAAATTTAGGATCCATTTAATTAATTCAAATGATATTTACTCAATAAATCTAAAGTTTAAACCCCGCAGTTCTAACCTATTTCATAAAATCAAATTATCTTATTTCAATTGTCTTGAAATTTTAGTTTAGAACTTTTTTTTTTTAAAATTTGTTTCTTATTTCATTTGACTTCACTTTTTTTATTTTTCTTTGAAAAAGTTTTAAATATATATATGATTTCAAATTTATGTGCCTTAATATGAAATTAGTTATATTGTAATAAAATTTTAATTTGACATGTTTAATTTTTTACTTAAACTCGAACAATTTCACTTGATTCGACTCGAATTGAATTTAATTCCACTCAACTCGATTTGAAAAAAATTTCAAATCGAGTTAGGATGATAAGATAAGACTCGTCAACTGATTAACTTGAAACATTTTCATATGGTTCAATCGAACGCTCACCCTAATTTTGGGTGATCAAAGGCAAAGAAAATGTTAGCAATTGAGCAAACAAGAATTTAGATATTCCAATTACATTCAAGCACTTGACAAATCCTTTCCGCAATGGCTTTAACATTCATTCTAGGACCTTCATCAAAAATCGACCATTTCTTACAACTAAGCTTGTAACATCCCTAACCCGTATCCGTCACCGGAATAGAGTTATGAGGTATTACAGATCAATACATAACAAACAAAATCCATTCTCATACATCATTCAATTGCAATCATATTGTCCCTTATAAGGGCCTACGAGGCCTTAAACATGTTTTAGAAGTGGTTCGGGACTAAACCGATATCATACTAAAATTTTAGAAAAACTTAAAATTTTTTATTCATACAAGGGTCACACGCCCGTGTGTGTCACACCCCAAACCCGGCCCAGATGTTACGGCCGAATCTGGCGTGTCACATCAAAGTTTTTTTCGAAATCAAAGTTTGTTGGGAGAAATCGTGTGGGTTAAAATCCATTTAGTTTTTATTTCTTGGGAAACAATTGGTAAGTTATAAAAACCAACACTTAGAAAAACGATTACCCTGTTTGTTACTGTTGGTTTAAATTCGCGGAAGCTACTCTATTACGATTATCTTGAAGTTGAAAATATGTGTTTGCCATGTAAAACAGTTATTAGTTGTGAAAACTTGTTGGTATCCGTTTAGACAGTTCAAAATAAGAAGTTAAAAACCCAATTAAAAGAAATTAGAAAATACCATAAGCCTTATTACAAAAATAACAACCCAATGTAAAATATTTAAATAACTACGTTTAATCAAACAACCTCAATCATGTGGCCACCTCCAAGTCCCTTGCGACTCCAAATCGTTTAAGGCTGGGGATTACTTGTACAGTTAAAAGAAAAGGGTGAGTTACGAGAACTCAGTGTGTAATCCCCTTATCACTCAATTAGTAATACATGCAGTAATAGTCTGGGCCTAGCCCTATTCAATAACTGTACAGTGTGGGCCTTAGCCCAAAATAGTATCAGAATCAGAAACAAAATACATGTGGCCCTAAGCCCAATACAGTGACAGTATCAGTAACAAAAATGCAACAATGTGTAACAGCCCAATTTTGGGCTTAGTCAGAATAGTGGTTTCGAGACCACAAACCCAAAGTAAAAATATTTAATTTATGATTGTTTTGGAGTCTATGATATTGTTAAGTAATTTTTATCGATAAAGTGCCCAATTTTATTATTGGGATTAAATTGCAATAAGTTGAAAAATATGAGGTCCTAGAAGCTTTAAGTATGAAATAGCTTGGATTATCAATTTGAGGTCTATAATGTGATTGAATTGTTGTGTGGAAATTTCGTTGAGAAATTTTATCGAAAAAGTGTTTAATTTGGTTAGTAGGATTAAATTGTTATAGGTGCAAAGTGTATGTTCCAGATGATAAAGGGTGTAATTGTGATGGGTTTTTAAAGTGAAGGTCCTTATGAAGAAATTAGTCCACTTATAAGTTGATGGAAGATATTTGTTTGGTATTTTTGAAGTTAGTTGAAAAGAAAAAGGGCAAATTTGGAAGTTAAGTTAAATGGTATAATAAGACAAAAATAGTAATAAAAAAATAAAAAATAAAACACCATTCTTTTCTTCTTCTCCAGCCGAATGTGAGAAGAAAAAATGGCAGCCATGGATGAGCTCCATTCGGCCAAGCTTCTATGGCTTATATAGGTACGGTTTTTGTCCCGTTTTTAATGATTTTCATATTTTTGAGATCCTCAAAGCTTAATTTGCCTATTTCTACCATTAATTTGAAGTGTAATCAAAATTTAAAAAAATATACCCATGCTAGATAAGCATGTATTTTGATATCTAATGGTAGAATTGGCTGTTTGAGGTTAGGAAAATGATGTTTGCTAAATGATTTTCGGTGAAAACGAGTAAAACGAGCTAATTAGTAAAAGTTATTATTGTTCATAAGTGTATGTTAGAGTAAGAATTTGATGTTGTCATAGAAGGGAAAAATGATCAGCATGTTATATAACATATGAATAAGGGCTGAAGTTTAATTTTCGAGAATAGGGGCAAAATATAAATATGTAAAAGTTTAGGGGCAAAATTATAATTTTTCAAAAGTTGGGTTAGGGACTGTTTTGAATAGTATATTAATTAAATAAGTGAAATGTGATGTTTTAGACCCCGAAAAACAAGATTTGGAGCTAGAACGGGAGGAAAATTGAAAATTGAGAAAGTTGGTAAAATGGTTGTTTTGGTATCGAGGTAAGTTCATATGTTTAATAAGCATTTAGTTATGCATATTTGAATGATAATTTGATAGTTTGGCCGTAAATACTTTAGTATTGAGTTTCGATATAATGATTAATGTTCGATAATAATTCGATATTGGAAAGAGAACTTGTATAATTTATATGTAAGACCATATTTTGTATTATGGCTTTGTATGATAACAAGAAAGTATTGACTAGCATAGTTTCTTGAGAATAAGTTAAGTTAAAGATATGATGAGATTGAGAATGTAAGTATGTAAGTTGAGTATCATTTTATTATTATGCAATTATTGTTATTAGTATTGTTATTATTGAGTTATGCGATTAACCTTGAGAATTTGAGCAAGTATGTTTCAATATGACTTGACAACGCATTGATATCTCAAAGTCTATGGCTATACCATGCCAATTAAGGAAGAATTGACAAAAAAATCCATGTTTATAACATGGCATTTAAGGAGGAATTGACGGTTAAGGATACCATGTGAGACCATGTCAAGTCATGGCATTGGTAAGGCAAGGATCCCATGTAAGACCATGTCAAGACATGGCATCAGCATTAATTAAGGACTCCATGTAAGACCACATCAAGATGTGGCATTGGCACTAAGATAAGGATATCATGTAAGACCATGCCAAGGCATGGCATTAATAAGTTCTATAAGGCAAGGAAATCATGTAAGACCATGTCAAGACATGGCATTGATAAGTTACTATAAGGCAAAGGTCCCATATAAGACCATGCCAAGGCATGGCATTGGTGAGTTCATAAGGTAAGGATACCACGTAAGACCATGTCAAGACATGGCAATGGTAAGTTCAAAAAGGAAAAGGTTACTGAGTAATCCAAAGAGTAAGTCAACGAAATGACAAGGTGAAAACATGAAGAAAGAGTACAGGTATGCATTTAAGGCTTATTTAATATTGAGATTGTAAGTAATTGAGATTATCAAGTATTAAGTAAGTGATAAGTGTAGGTATATGCATGTGTAACGCATAAGCAACATGCTCGATATGTAATCGAAAATTGGAAAGATTGTTATAGGTAAGTAATGAATACAACTAAAGTGAGAGAGCAAAAATTTACAATAAAACTGTTTGGACAGCAGCAGTAACATGAATTTGAAAAATCACCAAAAATAATAAAAATTTAATTATAAGTTGGATGAGATATTTATTTAAAGCTTATTGAGTCTATTTTCATAAAAAAGAAACAGAGCAAGAAAAAGATTTTTTTTTATTTTGAGATATTTAAATTCTTGTGAAACTGGTTCAGAATGATTATGTGATCCCCTCTTCTGAATTGGAAAAATCATTATAAATTGTACAAAAATAATTATGGGGCATGGTTTATATTATTAGAATCCGTAGTGAGTCTATATTTTTATGGAGCAAACGAAAACATTATTTTAACTCTGTACAATGAGATATCCGAGATTTTGTGAAGAGAGGGTAGAACTGTCAAATAGTGAAACAGGGGAAACTGTAATGAATAAACTGTACTAATTGGCTAAGCCAAAAATTCTAGAAATTTTATAGTGTGAATATATGTGAGTTTAGTTTCAGAGAAAATTAACGGTTCTTCATTTGGAGCTCTGTAGCTCCAAAAATAAATAATTTAGTAACAGTGACTCAAGTAGATAGATTAATGTAAACATGAGTAATAAGGTGTAAGCATGTGATATAATGATTATACCATCTTAAGAAATTATTGTGAGGATTTATCCATACAAGTTTATTAATTTCTTATTATTTGCATATTAAGTTACTAAGATTTATGCTTACTTTCCCTCTCTTTTCCCTTGCCTTGCAGTGTAGCCAAGTTAGCTCGGGGATTGGTGGACGTCGGAGATTCGCTCACACTATCTATTGGAACACTTAGTATATCTAGATACGTTAATTTTTAGGTTATGGCATGTATAGTAGGCTTGGTCATTTTTTCATATATGTCATTTTTTTTTTGGCCTAAAATGTTGGCCTTTATTTAACAAATGTTCATTTTGATTAAGGCTATTTGGAGATGGCTAATATTGATGGTTGTTATACGCCTATGATGTGATTTTACATGTTCAAAATTTTTTAAGTCCGGTAACGCCTCATTCCCTGTTTTGGTACTAGATATGGGTAAGGGGTATTACATTTAGTGGTATCAGAGCAAGAGTTTAGTCGGTTCTCTGACTACCATAGTGAGTGTGAGAGTCTAGCTATACATGCCATAATGAGCTGTGATAGTGTGACGACTCCCGACCCTAATGTAAATTATTTTATTAGACAGATATGCATTTCAACCGAGCTAAATTTGATAGTGTAAACAGTGTGTTTATAATGAGTTAAGACTCGTAAAAAGTAAGAATAATAGTTTATGATATTTATGTGATGATAAATAAATTGTGGATAAGAATTTCTTTTGAAATATGAAAGATGAGATGATGAAAAGTTTATACTATGATAAGTGTTCATGTTTGATTGGCATTTGTATGATGCTATGAGTATAACTTGTGAAATTAAGTGAATGTTATAAGTAATTTTACTCGAGATTTATGAATGAAAGTATAAGTGCATTTGTTTGAATAAGATGATAGAAGGTTGTGTAAAATGAGTATGCATGTTAAGTTACTTGAAACAAATATATATATATATATATATAGATAAGTGTTAAGTTATATGCATGAGTATATAAGAGGCAAGTCAGAGGCGTTACATTCCAATAAGGTATGTTATAAAGAAATTTTATGAAATTTAGACCGAATGGGTTTACAAGTGGAAGACTAAAGAGTTGAGTTGTAGATTAACTGACAACGTGATCAGAGTTGAGAATGGTTTAGTAAATGAACACAGTTGCAGAAAAGATGTCAGATTAATATGAGGATCATTCGTATTCCGAAATATTATAGTTGAAGAAAGGTCAGGCTCAGCTAATTAACCTATCCAGGTATGAGGCCTAAAGTATGTGATTGATGGAATTTATTTTGAATTTATTTCTGTTTGCAATTGGAATAATATCATATTAGTAAAGATAGAATTAGTTAGTGCAATCATGATCAAGATGTATTAGTGACTGAATGCAGTGTTTATGGTTGAATAATTACAGTAATCTCTTCCGTGTTTATGGTTGAATAATTACAGTAATCTCTTCCGAATATTATATGTCCATTTACTCTCAGAGGTATATATATTTGCAAGATTTCAAATGAAGTTCCTATAGTATGAGAATGTCAACTAAATTTACAGGTAGATGAAAACATTGTAGTCTATTTGAACTGTGATCGAAATTGATCTATCCTTTCTAATTTTCTGCATCATGCACAGATAGAAAGTTGACAGTAAGGTTCGTATGATGTTAGCGTCTTGTTTTACTAGCTATTGCTCAATGAAAATAAAGGAAGATTGTGAGGCTTTTGTTAAGATTATTTTCAATACTTATAAGTATTTTCTGTGTAGCTCCATGTTCTGAAATTTTGTTATTTTTGTTTCTTTAATAAATTATTATCAAAGTATCAGCCATGAGATATCAGTAGGAAATGTTCTATTAAGGAAAATGATTTCTTCTTATTATTAAAATACTTATGATGATTATAAGTTTTGGCTTGATGGCGAGACTACTTTGATACAGTTACCAGAGGTATAAAGATTGTGCTTTTGTATTGGTTGTTATGAAATTTGTGTTTAAATTTCTCCAATGATCGTGAGAAGTTAGTCTTTTTATGGCACTATGATTTGTAAGCTGTATGAGTATTGTGGCATCAGTATAGTTAAGTGCTTCGATGAGTAACAGTTGAAGTAAATTCTATTATAAGTTTAACCTTTCTCTAGATTTGAGAAGAAATTGAAGTTGGCAAAGTGTGAATGATAGGAAGTTCAACTTAGACACTGTATTGGTTTTCACTTTTCAAATGATCTTGATACATATATCAATGAGTTAGAGATGAATGTTATGATGTCTAGCATGTTGATAATTATCTGCTTATTTGAGAAGTACGAGAGATGGATGATACTCCGAGGCAGTTACACTAGTAAGAGTATGAAATGTTATGTACCAGATTTTGAACCTGATGTCTGAACTTTTAATGGGTTAGAGTTGATCTTCAAGTATCTCAGAAGCTATTACAGTCAATATTGATATCTGTGCGAAAATGTGATGGTTTTTCGAGAAAATCTGAACTGAGGCTATTACTAAAAAAAAAGAGTAAATGTTATCGGAGTTATTTATTCTGAGGCTGTTAGATTATACAAAGTGCAAATTTTCATTGTTCGTGATTGGAAACAAAAATTTGTATTGTGATTTCAGAAGAAAGCTATAGTAAGTCTTGAGTATGAGATTGTTAAATATTATTGTATGTCACCTTTGTACTGATAGTTATATAGAGAAAGTGATCCAGATTCTCAGAAAGGTATGTATGTTATCGTGTCTTAAATATTGAAAGCAATTGAGGAAAATGAACTCATGGGGTAAAATTGAGCTAAAAGACTAGAAAAAAAAGTGTAAGTGAAGATTGATTTTAGAGATCAAATGCAGATTATCAGGAATTGTATACAGAACTGAAAGGTAAGAGTATTGAACTTAGTTGAGTGTCAAGTGCTTCTGAAAGCATTTCATTAACAGAGAATTTCCATCTGGATGAGTAAAGATAGGTGAGTTGTAGTTCATTGAAGAGTATGAGATTATTGATAGAATAAGGCCAGTTACTTATTAGTGGGATTTTCAGTCAGAATTTAAGAAGATCAGTAATATGATTTTTATGTTCATGAAAAGAAAGTACAGTTCTGAATCTTAGTTTAAGAAGTAAGATGTTGAAGATACCGAGACTATATGAGGAGTTGAAAGTGACTTGTGAAATTAGACCTAAATCCATTAACTGGTGAGATTTTTGGGGACGAAAATCCATAAGGGGGAGAGTTGTAACAGCCCGATTTTGGGCTTAGTCGGAATAGTGGTTTCGAGACCACAAACCCGAAGTAAAAATATTTAATTTATGATTGTTTTGGAGTCTATGATATGTGGGGTGATGGTGTGCAAATTTTGTTAAGTAATTTTTATCGATAAAGTGACCAATTTTATTATTGGGATTAAATTGCAATAAGTTGAAAAATATAAGGTCCTAGAAGCTTTAAGTATGAAATAGCTTGGATTATCAATTTGAGGTCTATAATGTGATTGAATTGTTGTGTGGAAATTTCGTTGAGAAATTTTATCAAAAAAGTGTTTAATTTGGTTAGTAGGATTAAATTGTTATAGGTGCGAAGTGTATGTTCCAGATGATAAAGGGTGTAATTGTGATGGGTTTTTAAAGTGAAGGTCCTTATGAAGAAATTAGTCCACTTATAAGTTTATGGAAGATACTTGTTTGGTATTTTTGAAGTTAGTTGAAAAGAAAAAGGGCAAATTTGGAAGTTAAGTTAAATGGTATAATAAGACAAAAATAGTAATAAAAAAATAAAAAATAAAACACCATTCTTTTCTTCTTCTCTAGCCGAATGTGAGAAGAAAAAATGGCAGCCATGGATGAGGTCCATTCGGCCAAGCTTCTATGGCTTATATAGGTACGGTTTTTGTCCCGTTTTTAATGATTTTCATATTTTTGAGATCCTCAAAGCTTAACTTGTCTATTTCTACCATTAATTTGAAGTGTAATCAAAGTTTTAAAAAATATACCCAAGCATGTATTTTGATATCGAATGGTAGAATATGGATGTTTGAGGTTAGGAGAACGATGTTTGCTAAATGATTTTCAGTGAAAACGAGTAAAACGAGCTAATTAGTAAAAGTTATTATTGTTCATAAGTGTATGTTAGAGTAAGAATTTGATGTTGCCATAGAAGGGAAAAAATATCAGCATGTTATATAACATATGAATAAGGGCTAAAGTTTAATTTTCGAGAATTGGGGCAAATGTATAAATATGTAAAAGTTTAGGGGCAAAATTGTAATTTTGCAAAAGTTAGGTTAGGGACTATTTTGAATAGTACATTAATTAAATAAGTGAAATGTGATGTTTTAGACCCCGAAAAACAAGATTTGGAGCTAGAACGGGAGGAAAATCAAAAATCGAGAAAGTTGGTAAAATGGTTGTTTTGGTATCGAGGTAAGTTCATATGTTTAATAAGCATTTAGTTATGCATATTTGAATGACAAATTGATATTTTGGCCGTAAATACTTTAGTATTGAGTTTTAGATATAATGATTAATGTTCGATAATAATTCAATATTAGAAAGAGAACTTGTATAATTTATATGTAAGACCATATTTTGTATTATGGCTTTGTATGATAACAAGAAAGTATTGACTAGCATAGTTTGAT
Organism: Gossypium rotundifolium; assembly: GCA_025506655.1. NCBI lineage: Eukaryota > Viridiplantae > Streptophyta > Magnoliopsida > Malvales > Malvaceae > Gossypium > Gossypium rotundifolium. The sequence goes on along the minus strand of CP106732.1, from coordinate 4,816,496 downwards.
GAGAATAAGTTAAGTTGAAGATATGATGAGATTGAGAATGTAAGTATGTAAGTTGAGTGTCATTTTATTATTATGCAATTATTGTTATTAGTATTGTTATTATTGAGTTATGCGATTAACCTTGAGAATTTGAGCAAGTATGTTTCAGCTATGACTTGACAAGGCATTGATATCTCAAAGTCTATGGCTATACCATGCCAATTAAGGAAGAATTGACGGAAAAGTCCATGTTCATAACATGGCATTTAAGGAGGAATTGACGGTTAAGGATACCATGTAAGACCATGTCAAGACATGGCATTGGTAAGGCAAGGATCTAGTGTAAGACCATGTCAAAACATGGTATCGGCATTGATTAAGGACTCCATGTAAGACCACATCAAGATGCGGCATTGGCACTAAGATAAGGATATCATGTAAGACCATGCCGAGGCATGGCATTAATAAGTTCTATAAGGCAAGGAAATCATGTAAGACCATGTCAAGACATGGCATTGATAAGTTACTGTAAGGCAAAGGTCCCATGTAGGACCATACCAAGGCATGGCATTGGTGAGATCATAAGGCAAGGATACCACGTAAGACCATGTCAAGACATGGCAATGGTAAGTTCAAAAAGGAAAAGGTTCCCGAGTAATCCAAAGAGTAAGTCAACGAAATGACAATGTGAAAACATGAAGAAAGAGTACATGTATGCATTTAAGGCTTATTTAATATTGAGATTGTAAGTAATTGAGATTATCAAGTATTAAGTAAGTGATAAGTGTAGGTATATGTATGTGTAACGCATGAGCAATATGCTCGATATGTAATCGGAAATTGGAAAGATTGTTATAGCTAAGTAATGAATACAACTAAAGTGAGAGAGCAAAATTTACAATAAAACTGTTTGTCAGCAGCAGTAACGTGAATTTGAAAAATCACCAAAAATAGTAGAAATTTAATTATAAGTTGGATGAGATATTTATTTAAAGCTTATTGAGTCTATTTTCATATAAAAGAAACATAGCAGGAAAAAGATTTGTTTATTTTGATATATTTAAATTCTTGTGAAACTGGTTCAGAATGATTGCGTGATCCCTCTTCTGACTTGGAAAAATAATTATAAATTGTACAAAAATAATTATGGGGAATGGTTTATATTATTAGAATCCTTAGTGAGCATATATTTTTATGGAGCAAATTAAAACATTATATTAATTCTGTACAATGAGATATCTGAGATTTTGTGAAGAGAGGGCAGAACTGTCAAACAGTGAAATAGGGGAAACTTTAATAAATAAACTGTTCTAATTGGCTAAGCTAAAAATTCTGGAAATTTTACAGTGTGAATATATGTGAGTTTAGTTTCAGGGAAAATTAACGATTCTTCATTTGGAGCTCTGTAGCTCCAAAAATAAATAATTTAGTGACAGTGACTCAAGTAGACAGATTAATGTGAATATGAGTAATAAGGTGTAAACATGAGATATAATGATTATATCATCTTAAGAAATTATTGTGAGGATTTATCCATACAAGTTTACTAATTTCTTATTATTTGCATATGAACTTACTAAGCATTTATGCTTACTTTCCCTCTCTTTTCCCTTGCCTTGTAGTGTAGCCAAGTTAGCTCAGGGATTGGTGGACGTCGGAGATTCGCTCACACTATCTATTGGAACACTTAGTATATCTAGATACGTTAATTTTTAGGTTATGGCATGTATAGTAGGCTTGGTCATTTTGTCATATATGTCATTTTTTTATGGCCTAAAATGTTGGCCTTTATTTAACAAATGTTCATTTTGATTAAGGCTATTTGAAGATGGCTAATATTGATGGTTGTTATACGCCTATGATGTGATTTTACATGTTCAAAATTTTTTTAAGTCCCAGAACGCCTCCCTCCCTGCTTTTTGTACTAGATACGGGTAAGGGTGTTACACATTGTAATCATGCAACCCATCCCAATCCAACCAACACACCATGTGGGGATAAAATCAACCCACCCAGCCATCACACCAATATTAGCATCGGTTGCAGCACTAATTAGTATCGTAGTAAAGCTGCTAGTAATAAACGGAATGGCACAATGCCATGAGTACAGTAATATGATTGGCACAAAGCCATTGGTAGTAGTAATATGATCGGTACAGAGCCATCAGTAATGGTAATATGATCGTCACAAAGCCATCAGTAACGATAATATGATCGGCACAAATCCATCAATAATGATAATATGATTGGCACACAGCCATCAGTAGCATCGCAGTAAAGCTGCTAGTAACGGTATCGCAACAAAGCTGCCAGTAACAATATATGTGTCAAAACCACCAGTAACAGTGATTGTGGCAGAGCCAGCAGTAACAGTACTTCCTCCATAATAGTATCTTAACCCTATGCAGTATGTCGTGTATGCAAAATGCCATGCATAGAATCAGTCATCCAAATCACAGACAAATCAGTCATTTAAATCACAGACAGATTAGTCATTTACGTCACAGACAAATCAATCATTTACATTGCAAACAAATCAATCATTTACCATTAAGAGGCAAAATAGTCATTTTACCCTTTGAGGTATATCGGTCAATTCACCTAACAGAGGTATTACAGTCATTTCACCTACTAGGGCTTCACGATCATTTTACCCTACAGGGGTATTATGATCCTTTTACCCTACAGAGGCATTACGGTCATTCTACCCTACATGGGCATCACGGTCATTCTACCCTACAGGGGCATTATAGACATTTTACCCTACAGGGGCATTACGGTCATTCTACCCTACAGCGGCATTACGGTCATTCTACCCTACAAGGGTATTACGGTTATTTTACCCTACAGGGGTATTACAGTCATTCTACCTTACAGGGGTATTATAGTCATTCTACCCTATAGGGGCATTACAGTCATTTTACCCTATAGGGGTATTACGGTTATTTTACCCTATAGGGTATTACGGTCATTTTAACTTAAAGGGCATTACAGTCATTTTACCCCATAGGGGTATTGCAGTCATTTGACCATACAAGGGTATTACAGTCATTTTACCCTACAAGGCATTACGGTCATTTTACCCTACAAGGGTACTACGGTTATTTTACACTATAGGGGTATTACGATTATTTTACCCTACAAGGGTATTATAGTCATTTTACCCTATAGGGCATTATAGTCATTTTACCCTACCTTGGGGTCTCAGTACGGTTAACGACCTTTCCAAAGGCCAATAGTAGCATTGAGCGACACAGATAATCCATTTGGTTAAAACAGTGTAAATGGGCTCAAAGCCCAACATTCGGCCCAAATTTAATCACGGCTATGCGAACTTCATAGCCCAATCTAGTTTCTGCCATTTTTCGTAAATTTTATCTGTGTGAGGCCACGAGCCCATTGGGCCCATACGGCCCATTTTGGCCCAACGAGGCCCGTAGCAGCCCAAGTGCACAAGAACACTCGTGGTGGCCTCTTCAGTCTGCCGCCCACGGTTGTGGGCTTGGTTTTTCCACACGAGCAATCGCATGCTCGTGAGGCCTCAAATGCTGAAGTTTCGACTTTTTGACTTTTGCCGATTCATAGCGAAGAAAATGCGATTACACACCTTTTTACGGAGTCGTTCCAAGATCTACAAGCACCCAAACTTGTTTGAATGAGGGTGACCTTAATCCCTCAACGATCACTGTTCAAAAACGATCACACGCCTTTGCTACCTTCCTAATGTACTGTCAAGAATCGATTAGTAAGTGGTAGGGCCTATTCGGCCAACCCCCAAAAACATGAGGTAACCTTATTACCTTATCGGATGCTTGAGAACGAAAGTGTTACTCCTCCAAATCGTTCACACTTTACCACTTCTCGAGGAAGACCCTAGAATCACAATGAGTGCAGTACATGAAGAATGAAATAACAATTGGTCAATAGGGTTATTCGATTTTGGAAAAGAATAGAAGAGCATAGGTGCATTCGGTTTTAAAAAATAAAATAAAGGATGGATTTGAACACTTACCGATTGTGAGAATCATTGCAGTAACCCGACACAGAGAGGGGTTAACAACTGCAATATTTGGCCAACCTAGATTAAAGGATGAGCAGAAGTTAAAGAAGGGAAAGGGAAGGTTCGGCCTTTAGAGAAAAACAAAAGAGTGGAAGGGAAGAGAAGAGAAGTGCACTGGTAGGAGAGTAGAGGATCGACAAAGAAAGGAAAAAGAAACCACAATGAAAGATACCTATTCGGCAGTTTGTGGAAAAAGGGAGAGAGTAGAAGCAGTTTTGGTCACTTCAATAGCTAAAACGTAAAACCCAAAATGAAAAAAAAACTAATGGGAAACTCGCAGTCAGCAAGAGAAATCGGCAATTCAACTCTCAAATCCCACAAAACCGAAACAAAGGAGTGCTTAGTGCCGAAAATGCTCTCTATTTCCCCCTTAGTCGAAATCCCATAAGTCTTAGAGTCCCAACCAGCTACACACTCTACCAACCTCCTACTTTCGAAAATATTTGATTTTCTCCCCAATCTCCCCCTTGATTTGCTCCACAATTCCTTCCAAGACCAATTCAAATTTCATCTTATAGAGTTTCAATCCAACTCTTCCACCTACACGGCACAAGCAGCAAAATGAACACCCCATGCGTAACCCAGGACTTGAACCTCAGACCTCTCATTTACACCACACGCCACTTGCCACTAAGCCACAAGCTCCTCATGTGTCATAAAACCAACATTATTACTAATAAATCCTAAGTGCCAGTATCCAGGTTCATTTAAGGGAAAAATAAAAATTTTACTAAAGCCTATGTTTGAACCAAGGACTTCTCAGACACTCCCAAACACTGCTAAATCGCTTAACCGCTGAAGCAGACGATCAATTGCGTTATTTCCTTGCACACATAAAATTTTATGTGTAGTCTCCTAGCTAATCCCACACTCAAGGCACATTCCTTCTAGGCCCAAATTTGGGGCGTTACAATGTGAACAGGCCTTAGGTTGTGTGGAAATAAGGCATACATACTGACTTGCATCACACGGCTGAGGACACGCCCGTGTGCCAAGTCGTGTGAAAAATGGAGGGTATACTGAGTTGGGTCACACGGCCAACCACATGCCCGTGTTCCCTTCAAAAGGGCCATACATGCCCATGTACTAGGTTGTGTCCCATCTAGGGGGTATACTGACTTATACCACACGGCTAGTTACACGCCCGTGTGTGAGACTGTGTGGAGCATACTGACTTCAATTCAATTTCAACACCAGGGGACACACGGCTGTGTAGCATGACCGTGTGTCGCACACTGCTGAAACACACGCCCGTTGATAATACTCTAGAACATCATATTTTATGTGCTAATTGTATATTTATTTTGAGTACGATTCTACTAATTTGGGCTATTTATGGTCTTTTATCTTGTAGGGACTAAATTGAAAGCAAAAGCAAAATTAAGGGCCAAAAGCATGAATTTAGAGATAAAATGGGCTAATGTACGACACATAGAAAAGTTGGTGCCAAAAGTGCAAGCATGGAGGACACAAGGGTCGAAATACAAAAAGATGAGATTTTATTCTATCAAACTCTATTTTAATTAGGATAATTATTATTAAGATAATTATTAAGGATTATTTAAATTTCTTTATTTATTTTTAATTATTTGTAATCTTTAGGAATTTAAGTAGGACTAGTCTATCTATCTTAGCACTAAAAATAGGGGATGAAGTGACTTAAATCAAGGTTCATCTTTTTTTGTAAACACTCTCCCCTCAAAAGTCTAGGCTTTTGTTCTTTCTATATTTTCTTTCAATAAAATTATTTTTTCTTATATATTTATTTTCTTTTCCACCATAACTATGAGCCACTAAAACCCATCTAGCCAAAGGTTGTCAAAAATCTCCAAAAGGGGTTCTTAAGGTTTAGAATCCGTACTTAGCCTTCTCAACAGGGTATTCATCATTTCTCCAAGCATTACTGGCCGACGCTTAGTCCATGTCTTTTAAAAAGTGATCTTTTCAACGTGTGCAAGGAATGGCCGCTTTGTATATTTTGAGAGGGTTGCACAATCGGTTCGTTAGCTTATCGCATCGAGGTTGGCGAGCTCAAGAGACAAAATGGCATGGGATTCGCCATTGAGAAACGTTGATCTAGCATAAGATGATCCCACAAGAATGATTGTTGGCTAGAGTCAAGTTCCACTAAATTGAAGTCTAAATCCTTGGAGCTTGTAACATCCCGGAATAGGGCTTATGCACTATGGCTAAAATTACATGAAATAGTATGCCTTATGTGTTGTGAATGTGTTGTGTGCATTTTAGAACCTTGGAAATGTAAGGAAATGCTTTAGAAAATATTAAGTCTTAAGAGGAAGCTTGGAAATGTAAGGAAATGTAAGGAAATGTAAGGAAATGTAAGAAAATGCTTTAGAAAATATTAAGTCTTAAGAGGAAGCTTGGAAATGTAGGGAAATGTAAGGAAATGTAAGGAAATGCTTTAGAAAATATTAAGTCTTAAGAGGAAGCTTGGAAATGTAAGGAAATGTAAGGAACCTTGGAAATGTGACAAAATCGGGCTCGAAAAAATGGTCCGGATATGCCACTAAGGGCTCTGGAAATGACGCCATATGCTAGGATAACTTGGGCCTAGTATGACCACATGAAGCCCAAAATAATGGGTTAAAATTCGGCACTCCTAAGGTAAGGAGTTGGACGGCATAGGGAGACTAAGGTAGGAGTTTAAGTTGAAGTCAAATTCTTTTAAAATTTCGGCTAATCTAGGAAAATAAAGATATGAGAGTGATGGCCAAGAAAGGGGACTCTCTAGGCTTAGTAATTTCGGCTGAAAGAGGAAAATAAGGCCATTCATAAATCTTTCCTTCCTCTCTTACCTTTGCTGAATTCTCTAGTGCATCTCCTCTTCTTCTTTTATTTTTCCAAAGCCGAAATACCCTTGTGCTAGCCGAATTCTTCATCCTCTTTTTTTCTTCTTCTTTTTTTTCATCAAAAGTCGAATTCCCTTCCCAAAGAACACCATAGCCGATTCTTCCTAAAGCTCATATCTCTCTCTCCCCCTTTTCCTCCTTGAAACCGATTACTCCATTAAAACTCAAAAAGCCGAAACCTTTTGAGAACTAGCTAGCCTTCATAGCCGAATCTTTGAGGGCTTCAAGCAAAGGTCTTTGTCGACTTTTGTATTAAGGGACTCTTAAGGATTTGTCTCTTGTCGACTTTAAGGAAGGATATTCGATTTTAAAGATTCAAGGTAAGACATATTCGCCAAGGGCTATCTACTTACGATTTAATGTTAGAAATTAATCTAACATAAGTTTTAGGTATTTAAACAGATACTACAATCCACATCACTTTTGGGATTTAAAATCGTAAGGTAAGTGCATGAGTACATTCGGTCAAGGCCCTATTGTGATATCTAGATCTATTTCATCATTATTCAAAAGCGAAAACTAACCCTTTAAGTGATCTAATGTTGGCGAATACAAGGTAGAGGATCACAAAGTTTCGGATTTGATTTTAATCAATCGACACCAAGGTAAGAATTTGATTACAACAATCCTACTAGGATTTGGATTTATAGCGAATGGCTTTTACTAACATGTTAGGGTTGGCTGAATATAGGAATTAAAGATCTAAAGCAATAGAACGAGTTTTGGGGATTTCAGTAAATTCGATAAGTATATCAGGTGTGTACCCCACACTATTTCTTAATAATTTTTATGGCAATGTTTAATATAAGTATGTGTATAAGAATGTGAATATGGCTAAGGTACCATGTCATGGTACAAAGTACTCAGGTACGTTTCCTACTTCTACTAGGATTATGTTAAATATCTATTACGACACACATATGACATTATAAGAATGTGAAATAAGAATTTGGCATGTTAATGCATGATATGTATGATATGGGGCATACGGGTTATATGAAAAGGGGAAGTGAATGTGGTGACCTAAGACCACGATAACTGAATGTGGTGACCTAAGACCACGATATCTGAATGTGGTGACCTAAGACCACGAATTTTATAAGAGGCGATGAGCACGTTGATCGCAAGAATCGCCTTTGATGGTGTGTAGCGGATGGAGGGTTGACTTAGTAGTCCCCACGGTGTACAAAGTTGGTATGCGGGTGATGTGTAGCGGATGGCATCTAAGTTTGGGTTCGGGTTGCATCATATTGTTTAAATGCTTTATGTACATGTATGATTTGAAATGCAGAAATTGTTAAGACTTAGTGTTAGTGTACACATTGAGTCTGCTTTGACTCACCCTGTTGTGGGAACATTTTTCGTGATGATCGGTGATGGACCGGCCTACGAGATGCTTAGGGATGGCCATGCTCAAGAAGAAGTTCATTTTATTTGGGCTATTTTATTTTAAGTATTTTGAATTTAAATTTTGAGAATTAATTGATGTAATAAGGCCATAGTAGAACTACTTTACTTTGCTTTTATTTATTAAGCTTATAAACTTTTATTTATTAAAAGATTAAGTAAATTTATTTTAAAACAAAGCCTAAACATTTTGTCACCTAAAATAAAGGACTTTAATAATGAAATAAACTTGTTTTCAACTCAAGCCTAACCCAAAACAATCTTTCTTTCAAAACACACAAGTTTTTCCTAAGTAACAAAATAATTTGAAACGGTTTACACCGGGTAACATACCAGATCCGGTCAAGGCTCGTGGGCTGGGTTTGGGGTGTTTCAGAGCTGGTGGTCGTAGCCGTCTTCTTCCACTATAACTGGCTTATTCAGTTTGAGAAGGATCATTTAAAAGCCAATGATTGAACCCAAGACAGATCGAGGCAACTAGAGGCTGGAATCTCCCCATAAGAATTTCTTTATCTTAACTCTATTTCCTATTTTTAATTTTCTCAATTCCAATTCGACTTCTCAATTCTGTTTTTATTTTATTTTATTTTCGTTTCCAGATTGAAATTATTAATTCTATTTTTTATTTTTCCGAGGAACATAAGTTTTCTTGGTTAAGAAATTGTCCAGGATTTCGAGCGAGCATTCGTACAATTAGGTCCCGAAGATTCGACCCTACTTCCCTTTTCTTTGTTATTTTTATTATTTTACGAGAATAGGATATTTTTGGTACTTTCAATGACGCATCAAATTTTGGCACCGTTTGTAACATCCTAAATTAGGGGTTATGCATTTAGTGCATAATTCATGTGTTAGTGGGCTCAGTGAGTGTGTTTGGAGGTGTTTGAAGGGCTTTGGAAACTCTAGGATGGAAGAGGAAGCTTTGGAAAAATATAGAATTTTAAGTTAAAAAGGGAATTGGGCTAAGTAGGCCTTATGAATAATTGCGAGGATTTTGGACATGAGAGCGGGCTTGGTAAAGTGGTGCAAGGCGCCACTTAAGGGCCTTGGTGATGACGCCATGAGCGGGGAGAAGGGCACAGGTTCGAGTCCCGTAGGCAAGACATAAGCGTGTTTTATTTTTCCAAGTGGCGCTAAGGGAGAAGAAGGCCTTAAAAAGAATTGTTGGGGGTTTATGACACAAAGAAGCTAGCGGTGAGTGGTGGTAGCGTGTGGTGACTCAATGAGGTCCCGAGTTGAATCACACAGGCAGCATAGGAGTATGGTTTTATTTTTTTAATTTTTTTTGGCGTCAAAAGAGTGGAAAGGAATTGGACGGCACATGGGAGGAGATAAGCTTTGTTATTTTGTTTAAAATTTGGCTAAGAATAGGATAATGGGATTTTTATTTTATTTATTTTAGTTTAATAGGTGATATATAGGAGTTTGATATGGGATAATGTGATGATTTATTTTATTTTATAAAATAGGAGAAATATGTGGGATTTGATAAGGAGTTGAGGTGGTGGCCGAATGTGGGTTTCTTTGGGTTGATATATTCGGCCATGAAGAGGAAATAAATGCCGAAATTTGTTTGTTTCTTCCTTAGTCTCCTTTGCCGAATTTTTAATTGAAGAGAAGTCTTTCTTTTGAATTTTCTTGTCATCTTGGTATTTTGCCGAAAGTTTGCACCCTATTTTTCTTTGTCAAAAGCCGAAAGATAGAACCTTTTTGTGCATTGATTTTCTTTCTTCTTTCACAATCTTTTCTTTTTGTTCTTGCTTGAGCCGAAATCACTCTTAAACATTGCCATTGCCAAAATCTCTTAGTCACTTTTATACCTCTTTTCTTCCATCTACATCTACTTTTAAGAGATAGCCAAATATTCTAGCATCATTTGGAAAGCCTTAAAAGCCAAGCGATTCTGAGATCTAACTCTATTTCTTGGTTGGGGCCGAACCTATAAGGATGATTCGGGAAGTTGATCGTTGTGGTGAGTAGCATAGTGGTAAGTATTTTCTATCCTAACAATTGGTTTAGGTTCTATTTCTTCATAGGTGTGTTGAAAATCAAGTGATTAGGCTTTGGTTTTAGGCATGGCCGAATGTGCTTAGTGCCATAATAAGTGTTTTGTGTGTCGCTAGCGTTAAGGATTATCAAAGGAGCCTTTCGGGATTTGAAGTCATCAAGGTAAGTAGTATGTGCTATTCGGCCAAGGGTTAGTTCTATGGATTTATGTGGTAGGCCGATTCTAACATTTGCTAAAAAGGGATTTAGACAGTTTCAAGAGCAAGGAGTGGCTTTTCGGGATTTGGATAAGTGAGGTAAGTGGTTGTGGTATTCGGCCTAAGGCCATATTATTGGTATTAAGTGTGACCGATTTTGGCTATGTGTATTTAGGGCCAAATCAACAGGAATAAGAGGAAGTTCTGGGATCGTGTTAAATTCAAGTAGCTAAGGATTTCGCTAAATAGTCAGGTGTGTAGTTAGACTACCGTTTTTCGGGATATATGATTGTATGTGATATGTGTATATGTTATGAATGTACTAACCAGTGCAATGGTAATTTGTGATATGGATACCCTCAAGGGGTATGTCAACAATCCGGTAAGTTCTAAATTTGTATGTGATGTGGTTATTAATTTGTATAAGCGTGATATGCTAAATAACATGTACATGCATTATCATCATGGCACTATTTTATGTTGCATGTGCATGGGTGGGACATGAAAGAAGGACAGGGTGTACTTCGAGTACGTGGTTTGATGAATGGCTCTGTGCCTCATCGTGATTGATATAGGCTATGTGCCATATCGTGGTTATTGATGGCTTTGTGCTTATCGTGGTTTTGATGATAGCTCCGGCTACATCGTGGATTGACGTTGACTGAGGTTGCGTTGTGGACTATTTGCGATTAAGTTAGTGTGAATGCATTTGTTGCCATAATGGAGTAAAAATGAGAGGGTGATTTAATAATCCCCTGGTGTGTGGTAGGCTGGATACGGGGGTGTATAGAGGATGGACCCTAGGCTGGGTTGGGCTTCATAATTGCATAACATGTGATATGAATATAAGTGAAAATGGGCCAAGCCAATTATATGATATGTGGATTAATGTGGAAATGGGCCAAGCCCAAGATGTGGAAACATGTGGTTAATTACCCTATTATAAGAATGTGATATGGTTATGGGCCAAGCCCAATATGTGAACTCTATTGATGTGAATGTGGGCCAAGCCCAATAAGTGAACTCATGTGAATAATGTTGCATTAATATCTGACATATGGGTAAATATGTGGTTTGACATGTGGGTGGAATTCAGTGGTCTAATTGCACACTGAGTCTGTATGACTCACCCAAATTTTATTAACATCGCAGTGATGCTTGGACCAGAGTTTGGAGATGATACAAGGTGGCCCATGCGGAAGACATTTTATTCCATGCGCTTTATTATTAAGTACTTTGATTAATTATTTGTTTTTGTAATAAGGGCCACTTAAAGTATTTGAATTTTTGCTATGTTTGGTTGGATTTGTAATTAAGTTAATATTTTGTAAGTTTAATTTTAAAAGCAATTTAAATCTCAAAAGTCATAATAAAGTTTTGAATCCGTATTTTTATAACCACTTAATTTTTTACTTAGAATGTTTTAAATTACGAAAATGATTTATTAAAGGCAACAAATTTTGAGCGGTTTTTACTTTTAAGTAAGAATATTTTGAACGTTTTCATGATGGCATTTCAAATTCGATCGTAGTGAATGGGCGGGTTTGGGGTGTTCTGATTTGGTATCGAGCCCGATTCAAAACTTCGACTTGAGGGTTGTGGGGCCCAAAAACATTTTTTTCAAAATGGGCTTTTCAAAAGTATGGACTTTTGTGAATAATTTTTCAAGTTATTCGGCATGGCACTGTATCTCAATTCAAGTCCAAGGGTAAGCACCTCTAATTGTTGAAGTGATTTATATGTGAATGTTATGGGCTTATTTGGGCTCGTAGATTAGAATATTAGGGCTATTGAACCCTAGGGCTAGTGCACTCAAACACATGCATAAGACTTAAGGACAGTCAAACAAACTTGTGTCTAAGTCACCGAGTTAAGGTGTGGCAACCATTGTGCGCATGTCAGGAGTGGATTCGGTAAGAGCTTGGTACTTAGCAGGTCCTAGTGACTCACCTCCTCTTTACTCGAATCCTACAGTGCGTAGCTACTGGTTCACCCTAACCAAGAGGACTTATTCACGTGCTAAACCGATAATTAAAACCCGAAAGGACTAGCCATCTTGTTTATAAACACCTTAGTTTTAAAATCCTTAAATTATCCCTTCGATTTTTAACAAAATCTATTTTGAAAATTTCTCGAAAAAATTTTTTTCGCTGTGCCGAAATTACTAAAATACCCCGGGTGGTAGAATTACAAAAAAATGCCCTTGGTTTCTAAAATTTCCATAATTACCCTCGATTTTAATAAAATTTCTCTATTTTGCAAAGGTGTCCAAAAACTCTATTTTGCAAAAATTCAAGGTACTTTGATTTGAGAATATTACTAAAATGCCCCTATGATGTAAATTACTAAAATACCCTTAGTTTTTAAGATTTTCAAAAATACCCTCGACTTTTGCTAAAATGTTTCTACTTTACAAAATACCAAAAACTTACATTTTACAAATATCAAGATACTCGATTTGGGAAAATTTACAAAATGCCCCGACTTAAAATTCTTGAAATAACCCCGATTTTTAAAATTTTTGCAACACCTCTGATTTGGAAAAACAAATTTTCAAGATAACCCCTGAGGTTTTGTAAATTTGAAATGCCTTTGATTTGTAAAATATTTTGAATTGACCCCAATTTATTACCAAAATACCCTTATAGGAAAAATGACAAAATTACCCCTGGGTGGGGAATGATCAGGAATGCCCAAAGTAGTGAAGTGAATGTTGTGAATGAATGTGTCTCTATCAAGATGGATGAATGTGAATGTGAATGTGAATGTGAATCTCTGAATTAGAATAGTGAACTTGAACTGAGACTTTGTTTGACCGAGAGAACCACTATTAAACTCCTTTTCATAAAACTGTTCGCGGATAAACAGTGGAACAAAGTACTAATGCATAAAACTTTTTAATCAGATTAAATCGCGACATTAGTAATGAGTTCTAGTAGACGTGGTCGAGGTAGAATGGCAGTATCGGAACCAGTAGGGTCTGGCCATGGGTCAGAAAGTGATGTGCCACCGCTAGCAGTAGGCGTGGAGGATCAGGATCAAACTGGAGGAGATGACGCAGTGTCATTGGCTATGCTTCGAGTGCTAGAGCGAGTGGCGAGGAGCTAGTCGAGCGAGTGGAGCTCGAAAATCGATGCTGAAAGACTTAAGTCAAACGCGCTTTAGATTTTTAGAGGAGTGTGCGGGTAGCTCGAATGCGGTGAGTCTTGGCTAGAAGCGATTGAAAAGATTATGGATGATTTGGATTTAATCACGAGGAAAAGTCGAAAAGTCTTTGTCTCGTTACTTCGAGATGAAGCTTATCGATGGTGGCTCACTATCAGACAAGGTACCCCTGCAGATCAATTGGATTGGGGGTATTTCAAGGTTAAGTTTGAAAGGAAGTACGTTGGAGCTAGTTACTTAGACTCGCAAAGAAAGGCGTTTTTAAATTTGGTACAAGGAAGTAAGTCGGTAGCAGAGTACGAAGCAGAATTTGTGCGGTTAAGTCAGTATGCCAAGAGGATCATGGCTACTGATTACGAAAGGTGTGTCCGATTCGAAGATGGATTGCGAGATGAGCTGCGAGTATTGATTGCTCTGCAGAGAGAATGGGACTTTGCTATTCTAGTGGAGAAGGCTCGGATAGCTGAGGAAGTTAAGAAGTCTGTGAGACAGAATCGAGAAAATAATAGGAACCGGAATAAGAGAAGCTTTGGATGTCAGAGTTATCTGGAGATTTTCAGAAAAGGCCAAGGATCGAGAATTGCATGCGTGCACACATGCGATTCTTTGAGAATCGGAGTCGTCTATGTGCTCAGTGTGGAAGAGCTCATGTAGGAGAATGTTGGGGAAATAGTAAGGAATGTTTCTGGTGTGGATCTAAGGCTCATTTGGTTAAGAAATGTCCTCAAGTGATGGATAGGGCTCGAGGTCAAGATCGTGGAACCCCAAGTAGAGGAGCTGAAGGTTCGATGAGAGGCAACCAAGGTTGGCTTAAGCGATTAAAGCGAGGAGGAAGTTGGACGGATAGGATCGGTATGTTCCTAAACACGGAATCTATTTATTGCCTTGATTGTTATAAAGCTAGTTAGTTCTTGTGATGTTAGTGAAGTGCATGGAATCTTGATTGTGACTTTTGGGATTGTGCAAAGGAAATGTGTTAGTCTTATTAAGATCAGAGTGCGCAGCAGTAGAGAAGTGTGATGAGTTAAGGATACATGATTGTTCGATAGTAAGTAATTTCGAGGACAAAATTATTTTTAAGGAGGGTAGAACTGTAACATCCTAAATTAGGGGTTATGCATTTAGTGCATAATTCATGTGTTAGTGGGCTCAGTGAGTGTGTTTGGAGGTGTTTGAGGGGCTTTGGAAACTCTAGGATGGAAGAGGAAGCTTTGGAAAAATATGGGAATTTTAAGTTAAAAGGGAATTGGGCTAAGGAGGCCTTATGAATAATTACGAGGATTTTGGACATGAGGCGGGCTTGGTAAAGTGGGCTGAAGGCTCACTTAAAGGCCTTGGTGATGACGCCATGAGCGGGGAGAAGGGCCCGGTTCAAGTCACATGGGCAACATAAGCGTGTTTTATATTTCCAAGTGGCGCTTAAGGGAGAAGAAGGCCTTAAAAAGAATTGTTGGGGTTTATGACACAAAGAAGCTAGCAATGAAGTGGTAGGTAGTGTGTGGTGACTCAATGCAGTCCTGTGTTGAATCACAGGCAACATAGGAGTATGGTTTTATTTTTGATTTTTTTTGGTGTCAAAAGAGTGGAAAGGAATTGGACGGCACATGGGAGGAGATAAGCTTTGTTGTTTTGTTTAAAATTCGGCTAAGAATAGGATAATGGGATTTTTATTTTATTTATTTTAGTTTAATAGGTGATATATAGGAGTTTGATATGGGATAATGTGATGATTTATTTTATTTTATAAAATAGGAGAAATATATGAGATTTGATAAGGAGTTGAGGTGGTGGCCGAATGTGGGTTTCTTTGGGTTGATATATTCGGCCATGAAGAGGAAATAAATGCATAAATTTGTTTGTTTCTTCCCTAGTCTCCTTTACCGAATTTTTAATTGAAGAGAAGTCTTTCTTTTGAATTTTCTTGTCATCTTGGTATTTTGCCGAAAGTTTGCACCCTATTTTCCTTTGTCAAAAGCTGAAAGATAGAACCTTTTTGTGCATTTATTTTCTTTCTTCTTTCACAATCTTTTCTTTTTGTTCTTGCTTGAGCCAAAATCACTCTTAAACATTGCCATTGTCGAAATCTCTTAGTCACTTTTATACCTCTTTTCTTCCATCTACATCTACTTTTAAGAGATAGCCAATATTCTAGCATCATTTGGAAAGCCTTAAAAGCAAGCGATTGGAGATCTAACTCTATTTCTTGGTTGGGGCGAACCTATAAGGATGATTCGGGAAGTTGATCGTTGTGGTGAGTAGCATAGTGGTAAGTATTTTCTATCCTAACAATCGGTTTAGGTTCTATTTCTTCATAGGTGTCTTGAAAATCAAGTGATTAGGCTTTGGTTTTAGGCATGGCGAATGTGCATAGTGCCATAATAAGTGTTTTGTGTGTAGTTTGCGTTAAGGATCATCAAAGGAGCCTTTCGGGATTTGAAGTCATCAAGGTAAGTAGTATGTGCTATTCGGCCAAGGGTTAATTCTATGGATTTATGTGGTAGGCCGATTTTAACATTTGCTAATAAGGGATTTCGACAGTTTCAAGAGCAAGGAGTGGCTTTTCGGGATTTGGATAAGTGAGGTAAGTGGTTGTGGTATTCGGCCTAAGGCCATATTATTGGTATTAAGTGTGACCGATTTTGGCTATGTGTATTTAGGGCCAAATCGACAAGAATAAGAGGAAGTTCTGGGATCGTGTTAAATTCAAGTAGCTAAGGATTTCGCTAAATAGTCAGGTGTGTAGTTAGACTGCCGTTTTTTGGGATATATGATTGTATGTGATATGTGTATATGTTATGAATGTACTAACCGGTCACGGTGGTAATTTGTGATATGGATACCCTCAAGGGGTATGTCAACAATCCGGTAAGTTCTAAATTTGAATGTGATGTGGTTATTAATTTGTATAAGTGTGATATGCTAAATAAATGTACATGCATTATCATCATGGCACTATTTTATGTTGCATGTGCATGGGTGGGATATGAAAGAAGGACAGGGTGTACTTCGAGTACGTGGTTTGATGAATGGCTCTATGCCTCATCGTGATTGATATAGGCTATGTGCCATATCGTGGTTATTGATGGCTTTGTGCTCATCGTGGTTTTGATGATAGCTCGCTACATCGTGGATTGACGTTGATCGAGGTCGCGTTGTGGACTATTTGCGATTAAGTTCATGGGACCCATTTGTTGCAATAATGGAGTAAAAAGGAGAGGGTGATTTAATAATCCCCCGGTGTATGGTAAATTTGGATACGGGTGTGTAGAGGATGGACCCTAGGTGGGTTGGGCTTCATAATTGCATAACATGTGATATGAATATAAGTGAAAATGGGCCAAGCCCAATTATATGATATGTGGATGAATGTGGAAATGGGCCAAGCCCAAGATGCGTGGAAACATGTGGTTAATTACCCTATTATAAGAATGTGATATGGTTATGGGCCAAGCCCAATATGTGAACTCTATTGATGTGAATGTGGGCCAAGCCCAATAAGTGAACTCATGTGAATAATGTTGCATTAATATCCCATATGTGGGTAAATATGTGGTTTGACATGTGGGTGGAATTCAGGTGGTCTAATTGCACACTTGAGTCAGATGACTCACCCAAATTTTATTAACATCGCAGGTGATGCTTGGACCGGGTTTGGAGAGGATACAAGGTGGCTCATGCAGAAGACATTTTATGCCATGCAGTTTATTATTAAGTACTTTGATTAATTATTTGTTTTTGTAATAAGGGCCACTTAAAGTATTTGAATTTTTGCTATGTTTCGGTTGGATTTGTAATTAAGTTAATATTTTGTAAGTTTAATTTTAAAAGCTATTTAAATCTCAAAAGTCATAATAAAGTTTTGAATCCGGTATTTTTATAACCACTTAATTTTTTTACTTAGAATGTTTTAAATTACGAAAATGATTTATTAAAGGCAACAAATTTTTAACGGTTTTACTTTTAAGTAAGAATATTTTCGAGCGTTTTTTAGCGATGCCATTTCAAATTCGATTAAGTAGTGAATAGGTAGGGTTTGGGGTGTTACAATTCTATCGGGGATCGATAGCGACTAATCTTATTTTTGTTTCTTATGACCAGATCTACCCCAGGCACTCTTGCGTTTGACTAAGAAACTGGAAAGACTGCGAGAGCTAATCGTAAAGAAACAATGCTATGGAAAAAACAGTCAGCGGTGGTTAGAACTCTAAGCAATCCACCGCCAGAAATCAGAATCGACGACGAAGTAGAGTCTAGGGTTAACAAAAACCCTACTCAAACATTTGAAAGTAAAGTAGAAGAAGTCAATTCACCTGAAGAGGCGTTTGAAACTAGGGTTAACGAAAACCCAAATTTGGCACGTCAACCAAGGTCTCAAACAATTCGACAACTAGCCGAAGCTCCGACAGAACAACCACCGTTATGCATCGCATATCCAACTATGGATACTGAACTTGAATTAAAGTCAGGGTTAATTCAGTTGCAGCCAACTTTCTGAGGGTTACAAAATGAAAATCCCATAAAGATTTGAAGGAGTTTCATATGGTTTGTCTAAGTATGAAACCTCAAGGCGTAACTGAGGATCAAATTAAATTGTGCGCTTTCCCTTTTTCCCTAGCAGATTCAGCCAGGGAATGGCTATTTTATTTACTTCCTGGATCTATCACTACTTGGGCTGATTTATCTCGTTTATTTCTCAACGAGTTTTTTCAAAGATCTAAAGCAAATTGAGCTAAGAAGGGAGATCGTTGGAATAAGGCAAAAAGAAGCAGAGACTTTTTACGATTATTGGGAGCAGTTTAAGAAGTTGTGTGTGAGCTGCCCACAACACGGTATAACAGAGCAATCTCTCCTCCAGTACTTTTATGAAGGTTTGAAACCAATGGAGATGAATATGGTAGACGCTGCTAGTGGAGGAGTGTTGGTCAACATGACCCCCCAACAAGCAAGAGACTTAATTTCCATAATGGCTGCAAATTCTCAGCAATTTCTAGCTAATCCTGAACCCCCCAGAAAGGTTCACCAGCTAAGTAATTCTTCCATAGAAGAAAGACTTGATAGACTTACTAATATTGTGAGCTCTCTTGTTGTAGAAAAAGCTAAACCAGCTCGGTTATGTGGAATATGTGTTACTTCTTATCATCCAACTGATGTATGGCCTAGTTTGTATGATGATACCATGGTCCATCTGGATGCTGTGGGAAATTTCCTTGGCCCATCACAAATGCGATACGACCCCTACACTAATACCTACAACCCGGGGTAGAGGGACCATCCCAACTTAATTTATGGGGCCAATCCACGAAATAACCAGCTATACCAAACCCAATTTTCGCAACAGCCGCAATGTTCAGGTAATTCTCTAGAAACCATGGTCAATAAGTTAGCAGCTAATGTTCTTGATTTTCAATAGCAAATCCAACAACAAACTCTTAATTTCCAAAAAGAGACAAAGGATTTCCAACAAAAAATCGAGGCATCTATAAGGGAGTTGACCACGTCAATTGAGAAAATAAGCTCTCAAGGGAAACTGCCGTCACAAACAGAACCAAACCCAAGGTAAAGCGCAAATGCAGTGATACTGCAAAGCAGAAAGGTACTGGAATCGATTCCCGACAAGAGTGTTGGCCAAGAAAATGCCCAGGAAAAACCCGAGAAAGACCAACAGGATCGAACGAAACCTCAATTGCCTAAAATTCAACCTCCGTTTCCAGAATAATTCAACCAGTATCGAAGAGGTAAAGAGGACAAGGAAATCCTCAAAACATTTAAGAATGTCGAGATCAACATTCCACTGTTGGATGCCATCAAGCAAATACCAAGGTATGTCAAATTTCTTAAAGAGCTTTGCACCAACAAGTGGAAATTAATAGGTAATGAAAGGGAGAATGTTGGTGAAAATGTGTCCGTAGTGTTACAGTGACAAATGCTGGCAAAATGTAAGGATAGAGGCATGTTTGCAATACCATGCAAAATAGGTCACTTGGGAATTAAAAAGGCTATGTGTGATCTAGGAGCCTCCACAAATGTAATGTCATATTCTATTTATGAATCACTTAACGCAGGTTTTTTGACAAAAACAGGTGTTTGATAAACCGTAAAAGTAACATATTTTAATCCCACATTTATTATGATTTTGGATTATTTATCCTTGATTTATGTAAAAAGGTGCTCTTAATCATTTCTTTTCATGTTTTATACTCAGGAAAGCGCCCAAGTATAAAAAGAACGCAAATCAGGCTTAAAACGGACCAAATTGGGCCAACTCATGAAATCGACATGGCCTGGACTTTATGCCACATGGCCGTGCCTCGACAGTTATTTAGAACACGGCCTGACCCCGATTTACACGGTCGTGTCCCAATCGATAAGTCCACACAAGACCTGGCCACGACTTACATGGGCGTGTGCCATGGGCATGCCCCTGTCGCTGGAAAGAACAATTTCATTCGGGAAAGGATACTTTGAGTCAAAGAAACACATTCCAAAGCTATTCAAACACCCTATTAGAAATTATACTTGAGTTAGGATACTTAGAGGCGAAGTAAGGCATCTCAAAGTCTTTATAAACACCTTAGGGTGCAACTTGAAAGGGGAGTACCCTTCTGCCAGGGCTTTTGCCAGGGGTCAGAGTTTTAGCAGAGTTCTTTTTGCCAGAGCTTTTATCATTTTAGGGAATCACTCGAAGATAGCCAGTTGATCCATCTCAAGAAGCCGGAGTTCTACTCAAGACAGAGGATCTCTCCTTCAATTCCTTCAAGGAGTTTTAGGGATTTTTTATGTTTTGTTTTATCTTTCCTCTTGAGATGTTTTCTTTATTCATTATGAACTAAACCCCTCAGATACCTGAAGGGGATGAATCCTATGATGGATCTTGTTATTATTTTCTAAATTATATGATAAATACTTTGTTTGTTCTTAATTATGTTGCTTAATTTAATCTGATGTGCTTAGATAGAGGAGGAATAGACCCTGCCTAAGAGTAGATCTAGCATAATTAAGCGGAGTTGATCCGGCGCCTAGAGATAGGGTTACGAGATTTTTCCAGATTAAGGTGAAACCTAATATGGGAATCCATTGATCGATTCTATCGCTTCTTTGAGGGGTTATTATAAGAGAATGAGAGTTCCACTAATTAACCTAAGGTTAGACGTTATTCGCCTCGAGAGAGGGTTTAATATAGGTTAGGGAGTCTCACGGATCAAGCTAAGTAAAGAAATCATATAGTTTAAGGATTGATAATAAGTGAAGTCTAGGTGGATTCTTCCTGAGGGTATCATCTGAATCAACTGAGTTTTCCTAAAGTTTTTTCCCAATTCATTCTTTTGTCTTTGCATTTAGTTTAGTGTTTCATTAGTTTTTAGATTAATCAACCAATCACTCCATATTTTAGGCTAAATAATGGAAAGAAAGTGAGTAGTAGTACTTTTAGGTTCCCTTGGGTTTGATAAAATAATCTTGCCTATGCTATACTACTGTTCGATAGGTGCACTTGCCTCCATCGTTGTCATAGTTAATCTACAGGTTCAATCATTCTTTATAAATATTAAAACTCGGTTGTTTGACACGATCAAGTTTTTGGCGCCGTTGCCGGAGAACTCTAAAATATTAAGAAAGCTCTATTTCTATTACTTTAGCCATTATTTTTATTTTTTAATTTTAATTTTTTATATATATCTTTATTTTTCTAAATTTCTTTCTTTCTTTTCCTACAGGTACCTCTAGTTTATGACTAGAAGGAACCCAAGAGGACCTTTAGCTTACGAAAGTGACATTGAAGCTACCGCTCGCAGGAATTGTAGAGAAACTAGACGAGCTCTAGACTACCAAAGAGAAGAGTAGTAAGACAGATCCAATCCTACTGAAGGGATAGACGAAGACAATCCACCACCGAATATGCAAGAATAGAATGCTCCACGTACTATGTATGATTATGCTAAACCTAATCTGATAGGAGCAGAATCTAGTATTGTCAGGCCTACTATAACTGCTAATAATTTTAAATTAAAGCCTAACACAATACAAATGATTCAACAGTTTGTTCAATTTGATGGTTTGCAGGATGAAGACCAAAATACTCATATAGCTAATTTCTTAGAGTTTTGTGATACCTTCAAAATAAATGGCATATCTGATGATGCCATACGCCTTGATTATTCCTTTTCATTAAGGAATAAAGCAAAGCGTTGGTTGAACTTCGTTACCACGAGGGTCAATCACCACATGGGATCAAATGACCAAAAATTTCTTTTAAAATATTTTCCACCACCAAAATAGCCAAATTTAGGAATGACATATCTTCTTTTGTGCGAAATGATACAAAACATTATATGATGCATGGGAAAGATACAAGGATCTCCTAAGAAGATGTCCACACCACGGATTACCTTTGTGGCTTCAAGTTGGAGAACTTACTAGGCCAGTAGGACATCTCACAAAGTTGATTTCTGAACATCAACAAGGACGTCTACCAAGCAACATAGAAATAAACCCAAAAGAATGATCCAAGCCATCACATATCAAGAAGGTACAAAGGTAGACGAGCCCACCTCAGAACAAGAAACCAAGGAAGAAAAAGGTAAAATAGAGGTAGCACAAGAAAAGCCAAAACCGATAATCAAAGAGTACCAACCTCACATACCTTATCCTGAAGCATTAAAAAGAGATGATTCAGATGAACAGTTCGGTAAGTTTATAAAACTTTTAAGGAAATTACACATTAACTTACCTCTTCTTGAAGCTCTTTTCCATATGCCAGACTCAAGGAAATTTTTAAGACAGCTCTTGACTAACAAACGCAAAATAGATGAAGAGCACCATGTGGAACTAAACGCGACATGCTCAGCAATGTTACAGAACAGACTACCACAAAAATTAAACGATCCAGGAGTTTTACGATTCCATGTTTAATTGGTAGTCTAACTATTGATAATACGTTAGCTGATCGAGGGGAAAGTATAAATGTCATGCCTTATGCACTGTCTAAATGACTAGGTCTAGGGAAGCCCAAACAAACTAGGATAAGTATTCAATTAGCTGATAAAACTGTTAGAATTCCTAGGGGCATTATTGAAGACGTTCTAGTAAAAATCGATAAATTTGTTTTCCCAGTAGATTTTGTTTTTTTAGACATGGATGAGGATAATTTAATCCCCTTAATTTTAGGAAGGCCCTTTTTAGCAACTGCTAAAACAAAAATTGATGTTGCCACTGGTGAGCTCATACTTTGTGTAGGAAATGAATCGATCAATCATCAAGCTCTTGACTCGGCCAGGATAACATTCGATGAAGGTAAGAAAGATAACTCAATTGGTAACCAAATTATACAACTTTCATCGCAAGAACCACTAAAAGAATACAAACCTGAACCAAACAATGGATCCCAAACCAATAAAGAAGAAGTATATAAGGATCAAACCTTTAAGGTCGACAAACTAGAAGAGTAGAAGACACCGGTCAAGGAAAAGTCAGATCCACATGAAGTAAAACCAAAAGAACCACTAGAAAAGCTTGTAGGCACATCAAATCACTTTAAAATAGGAGACCAGGTACTGTTAGACAAAGTCGATCCTCATATCACTTCAACAGACCTGAGGGCAAAGGGAGAAATTCTTCTTAAGGTACACGATATCTTTCCACATGAAATAGTCGAGGTAAGCAATCAAATATTCAGTACTTCTAAGGTAAACGCTTCTCGACTTAAACTTTGTCACAAAAATAGAACTGTAAGCATGAGGGAAGATATTCAAACCTTTAAACCTCCCTAAAATTTTCAAGTATGAGGAAAGTCTAGCTTAAGACTATAAACAAGCGCTTCTCGGGAGGCAACCCGAGCATTAACACTATTTACTTTTTCAATTTCTTTTCATTTCCTCTTTCTTTTCTCAAAATTTAGTTTTAAGCTAACACAAAATTACAGTGTTTCGTGTCACACGGCCTTACACACTGCTGCGTCTGTGGTCATATGGACCACTAGAACCATCACATCGACAGGCGGTAGCATAAGTCAGTCCAACCACCACTCAACGTCACATACGGGCACCGATAAATCAGCACGGTCATGACTAACTTATAGAGCACGGGCAAAAAATGCTCGTGCTTCACAATCGTGCCTACATACTAACTTCACAAGCACGGGCATGATGGGCTGAACCACTGGCGTGGACAAATAACACACTTCACAACACGGCCATGCGATGCGGCCGTGTAAATCGACACGCCCTCGGCATACGGGAGTGGGAACATGCCAGATTTGAAATCCTATTTAAACCCCACAGCCTTTCCCCTTCTCCCCATATTCTCTTTTCTTTCTGTCTATTTCTTTCTTTCCTTAGGAAAAGTGTCCAAGACTCTTAAGCAACAGCAAAATCATGCCGAAGAAGCGAAAAAAGGCAAGCATAGTCTCCCTGTGGGAGACCAATCTACATAAGTTCATGCCGGCCACTTCATCCAAACAAAAAGCTAAAGGTCTTTGAGACCAATTAGTTTATATTTTTCTTTCCTCTTTTGCTTCAATTTCCTTTTCTTTAAAAATATTATGCTTAAATTAGTTTGTTTATTATTAGTTTCTTAGTTTTAGGATCTAAAGGCTGCCTGAGAATCACACAACTTTTGCCACCACCAACACTCCACCGCCGTAGAAGTCACACCCACCTCACGAACCATCTACCTATAAGGATTCTCAGGCCCCTCTATCTTTTAACGTTGTTTTATTTTTCTTCTTAGTTTCTTTCTCTTTATTTTTCTTTTCCTTAATTATATTATTAGTATATTTTTAATGTGTCTTTAGATTCCCTGGCTATATCTTCATAGGCTCCCTAATTTCTTCATCTAGCACAAAGTTCGTTGGTAGCCACCCTACTAGGACCATAAAAAACGCTACCAAGACCACTGCCAACTCCCGGAGCTATCTAAAAATTCAGGAAGTGTCACTCTACCCCTTCTCTTTTGATTTATCCCATAATTATCATTATTTATCTTTGTACATTGAGGGCAATGTACATCTTAAGTGTGGGGGGTAAAAGTGTCTAACTTTTTTGTTATTCTCAAAATCCTGAATTTAGTCTTATTCGATAGTAATTTCGTCATATTACTAATTAGGATAAAATTTCTGATGATTTATGATTTTTATTGATATGTTTTGGATTAAGTCATAGTTAATTGTGCATTGATGATTAAATTTGAAGGATACTAGAGAATCAGGCATGATAAGTCTACTTTTTAAAAATTAAAATTGATAGGTCGTTGAACTGAATTTGAGTATTACCTTGAAGTTTGAAATTTGTAGGGATTGATGTCAAAAACACCCATAATTTTGTGAGATTTTGAGCCTTATAGAGCATATATTCTTTTTCTTTCTCACTTTATTGATTATGAGTGTGTCAACTATGAGCTGTTATGCTAGAACTTGCCTCGTTTATATATATCGAAACCACACTTTTGATTTGATATATAGAGATGATAAAGGCACCTAGGATTTAACCCATTAACTCTACTAAAAAGCTTACCTTCATAATTAACCCCTAGTGAACCCCTTTGATCCTAACAACCCTTTCATTGACTTAACCACTAATATTAACCCTAAAACCCTTTTGTATTTGTTATCACCCTTTCTTTTGACTACCCTTTAATCGAGGTTTGATTTGATTAAGTTACCGAATTATATTAGTTCAGTAATTGCATTTATAATTTATGATGTAATATTTTAGTTTGTTCTTAAAAAAGTATATTCAGAATAAATGAGCTCATATGTTTAAATCTCAATTGTTGAGGAAGAGCTTTAAATCTCAATTGTCGAAGAAGAGCTCATCAAGAGCTCATCAATAGCAGTATTATTAGTTTTCATTCGATGTAAATATTCATTATTAGTTTATTTTTTTTTCTAGTTAGGTAATTTTTCAATTCAATCTCGATTCTAACCCTCTAATTCAGTCTGTATCCACACCTTAACCTTAGCCCCGTTACAATCTTAACAAAGACCTTTTGATTTGTGTATCATCTCTTATACAGTGGTGCAGATTTGATTTTCAGGCAAGCCTATGGGATTAACTTTTCAGGTTCAACTTAGATTGCTTATTCTTGAACCTTAAACACCTTGAGTGATTTGAGTGAATCTTTTGTGAGGATGTCAATCCTTGTCAGGTTTTAAATTAAAGGTAATTATTCAGATAAGGGGAGACACCTATGTTTTCATGCTACAAAGGTATGACTTAAATTGTTTGACTCTTTAGGACACTTTGAGTTGAATTATCCATGTATAAATTATCTATGAATTATGATGAGACATTATCGATAGGAATTATGAATTATGGAAAGTTCGTTTTAATTGTAAGTTGAGAATTTTGCTTGAGGACAAACAAAAGCTTAAGTGTGGGGGTATTTGATAAACCATAAAAGTAACATATTTTAATCCCACATTTAGTATGCTTTTGGATGATTTATCATTGATTTATGTAAAAAGGTGCTCTTAATCCTTTCTTTTCATGTCTTATACTCAGGAAAGCACCCAAGGATAAAAAGAACGCAAATCGGGCTTAAAACGGACCAAATTGGGACAACTCATGAAATCAACATGTCCTGGACTTCATGCCACACGGTCGTGCCTCGACAATTATTTAGAACACGGCCTGACCCCGATTTACATGGCCGTGTCCCAATCGATAAATCCACACACGGCCTGGCCATGACTTACACGGACGTGTGCCATGGGCGTGCCCCTATCGCTAGAAAGAATAATTTCATTCAGGAAAGGATACTTTAAGGTAAAGAAACACATTCCAAAGCTATTCAAACACCCTATTAGGAATTATACTTGAATTAGGATACTTAGAGGCCAAGTAAGGCATCTCAAAGTCTTTATAAACACCTTGGGGTGCAACTTGAAAGGAGAGTTCGGCAGAATCCTTCTGCAAGGGCTTTTGCCAGGGGTCAGAGTTTTAGCAGAGTTTTTTTTTGCCAGAGCTTTTATCATTTTAGGGAATCACTCGAAGATAGCCAATTGATCCATCTCAATAAGCTGGAGTTCTACTCAAGACGGAGGATCTCTCCTTCAATTCCTTCAGGGAGTTTTAGGGATTTCTTATGTTTTGTTTTATCTTTCCTCTTGAGATGTTTTCTTTATTCATTATGAATGAAACCCCCGATACAGAAGGGATGAAACCTATGATGGATCTTGTTATTATTTTCTAAATTATATGATAAATACTTAGTCTATTTTTAATTATGTTGCTTAATTTAATCAAGTGCTTAGGTAGAGGAGGAATAGACCCCGCCTAAGAGTAGATCTAGCATAATTAAGCGGAGTTGATCGAGCGCCTAGAGATAGGGTTAAGAGATTTTATCGGATTAGGGTGAAACCTAATATGGGAATCCATTGATCGATTTATCGCTTCCTTAGGGGTTATTATAAGAGAACGAGAGTTCCACTAATTAACCTAAGGTTAGACGTTATTCGCCTCGAGAGAAGGTTTAATATAGGTTAGGGAGTCTCACGGATCAAGCTAAGTAAAGAAATCATATAGTTTAGGGATTGATAATAAGTGAAGTCTAGGTGGATTCTTCCTGAGGGTATCATCTGAATCAACTGAGTTTTCCTAAAGTTTTTTCCCAATTCATTCTTTTGTCTTTGCATTTAGTTTAGTGTTTCATTAGTTTTTAGATTAATCAACCAATCACTCCATATTTTAGGCTAAATAATAGAAAGAAAAGTGAGGAGTAGTACTTTTAGGTTCCCTTGGGTTCGATAAAATAATATTGCCTACGCTATATTACTGTTCGATAGGTGCACTTGCCTCCATTGTTGTCATAGTTAGTCTATAGGTTCGATCATACTTTATAAATATTAAAACTCGACTGTTTGACACGATTAGTGTTATTATTCAACTGGCAGATAGGTCCGTTGTGCACCTCGAAGGAGTCCTCATGGACGTGTTGGTAAAAGTTAACGAACTTATTTTTCCTGCAGATTTTTATGTGATAAAAATGGAGGAGGATAGTGCTCCTGGATCTTCAGATCTCTTGTTAGGATGACCCTTCCTTAGTACGGCTAGTACTAAAATCGACATTCGAAGTGGAACTCTCACGATGAAGTTTGATAGGGAGATTGTGAAGTTTAATGTCTACGATGCCATTAGCCATCCCAGTGAAATCTTGAGCGTAAATTGTGTCGATATAATTGACTCATTAGTGGAAGAAAATTTTGAGTCAATTTATGATGATAAATCTGAGCTTGATAAATTTGCATTTGTTAATGAGTTGTTATCTCCAAGTACTAAACTTTTACCTTCTGTTATACAGGCACCAGAGTTAGAGTTGAAACCGCTTCCTGAGCATCTCAAATATGCATTTTTGGGTAAGAATAATACCCTACCAGTCATAGTCTCTAATAGACTCTCCATGCATGAATAGGAAAGTTTGGTTCGTGTACTAAAAAGTCATAAGGAGGCAATTGGTTGGAGCATTGCAGACTTAAAAGGGATAAGCCCTTTGACATGCACACATAGGATCTACTTGGAGGAAGACATAAAACCAAGGTGAGAGGTTCAAAGACGACTAAATCCAAATATGATGGAGGTAGTAAAAAAGGAAATAATCAAGCTTTTAGATGCTGATGTAATCTACCCCATTTCAGATAGTAGATGGGTAAGTCCGGTACAAGTCATGCCCAAGAAAAAGGGCGTGACAGTAAAGAAAAATGCTGAAGGTGACTTGGTGCCAACCCGAGTACAAAATGGGTGGCGTGTTTGCATTGATTACAGGAAGTTGAACTCTTACACTAGAAAAGATCATTTCCCTCTTCCCTTTATTGATCAAATGCTTGAAAGGTTAGCTGGAAAAACTCACTTTTGCTGTCTTGATGGATACTCAGGTTTTTTTCAAATACTGGTCGCACTGGAGGACCAAAATAAGACAACTTTTACATGCCCATTCGGCACATTTACGTATAGGAGGATGCTATTTGGTCTTTACAATGCGCCGGCTACTTTCCAAAGATACATGATAGTATATTTTCTAAATATGTGGAAAAAATTATCGAAGTTTTTATGGATGAATTTACTATTCATGGAAATTGTTTTAATGAATGCCTTACAAACCTAACGATAATTTTGAGCAGGTGCATAGAATTCAATCTTGTCTTAAATTATGAAAAGTGTCATTTTATGGTAGATAAGGGTTTAATTCTAGGTCACATAGTTTCTTCTAGGGGAATTGAGGTTGATAAGGCCAAAATTGACATCATAAATTCTTTGCCTTACCCCTCTACTGTGAGGGAAATTCGCTTTTTTCTTGGACATGCAGGGTTCTATACGTACTTTATAAGGAATTTCTCGAAAGTAGCAAAACCGTTGTGTGAGTTGCTACAAAAAGATAAGAAGTTCGAGTTTGGCCAAAAGTGTAAGGAGGCTTTTGATACACTCAAACAGAAATAGGTCTCTGCCCCTATAGTGCAACCACCAAATTGGAAGTACCCATTTGAAATCATGTGCGACACAAGCGAACGCAGTGTAAGGGCTGTATTAGGGGAAAGGATTGAGAAGGAATCCCATGTCATTTGCTATGCTTCAAAAACCCTAGATGCAGCTCAAAGCAACTACACCACTACGGAAAAAAAACTTTTAGCCGTTATATTTGCTTTAGATAAATTTTGATCTTATTTGTTGGGATCTAAAGTAATTATTTTTTCTGATCATGCAGCCCTCAAGTACCTAATCACCAAGAAGGAAGCAAAATCGAGACTCATCAGATGGATTTTGCTACTCCAAGAGTTCAACGTCAAAATTCGAGACAAAAGGGGATGCGAGAATTTAGTGGCTGACCACTTAAGCAGAATAAAGGTACCTTTTGACGATGTCACTATCAAGGAAGAATTCCCTGATGAAAGCCTATTCTCAACCAAGGCACATCTCCCATGGTACGTAGATATAGTAAACTTCCTAGCCACAGGATCGCTACCCACTAAGTTAGCACGTTCCGAGAGAGGTAAGCTTCGACGAGAAGCTCGATACTATATTTGGGATGACCCGTACTTGTAGAAACACTGTTCAGACCAGATGATACGACGATGTGTTTGAGAAACTGAGGTAACTTCTATCCTTAATTTTTGTCATGCTAAAGCTTGCTGAGGACACTTTGGCCCTAAAAAAATTGCTCATAAGGTGTTAGAATGCGGGATATATTGGCCCACAATTTTTTGAGACGCATATAACTTCTGTAAGTCTTCCAATAGATGCCAATGTATAGGTAACATCACTAAACAAAATCAGATGCCTCTATCCCCGATTCATGTATGCAAAATCTTTGATGTTTGGGGCATCGATTCCATGGGCCCATTTATTTCTTCATTTAGCAATGTATATAAAATTCTCGCGGTAGACTATGTTTCTAAGTGAATGGAAGCAAAGCCTACTCGCAATGATAATGCTAAGACTGTTAGGGAGTTTCTAAAACGAACTATTATGTCTAGGTTTGGCACACCTCGAGCCCTAATCAGTGATCGTGGCTCCCACTTTTGTAATAAAATCATGGAGGCACTATTGTCAAAATATGGAGTTCATCACCGTATAGCTACGGCATACCATCCTCAAACAAATGGACAAGCTGAAGTCTGAAATAGGAAGATAAAAACTATTTTAGAGAAGACAGTTCGACCTAACAGAAAAGATTGGAGTCTCTGGCTTAATGACGCATTGTGGGCTTATCAAACGGCATATAAATGACCAATTGGAATGACCCCGTACAGACTTGTTTTTGGCAAAGCTTGCCATCTTCCGGTAATTAGAGCATAAAGCCTATTGGGTGGTTTGACAATGTAATATGGAGTTAGACCCTGCAAGAAAGGCGAGGAAGTTAGATATCCAAGAGTTGGAAGAAATCTGCAACGATGCTTATGAGAATGCTTGTATTTGTAAAGACAAGACCAAGTTGTTTCATGATAAGAAAATAGTTCAGAAGCATTTTTTTTGTAGGACAACGGGTTTTACTTTATAACTCTGTGTTGAAATTATTTCCAGGTAAGCTTCGATCATGATGGCAATGACCATTCATAGTTACTGAAGTATTCTCTCATGGTGCGGTTGAAATAGAAGGCGAAGAGTCAGGAAAACAGTTCATAGTCAATGGCCAACGGTTGAAGCCGTTTTACGAGAATTTTCAAGCTCACTCGATTGAAAAAATTTATTTAGAGCCACCGTAAAACCATTTAAATCGTCGAGCTAATGACGCTAAACAAGCGCTTGTTGGGAGGCAACCTAATCCTTATTTTTCTTTTACTATTTATTTCTATTTTTTTCAGTATTTACTATCTATTATTTTCTTTTATTTTCCTTTTAAATTTATTTTATTTTATTAAATATTAATTAATTTTTCTTCTACGTCTAGGTAAAACAGAGCGGATATACGAAAAAAAAGGAGAAAAGTTAGAAAATTAAAGCCAAAACAGCCCTATCCACGGTACCAAACAACCCCTATTTTAGATTTTATTCCAGCCCAGAATATCATATCCCTGCAGCCAAGCAGTCCTATTCCAGCCCTAGAACTCCCTAAACCTAGAACCAAACACCTCTTTTCAGCCAAATAAAACCCCCAAAACCTAAAATATTTTCTAATTTCCTTTCCCCCCAACTTCTTGCCGCCGAACTCACCTTTTTTTCCCTTCAATCGCTGTTCGTTGTTTGCCCTCCAACACTCGCCGCTGGCCATTCGCAATGGTGCGAACATGGAGCCGCACCGCCGTCGAACCTACGTTTATCGTCAACTCGTGCCGTCGTCGCCTCTCCACGGCCCAAGCCGTTGATTTAACCAATGTTCCCTCTTCCTTCTCTTTTTTATCACCGTAAATCTCCTCTTCAACCCCAACTAACTCTTCCTCTTCCTCCCCTTCCTCTACCTCCTACATGACCGCCGCCCAAGTCGCCGTGCCCTCTCTGTCATCCCCCTTACGCCCAAGCAGGCTGACCACTTCTTTTCCACATGGCGGGCCTGAACCATCAACCTCCGCCCGTCACGTGCCAATCTCCTCCTACTCCTCTTTCACTGTCGCCAAAAGAACCTAGCCCAACACCACAATGAGATGCAACATCCAAATCGCAGCATGGGCCTCGTCATCGTCAACCCCGATGTGTGGCCCGAATAATCGACACCACCCAATGCCTTCTCGGGGCCGAACCTATAGTTCTCACGTCAATATCTTACCCTCGGAGGCCCATTTACACGGTAACCTTACTTTTACTTCCAATGTTGGTCAGAATAGGTATGGTTTTCTTCGACATAAAACGATAATACCTTGTAAATGCTTGTCGATACCTGTTTTGGCTACCTTGCATATTGAAACTACTGTTACAGATTATTTCAAGAATATTGGTTGGGTTAACAATTTTGATGTGCCTCATTCTGCCTATTATGAACTTGTTTTAGAATTTTTGAAACACCCCAAACCCGACCCACAAGCCTTGACCTGATCTAGTATGTTCCCCGGTGTAAACCTTTTCAAATTCTTTTGTTACTTAGGAAAAACTTGTGTGTTTTAAAAAAAAGATTGTTTTGGGTTGGGCTTGTGTTGAAAACAAGTTTATTTCATTATTAAAATCGTTTACTTTAGGTGACAAAACTTTTAGGCTTTGCTTTAAAATAAATTTACTTAATCTTTTAATAAATAAAAGTATGTAAGCTTAATAAATAAAAGCAAAGTAAAGTAGTGCTACTATGGCCTTATTACATCAAATAATTCCCAAAATTTAAATTCAAAATACTTAAAATAAAACAGTTCAAATAAAAATAGATGAACTTCTTGCTGAGCATGGCCATCCCTAAGCATCTCTTGGCCCATCACCGATCATCACCAAAATGTTCCCTAACGGGTGAGTCAAGACTCAATGTGTACACAAACACTATGTCCAAATAGATTCGGGCATAATATCACATCACATACATAGTCATATAGTAGATATAAAATAATGATGCAACCCAACCCAAACCTATATGCCATCCGCTACACATCACCCGTACCATCCTACACACCGTGGGGACTACTAAGTCAACCTCCATCCGCTACACACCATCGAAGGCGGTCATTGCAATGACGCGTGCTCATCGCTCTTATAAAATTCGTGGTCTTAGGTCACCACATTCGGATATCGTGGTCCTAGGTCACCACATTCAAATATCGTGGTCTTAGGTCACCACATTCGATTTCGTGGTCTTAGGTCACCACATTCACTTCCCCTTTTCATATAACCCGTATGCCCCATATCATACATAACATGCATTAAAATGCCAAATTCTTATTTCACATTCTTCTAATGTCATATGTGTGTCGTAACAGATATTTAACATAATTCTAGTAGGAGTAGGAAACGTACCTGAGTACTTTGTACCATGACATGGTACCTTAGCCATATTCACATTCTTATACATATACTTATATTAAATATTGCCATAAAATTTATTAAGAAATAGTGTGGGGTACACACCTGATTCGCTTTAGTAAGTTCACTCCAAATCCGAAAAGCTTGATCTAATGCCTTAGATCTTAAATCTCTACATTTGATCAATCACTTAATACTTAGTAAAGAGCCATTCTACCATAAAACCAAATCCTAGTAGGATTAGTACACTTAAATCCTTACCTTGTCAGCCGATTGATGTCTAATCAATGCCGAAAACTTTGTATCCTTCTTTCTTGAAATCGGCAATCACTAGATTACTTGAATAGATTAGTTTCACTTTTAAATATTAATGAAACACATCTATTTACTCAACATGGCCTTGGCGAATGCTATAGATACTTACCTTGTGGATTTTAAATCCAAACTCACCGAATAACTAAGGAACACGCGGCCTATGGTGTACCTTCGGGAAAAGAATTTCTCCTTCCTTGTAGTCGACACTTACTAAATCTTGAAAGATCTCTTCAAAGTTTCGGCAACAAGATATTAATAGGGTTAGTCCTAGATTTCGAAAAATCTTAAAAGAAAAAGGATGAAACTGAATGAGATCTTACCCTTACTTTAGAGATCGAAAATCCTTGCTTGAACCTTTAGCAATATTCGGCTATGTAGGCTAAAAGGATCTTGATTTCAGCTTTTGATTGGTATCTTGAGGAGTTTATGGATTCGGTTTTAATGAAGATCACAAAAACTAAGAAGAATTCGACTAGGCTTACTTTAGTTTTTGGCTTTGGCTAACAAAAAGAAGAAGAAGAGATGCTCTAGGAAAATCAGCAGAGAGAAGAGTTGAAAGAAGATATGATTGTAACATCCTAAAATTAGAATATTATTTTATTATTTGTGTTGGCTTAGGTATGGATTTTGTGTGTTTAGCATAGTTTTGGTGAAGGCTTGATTTTATTTAGGAAGCTAGAATAATTCTTAGTATGGTATATTTAATGAAGTGGATTAGGTGAACTTGACACTTAAGTTAATTTAAGTGTTAAATTAAGCACATGAGGAGTTAGTGGCAAGGTGGTTATGATGCATGAAGGGTAGATTGAGGATAGAGGTTCGAGTAGCATGATTAACATTTTGAAGACTTTATTTTTATGTATCCTAGCATTAATGGACTATCAAGCTTTACATATGGAAGGTTGGACTTTCAAATTCTTTTCTTTTGGCAAGTTGAATATTGGTTTAGGAAAGTTTGTACTTTGGGAAAGGAATCTTAAGGTTTATGGAAGGATGGGGGACATAAGGCTTGGCTTAAGGGAGTTGTTTTGAAACTCTCCTACGGCCATTAGTCCATGTATGTGGATGGCATGTGTGGCTGGGGAGAGTGGCGAATTTTTTGGTTTGGTTGGTAGATAGTTAGTGCCAAATTTCTCTTTGGTTAGTAGTCATTTTCGGCTAGCTTGGTAGGCATTCAACCTTTGCTTTGTGTCAAAATCGAAACTCCTTTGAACCTTACCAATTCTTCTT
This sequence comes from Gossypium rotundifolium, assembly GCA_025506655.1. Taxonomy (NCBI): domain Eukaryota; kingdom Viridiplantae; phylum Streptophyta; class Magnoliopsida; order Malvales; family Malvaceae; genus Gossypium; species Gossypium rotundifolium. The sequence continues at coordinate 4,781,908 of CP106732.1, read as the reverse complement.
GCAGCATCCTAAAAATGGGGTTATTTGTATTTGCATTATTTTGTTTGTGTTGAATGGTGAGATAATATTTATGGAATGATGATAGTTAATTAAAGGCCTTGAGTTGGCTCGAAATAGTAGAAAATATTATTTATAAGCTTTAAAGGTGGATAGCCTTAGGAGTTAGGGGTTATAAGAATAAATGAAGGAGCATTTGACATAAAATAAGTCTTGGAAAAGTGGCAAAAAGGGAGGCCACTTAAGTGCTACAAGTGACGCCAACTAGGAACAAGGGAGAGCCTTGGTTCGAGTCATGAAGTTCCCCTTTTTGTTCTTATTTTGACTGAGATAGGAAGGGATAGTTCTTTCTCTCTTTAAACTCTTTTTTTAATTAATAATATTGGATATTAAGAGGTAATCAAGGATATTATTATTTAGATAGTAGATAAAAGAGACATTAGTTGATTTATTAATTGATTATGGGGATTAATTCAAATTATTTTGAATTTAATCAAACAAGTGGTCTAGAGCAGTTTAAGGAAGTAGGATGGATTTTGAACTCTTGGTTGGAAGAGGTGGACGGCAAGGCTACTAGGGGGAGTGCCGAATGCTTATAAAAGCACCCATTTGATCACCTTGTTTTTCTTTTTTTCCCCGTTTGCTTAGCCGAAATTTCCAACACCTTTCTTCTTATATTTTTTTCTTTTTCATCCCCTCAAAACCTTGGCCGAAACCCCTTTACTTCTTCCATTGCGAATCCCCAACTTCGATCTCTTTTTCTCCTCCTTTTCTTTGATAATCGAACCTACTCCCTAAACCATAGCCAATAACCCTCTCCATATTTCAAGTCTTGGCGAATCTCAAACATAGTGTTCCTCTCTATTTCTTCAATCGGTTCTAAGGTGAGTAGACCGAGTGTTTTCTTTATTAGCCTCTTGTACTTGTTTAATTTCTAGGGGGTAAGGACCGATTTCGACACTTGATAAAAGGTATTAACTCTCTATGTTGGAACCGATTATGTTTAGGTGTTTTGAGATCTTGAAGAAATCGGTTCAAGTCTCCATCAACTAAATTTGGTAAGTTAACGGTAAGTCAAATCTTTCTAAACCTTTCAGTGGATAATCGAAAAAAGCCGAAACTAATCTTGTTTGGTACTTAAGGTTGGCCGATTGCTAGGGAACCCATATAAGGATTCGGGTTGTTAGAAACCAAGTCAGAGCAAGGTAAGATCTCGGATCTCAAATGATAACTCTATGGTATTAAGTTGGGTTGGCCGAATAGGCCATAGTACTGACTCATGTTTTGGCTGAATCTAGGGACAATAGATCTAGGGTGGCCGACTTCTCCATTCGGGATTTAGACTTCTCGTGGGTGACAGTGTGTACATACACACTTATAGCAATTAATAACCGTATAGATAATTGTTGTTTGTAAATTTGCTTGATGTAGATACGGATATAGTACCTTAATGGTACAAGCGAGGATTTCGGTAAGTCTCTTTTGAGATTATTATTATGCTTTTGGGAAGCATGGTTTTATGATACATGTGATAAATGTATGAGATTTGATCATGATTACTTGACTTTTGTGGCTAAATGAGCGGAGGGGGCAGTGATATTGTGCCGACGGGCACCAGTGTTTTGGTAACACACTGTGACTACGGTCACCAGAGGTTTGGTACCTCCAGAGGTTTGGCACCTCGTAGCGTCTCGTCCCTGTGGCTTAGCACCACCGTGGGTTGGCCCCACTGTGAGATATGGGATTGACGCCAGTGATTTGGCATCACACGATGGGTTGGCCCCATCAATCGATTGTGTCTATGGACACCGGAGGTTTGGCACCTCCAAAGTGATTTGGCATCACATCTCGTGACTATATGTCACCAGTGGTTTGGCACCACCGGTGGTTTGGTACCACAACGGGTAGATTGAGGCGTTTGGTTGGCTAGGTTGAGTACATTGTCTTGTGCATATTAATTGTTATAATCATGTATGAGGTTGGTTTAAACCGGGAAGGGTTACATCTTGAGTCTTGGTGACTCACCTTCTCCATTATTTTTTTTCGGTGATGCATAGATCGCGGATATGGAGCCGACGGACTCGAGGTGGCCATGCAAAGGGACTTGAATTAAACGAACTTTAAACTTAGTCATTTTATTTTATTATTGGTTTATTTTATTTTGGATGTAATAAGGCCTCCATATACTTTACTTTAGTTATTTCTCATATGTTGGATATTTTGTTTTAACTATAAATTTGACCCACACGCTTTTCCAAATTAACACGAAAATGTTTTATCGTGCGGTAGCACATTTGAAATTTGTATAATAACATGACTTAATTAAATTTCCGAATTTAATCTAAGTATGATTTCAGTAAGATAACCAAAAACGAGAAGTTTTCAACAAAACTCAAAATTGGATTTTAAAATGGGTTTCAGAAAGTTTTTCTCCGTAACGACCCATATTCGGTCCTAATGTTTTGGGTCGGGTTTGGGCTGTTACACTTCTCTTTTGTGCACCATTTGGTATTTTATTTCTTTCCTCTCCAAAGCTTTTCTCTTTAGCCGAATGTACCTTGATCTTTAGGTGCAATTTTGTACACTTTTCTTCTTTGGTAAAATAGGTGTTGGCCGAATCTCTTAATCCCTTTTTCTCTCTTTTCTTTCTTTTGAATATTGTTCAAAATCACAACATTTCTTTTACTTTCTTCTTGGCCGAATCTCTTTCTTCTCCATTCCTCTTGATTTTTCTTTCATTGGTTGTTAAAGCCGAATCATCCTTCTTCCCTTTTTATTTTTCTTTGCCATATTAATTCTTCATCTCTTTCGAGCTGAATATCAATTGTTTTCTTTACTCTAAAACCATAGCCGAAACTTCTCATATCCTTTTGATTTGCCTTGGCTGAATTTCTTCAAGGGTAGGACTTCATTTGGTTTTCTTCAAACGGTTTTGGAAGATAGGTAAGTGTTATGGCCGTTTTTCCTTATTCTTTTTCTCGTTTCTATGTTGTTTCTCTTGTGGACAAAGGCCGAATTTTAGGCAATTGTTGTAGGGTTCTAATCATTCTTAGAAACCGATTTCTTTTAGGCTCCTCGGGACGTTGGAAGCAATCAATCTAAGCCTCGTTTCTTTGTCAATCATTTTGGGTAAGCTTTTAGGTAAGACTTGGTATTTCAAGTGATAACTCATTGGGATTTAGTGGTTTGGCCGAATGGCCTTTGTTTATAATCTAAGTATTGGTGATTGTAGGACAAGGTGATCTAGTGCAGAGATCGGATCTTCGGATTTTAGTACTTGCGTTAGTGTCATGTGTGTATCTTACACTTTATAATTCGGTTATATATTTATATACATATTAACTAAACATGTTATTAAAGTGGGAATCTATGAGATTTTGATAAGATACCTTGATGGGTATGTGCAAGGATTCGTAAGTCCGTTTCAATATGATGTTAATATATGTTGATTGATATCATGATCTATTATTTAAATATGTTATATGATCATATCAAAGTATGATGGCATGATTGATACTCTTAATACATTGGTTTGGGAATATGAGTGGAGGGGGAAGGATTTGATATCCGTGTCTTTGGACACCAGAGGTTTGGCACCTCCAGTGATTTGGTATCACATTTGTGTCTTTGGGACACCAGAGGTTTGGCACCTCATAGCGACTCGTCCCTGTGGTCTAGCACCACCGTAGGTTGGCCCCACTTTTGAGATATGGGATCATCGCCAGTGATTTGGTATCACACGTGGGTTGGCCCCACAACTTGATTATTCGTGACTTTGGTCACCAGTGATTTGGTATCACATTATTGGATATCGTGACTTTGGGTCACCAGTGGTTTGGCACCACCAGTGGTTTGGTACCACACGGGGTAGAAAAGGAGTTAAGGATGGCTAGGTTGGGTGCATTATATATTTATATATGTTGCTTGATTATAAATTGTGTAAGAATGTTGCATTAATCGGGGAAAAGATTTACGCACTGAGTCTTGGTGACTCACCTTCTCCCTTACCATTTCAGGTGATTCGTGAGATCGCGGATGAGGAGTCGGATGAACTCGAGGAGGCCATGCAATAAAATTTGATTTTTCATGAACTTCGATTTGGGGTACTTTAATTTATTTTAATTTGGTTTTTGTTTTATTTTGGGTTTGTAATAAGGCCTCTTTAATTATGTTTTTGGATTATTTATATGCTTTGGATATGTTTTAAATATGGCTTATAAATTATTTGGTTAAATTAATAATTGAGCCCAAAGTTTTCTAAAGTAATAAAAACGCAATGGTTTTAAAATCTTACCATCGGGTAATATAAATCGTTTGATAGTAAAATATAGATTAAGTGTTTTCTACAATTTTAATGATTTCCAAATATTAAGTTTCTACATTCAAAATGCAAATGGTTTTCAAAGTAATAATTGAGTTTTCTTAAATTGATATAAATGTTTTCTAACCTATGATTTATCAACTAAGTTTTAAAATTTTATTTATGAAATTACAAAGTAAATTATCAGTTTAAACTTATTATACACTTGATTTCTACAAATATAGAATTTTCAAAGAGTTTTTCACAAAAATTTAATTGTTATTCGATTCTTTTCAAAATGTTTTCCTCAAGGACATACCGTTTCTTTACGTGGTGTATTGACCGGGTTTGGGGTGTTACAAATTGGTATCAGAGCCAAGTTCAAAAGCTCGACTGTGGGCCTGAGGCCCAAAATGATTTAAAGTATAGTTTTAAAATGTTTTTGTTTAAAATTATATGGTTGGAAAAGCATGGCACCGAGTTTCCGGCACCGATCTGCCCGGGTAAGTACTTCAAATTGTTGATTTTGATATGATGATGGTATGATTGTATAGTAGTAGGAACTACTCTAGAGACCCAAACCTATAGGTTGGATGTACTCGCGAAAACAACTTTTTATTAAAAAAATTTTCATAAAACTGTGTTTTAAAGATAGTGGAATGATGTCTTAAGCATAAAACTTTTAATTCGGATAAGTCAAGATTTTAGACATGAGCACTCGAGGTCGGGTCGTGTTATGCGTGGACGCCGTAGGGGTAGGATGGTCGTATACGAGCCAAGTGAGGTCGGGTCAAGGATCCGAGAATGAGGTACCACCACCCCCACCACCCACAGTTGGAGTTGAGTTTCAGGATCAAACGGGGGACGACGCAGTGTCTCAAGCAATGCTACGGGTTCTTGAGAGAGTAGCTGGAATAGGTGGAGGCACAGGAGCTCAAAAATCTGAACCTGAACGACTCTGAGCCAATAGAGCTGAGGTATTTCGAGGTGTTTCGGGTGTTGCTCCCAGTACGGCCGAATATTGGCTAGAGGCGACGGAGTGAATCATGGATGACTTGGATCTGAATGCTGAGGAAAAGCTGAAAGGGATAGTATCGCTTCTTCGGGATGAGTCATATCAGTGGTGGCTCACAGTGAGGAATAGTGTTGCGGCTGAGGATCTTACTTGGGATTATTTTAAGGCAGCGTATCAGAAGAAATATATTGGGTCTAGTTACATTGATGCGCAGCGTAAGGCATTTCTGAGTTTAGTCCAGGGGAGTAAGTCCGTATCAGAATATGAGGCAGAATTTTTAAGATTGAGTCGGTATGCTGGAGGTATCGTGGCTTCAGAGCAAGAGCGATGTGTTCGATTCGAGGATGGATTGAGAGACGAGCTGAGACTGCTGATTGCTCCACACCAGGAGCGAGAGTTTGCTACGCGAGTTGAAAAGACTAAGATAGCTGAAGAGATAAAGAAATCTGTAAGGCAGAATCACGACAGGAACAAACATAAGAGAAATTTTAGATCATCCGGGTCAGCCGATAATTCTCAGAAGAGGGCTAGGCAGAATGGGCCGAATCAATCTGGGAGGCCCATATCGCTAATCGTGACCAAAGACAAGGAAATCGATGTGGGAAATATCATTGGGGTGAATGTTGGACCGGAGGGAAAGGATGTTTTGAGTGTGGCTCGCTAGATCATCGTGTGAGAGACTGTCCACGTAAGCTAGCTAGGAATCAGTCTGAGGGTCAAGGTCGTGCTCAGTTCAGAAAGGAGGGACCGTCACCACAGAGAGATCGTGGTAATGGTAGAGGAAGTAATGGTTCTGGTCGAGGCCGCGAAGCATCGGGCAGAGGTACAAGTACTACTGAGGCAAGACAGCCTGGGTTGGTGTATGCAGCGAGGCGTCGAGAGGAGGGTGACGCACGGGACGTCATAACCGGTACGTTCTTAATCTTTGGTGTACCATATGCTACTTTGATAGATGTGGGTTCGACGCATTCGTATGTTGCTAGTTGCATAGTAAAGACCATGAACTTAGACTCGAGACTACTTAGGGAGATGATAGTAATTAGCCTCTAGGTCACTTTGTAGAAGTAAATAAGTCAGATAGAGATGTACCCTAGAACTCCAAGGGTAGTGTTTGTAGTGATCCGATGGAACCGCCGTTTGGGGAGTTCGATCGATTCTTAGGATGGTGGTTGGTCAAATACCGTGCAAGTTTGGATTATGTTGCTAAGCGCATGGTTTTGAAGATAGTGAGGGAGAAGAGGTGGTTATGATAGGTAATAGAAGAGATTATCTATCCAACGTGGTATCTGCATTGAAAGTCGTGAATATGGTCGAAAGGCCGTGAGGCATATGTAGTCCATGTGTACGTTGGAAGCTAAGGAATCTCTCGTGGGAAATGTCCGAATCAGAAGGAATATCTTGACGTATTTCGGGAAGAACTTCCGGATCGCCTCCGGATCGTGAAGTCAAATTCGGTATAGATCATTCAAAAGCGGCGCTAGTGTCTATAGCTCCGTGATAGGATGGCAATCAAGGAATTGATGGAATTGAAGGCTCGATTCAAGAGTTGTTGGATCGAGGTTTCATTCGACCAAGTGTTTTGCCTTGGGGAGCGCCTTACTTTTTGTCAAGAAGAAGGATGGTACGACACGGATGTGTATAGACTCATCGCCAGTTGAAAAGTCGACGATCAAAAACAAGTATCCTTTCCGAGGATAGATGACTTGTTTGATCAGCTTAAATTGGCAGCGGTTTTCTTCAAAATTGATTTAAGGTCTGGATATCATCAGTTAAAGGTGAAAGAGGCTGATATCCATAAGACGGCATTTCGCACTCGGTATGGGCACTACGAAGTTTACGGTGATGCCGTTGGGGTTGACTAACGCCCCGGTAGCTTTCATGGACATGATGAATCGAGTATTCCAAATAGTTTTGGATCAGTTTGTTGTGGTATTTATAGATGATATTTTGGTATACTCAAAGTCAGAGGAGAAGCATGATGCGATTTGCGAGTAGTATTGCAGTTCGAGGAAAAGTAGCTTTTTGCTAAATTTAGTAAGTGCGAGTTCTGGCTTAGGGAGGTGACTTTCTTGGGTGACGTAGTATCAGCTGAGGGGATTAGAGTGGATCCTCGAAAGATCGAAGCAGTATTGGATTGGAAGCCGCCTAAGTCGATGGTGAGATTCGGAGTTTTCTAGGTCTAATGGGGTATTACCAAGATTTGTGGAAGGATTTTCTTTGATAGCAACACCTATGACCAAGTTATTGAGGAAAGGAGTTCCATTTATGTAGACTGAGAAGCAACAAGAAAGTTTTGACAAGTTGAAGAAGATTACATTTGAAGCTCCTGTTTAATTCAACCCGAGGCGTGCAAGGAATTCATGAGTTCTTGTGATGCATCACATCTTGGTTTGGGATGTATCTTGATGCAGAAGGGAAGGTAGTGGCTTATGCATCTCGACAAGATTAAGACCACATGAAGTTAATTATCCGACGATGACTTGGAATTAATCGCAATGGTTTTCGCTTTAAAGATTTGGAGACACTATTTGTAACGGAGAGAAGTCGATAGTCTACACGGATCACAAGAGTCTAAAGTATCTTTTGACTCGTAAGGATTTGAATTTGAGGCGTGCAGATGGATTGAATTGTTGAAGGACTACGACTATTTGATTGAGTATCATCCGCAAGGCTAACGTGGTGGCAGACCCGCTGAGCCAAAAGGTTGTATCAGACTTAAGATCGATGTTTGCTCGTCTTAGTTTATACGATGATGGGAGTCTTTTGGCAGAATTGCAAGTCAAGCCGACCTAGTTAGAGCAGATCAAGGAGAAACAGTTAGAGGATGATGGTTTGAATGATCGGAGGTTGCAGGTTCAGAATGGTGGTTTAGAGAATTATAGTTTATCTAGTGATGGAGTGTTGTGTTTTCAAGGGAGAGCTTGTATGCCGAAAGATGTTGAGTTGAGGCAAAGGATTCTTCGGGACGCACATAGCATCCCACATCCTGGAAGTAGCAAGATGTACCGGGATTTAAGAGAGCAATTTTGGTGGCTGTGTCAGGCGGGAGGTAATCGAGTTTGTGGGTAAATGTCGACGTGTCGCCAGGTCAAAGTCGAGCATCGCCATCTGCCTCTAGATTACTTCATAGGTGAAGATTCCATAGTGGAAGTGGGAGAGGATCACTATGGACTTTGTCAGCGGATTACCTCTTACACCTAGTAAGAAAGATTCAATTTGGGTGATTGTGGATCGTCGACTAAGTCACTCATTTCATTCCTGAGGGTGGATTACTCGCCTCATAAGTTAGCTAAGTTGTATGTGGCGGAGATAGTAAGGTTGCACGTGTACCAGTTGTCGATCATCTCGCACGAGATCCTAGATTTACGTCGAGGTTTTGGAGAGCGTTACATCAAGCTTTGGGTACGCTGTTGGATTTCGATCGCATTTCATCCACGATCGACGGGCGATCGAAAAGAGTTATTCAGATCTTAGAGGATATGTTGAGAGGATGTGTTTTGGACTTCAGAGGCAGCTGGGAAGAGTTTTTACCATTAGCTGAGTTCGCATACAACAATAGTTATCAGGCAAGCATTAAGATGGCACCATATGAGGCGTTGTATGGTAGGAGGTGTCGTACACCTACATGCTGGATAGAGTTGGGTGAGCGTCAAATGTTAGGACCAGAGTTGGTTGTAGAGACTGAGGATAAGGTTAAGATGATTCAGGCTCGTCTGAAGGAAGCTTCGGATAGGCAGAAGTCATATGCCGATCTCAAGCGGAGGGATATAGAGTTTGCCGTGGGTGACCAGGTCTTTTTGAAGGTCTCGCCATGGAAGAAAGTGTTAAGATTTGGGAGAAAAGGCAAGTTGAGTCCAAGGTTCATTGGGCCGTATAAGGTGTTGAGACGAGTGGGACTCAGAGCCTATCATTTCAATTGCCAGCAGAGCTGAGTCAGATTCATGATGTGTTCCATGTCTCCATGCTTAGACGCTATCGTTCTAATCCATCGCATGTTGTGTCAGTGGAGGAATTAGAGGTGAGTCCAGATTTGACAGTGGAAGAAGAACCAGTGCAGATTCTAGGTCGAGACGTGAAAGTTTTGCATAAGAAGTCAGTTCCTTTAGTGAAGGTCTTATGGCGGAACCATGGCGTAGAAGAAGCTACGTGGGAACCGGAGGATGCGATGAGGCAGCAGTACCCTCAACTCTTTTGATCAGGTAATTTCGAGGACGAAATTTTATTAAGGGGGTAGAATTGTAACATCCTAAAATTAGAATATTATTTTATTATTTGTGTTGGCTTGGGTATGAATTTTGTGTGTTTAGCATAGTTTTGGTGAAGGCTTGATTTTATTTAGGAAGCTAGAATAATTCTTAGTATGGTATATTTAATGAAGTGGATTAGGTGAACTTGACACTTAAGTTAATTTAAGTGTTAAATTAAGCACATGAGGAGTTAGTGGCAAGGTGGTTATGATGCATGAAGGGTAGCTTGAGGATAGAGGTTCGAGTAGCATGATTAACATTTTGAAGACTTTATTTTTTATGTATCCTAGCATTAATGGACGATCAAGCTTTACATATGAAAGGTTGGACTTTCAAATTATTTTTCTTTTTGGCAAGTTGAATATTGGTTTAGGAAAGTTTGTACTTTGGGAAAGGAATCTTAAGGTTTATGGAAGGATGGGGGGACATAAGGCTTGGCTTAAGGGAGTTGTTTTGGAAACTCTCCTATGGCCATTAGTCCATGTATGTGGACGGCATGTGTGGCTAGGGGGAGAGTGGCCGAATTTTTTGGTTTGGTTGGTAGATAGTTAGTGCCAAATTTCTCTTTGGTTAGTAGTCATTTTCGGCTAGCTTGGTAGGCATTCAACCTTTGCTTTGTGTCAAAACTGAAACTCCTTTGAACCTTACCAATTCTTCTCTTTTGTGCACCATTTGGTATTTTATTTCTTTCCTCTCCAAAGCTATTCTCTTTAATGAATGTACCTTGATCTTTAGGTGCAATTTTGTACACTTTTCTTCTTTGGTAAAATAGGTGTTGGTCAATCTCTTAATCCCTTTTTCTCTCTTTTCTTTCTTTTGAATATTGTTCAAAATCACAACATTTCTTTTACTTTCTTCTTGGCAATCTCTTTCTTCTCCATTCCTCTTGATTTTTCTTTCATTGGTTGTTAAAGTCTAATCATCCTTCTTCCCTTTTTATTTTTTTGCCATATTAATTCTTCATCTCTTTCGGTAGAATATCAATTGTTTTCTTTATTCTAAAACCATAGCGAAACTTCTCATATCCTTTTGATTTGCCTTGGCGAATTTCTTCAAGGTAGGACTTCATTTGGTTTTCTTCAAATGGTTTTGGAAGATAGGTAAGTGTTATGGCCGTTTTCCTTATTCTTTTCTCGTTTCTATGTTGTTTCTCTTGTGGACAAAGGCCAAATTTTGGGCAATTGTTGCGGGGTTCTAATCATTCTTAGAAACCGATTTCTTTTAGGCTCCTCGGACATTGGAAGCAATCAATCTAAGCCTCGTTTCTTTGTCAATCGCTTTGGGTAAGCTTTTAGGTAAGACTTGGTATTTCAAGTGATAACTCATTGGGATTTAGTGATTTGGCGAATGGCCTTTGTTTATAATCTAAGTATTGGTGATTGTAGGATAAGGTGATCTAGTGCGGTAGATCGGATCTTGAATTTTAGTACTTGTGTTAGTGTCGTGTGTATCTTACACACTTTATAATTCGTTATATATTTATATACATATTAACTAAACATGTTATTAAAGTGGGAATCTATGAGATTTTGATAAGATACCGTGATGGGTATGTGCAAGGATTCGGTAAGTCCGTTTCAATATGATGTTAATATATGTTGATTGATATCATGATCTATTATTTAAATATGTTATATGATCATATCAAAGTATGATGGCATGATTGATACTCTTAATACATTGGTTTGGGAATATGAGTGGAGGGGAAGGATTTGATATTCGTGTCTTTGGACACCGGAGGTTTGGCACCTCCAAAGATTTGGTATCACATTTGTGTCTTTGGGACACCGAGGTTTGGCACCTCATAGCGACTCGTCCACCGTGGTCTAGCACCACCGTGGGTTGGCCCACTTTTGAGATATGGGATCGTCGCCATGATTTGGTATCACACGTGGGTGGCCCCACAACTTGATTATTCGTGACTTTGGTCACGGTGATTTGGTATCACATTATTGGATATCGTGACTTTGGGTTACCAGTGGTTTGGCACCACCAGTGGTTTGGTACCACACGGGGTAGAAAAGGAGTTAAGGATGGCTAGGTTGGGTGCATTATATATTTATATATGTTGCTTGATTATAAATTGTGTAAGAATGTTGCATTAATCGGGGAAAGGATTTATGCATCGAGTCTTGGTGACTCACCTTCTCCCTTACCATTTCGTGTGATTCGTGAGATCGCGGATGAGAGTCGGATGAACTCGAGGAGGCCATGCAATAAAATTTGATTTTTCATGAACTTGATTTGGGGTACTTTAATTTATTTTAATTTGGATTTTGTTTTATTTTGGGTTTGTAATAAGGCCTCTTTAATTATGTTTTTGGATTATTTATATGCTTTGGATATGTTTTAAATATGGCTTATAAATTATTTGGTTAAATTAATAATTGAGCCCAAAGTTTTCTAAAGAAGTAAAAAGCATAATGGTTTTAAAATCTTACCATCGGGTAATATAAATCGTTTGATAGTAAAATATAGATTAAGTGTTTTCTACAATTTTAATTGTAACATCCCAAAAATAGGGGTCATTCGTGATTGAATTATTTTGCTTGTGTTTAAATTTATGTGATATTATTTGTGGTGTTATAAGGCTTAATTAGGGGTCTTGAGTAAGCTCGGTTTGGCAGGATAATTCTTAGTATGGCTTATTTAATGAAGAGGATTAAATGAGCTTAGCACTTAAGTTAATTTAAGTGTTCATTTATAGCATAAGAGGAATAAGAGGCAAGTTGGTTAAAGAGCTTGAAAGGTTGCATGAGGTTAATGGTTCGAGTAGTAGGTATAACATTTTTTTAAACTTTATTTTGTATCTTAACATTAATGGCGGTCAACCCATGTTTATGATAGGATTTTCATCTTTTGGTAAGTTGAATTTTGCTTAAGGAAAGCTTGAAGATGGGGATAAGATTCTTGAAGTTATGGAAGGATATCTTGAACTTATGGTATGAGGAGGGACAAAGGCATGGAATAGGAGGATGTTTTGAAAGAAATCCTATGCCTTAATGCATGAATGTGGACTGACATGTAAGGCTAAGGGAGTGGCGAATTTTGTTAGGTGGTTTAGGGGGAATATTTGGCCAATTCCTCTTTGTGCATCTTTTGCATTTTGTTTTTCCTCTCCAAAACTCTTCTTTTGGCGAATGTTATTGTGCACTTTTGTGCAAAATATGTTTATGCTTTAGCCTCCATTTTGTTGAACCAAAAGTGCCATTCTCTTTCTTTCATTTTCTCTTGAAACCATAACAACATTGGATTTTGTGAACTATTCTTTTAGACAAAAGGTGTTGGCGAATCTCATCTCTCCTCATCTCTCCTTTCTTTTCTTTTGACATTGGATCATAAACATTCTCTTCTCACTCTCTTGGCGAATATTTCTCAATCTCAAATACCATTTTCTTTTCATTTGTTCAAAGGTAAAACATCTACTTCCATTCTTATTTCTCTTTTCTTTTCAAAACAACCATAACCGAACCTTTTTCTTCTCCTATACTCCTTGTTTGGCGAATATTCAAGGGTAGTTTCTTTGATTTTGTACAATCGATTTTGAAAGATAGGCTCTTGAGACTTTGGAAGCGATTGATTTAAGCCATATATCTCTAGAAATCAAAGGTTGGTAAGTCAAAGGTGGTAAGGATTTTATTTTAAAGGGATTATTCTTTTGATTATCCTAAGCCGAAGGCTATTATTTATTTTAATGGTTGCCAATTGTAGGAAAGTGAAGCAGATTCATCTACCGATTGCCGTAGTTAGTACTCGAAGGCGATTAGGTGAGGTTTCGGGTTCATATGATAACCCCATAAAATTATTTGGTTTGGCCGAATGGTCCATGTCCCTAACTCTTATGTTTGGCCGATTATAGGAGCAAGAAATCTTGTGTGGTTAATTGATTCTTTGAGGATTAGGACTATCGTTGGTGAAAGGTGTGTACATACACACCTTATAACTCTTTAATATGCTAAGTGTTATTTTATGTCTAATCAATTTGTGTAGACATGGATGTAATACCTTTATGGTATTAGCAAGGACTCGGGTAAGTCTTTATTGCTATGAGATTATTATTTGATGCTTTTGGGAAGCATGACACATTTGGTATGTGTATTATTTGATTTATGGCCTATGATAATCGATTGGATCTTGTTAAATAAATCAATCAACATGATTTTGTATATGCATATAAATGATTGGTAAGGGTTGATGAGAGGAGGCGATAATATTCGTGTCGATTTTGACACCGTGTTTTGGTAACACAATGTGACTACGGTCACCAGAGGTTTGGTACCTCCAGGTTTGGTACCTCATAGCGACTTGTCCTCGTGGTTTACACCACCGTGGGTTGGCCCCACTTTGAGATATGGGATTGTCTCGCGCTGATTTGGTATCACACGATGGGTTGGCCCCATCACTTGATTTGTGACTTCGGTCACCGGTGTTTTGGTAACACAATCGTGTTCTTGGACACCAAAGGATTTGGTATCACATTTGTGACTATATGTCACCAGTGGTTTGGCACCACCAAGGTTTGGTACCACACGGGGTAGAGAAAGGCGCTTGGTTGGCTAGGTTGGGTGCATATTTTAATGCATGTTAAATTGTTATAAAATGTGTATGTTGTTGAATTAAACCGGAAAAAGGGTTACACATTGGGTCTTGATGACTCACCTTTTCTTTTAACATTTTCAGTGATTCAGTAGTCTGCGGATAAGGAGTCGGATGAACTCGAGGTGGCCATGCGATAAAAATAAGGACTAGGTGGATTTTGGACTGCTTTTATTTTATTATGGGTTTGATTTATTTTGTAATAAGGCCTCCTAGAATTATATTTTGGTTATTTATCTGCTTTTGGATAATCTGCTTAACAACTTAATGACTTAAGAAAAATGGTTACACATGTTTTATGAAAATTTATAATGTAAAATATTTTATTGTGCCATCTGGTACACTTGAAATTGTAAACAAAACGATTTAACAAATATTCTTAAATAAAATTAAGCATGGTTTTAAACAAAGACATTTAAATTGAATGGCATTTCAACAAATTTCAAAATCGGTCTTAAAATGGTTTCCAAAATGTTTTCTCTGTGGCATACCAAATTCGGTCATAATGTTGGGCCGGGTTTGGGGTGTTACAAATTGGTATCGAGCCAGCTCAAAGCTTTCTTGTGGGGGCCCAAGGCCCAAAAATGTTTTAGTAGGCCTAATTGAAATATTTTGGTTTTGAATAAAGCATGGCACCGAGTTTCCGGCACCTATCCGCCCAGGTAAGTACCTCTAACTTTTGTATGAATTATTTACTGTAGAAGGGTAGGAAACATGGGACGTAGATAGTCATAAATATTTTAAACTATTAGGACTAGTTTACCTCAAACGATGATATAAGACTTTAAAAGCCTAATTAAACAAACCTAGGACCAAGTCGCCGAGTTAGGGTGTGGTAACCTTGGTGCGCATGTCTAGGATTGGATCCGAAAGAGCTTGGTATTTAAGCAGTCCTCGTGACTCACCTCCTCTTCGCGGGATTCCTACCTGGTGCGTAGCTTCGGTTCACCCTAACCAAGAGGACTCGGTCATAGGCAAAACCCTAAATAAAACCCGAAAGGGACTAGTCACGCTTAAGGAAAACTTCGGTTTAAAATCACTAAATTATCTCTTTTAAATAGTAGGACAAATTTATTTTTAAAATTATCAAATATTTTCGGTTTATCAAAATTACCAAAATGCCCTAGTGGCAAAATTACAAAAATGCCCTTGGTTTTAGAATCACCAAATTACCCCAATTTCAATAAAATCTTCTTACTTTGCAAAAGTAGCAAAAAACTTGTAATTCAAAATATATACACCGACTTTTGAATTTACAAAATTTCCAAAATACCTCGATTGATAAATTACCAAAATACCCCTGGTTTCAAAATTTTGCCATACCTTTAAATTGAAGAATTTTTCGAGAATACTCCTCAATTTTGTTGAAATTACAAAATGATTTGATTTATTAAAGTTTTCAAATTTCCTTGGTTTATTATAAAAATACCCTATAGGAAAATGACGAAAATACCTCAGGTTAAAACTACGTAAATGCCTCAAGAGTGCATAGGTATGAAAGGTATTAGGGAATGGATGTACTTTTCTGTGAACTAGATAGAAGACTTAAAACTCGCTTTGATCGAAAGAATATCTATTAAATTCTTTTCATAAAATTTCCTCATGGATAATCAAGTGAAACATGTACTAATTTATAAAATTCCTAATCGATTAAAGAACGATAGTTAGAATGAGCTTTAGAGGACGTGGCGTCGTGGGCCGCTGAAGGGTAGGATGATGATGTCGTAACCTCAGCCGTGTCGTCGAGGATCTCGAGAACGACATACCACTACCACCACCCCCAACTTTTGGAGCCGAAGAGCAGGATCAGATGGGTGATGACGCAGTGTCACAAGCGATGCTGCGGGTTCTGGAAAGGGTAGCTGGAATGGGTGGAGGTGGAGGAGCTCGAAAGTCGGTACCCGAGAGACTTCGAGCTAACGGCGCTGAATTTTTCCGAGGTGTATCTGGTGTAGCACCAAACACAGCTGAGTATTGGCTAGAATCGACCGAAAGAATCATGGATGAGATAGATTTGACAAATGAGGAAAAACTGAAAGGGGCGGTGTCACTTCTCAAGGATGAGTCATATCGATGGTGGATCACAGTTCGGAATGGTGCTGTAGCAGAAGATCTCACTTGGGACTTCTTTAAGGCAGCATTTCAAAAGAAATATATTGGGTCTAGTTACATCGATGCACAGCGTAAGGCATTCCTGAGTTTGGTCCAAGGGAATAAAACTGTATCGAGTATGAAGCTGAGTTCTTAAGATTGAGCCAATATGCTGAAGGGATTGTGGCTTTGAACACGATCGATGTGTTCGATTCAAGATGGGTTGAAGGACGAGCCGAGATTGTTGATTGCTCCACATCGAGAGCGAGAGTTTGCCAATTTAGTTGAAAAGACTAAGATTACCGAAAGAATAAAGGAATCAAAGGCGTAACTATGACCTAATAAGCATAAGAGAGGATATGGATCATCCGGGTCACTAGCAATGTTCGTAAGAGGGCTAGGCAAAATGAGCCGAATCGATCTGGGAGGTCTGCATTACTAATCAAAGACCAAAGACAGGCAATCGATGTGAGAAATTTCATTGGGGCGAATGTTGGACCGGAGGAAAGGTCTGCTTTAGTGTGGTTCATTGGACCACCGTGTGAGGGATTGTCCACGTAAGCAAGTCAGGAATCAATCTGAAGGTCAAGGCCTGACTCGATTCGAAAGGAGGACCAGCACCGCAAAGAGGTCGTGGTAATGGTAGAGGAGGAAATGGTACTAATCGTGGTCGCGGAACTCAGGCCAGAGGCACAGCAATACAGAGGCAAGGCAGCCTGGTCTAGTCTATGCGGCGAGGCGTCGAGAGGAGGGTGACGCACCGGATGTCATAACCGGTACGTTCCTAATTTTCGGTCTTCCTTATGTTGCATTAATTGATGTGGGTTCTACGCATTCATACGTAGCAAGTAGTGTGGTAGAGACTTTGAACCTAGACTCTGAGACTGCTGCTAGGGAGATGACTGTAATTAGCCCTTTAGGCCATTCTGTAGTTGTGAACAAGCTATATAGGGATGTACCCTAGAACTCCAAGGGTCGAAGTTCGTGGTCGATCCGATGGAACTACCGCTTGGGGAGTTCGATTTGATCCTTGAATGGACCGGTGGTTAAGAACGAAGCAAGGTTGGATTGCGCCGCTAAACGCATGGTTTTGAAGACGGTTGAAGGTGAAGAAGTGGTCATGATAGGTAATAGGAGAGATTATCTATCCAATGTGGTATCTATGTTGAAAGTCGTAAAGATGGTCGGGGAAGAAGTGAGGCGTTCGTTGTTCGTGTGTATGCTTTGAAGCTAAAGAGTTTCTGTAGGGAAATGTTCGAACTGTAAAGGAGTATCTTGACGATTTCTGAAGAACTTCCGGTTTGCCTCGGATCGGGAAGTTGAATTCGGTATAGACTTGTTACAGGAACGGCACTTTTGTCTATAGCACCGTCTCAATGGCACCAAAGGAATTGGTGGAACCAAGGCTCAAATTCGTGAGCTCTTGGATCAAGGATTTATCCGACCAAGTATATCTCCGTGGGGAGCACTGTCTTGTTTGTCAAAAGAAGGACGGTTCAATGCGGATGTGTATCGACTACCGCCAATTGAACAAGTTGACGATTAAAACAGTATCCGTTACCTCGATTGATGACTTGTTTGACCAACCGAAGGGTGCGTCGGTATTTTCAAGATTGACCTTAGGTCAAGGTTATCATCAATTAAAGGTGAAGGAGGTTGATGTGCACAAGACGGCATTCAACTTGGTATGGGCATTACGAGTTCCTAGTGATGCCATTCGGTTGACCAATGCAATCCATGGCATTCATGGACTTAATGAATGCAGTATTTCAAGAAGATTGGACCAATTTGTCGTAGTGTTTATAGACGACATATTGGTTTACTCAAAGACGGAGGAGGAGCATGACAAGCATTTGCGAATAGTTCTACAAGTACTGAGGGAGAAACGGTTATATGCCAAATTCAGTAAGTGCGAATTTTGGCTAAGGGAGGTGGCTTTCTTAGGTCACGTGGTGTCAGCGGAAGGGATTAGAGTAGATCCCCGCAAGATTGAAGCGGTGTTGGAGTGGAAACCGCCTAGGTCGGTGGCAGAGATTCGAAGTTTTCTGGGTCTAGCCGGGTACTATCGAAGGTTTGTGGAAGGATTCTCGTTAATTGCTGCACCATTAACTAAACTATTAAGGAAGGGAGTACCTTTTGTTTGGTCGGAAAGGCAACAAGAAAGTTTTGATAAGCTGAGGAAGATTCGGCGAAGCTCTCTGCTACAGTACAACCCGAGGCGGGAAGTTGTTTACGCTCATCGTGATGCGTCCCATACGGGTTGGGATGTGTATTGATGCGAGGAAGGAAGGTAGTAGCCTATCGTCCCGACGGCCTAAGACCGCATGAGGTTAACTACCCAACTCACGACTTGGAGTTAGCAGCAGTTGTCTTCGCCTTGAAAATATGGAGGCATTACTTGTATGGGGAGAAGTCGATAGTCTACACGGATCACAAGAGTTTAAGGTATCTCTTGACTCAGAAGGACTTAAACTTGAGGCAAAGACGGTGGATTGAACTATTAAAGGACTACGATTGCTCAATCGAGTACCATCCGCAAAGCTAACGTGGTGGTGACGATTAAGCTCAAGGTCGTGGCGGACTTAAGAGCGATGTTTGCTAATTTGAGTCTATACGATGATGGAAGTCTTTTAGCGGAGCTGCAAGTTAAGCCAACTTGGATCAAAGAGATTAAGGATAAGCAGATTGTCGATGAGGAATTAAATGCAAAGAGCGTGCAAGTGCAAGATGGTGGGTTGGAAGGATATAGTTTGACTGATGATGGTGTGCTATGTTTTCAAGGACGGCCTCAGATGTCAAGGATGTGGATCTGAGACAAAGAATTCTCCAAGATGCACATAGTAGCCCATACGCTATGCATCCCGGAGGTAGCAAAATGTACGGAGATTTGCGAAGACAGCTACGTGGCGGGGTTGAAGCGTGAAGTGACCGAGTTCGTGGGCAAGTGTCGACGTGTCGCAAGTCAAAGTCGAACATCGCCACCATCGTGGTTACTTCACCGGTGAAGATTCCTCGATGGAAGTGGGAGAGGATCACCATGGACTTTGTCGGTGGATTACCTCTTCGCCTAGTAAGAAGGATTCGATTTGGGTGATTGTAGATCGTCGACTAAGTCGTGCATTTCATTCCTGAAGGTAGATTATTCGCTTCAAAAGTTAGCAAAGTTATATGTAGCCGAGATAGTGAGATTGCATGGTGTGCCAAGATCGATTATCTCGGATAGGACCCGAGGTTTACGCCAAGGTTTTGGAGAGCTTTGCATCAAGCCTTGGGAACAGATTGGACTTCAAAGACTTTTCATCCGCAAACCGACGGACAATCGGAGAGAGTGATTCGGATCTTAGAAGATATGCCGAGAGGTTGTGTTCGGATTTCATGGTAGCTAGGAAGAATATCTACTTGGCGGAATTTGCTTATAACAATAGTTATCAGCGAGCATTCAGATGGCTCCATATGAAGCAATCAGATGGATTGAAATGCCGAACTCCTACTTGTTGGACTGAGTGGGTGAACGACAAGTTTTGGGTCCTGAGTTGGTGACCAAACCGAGGACAAAGTTAAGGTAATTCGGGCTCGTCTCAAAGAAGCGTCGAATAGGCAGAAGTCCTATGCCGATCTCAAGCGCAAGGAAATGGAATATGCTGTGGGAGATAAAGTTTTTCTGAAGGTGTCACCTTGGAAGAAGGTGTTACGATTTGGGAAAAAGGGGAAGCTAAGCCCTAGGTTCATCGGGCCATATACAGTGTTAAAGCGAGTGGGACCGGTAGCTTATCAGCTCGAGCTGCCGACAGAATTGAATCAGATTCATAACGTCTTTCATGTGTCGATGCTTAGACGATATCGGTCGGATCCATCACACATTGTACCTGTGGCAGAGATTGAGGTAAATTCGGACTTATCTTTTGAGGAGGAGCCGCCGGATCTTAGATCGAGATGTTAAAGTTCTCAGCGTGGAAATCGGTACCTTTGGTGAAAGTTTTATGGCTAAACCATGGTACGTAAGAAGCTACGTGGAACTCGAGAGTGTGATGCACAAGAACACCCCCACCTTTTCGATCGTAATTTCGAGGTCGAAATTATTTTAAGGGGTAGAACGTAACATCCCAAAAATAGGGTCATTCGTGATTGAATTATTTTGCTTGTGTTTAAATTTATGTGATATTATTTGTGGTGTTATAAGACTTAATTAGGGGTCTTGAGTAAGCTCGGCTTAAGGTGATAATTCTTAGTATGGCTTATTTAATGAAGAGGATTAAATGAGCTTAGCACTTAAGTTAATTTAAGTGTTCATTTATAGCATAAGAGGAATAAGAGGCAAGTTGGTTAAAGAGCTTGAAAGGTTGCATGAGGTTAATGGTTCGAGTAGTAGGTATAACATTTTTTTTAAACTTTATTTTTGTATCTTAACATTAATGGCCGGTCAACCCATGTTTATGATAGGATTTTCATCTTTTGGTAAGTTGAATTTTGCTTAAGGAAAGCTTGAAGATGGGGATAAGATTCTTGAAGTTATGGAAGGATATCTTGAACTTATGGTATGAGGAGGGGACAAAGGCATGGAATAGGGAGGATGTTTTGAAAGAAATCCTATGCCTTAATGCATGAATGTGGACTGCATGTAAGGCTAAGGGAGTGGCGAATTTTGTTAGGTGGTTTAGGGGAATATTTGGCCAATTCCTCTTTTGTGCATCTTTTGCATTTTTGTTTTCCTCTCCAAAACTCTTCTTTGGTCGAATGTTATTGTGCACTTTTGTGCAAAATATGTTTATGCTTTAGCCTCCATTTTGTTGAACCAAAAGTGCCATTCACTTTCTTTCATTTTCTCTTGAAACCATAACAACATTGGATTTTGTGAACTATTCTTTTAGACAAAAAGGTGTTGGCCGAATCTCATCTCTCCCTCATCTCTCCTTTCTTTTCTTTTTGACATTGGATCATAAACATTCTCTTCTCACTCTCTTGGCCGAATATTTCTCAATCTCAAATACCATTTTCTTTTTCATTTGTTCAAAGGTAAAACATCTACTTCCATTCTTATTTCTCTTTTCTTTTCAAAACAACCATAACCGAACCTTTTTCTTCTCCTATACTCCTTGTTTGGCCGAATATTCAAGGGTAGTTTCTTTGATTTTTGTACAATCGATTTTGAAAGATAGGCTCTTGAGACTTTGGAAGCGATTGATTTAAGCCATATATCTCTCTAGAAATCAAAGGTTGGTAAGTCAAAGGTGGTAAGGATTTTATTTTAAAGGGATTATTCTTTTGATTATCCTAAGCCGAAGGCTATTATTTATTTTAATGGTTGCCAATTGTAGGAAAGTGAAGCAGATTCATCTACCGATTGTCGTAGTTAGTACTCGAAGGCGATTAGGTGAGGTTTCGGGTTCATATGATAACCCCATAAAATTATTTGGTTTGGCCGAATGGTCCATGTCCCTAACTCTTATGTTTGGCCGATTATAGGAGCAAGAAATCTTGTGTGGTTAATTGATTCTTTGAGGATTAGGACTATCGTTGGTGAAAGGTGTACATACACACCTTATAACTCTTTAATATGCTAAGTGTTATTTTATGTCTAATCAATTTGTGTAGACATGGATGTAATACCTTTATGGTATTAGCAAGGACTCTGTAAGTCTTTATTGCTATGAGATTATTATTTGATGCTTTTGGGAAGCATGACACATTTGGTATGTGTATTATTTGATTTATGGCCTATGATAATCGATTGGATCTTGTTAAATAAATCAATCAACATGATTTTTGTATATGCATATAAATGATTGGTAAGGGTTGATGAGAGGAGGGGGCAGTAATATTCGTGTCGACGGACACCAGTGTTTTGGTAACACAATGTGACTACGGTCACCAGAGGTTTGGTACCTCCAGAGGTTTGGTACCTCATAGCGACTTGTCCCTGTGGTTTACACCACCGTGGGTTGGCCCCACTTTGAGATATGGGATTGTCTGCCAGTGATTTGGTATCACACGATGGGTTGGCCCCATCACTTGATTTGTGACTTCGGTCACCAGTGTTTTGGTAACACAATCGTGTCTTCTACACCAAAGTGATTTGGTATCACATTTGTGACTATATGTCACCATGGTTTGGCACCACCGTGGTTTGGTACCACAGGGGTAGAGAAAGGCGTTTGGTTGGCTAGGTTGGGTGCATATTTTAATGCATGTTAAATTGTTATAAAATGTGTATGTTGTTGAATTAAACCGGAAAAGGGTTACACATTGGGTCTTGATGACTCACCTTTTTCTTTTAACATTTTCAGTGATTCAGAGTCATGATAAGGAGTCGGATGAACTCGAGGTGGCCATGCGATAAAAATAAGGACTAGGTGGATTTTGGACTGCTTTTATTTTATTATGGGTTTGATTTATTTTGTAATAAGGCCTCCTAGAATTATATTTTGGTTATTTATCTGCTTTTGGATAATCTGCTTAACAACTTAATGACTTAAGAAAAATGGTTACACATGTTTTATGAAAATTTATACGTAAAATATTTTATTGTGCCATCGGTACACTTGAAATTGTAAACAAAACGATTTAACAAATATTCTTAAATAAAATTAAGCATGGTTTTAAACAAAGACATTTAAATTGAATGGCATTTCAACAAATTTCAAAATCGGTCTTAAAATGGTTTCCAAAATGTTTTCTCTGTGGCATACCAAATTCGGTCATAATGTTGGGCCGGGTTTGAGGTGTTACATTAATGATTTCCAATTATTAAGTTTCTACATTCAAAATGCAAATGGTTTTCAAAGTAATAATTGAGTTTTCTTAAATTGATATAAATGTTTTCTAACCTATGATTTATCAACTAAGTTTTAAAATTTTATTTATGAAATTACAAAGTAAATTATCGCTTTAAACTTATTATACATCCGATTTCTACAAATATAGAATTTTCAAAGAGTTTTTCACAAAAATTTAATTGTTATTCGATTCTTTTCAAAATGTTTTCCTCAGTGACATACCAGATTCGGTCGTCGCGTATTGACTGGGTTTGGGGTGTTACAATGATGAATGGCTCTCTTTTCCTCTAGTAGCCGAAATTACTAACTTAAAATCCTTTACTTGGCCATCACTCCTATTTTGATAACTTTATCACTTTAATTATCACCCATTCAATTTAACAAAACTTAATCCAATATTTATCTCTTTTCTCTTAATAAAAATAATAATAGTCCATCATTATCTATCTATTTAGCCAAATTTTAAAGAGAATTAAACTCTTCCCCAAGTGCCTTGGTGTCGTCCAACTCCCTTGCTCCTTGCAACAAAATAAAACTCTTTTATTTGCTTCCCACGTGACTCAAACCTAGGCTCCTTCCCCCTTGATTGTGGTGTCACTTACTGGGCTTTAAGTGGTGCCTCCTAGCTACTTCTCCAAGCCCGTTCTTGTGTCAAATTTCTTCTATTAATTTTCTTAAGACCACCTTGCCTTAGTTTCCTCTTTTAAACTTAACATTTCTAAAACATTTCCTTACATTTCCAAGTTTCCAAAAATGTTCACCTTCCTCTTTTAAACTTAACATTTCCAAGTTTCCAAAAATGTTCACTTTCCTCTTTTAAACTTAACATTTCCAAGTTTCCAAAAATGTTCACCATACATTCATAATACATAAGTCATGCCATTTCGTATAATTAAATCAAAAATGCATAGGCCCATTTTCAGGATGTTACAATTTTATTCTACTTTTCAATTTTATCGGCATGGTAACATTGTGTTAGATACACCAGATGTTTTCAAGTTCAGGTTATTAGGTACCATGCATAGCTTATCTCTTATTGAGTTTAATATTGCTTTATCTTTCGTAACTAAAGAGTATGCTATGTCTCCAGATTTTCAGAACAGTTTGTGCACATTTCCTACTAATTTTAAGGCTGTCAAGGCCTTTGCTTTGCTAACTAATAATCTGAATCCATGTACAGCCCAAAAACATCAAAGGATTTATGGTTTCGCGACCCCGCCTTATGTTACATACACCATTATTTAGCTTACAATTTCTCAGGCCGTTGAGATGCTCCGACTGTCGTCTCAAAGGCAAAATTATTCTTTTTATGGTGTATGTATACCGGTCGTCCGGTTAATTTGGGTTATTGGTTTGCACTTCAATTTGAGCATGTTATCAAAGCTAAGCGCCCTCTAATTTTAGGTCTTCTTATTACACAATTACTGTTTTCTTTGCATGGTTCTAATGCTCCTATTTCAGACTTACATGTTGCTTGTCAGGCCAATCCTTTAGATGCTTGATGCCTCGACTCAATAGGGCTACTTCTTGGCACTTCGTCATCCTTCCGCTTTGTCGCTCCTGGTATTCGTTCCACACCATCCAAACGAGTCTTTCGACAGCGAAATCGAAATGACACGCCAACACCCACTCAAGCCCAAACCCCTTCGATTGTTGAGCAACGCTTGGAGCTCATTGAGGCTCGATTTGACACTTTTGGCCAGCAACTAACCGAACTCCTTGCCATCCTCCGCAGTCGACAGTAACTACACAGGGAGTTTTTCTAAACTTTTCTACTTATTTATTTCTATTCGTCCACATTGAGGACAATGTGTTTTAAGTAGGGGAGGTACTTTTCGTATTACTGTCATCTGCTGATGTGATTTGTGTTTGCTGCTTGAGGTCCATTCTCTCCATATATATATATATATATATATATTTTTTTTTAAGAATATTTGTTGCTTTTCATGCCCAAGAATTTGACCACGACTTGCCACTGTTTGACCTACATGCATGATTCTTGGCTACTGAGTTAGTTATGATTACATCATTTGATTTTATCTCCACTATTTTATTTTTATTAGGCTAAAATAATTATGATTAATAAGTTAACTCAACCTTGCTTTTCGTAAAATTTATCAAGTTTAATATCAACTAGACACTTAATACATTTGCATGCCTAAATTATGTTCATGTCTATTAGGTGGTTACTAAAACTTATTTTTGACACTTGATTATTTCTCTTAGGTCCTCTTAAAATTAAAATTTCGTGTATATTTTGTTTAATAAATGTTTACAAGGTTATGAGTGCAGCTTAGAACGTGACTGACTGAGTAACCGGGGTAGGGTGCTTGGGTTGTCATTCTACTTTAGTTCAAAAGGTTGTGCGACGTAATAGGTAAAACTCCGCTAACCAAGGTTATGAGTCGGTTTCGAACGTGATCGATCGAAATAACCGGGTAGGGTGCTTGGGTTGTCATTCTACTTGCGTCAAAAGGTTGTGTGACGTGATGAGTAAAACTCCGCTAATCGAAATAAATAATCTTTAGGAGTATGTTGAATGAGAAATGCTGGGTGGGTGCTTGGGTTGTCATCTCTTCACGTCAAAAGGTTCAATATATTCCTAAGTAAATAAATAAAAAATAATAATAATAAAAATAATAGTACTAATAAATTTGCAGTTGGGGACTAAAGGAGGAAATAAATAAAGTGTCTTGGTAGGTTTGGTAATTTACCTAAATAGCATGAAATAATTCAAGACGATTTTAATTTTTGTGTGTATTAATTAGAATATTTTTTCTGTTTTACTTAAAGCAAGCTTAGAAGTTCTCTTTATTTTTCATATGCGTTTTTGACTAATTTTTATAAAACTTTGGAGTAGAATTTCTTTCAGGATCTAATTTTCACAGTGGATAGGAACCATACTTGAGGGCAAGCATGGGCTAAGTAGGGGGAATTTGATAATACTCTAGAACATCATATTTTTATGTGCTAATTGTATATTTATTTTGAGTACGATTCTACTAATTTGGGCTATTTATGGTCTTTTATCTTGTAGGGACTATATTGGAAGCAAAAGTGACATTAAGGGCCAAAAGCATGAATTTAGAGATAAAATGGGCTAATGTATAACACATGGAAAAGTTGGTGCCAAAAGTGCAAGCATGGAGGACACAAGGGTTGAAATGCAAAAAGAAGAGATTTTATTCTATCAAACTCTATTTTAATTAGGATAATTATTATTAGGATAATTATTAAGGATTATTTAAATTTCTTTATTTATCTTTAATTATTCGTAATTATCTTTAGGAATTTGAGTAGAACTAGTCTATCTATCTTAGCACTATAAATAGGGGATAAGGTGACTTAAATCAAGGTTCATCTTTTTCTGTAAACACTCTCCCCTCAAAAGTCTAGGCTTTTGTTCTTTCTATATTTTCTTTCAATAAAATTATTTTTCCATTTTTATATATTTATTTTTTTTCCACCATAACTATGAGCCACTAAAACCCATCTAGCCAAAGGTTGCCGAAAATCCCCAAAAAGGGTTCTTAAGGTTTAGAATCCGTACTTAGCCTTCTCAACAGGGTATTCATCGTTTCTCCACATTACGGAGCTGACGCTTACGTCTATGTCCCTTAAAAAGTGATCTTTTCAACGTGTGCAAGGAATGGCCGCTTTGTATATTTTGAGAGGGTTGCACAGTCGGTTTGTTATCTTACTGCGTCAGAGGTTGGCGAGCTTAAGAGACAAAATGGCATGGGATTCGCCATTGAGAAACGTTGATCTAGCATAAGATGATCCCACAAGAGTGATTGTTGGTTAGAGTAGGCATCCTCTTCCACTATAATTGGCTTATTCAGTTTGAGAAGGATCATTTAAAAGCCAAGGATTGAACCCAAGGCGGATCGAGACAACCGGAGGCTGGAATCTCCCCATAAGAATTTTTTTATCTTAACTCTATTTCCTATTTTTAATTTTCGCAATTCCAATTCGACTTCTCAATTCTATTTTTATTTTATTTTATTTTCATTTCTAGATTAAAATTATTAATTTAGTTTTTTTTATTTTTCCGGGAACACAAGTTTTCTTGGTCAAGAAATTGTCGAGGATTTCAAGAACGAGCATTCGTACAATCCGGTCCCTGAGGATTTGACCCTACTTCCCCTTTACTGTTATTTTTATTATTTTACAGGGAATAGGATATTTTTTGTGCTTTCAATGACGCATCACCCATGTCTCTACCCGTGTGGACAAAAATAGGCCATTTTCAAAGCCAAATTGCCACCCTTTTTGTACCTACCTACATAAGCTCATATGGTACCATTTTAAATCACAAATATACAACTAAAGTTCATCAACCAATACATAATCATACACATCCATTTCAAGTAGATTTAATACTCAATTCCATACCATTTACCTATTCAAATACCAAGCAATTTAACTTGCTTTTCTAAGCATAATTCACATGTATATTTCATTTAACAAAACTAATCCAAACATTCATAGCCACTTCAATCCCATTCATCCATTATAGGTCTATTACCAAACATTAGAAGTAGATCAATTTGCACATTCATAAGCATCATCAAGTTCATCATTTTATGCCAACCTAAATGGCCAAAATACAAATCCATCCAACAAACCAGAAGAGAACAAGCCTATACATGCCATATACTATATATACATAACTTCAAATGCATCAAAATAGAAGATCGATAGTGCGATGAGGTCTCTGACGATTCCAGATCTGAGCTAACTTCGTAAATCTATAGAACATTCAAAATTAAACAGAGTAAGCTATAAAGCTTAGTAAGTTCGTACATGAACATGAAATAATCACAACATTCATTAGCAATTCAAATTAGATAATATCATTAACATTTAAAGCATCAATTCATGAACTAACATCAACTTTATTCATATCATCATTCATGAGTTCTCAACTTCATCTAACTTAATACTTGAATAGTTTTCTATACATACCTGTACCGATACTTTTCTAATTCTCATCAATACTCTCATCAAACCTCTTCGGTTTATAAATGCTCACGATACAAATTCATCAATATTCCGATGCTATAGTCCAACTATGGTCTTACACATACATTGCCAAGGCCCTGCCATGATCTTTCATTTACATGCCATAACCCGGTTATGGTCTTATTATTCGATTGCCATAGCCCAGCTATGGTCTTATTTGGCAACTTGCTTTACTTAACTCGTACATTTCATGTAATATCTCAACATTTATCCAATAGAATACATATCTCAATTTCATCCACTCAATAAATATATACACATTTACGTTCAAATATACGAACTTACCTTGTGTTCAGAATTGACGGATCGAATCGATTACTCGATAACCTTGCTTTTCCCCCGATCTAAATACAAATTCTTTCTTTCTTGATCTATATGTATTCAAAATTAACTCATTTAATCATTCATTCATTCAATTCAGTCCACAAGCACATATTTGACATTTTTACACTTTAGCCCCTAAAGTTCCACATTTTTACAATTTAGTCTTTATCACATAAAAACACAAATTACACAATTTCTTTCTAAATTCATGAGTGCCGAATTTCTATAGGGTCCTTAGTAGCCCTAAAATTTCATTTATTTCACATTTCAACCACTCAATTTACACATTTCTCAATTTAATCCTTATTTTGTATTCTTACTCAAAATCACTTTACAAAACTTGTATATCTAACAACAAGCATTCAAAATATATCATCAATCATCAAAACTCACACATATTCATCAATGGAAACATTCAAAATCATTAACAGTTTTACAACTTGAATAAGCTGCAACAATCTCAAAAACGTAGAAACCATTAAAAACGGGACAAAAACTGTACCTTAATAGAAAAAAAGGTCTTCAAATATAGCTTTTCTCCTTTTAATTTCGGTTAGGAATTTCGGTTAGGAAGATGATGAATAGATGAAATGGCCTTTTGTTTTATTAATTATCATATAAATTATCGATTACTAAATTAACCTTATACATTAACCTTTAAAACCATTAAAAAGATGTCCATCTTTGTCCACTCTTATTAATAATGGTTTAATTAGCATTTAAGGTCATCATATTTAAAAGCCAAGGCCAATTAACACCTTTAACTAATAGCATGTAACTTTTGCATTTTACACGATTTAGTCCTTTTTCTCAAATAGACTATTCAAACGGTAAAATCAGCTCACGAAATTTTCACACATACATGCTATCATGCTGTAAACATCAAAAATGATATTAAAATAATTTTGACATTGGATTTATGGTTCTGAAACCACTGTTCCGATTTAGCTAAAATCGGTCATTATAAAGCTAACATCACACATATAATCATATATGACCTCCATGTTCGATTCTTCAATAAGAATATGAAAATACTTGGAAGAAAAATTAATGGTTAGTTTAGCGTTGCCTTTGAAAGTGTTTTGGAAAAGTGATTTTAAGAAATACTTTTGAAAAGTTTGATATAAGATTTAGATGTTTAGCATTATCATGTTAAAAAGTACTTTTGAGAAATAAGATGTCCATTTTAGATATGGTATTATCAAGTAACAAATATATATTTAAATAATGTTCAAACTAGTTAATATTATTATATTTTTATAAGAATATAAAAAAATTATTATAACTTGTTAACATTTTAATATATGAAATATAAATTTTAAATATTTTTAAGCAATAAATATTAATTATTTATAAAATTTAATTAGAATATATAAACTATATTTTAAATAATTAAATATAACACTTAAATATTTGTAATTAGATTAGATATTAACACATTTTTATCATTTTAAAAGTACTTTTTATTTTTAATTAATAATTTTAAAAATTTATAATTAAACAACAAGAAAAAAATAAAAGTATCATATTATTAGAGGTGAAAAAGTAATTTAAAGGAAAAGTTAAAAGCAACTCATTTTTCAAAAGTATTTTTGGGAAGCATAACTCTTTTTCAAAAGTATTTTTTTCACCTAAATACATTAATATCTAACATTTACAACTGAGTCCGAGTAAAGTACAACACTATCATTCTATCTACACATGCAGAATATCCAAAACTCTTGATGAATGTTAGGTACAAATATGTAGAATGTACCCAAAATACCCATCTCGAACTCAATAGAGAAATATCTAGCATTCAAAAGGCACTAGCTTCAACCAAGGACAAGGAAGTTTCTTCAAAGGCTTGATATACTTTATTCGCAACCATATATATGTGTGTATATACGCATATTAAAGGTGGTTATTTTGGCAAAGAGGATGAGAAGATAGAAAGAAAACCTTTAATCCAATGACAATATTTGGTTATAACAACATGACACATATAATTGTGATTAAAATTGCGGTCACTAACATGTTTGCAATCACATCGTGTTAACGAATACTATCGCAATCAATTGCAATAAATATCCACAACGAGAAGAGCCAGAATCCTAAAACAACAAAGATAATACATTACAGCTGTTAAGGAATTTTCAATAATGTATATACCTGTAAGATTTTCAGTGATGACACAACAAAGTTCACCACCAGACAACTTCCCCATCTAATGAAATTTTCAAACATATTGTGAGAGCCCAAATTTTCCCGGGCCCATTAACCAATTTTAAAACAAAAATATAATAAAAAGCAAACAGAAATTAGAAAAAACCCAAAAATATAATAAACCAAGTCCAAAAACGGCAGTCCAATAACAGTCCAGAATTTAATTTACAAAACACAAGGCCCACTTGCCCTAACCAGAAACCAACTCAAATCCAGACTTAAAGCCCAAATGCCTAAAACACTACCCTAAGCCCAAACAGCTAACTGATTAAAATAAATTAGAAAACGAAGAAACCTAAACCCTAAGAGCAGCGCCGCAAGCAACTCTCCAGCCGCAATCCCAACTAGATGTTTGGGCTACCTCGGCCCTCACACACGCACCACGCGCACGTCGCCACGTCTGAGCATTGGTATGAAAATATGACATTCTTATCCTATACTCATATCCGTGCTCAAGTAACATAAGATGAACCCGCAAGATAACTGATTTAACATCGCATTGCTGTTAGCTATTGATGATTTCACCAAGTAAACTGCAATCACAAGTGTTGTTCTTATTCCTTGCAAAAACAGAGTCAACAATCTGAATCCACATTCCCATTTTCGGAACAAAAACATGGCGTACCATTTGTTTCAAAGACCAATCAACTTCCTTTGCCATCTTCCCCTTACAAAAACAATGAATCAACTTCTTGTATGAATCAAAACTAGGATTAACCCTCTCGAAAACCATTCTCCCCATAATCTCCTTTGCTTCCATAAACCTCGCAAAGATCATGCAAACCATACAACACCTCTTGATAAGACCTCGCATTGGGATAACACCCTTCTTTTCATAATTTCCAACAACTTCATACCTTCATCAATCCTACCTGCTTCCTAATACCGAAATCAAGATATTAAAGCTAACAAAGATCGAGATCAATTCATACGCTTCCATCCTCCCATCAACTCAAAAGCTTCATCAACCTTCCCCTTATCGCACAACCCGTGCATTAAAGTAGAATAAGTTCTAACATTAGGCTTACACCTTTGTTTAGGAAATTCATCGATATTATAGTATTCATCCATATTGTAATGGCTCAATTTTGACAGGGCCAAAATAAACTAGAATAAAAAATAAAAAATAATGTCCAGTCCATTTACAATTATGAGGCCCAAAACCAGACCCAATACCCCAAACTCAAATTACACCTAACAGCAGACCACCCAATCTAAACCTAGACCCAAAAACATACGGGGCCCAAAAGGCGCAATACCTAAACTAATCCCAGAGAATCTAGGGTTTCTGGGAACCCTCGCGCCGCAAGGGTCAGAAACCCAATCGTCACGCCTCATGCCCACCATCAGTCACGCAGCAAGTCAGGCAAGCCGTTCCTTGCGTCCAGCCTTCGTCGTCGCCAAATTCTCATCCTGCAAAAGCAAGGAAACAAAATCGCAGCAAAAATGGCCAAACAGCAGCGAATTCCTTTTTTTCATTTTCAAGGCTATAAAAGCCCGATTTTTGTAACAAAAAGGGGATAGGCAAATAGTTGTGAAAATATACAGAGAAATAAATTATTTTTTTGAAGGTGATTAATAGTCTATTTTCCTATTTTTCTTATTTTTATTTTCTTATTATTTTTGTTTCGTGCATGTTTTAATATTTATAAAACAATATTAAAATAAAAAAGGGCGAGAGTATTACCTTTGAAAAAGGAGAGATTTGACTCTCTAATCACCGACAGTGGCGGCGCGTGTGGCGCGTGCCTATGACATCCGATGGCTTCTCCGGACAAAGGCGAGAGCGTTTGAGAAGCATTCTCGAAATTTTTTTTTTGAAACGGTAGTAAAATGATTTTTTTGGCTGAAATCCGTTTTATATAGGCCATGGGAACGACGTTGTTTTGGGGGTTCCCTTTTAAGGCCAAAACGACATCGTTTTAAGACCTCAGACCCTCGCTTTGACCCGACCCGAAGATAGGATCTGCGGGTTTTAAGAAAATGGGAAATTTATCCCTTTAGTCCCTCTGTATTATTTCAGTTTTGTAATTAAGTCCATTTATTTTCTTTTATTTATAATTTGATCCCTTTATATCTATTTTTATTGCTATTTGATCCGTGTTTCTTTATTTATTTTCAAACTTTTTAAAATTTAAATTATTCTAATATTATATTGAGATATTTTTATTTTTATTTTTTGTATATTAATTTATTAATAGTATAAATTTATATATGTATATTTTTACTATTTTTATATTTAATTATTATTATATATTACTTGGTTTAATCATTATATGTTATTTTATAATTTATACATTATTTATATTATATTTTAATCTATATATTATAATGTATTATATTATATTATGTTATATATCATTTTTAAGTTTTGTTTTGTATAAAATCTATTATATCATATAACTTATTTTATTTATATTGTATATTACATATATAATTTTTTGATTAGTATATTATATATATATATATATATATATATATACATATTGTTGTAACCATTCTTGTAAAACGGAATCGACTTGGGTCTTGAAAACAAAAAACGGAGTCACCACCGACCTTTTATTAGGTGTGATCGGATCACCTTTATTTTAATAAAATATTTTGGTTTACTAAAACGGTGCTTTTGGTCTACGAATGTTCGAGAAAATAGGTTCAGAGTCGGTTACGTGCGAGAAAGGATTAGCACCCTATAGCCGAAATTGGTACCAAATTGATTAATCAACGTCCTAATGTCGAAAAGTTTGAAATGATTTTGAAATTTTGAAAGGATATTCGTTCATTTGGTCAAACACAAAACCATACCCAGCACGATTGGGCACAATCTCTTCAAATTTCCAAACTCACGAATATCACCCCTTTTTTAAAAAATATGAGCAAAATTTGATAGGATATCCATTTATTTGGTCAAACAAGAAGATCGTACCAAAGACGATGGGCACAATTTCCTTGAATTTCCAAACGCATGAATATTACCTTTGTGAAACCCTTTTTTTTTGAATTTTTTTAAAAATATGAGAAAATATTGAAATGCAATTCAAAACTCGATGATTTACATGAAATGAAGAACACGAAATAACAAAACATAATAATAAAATGTAATAATAAAAACAAAATTAAAATGATAACGTTAAAATAAAAAAATTAAAACATAACTATGTTAATAATAATAGGAGTAGTAATAATGAGAATAATAGATATATAACAATAATAATAATAATAATAATAATAATAATAATAATAATAATAATAATAGTAATAATAATAGTAATAATAATATACATAATAATAATGATAGCATAGTAATAATAAAAATAATAATAATAATGATACAAAATATGTACAATATAATAATATAAATATAGTAATAATAATAACAATAATAGTAATAGTAAATATAATAATAATTATAATAGTAATAATAATAATAATAATAATAATAATAATAATAATAAAGTTAGTTAAACAAAATAATAATAATAAAATATGTACACAAAAGTATAATATCGCTAATAACAAAGAATAATATAATAACAAAAGGTCCGAATGATTGCAAAATAACTAAAAAGGATCTAATTGCATCTAAAACGAAAGTCTGGGGTCGATTCGAAATAAAATAAAAGGGTAAAGGGCTTATTTGCAACGCGCGATAATGGGGAGGGACCCAAGGGAAAATTTTCCCGCCCTCTCAAAACGCAGAGCTTAACGCTGGACCCAAATGAAGACGGATTGAAATTAAAGCGGCAAATTAAAAAAAGTAAAACTTGATTGTGAAAACATGAAAGAGCGAAGGGGCTAAAAGTGCAATTAGCCCCTCTAATGAAAAACACTCAAATCCTAGGCTGGAGCGGGTCAGGGCTTCGGTTTCCCCCCTAAACGGTGCCGTTTTGGGCATCTTAAGGGGGTGCTAAAATGCACCGTTTTGTTCCCTTATATAAGGCACATTTTTTTTATTTTGCTTCATTTCTCTTCTTTGTTTTAAAAAAAATGCTGATTCTCTCTTTTTCTTTTCTCTGCAGGTCTGATCTCCGGCGAGGAGGGCCACCGTGGACACCGCGCGGTGGCCGAAAAGGTAAAACTTCTCTTTTTTTTATATACGTATGTATATGTATATATATATTTGATTGAGTAATAAATAAAAAGAAAAAAAATCGAAACGACGAATGAAAAGAAAAAATGTGAAATCACCTTCGAATGTTACTGATCTGATTTTTTATGCGTTTTGGATTCTTCCTTGTTTGATCTTTACCATTATTTTTTGTTTTTGAAACTATTGTACTCTTATTGATAAAAAAAAAGTCCTGAATACATTCCTTTTTGTGGCTTTTATAGCCAAATAGTCAAATAAAAAAAATACAATCTTTTGCTCGTGGTCTTTTGTCCCTTTTTACAGGTCGTGGGGAACAGTGAGAAGTGGAGGAGCGATGGTGGAGGTCGAGCGGCGCAGGTGGCAGACAGTGGCTAGTGGCACTGCGGCGCTAGGGTTCTAAAAATGTTTAAAGTTTTGGGCCGATTTTGGTTGGGCTAGGGTTTGAGTTTTGGGCTTAGTGGGCTGTAATTAATTTGGGCTAATTGGGTAGGTTTATTCCACTAGGGTTAATTGGGCTTCGGGACTATTTTGTAAATGGACATTGGAATTTATATTTTTGGTTTATTTTGTTTCATTTTGGCTTTTTATATTTTGTATTGGTTTTTTTTTAATGGTCCCCGGGCGAAAATTGGTTATTACAGCTGCCCCTCTTTGCTCATTATCGTGAAACGAGAATAGAGCAAAGACAAAAGAAGAACCAATTTTTTCCCGGTCTCGACCAAGCCTTGATTCTTTGGGTGCTCCTACTCTTCAGATAGCTTCGTTCTAGTCCACCGCTTCTTGTTGCTTCGGTCCACTTCACTGTTACTTCCAGGAGATAGGGCATGTAGCTTCAATCAGCTTTACTGTTCCGTTATATCTTCAAAGAGATAATATTTGCAATCTTTAGCCTATTCCACTGCTGGCCGAGGTAACAAGACAATCTTCAACCCATTCCACCGCTGGTCATTGGCAATAGGACAATCTTCAACCCATTCCACCGCTACTTCTGAGATATATGACTTGTAGCTTCAATTTGCTTTTCCTCAATCTTCTAAGTGGTGAGATTTGTTTATTTTTAACTTGCTCCAATATGACTTCAGGACACGAAGAGATTTGTAGCTTCGATCTACTAATTGCTCCACTGGGACTTCGATGAAATAAATCTAAACTTTTCAAATTGCTTCCTCAATATGAGTTAACCCTTTTTTTTTTTAGAAAACAGAAATTGAAAAACAGAAATTGAAAATACCTCGGCATGCGACCTGATGCTCAAGTCACCTCTCGTATTATGAGTTGATTTTTAAACAGAAATTGAAAGACAGAAATTGAAAATACCTCGGCGTGTGACCCGAGGCTCAACTCACCTCTCGTATTATGAGTTAATTTTTGAAAAATAAAAAATTGAAAGACAGAAATTAAAAATACCTCGGCATGTGACCCGATGGCTCAACTCACCTCTCGTATTTATGAGTTGATTTTAAAAAACAAAAAAAATTAAAAAACGGCTCAGCGTGTGACCCGAGGCTCAACTCACCTCTTGTACTTATGAGTTGATTTTTTTTAAAAAAACAAAAAATTGAAAAACACCTCAGCGTGTGATCTGAGGCTCAACTCACCTCTCGTATTTATGAGTTGATTTTTGAAGAACAAAATTGAAAAACACCTCAACGTGTGACCCGAGGCTCAACTCACCTCTCAGATTTATGAGTTGATTTTGAAAAACAAAATTGAAAAACACCTCGGCGTGTGACCCGAGGTTCAACTCACTTCAGATTTATGAGTTGATATTTTGAAAAATAAATATTCAAAAACACCTCAGCGTGTGACCCGAGGCTCAACTCACCTCTCGTATTATGAGTTGATTTTGAAAACAAAATTGAAAAACACCTCGGTGTGACTGAGGCTCAACTCACCTCTCGATATGAGTTGATATTTTGCAATCGTAATTTCAAAACATATCATCTGGTGGAACTTGGATGTCTTCTTTTCCCTTGGTTTGGTACAACTATCATCAAAACTTCTCGCTTTATTGGCGTGCCTGTATGTGTCATGCGTGATGTTATCATGATATGCACATGTTTGTCTTAAATGTTTTTATGCCTACATGATTATGCCATGCGCCCTGGGCTTGTTTGTCATGTATCTCTCTTCGTTATGACTTTCATGATGAACTGTATTCATTGCTTCGATTCTTGACTTCTCTTTCAGGTTTTGTACCCGTCCTCAAGTTTTACGAGTAATCTGCGTTTCTCGTATATCACCCTTTTGCCCCCTGTTGAACTGTGTCCTTGATTTGAGGCTCTTGTACTTACCAAATCCTCATCCAGGTAATGCTCAACATTCCTTTTATTTAGAGTATGTCATTTCATTATTTATCATTTAAACGAACCAAACATGAGATGTATGAAAATGGCCAAGTAGGTACGAAAGAAAATACATTCATATTTATTTCAAAGCAACAAGCAAAGAAAATTGACAAGGAACAATTCACTAAAGAAAATGTTATAAAAAGGAAAGCAAGTTCAATTGTCGCAAATGCTTTAGATATCCAACGCATGAACTTCTCCACGTTTCTTCATCCTGGACCTTTTCGAGCAAATCTTTTTGTGTAGAAGATTTTGAGCTTTCGAGTCCGCTTCAAATATTATAATCTCGCCGTTTGACTCCCTGTTCAAATTGTCTTGCTCCTTATGTCCAAACCCCCTTCATTAGGACGCCCTTTCGGGTTTTCATCCTAATCCTTTTTGTTTATCAAGACGCCCTTTTTGGGTTTTTATCTTGATCTCTCTTTTTTTATCAAGATGCTCTTTTCGGGTTTTCATCTTGATCTCTTTTTTTTAAGCATAATATTTCTTCACAGCGTCTGAGTTCACTGGATTTGGTACCTCTTTCCCATCCATTTCAGTGAGAATCAAAGCTCCACCCGAGAAGGCCTTCTTTAAGACATATGGCCCTTCCCAATTCAGTGCCCATTTTCCTCGAAAGTCTTTTTGCATTGGGAGAATCTTTCTTAGCACGAGTTCTCCTTCGTGAAATTCCCTTGGTCGCACCTTCTTGTCATGGGCTGTGATCATTCTCTTCTGGTACATCTGTCCATGGCAGATTGCTTTCAAGCATTTTTCTTCGATCAGATTTAGTTAGTCATATCGAGCTTGAACCTATTCTGATTCTTCTAGTTTTGACTCCATTAAGACTCGTAAAGAGGGGATCTCAACTTCGATGGGTAGCACAACTTCCATTCCATAAACCAGAGAGAAAGGAGTTGCCCCCGTAGATGTCCGCACACATGTGCGATATGCATACAAAGCGAATGGTAACTTCTCGTGCCAATCTTTATATGTCTCGGTCATTTTCCCAATAATCCTCTTAATATTTTTGTTAGCTTCTTCTATTGCTTCGTTCATCTTTGGGCGATAGGGTGAGGAATTATGATGCTTTATTTGAATTGCTTACACACTTCCTTCATCATCTTGTTGTTCAGATTCAAAGCATTATCTGAAATGATTCTCTCAGGCAAACCGTATCAACATATGATCTCCTTTTTTAAGAATCTGCAGACTGCGGTTTTTGTCACATTAGCAAACGAAGCGGCTTCTACCCATTTTGTGAAGTAACCTATGACCACAAAAATGAATCGATGTCCATTAGAAGCTTTTGGGGAAATTGGCCATATAACATCCATGCTCCACATAGAAAAAGGCCACAGAAAAGTCATGACATGAAGGGGCGAAGGTGCTGCATGAATTTTATCACAGTAAACTTGACATTTGTGGCACTTTCATGCGTAACTAATACAGTCGCTTTCCATCATCAGCCAATAATAACCGAGTCTCATAATTTGCCTAGCCATAGTGAAACCATTGGCATGCATTCCACAAATTCCTTCAGAGACATCTTCAAGTATTTTTCTGGCTTCAACAGTATCTATGCATCTCAAGAGCACTTGATCTTTGCCTCTTTTGTACAGGATATCCCCATCAAAGACAAATCCCACCACCATTCTTCTGATTGTTCTTTTGTCGTTTTCGTTTGCTTGTTCAGGATACCTTTGATTCTTGACATATTCTAAGATATCATGGAACCATGGCTGTCCATCTGACTCTTTTTCAATGCTAAGACAATGTGCAGGGACCTCATATATGCTCATTTGGAGAGGCATTATTTTTGTTTCTCTGTTTGCTTTGAACATTGAAGCAAAGGTGGCCAGGGCATCAGCCAATTGGTTTTCTTCTCGTGAGAAGTAATTAAAAGTCACTTCTTTGAATTCTTTGACCAATTTCAAAACAAGATCATGATATTTGACCAACTTTGAATCTCTCACTTCCCAATCTCCACGGATTTGGTAAATCACCAACGCTGAGTCCCTGAATACCTCTAAGATTTTAATGTTTCGTTCGATAGAGGCACGAAGTCCCAAGACTCAAGCCTCATATTCTGCAATGTTATTACTACAGAAGAAATTTAATCTTGCCGTGAATGGATAATGGTTTCCTTCTGGTGACACTAAGACTGCTCCAATTCCATGCCCTAATGCATTCGATGCACCATCAAAGCTCATCTTCTATGGTTTCTCTTTTGACGACTCACACTCTTTTTCTATAATACACATCAAGTCTTCATTTGGGAAGTCAAATCTCAATGTCTCGTATTCCTCTGTTGTTCGAGTTGCTAAGAAGTCAGTTATCGCGCTCCCTTTTATCAATTTTTGACTCACATATATGACGTCGTACTCTGATAGTAAGATCTGCCATCGTGTCATTCTTCCTGAGAGTGCAGGTGATTCCATCATGTATTTTATTGGGTCCAGCTTTGAAACTAACCACGTCGTATATTGTCGGAGCCTTCGAACGACCCAGACCAAAGCACAACAAAATTTTTCAATTGACGGGTACCTTGCTTCATACTCTGTGAACTTCTTGCTGAGGTAGTAAATCGCCCTTTCCCTTTTCCCTGACTCATCATGTTGCCCCAGTACGCAACCCATTGAGTTTTTGAACATGGTCAGATACAATATTAATGGTCTCCCAGGAGTTGGCGGTACTAGCACTGGAGGGTTAGACAAATACTATTTTATCTTGTCAAAAGCTACTTGGCACTTCTCGTTCCATTCTCCCGGATTATGCTTTCGCAGGAGTCAAAAAATTGGGTCACACTGGTTGGTAAGTTGAGCAATGAATCAAGCGATGGAGTTCAACCTCCCTAAGAATCCTCTGACTTCTTTTTGTGTATGCGGAGGTGGTAGTTCTTGTATGGCTTTTATCTTATCTAGATCAACCTCAATACCTCTCTCACTGACAATGAAGCCTAATAATTTTCCCGAGGTAGCCCCAAACATACACTTGACTGGATTAAGCTTCAACTGGAACTTTCTCAGTCTTTCGAACAACTTTCTGAGGTTCTCAACATGCTCTCTTTCCCCCCGAGATTTGGCAATCATATCATTGACGTATACTTCTATTTCTTTATGTATCATGTCATGGAACAACATCACCATAGCCCTCTGATATGTTGCCCCGACATTCTTTAATCCGAATGGCATCACCTTGTAGCAGAATGTTCCCCACATCGTCACGAAGGTAGTTTTCTCCATATCCTCGGGGGCTATCTTTATCTGATTATAACCCGAGAATCCATCCATGAAAGAAAACAATGAATGTTTCGCTGTGTTATCCACTAATGTATCAATATGTGGTAAGGGAAAATTATCTTTAGGACTTCCTCGATTCAAATCATGATAATCCACGTACATTTGTACCTTGTCGTCTTTCTTCGGTACTAGGACTATGTTAGCTACCCATTCTGGGTATTTGGAAACTTGGAGGAAGCCAGCATCAAATTGTTTCTTGACTTCTTCTTTTATCTTTAAAAACATTTCAGGTCTCATTCGTCTTAACTTCTGTTGAATGAGTTTGCATTCTGGTTTCAGTGGGAGCCTATGGACCACTACATCCTCGTTCAACCCTGGAATGTCCTGGTACGACCATACAAATACATCTTTGTACACACGAAGCCAGGCAATCAAATCATGTTTAGTGTTCTCTGAAATGGAGGTCCCAATCTTCACTTCCTGACTCTTTTCTTCATCTCCCAAGTTTATTGTCTCAACAGATTCTTGATGGGGTAGAATTTGTTTATCTTCTTCTATCATTCTTAGTAAGTCAGGAGACGATACATAATCTTCAGCATTTTCCTCAACTTCGTATTCTCCTAAACAAATAGCTTTCTCAAAATCGATTTCAAAACTTGTAAGGGATTATTCATGTCATTGATATCTGAGCACCTGAAAGGTGAATGAAAAAAGAAAACTATAGAGGAGCATCAAAGTACTGGGATCGAACACACATAATGTTATGGCATGATATGATGTACTTGTAAGGGCAGGTCATGAGAAGAGGGAGCAGTTATGAAGTTAACGAGAATGAAAGGACTATGACAAAATGCATCTCCATTAATGTTCATTTAAAAGATAAATAGCGAACATAAACCCTTACAACAGATTCCACACAAAAAGAGAATTAACATTGAGCATTACTCTGGAGAGGACTTAGAAACTACAAGAAGATCCACAAGAATTCAATTGTTCAAAATGAATCCGGAGGATAAGGGCGATCATTGAAACATCTTTAATCGCATCCATCTCTTTGCCAATAACATTTATACTGACGTTTTGAAGACCCCTTTCAATCAATAACATGCTTTGTGAATTGTCTCCCCCCGGGTACATCATTCTTGCAGATGTAAATGTTTTTGACAATGGAGGATACGCTATGGGCTCCCATTCCAATTCCCGACCTGAGGCTCTTGTAATCCTCCTTTCTTGATCTTTCTACAATGTTTCCTTCTTTCTTGCACATCTGGCTTGAACCCTAAACAGTATCGGGCCTTGTGGTGTATTGGCTTGAGTGCTCTAACTATCTCTTACTGATATTTTCCCAAACCTTTCTTCGCTCAGGCTCCCTTTTCCACAGTCAGCTTAATTCCCATCCTGGTTGTAACATCCTGAAAATGGGCCTATGTATTTTTGATTTAATTATACGAAATGGCATGTCTTATGTATTATGAATGTATGGTGAACATTTTTGGAAACTTGGAAATGTTAAGTATAAAAGAGGAAAGTGAACATTTTAGGAAATTTGGAAATGTTAAGTTTAAAAGAGGAAAGTGAACATTTTTGAAAACTTGGAAATGTAAGGAAATGTTTTAGAAATGTTAAGTTTAAAAGAGGAAACTAAAACAAGGTGGCCTTAAGAAAATTAATAAAAGAAATTTGACACAAGAACGGGCTTGGAGTAGTGGCTAGGAGGCACCACTTAAGGCCCAGGTAAGTGACGCCACAAGCTATGCAAATGGGCCTAGGTTCGAGCCACATGGTAAGAAAAAGGAGTTTTATTTTTTCAACATGAAGAGGGAGAAGTGGACTGCATTAAGGCACTAGGAGGAGGAGTTTAATTCCTCTAAAATTCGCAAAGCTAGGTGATAAACAATGGATTTTTTTAATTTTGATAAGGTGATAAGAGGAGAAAAATTTGGGATTTGATGAGGAGGAGAAGAGTTGGCCGATTGGGGGGCTCCTTTAGGTGATAATTTCGGCCAAAGGAGGGAACATAGGCCATTATTCATTCTTCATTCTCTTCTAAGACTCTGCCGAATTCTCTCTTTCTCTGCAACTCATCATCCTCTTTTCTTTTTGATTCACCAAAAGCCGAACCTTCAAACATCAACCTACTCTCCTTCTTTTGCAAAATCCAATCAAAGCCGAACCCTCAAGATAACCATAAGCTGATTTCTTCATAGTTACAAAAGCTAAAATTTGCTGATCACACTTAGTCTATAGCCGAATCTCTGTGGGTTCAAACAAGGAGCAGTCGACTTTAGTATTAAGGGTAAGAGCTAGTTATCATTCGCGTTTCATTCTTTAATTATAGACTTGTCGAAATCTAGGAACTAACCCGATGGTATTTCCATCTTGGCTGAATCTTGGAAGGTGGTTTCAGGATATAATAGTTATCGACTACAAAAAAGAGATCTTTTGGGACTTTCAAGGATCTAAGGTGAGTGAATCAGTCAAAAACCATTTATCATGTTTAAGTGATTAAAAATCGATCTAATGTGTGAGTTCTGTGGATTTGACAGATACCTAAGTTAAGAGATACATTCGGGATTCTAAATCGCAAGGTAAGCATTAATGTGCAATCGGCTATAACCATGTTTTGAAACCTAGATCTATTCCTTATTATTTTGAAAGCTGAAAAACTAACCTATGTAAAGATCTAGTGCTTGGCCGAATACAAGGAAGGAGAAATTCTTTCCCCGAAGGTACACCATAGGCCACGTGTTCCCTAATTATTCGGTGAGTTTCGGGATTTGGAAATCGCAAGGTATGTGCCTAAATACAATCGGCCATAGGCCTGTTTTGATATCTAGATCTATTTCATAATTGTTTAAAAAGTCGAAACTAACCTGTGATGTGATTTAATGTTTGGCCGAATGCAAGAAGGAATACAACAAAGTTTCGGGACTTGATTCTTAAGTCAATCGGCAACAAGGTAGGTTTTAAGTGTACAAATCCTACTAGGATTGGGATTTATGGCCGAATAGGCTTTATGCTAACATATTAAGGTTGGCCGAATGTAGGGACTTGAGATCTAAGGCTTTAGATCGGATTTCCGGGATTTAAGTGAACCGCTAAGTGTATCAAGTGTGTACCCCACACTATTTCTTAATAAGTTTTATGGCAATGTTTAATATAAGTATGTGTATAAGAATGTGAATATGGCTAAGGTACCATGTTATGGTACAAAGTACTCAGGTACGTTTCCTACTCCTACTAGGATTATGTTAAATATCTGTTACGACACACATATGACATTATAAGAATGTGAAATAAGAATTTGGCATGGTAATGCATGATATGTATAATATGGGGCATATGGGTTATATGAAAAGGGGAAGTGAATGTGGTGACCTAAGACCACGATACCGAATGTGGTGACCTAAGACCACGATAATCGAATGTGGTGACCTAAGACCACGATATCGAATGTGGTGACCTAAGACCACGATATCTCGAATGTGGTGACCTAAGACCACGAATTTTATAAGGGCGATGAGCACGCCAACCTGCAGCCGACGCCTTCGATGGTGTGTAGCGGATGGAGGGTTGACTTAGTAGTCCCCACGGTGTGTAGGATGGTGCGGGGACGTGTAGCGGATGGCTATCTAGGTTTGGGTTCGGTTGCATCATTATTTTTTATTTTTTATGAACATGTATGATAATGTATGCCCTAATTATTAAATTTTAGTGTTGGTTACACATTGAGTCTGCTGACTCACCCGCTGTGGGATTACTTTTCAGTGACGATCGGTGTTGGACCGGCCTACAGATGCTTAGGGATGGCCATGCACAGCAAGAAGTTCATCTATTTTTATTTGGGCTATTTTATTTTAAGTATTTTGAATTTAAATTTTGGGAATTATTTGATGTAATAAGGCCATAGTAGCACTACTTTGCTTTTATTTATTAAGCTTACAAACTTTTATGTATTAAAAGATTAAGTAAATCTATTTTAAAACAAAGCCTAAACGTTTTGTCACCTAAAGTAAAGGATTTTAATAATGAAATAAACTTGTTTTCAACTCAAGCCCATCCCAAACAATCTTTCTTCCAAAACACACAAGTTTTTCCTAAGTAACAAAGAATTTGAAACGGTTTACACCGGGGAACATACCAGATCCGGTCAAGGCTCGTGGGCTGGGTTTGGGGTGTTTCAATTTGGTATCGAGCCCGCTTAAACTCT
Source organism: Gossypium rotundifolium (assembly GCA_025506655.1). Taxonomy (NCBI): domain Eukaryota; kingdom Viridiplantae; phylum Streptophyta; class Magnoliopsida; order Malvales; family Malvaceae; genus Gossypium; species Gossypium rotundifolium. The sequence goes on along the minus strand of CP106732.1, from coordinate 4,737,469 downwards.
CCGCCTTGGGTTTAAGGCCCAAACGTTTTCAAAGTTAAGCCCAAAAGAATTTTTGTGAATTAAGCAGGATTTTCTGGCATGGCCCACTAAGTCTCCGACCCGAAGTCCACCAGGTAAGTACTTCTATCCAGTGTGTGATTTATATTATGACTTGTAGAAGGGTAGAAATGGAATGGAACGTAGAATAAAGATTAAGTACTTGAACCCTAGGACTAGTGTACCCCAACAAAAACATAAGACTTAAATGCCTAACTAAACAAACCCATGATTAAGTCGCCGAGTTAGGGTGTGGCAACCATGGTACGCATGTCTAGGATTGGTTACAGTGGGAGCTGCAGTCTGCATGACTCACCTCCTCTCCACTCGAATCCTACCTAATACATAGCCTCGGTTCGCCCTAACCAAGAGGAGTTATACACGGGCTAAACCCCTAACTAAAACTCGAAAGGGACTAGCCGTATTTTTATGGAAACCCTAGTTTTAAAATTTCTAAATTACCCTCTTGATTTGAAAAGATTATTTTTATAAATTTTCCTGAAATATTTTCGATTTACAAATTTACTAAAATACCCCTAGTGGTAAAATTACAAAAATACCCTTGGTTTATGAAAATTTTCAAAATACCCACAGTTCCTATCAAAATTTCACTACTTTGCTTAAAGGAACCCTAAATTTAAAAAAATATCAAAATACCTTGATAATGGAAAGAAAAAAAATTTTACAAAATTACCCCTACCCTACAAATTACCGAAATACCCCCGAGTTACAAAATTACCAGAACGACCCCCGACCTTCAAAAAATTTTTGTAACAACACTGATTTGGAAAACAAATTCTCAAAAACAACCCTCAAGTTTCGTAAATTCCAAAATATCCTTGATTTATTAAGATTTACAAATTTACCCAGGTTAATTACCAAAGTACCCTCGGATTTCAAAATTTCCAAAATACCCCCGGGAATGCAAAATTTCCAGGATGCCCTCATTGACAAAAACATCAAGGAACCTTATTTCGACAAATTATGAAAAATACCCCTGTAGGACAAATTATGAAAATACCCCTGGGTAGTGGAAAAACAACAACAATGAAAACTACAACATTTCTCTGAATGAACGAAAGTTCATAATTGATTGATGGATGTATAAATGTAAAGACTGTGTGCATGTATGAATACGAAAGAACCACTCCTAAAATTCTTTTCATAAAACTTCTTCGTGGATAATCAGTGGAATAAGGGCTAATTCATAAAACTTTCTTAAATCAGATTAAAGCGCATCGTTAGATATGAGTTCTAGAGGACACGGTCGTCATGGACACAGTAGAGGAAGAATGACTGTGTCAAAACTCGTTAGATCGGGTCAAGGGTCTGACAATGAGTTACCACCGCCACCACCACCCCCAGCTGTTGGTGTCGAGCAAAGAAGCTCAAATGGGGATGATCTTTATGTCGCGAGCTATGCCGCGAGTTCTTGAAATGGTGGTGGTGCCGAGGAATGTGAGAGCTCAGAAATCTGTACCTGTGCGACTCCGAGCCAACGGAGCTGAGGTGTTCCGTGGAGTATCTAGTGTGGCACCCAGTACAACTGAATACTGGTTGGAGGCAACCGAGCGCATTATGGATGAGCTCGATCTAACCCCTGAAAAGAAGTTGAAAGGAATGGTGGCACTGTTACGTGATGAAGCGTATCAATGGTGGTTAACAATTCGGGATGGTGCCACAACTGAGGATCTGACCTGGGAATATGTTAAGGCGGCGTATCAAAAGAAGTATATGGGAACCAAATATATTGATGAGCAAAGGAAGGCATTTTTGAATGGTTTAAGGGAACAAGTCGATGAGCAGATGTATGAAGTGAATTTACGAGGTTAGCCGATACGCCGAGGAGTAGTGGCTACGAGCATGAGCGGTGTGTTCGGTTCAAGACGGTTTAAGGGATGACCTAAGGTTATTAATAGCTCCACATCAGGAGCGGGAGTTTTTCACGTTGGTAGAAAAGGATAAGGTAGCCGAGGGAATCAAGGACTCAGTTAAGCAGAGCTCTGATAGGAATAGACCCAAGAGGGGTTATGAGTCGTCTGGATCATCAAAAAATGTGCAGAAAAGGCCCAGAGCTGATGGGCCGCAGGGTCAGCAAGTTGGTACAAGAGGGCAGTATCGTCCTTGTGATCAGTGTGGAAAGAGACACTTAGGCGAATGCTGGAAGAAGACAGGTGGATGTTTTAGATGTGGGTCAAAGGACCATATGATCAAGGACTGCCTGAGGAAACCGGATGAGAATTGCCCAGCATCTACGAATGTTAATCAGGCTGGTAGAGGGGGACAGCAGCCTCAGCGAGGTCGTGGTCTGAATAATCGAGGAAATGGTACTGGTAGAGGACGTGGAACACCGAGCCAAGGTGCTGCTAATACTGAGGTAAGGTAGCCGGGTTTGGTTTATGCGGTTCGCCGTAGGAAGGATGGAGACGCACTGGACGTCATAACCATTACGTTTCTCATTCATGGCAAGCCCTATTTTGCTCTTATTGATGTGGGCTCGACCCATTCTTATGCTGCATGTAGTGTAGTGGAAACACTAGGCCTAGACTCTGAACTTTCTGATAGGGAGATGACTGTAGTAACTGTAGTGGTGGATAAGATCTTTCGGAGTGTATCCCTAGAAATTCAGGGAGTGAGCTTTCGGGCTGACTTAATTGAGTTACCCTTCGGAGAATTTGACCTCATACTTGGTATGGATTGGTTAGTAGAGCACCGAGCCGTGTTGGATTGTGCGGCTAAACGAATGGAATTAAGGACCCCGGAGGATGAGGTGGTCATTATGATAAGAGAAAGAAGAAACTACTTGTCTAATGTAGTTTTGGTATAAAGGTCAAAAGATGGTTCAGTAGGGTGCAAGGCATTTTTAGCCTTCGTAAGTGCACTAGATGGAAAGGAAGAAGGTGTTAGTGGAGTTAGAACGGTAAGGGACTTTGAGGATGTGTTCCCAGAGGAATTACCAGGAATACCCCCGATAGGGAGGTGGAGTTTGGAATTGACTTGCTGCCGGGAACAGCTCCTGTGTCAATTGCCCCTTATAGAATGGCATCAAAGGAGTTGGTTGAGCTCAAGGCTCAAATCCAAGAATTGCTGGATCGTGGGTTTATTTGACCCAGTGTGTCTCCATGGGGAGCATCAGTCCTGTTTGTGAAGAAGAAGGACGGAACTATGCGCATGTGCATAGACTACCGTCAATTAAATAAGCTGACCATCAAGAACAAGTACCCCTTGCCAAGGATAGACGACTGCTCGATCACCTTAAGGGCGGCAAGTTTTTCAAAGATCGACTTAAGGTAGGGATATCATCAGTTGAAGGTGGAGGAGGCATATCCATAAGACGACCTTTAGGACAAGATACTGCCATTTTGAGTTTGTAGTAATGTTGTTTGGGTTGACCAACGCCCAGCCGCTGTCATGGATATGATGAACCGGTGTTTCAACCTTACTTGGATAGGTTCGTCGTAGTGTTCATCGATGACATCCTCGATACTCTAAGACCAAGAGGTGCATGATGAGCATCTTCGGATTGTGTTGCAAGTATTGAGGAGAAGAAGCTTTATGCCAAATTCAAAGAAGTGTGAATTTTGGCTTAGGAAGTTGCTTTCTTAGGACACGTGGTGTCTGCGAAGGAATAAGGTGGATCCTAAGAAGATTGAAGTAGTGTTGGATTGGAAACCACCTAAGTCAAGGCGAGATTCGTAGTTTCTTAGGATTGGCGGCTATTACGAAGGTTCGTGGAAGGATTTTCGTCAATAGCCGCGCCTTTGACAAAGTTGTTGAGGAAGGAAGTACCCTTTGTATAGACGGATAAGCAGCAGGAGAGCTTTGAGAAGCTTAAGAAGGTTTTAACGGAAGCTCCAGTATTGATTCAGCCGGAGGTAGGAAAGGATTTTACGGTGGATTGTGATGCTTTCCATACAAGTTTGGGTTGCGTATTGATGCAAGACAAAAAGGTAGTCGCATATGCGTCCCGACAGTTGAGGCCACATGAGGTAAACTACCCGACGCATGACTTGGAACTAGCAGCAGTGGTTTTCGCTCTTAAGGTATGGAGGCACTACCTTTATGGCAAAAAGTCGACGATCTACACAGACCACAAGAGCCTTAAATATTTGTTGACTCAGAAGGAGTTAAACTTAAGGCAGCGAAGGTGGGTGGAATTGCTGAAGGACTATGACTGTTCGATAGAATGTCACCTGGGCAAGGCAAATGTAGTGGCGAATGTCCTAAGTCGAAAGGTGGTGTCGGATCTGAGGGCAATGTTCACCCATTTAAGTTTGTATGATGATGGAACCCTGTTGGCAGAGTTGCAAGTTAAGCCGACGTGGTTGAATGAAGTGAAAGAGGGACAGTTGGCTGATGAGGACTTAAGTGCTAAGCTACAACAAGTGCAGAATGGAGAGTTGGAAGATTATGGCATTAATGGCGAAGGAGTGTTGTCTTTCAAGAGCAAGGTCTGTATGCCTAAGGATAAGGAACTTAGGCGAAGGATTCTTCAGGAGTCGCATGGTAGCCCTTATGCTATGCATTCTGGAGGCACTAAGTTATACAGAGACTTAAGAGAACAGTTTTGGTGGCCTGGTCTGAAGAAAGAAGTTACTGAACTCGTTGGCAAGTGTTTGACTTGTCAACAAGTTAAAGCTGAACACCAAGTTCCATCGGGATTGCTTCAGCCAATCGAGATTCCGCAGTGGAAGTGGGAAAGAATTACCATGGACTTCGTTAGTGGGTTTCCCCTTACGCCTACTAAGAAGGACTCGGTATGGGTAATAGTGGACCGTTTGACCAAGTTCGCGTACTTTATCCTGGTAAGAGTTGATTATTCTCTTCAGAAATTGGCTAAATTATATGTGGCGAAAATTGTGAGGCTACATGGAGTACCGGTGTCTATCATTGCGGATAGAGACCCAAGATTTACGTCTCGGTTTTAGAGGGCACTTCATCAAGCATTAGACACTAAGTTGGATTTCACTACGGATTTTCATCCACGGTCGGACGGGCAATCTGAACGGGTAATCCAAGTATTGGAGGATATGTTGAGGGGCTATGTGATAGATTTCAGAGGAAGTTGGGAGGAGTATTTGCCTTCAGCAGAGTTTGCCTACAACAACAGCTATCAGGCAAGTATTCGAATGGCACCTTTTGAAGCGCTGTATGGTCGGAAGTGTCGGACTCCTACATGTTGGACAGAATTGGGAGAACGTCGAGTTTTAGGACCAGAATTAGTAGCAAAGTCTGAGAAGAAGGTTGAGATAATTCGTGCACAGTTGAAGGAAGCATCTGATAGGCAGAAGTCGTACGCAGATCTTAAACGGAAGGAAATCAAATTTGATGTGGGAGACCAAGTATTTCTTAAGGTTTCACCTTGGAAGAAGGTGATGAGATTTGGTCGGAAAGGGAAGTTAAGTCCAAGGTTTATAGGACCCTATCGAGTGTTGAAGCGAGTTGGACTAGTGGCATACCAGCTAGAGTTGCCACCAGAGTTGCAGCAGATGCACGACGTATTTCATGTATCCATGCTACGACACTACCGATCGGATCCATCTCATGTGGTGCCAGTTGAAGAAGTGGAGCTAATGCCAGACTTATCCTACGAGGAAGAGCCGATTCAGATCTTGGAACGAGACGTGAAAATATTACGGAAGAAGTCAGTTCCCCTAGTCAAAGTGTGTGGAACAATTATGGATCGGAGGAAGCTTCGTGGGAGCCAGAAGAGGCAATGCGACAGCAATACCCTCATTTATTTTAGCCAGACAATTTCGAGGACGAAATTATTTTAAGGGGGTAGAACTGTAACATCCTGAAAATGGGCATATGTATTTTTGATTTAATTATACGAAATGGCATGTCTTATGTATTATGAATGTATGGTGAACATTTTTGGAAACTTGGAAATGTTAAGTATAAAAGAGGAAAGTGAACATTTTAGGAAACTTGGAAATGTTAAGTTTAAAGAGGAAAGTGAACATTTTGGAAACTTGGAAATGTAAGGAAATGTTTGAAATGTTAAGTTTAAAAGAGGAAACTAAAACAAGGTGGCCTTAAGAAAATTAATAAAAGAAATTTGACACAAGAACGGGCTTGGAGTAGTGGCTAGGAGGCACCACTTAAGGCCCGTGTAAGGACGCCACAAGCTATGCAAATGGGCCTAGGTTCGAGCCACATGGTAAGCAAAAGGAGTTTTTTTTTTCAACATGAAGAGGAGAAGTGGACGGCATTAAGGCACTAGGAGGGAGGAGTTTAATTCCTCTAAAATTCAAAAAGCTAGGTGATAAACAATGGATTTTTTAATTTTGATAAGGTGATAAGAGGAGAAAAATTTGGGATTTGATGAGGAGGAGAAGAGTTGGCCGATTGGGGGCTCCTTTAGGTGATAAATTTGGCCAAAGGAGGAACATAGGCCATTATTCATTCTTCATTCTCTTCTAAGACTCTGCCAATTCTCTCTTTCTCTCGCAACTCATCATCCTCTTTTCTTTTGATTCACCAAAAGTCAACCTTCAAACATCAACCTACTCTCCTTCTTTTGCAAAATCCAATCAAAGCCGAACCCTCAAGATAACCATAAGCCAATTTCTTCATAGTTACAAAAGTCAAATTTGTCGATCACACTTAGTCTATAGTCAATCTCCGTGGGTTCAAACAAGGAGCAATGACTTCAGATTAAGGGTAAGAGCTAGTTATCATTAGGGTTTTATTCTTTAATTATAGACTTGTCGAAATCTAGGAACTAACCCGATGGTATTTCCATCTTGGCTGAATCTTGGAAGGTGGTTTCAAGATATAATAGTTATCGACTACAAAGAAGAGATCTTTCGGGACTTTCAAGGATCTAAGGTGAATGAATCAGTCAAAAACCATTTATCATGTTTAAGTGATTAAAAATCAGATCTAATGTGTGAGTTTATAGGGATTTCGACAGATACCTAAGTCAAGAGATGCATTCGGGATTCTAAATCTCAAGGTAAGCATTAATGTGCAATCGGCTATAACCATGTTTTGAAACCTAGATCTATTCCTTATTATTTTGAAAGCCGAAAAACTAACCTATATAAAGATCTAGTGCTTGGCCGAATACAAGGAAGGAGAAATTCTTTCCCCAAAGGTACACCATAGGCCACGTGTTCCTTAATTATTCGGTGAGTTTTGGGATTTGGAAATCGCAAGGTATGTGCCTAAATACAATCAGCCATAGGCCTGTTTTGATATCTAGATCTATTTCATAATTGTTTAAAAAGCCAAAACTAACCTGTGATGTGATTTAATGTTTGGCTGAATGCAAGAAGGAATACAACAAAGTTTCGGGACTTGATTCTTAAGTCAATCGGCAACAAGGTAGGTTTTAAGTGTACAAATCCTACTAGGATTGGGATTTATGGCCAAATAGGCTTTATGCTAACATATTAAGGTTGGCCGAATGTAGGGACTTGAGATCTAAGGCTTTAGATCGATTTTGGGATTTAAGTGAACCGCTAATGTATCGTGTGTACCCTACACTATTTCTTAATAAGTTTTATGGCAATGTTTAATATAAGTATGTGTATAAGAATGTGAATATGGCTAAGGTACCATGTTATGGTACAAAGTACTGTGCACGCTTCCTACTCCTACTAGGATTATGTTAAATATCCATTACGACACATATGACATTATAAGATTGTGAAATAAGAATTTGGCATGTTAATGCATGATATGTATGATATGGGGCATATGGGTTATATGAAAAGGGAAGTGAATGTGGTGACCTAAGACCACAATACCGAATGTGGTGACCTAAGACCACGATAATCGAATGTAGTGATCTAAGACCACGATATCTCGAATGTGGTGACCTAAGACCACGATATCTGAATGTGGTGACCTAAGACCACGAATTTTATAATGGCGATGAGCACGCCGACCGCAATGACGCCTCGATGGTGTGTAGCGGATGGAGGGTTGACTTAGTAGCCCCATGGTGTGTAGGATGGCACGGGGACGGTAGCGGATGGCTATCTAGGTTTGGGTTGGGTTGCATCATTATTTTTTTATTTGTTTATGAACATGTATGATAATGTATGCCTCAATTATTAAATTTTAGTGTTGGTTACACATTGAGTCTCATTGACTCACCCGCTGTGGGATTACTTTTCGTGACGATCGGTGTTGGACCAAGCCACAGATGCTTAGGGATGGCCATGCACAAAAGAAGTTCATCTATTTTATTTGGGCTATTTTATTTTAAGTATTTTGAATTTAAATTTTGGGAATTATTTGATGTAATAAGGCCATAGTAGCACTACTTTACTTTGCTTTTATTTATTAAGCTTACAAACTTTTATGTATTAAAAGATTAAGTAAATCTATTTTAAAACAAAGCCTAAACGTTTTGTCACCTAAAGTAAAGGATTTTAATAATGAAATAAACTTGTTTTCAACTCAAGCCCATCCCAAACAATCTTTCTTCCAAAACACACAAGTTTTTCCTAAGTAACAAAGAATTTGAAACGGTTTACACCGGGGAACATACCAGATCTGGTCAAGGCTCTTGGGCCGGGTTTGGGGTGTTTCACTGGTATTCCTTGATAGCTTGGGCATGGGAATCTTATTTCCTTCAGCAACAAATGTAGCATTGATAAACTTGAAGGAGCAGAAGGAACATTCTACTGCATCTTGGTTTGCCTCGATGTAGGGTGTGTCAGGGGAGATAGATGCAACAATATCTTCTTCACCAGCGATCTTGATCACGCGGCTATCCATGATAAACTTTACTTTTTGATGGAGGGACGAAGAAACTGCCCCAGCAGAATGGATCCAAGGCCTCCTCAAACGGAAATTATATGAAGGTGCGATGTCCATGACCTAGAACTCGATATCATATGTACATGGGCCCACTTCTAGAGGAATTTCGATCTTTCCCATAACCTCTCGTCGTGTCCAATCAAATGCCTTTACTGTGGAATGACAAGGCCTTAGATAAGACATATCAACTGGCATCCTGGACGGTGTAGCCAAAGGCATGACATTGAGTGCAGACCCGTTGTCAATAAGCACATTCGGTATTATATAGCCTTTGCAACCCGTTGTGATGTGCAATACTTTTACAGAACCCCTACCGTTTGGTGGTATTTCGTCATCACTGAAAGAGATAAAATTATCTGCATTTAAATTGTTCACCCACCTATCAAGCTTTTCAACAGGTACGTTGCTTGGCACATACGCTTGGTTTAACACCTTTAGTAAAGCGTTTTGATGTGGTTCTGAGTTCAACAGTAGAGATAACACCGAGATTCTTGCTGGTTTCTTATTCAACTGCTCCATAATTTTATATTCACTGTGCTTGATGAACTTTAAGAATTCATGTGCTTCATCCTCATTCACAAGTCTCTTAATTTCCTGTTCAGACTGTATTTCAACATCGACCTCAGCATCACGCATTGGTGTCTTTCCTTTCTGATTTGAGTCAACGGCTTTCTTCTTTAGTTCAATCCCTTCAGGAGAATAACACCTCCCACTGCGGGTAAAGTGTCCCACTTCACTGATACTTCCAGTTGGAGCTTTGGATTCTTCACCTTCGGGTATGGTAATGTTGACGTCATATTTCCATGGTACCGCCTTGTCGTCCTTGTAAAGGAAAGGAGATGGTACTGTGATTATCATCTTTGGTCTTACTTCTTCCTTTTTTGCCTCGTAGTAGATCACCAAAGGTCGATCGGCGCTATAAGGGATAGCTGATGGTTGATTATCACAGGCACATATTTCTTTTCCCCGGCTTCGTCCATTTTATCAAAGATTTTAACTTCCTTGTTATCTATAATGTCTTCAAGTAATTCCTTGAATTTCTTGCAAGACTGGATGTGATGCCCTTCTATGCCATGAAAGACACAAAAACTTTGACCCTCTGTACTTTCCTCCTTTAGACTTCTGTTGAGTGGACCAAACAAACCCTTCTCAGTCATTATCTCCTATACTTTTCCCAAAGGTGTATTTATTTCAAAGACACGACTTTTAGCTTGCCACCTGTTTTCCTTTGTCACCACACTCACGTTCCCTTCAGTATGGTTGGAGCAGATTTCCAGCCATATTACTAACCCCATCAAATCGTAAAATGCCTGCATCAATGAGACTTTGAACCCTTCTTTTAAAGGCTAGACAATTATCTATAGAATGCCCCCGGTTTCCAGCATGGTACATGTAACTAGCATTAGGATCATACCATTTAAGGTATAGAGGTTTCAGAGGTGCCACATAATGTGGGGATATTAATTATTTTTCTAGTAATTTCGAGCACAGCTCTTCATACGGCACAGGAATAGGGGTGAATTGAGGTTTTTCAGGATTGGGTTTTGTCGGTCTTTGTTCGTTTTTGGTTTAGCTATGAGCAGGCATAGTGTTTGGTGGAAATATAGTGAATGGTCTTTGGTTATCCGTGGCGTAGATGGGGTAAGGAGGAGGTGCTTGATAGTAAGGGCTCTGAGGAGGAAAATAGAAATTTGGAGATGGGTGATATTGAGGTTGTGATTGGGTTGGGTACGGATTAGAAGCATAGGAGCTCCCACTTCCCACCATATGGGTTTCTGCCTCCTTCTTTTTCATAGGTACTGGCCTTTTCGAACTCTCAGGGCCTTCCATCTTTCCACTTTTGATGGCACTTTCTATGAGTTCCCCAGATATTACGATATCGGCGAAGTCTTTTGTGGTGTTTCCTACCAACTTATTATAAAAAGGTACTTTTAAGGTGTTGATAAAGAGGACTGTTATCTCAGTTTTGGTTAACGGGGGTTCTACTTGGGCTGAGATATCCCTCCACCTTTGAGCGTATTATCTAAAAGTCTCTGTTGGCTTCTTTTCCATCATTTTCAGAGTTAGTCGATCCGGCACCATATCGAAGACATGCTTATATTGTTCACAAAATGCTGATGCTAGGTCTTTCCATGATCGGATCCTCTCTCTGCTGAGTTGATTATACCATCAAAGGGCTGATCCGACCAAGTTATCTTGAAAATAGTGTATTAACAATTTGTCTTTATTCACATAACCAGCCATCTTCCGACAAAACATGATAAGATTGGACATCTTGTTCCATTATATTTTTCAAAATCTGGCACTTTAAACTTCGGAGGCAGAACCAGATCGGGCACCAAACTAAGCTCTTTAGCACTCAGTGCAGAGAAAACTTCAGTACTTTCTATTGCCCTGAGCCTTTCTTCCAAGCTCCTGTACTTATCTTGGGCATTATGATAATCCAATTTTAACCTAGCTATTTCTACTGGGTCATCCAAATCTAGAACAATTGGATCAGCAGGATTAGTTCTGGGGTTCGATGCGAACATACCTTGCCCTAGATGAGCAGGTGGTGCAGGTCGTTGCCCCAGACCTGAAGGTTCCCCTTGAGAATATCCTCTTTGCATTGCATGGATGTGAGGTGGAGTGAATCTTGGGGGATGGCCTCCACTCTCTTCTCCGGCACTAGCTAGAGGGCCTCTTCCTTTGTCCGTTATCCCATTCACCATCAAGGTCATTTGGGCCATCATATCCCATTGAGCCTCTAATATCTGGTCCCTCATTTCCTATTGGAGTTTTGTCATCTGGTCCTGTAAGTCTTTCTGGAATTGTTCAAACCTCTAATCCATTTTTTTTGACTTAGTGCGTGTACCGTAAGGATGTTTAGTTTCCATATTTCTCCTTTTCTACCTCTCTTTTCTTCTGTTATAATTTCGACTTATTAGGCTCTTTCTTTGGGCTTAAATGTATGTAATGTGATGTGATGCCAATGCATGCAATGCAATGCAAATGTATGGTATGAATGCAAGAAAAAAGAGAGGCGTCGATTATGAATTCAATTACATTAGAAGAACTTGTCTAGAAAATACGTTTCTTTACATAATACGGATCACATATATGGCCTTGTCCTCATAGTCCAGGTGAAAACACCAATCCTCTTCTTCGTATCCGGATGTTATGGTCGTGTCCCGTAAACTTTCTCAATAGACGTCTCTTCTAGCTCTTTGTTGCTTGGTACATGTTGCACCTCTTCACTCACTTATCCTCCGCGATGCTCATAATCTTTTGATGACTCCCGAACAATCCTTGTCAGCTTGAATCTTCAGGCAAGGTCTTATCTCGTTGTTCATCGAAACTATGTTCGAACGGCCGTATTATAATCCACTTTATCAAGTAACACATTTCCTTATGGCAAACTCTCCTATTCAGCAATTGAATATGAATCAACACCCTTTTTTAGGATGATGCAATGTAATGCAAATGCATGAATGCAAAGAGGCATCGATTTAGGTTCAACTTCATTTTAGAAGACTTTATTAAAGAACAAAATCCTTTACATAGAGTGGACTACAAGTAAGCTTTAGCCCTAAGGCCTAAAATTTTGATTTTCTCTAACAAAAAAGTTAGTTCCTGATTGCAACCCGGTCGTAGCTCGTACCTCACACTCAATATATCAGCCTGCGCTGCCAAAGCCTGTAAGTGATCAGCTACCTCATGAATCTGAACTACCGCTTCACCCATGAGGTAATCTCGACTCTAACTTGATCTCGAGAATGGTGAAGCTATTCCTTCCAATGCTCCTCTCTCGTTTCAAGAAGTTTGATTAGAAGTTCATAATCGTGTAATGTTGATTCCAGTTCTTCTATCTTACCCTTCATTTCTTCGATCTTGTTCAGACTTGACTTTAGCTCAATCATAGAGTTACGACCTCGATGGTGATGAAATGACCGTCCAAGCTTAGCCATTTTAGCTTTTAATTCCTCATTTTTATTCAAACTTTCTGCCAAGCTTTTCTCTAAGGCCTAGTTTCGCACTTGCATTTCTCGCAACTTCTTCTCCCAATAGTCAGCTTTGGCCTTTTCTTCTTGGACCTCTCATTGCCATCATTCAGAATTTTTCCCTAATCCAGCATTTTTTATAGTCAAACGTATCTTCTTATACTCTGTCTTCAAACTGTCTCGGTCTTCTTCTATTTTTCTCTTTTCTCTTCTTACTTTCTCGGCTTCTGATTTCTGGATATCCACATCTAGCTTCAAATACATCTTTTCTTCTTCTAGCTTCTCTATGTTCTTTCCAAACTCTAAACTTATCTTTTCAAAATCTCGCTTTACAATCTCAAACTCTAAGCATTCCTCTCTTGATCGAGCATTTTCTGGATTTAGCTCGGGGATGTTATTGTTAATTCTTCTAATCCTCCATCCGTTGTATTCTAAATTCGTCATTGGGTTTGGAGATAATGTTTTCATTCTATGGGCCCGATCCCAGGCACTCGCAATCTCTCTAACCCTCTTCTTATAGCTTTCTCCTTGGTACGAGAACTCACATTGAGCCAGCCCGTATGTCGTTAGTATGAATTGTCTTGAGCCGTATTGTCTTAGTACAAGCAAAGGGTCATATCTGATGGTTCCCCATATTCCAAGTAAAGGGACCCAGTCAAATTCCTATATCGATAAAGGATTTCATTGGGGATCATCCAAGGAGCTTTCCATTCGATGTCCTCTTCTTGAAGATTTTGAAGGAGCGCCATCCAACTTTTTTCAGACACGTCTTCTCTTCTTGGTGTGTCTACTATCTCTTTCAAAGGGGAGTAATTCTCAGAGAAAACCTGATAAGACACTTTCCCCGTCTTCCAGAAATGACATGGAACCAAGCCATTAATAACTGTACGTATCTGATGAACCTACCCTCTCCTGTCCTCTGACATATATTCAAGGACCTGAACGTCTCAGTTAAGATTGCTGGTACTGGTGTGACCCCTTTATCCAGTAGGTCGAATAGGTCAGTAACTGCTTCATCTACATGTCTTAGGGCTTTAGGGAAAATTACTAAACCATAAATGCATAAGGCAAATAAGTCAACCTTCCTCTTTACATCGGGATGTGTTAGGATCAGGTCTCTCAAACTTACCCAAGGTATGCATTTACCCTCGCCTTTCTTCTGAATGCTGGCTGAAACCCACTGCTCACTCATCCCGGTGATCTTTACTAACTTCTTCACAAAAGTAGGGGTGTTGGCAGCCCTGAAATAAACTTTGTCGGCTTGAACCCTTGAACAACGAAGCAAAGTTGTATATTCTTCCACTGTAGGCACTAAATCCACTTCCGCGAATGTGAAACAACTATAAGCAGAGTTCCAAAACTGAGTTATAGCCCAGAATAAATGCTTGTCTACCTTGATGTCGAGTAAGTATGGTAAATCACCATAATTACGATATAACAACTGCTTTGCCTCATCGTCCCACTGATTCCATATTTCTTTCAACTCACCGAACTCATTTTGCGTGATACTCACCTGAGTAAAATCTCGTAGTTCCGACACATACCCCTCAGTTAAGCTGTCCCCTTTCTCTAATTGCTATTGTTCTGACCATATGCGGACAATTGCATTGTCTTCTACTCTATCAAGGAATTTATTCTCCATAACCAGCTTTCTAACTTAAACTTACCGTGAATCGATGCCTTTTGAAATATGAAATGAATGCACAAAATAAAACATGACAAGTTAGTGCCGCAAAGAGAAATATAAAGGAAGTAAAATAAACAAACATATATCTGGGTAACTGCTAAAGTTCAACATAGGGCTCTTAAGGTTCACTGTATGTGGCTTGGTTCTAAAGTAAAGGGTACCCGAACCAGCAGATTCCTCAATCCACATCCATTATAGGCTCATACGGACCGAGTTCGGTTCAGGGGAATACATTTTCCTATGGCCATGCAGAGGTGAAAACCTCAAGGAACCATAGGTACGGATGTATTCCAGAAGCAGTCCCCTAGCCCATGCGGAGGTGAAAACCTCACGAAGGCATAGCTTCTCGCTCCCACTTAAAAGGTGTGACCACAACGGTCATGCAGATATGGATGCAGAAATATCCTAAGAGACTCAACATTATTGCAATCATAGCACCAACAAATGCATCAAAAGAAACATGATTTTTTTCAAAACAATTTTCCAAATTTTCGACCAAAGGACCAAAAATAATCAATTTTATGGCTTGACTCTCAATGTCCCCAGCGGAGTCGCCATGCTGTCGTCACCATTTTTGTAAAACGGGAATCGACTTGGGTTTTAAAAACAAAAAAATGGGAGTCGCCTCCGACCTTTTATTAGGTGTGATCGGACCACCTTTGTTTTAATAAAACATTTCGGTTTACTAAAACGGTGCTTTTGGTCTACGAATGTTCGAGAAAATAGGTTCGGGAGTCGGTTACGTGCGAGAAAGGATTAGCACCCTCGCAACGCCCGAAATTGGTACCAAATTGATTAATCAACATCCTAATGTCGAAAAGTTTGAAATGATTTTGAAATTTTGAAAGGATATTCGTTCATTTGGTCAAACACAAAATCATACCCAGCACGATTGGGCACGATCTCTTCAAATTTCCAAACTCACGAATATCGCCCCCTTTTTAAAAAATATGAGCAAAATTTGATAGGATATCCATTTATTTGGTCAAACAAGAAGATCGTACCTAGCACGATTGGGCACAATTTCCTTGAATTTCCAAACGCATGAATATTACCTTTGTGAAACCTCTTTTTTTTGAATTTTTTTTTAAAAATATGAAAAATATTGAAATGCGATTCAAAACCGATGATTTACATGAAATGACGAGCACGAGAAATAACAAAACATAATAATAAAATGCAATAATAAAAACAAAATTAAAGAGATAACGTTAAAATAAAAAAATTAAAACATAACTATGTTAATAATAATAGGAGTAGTAATAATGAGAATAATAGATATATAACAATAACAATAACAATAATAATAATAATAATAATAATAATAATAATAATAATAATAATAATAATAGTGATAATAATAATAATAATAGTAATAATAATATACATAATAATAATGATAGCATAGTAATAATAAAAAATAATAACAATGATACAAAATATATACAATATAATAATATAAATATAGTAATAATAATAACAATAATAGTAATAGTAAATATAATAATAATAATTATAATAGTAGTAATAATAATTATAATAATAATAATAAAGTTAGTTAAACAAAATAATAATAAAATATGTACACAAAAGTATAATATTGTTAATAACAGTAATAATATAATAACAAAAGGTCTGAAAGATTGAAAAATAACTAAAAAGGATCTAATTGCATCTAAAACAAAAGTCTGGGGTCGATTCGAAATAAAATAAAAGGGTAAAAGGCTTATTTGCAACGCGCGATAATGGGGAGGGACCCAAGGGAAAATTTTCCCGCATTCTCAAAACGTAGAGCTTAACGCGGGACCGAAATGAAGACGGATTGAAATTAAAGGGGCAAATTAAAAAAATAAACTTGATTGTGAAAACATGAAAGAGCGGAGGGGCTAAAAGTGCAATTAGCCCCTCCAATGAAAAATACGCGGATCCTAGGCTGGAACGGGTCGGGGCTTCGGTTTCCCCCCTAAACGGTGCCGTTTTGGGCATCTTAAGGGGGTGCTAAAACGCACCTTTTTGTTCCCTTATATAAGGCACATTTTTTTATTTTGCTTCATTTCTCTTCTATGTTTTAAAAAAAAGCTGATTCTCTCTTTTTCTTTTCTCTGCAGGTCTGATCTCCGGCGAGGAGGGCCACCGTGGACACCGCGCGGTGGCCGGAAAGGTAAAACTTCTCTTTTTTTATATACGTATGTATATGTATATATATATATTTGATTGAGTAATAAATAAAAAGAAAAAAAAATCGAAATGACGAATGAAAAGAAAAAATGCGAAATCACCTTCGAACGTTACTGACCTAATTTTTATGCGTTTTGGATTCTTCCTTGTTTGATCTTTACCATTATTTTTTGTTTTTGAAACTATTGTACTCTTATTGATCAAAAAAAGTCCTGAATACATTCCTTTTTGTGGCTTTTATAGCCAAATAGTCAAATAAAAAATAAAATCTTTTGCTCGTGGTCTTGCTGTTCTTTTGTCCCTTTTTGCAGGTCGTGGGGAATAGTGGGAAGTGGAGGAGCAATGGTGGAGGTCGAGCGGTGCAAGGTGGCGATAAGGCTAGTGGAGCTGCTGCTAGGGTTCTAAAATTTTAAAGTTTTAATGATTTTGTAACATCCTAAAATATGAGTATCGATATGTTACATGTTTTTGGTGATTAGCTTGTGAATGATTAAATTTGTGTGCTTAATATAGTTTCGAGAAAGCTCGGGATTTATTCGGAGCTAGAATAAATTTTAGTAATGAGAATTTTATTGAAGTGGAACAAGTGATCCTGATGCTTAAGGTAATTTAAGTGTCAAAACTAGCATAAGATGAGCTAGTAGCAAGGTGGAATTGGCGCATGAGTGATTGCTTGAGGGGAGAGGTTCGAATCCCATGGATAGCATTTTGGTGGCTTTTATTTTTGTACCTATTTGGCAAGTGTCGGCCAAGCTCTATTCTTGGTAAGGATGGACTAATTTTTTTTTATGATAAAAGTTATGGCAAATATGAATTTAGGATAGAATTTGCTTGATTTTGGGGATACGATTTCTAAACTTTTGGAAAGTGGAGGATAATAAGGCTTAAAACAAGGAAAGGTGTTTTGGAAACTTTTGAATGGCCTTTTTTGACCATGTATGTGGACGGCATAGGGGGCTAAGGGGGATGGTTGGTTTTTGGTGATTAGTTTGGTGGGATTAGGTGCTTGATGAGCACATTTTCCATTTGGTCACTTTTGTTTTTACAAGACATCTTTTTCTTTTTTTCTTTTTTTTTCATCTCATGCTCTGAAACATCAAACACAAACATCATCTCTTCCTTCTCTCCCATGGCCGAATGCACCTTTGTTTCAAACCCTCTCTCTTTGCTTTTCTCTTATCTTTGAAAATTTAAATCATAAACCTCACATCCTCATTCTCTTTCTTTCTTGATTTATTTTCTTTTCAACCATACTTCCTTCATCATTTATTTTTCTTACATGGTCGAATGTTAGACTACCTCCATAGTCGAACCAATCTTTTCTCTCCTTTATTTTTATCAAAGCCGAATCTTCTCTTCATCTATATTGTTTTGTTGATTATTCTTTCAACCTTCGTTTAAGCAATCATGTTATAAAGAAAGCCGAACTCGGAGTATTCATTATCATAATGACTTTTTGAAGTGTTAAGGTAAGGAGTTCTTCTTGGATTTTTTGTTATATCTCTATTCGGCTATGTTGCAAATCGGATCGAAGTTTCGACTAATCGATTATTTTTAGGGACAAAGTCACTCGATATTCTCTATTTGTTAATCCTTCAGAAATAGTGGGTGTCGTAGGTGCCGACGATCAAGAAGGGTTAGTCCTTACCGTAATCAGGTGTGTAATCTCGTACTTTTCATATACATATCTGAAATGGTGTGTAATCCCATACTTTTCGTATACATATCTGAAATGGTGTGTAATCTCACATTTCTCTGGAAGTTTGCATGAAATATTCTGTGATTCGGTAGAAAATACCGAAGAAAACCGACGACCGGCATCCTTGATCACTCGGACGTGCGTATGCTCGTAGTGGTAAACGTATCTTGTAATAAAATAGTTTCAGTCAAAAACAGTGATGTGTATTTGAAAAATCACAAAAAAAATAGGATAAAAGTAATTACAAAGTGAATAAGATATCATATTAAAGCTTACTGTGTCGATTTTGACATGAAAGAAATGGAGAAGAAAAAGGAATTCTATGTTCTGAGATATTCTAATTTTAGTGAAACTGGTTCTGATTGACTTCGTGGTTCCCTGATCTGTTTTGGAAAAATCATATAAAATTGTACAAAGTGAATATTGGGTTATAATTTATATGTATGGATTCCTTGGTGAGTCTATTTTCATTAGAAATAATTGGGAGCAATATACGAAAACCATACAGCCAGATATTTGAAATTAAGTTAAGAGAGGTCAGAATCATTGGTCAGTGAAGCAAGGGAAAATTTAAGGAATAAACTGTACTAATTGGATAAGTAAAAAAAAAAAATCTAGTTTCAAGGAAAATTTACGGATTTAGATTTCGAGTTTCTCAACTCGAGTTATAGTCAGTTTTGTCAGTACGACACAGATGGATAGTTTTGATTTTTATGCCTCAAATTAGTAATTAAGCCTAGGTTGCGAAAATTTCCATCATACCCTTAGAGGGTAAATTACCGAATTACCCTTAGTGGGTACGATTACTGAATTATGAAAACGTCCTTATGGGCCGAATTACGAAAATGCCTCTAATGGGCTGAATTATGAAATGTCCCTACGGACCAAATTACGAAAATACCCTTTATGGGCCAAATGTGATATGTTGCTATATGGGCCGTATTTGTTATATGGGCCAAAATTTGCTAGATCGTTAAATGAGCCAAATTGCTATTTTGACTAATGGGCCAAATTGATAACTTGTAATATGGGCTTTTTGTTGAAATTTACCTTATGAATATATTGTTAAGCATTATATATATACATGACTACATGGGTTGGGATAATTGACGAAGAGAAGAAAGGCCTGTTGCCAAAATCTAGTTCGGCGGCTCTGCCACAAATATTTTAAATGGCTTAATGCCTCTAGTTCGGTGACTCTGTCACAATCTAGTTCGATGGCTCTACCACAAATATTATAATTAGCTTAATGCCTGCTATTGGTGTGTTGGCGGGGTGGGTTGACTTGATCCCCACAGGTGTGCTGGTTGGTACGGGTGTTGTGTAGCGGATGGAAATTAGGCTTCGTTGAGAATTTCATATCATATGCATTATTTTTATATTTGATTTATATATATATTGTACATTTGTAAATGGGCTCAAGCCCAATTAAATGCTTAAATGATTTTGGCCCAATGATCACGGTAAGTGGGTTACACACTGAGTTCTTAGTAACACCCTGTTCTTCTTAATCTTCTCAGGTAATTGATGGAGGCTTGGGCAGGGGATGACTTTGTGTGGAGGCCATACTACGAATGATGAGTTATAAAAACTTTGAACTTCTTTTAAGTATTTTTATCTAAGTACTATTTCAATTGCGATGTAATAAGGCCTCTGGTATTATTTTTATTCGTGGATGGATTTTAATATGTTTTAGTTACATAAATGAGGCTGTTTAATTCTTATAAATGTTTTCTTAAACTTACGTATAAAAAGGGTTTTCTTAAATATCACTTACTCGTAAAATTCCGTGAAAACTCTTTTATAAATATATTTCAACCAATTATTTAAGTTTTTAACCAATTGTTTTTTGAAAATCAAATTGTAAACTCTCATGTTTTAAAATCATGGTTTTCAAATAAATCTCGATTTTGATAAACTCTGTCTTCAAAATCGCTTTGAAAAATTGTTTTCATTAAAAGCATTGATGACCGGACGTAAGTTCGAATTTTGTGGCATGCCAAGTCTGGTCTTAACGCATAGGCCGGGTTTGGGGTGTTACAGATTTTGGTTGGGCTAGGGTTTGAGTTTTGGGCTTAGTGGGCTATAATTAATTTGGGCTAATTGGGTAGGTTTATTCCACTAGGGTTAATTGGGCTTCGGGACTATTTTGTAAATGGACATTGGAATTTGTATTTTTTGGTTTATTTTGTTTCGCTTTTGGCTTTTTATATTTTGTATTGGTTTTTTTAATGGGGCCCGAGCAAAAATTGGTTATTACACATATGTTTTTAAATATATTATTTGCTAATTAGTTTTATAATCCTTATATTATTAATTATTTTATATTATTTTATTATATATTATGATTTTTACTAATTATTATATATTTATTTGTATTTTATATTCATTTATTATTGCTTTAACATTTTTCTTATTATTTATTTATTCATGTTATTTATTATTTATTGTTAATATAATTCCTAGAATTGCAATTGATATATATGTTACAATGATTCACTCAAACTATTTTATAAAAATACCTTTCGAATTAAAATATTATTTTCAAATGGTTTTCAAAATACTGTGATATGTGATATTTGGGGAATTTCGAGAAGAATTTTGCCTTAACTTACTGGGTTTGATTTTTCTAGTGGAACTTCAAATATTAAATATCCCTTCTCATTTTAAATAAAAACTTATTCACGGGAATTCAAAATAATGTGTCCTAACGTACTAGATGTGACACTATGTTATCTCGAGGTAAGGTCTTTGAAAATAAGGCAATGTTTTGTATTTAGAAATTCGGGAAATAGTGCCCTAACGTACTGGGTTTCGATTTTCCGTTTGGCTAAATAACTAAATACCCTTTTACAAGTTTTGTAAATCGTGAGATGATTTTGATTACGAAGGTTTTTAAATATTGGGTCCTAATGTACTGGACGTGATGTTTATATTCCTTCGGAACAAAGAAATCTCAAGTCTTAACTTAAATTGCTCAAGGTTTTTTTATAAGAAATCATATTTTTAAATACTTTTAAATTTCAAACATTTGGACATGATTTTATCGATAGGTACCAATTTTGGGCGTTATGGGGGTGCTAACCCTTCCTCATACGAAACCGACTTTCGAACTCATTTTCTTGTTTTTGTGGACCAAAAATGTTTTAAAATAAAACGTTTTGCAAGGTGATCCAATCACACCTAAATAAAAAGGGATTGGTGGCGACTCCCATTTTTGTTTTTTAAAAGTCGACCACGTTTTCAAAACTAAATTTTAAAATGGTTTCGACAGCTTGGCGACTCCGCTGGGGACCAATAAGAGTGTCAAGCCGTAAAATCAATAATTTCATGTCCTTTTGTCTGAATTTTAAACGGTTTTTTTTAAAAAATGATCCTTCTCAATTGCATGTGGCTCTATTTTCATAAAATGTCTTTGCATTGCATTGCATGACTATTGTGGTCACACCCTTAAGTGGGAGCGGGAAGCTACTCCTTCGTGAGGTTTTCACCTCCGTGTAGGATAGTGAATCGCTTTCGGGATTCATCCGTACCTATGTCTTCATGAGGTTTTCACCTCTGTGCAGCCATAGGGAAATGTATTCCCCTGAACCGAACTCGGTCCATATGAGCCTATAATGGGTGAGGATCGAGGAATCTGCTGGTTTGGGTACCTTAGCTTTAGAGCTAAACCACATGTAGAAAATCTAAGGGCTTACCCTAGGTAGAACTATGTCAAACCCTAGTGGTCACCCTGATAGGTGTTCTATGTTATATATTTTTCCTATGCTAACGTGTTCTCTTTTGTTTTGATTGCATTGCATTCATATCATAGAAAAGAGGTGTTGATTTCTAATTCGATTGCTAGATAGAAAAGTTTGTCATAAGAAGATGGGTTTTTTGATAAAGTGGATTATAATATGGTCTCATCCGAATATAGTCTAAGTGAACATAACAAGAGAAGACTAATAGCCGGCGAAGGAATACAAGACTTTATTACCCAAGGATTAAAGCTGACAAAGAAAAAATCGAGAATTTCCACGTCTCGACTTTCTTGAAGAAGCTATTGAGTATTATGGAGCAGTGAGTCGCGTCCCAGATAAAGAAAAAAGGAGCTAGCGAAGGCATTTATTACAAGTTTGTGAGATTTTGTAACGACCCAAAATCCGTGGGCACCGAAAAAGTGTGTTATCGGGCCTCCGTCTTAGTAAATCGAGTTAGTAAATAATTATTAGGAGTAATTATGAGTCTAATAGTGCGTTTAATTATATTTTATTTAGTGAATTTAGCTTTATTTAAAGTAATTAGGAAAAAGATCAAATTGAATAAAGAGTGAAAGTCTAATTATAGATTAAAAGAAAGTAAAAGGGTTAAAATGGCAATTAAGCCATTTAGCATAAGCTGAAATGACATATGAGATAAAAATCTAAGATTTTTACTTAGATTTTATTATAAAATATATATATTAGTAATAAATTATATTAAATTAATTTAAAATAATAATTATATATAATATTATTATAACATAAAGTAAATAAAAACAAAAGAAGTAAAAACAAAAGTAAAAAGAAAGAAGAACAGAAAGAGAAACAGAGCATTTCGGAAACAGGAGAAAGAAAGAAAGAAAGAAAGAAAATAAAAGGAGAAATTAGGGATTTGAAGCTTTAAGCTTTAAAAGGTAAGTCAATCAAGTCCTATTCTTTAATTTTGATGTTTTAGAAGCTTCAAAGCAAGACTTTGATGAAACTAAGTTGATATTTTGAGAGTTTATAGGTTTTCAAGTGTAGTTGATGTTGAAGAAAAGATGAATCAGGGATTAAATTGAATGAAATTTAAGTTAGAATTAGTAAGAGGATTAAATTGTAAAGTAAGCTATAAGTTGTGTTAGAGGGATTAATTTGGAAGAAATTAGAAATTAAAGTTTTAATATGAATATTAGATAGTCAAGTTGAATATGGAAGGAATTTAAGAAGAAACAAAGTATGAATTAAGTTAAGAAAATAAGTAAATTAGGATTAAATTGTAAAATGAGTTATAAGAAAACAGTTTTGGGACGGCAGCAGTAAAGTAACTTTGAAAAATCACTACAAATGGTAGAAATTGAATTAGAAGTTCAATGAGATATGAAATTAAAGCTTATTGAGTCTATTTTCATATGAAAGAAATAGAGAAAGCAAAGAAATTCTGTATTTTGAGATATTTAGATTTTGGTAAGACTGGTTCAGAGTGATTTTGAGATCCCCTGTTCTGACTTGGAAAACTCATTAAAAATTGTACAAAAATAATTATGGGACATAATTTATATGGTTAGATTCCATAATGAGTATATTTTTAGAAGAAATAAACTAGGACATCATTTGAATTCTGTACAAAAAGATAATTAAATTTTAGCAAAGAGTGGTCGGAACTGTCTGACAACAGAATAGGGATGAATTTACAGAATAAACTGTACTTATTGGCTAAATAAAATATTCTGAAAATTTTATAGAAGGAAGATATATGAGTCTATTTTCATATAAAATTTACGGATCTTAATTTGGAATTTTTTAACTCAAGATATAGATAATTTAGTGACAATAACTTAGGTAGACAGCCTTGAAAGAACTTATAAGTAAATAATAGAATTGTGTATAAAGAATGTGGAATGAAGAGGAAGAGTAGGAATTGAATAAAATTTAATTATTTATTGTAATTTAATGTTGCAATTAATAATGTAAATTATTATTATTTTCGTAGCTAAAAAGGAACTCGAGGCATTGACCCACAAAGGAAAGGAGAAGGTTATTGAGGAATAATCAAGCAAATTCGGGTTTGTATTACTATAATTCAAATTATTTATTTATTCATTAAATGTTAAATTAATTTATGTATATGGTAAGTAAATTATAAGGTAAGTGTTTTTATTGAATTGAATGGAAATTGAGTTGAATGATGAATATGTATTGAAATTGAATTGTATGTGGATTGAAATGGAAAAGTGTATTTGATATTGAAATTGAATTTGCTATGAAAATGAAAATGAAATTGTGAACTAAAATACCCTATTAACTAGTCGCTAAGTCGGATATAATTGGCATGCCATAGGATTTGGAAGAGTACGGATTTATCGGCTTTGCCGATCGTGCACTTTATGTGTCGATTTCGTGCACCTCGTGTGTCGCTTTGAGCACTTATGTGTCGATATCGATCAGTACTATGTAATTGCTTAGGCACAATGTGCCGATCTTGGTGTGTTTGGGTTGGAATCTGTATCCGCTAAAGTCGAGTAAGTTAATGGGGGTAACTAAAGGAAATGCTAAATTGAATAAAATGAAATGGTTGAGCCATTGAAAGCAATGTGAAAATAGAATATGAATTGAAAAATTATGAATTGAATATGAGTATGAGATTGGAAAGCATGAACCATTGGTTCATTAGATGGATAATGGTCCAACATGAATGTGTATTATTTCAATTGTTAAATAGCTAAATTTGAACTGTATAATGTATTGAAAATGACCATCTTATGTTTGAATTGGTTTAGTCAAATTTATAGGTATATGATTTAATGATATGATTATTATGTTTATAATTTGAATTATGGTAATACCAATTGAGTTTATGTATACTCAACAGACGGTTGTTTCCGCAAGCAGTTAATAGGTGTTCAAAGTTCGATTCACATCCAAGGCGATCCCGACTCGCAACAAACTCGGTGATGTATTCTTCTTTGATAAAAGTGGCATGTACATAGGTGTTATTTTGGTCACTTTAAATTACTACATGACTTTTGTTGTAAAGAATGATATTTGGTATTTTGATGTTATAAGTATAATTTAAATATGATTAAATATGAAATTGCATTGGTTGAATTGTTGGATTTTGGAATTGGTTGAATTGGTTATATTTGGAATGAATACGGTTTTAATTGTAGGGGTTATATGTGAAAATAAGCGTAAATGTCATTTAAATTTTAATAAAATTTACTGAGATAAAATCCGAGTACTCAAACAAGTCTCGTTCCATTTTTAATACATGGTTTAGGTTTTAAATGTCCTTCATTGGGATTTATTAAATAATTATACTATGAATGTTATTTTATTTGTGAATAATTCGTAAGTTATCTGATATGTCCGGTAATTCCTTGTAAACCTGTTTCGACGACGGTTTTAGGTTAGAGGGTGTTACATTTAGTGGTATCAGAGCTATCCAGTTTAGTCGATTCTCAGGCTAAATCAGGCTCGAAAGTGAGTCTAGAAGTACATGCCACTATTGAGTCGAAGCTGAGTCGGGTTTTTGGATGCTGATATATATTTATTTGATTTTGTTTTATAGATAAAATGTCAGACGAAAGAATGTATGATGTTGAACAGGAAATGCATACTGGAAATCGAGAAATTGAAGAAACTGAATCAGTTACACCTACTCTGCAAATCCGTTAGATAACCAACCTCCTAATGTAGGAAGAGAAAGAGATAACTCACAACTGTTAAGAGCTATAGCCAATGCATTACAAAGATGTACCGAACTGTACTGCTACTACTTGAAGATTCATCGTTAGACGGCACCGATTAAAGAGTTAAGAAAATATGGTGCCCCGGAGTTTTCAGGACTAAGAGGTCTTGATCCATCTGCTGCTGAAAATTGGATAGAATCAACAAAAAGAGTTTTGCAACAATTAGATTGCACCGCTCGAGAGAATCTGATATGTGCTGTATCATTGTTACAAGGGGAAGCATATCTCTGGTGGGAATCTGTGGTTAGACATTTACCGGATGATCGGTAACTGAATTTGTTTCAAAAGAATTTCGTAAGAAGTATATTGGGAAAATGTATATCAAGAGAAAAGCAAGAGTTTTAATGTTTGAAACAGGTAATATGTCGGTATTGGATTATGATCGAGAGTTTACTAGATTGAGCAGGTATGCTTCAGAATATATTCCAACCGAGGCTGATAGTTGTAAACGATTTTTACGGGATTAAGAGATGAAATAAAACTGCAATTAGTATCCCAGCGAATCACTGAACTTGTTGATTTGATCGAGCGGGCAAAAATGGTAGAACAAGTTTTGGGATTAGATAAAAAGCCTGAAATGACTAAATGACTGGGAAACGAGTTGGAACTGCTAGATCTAATCCATTACCAAAAAGATTCAGAGAATCTAGGGATGGTTGGAGATCCAGTTTTAGATCTGATCGAGGGGACAGAAGTCGAGAAAAATAGACTACGGTATCTACTGGTAGTGTAAAAGGTCCACCCCGATGCAAAAATTTTAGAATGTGGATATTGTGGGAAGAAACATTTAGGTGAATGTTGGAAAGTGATTGGAGGCTGCTTCCGTTGCGAGTCGGCAGAGCACTTCGTTAAAGAATGTTCGAAGAATAAAAATGTTACATCAGTAACATCCCAAAGATCAGTGTCTACTGCTCGAGGTAGAGGTTCGAGTAGAGGTGGTTCTGTATCCAGAGGTGGAGGTGTACGAAGAGGCAGTGATATGGTTACACAGCAGTCGGAAGCTAGAGCACCAGCTAGGGCTTACGTGGTTTGGACTCGGGAAGAAGGTGATGCACATGATGTAGTGACAGGTATATTTTTATTATATTCGAGCCTATTTATGCTTTAATTAATCCGGGTTCGTCACATTCATATATTAATTCAAAATTAATTGAATTGGAAAAGTTAGAATCTGAAATGTCTAGAGTTTGCATAGAGGTGTCTAGCCCTTTGGGACAAACAATGTTAGTAGATAAAGTATGCCGGAGGTACCGTTAACAATACATGATAAAATGTTTCCTGTGGATTTGATGATCATGCCTTTTGGAGATTTCGATATCATTTTGGGTATGGATTGGTTATCTGAACATGGGGTAGTTTTGGATTGCTGTAAAAAGAGATTTAGTATTCAAACGAAAACGGGATGTAATTGAAGTGAATGGCATCCGTATTAGTGGTTCGACACGTATCATTTCAAAGATGAAGGCTACTAAATTATTACAACGAGGTTGTTCAAATGATTTGGCATATGTTATTAATTCTGATTCAGTTGGGAGCCAGTGCAGCCAGATTAGGACTGTATGTGAGTTCCCAGATGTATTTCCAGAAGAACTACCGGGCTTACCACCTGATAGAGAGGTTGAGTTTGCTATTGAGGTGTATCCAGGTACAGCACCAATTTCTATACCTCCGTATCGAATGTCGCCTACTGAGTTGAAAGAGTTGAAAGTGCAGTTACAAGACTTATTAGATCGAGGCTTTATCCGACCAAGTATTTCACCTTGGGGAGCTCCAGTATTGTTTGTTAAAAAGAAAGATGGTTCTATGCGATTATGCATTGATTATCGATAGTTGAACAAAGTGACAATTAAGAACCGATATCCTTTACCTCGTATAGATGACTTGTTTGATCAGCTTAAGGGAGCTTCAGTATTTTCTAAAATTAATTTGAGATCCGGGTATTATCAGCTAAAGGTGAAGGAAAGTGATGTATCTAAGACTGCCTTTCGTACTCGTTATGGCCATTATGAATTTTTGGTGATGCCGTTTGGATTAACCAACGCTCCAGTTGCTTTCATGGATCTGATGAATCGTATTTTTCAGCCGTACCTAGATCAGTTTATGGTGGTCTTTATTGATGATATATTGGTATATTCGAAGACAGAGGCAGAACATGATCAGCATCTTCAAAAAGTTTTACAGATTCTAAGGGAAAAATAGTTATACAGGAAATTGAGTAAATGTGAATTCTGGTTGTCTGAGGTGGTATTTTTAGGACATGGGGTATCTGCCGACGGGATTAGAGCTGACCCGAAGAAGATCGAGGCAATTGTTCAGTGAAAAGCGCCAAAGAATGTATCTGAGGTACGCAGTTTTCTTGGTTTGGCTGGATATTATCGAAGGTTTGTTAATGGATTTTCGAAGATAGCACTGCCAATGACTAAGCTATTACAGAAAAATATTCCTTTTATTTGGGATGATCAGTGCCAGAAGAGTTTTGAGACTTTGAAGCAAATGTTGACAGAGGCACCGGTATTAACATTACCAGAGTCGGGAAAAGATTTTATTGTGTACAGTGATGCTTCTTTGAGTGGGTTAGGTTGTGTATTGATGCAAGTGGGAAGGTCATTGCATATGCATCTAGACAGTTGAAGCTACATAAACGTAATTACCCGACGCACGACTTGGAGCTAGCTGCAGTAATTTTTGCTCTAAAGATTTGGAGGCATTACTTGTATGGTGAGAAATGTTATATTTACACAGATCATAAAAGTCTCAAATATCTTTTGTCTCAAAAGGAATTGAATTTACGGCAAAGACGGTGGATCGAGCTTCTAAAAGATTATGATTGTGTTATAGACTATCATCCAGGAAAAGCAAATGTGGTAGCTGATGCATTAAGTAGAAAAGCTGCGATTGAATTACGAGCAATGTTTGCTAGGCTCAGTGTTAATGATGATGGAAGCTTGTTAGCTGAGTTAAGGGTTAAGTCGATGATGTTGGATCAGATCAGAATAGCTCAGATGGAAGATGACAAATTATTAAAGAAAAGAGAAATGGTTCAGAATGGTACAATGAGAATTTTAGTATTGATGAACATGGTTGTTTGAGGTTTCAAAATCGGATTTGTGTTCCACTACTTCAATTAAAGAAGATGATTCTTCAAGAAGCACACGATGGCACCTTTGCATTGCATCCTGTGGAACAAAATGTATCGTAATTTACTTAGAGCTTTATTGGTGGCGGGGATGAAGAAAGATATAGTTGAATATGTTAGTAAATGTTTGACTTGTCAACGAGTAAAGGCAGAACATCAGGTACCGACAGGGTTACTCCAGCCTATTAGTATTCCTGAATGGAAATGGGATAGCGTTACTATGGATTTTGTTACGGGATTGCCACTGTCGTCGAGCAAAAAGAATGCCATTTGGGTGATAGTTGATCGGCTTACTAAGTCTGCTCATTTTATAGCGATGTAATGATTGGTCTCTCTGAAGCTTGTCAAGTTTATATTCAAGAAATTGTGAGACTGCATGGTATTCCAGTATCTATAATTTCCGACCGGGATCCACGATTTACATCGAGATTTTAGAGGATTCTTTGGGTACTCGGCTTAATTTTAGTACTGCATTTCATCCATAAACCGACAGACAATCAGAATGGGTAATTCAGATTTTAGAAGACGTACTTCGGGCTTGCATTATTGACTTTGAATTAGGTTGGGAACGATACTTACCGTTAGCTGAATTTGTTTATAATAATAGTTTCCAATCCAGTATTCAGATGGCTCCATATGAAGCATTATACGGTTGAAGATGCCGATCACCGGTATGTTGGACAGAGTTGAATGAGAAAACGATAGTTGGACCGAAATTAATTAAGGAGACAGAAGAAATAGTTAAAAAGATAAGAGACAAGTTGAAAGTAGCTTTTGACAGACAAAAGTCTTATGCAGATCTGAAGCGACGAGATATAGAGTATTCTGTAGGTGATAAAGTGTTTCTAAAGGTATCGCCTTGGAAGAAAATTTTGAGATTTGGCATAAGGAAAATTAAGTCCTCGTTACATTGGGTAGTATGAAGTAGTTGAATGAATCGCACGGTTGCCTATCGACTAGCTTTACCTCCGAGTTCTGTAAAATTCATGATGTTTTTCATGTTTCCATGTTACGAAGGTACCGATCGGATCCATCTCATATTATTTCTATTGAAGACATTGAGATTAGACCGGATTTGTCATATGAAGAAGAGCCAGTTCAAATATTAGCTCGAGAAGTGAAAGAATTAAGAGACAAACGGGTCCCTTTGGTAAAAGTACTGTGGAGAAGTCATAGTGTGGAAGAAGCAACTTGGGAACCGGAAGAAGCTATGAGAGCACAGTATCCTCAACTATTTTCAGGTAAATTTCGAGGACGAAATTAATTAAGGGGGGAAGAAATGTAACGACCCAAAATCCGTGGGCACCGAAAAAGTGTGTTATCGGGCCTCTGTCTTAGTAAATCGAGTTAGTAAATAATTATTAGGAGTAATTATGAGTCTAATAGTGTGTTTAATTATATTTTATTTAGTGAATTTAGCTTAATTTAAAGTAATTAGGAAAAGGATCAAATTGAATAAAGAGTGAAAGTCTAATTATAGATTAAAAGAAAGTAAAAGGGTTAAAATGGCAATTAAGCCATTTAGCATAAGCTGAGGCGGCATATGAGATAAAAATCTAAGATTTTACTTAGATTTTATTATAATATATATATATATATATATTAGTAATAAATTATAATAAATTAATTTAAAATAATAATTATATATAATATTATTATAACATAAAGTAAATAAAAACAAAAAGAAGTAAAACAAAAGTAAAAAGAAAGAAGAACAGAAAGACAAACAGAGAGCATTTCGGAAACTGGAGAAAGAAAAGAAAGAAAGAAAATAAAAGGAGAAATTGGGATTTGAAGCTTTAAGCTTTAAAAGGTAAGTCAATCAAGTCCTATTCTTTTAATTTTGATGTTTTAGAAGCTTCAAAGCAAGACTTTGATGAAACTAAGTTGATATTTTGAGATTTTATAGGTTTTCAAGTGTAGTTGATGTTGAAGAAAAAGATGAATCAGGGATTAAATTGAATGAAATTTAAGTTAGAATTAGTAAGAGGATTAAATTGTAAAGTAAGCTATAAGTTGTGTTAGAGGGATTAATTTGGAAGAAATTAGAAATTAAAGTTTTAATATGAATATTAGATAGTCAAGTTGAATATGGAAGGAATTTAAGAAGAAACAAAGTATGAATTAAGTTAAGAAAATAAGTAAATTAGGATTAAATTGTAAAATGAGTTATAAGAAAACAGTTTTGGGACAGCAGCAGTAAAGTAACTTTGAAAAATCACCAAAATGGTAGAAATGAAATTAGAAGTTGAATGAGACATGAAATTAAAGCTTATTGAGTCTATTTTCATATGAAAGAAATAGAGAAAGCAAAGAAATTCTGTATTTTGAGATATTTAGATTTTGGTAAGACTGGTTCAGAGTAATTTTGAGATCCCCTGTTCTGACTTGGAAAACTCATTAAAAATTGTAAAAAAATAATTATGGGACATGTTTTATATGGTTAGATTCCTTAATTAGTCTATTTTATAAGAAATAAACTAGGACATCATTTGAATTCTGTACAAAAGATAATTAAGTTTTAGCAAAGAGTGGTCGGAACTGTCTGACAACAGAATAGGGATGAATTTACAGAATAAACTGTAATTATTGGCTAAATAAAATATTCTGAAAATTTTATATAAGGAAGATATATGAGTCTATTTTCATATAAAATTTACGGATCTTAATTTGGAATTTTGTAACTCAAGATATAGATAATTTAGTGACAATAACTTAGGTAGACAGCCTTGAAAGAACTTATAAGTAAATAATAGAATTGTGTATAAAGAATGTGGAATGAAGAGGAAGAGTAGGAATTGAATAAAATTTAATTATTTATTGTAATTTAATATTGCAATTAACAATGTAAATTATTATTATTTTCGTAGCTAAAAAGGAACTCAAGGCATTGACCCACAAAGGAAAGGAGAAGGTTATCGAGGAATAATCAAGCAAATTCAGGTTTGTATTACTATAATTCAAATTATTTATTTATTCATTAAATGTTAAATTAATTTATGTATATGGTAAGTAAATTATAAGGTAAGTGTTTTATTGAATTGAATGGAAATTGAGTTGAATGATGAATATGTATTGAAATTGTATTGTATGTGGATTGAAATGGAAAAGTGTATTTGATATTGAAATTGAATTTGCTATGAAAATGAAAATGAAATTGTGAACTAAAATACCCTATTAACTAGTCGGGCTAAGTCGGATATAATTGGCATGCCATAGGATTTGGAAGAGTACGGGATTTATCAGCTTTGCCGATCAGGCACTTTATGTGTCGTATATCAGGCACTTTATGTGTCGTATTTCAGGCACCTCGTGTGTCGTTTCAGGCACTTATGTGTCGTATACTGATCAGGTACTATGTACCGTTTAGGCACAATGTGTCGTACTGGTGTGTTTGGGTTGGAATCCGTGTATCCGCTAAAGTCCGAGTAAGTTAATGGGGGGTAACTAAAGGAAATGCTAAATTGAATAAAATGAAATGGTTGAGCCATTAAAAGCAATGTGAAAATAGAATATGAATTGAAAAATTATGAATTGAATATGAGTATGAGATTGGAAAGCATGAACCATTGGTTCATTAGATGGATAATGGTCCAACATGAATGTGTATTATTTCAATTGTTAAATAGCTAAATTTGAACTTATAATGTATTGAAAATGACCATCTTATGTTTGAATTGGTTTAGTCAAATTTATAGGTATATGATTTAATGATATGATTATTATGTTTATAATTTGAATTATGGTAATACCACTGAGTTTATGTATACTCAGCGTACGGTTGTTTCCGTGCGCAGGTTAATAGGTGTTCAAAGTTCTGATTCAGCATCCAAGGCGATCCCGACTCCAGAACAAAACTCGGTGATGTATTCTTCTTTGATAAAAGTGGCATGTACATAGGTGTTATTTTGGTCACTTTAAATTACTACATGACTTTTGTTGTAAAGAATGATATTTGGTATTTTGATGTTATAAGTATAATTTAAATATGATTAAATATGAAATTGCATTGGTTGAATTGTTGGATTTTGGAATTGGTTGAATTGGTTATATTTGGAATGAATACGGTTTTAATTGCAGGGGGTTATATGTGAAAATAAGCAGAAATGCTGTTGAAATTTTAATAAAATTTACAGATAAAATCCGGAGTACTCAAACAAGTCTCGTTCCATTTTTAATACATGGTTTAGGTTTTAAATGTCCTTCATTGGGATTTATTAAATAATTATACTATGAATGTTATTTTATTTGTGAATAATTCGTAAGTTATCTGATATGTCCGGTAATGCCTTGTAACCCTGTTCCGGCGACTGTTTAAGGTTAAAGGGTGTTACAGATTTGACCTTTGTGAGGAAGGGTATTAATGTTTTTGCTTGGAATATGAGGGCAAAGCCGTGTATGCGATCCGTTTTATGTAAAGAAATTTGTTTTCTAGAAAAGTTTTTCTAATGTAACTGAATTCAGAATCAACACCTCTCTTTCTCTGCATTCATGCATTACATAACATCATATTTTACTTGCTTTATATCTTATTCTACGGTGCTAATTTGTTGTGTTTATTTTTGTGCATGTCATTTCATATTTTAAGAGGTATCGATTCACGGTCAGTTTCTAAGTTAGAAAGCTGGTTATGGAGAACAAATTCCTTGATAAAATGGAAGACAATGCAATCGTTCGTATATAGTTAGAGCATAGGCAATTAGAGAAAGAGGGTATAGATTCATTTGAACAAGAAGGAAATGAGGTAGCACTAGAATCTTTACCACTTGTGCCTCTTGATGTCATTCTAATCAAAGTAGAGTCGGATATGAAGAAGATTATAGACACC
The DNA here is from genome assembly GCA_025506655.1 of Gossypium rotundifolium. Taxonomy (NCBI): domain Eukaryota; kingdom Viridiplantae; phylum Streptophyta; class Magnoliopsida; order Malvales; family Malvaceae; genus Gossypium; species Gossypium rotundifolium. Next base: position 4,703,673 of record CP106732.1, on the reverse strand, counting down.
TTATGGCAAGGCATGGTGTTGGAACTAAAGGGCAAAAGGTAACTATACTCATCAATTACTTCAAAGTGAGTGTGGGGAGTACGGATAAACATTTCTACCAGTACAGCGTTTCTCTTTCATATGAAGATGGTCACCCTGTGGACGGTAAAGAAAGCTACTGACAGAATGCATGAAACCTACAAGAATGATTTGGATGGAAAGAATTTCACCTATGATGGTAAAAAAGGTTTATTTATTATAGGTCAGCTACCAAACAATAAGTTTGAGTTTACTGTTGTACTTGTGGACGTTGCACCTACCAGAAACAATGGAAATGCAAGCCCTGATGGCCAGAATAACTCGAATGGACGAGATTAAGAAGGCCGTGTCATTCAAGAAGTTGGTGGAGACATCTAGGATTGAAAGATGGGTTGTTATGAACTTATCGGCTCCTCGTTGTGATCCAAACAACATTGCAAGGGATTTGATTCATTGTGAGGAAATGAAAGGAATTTGTATTAATCCCCCAAAGAGATGAACCAGAATAGACACCTTTCACCTGTGGTTAGAGTTGGAAAAATGTTTGATACAATCTAAACTTCTTCCAGCTCCGCAGTTCCTTCTTTGTTTGCCCCTTGATAGGAAAAATTCTGATCTTTCTGGACCATGGAAGCAGAAGAATCTTTCTGAGTATGGCATTGTGACTCGGTGTATGACACTAGCTAAAGTGTATGATCAATACTTTACAAATCTTCTTACGAAGATCAATGCTAAGCTTGAACAGTCTCTTCACTACCATCGAAGATGTAATTCTACAATCGAGTTGAAGTCAAGTCTAAACAAGATTGAGGAAATGAAGAGTAGGATTGAAGAGTTAGAATCAACATTACATAGTGATGAACTTCTGATCGAACTTCTTGAAACAAGAGAGGAAAGCTTCATCATTCTTATGATCAAGTTAAAAGTCGAGATTACCTTATGGGTGAAGCGATGGTTCAGATTTGAGAAGTAGCTAGTCATCTACACATTTTGGCATCACAGGCTGATACGTTGAGTATGAAATATGAGCTACGGTCGGATTGTGGTTTATTTGGGTCCAAACTTCAGGACTTAGGACGAAAGCATATAGTAGTCCGTTTTATGTAAAGGATTTTGTTCTCTAATAAAGTTTTCTAAAATGAAGTTGATCAGAATCGATACTTCTATGTATTCATGCATTTGCATTACATTGCATCATTTGCATTAGACTTAACAAAAGCACCCTAATTAGGTCAAATGTTTCGGTTAACTTGGAAAACATGGAACGAAGATTGGAAAGAATAGAGCAAATGCAAACATAGATGCAGGGGAAATTAACTAAGATTTAACAAGACATGCGGGAATTCCAATGACATATCCGAAGAGAGAATCGAGAATGAAGTTTCCAAGCTCTTACGTACTTGGAATGTTTTGAATAATGGAACTGTGGAAGAGATCCCTATTTTTAGAGTTGATCTAGAGTAATATTCAAAACATGCTTGTTATCTTAAGCCTAGAGGCAATAAGAACCCTTTTTGTGAAATAGGCTTGTGTCTGAAATTTTATTTCAATAAAATGCATCTTTTTGAGCACATATTCTTTTATTGTTTCTATTTTATATTGTACATTCTTTTATTTTTTAGAACATTCTTTCATCATGACCATACCAATAATCATCCTTAGAATCATTTATTCTTTAGATTTGTTCACCTTCGTACCCAGGTACCCAGATATCAACGACATGAGCGACGTTGCTATTGAATCCCTTTTTGAATGAGATACGGGTCTAGGGGATCTCAGGACTTTAAAGATTACAGAGATTATGACATATCTTCTGACTTGTTAAGAATGGTTTAACAAGATGAAAAACAGACCTTACTCAACAAAGGGTCAACAGATATTGCAAGCCTAGGAAATGGGTGAAGATTGAAGCCCAGCTGTAACACCTCTAACTCGTATCCATCGCTGAATTTAGGTTAAGAGGCATTACTAAATTATCCCAACCCGAAAAGGGCTCCAAATCACACCTACCAGTCTTTGTTTGATTATACCAAAAGTAATTTACCTATTTAACTAACTACATTGTTTGTAAACAGAATCAATTTATCAATGCTTTCAAACGTGCAACATTTGCATATATAGGTTTCACTTCCAATTACAAACTTTTCCTATTTACTTACAAGTGATATTTAGAATCAAAACAATGAATTCATTTCAACATTACTCAAGCTATAATCGGCATTATCACTTGTATATGTAGTTACTCAAACGTTTATGCCATCTCGTTATCAAACTCATTTCGTTATATTGAATACTCCTTTAACAACCAAAATCGAACCTATAATGATATTAGCATGCAAATATAATATATATATATATATAAATCTTACCAATTGTATCTAGTCAATTCGCTACTCTTATAATAGCCTACCAAAATTTCTATTTCCATTCAAAATTCTATAGACACTTGTACCATAGCATAATACCAAGTGATATTGCATATCATTCATCGAAGTCATATAACTTATACTAAGATTCAACCATGATATAATTCATATGAGTTTCATAGGACCTAATTTAGTCATCTTTACAAGATTTCTATATATATTACAACCTAAAAGAAACTATAAAGTGTCTAAGCTTATACATGCCATAATTTCAAAGGTTAAAGGCTAATAATATTAATACCAAAAGTAGGTGATAATGTGCTTGACTTCGACAAGGATCCAGAAGTGCGAGCTTGTTCCAAAGATCTATGCTCAATCAAGCAAAATACAAACGGTAAGTTATTTAAAGCCTAGTAAGTCATAAGAAAAAAGAAGTATATAATTAACCGAGCAATTTTAATAGTTTCTAAATGACTCAACTTCTATCTTTGATAACTTGCAATATCAAAAACATACATTATGCCATCATTAACTAATATTGTACTTACTTACCATCCGAACAAACTGAATGTCTATATGATACATAACCAAACCAAAATGACTTATCCAATACAAAACATCTATACCTATATTACCATTCCCGTAACGTATCACTCACACAGAGCCGTTACTACACTTTCGCACACATAATGCCAATCTTCCGTAACGTATCGCTCACTTAGAGCCGTTACTACACTTTCGCACACATAGTGCCAATCTTCCGTAACGTATCGCTCACTTAGAGCCGTTACTACACTTCTCGCACACATAGTGCCAATCTTTCGTAACGTATCGCTCACTTAGAGCCGTTACTTAACCATTTCGCACACACAGTGCCAATTTGTAATCCCACTTAAACATAACATATGACTTCACATCTATCACATTTAACATACATAAATATACATATTCAACCCCAAAAATATTTGTTCAATCCAAATATATTCATCTTTCATACCTATGGCAACATATCTTTATACCTACCCCAACCATCCAAGACATTCCAATATATATATTCGGCAATCACATTGAATATCAACCTATCCCATTCGAAATTTTTCAAAGATATATATATATATGTATTTCCTGAACTCATATCCGTATAGTTATCATGTATCTATATTAACTTAACCACCATGTATGAAATACCATACGCCATATTCAGCCACATTGAAAATGAAGGCATTTATGTCATTTAAATAAGTATATATATACATAAAGATAATTCACATTAGTCCAATTGCTTAAGGACTTACCTTGGAAGTTGATAAATTTGAATTTTCCGGCTATTCGATTTCTTTAGCTTTTCCCCGGTCTAGCTCCTTCTCTTTTTGTTCACGATCTAAGAAATGTCAAATAAAGTTTGTTCAATGCATTTCTAATTAATCTAATTCAACCTCAAGATTATATGATTATAATAATTTACTCCTATAATTTCACAACCTATTCAATTAAGTCCCAAGCATACAATTCACAAACAAATATACTTGATTAAATTTTAATTTCCCCATGGCCGAATGCCATTTATCTCTATAAGAAGCCATAAAACTCAATTTTTGCACAATTCAACCTTTCATTAATTCAAATAGGTTAATCCCATCCATATTTACATAATTTGTATAATTGCAATCTACCCCCTTAATTTTAGTTTCCTTGCAATTTAGTCCCTAAACAAAAAATCACAAAAATTTTATGAAATTCGGACTAACATCCTTAAGAGCCGAATCTTATTCCTTCATTCACAAGTTCATAATAACTATTTGTTCATACTATTATGCTTTCAACCATTTATTTCTAAAAGTTCAAATCTCTATACAAACCTTTCATCTAAAATTTTATATTCAAACATGTAAATGTCCTAAATATGGTCAATGTTCTTTCATCAACATGACAAAAATCATAATGCTCATCCATGGCCAAACCTAGAATGAGCTTCAAAATCCAAAATTTTTACATCTATTTGATAGCATTCAAGATTACCAACCTAACTATGCAAGAATTTATCAAATTTGAGCTTGGTATCTCACCTTAGGAGCACATGCAATGTCTGGCCATGGAAGTTTAAAATTCCTCTTCTTCTTCCCTTTGTTTTCATGAAAATTGGTGAGGAAGATGAAAGAGAGATAAAAAAATGTATTTCTTATTCTTTATTATTCTTTTTCCACTTTCATAACATAAAATATTAAATTAAAAATTCCCATTAACAAAAATCAATTATTTTATAAATATTTTCTCATCATTGTTGTCCACTACTTAAGTTTTTGGGTTATTTGACATGCAAATCCCTTCTTTTATACTACACTTAAATTAAACCTTTCAATCTATTTAATGCTACTTATATACTTTACCTATTAGATCCTTTCTCTTAATTCAAACATATTAAACAATCAAATTCATAGAATTCAACACACATAGCACATCAAATATATAAATATTATGAGATTTCTGACTCGGATTCATCGTCCCAAAACCATCGTTCCGGTTAGGGTCGTATTTGGGCTGTTACACCAGCTTACCATAGCAATAATGTGAGACATTATTAAGTCATTTTAAAAAAACTCAAAGATGTTTGGCACAATCATATCAGGACACGCCTGAGCTACTAAGATGCGGGTTTAACATGAGAATCAAGCACTGCTGATCTACATAGAAAAGGGTGGTATTAGTTATGCCGAATATAAGGAGACAAGATTCATATGCCTACTCCAGTTCTTCTCAAATTTTCCATATGTGGGGCATGGATGTGATGGGGCCAATCTCGTCAAAAGCTTTTAACCAATATCGATTCATTGTCGTGGTCGTCATTTACTTCACTAAGAGGGTGGAAGTAGCTTTATATGCCAATGTTACAAAGTCGAAATCATCAAATTAAAAAAAATTCAAAAAAATTGAAAAAAAGAGATCAGATGCTAGCAAAGAATGCATAACTGTACAAAGTCAAAGTTTACAGTTTGTCCAAAGATCAGACAATATATCACAGTGCAGCAAAAGTTTCCAAACAAAAAAAAAATGACTGAATGAATGAAAGGTGGCTAAGACTTGTAAAGATTGGCATAAAAAGCTATCATTTACCTTCTATCTTATTGAACGTCGGCCAAAACTTGCGCTGGGGCAACATCTTACCCATTGATTTATGGAATTGAAGCATTTTTGCCAATTGAACCTAATCGAAGAAAAGGTTAAAAGCTATCCATCACAGTCAGATGATGCGATTTTATGACAAAGAGGTTCATCCTAGAAAGTTCCACAAGAGGGAGCCAGATGCTGAAAAAGATTTTTCCTCTACAAAATGATTTTAGAGCAAAGCCTAGGCCAAACTAGGAAGGACTTATGTAGGGGCTATTCTAGAGGGGTGCATATATTGACCGAGATGGATGGCGAAGGTTTGCCCAATCCGGCGAATTCAGGTTTAGTCAAGAAGGATTTTACCTGAAAGAGAAAAGGGCCAAGGTGAAAACCCGCAAAGGGAGCCTTGAGTCCAAATTCAAAAAAAAAAGAAAATAAAAGAAAAGAAAAAGAAAAAGGAGAGGCTAAGGCGAAATCCCGCAAAGGGCGCTTTGAGACCAAAGGGGCTTTGAGCTGAAAACCCGAAAAAAGATAGCTCAAATTTTGAATAAAAAGTGGGGTATACAGTAGTCTTGCTACATTTGAATTGACAATGAAGAAGTATGATACGTCTTGGGGCATCAAAAAAGTACTCTGAATCCCCTAAACACATATTGAGTTTAAAATGGTCCTCAAGAAGTTGGAACAGAGAAGCTCAGACTGCGATATCTGGGGCACCTAGTTTCCCATCTTACCCATTTTTAATTTTTTATCTTTGATTACTTTATTCTTTTCAAGGATACACCCTAATCAACTTTCTTTTATAGCTTTTGCTACCTTTGTTTACTTTATTCTTTTTAAGATATACTAACCAATTTTCATTTATGGCCTTGGTTATCTTTGATTAGCTTATTTGCTTCGAGCTATGCTCCTGATTAATTTCTTTCATGACCATTGTTGTGATCTTTTTTCAAGCATTTTATTGGAATAACGATTAATGAACTAATAACACTTTCATAAAAGGAGATTCACATATTACTCTAGAAGTTTTTAAATAATATGAGAATCTGAAACAGGACTATTGTTTAGAACTCACCAAGCCTAATGGATTGGGAATATTAGAAAATGATTATCTCTTCGGATTCTTATTGGATAAAATAAATTCGCTGGTGATACCATATCGGCAAATGACAAATAAGGTCAAGCCAAGTCTAAAAGGGGACCATTATCGGGAGATTCGCATTTCAAACTTATACACCTAGGTAATGGTGGAAAACAATACAAGTTCCATACTTCAAAGTGGTAACAGATTAGATCAAAGAAGCCAAATTTTATTTCCCTGAATTTACAGTGGGAGGCACAAACTTCATGTCCCAAGGTTCGAGTGGAGTGGACTCAGAATAACCACGAGGCAAAATAATCGAGCAAAAATGATACTTCAAGGGGAACGAAGATGAAACCTTGACGGATAAATGAGTGATAACACCTTGAGCAGGAATCATACTCATATCATTTTTACATTCATATCATGTCTAATTAGGAGTATCTAATGCATTTCAATCAAAGCATCCCAATTATTAGACATAAGCATAAATTCATTCTACAGGTTATGTCCTCTAAAGGACAAATGTAGTAAGATTGAAGATTTCATCTGGTGATCCCTGAGTTTGTAGGGATCAGAATGAAAATAGCAGATTTGACATTCCTGAAGTTGCAGGAAGTAGATCGAAGACATCAGTCTGGTGATCTCTGAGTTTGCAGGGATCAGATTGAAGATAGCAGATTTGAAATTCCTGAAGTTATAGGAAGCAGATCGAAGACATCACTCTGGTGATCCCTGAGTTTACAGGGATCAAATTGAAGATTGCAGATTTGACATTCCTGAAGTTGCAGGAAGCAAATCGAAGACATCAGTCTGGTGATCCCTGAGTTTACAGGGACCAGATTGAAGATAGCAGATTTGACATTCCTGAAGTTGCAGGAAGTAGATCGACGACATCAGTCTGGTGATCCTTGAGTTTGCAGGGATCAGATTGAAGATAGCAGATTTGACATTCTTAAAGTTACAGGAAGCAGATCAAAGACATCAGTCTGGTGATCCCTAAGTTTGCATGGATCAGATTGAAGATAGCAGATTTGACATTCCTGAAGTTGTAGGAAGCAGATTGAAGACATCAGTCTGGTGATCCCTGAGTTTGTAGGGATCAGATTGAAGATAGCAGATTTAACATTCCTGAAGTTGCACGAAGCAGATCGAAGACATTAGTCTGGTGATCCTTGAGTTTGCAAGGATCAGATTGAAAATAACAGATCTGGCAATTCCCGAGTTTGCAGGAAGTAGATCGAAGACATCAGTCTGGTGATCTCTGAGTTTGTAGGGATCAGATTGAAAACATCAAATCTAGTCTCCCTGAGTTTGTAGTGGAGCAGATTAAAAGATAGCGGATATTGCCTTCCAAAAGTTGCAGTGAAGCAGATTGAAGTTATCAGACTTACTGAAATCAAGATAAAGTTCCGGTACCCCTGAAGATGCAGTGGAGTTGGAGTCATTTGAAGAAGATGAAGACCAAAAAGTCGAGGCTCGGCCAAGACCGAGCAAATTTGGTCCTTTTATTGTCTTTGCTCTATTCTCATTACACGATAATGAGCAAAGAGGGGCAGCTGTAATGGCCCAATTTTGACCGGGCTAAAATAAACCAAAATAAAAAATAAAAAATAATGTCTAGTCCGTTTACAATTATGAGGCCCAAAACCAAACCCAATACCCCAAACCCAAATTACACCTAACAGCAGACCACCCAATCTAAACCTAAACCCAAAAACATATGGGCGAAAAGGCCCAATGCCTAAACTAATCCAGAGAATCTAGGGTTTCGGAACCTCACGCCGCAAGGGTCAGAAACCCAATCGTCACGCCTCGTGCCTACCATCAGTCACGCCATAAGTCACGCAAGCCGTTCCTCGTGTCCAGCCTTCATCGTCGCCAAATTCTCTACCTGCAAAAGAAAGGAAACAAAATCGCAGCAAAAATGGCCAAACAGTAGTGAATTCCTTTTTTTTTTTTTTCCATTTTCAAGGCTATAAAAGCCTGATTTTTGTAACAAAAAGGGGATAGGCAAACAGTTATGAAAATATACAGAGAAATAAATTATTTTTTGCAGGTGATTAATAGTCTAGTTTCCTATTTTTCTTATTTTTATGTTCTTATTATTTTTGTTTCGTGCATGTTTTAATATTTATAAAACAATATTAAAATAAAAAAAGGGCGAGAGTATTACCTTCGAAAAAGGAGAGATTCGACTCTCCGATCACCGATAGTGGCGGCGCGTGTGGCGCGTGCCTATGACGTCCGACGACTTCTCCGGACAGAGGCGAGAGCGTTTAAGAAGCATTCCCAAAATTTTTTTTTGAAACGGTAGTAAAATGATTTTTTTTTGGCCGAAATTCCTTTTATATAGGCCATGGGAACGATGTCGTTTTGGGGTTCCTTTAAGACCAAAACGACGCTGCTTTTAAGACCTCGGACCAGCTTTGACCAAACCCAAGATAGGATCCGCGTGTTTTTAAAAAATGGAAAATTTATCCCTTTAGTCCCTCCGCATTATTTCATTTTGTAATTAAGTCCATTTATTTTCTTTTATTTATAATTTGATCCCTTTATATCTATTTTTGTTGCTATTTGATCCGTGTTTCTTTATTTATTTTTCAAACTTTTTAAAATTTAAATTATTCTAATATTATATTGAGATATTTTATTATTTTTATTTTTTAAAATTTTATTTTTTGTATATTAATTTATTAATAGTATAAATTTATATATATATGTATATTTTTTACTATTTTTATATTTAATTATTATTATATATTACTTGGTTTAATAATTTATATGTTATTTTATAATTTATACATTATTTATATTATATTTTAATCTATATATTATACAAGATTATATTATATTATGTTATATATCATTTTTAAGTTTTGTTTTGTATAAAATCTATTATATCATATAACTTATTTTATTTATATTGTTTATTACATATATAATTTTTATGATTAGTAAATTATATATATATATATATATATATGTTTTTAAATATATTATTTGCTAATTAGTTTTATAATCCTTATATTATTAATTACTTTATATTATTTTATTATATATTATGCTTTTTACTAATTATTATATATTTATTTGTATTTTTATATTCATTTATTATTGCTTTAACATTTTCTTATTATTTATTTATTCATGTTATTTATTATTTATTGTTAATATAATTCCTAGAATTGCAATTGATATATATGTTACAATGATTCACTCAAACTATTTTATAAAATACCTTTCAATTAAAATATTATTTTCAAATGGTTTTCAAAATACTGTGATATGTGATATTTGGGAATTTAGAAGAATTTTGCCTTAACTTACTGGTTCGATTTTTCGTGGAACTTCAAATATTAAATATCCCTTCTCATTTTAAATAAAACTTATTCTCGAATTCAAAATGTCGTGTCCTAACGTACTGGATGTGACACTATGTTATCTCGAGGCAAGGTCTTTGAAAATAAGGCAATGTTTTGTATTTAGAAATCCGGGAAATAGTGCCCTAACGTACTGGGTTTCGATTTTTCGTTTGGCTAAATAACTAAATACCCTTTTACAAGTTTTGTAAATCGTGAGATGATTTTAATTACGAAGGTTTTTAAATATTGGGTCCTAACGTACTGGACGTGATGTTTATATTCCTTCAGAACAAAGAAACCTCAAGTCTTAACTTAAATTGCTCAAGGTTTTTTTTAAGAAATCATATTTTTAAATACTTTTAAATTTTAAATATTTAGACATGATTTTATATATAGGTACCAATTTTTGGGCGTTATGGGGGTGCTAACCCTTCCTCATACGTAACTGACTCCCGAACTCGTTTTCTTGTTTTTGTGGACCAAAAATGTTTTAAAATAAAATATTTTGCAAGTTGATCCAATCACACCTAAATAAAAAGAGATTGGTGGCGACTCCAATTTTTGTTTTTTAAAAGTCGACCACATTTTCAAAACTAATTTTTAAAATGGTTTCGACACATATACTTTAACCCTCCACATAGCCGCAATCAATTGGCTTAAATGCTCACACACGAGGATCATTGTAATATAAGGACCAAAGTGAGAATTTTATTATTAATTAAGGGACGAACACACATAAACATGCACTAAATTTTTTTATATAAAAACAGTCAATGGATTAAAGTGATAGATGAATTGTGTAAATAGCTCAACACATAGCTCATACTTATAAAGAATTAGCACAAGAGTTTTATTCGAATACTGTTTAATTAAATAATAATATTTAAATAAAAAAATACAACTTTTACTTAAGTAAGAGGTGAAGGGATGGCAGTACACCTTATAATACACTAGGATGTTGAAACCAAAAGCTTGCTTATAATGCTGAGGATGTTGTTGAGAATTTTGCTCTCAAGATTGGGTCCAAAAACAAAGATCTGTTGGTAAGGGTCCCACTATGGGGGAAACCCTTAAAACATGCCATATTTAATGGCAATTCTTTTTGTTTTTCTTTTGGCTTTTTCTACCATTTTATTTTGTCCTTTTACATGGTATGGGCAGCCAACTTTTATTTTGTCTTTTTAAGAGTGTGGGCAGCCATATTTTAACGTGTGAGAGAGAGCCCAAAGATCAGATTTTAGGGGAGAAAAAAACGAGAGAAACAGAGAGAAAGACTGAAGCAAAATCAGTTTTTTCAAGTTTGGTGTAGCTGTGATTAACTCTTCGATCGGAGGTCCATCCGTGGTTCGATTGAGCTGATTTTTTGACAGCAGCTAGACGACAAGGTATTCTTGACTTTGTACGGTCGGATTGTTCATCTAAGTCCTGTAGCGTCAGAAATACCTATTTTACAGCAACAACTATTTTGGTGATGTTCTCCTATTTTTCTCTCTTTTGCTAAAGATTACATATTGTTAGCCTTGTTGGAGTTGAATGCTTGTTGTAGGCTTGATATTGTGATCTTGTAGCTGAACATTTGATAATAGTGGAGTTTTTGATCGGACTCTAAAGTCCCGTGGTTTATACCCTTGATTTAGAGGGGTTTTTCACTTAAAAATATCGGTGTCTCTATTTATTATTTTTTTGTTGTGGTTGCATTTGTTAATTTGTGGTTGATAGGTTGCTAGAGAACAAATATTTTTGTGCTATTGTGCTTGCCATAATATTTGACAAGAGTTATAGGGAGAGAAAGAACACCGGTTGTGCTTCGCTTTCGTTCGGCTGTTCGGTTTCTTCCCAACAAACTGGTACCAAAAGCTCGGTTATTCTATCAAATAATTATGGAAATCGATACGAGCAAGATGATTATGTTGAATGGCACAAATTATCAACTTTGGCGGAATAAAATGAAGGACTTGTTGTTTGTGAAGGCTTTACATCTTCCGGTCTTTGCTACTCAAAAACCCGATTCGAAAAGTGATGAATAATGGGAACTTGAGCATCAACAAGTGTGTGGCTTTATTCAGCAATTTGTTGAAGAAAATTTTTACAACCACATCGATCAGGAGACACATGCTCTAACATTGTGGGAGAAGCTTGAAAGCTTGTATGCTTCGAGATCGGGCAATAACAAGTTGTTTTTGCTAAAGAAAATGATGGCATTGAAATACAAGGAAGGAACGTCTATAGCTGACCATGTGAGTGAATTTCAGAGTGTGATGAATCAATTGCTTGGTATTGGTGTCAAATTTGATGACGAGATTTTAGAGCTTTGGTTGCTTGCTACTCTACCAGACTCTTGGGAGACTTTCTGGGTTTCGCTCATTAATTCTGCCCCAAAGGGTATTATTACTTTGGATTGGGCTAAGAGTGGTGTGTTGAATGAAGAGGTCAGAAGACGATCTCAGGGTTCTATATAACAGTCCAAGGTGTTGGTTACTGAGAACAGGCGGAGGAACAGAGACAAAGATAGAAAGGGTAGGGATAAAAACCGAAGCAAATCAAGATCGAGATACAAGTATCTTGAGTGTCATCACTGTAGTAAGAAAGGCCATATCAAGAAATATTGCTTCAAGTGGAAGAAAGAGAACAAATGTGGTGATAAACACGATCAGAACGATGATGAAAAATCCGAGCGTGTTGCTACTGCTACTCATGAAGATCTGTTGGTCATTTGTGATGAGAATTTGGTCAACCTAGTATGTGACGAGACCAGTTGGGTGATTGATACTGGTGCATCACTTCATGTCACGTCGAGGAAGGATTTCTTCACATCTTATACTCCTGGTGATTTTGGGGTATTGAAGATGGGTAATGACGGTTTGGTTTCGGTTATCGGTATGGGAGATGTTAGCTTGGTGAGTAACAACGGAACAAAGTTAAATCTCAAGGATGTCAGACATGCACTGGATATCCGTTTGAATTTCATTTCTGCAGGAAAGCTTGATGATGAGGGATTCTATAACACCTTCAGTAAAGGGCAGTGGAAGTTGACTAAAGGCTCCTTGGTTGTGGCTCGAGGAAAGAAGAGCTCAAATTTATACTTGATGCAAGCTTCAGCGTCTCAATAGACGGTGAATGTGACAGTGAATGACAACTCAACTGAGTTGTGGCATAAATGACTCAGTCACATGAGTGAGAAGGGGCTTAATTATTTAGCGAAGAAGAATCAACTTTCGGGTTTAAAGAATGCTACACTGAAGAATGGTGCTCATTATCTAGTAGGAAAGCAGAGAAGAGTTTCATTTAGGAGCCATCCTCCTCATAGAAGATCAGAGTTGCTAGAGTTGGTCCATTCAGATGTTTGTGGTCCGATAAAAGTAAAGTCACATGGCGGTGCACTTTATTTTGTGACTTTCATTGATGACTGTTCAAGAAAGCTATAGGTTTACACTTTAAAGTCTAAAGATCAAGTCTTTGAGGTGTTTAAACAGCTTCATGCATCAGTTGAAAGGGAAACAGGGAAGAAGTTAAAGTGCATTTGTACTGATAATGGTGACGAGTACACAGGGTCGTTCCATGAGTATTGTCTGCGACAGGGAATCAGACATCAGAGAACACCACCAAAGACTCCACAGTTAAATGGGTTAGCTGAAAAAATGAACCAAACATTGATTGAGAGAGTCAGATGTTTGTTGTCAGATTCAAATTTGCCAGGATCATTTTAGGCTGAAGCTTTGAATACAGTGACACATGTGATAAATTTGTCACCTAGTGTTCCTTTGCAAGGTAATGTGCCAGATAGAGTTTGGTTTGGCAAAGACGTGTCATATGATCACCTACATGTGTTCGGTTGTAAAGCATTTGTTCATATTCCAAAGGATGAAAGGTCCTAGTTGGATGCCAATACTCGACAATGCATTTTCATTGGTTATGGTCTAGATGGTGAGTTTGGTTATAGACTCTTTGATCCAGTTCAGAAGAAACTCGTGAGAAGCAGAGATGTTGTCTTCATTGAGGATCAGACCATTGATGACATTGATAAGACAGAGAAAGTGAATTCACAAGACAGCGGTGATTTGATCGATGTGAATCTGGTTCCCCTAAACTCTTCACCAGGTCCTATCCAGGATGATGTGCATGGTGATGTTACTGATGACCATCAGGATATAGGTGACTTTGATGCTCCCATGGATGATGTTGTGAATGATCAACAACAACCACCTATAGCTCCACCAGCAGTTCCACTTCGAAAGTCTTCCAGGGATCGACAATCTTCTGTCAGGTATTCTTCTGATGAATATGTTCTTTTGACTGACGGGGGAGAACTTGGATGTTATGAAGAGGCTGTGGAGAGTGAATGCAAAGATCAATGGGTTGAAGCGATGAAAGATGAACTTCAACCCTTGCATGAGAACCATACCTTTGAGTTGGTGAAATTTCCCAAGGGCAAAAGAGCCTTGAAGAATCAGTGGGTTTACAGGTTGAAGCAAGAAGAGAAGTCTTCATCTGTAACACCCCTAACCCTTATCCGTCGTCGGAAACGGGTTACAAGGTATTACCGAACTTAACTACCAATTTGGGGCATAAAAATTGAAACTGTCTATCAGCATCATATTGACTAAATCGACTATAACTCGAGTTACAAAACTCAAAATTTAGATCATAACATCTTTTCTTCATTTCATATAAACTCTATACATTAATCATACTTATAAATATACCAAAACCAAATCAAACGAAATCATCAAGCCAAAATATAAATTCCAAGAATAACGAGATGGACAAGCCATTTTCGCATGGCTTATACAAATATATACAATTTCAAAAGTAGCAATATCAAAACTAGTCTATACATGCCACATAACCAAATCTCCAAGCATTTATTTACCAGGCATAAATTGGATAGTGTGATGAGATCTCCTTCGACTTCCAACCCGAAAGCAAGTCTTTGAAACTCTATAAACATAGGAAAATTACACAAAGTAAGCTTTGACAAATTAGTAAGCCATAAGCAAATAATTCACCATAGAAACATATATAATTTAATTCAAATAGGCCAAATTTGGTTAATCACATACACATGTACAATCACTTTTCTCATATAATCCATGTTCCTCGTTAAGTAGCTTCACTTACTCATAATTCATATCATCATTCGTAAACTTTCACCTTTTATAGCCTTAAGGCCAAACACTCATACATTCAATAATAGATTTCACATCGATCGTAGAAACATTTTCCCATCTCAAACAAATACATGACATTTGTTCACGATATACATATTAACTACCTAATTTTCTTTCTCACCTTTCAACCCATATAATTCACATATAAATACATAGGATATAAAAATTTTCATTTCAACATCTAAAACTTACTTATTAGATCAAATACACATGATTCATTATACCATCACTTATGGCCCAATATACTAGTTTAATCCATTATCATATATATGACCGATCATCCAAAGTTAATTAAACTATCACATGTACTCATATATTCGAATTTAATATAATATCACATATAACCACTTATACACAAATTCAATTCATCATCACATATGCACATACCTTTGTGACCGAACCTATAAGGTTAATTAAATCAACTTACTTGATGATAACGGATTCGTAATTTCAATTACATATATCATGCTACCATTCAACAACTATCTTGATCAATAGGTCTCAAAAATCAACTACCAACATACCATTCATTCATTCAATCAAACTCATAGATTAATAATCACCTCTCGATACTTTAATTTCGTATACAAGAACAATTTACCTCATTGATATTTAAATTACACAATTATCATACATCCCTTACCTATCTATCACTTTTCGGATAGCTCCATTCATTGAATTATATCTCCGTAAAATCCGTAAATCCACACACACAGTGTAATTGATGTAACGTATTGCACACTTAGTGCCATTACTATTCTTACTTCTAGTAACGATCGCTCACATAGAGCCGTTACTTAATGCTTATCGTAACGTATCGCTCACGAGCAAGTTACTTCACATTTATCGTAATGTATCGCTCACACGAGCCGTTACTTAACTTTTATCGTAACGTATCGCTTCACACGAGTCGTTATTTAACTTTTATCGTAACGTATCGCTCACACAGAGTCAAGTTTTAACTTTTATCATAACGTATTGCTCACACAGAGCCGTTACTTAACTTTTATCGTAATATATCGCTCACATAGAGCCAAGTTATTTAACTTTACACATATGGTACTCATTGAACCTTATTACTCAATGTATGCTTCTCTTAACTTGTTATTCCTCAATATGCATAATATATATATATATATAATTCAGATTCACTTTACACACAAGAATATACACTTATATATGTATAAGGTATATATCAAAGTGTTCAATATCCAAGTACTATATTGCATTTGGCCTATACCACATCAAACCATCATAAACTCCGTTTAGTATGCCTAAATCTCATTATAATATCATCATTAAAATTTCCTATTTCATGCTTCTAATTACAACAACCAAGTACCATCACCTTCGACCATTTCTTATCAATTTCAAATATATATATGTATATTCGGCAATGCCTTGGAATAACCGTCAACATTCAATTTAAACTTATAAGTAAGCATTACTTCAAATTAATTCCATTGCTTAAAACTTACTCAAGTAGTTCCTTGAACATATCAATTACCATCCCTCATATTCGGTAATAGCAAATATAATTATAAACATTTCAATTCAGCATGAATAATTTACATTTATTTAAAATTAAGAACAACCATTTACTTATAGACTTACCTCAGATATCGGCGAACGTAAAATCAACTATTCGGCTATTTTTGTAACATCCTGAATAGGGCCTATGCATTTCCAGTTTAATTGTATGAAATGACAAGTTTCACGTACTATGAATAAATCTTTGATACTTTTGGAAACCTAGAAATGCATGAAAATGGAAATGAAAATGGAAATGAAAATGGAAATGGAAATGGAAATGGAAATGGAAATGGAAATGGAAATGAACATTTTTGGAAACTTAGACATTTTTGGAAACCTAATGGAATCAGGAAAGAGAACATTTTGGAAAACCAAACCAAAATAGGAAACTAAACATTTTGGTAACCAAACCAAAATAGGAAACTAAACATTTTGGAAACCAAGCCAAAATAGGAAACTAAACATTTTGGAAACTGGGAAAATACAGAGCCGCGCGAAAATTTTAGGAAACTTAAAAATGACCCCGGAATGTCGAAATTAAGAGCCCAAAGGGGAGCTTAGGGCCAAGTGACCCTAAAAATATAAAGAACATAAACTTTGACCCAATAACGGACTTGGAAATGTGGCTCAAGATGCCACCTAAGGCCCTAGGAAATGGCCCAAATGCAAGAGGTTTTGGGCTGAGTTTGAGTCATCTAGGAAACAAATAAAAGAAATAAAATTTTGTCTCCATGAGTGGAGGGTTGACGGACAAGGAAGAGGAGTTTCTATCCAATAAAAACTCTTGGCTAATTAGGAGATTTGATAGAGTTTCATATTGATAAAACTAAACCTTATCACAAGTGAAGAATTGGCTGAATTAGGGACTCTAAGGCTAATAGATTCGGCCAAAGGAAGAAAAGAAAAGAGCCATTCTCTTCTCTTCCACACCTTGCCGAAACCTCCAAGTGAAAGTAGCAATAATCTTTCCTCTTCTCTTTAGCCGAAATTCCCTTGTCAAAAACTCTCTCCATCTTTTTCTTTCTTTTTCCTCTCTTCCACTAATCATCCACAAAGCCAAAGTTTTGAGATCCACAATAGTGCCATAGCCGAATAGCATAAGGGATCTTCCGGATTCAAACCAAGGTAAGTACATCATTATACAATCGGCAAAAGATCCCTCCATGATTCAATAGTAGATCAAATCTAACAAGTGATTTCGCAGAATCAAATAAAGATCAACTTCGGATTTGAGGTAAGTGAGTCATACATTCGCCAAGGCCAAATCTTAGTCAATTAGATCAAATTGATCAAAAAAAAACTAATCTATTCAAAGATCTAGGAAGTTGCCGATTTCAAGGAAAAGGAGGTGAAGTTTCGGATTTAAAATCCACAAGGTAAGCCCTAAAGGTATTCGCCAAAGTTATGTGATTACCTAGATTAGATCCAAAATTATTAAAAGCCGAAAACTA
Source organism: Gossypium rotundifolium (assembly GCA_025506655.1). Classification (NCBI taxonomy): domain Eukaryota; kingdom Viridiplantae; phylum Streptophyta; class Magnoliopsida; order Malvales; family Malvaceae; genus Gossypium; species Gossypium rotundifolium. The sequence goes on along the minus strand of CP106732.1, from coordinate 4,685,586 downwards.
ATCTATGTTGAAGTTTCAAGGTTGGCCGAATATCAAGTGTTGGAAAACAAAGATTCCGGGATTTGAATAAACATCAAATCGGCATCAAAGGTAAGCCTCTTTACAAATCCTACTAGAATTTGGATATTATAGTCCAAATAGAATTTATACTAAGTAATAATTGATAAACCGAATGTAGGAATTAGGATCTAAATATTAGATCTTGCTTTCGAAATCTCAAGGAATCGCTAAACAAATCAGGTGTGTATTCCACACTATTCTTAATAGTTTTATGGTTTAAATATGTTATACATGTCAATGTGAAAGTGAAAGAAAGTGGCTAAAGTGCCATATTATGGTACAAAGCATTCAGGTACGTTTTCCTACTTCTACTAGGATTTCGAAATAAATGTTATACAAGTGAAAAGTGATGTGAAAGTGAAATACAAATATGTTATGCATGATATTTATAATTTGGGGCATTCGGGATTTATGTAAAAGGGGAAGAAGGTGTTGACTACGGTCTCACCAACGTTATAAGTGAATGTGATGACTTCGGTCTCACTAAGTGAATGTGATGACTTCGGTCTCACTAAGTGAATGTGATGACTTCGGTCTCACTAAGTGGTAACCGGTTACATTACGTTGGTGGCTATGCCACAATATTATCGATGCATGATGAGCACGCCGACCGCAGCCGACCGCCTTCGATGGAGTGTAGCGGAAGGAGGTTGACTTAGTAGTCCCCACTGCAGGCTGTGTTGGTACGGTGGAGTGTAGCGGATGGCATATAGGTTTGGGTTCGGGTTTGCATCATGATCTTGAAATTGTTATATGCATATGATTTTATGGTGTGCCTATTTCTATTATGTTTAGTGTTGGTTACACACCGAGTCTATCGACTCACCCGCTGGGAATATGTTTGGTGATGAGCAAGAATGGACCCAGACGGTGGAACTTGAGGTGGCCATGATCGACTTGAAGTTCAGCTTTAATTTGAATATTTATTTTATTTTCAAGTCTTGTATAATTTATTATTTTGGGTTTCATTTTATGTAATAAGGCCACCGTGATTTAATTTTTATTTTTACGATAATTACTATATTATGAGTTTAGGGCTTTATGAAGAGTAAGCCCACTTAGTTTGAAACAAGTTTAATATTTTTTCTTACTTGAAGCAAATGGGTTTTTGTTATAAAATAAATTTGTTTTAAACTCAAGCCCAACCCACAACGGGCTATCTTCCAAAACTCATAGTTTTACTTCAAGGAACATACCAGATCCATCCATTCTCGTGGGTAGGGTTTGGGGTGTTTCAATTTGGTATCGAGCCAGTTCAAACTCTCTACTGTGGCCTAAGGCCCAAAACGTTTTTAAAATAAGGCCAAATGAGTTTTATAAAAGTATTTTTACAAATAGACAGTATAAAGACATGGCCCTAAGTCTCCAATTCAAATTCCACCGTGTAAGTACCCCTAACTCTATGTGTGATTCTCAGATTTATATAAGGGTAGAATAGGCATGGAACGTAGAATAGCATGATAGAACTTGAACCCTAGGATTAGACTACTCAAACACAAATACATAAGGTTTAAGGCACTAAACCAACCTATGACTAAGTCAATTAAGCTTAGGTGTGGCAACCATGGTACGCATGTCAGGAGTGGATCCTCAAGAGCTTGGTATTTAAGCATCCTAGTGACTCACCTCCTCTTCTTGAATCCTACAGTGCGTAGCTTCTGGCTCACCCTAACCTAGAAGACTTAACAGGTGTGGCAACCCCTCAGACGCATGTCTAGGAATGGTTTCAGTGGGAGCTTGGTATTTAAGCAATCCATGTGACTCACCTCCTCTCCACTCGAATCTCGCCTGGTGCGTAGCTTTGGTTCACCCCGACCAAGAAGGCTCAATCATATAGCTAAACTCAATAACTAAAACCCAAAAGGGAATTAGCCATTTTTTTTTAACACTTAATATTAAAATTCTTAAATCACTTTCTTTCTCTTATCCTTAATTCACGAAAACTATTTCAGTACACAATTATTTTCGAAAAAAAATTTGATCCATACAAATTTACAAAAATGCCCCTAGTGGTAAAATTACCAAAATGCCCTTAGTTTATAAAATAATTCAACTATTCAACAGTTTTACCAAAATTTCATTATTTTATAAATATTCAAAACCCTAACATGCAAATTATCAAAAATATCTTGATTTTGGAAAATTACAAAATTGCCCCTAACTTACAAAATTACCAAAATGACCCCGATTTTCAAAATTTTTGCAACCTTTCCATTTTGAAGGAACAATTTTCAAAAGAACCTCGAGTTTTCCCACTTTTGAAATACCATCGATTTATTAAATTTTACAAATTTACCTCGATTTATAAAAATTTACCAAAATGCCCCGAGGTTAAAACTACCGAAATAACCCCAGATTTAAAACTTTTCCCAAATTACCTAGACTTCAAAATTTTCAAAAATAATTTTCAAAAAACACCAAGGAATGTTTTTCTTCCAAAAAAATTTACTGAAAATGCCCCAAGAGGACAAAACTACGAAAATACCCCTGGTAGAGGAAAACAACAAAACAACAAAAACTACAACGTTTCTCCGAATGAACGTAAGTTCATACTTGTTTGATGGATGAATGAATGAATGAAAAGATCGTGTGTTTGTATGAATACGAAAGAACCACTCTTAAATACCTTTCCATAAAACTTCTTCACCGATAAATAAGTGGAACAAAGACTAATCCATAAAATTTCTTAATCGATCTCGACACTAGGAAATGAGTTCTAGAGGACGTGGTCGCCAAGGTCATGATAGAGGAAGAATAAGCGTGTCGAACCCGTTAGATCAGTCAAGGTTCGACAATGAGTTACCACCGCCACCACCACCCCTACCGTTAACGCCGAAAGCAGCTCGACGGGGATGAGGCCGTGTCGCAGCCATGTTGCAGTATTGAAATGGTGGTGGCGCGGTGGAAATTGGAGCTCAAAATCAGACCGAGCGACTCGATCCAACGGGCCGAGGTGTTTCGTGGAGTGTCCGGTGGCACCCAAGATCAGCGAGTATTGGATGGAAGCAATCGAAACGATTATGGATGAACTCGACCTGACCCCTGAGGAGAAGTTGAAAGGAATGGTAGCCCTGTTACGTGATGAAGCATACCAATGGTGGCTAACTGTTCGTGATGGTGCCACGGCAGAGGATCTGACGTGGGAATATGCTAAAGAGGCATATCGGAAGAAGTATGTCGATTTCAGATATTGATGAGCAGAGGAAAGCTTTTCTAGGACTAGTTCAGGGGAACAAATCAGTGGCGGCATATGAGGCTGAATTTCTGAGGTTAAGTCGATATGCTCGAGGAGTAGTCGCGACTGAACATGAACGCTGTGTCCGTTTTGAGGACGGATTAAGGGATGACCTAAGGTTGTTGATAGCTCCACATCAGGAGAGGGAGTTCTCCACGTTGGTTGAAAAGGCTAAAGTAGCTGAAGGAATCAAGGACTCGACTAGGCGAATTCGGACAGGAATAGACCCAAGAGAGGTTATGGATCATCGGGAAATGTGCAGAAAAGGCCCGAATCGGGGTCGAAGGGTCGCAAGTTGATACCGAGAGGCGACGTTCTTGTGAATATTGTGGAAGGAAGCACTTTGTGAGTGTTGGAAAAAGATAGGAGCATGTCTTAAATGTGGGTCTAAGGACCATATGCTCAAGGACTGTCCAAAGATATCAGATGACAGACAGCCAGCAACACAGAATGTTAATCAGGCTGGTAGGGGAGGACAGCAGCCTCAACGAGGTCGAGGTTCGAATAACAGAGTTAATAATGCTGGCAGAGGACGTGGCAGAGGTGCCACCAATACTGAGGCAAGACAGCCGGGTTTGGTTTATGCGGTTCGTCGTAGGGAGGATGAAGACGCGCCGGACGTCATAACCGGTACGTTCCTCATTCATAGTAAACCCTATTATGCTTTAATTGATGTGGGCTCGACCCATTCTTATGTTGCCTGTAGTGTAGTTGAGACACTAGGCCTAGACTCTGAACTTTCAGATAAAGAAATGACAGTAGTAAGCCCATTAGGTCAAACTATAGTGGTAAATAAGATCTTTCGGAATATACCCCTAGAAATTCAGGGGGTGAGCTTTCGGGCTGACTTAATGGAATTACCCTTCGGGGAATTTGACCTTATACTTGGTATGGATTGGTTAGTAGAACATCGAGCCGTGTTGGATTGTGTGGCTAAACGAATGGAACTAAAAACCTCTGAGGATGAGGTGGTCATTATGATAGGAGAGAGAAGAAACTATTTGACTAATGTAGTTTCGGTGCTTAAGGCGGAAAGGATGGTGCGTAAAGGGTACAAGGCGTTCTTAGCCTTTGTAAGTGCGTTGGATGGAAGTGAGGAAGGTGTCAAAGTAGTCAGAACAGTAAGGGACTTTGAGGATGTGTTTCCAGAGGAATTACCAGGAATACCCCCAGATAGAGAAGTTGAATTTGGAATAGACTTACTAGCAGGAACAGCGACTGTCAATTGCTCCATACCGAATGGCGCCAAAGGAATTAGTGGAGCTTAAGGCTCAAATCCAGGAATTATTGGATCGTGGGTTTATTCGACCCAGTGTGTCTCCATGGGGAGCACCAGTCCTGTTTGTGAAGAAGAAGGACGGAACTATGCGTATGTGCATAGACTATCGTCAACTGAATAAGCTGACCATCAAGAACAAGTATCCCTTGCCAAGGATCGATGACTTGTTCGATCACCAAAAAGCCGCAGTGTTTTCAAGATCGATTTACTGGTCGGGATACCATCGCTTGAAGGTGAAGGAGGTCGATATCCATAAGACCGCTTTTAGGACAAGATATGGTCACTTTGAGTTTGTGGTAATGCCGTTTGGGTTGACAAACGCCCAAATTGCGTTCATGGATATGATGAATCGAGTGTTCCAACCTTACTTAGACAGGTTTGTTGTGGTATTCATCGATGATATCTTGGTATACTCCAAGTCCGAAGAGGAGCATGACGAGCATCTCCGAATTGTGTTACAAGTATTAAGGAGAAGAAGCTTTCGCCAAATTCAAAGAAGTGTGAATTTTGGCTTAGAAGTTGCTTTCTTAGGACACGTGGTGTCTGCCGAGGGAATAAGGGTGGATCCTAAGAAAATCAAGCGGTGTTGATTGGAAACCACCTAAGTCGGTGGCGAGATTAAGTAGTTTCTTAGGGTTGGCGGCTATTACCAAAGGTTCGTGGAAGGATTCTCGCCGATAGCCACGCCATTAACAAAATTGTTGAAGAAGGAAGTACCCTTTGTGTGGACAGATAAGCAACAAAAGAGTTTTGAAAAACTTAAAAGGTATTAATGAAGCTCGGTGTTGATTCAACCTGAGGCGGTGAAAGGATTTTGTGGTATCTTGTGATGCGTCACATACGGGGTTAGGATGTGTTCTTATGCAAGATGGCAAGGTAGTCGCTATGCGTCCCGGCGCTTAAGGCCGATGAAGTGAACTACCCAACCCATGACTTGGAATTGGCAGCAGTGGTTTTCGCTCTCAAGGTGTGGAGGCATTATCTCAGATGGAGAAAGATCGTTGATCTACACCGACCACAAGAGTCTCAAGTATCTGTTGACTCAAAAGGAGTTAAACTTGAGGCGTCAAGGTGGGTGGAATTACTAAAAGACTATGACTGTTCGATAGAATATCATCCGGGCAAGGCGAATGTAGTAGCTGATGCTTTAAGTAGGAAGGTGGTGACAGACTTGAGAGCAATGTTCGCTCATTTAAGCTTATATGAGGATGGAAGTTTGTTGGTGAGTTACAAGTCAAGCCAACATGGTTGAAGGAAGTAAAAGAGGGACGCTTGGTTGATGAAGATTTGAATGTTAAGCTACAAAAAGCACGAATCGGAGAGTTGGAGGACTATGAGATTAACGATGAAGGAGTATTATGCTCTGGAGGAAAGTATGTATGCCAAGAGACAAGGAGTTAAGACGAAGATCCTTGAGAAGCGCATAGTAGCCCTTATGCTATGCATCCCGGAGGCATTAAGTCGCATGAGACTTAAGAGAACAATTTTGGTGGCGGATCTTAAACGAGAGTTACGAATTTGTGGGAAGATGTCGAACGTGTCGCAAGTTAAGGTCGAACACCAAGTTCCATCGGGATTGCTTCACCAATCCAGATTCCACAATGGAAGTGGGAAAGAATTACCATGGACTTCGTTAGTGGGCTTCCCTTACGCCTACTAAGAAGGACTCGGTATGGGTTATAGTAGACCGCTTGACTAAGTCCGCACATTTTATCCCAAAGGAGAATAGACTATCCTCTTCAAAAGCTAGCCAAGTTATATGTGGCGTAAATTGTGAGGTTACATGGAGTACCAATATCGATCATCTCCGATAGAGACCCAAGGTTTACGCCTCGATTTTGGAAGGCACTTCATCAAGCTTTAGGCACCAAGTTGGATTTCACTACGGCCTTTCATCCACAATCGGACGGGCGATCGAACGAGTAATACAAGTGTTGGAGGATATGTTGAGAGGATGTGTGATGGATTTTCGAGGAAGTTGGGAAGACTACTTGCCTTTAGCGAGTTCGCCTACAACAACAGCTTATCGAGCTAGCATTGAATGGCACCATATGAAGCATTGTATGGACGGAAGTGTCGTACTCCTACTTGTTGGACCGAGTTAGGAGAACGTCGAGTTTTGGGACCGAGATAGTTGCGAAATGTAAGAGAAGGTTGAAATAATTCAACACGGTTAAAAGAAGCCTCGAGATAGACGTAAGTCTTATGCCGACCTCAAACGGAAGGAAATAGAATTTGAAGTAGGAGACCAAGTGTTTCTAAAAGTCTCACCATGGAAGAAAGTGATGAGGTTTGGTCGAAAGGGAAATTAAGCCCAAGATTCATCGGCCCCTATCGGGTACTAAAGCGAGTGGGACCAAGTGGCATACCGACTAGAGTTGCCACCGAGTTGCAACAAATGCATGACGATTCCATGTGTCCATGCTACGTCGTTACCGATCGGATCCCTCTCATAGTACCGATGAAGAAGTAGAGCTAAGGCCGACTTAACCTACGAGGAAGAGCCGATTCGGATTCGGAACGTGACGTGAAAGTACTACGAAGGAAGTCCGTTCCTCTAGTTAAAGTATTATGGCGCAATCATGGATCGGAAGAAGCTTCGTAGAATCGAGGAGACCATGAGACAAGCAATACCCTCAACTATTTTAGTTAAGAAATTTCGAGGTCGAAATTTTGTTTAAGGGGGGTAGAACTGTAACATCCTGAATAGGGCCTATGCATTTCCAGTTTAATTATATGAAATGACAAGTTTCACGTACTATGAATAAATCTTTGATACTTTTGGAAACCTAGAAATGCATGAAAATGGAAATGAAAATGGAAATGAAAATGGAAATGAAAATGGAAATGGAAATGGAAATGGAAATGGAAATGGAAATGAAATGAACATTTTGGAAACTTAGACATTTTGGAAACCTAATGGAATCAGAAAGAGAACATTTTGGAAAACCAAACCAAAATAGGAAACTAAACATTTTGGTAACCAAACCAAAATAGGAAACTAAACATTTTGGAAACCAAGCCAAAATAGGAAACTAAACATTTTGGAAACTGGAAAATACAGAGCATGCTGAAAATTTTAGGAAACTTAAAATGACCGAATGTCGAAATTAAGAGCCCAAAGGGGAGCTTAGGGCCAAGTGACCCTAAAATATAAAGAACATAAACTTTGACCCAATAACGGACTTGGAAATGTGGCTCAAGATGCCACCTAAGGCCTCTAGGAAATGGCCCAAATGCAAGAGGTTTTTGGGCCTGAGTTTGAGTCATCTAGGAAACAAATAAAAGAAATAAAATTTTGTCTCCATGAGTGGAGGGTTGGACGGCACAAGGAAGAGGAGTTTCTATCCAATAAAAACTCTTGGCTAATTAGGAGATTTGATAGAGTTTCATATTGATAAAACTAAACCTTATCACAAGTGAAGAATTGGCTGAATTAGGGACTCTAAGGCTAATAGATTCGGCCAAAGGAAGAAAAGAAAAGAGCCATTCTCTTCTCTTCCACACCTTGTCAAACCTCCAAGTGAAAGTAGCAATAATCTTTCCTCTTCTCTTTAGCGAAATTCCCTTGTCAAAACTCTCTCCATCTTTTTCTTTCTTTTCCTCTCTTCCACTAATCATCCACAAAGCCAAAGTTTTGAGATCCACAATAGTGCCATAGCCGAATAGCATAAGGGATCTTCCGGATTCAAACCAAGGTAAGTACATCATTATACAATCGGCAAAAGATCCCTCCATGATTCAATAGTAGATCAAATCTAACAAGTGATTTCGCAGAATCAAATAAAGATCAACTTTGGGATTTGAGGTAAGTGAGTTCATACATTCGCCAAGGCCAAATCTTAGTCAATTAGATCAAATTGATCAAAAAAAAACTAATCTATTCAAAGATCTAGGAAGTTGCGATTTCAAGGAAAAAGGGAGGTGAAGTTTCGGGATTTAAAAATCCACAAGGTAAGCCCTAAAGGTATTCGGCCAAAGTTATGTGATTACCTAGATTAGATCCAAAATTATTAAAAGCCGAAAACTAATCTATGTTGAAGTTTCAAGGTTGGCCGAATATCAAGTGTTGGAAAACAAAGATTCCGGGATTTGAATAAACATCAAATCGGCATCAAAGGTAAGCCTCTTTACAAATCCTACTAGAATTTGGATATTATAGTCCAAATAGAATTTATACTAAGTAATAATTGATAAACCGAATGTAGGAATTAGGATCTAAATATTAGATCTTGCTTTCGAAATCTCAAGGAATCGCTAAACAAATCAGGTGTGTATTCCACACTATTCTTAATAGTTTTATGGTTTAAATATGTTATACATGTCAATGTGAAAGTGAAAGAAAGTGGCTAAAGTGCCATATTATGGTACAAAGCATTGTGCACGCTTTTCCTACTTCTACTAGGATTTCAAATAAATGTTATACAAGTGAAAAGTGATGTGAAAGTGAAATACAAATATGTTATGCATGATATTTATAATTTGGGGCATTCGGGATTTATGTAAAGGGAAGAAGGTGTTGACTACGGTCTCACCAACATTATAAGTGAATGTGATGACTTGGTCTCACTAAGTGAATGTGATGACTTGGTCTCACTAAGTGAATGTGATGACTTGGTCTCACTAAGTGGTAACTTCGGTTACATTACAGTGGTGGCTATGCCACAATATTATCGATGGCGATGAGCACGCCGACCGCAATGATCGCCTTCGATGGAGTGTAGCGGAAGGAGGGTTGACTTAGTAGTCCCCACGGTGTACAAAGTTGGTACGGTGGAGTGTAGCGGATGGCATATAGGTTTGGGTTCGGTTTGCATCATGATCTTGAAATTGTTATATGCATATGATTTTTATGGTGTGCCTATTTCTATTATGTTTAGTGTTGGTTACACACTGAGTCTATCGACTCACCCCGTTGTGGGAATATGTTTCAGGTGATGAGCAGTAATGGACCGGGACGGTGGAACTTGAGGTGGCCATGATCGACTTGAAGTTCAGTTTAATTTGAATATTTATTTTATTTTCAAGTACTGTACAATTTATTATTTTGGGTTTCATTTTATGTAATAAGGCCACCGTGACGAATTTTTATTTTTACGATAATTACTATATTATGAGTTTAGGGCTTTATGAAGAGTAAGCCCACTTAGTTTGAAACAAGTTTAATATTTTTTCTTACTTGAAGCAAATGGGTTTTTGTTATAAAAATAAATTTGTTTTAAACTCAAGCCCAACCCACAACGGGCTATCTTCCAAAACTCATAGTTTTACTTCAAGGAACATACCAGATCCAGTCCATTCTCGTGGGCCGGGTTTGGGGTGTTTCAATTTTTGTCTTTCCCCGATTCAAATCCGACTTTCTCTTTTCTTGATCTAAAATAAATTTCGAAAAAAACTCTTTCAAATAAAATTTTATCCATTTTAGCTCACAACACATAATTGGAAAATTTTCCATTTCATCCCACACATTTTACATTTTACAAATTAATCAAATTTTCAATTAATACAAATATACCAATCTTACAATTTTGGAGCTATGGTAAGGCTCCTTAAGCTTATTCAAGTCCCCATATTTCATTCAATTAAAATATAAATACATAACTTAGAAATTTAGTAATTTACCCTAACATTTACTATGTTTACAATATAGTCCTTATAGCTCAAAACACCAAATATCAAAAAATCCAACCACACCTATCAATGGTCGAATATCCATAGTTCATATATCAATTCATTTCTTTCATTCTTCTTTCTATTTAGTTCTTTCATGAATTTTCTTTTCATTAATTCCTCCTTATAATAAATTCCATCAAAATTTCAAAGAAAACCTTGTTAATCTAACATACTTACATCATATTCTAGCCTTAACCACATAAACACCCAATTTTTCATCCATGGCAACACTCCAACTATGCAACTAATTCAAAATTCTTATATGGGTTAACTAAATTACCTTACTATAACCTCAATAATGTCAAAATTATAAAGAACTAAGTTTAAATACTCACCCTATTTGAACATGCAAGTGCCGAACCTCCTTGAAGCTTTTCCCTTTTCTTTTCTTCTTAGTTTTGGCCAAAACCAAGAAGAAAGATGGGTACTTTCATCTTTTATCTAATATAATATGTTATCTTATATTATAATATACCATCATGTCATAAAATAAATAAACAATTCCCAATTCATTATTACAAGCAATTTGACCGGCCACTATATTCATTTCTCTTTCATTTTGTTTATTTTATTCTATTATAATACCACTAACACATTAAAATAATGTAAAAGTTTCACCTAAAGAAATAATAAACAATTAGATCATCATTTCATGCATACCAACCGGCCACTACCCTTCCTTTATGGCCAAATTGCTAATTTAAGCCTCAAATTTATTAAAACATCAACAATTAAGCACTATCTCATCTAACCATCGAATTTTCAATTTACGCGATTAAGCCCTTATTTCAAATTTAAGCATTAAAAGATCAAATTTTAATACGAAAATTTCACACACACTAATTCATACATAATAAGCATTTAAAATAATATTTAAATATTTTTTTGACTCAGATTCGTGGTCCCGAAACCACCGTTCTGACTAAGGTCTAAATCGGGTTGTTACATCATCTCCAGGATACAAGGCTAGATTGGTCGTCAAGGGTTATACTCAGAAAAAGGGGATTGATTTTGAAGAAATATTTTCTTCGATGTGAAGAAGTCCTCTATTAGAACTATACTGAGTTTGGCAGCCTGTTATGACTTAGAGGTTGAACAAATTGATGTGAAAACTGTTTTTCTTCATGGTGACTTGGAAGAAGAGCTTTACATGGAGCAGCCAGAGGGGTTTGTTGGACAAGGGAAATAGGACTATGTGTGCAGATTGAAGAAGAGCTTGTATGGTTTGAAGCAAGCTTCAAGGCAATGGTACAAGAAGTTTGAGTCTATTATGGGGGAGCAAGGCTACAAGAAGACTACTTCTGATCATTGTGTGTTTGTTAAGAGATTCTCTGGCGATGATTTTATAATTATTTTGCTCTATGTTGATGACGTGCTTATTGTTGGTCAAAATGCTTCTAGAATTGAGAAGTTGAAGCAAGAGTTGAGTAAATCTTTTGCAATGAAGGATTTGGGGCCAGCAAAGCAAATTCTTGGCATAAAGTTGACACGTGATAGAAAGGCCAAGAAATTATGGTTATCACAAGAGAGGTACATCGAGAAAGTACTTCAAAGGTTTAGCATGGACAAAGCTAAAGCGGTGAGCACTCCCTTTGCTACGCACTTCAGATTGAGTATTAAGCACAGTCCTTCCACAGAAAAGGAGAAGGAAGAGATGCAGAAAATTCTTTACTCTTCAGCCGTGGGGAGTTTAATGTATGCAATGGTTTGTACGAGACCAGACTTGGCTTATGCCGTTGGTACAGTTAGTCATTTTCTTTCTAATCCAAGCAGAGAGCATTGGAATGTAGTGAAGTGGATTATGAGATATCTTCATGGCACTTCCAATATGAAACTTTGTTTCGGCAATGAGAAACCTATTCTTGTTGGGTATACAGATTCAGACATGGCCGGAGACATTAACTCGAGGAGATCTACTTCAGGTTACTTGATCACTTATGCAAGGGGAGCTGTAGCATGGCAATAGAGATTACAAAAGTGTGTTACATTGTCTACCACTGAATCAGAGTTCATTGCAGCAACCGAAGCATGCAAGGAGATGCTTTGGATGAAGAAGTTTATGCATGATCTTGGTTTTATTCAGGAGAAGTATGTCTTGTATTGTGATAGCCAGAGTGCTATTCGTCTTGGTAAGAACTCAACTTTTCATGCTAGATCTAAGCATATTGATGTGAGGTACCATTGGTACGAGATGTTCTTGAAGCTAAGTTGTTTGAGCTTGAGAAGATACATACTAATGATAATGGTGCTGATATGTTGACGAAGGCTTTACCAAGAAGAAAATTTGAAGCATGTTGTTTGATCTCCGGTATAGAGCCATTCCCCACATAGTTGGAGGGGGAGATTTGTTGGTAAGGGTCCCACTATGTAGGAAACCCTTAAAACATGCCATATTTTATGGAAATTCTTTTTGTTTTTCTTTTAGCTTTTTCTCCCATTTTACTTTGTCCTTTTACATGGTATGGGCAGCCAACTTTATTTTGTCTTTTAAGAGTGTGGGCAGCCATTTTAACGTGTGAGAGAGAGCCCAAAGATCGATTTTAGGGAGAAAAAACGAGAGAAACAGAGAGAAAGACCAAGCAAAATCAGTTTTTCAAGTTTAGTGCAGCTGTGATCAACTCTTCGATCGGAGGTCCATCCGCGGTTCGATTGAGCTGATTTTTTTACAGAAGCTAGACGACAAGGTGTTCTTGACTTTGTACGGTCAGATTTTTCATCCAAGTCCTGTAGCATCAGAAATACCTATTTTACAGCGGCAACTATTTTGGTGATCGTTCTCCTATTTTTCTCTCTTTTGCTAAAGATTACATATTGTTAGCCTTGTTGGAGTTTAATGCTTGTTGTAGGCTTGATATTGTGATCTTGTAGCTGAACATTTGATAATAGTGGAGTTTTTGATCGGACTCTAAAGTCTCATGGTTTTTACCCTTGATTTAGAGGGGCTTTCCACGTAAAAATATCGGTGTCTCTATTTATTATTTTTTTTGTTGTGGTTGCATTGGTTAATTTGTGGTTGATAGGTTGCTAGAGAACAAATATTTTTGTGCTATTGTGCTTGCCATAATATTTGACAAGAGTTATAGGGAGAGAAAGAACACCGGTTGTGCTTTGCTTCCGTTTGGCTGTTCGGTTTCTTCCCAACAAGATCTTCTTTCGAGTTATATTAAAAGATCAACATGCATTTTGAACGAGAGATGAGCGTTCCACAAAACCAAGTGAAAGATAGAGAAAATTGTAGAAAGAATTAATGACTTGGTTCGATGAGTACAAACTTCTCATGTAAAGGAATCAAAGGAAGGAGAAAGAATATCAAATTCTTCAACTGAAAAGCAAGAATCAAGGCGGCCTTATCCTCGTATTATGGATGATAATATGTTGGACTGATTGATCATACTAAGAAATTAGTCTAAGTTTTTTATGGATGAGTTAAGCAAATGCAGGATTGTTTTAATATGTGGCATGCGTGGTTTAAGAAAGACCACTCTTGTTAAGAAAATGTATCATGGTCAGGTTATTGATGATTTTAATCACGTAGTTTTCATATATATTTCTCAACAATGCTAGAAAAATTTGGAAAAATATTCTATTTGACTTCAAAACTTTAGTTGAAAAAAACAGGAAGAAAAGAGATGGGGAATTAGTAAAGTTATTTAACATTTTGAAAGATAAAAAATGTTTGGTGATACTTGATAATATTTAGGCTATTGAAGCTTGGAATAATCTAATACCTGCCTTTCCAATTGCAAGTGACAACCATATGGGAAGAAATTGCTCACCTTTTGAAACAATCGACAAAAGAGATTGTCTATGTGAGTTGTAATACCTAAACAATGAATAAACACTACAGCAAAATAGACTTTTAGCGGCGTTTTTAGTGGCGTTTTAAATAAAAACGCCGCAAATATTATATATTAGCGGCGTTTAAGGAAAACGCCACCAAAAAATTATAATAGCGGCGTTTATAAACAAAACGCCGCTAAAGGATATATAGCGCTTATTCATAAAACGCCGCTTAAAGTCGAGCATTAGCGGCACTTTTGGAAAAACGCTAAAAGTCGAGCATTAGCGGCACTTTTGAAAAAACGCCGCTAAAGTCGACCATTAGCGCGCTTTTGGAAAACACCGCTAAAGTCTGAACATTAGCGGCACTTTTTCAAAAACGCCGCTAAAGTTCGAGATTAGCGGCGCTTTTGGAAAAACGTCGCTAAAAGTCTGAGCATTAGCGGCGCTTTTGGAAAATCGCCGCTAAAAGTCTGAGCATTAGCAGCGCTTTTGGAAAAATACCGCTAAAAGTCTGGGCATTAGCCACGCTTTTCAAAAAACGCAAATAATTTTAAAGTTTTTTGATATATATGACTGATTGTTTTAAATTTAAATATTAAATAATTTCTTATATAATTGTAAAAGAGATAACATTAATTTTAATACATTAAAATTATGATTCTAGTTTAAATTATTTAAGAGAAAATATTTGTTAAAAATGAAAAAATATTAAATAATTTCTTATATAATCGTAAAAGAGATAGTATTAATTTTAAAATATTGAATTAATTCTCATGATTGTTTAGGGTTTATGATTTAGCATATATAGTTTAAGGTGTAAGGTTTAGGAGTTACTATTTTAATGTTTAGGGATTATGGTTTATGATTTGCGGTTTAAGGTTTAAGAGGGATGTGTTAAGGTTTCATGGGTTAAAGGTTAGGGTTAATGGATTTAAAGGTGAATGGTTAAGGGTTTGGGATTAATATGTTAAGGGTTAGGGGTTAGGGTTTTATGGTTTATGGTTTAAGGATTATGCGATAAAGGATAGGGGTTATGGGTTTAGATTAAATTAGTATTTTTAATTTATATATTAAATAATTTCTTATATAATTGTAAAAGAGATAACATTAATTTTAATACATTAAAATTATTATTCGTTTATATTATTTAAGAGAAAATATTTGTTAAAAATGAAAAAAATATTAAATAATTTCTTATATAATCGTAAAAGAGGTAGTATTAATTTTAAAATATTGAATTAATTCTCATGATAATTTGGGGTTTATTGTTTAATTTAGGGTATATAGTTTGTGGATTAATCTTTATAGTTTAGGGTCTAGAGTTTATATTTTAGGGTTTAATGTTTAGGATTTAAGATTAAGGGTTAGGTTAGGGTTTAAGCTGGGTTTATTAGTTTAGTTTGTATTATTTTCAAAACTCATGCACTCTTTTATCCTCTTCGATCTATTATTTAACTAATTTCTTTATATCAATTAAAATAAAATTTATTTGTAATTTAATTTTTAAAATATTTAAAAAATTAATGATACGTAGAAAAATTTAGAACTAATAACATTAAAAAATATATGTTAAAAATGTAAAATTAAAATACTATTATTTAAAATACTTTTAAAGTTTTTTTGGGTATATGACTTATTATTGTTTAAATTATATATTAAATAATTTACTATATAATGGTAAAAGAGATAATTTTAATTTTAATAATATTTTAAATTATTTAAGAGATATTAGGTAAACTTTATGTATAATAAAATTTTAAAAATTATAAAAATTGCAAAAACTTATTTTATATTGAATTCAAGTATTAGCGGCGCTAGGTTAAAAGCGCCGCTATAAGTAGGCAATAATGGGCTTGTTTATAAAAAGCCAAAAAGTTTAGATTGTTTTAGAAAAACGACGCCGTTTCTTTGTGTTGTGTTTTATTCAATTTTATGACCCGATCGAAATCCCTTAGACTCTTCACCTTATTTTCACAATCCCTAAATTCCAAAAATCAGAGTCCTCCTCAAATCCTCTCCTGCTTTGCCGTCGATTCTCCATTCTTCCTCATCGCGTCGGCCTTCATCTGCCTCGTCGCCAGTCGCCATCGCCATCCACCAACGTGTAAGTCGCCATCGCCCTTTTATTATTTTCTTCAGTCTTAACAGTAGAAAAAGAAATTATTTTCATGGCTACCAAGCTCTCCTTGACAAAACAAAACAAAAAAAAAAAAAAAAAAGCAAAATTTTTCAATTAATTCCTATGTATTTTATGTCTATTTTTAAAATTCCTAAAGGTGTGGTGTATAAGATAGATTTAATCGAAGGGGAGGGTTCGCTGATGCGCGCAAAATAGCCCGTGTGAGTTGGAAGAAAGTACGTACTGAGAAGAACCTTGGCAGACTTGGGGTTCATATCATTCCCATATTCTCTTTTTATTTTAACTTGAGTTTCTCTCATGAATTAAGAAGCATTGGAGTGTTCAAAGATTTGTTTTTTATTTATTTTATTAATTTGGTAGCTAACCATTATATCACTGCGACAAGACTTGTGATATTTGGAATGATTACAAATATAGGAATTAAAAAAAAGCCAAGCTTCTGTTGTTTCCTTGTATGAGCATTCAAGATAATCTCAATGGTCCAAGAGATGCCATTCTGTTTGAGCTGCAAGTTGCATGAGGATACTTATAATCGAAAGTTGTTTTTGATTTGTTGACAACAATTTGCCATTTTGAACATTAAGGTTGGACAAGATTTGGTCAACTCTAGCTTTCATTCAATTAAATAGAATTTCGAAACCAAGCGACTTACAATGTCAATCCTGTTTGAACTGAAATGGTGATGGAAATTTGTGACTAGAAAGTAGTTTCTCATTTTACGTATGATGTCAAGTTGCCATTTTGTTTAGGTTGGACAAGTTTATGGTAAAACCTTACGTCCTCTAAGTTCATTAACATAAATTTCGAAGCCATGTCGTTAGCAAATAGAATATAGCTTCTCTTGGAATAAGATAAAAGATTAAAACCTTTTATTAAGCTCGATGAGCCAATCAACAATACACTATGACAAAGACATTAAAACCTCCTTAGCTTTTCTTGTCCGCATTAGTTTTTTTGAGATGTAATACAATATTGAAACTGCTTCATTTAAGCTGCATGGATGATTTGTGGTTGCTGGTTGGCTAGGTATCTTTTGTCTATAGGTGGTGTTGTAGCTTTTCTAATGCTTCATGACGTCTTTAGATTTGTTTACTATTTTGAACAAAACAAAAAAGTAAAAATTTTAATTAATTCGATTAATCACTGTATTAACCAAAATTATTTCGCCAATTAAAAGATTTTGAAAATTTTTATTCGATTAATTAAAATTTTATGATTTTAATTAATTCAATTCAAGTATTAATCAAATCGTGATTTAAACACAACCTATGTATATATATTTTCATTGTTTACATCATAGATTTATGTTGACCTAGTTACTAAAATAGGTTGCTACCTTTTAGTATATCATCGGAGGTTGGAGGAGAAGGGAAGCGCATTTCCATTCGAGGTAAGATTTTAGAATCAAAAGCGATGCTTCTCCCATTGCTCGCTTGTTGTTTACATCGCAATATATAAATGCTATGAACAATGTCCGAATGGGTTGAATATGGATGGAAGTTATGATTTCAAGAAGTGTATAGGTCTGAAAGTGAAGCCACGATCGGAGATGGGCTTATGTTTTATTCATTGTTTCCCAATAATACAATCGATACGGTACCTATTTTCTCCACCATTTGTATGGTCATAGTTTTAATATTTGTTTGTTAATTCCCTTAAGTTGAACTAACAATTACTTGCGTGGTTGCTCACCTTTTCATTTCATCACATATTTAGACAAGAATCTAGGCTATAATCTTCCAAATATATCTGAGACTAATTAGAAAACAAAATTGCCAATATTGGTGTCGACTATCATCACTCACCTTAACTACTCTAGTTTTACGCAATTTATGAGTTTTTTTTTTTCCTGTTTTACCAATTAGTGAATTTTTTTGTAGCATTTTCTTTTTTTTTTACACTTAATACCAATTCTTACGTTCTTCTTCTATATAAGATAACATAATACAGTTATTGATATATTTTTGGGCGATTCTTTTTTCCTGATTTTTGTCATGTATAACAGATAAGTTGCGTTATAGTACCATGAGTACAAGATAATAATAATGTGATTCATATTCAAAATGCATTGTGGAAATGAAGATATAGACTAGAAGAGATCCACTGCATCATTGTCTAGCGAAGTTACATTCTAGTTTCTTGTTTGCAATTTGAGAGTGCCTATGCAATTGCTAAGTTAAGGAAAATGGGGTACTCAAAAGAAGTTCTATAAGGAAGCCGAGAATTATACAAAGAGGTATGGATCCAATATCCTGAACTTGCTATTACAATTATATTGTTCACTCTCTTAAATTTATTCCATTGCTGAAACTACTTCTCATTTCTCACAGATAAGTACTCTAATAGCAAATGGTGACAAAACATCATTAAGGAAAGTATGTTCTCTGTATGTCTCTGCTCCTTCTACATGTGGTCATCCTGTTGGTTTTCTAAACTTCTCGTGTTTCCTCTTTTAATGGGTTGGTTAGGCTACTAACAGCATATTGCTTTCTAATTTATACCTAATCCTACGTGATTCATCATTTGATATCTGATAGGCACTCAAGAATGAAATTAAGCAAAGGGAATCTATATGGAGTAAGGTTTACTGGGAGTTGGTCGAACCTATTGTTAAAATACGAACTTTGCGAGCCCGATTGGTTAGTACCCAATTCATTATTTCTTTGAAGGTGTCATTGACCCAATACAATTTTAAGTCTTGCATCTTGGCATGGTAACTAAAATATTTCAATCAGCATAATGAATGTTGTCTGTATGCTTGTAATATTCATTATTTCTTTGAAGGTGTCATTGACCCAATACAATTTTAGGTCTTGCATCTTGGCATGGTAACTAAAATATTTGAATCAGCATAATGAATGCTTTGTCGTATGCTTGAATAATCGAATTTCAATTTTATATTTATATGAAAGAAATAATTATATTCACTCAACATGAAATTAATTTTTGGTTTTTAAAATGTAAAATGAATCAAGGTTGGTGTATAATTTTGATAATTTGAAGTTATATTATTGTACATATTATAACTTATAAATTAAAAGATGATTCTGATGATGTCTAATTTTAATATATATGCGTGTTTGTTTTGCTTTATATTTATTTACATTATACTTGCTTTGACATATATTTGTATTTACTTGTGAATGTACTCGCTTTTTATTTTGCTGATTTTTTCTTTTTTTTTCTCGGTTCAACATTGCAAATCCGACTCTTGGTTGCCAAAAAAGTTGGAAATTGATGATGACCGAAGCGTAATTTTCTTACATCTCGACTCATGAAATAGTTGGGTTTAAGTTGAATTCATTGATTTAATTTCCGTATTTAGTGTTAAATTTAATGCTGATACGGCTTCTTTTTGGTCATGTTGTCTATATATATATTCGAGTTTCATTATATTTTATTTGGGTGGGATTCAACTTTCTTTGAGTATTTATAGAATGTGAAAAGTCAATTATGTTGAAGCAAAATAAAATGTATATTATTTGCTAATGAAGTTTGGATATCTTCTATTTGAGGCATAATTTTATGCAATTGTGAGAAAGAAATTAAGAAAATTCGATGGTCTTCTCTTTATATTGCGCATAAAATCAACAAATGGATTTGATTTGTAGGTCTTTTCTTTTTCATTTAGATATGAAGTGGAACTTATAATATTATGGTGGATTAGCCTTCGGATATAGTTCACTTGTATCTAATCGGTGCGACAAGTATACCTTATAAGATAATAGCTCATCTGTTAAATTTGTAGCTGATTATTATGTTAAAATAATAGTTTCTTTTAAGCGACTTGGCTTGATTGTATTTGTGAGCATCTATTTACTTTCTTGCGTCAATGCCGGTTGGTAGTTGTTACTTATTAAGAAGAAAGTATTCTCACATTGACATTTGAAAATGCAATCGAGCCTTTTGTGGCAAGAGGATCTCACAGAAGTCGATGGTGATGCCCTTGGTAAGGTATGTTTCAAGTTACCTTTAGCTTTTCGTTCATTGCCTCAAGTTTACTTTGGTGCATCTGGACTTCATAAGCGCAATTTCCTCACCCCTTAATTATCCTTCAACAGAGTTTAAGGGTTATGTATTCAAGATCATGGGAGGTGTGATGCTATGTTGCTTTAACACATGGATGGCATGCTTATCAGGAGTTGTTGATGCATATGGGTGAGTTCTAATATGATACTATGTTGCTTTAACACATGGATGGCATGCTTCTATTGATAGTTTTGACAAATTCGTATAAGCTACTCACTTTAAATTGAATAGTTGTCCAGTATTAAGAATCTTATTGGGTTCATTGGGTGGTTTATGCTTCCGTTTTCTGACTGCAGCTTCATGTGTTCTTAATCAATTAAATGAATCATACTGCCTTCGGGATAAACTTTTATATGTTTATCTTGTTGAAATTTTTACATTTTAGCGGGATACTAACATGAGAACTTTTTGCAGTATTGCTAGATATCAGGAGGCAAATCCTGCAGTTTACACTGTTGTTACTTTTCCATTTCTCTTTGACATGTCAGAATAATTCTTAGTTTTAGTAAGCAACTAGGCATATTCTAATTCAAGTGCCCTTCCTTTGTTTTCTTTTGACAATAGTGATCATAACTGCTGTGTTATGTGTCCTAGTCACTGTTTTTTCTATCTGTTTAATTTTTTTATAAGCTTTACGGTAAGGTATTTAAATTAATTGAAGTTTTCTTACCAGCTTGATTGATTTCCAATATATATATATATATATATCCAATTTATATGGTACAAGTTGGTAGTCTTGCTGTATTATACTTCTGCCCATTTTTAGTAGTGTATGCTTCCATTAGAAACATCTTTTTCTCTAGTGAGCTGGTTCTCTGGATTTGGCATGGTAAAATGTTGTAAACCTAGTAATTTTCATGACAAAGTTGAGCTTGTTGGTAGTTTATGATCCATTAACTACAAATGATAGAATATATTTTTAATCTATTTATAGGATTTCTTGAGACAATTTGTTAATTGACACATCAAGAGGTGTTGCGCCAATCTGGTTGATTTGATAGGAATCACTTCCATCATGGAGGTAACCAAGATATTCTTTGTTATTTTATTGCGTGATGGGTTTCATATGGTTTTCATTAAATATTTTTGGGTGAAATTTGATATAAGTTTGTGCCTTTTCACGTGTTTTGGTTCGGTTAATAGGTGCTTGATGATCATGTGTATCCTAATTTTTGGATGTAATGCAATGGTTAGTGATAGCAATTTGCTAGAAATGATCATGGATAAATTGAATCCATCGATGAAGTGCAAATTTTACTGTTTTATCCTTGTAATGACATGCCATACTCTCACAACAAGTGTATGACAGTTTTGTAGCAAGGATATTTGCGATAGATGGTTCGGTAGGTGACACATTCGGATGCACACATGCCTACTTGCTAATCATTCTCAAAGATTAAATATCAAGCAATCAGTCATAGGAAATATATACATAACATATATATATGCTTTGCTCATATAATATGTATTATGCATTGACAAATTGACATCTAATAGCTATTTTAATTTTTGGGAATGGATTTGTATGCTTTAATAATATTTTATTTTTTATTTTTATTATTTTTAGCGTTTTTGTTAAAGCGCGAGCATTTTTTTAAAAGCGTCGCTAAAAGTTGTGATCTTTAGCGCGTTTTTTATAAAAGCGTCGCTAAAAATCAGACTTTAGCGGTGTTTTTATGAAGCGTCGTTAAAGACTAGGACTTTTAGCGGCGTTTCGTATGAAGCGCCGCTAAAGACCAGGACTTTTAGCGGCGTTTTCTATAAAAGCGCCGCTAAAAGTCATGATCTTTAGCGGCGTTTTTATAAAATAAATGCCACAAATTTTAGCGGCGTTTACCAAAAAAAACGCCGCTAGTGAAAGTTGGAATTTTTTTTTTCAAAAGATTGCATTTCCTCGATTAGATTTAACAAGAAGTAATGTTTAAAGAGCAGAATTGTTTACCATGATATATAACCTTGCTTTTTTTCTTGGCCACAAAAACTTTCATTAAAAGAAAGAACAAATAAAATACAAAGTCTACAAAACACTAATAAATAACTCAAATAAATTAAAATGAGAAAATCACCTTATCCTCTAAACATATAGGTCATTTGTTTATTTTTTTATCTCAAATTCCTTTTATTTTGTATTTAAGTGTTTAATATTAATAAATATTTTTTGTATTTTATTTAAGTATTTAATATTAGTAAATATTTTCTTTTTTTATTTTTGTATTTAAGTATTTAATATCAATAAATATTTTATCAATCCGTAAATTTAAATTTTTATAATACCTTCTTACTAAAACAAGGAAAATTAACCATAAAACAAAATTGAAGGAAATTTAAAATGTTTTCTAATATTAACTTGGGGAGTACTTTGAATCTGGAAATTGGGTGTTTACCCAAATGATGAATGGATGTCTCCTTATTTATAGGTAAAACTCCTACAATCTAATGGTTACAAATTATATAAGTGTAGAATCGGATTGTGGTTTCTAGAATATTTTATAAACTAATAAATTAAAAATTATTTGGTAAATTAATAAAATATAAGTGTTAAATATGATTGTGTGATTAATATTTTGGGTTCATCTATTTTTACTATGTGCTTTTTTTTCTTCAATATTTTGGGTTCAACTATTTCTACATTTCTTTTATTTACTGAAATTCATACTTAATTTTCACTATTTTTTAATTTTTTAAATTTTTATATTGAAAATATAATCGATATGAAAACGAAAGAGTTAGGAAAAACATGATTAAACATTGTGCAAGGCTTCCATTAGCCATTATTGTATTGGGAGAATTTTGGCTACAAAAATAATTCATTAAACGAAAGGCTAAAGATATCTGCAAAGGTGAAACCATACTTAAAAGAGAGGCAAAGATTGAAGACCAGACCAGAAAATATGTTAGCATTAAGTTATGGTGATTTATCTCCTATCTAAGATCATGTTTCTTCTAATTAATGACGAAGTCCATCAACGGCCTATAGGTTATTATAAAAATTTTCAACAATATTTTAATAAACTTTAAACTCTTATTTAAAAGTTGAAAATATTTCTTTGATTATCTCATAAAATAAAAAAGAATTATGAAAATCAACGAAACAAGGCAATTTGATTTTACAATTTCAAAATTTTAAGAGCTTAAAAATTTTAAAGGACTAAAACTGGTAATTTAAAAAGCGAGAAAGAAATAAAATGAGGAATTATTTAAAATCAAATTTTCACAATTAAATTGTAAACGTAAGAGAATAGGATAATAAATTGTTTTAAAAATAAAATATTGAATATGGACATTCCCTCATAATTCAATTTAAGATGTATACCCATTTCACTTGCAAAACATTTTTATTAATTTTGAAGTGTATTAAAATATACTGAAATAAATGAAGTATTCATACTAAAGTATGTCCCACTATGTCCAATGATTTATTCAATAATTAAATTATAGGTGGTAAAAAGTATATATATACCCAAAATTTCACTAATATCAAGTTAAAATTGTAAGTCCTTTATTATTTTATTTAAAAATTTAAATTATAATTTAATCAAATCTAATTTAATACAAAATTATAATAGTATATATATTCCGATAGAATATAAAGTCCTCTCTTTTCCAATTATCTTTGCCTAAATTTGTTTCAGGTTCATTCACCATTCAAAATATTATCTAATTACATAAATTGAATCATTTTTAAATTGTGTTTTATATATATCATATATAGATATACGTTGTGGTGGAAAAAGAGAGTATATATACTATGGATCATCAAAGTATAAAGATTAGTATTAGCTAAAGTGGAAGTGAGTTGATTAAATTCTCCACTCATTTTCCCACTCTTCCCTTTTTCCAATTAAATAAGACAGGTTATATACTTTTAAATAAAATATTTTCCATATCTTCCTTTTTCCAATTAAATAACAATGGTTATTTACTTTAAATAAAATATTTTTAAAAATAAAACTGTTCTTTTGTTCAACTACTTTGTATAATTAATTGAACCATTACAACTAAAAGTCTAAAACGCACATGCTATATACTTTTAAATAAAATAATTTCCCAGTCTTCCTTTTTTCCCAATTAAATAAGACATGCTATATACTTTTAAATAAAATAATTTCCTAGTCTTCCTTTTTCCAATTAAATAAGACAGACTTTATACTTTTAAATAAATTATTTTCCTAGTCTTCCTTTTTTCCCAATTAAATAAGACAATCTATATACTTTTAAATAAAATCGTTCCATTTAATGGATTAATTATTTTATTTGCATCGAGAGTGAAATTTTAAAATTCAAAAGTATAGGGGCTTAAATGATCTAATTGGAGAATATAGACTAAATCTATAACTGTATGTATAGTATAAGACTACTAATTGAATTTAACCAAACAAATTTAACTGTTACAATTTGGGTCAAGACTAAAATTTTAAAATTAAAAAAAAAGTAAAAGATTAAAATCATCCAACTCGAAAAAATAGGGACTAAAATTTATCAGATTAAAGTACATGAACTAACCTTAAATTTTGCCAAAATAATTTAAGTTGTTTATTAAAACGAGTGTGAATGGAGGGAAATGGAAAAGAAAGGAAAACGAGTAAGGTTCCGGTTAAAGTTACTTTAAAAAGTAAATATGTTTTTATTCAAAAATCACCCTAATTATATTTTTGAGTCGTTTTTTATCATCAACTTTAAATTTTTTTCAAATTATTTTTCTAATGATTTAATGAAAGTACCACTTAAAAGTTAATAGGATGATGTGAAATTTCATATGTGTGAATATTTTAATGAAATATAATTTATTACTTAAATAACCCTATAAGATAATTACATGTGAAAATAATAAAATAAATAAATAATACATGAAATTAAAAAACTCTTAATTTAAAGAAAATAAATGTAATTATCTAAAAAATATTAGCTCAATACAAAAACCTTTCCGTAAATAAACTTATGAAAGATTGGAACCTTTTGAAAAAAGAAAGATTCAAACATTGAATTTATTCATTAAATTTATTAGAAAAGCAGGTTGAAAAAAAAAAAGTAAATGTTGATGGCCAAAAAAGACTCAAAATTACAATTATGACTATTTTGACAAAATATGCAAACTTTAGTAGATAAATTTATCATCAACCCATAACTTAATGGGGTAAACTACAAAATGGTCACTAAACTATTGCCTTAATTCTATTTTAATCATTCAAGTATTATTTTTTCAATTTCATTACTGAACTTTTGAAAATCAAATATATTGGTTACTCACCTGATAGTGACCATTAGATGAGTGACAGAAAGTTGATAAGAGATTTTTTATTGGTCTAAATTTAGTCTTCTAATGTTTAGATATTATATCAATTTGATTCTAAATAAAAGCTTTCAAAAATTTAACCTTCAATATTTATAAAATTTCTTATTTTAATTCAAATTCTAAAAATAAAAATAAATTTTATGTAAGTCGATTGAACCAATTCAATCGTAATCTTTATTATCATTGATTTCTATAATGGTTGGATTTTGAAATTATTGGGTTCAAATTTTTTTCTGAACTTGTACTATTATATATTATTGATAGATTATAGATTATAAATATACATTCTGATGGCAAAAATAATGTAAATACGGTGTATGTAAAGGCCTTATACTATGGATCGTCAAAGTATAAAGATATAGAATTAGATAAAGTGAAAGTGAGTTGATTATGTCCTCCACTCACTTTCCTACTCTTCCTTTTTCCCAATTAAATAAGACACGCTATATACTTTTAAAATAAAATATTTAAAAAACTTTTAAGACCGGCTATATTTAAGAACTGCTTCTTGCAATTGTTTTCCCAGCAAGACTTTTGTAGTCATATCTTGCAATACAAATTAAAGATTTTAAAGAATTTTCTGAGCTCACTCACTATTATGGCTTGGTCTGCTGTGGCATCTGCAGTGACAACAATTGGCAAGCTGCTAACTGAGGAAGCCATATACCTGTGGGGCGTGGAGGAGCAAGTTGATCGTCTGCAAACAGAGCTCAAAGGGATGCAAAGCTCATTAATGGTGATAGAGACAAAACAATCAACGGATGAGAGGATTCGTCTTTGGGTTGCTGAAATCAGAGAGCTTGCTTATGATGCTGAGGATGTTGTTGAGGAATTTGCTTTCAAGATTGAATCCGAAAACAAATGTGGTCTTCCCAGTTGTATTAAAAGATCAGCCTGCTGTTTGAAAGAGGGATGGACACGCCACAAAACCAGGTCAAACATTGAGAAAATCATAGAAAGAATCAACGACTTGGTCCGACGACTACAGGCCTACGGCGTAAAGGAATTAAAGGACAGAGGAGAAGAATCAAGTTCCTCAACTGAAAGACGAGAATCAAGGCGGCCTTATCCACATCTTATGGATGATAATATTGTTAGACTGGTTGATGATACCAAGGAACTGGTCTCAATTCTTAAGGATCAGAGAAGTGAATGCAGCAGGGTTGTTTTAATATGGGGCATGGGTGGTCTGGGAAAGACCACTCTTGCCAAAATAATATTTCACCATCGTGAGGTTATTGATTATTTCGATTACTTAGCTTTCGTATATATTTCTCAACAATTCCAGAGAAGAAAAGTTTGGGAAGACATTCTATCTTGTTTCAAAAAATTGGATGAAGACGACAGGGCGAAGACAGAGGAAGAATTACGAGTGAAGTTATTTAACATTTTGAACGATAAAAAATGTCTGGTGATACTTGACGATATTTGGACCATTGAAGCCTGGTATAATCTAAAACCTGCCTTTCCACTTGTAGGGGACAGCCATAGCAAGATATTGCTTACCTCTCGAAACTGTGGAATAGTTTCAAATGCCCACAAAAGAGGTAAATTTTCGTAAGTAGATAAAATTTAGTACTCTTATTCTTTTTATGGAAAATAATTATGTATATTGTTTCAGAGTTACAGTGCCTAAATAATGAAGAAAGTTGGGACTTGTTTCAAAAGATTGCATTCCTAAAAGAGATTCTACAGGTAACAATGTTTAAATTGCAAAATTATTTAGATATATATACATATAGCAAAACTCTTGTCCATATTCTACATTTATTTTTAATTTTAATTTCTTTTTACAATAATTAAAATATCTATAAAAATTTATTTTATTTAAAAATTTCAAAACCTGAAATAAATAAAAGAAATGAAGGCTGTGAAGTTTATCAATTAATAGTACACGCACGTAAATGTAAATATAAGTAATAGGTAAATTCATTATCCTATATATTATAATATTTTAATAATATATTGTTAGTTTGTTAAGTGGTTGAATAAGCAATAACTTAGTTATTACCTTAATCATTGGAATAAATGTTTGGTTTAGGGTGAGTTTGAATGGGCGGTGCGTTTACCTGTTGTTAATGTAAAAACAATGGTGACGGTGAGATTAGATACAGTAGCGTGAGACAAAAAGTTAACTAAACATACCGCACTGCACTCAATCGCCCATCTAAACCCACCTTTCTTAAGCACTTTCGTGCTATTCTTCTATATGTTTTTTTTTCTTTAAGAAACATGATTTGGCAACAAAAACTTTTATCCTGGAAAGAACAAACAAACATACAAAGTCCAAAAAGACACCAAAGATAAACTAACATGAGAAAACCACAGTACTCTCTAGATCCTTAGATCAGAAAGATGAAGGTGCAAGTAAACCATCCTTATCAAAAATAAAGACCAAGGAAGATGGTAGTTGATTCGAACAACCAAAAATGCACATCTCCTTACGCCCCATATAGCAAACCAATCCACTGTATATTGGCTTCTCGTCTAATAACATTGACTTTCACAGAAAAAGTTTCATGACCAGCTTATCAAAAACTTGAAGGACTGACCTTAATCTCCATCTTCGATCTTGACTCTTCTTAATATTTGAAGCAATATTCTAATAGTCAGTTTCAATTATCACATTGGTCCACTTGTTTTTCACAGCTAATTCAATCCTTGCGACCATAGTTTTAGCCTCGGTAACCTCAAATGAATCCACTATAATCCTTTAACCAATCCCATCCAGGATCTTCCCACTTGAATTTCTGCCTATTACTCCAATATCAGCACAAGCTGTTGAGGTGTCAAATACCCCATCACAATTAACTTTAACCCAACTTTCTAGTGGTTTCTCCCAAACATCAGCACAAGTTGTCGACTTCTCAGTTGGATCAAAGTTATTGTTTGAACAAAGGATCCCTTAGAAGATAAGAATTCATTCACCTAGCAATTAATCCTTCAAATAATTTTCACCAAATCAAGTAAAACAACTCTTAGAACGTCAAATGATTGAATTCGATCTCTAACCCAATTACAACTAAGAGTAATATGTTCAACCGTCTCATCTTCAATATCACATAAACAACAAATCGAGTTCGGAACACACTTTATTTTCCACAAAGTAAAACGAAACGGGATAGCATTATGACACAATTTTCACAAGAAAATGTTAATTTTGTTTGGTACTTGTAAGCTCCAAATAGCTTTCCAAGTGCTCCTACCAATTGAGTGAGAGCTGGTTGTAAAGAAGACTCAATTCCATAGTGCTTTCTTAACTCCTTATACCTTGACTTCACTGCCAGTAGTTGTAAATGGTCACACCAATCTATCTTCTTCATGTGTTTCATGAAAAGGAACTTCCAAAATTTTCGCAATTTCTGTATCTTCTAACCACATCGAGATACTGGAGAAGTCCCATTTAAGTTCTTCTGAACAAATGATCTCAGCAACACTTGTTGGTTAGGATCCCTCAATATTTCCAGGATACTTTAGATGTGGCTGCTTTCGCCATTTAGCACCTCTCAAATCAAAGTCTCCTTTAAAAACTCCTTCCCTTCAAGAATGCTACTCCACACCCGTGAGGACCTAGCTCCATTTTTAGCTTTAAGGAAATTAGAATTCAAGAAATAAAGTCGTTTTAAAATCCTAGCCAAAAGAGCATCGGGATCCTGGATTAACTGCCAGGACTGTTTTGCAAGCAGAGCAAGGTTAAATAATTCAAGTTCCCTAAAACCCATGCCCCGTACATCTTTGGGTGTCGGAAGATTCCTCTAGGCTTTCCAATGAATACGTCTCTCGTTTTCCTTCTGCCCCCACCAAAAACCAGCCAAGGCTGAATTCATTTCCACGCATAATTTTTTTAGGAAATTTGAAACAAAACATCATATACATTGGTTCAACGAATACTACCGCTTTAATAAGAACTTCCTTCCCCCCGTAAAGATAATATTTGCTACTTCCAGTCTTTAAGTTTGGTAGACCTTATCTTCGATATGCCTCAAAGCTAATGTCTTCAAAAGCCCCCACAAAGAAGGGACACCCAAGTAGACGCCCGAATTAGTTGCCACCGTTATATTAGTCTCTTCATGAAGCAAGCTTTTAATATCTTCGGGAGTATTCACACTGATAACTTTGCTTGATTTATCATAGTTGACCCTTTTGTCCAAAAGCTACTCCCAGAAATAAAACTAGACTCGACTCTATTAATAATTATACGATCGAGGATATCCACAAAAAAAAAAAAAAAAAGGAAAGAGATAAGGTGATAGAGGGTCACCTTGCCTAAGACCTCTAGATTGGTAGATTTTTCTACTAGATTTACCATTAATAAGCAAAGTATAAGAAACATTCCTCACACACTCCATTAACAATCAATCCATGTTAAAGCAAATTCCCCCCTCCCACATTTTTTTTAAATAGCTTCCAAAAATCATCACTCTATCTTGTTATATGCTTTATTCATATCGAGCTTCCAAGTAACCTCACACTTTTTACCTCTCTTCTTCAAATTCAAAGGATAGAAACCTCTTGAGAAATTAAGATGTTATCATGTATTTTTTACCAACCACAAAAGCACTTTTATTATTCATAATCACTACCTCTAGAACTCCTTTCAATATATTCATCATGATCTTCGATATGATTTTATAGACAAAATTACAAAGAATAATTGGTCAAAATTATATAATTAATTGAAAACATTTAGTCTTCAGAATTAAAATTATCTCAATCTCATTTAAATTCATCAAAATTTCCCTTCCTAAAAAATCTCTTAATAGCTTCCAAGACATCCTTTTAATAAATCCCGTTAAAATCATCAGCGAAAAAAGAGATTAATTTAATTGTTTTGTATGCTTAACTTGTACAATATGAGTAAAATCTTGTAATTTTATCTCCAAATTCTCTCAACACAATTTTTGACCCTTATTTATAATCTCTTTTGTATCTAATAGGATATCCAATTTAAAATCAAATAGTCTTTTTTATATAATTCTTTACACATTTAAAGTATTTTCATTCGATTTTTTTTTGTTGGAGTATTAAATATTAGTCTTAAAACCATAAGGCATGAACTATTCTAAACCATGCTATACCGTTTAATAGCAGATACGCACTCTTCTTTACTTTTAAATCTCTGGCCTAGGAATAACTCCTCATGATTAGAATTTACGGTAAGCCAGTGAGCAGGATATATTTCAGGGTACTCTGGAAACTCGATTACACGCGCTGCGTCAGGGTCTATGAGTGACATGTGCGGCCCAGGATTATTGTGTATCGTAATACATCGCATATGGTTCCCGACAGAAGACGCACTAATGTTCCCATCGTCATTCACGTCTTCATCGTCAATATCATCCGGTATATCATCCATATCGGGATCACTGTCAATATCGACCTCTTCTTCACAATGATCACTACTGTCATGTCCATCATCACCAACCACATCAATATCGGGTGTAATATTAAGATCGATATCGATCCGACGTATATTCGATTCGTCATCAACATACGATATTGGAGGCACCATGCACGGTTCTTGAGCTCCATGTTGTTCACCATATGCATTCTTTGTCTTCATTTGCCTCAATCCGCTAACTTCAAAAATAAGTGAATCGGTGCATTTCTGTTACTCCCATTCCCACAGTACAGCGCGATCATTGTTTCCAGGTCTTCGTCGTCTACAAGTTCCATTTCTGTGAATTTGATCGGATCTGCCGAAATTGGAAACTTGTAGAAAATTCTCGATATCGTTTTCCCACAACGTCTAACGATTTTTGCGTTTATCCTTCGCTTCATATCATCCAACGATACATTTCTATTAAATCTCATTGCTATTTGTTGCCGACATTCAAATATGCATCCAACGGTTGTTGTCAAGATGATTCCATCGAAATAAACGCATATCTGAAAATCGATCATCCATCTTCAATGGTCAATCTGTTCAAAAATAAACAAAATTTCTCAAACAAAATTTAAAACGTAACATTCACAATAAAAAATTAATTAATATAAACACATAAATTACTAACAAATCAAAATAAACAAACAAAATAACTTTAAAACAAAATAATGTTTTATATATTATTTTAATGTTTTCTATACTAACAATAGTTATAACAATATACTAACAAAATAATAATATTACACTAACAATAATAATAACAATATACTAACTAAAATAAAGAGTTAAAAACTCTAATTAAGGTTTTATATTATACTAACATACTAACTAACTAACATAAATATTTTTAGTGTTTATATTCTAATTACCTACTAATAATAATAAAAAATAATTAAAATCACATTTACCATTTTTACTAACAACATAACAATATTACACTAACAATAATAATGACAATATTATAATAATAACAATAATAATAACAATAAAATAGCATAATGTTTTATATATTATTTTAATGTTTTCTATACTAACAATAGTTATAACAATATACTAACAAAATAATAATATTACACTAACAATAATAATAACAATATACTAACTAAAATAAAGAGATAAAAACTCTAATTAAAACCTTATATTATACTAAAATACTAACTAACTAACATAAATATTTTTTAGGGTTTATATTCTAATTACCTACTAATAATAATATAATACTAAATAAAATAACATTTACCATTTTTACTAACAACATAACAATATTACACTAACAATAATAATAACAATATTATAATAATAAAAATAATAATAACAATAAAATGGCATAATGTTTTATATATTATTTTAATGTTTTTATACTAACAATAATTATAACAATATACTAACAAAATAATAATATTACACTAACAACAATAATAATAATATACTAACTAAAATAAAGAGATAAAAACCTCTAATTAAAGTAATAAAATAAAAGTTAATATATAATAAAAAAATTAAATACACAAATATTCTAAATATTTTTTAGGGTTTATACTCTAATTACCTACTAATAATAATATAACTAAATTACTAACAATACTAAACTACTAAGTAATAAAATAAAAGTTAATATATAATAAAAAAAATTAAATACACAAATATTATTTAAAAAAATTTATACCTAATTTTCCTCTATTTTTCTTCTCAATTTTCTTCCTTCCCTCTCTTTCTTTTTTCTTCCGGCACCAGCTTCTTCCTCCTCTGATGCTTCTTTCTTCTGGTGTGGGGGAAGGGGGGGAGGTGCCGTTTTAAGGTGTGGGAAATGCAGGTGCCGCCTCTGCCAACACATTTTCCAGGCTTGGTGCCGCCTATGCCAGTGTATTGTTCAAGTTTTGGTGCCGCCTATGCGAGGGTATTTTTTACCCTGGTGCCGCCTATGCCAGGGTATTTTTTACCCTGGTGCCGCCCATTGCAAACCATTCTTCAGCGGTGTCAGTCTGCTGCTGCAGGGGGGAGTGGTGCCGCCTATGGGACACCATTTTTCACCCATTTTGGTAATTAACACCGACCCCGTCCCATTTTTGAATTTTTATTTTTTTATCCTAATTTAATAAAAACCCGAACTCATCATTTACTCTTGGTTCCATGTTGCATTGCAGGCCAATTCTTGACAAAAACGAGATGGAATAGCATTATGACACAATTTCGATAAGAAAATTTTAACTTTGTTCTCCAAATAGCTTCCCAAGTGCTCCTATCAATTAAGTGAAAGCTGGAAGGTTGTAAAGAAAACTCATTTCCATAGTGCTTTCTCAACTCCTTGTACCCTGACTTCATCGAATATTGACCGTCAGCTGTAAATGGCCACACCACTTTATCTTGTTCATCTGTTTCATGAAGGGGAACTTTTAATTTTGCAATTTCAATATCTTCTAACCACATTGAGATACTGGGTAAGCCCCAATTTAGTTCTTCTAAACAAATGATCTCAGCAACTCTTGTTGGTGAGGATCCGTCAATATTTCCAGGATGCTTTAATTTCCTATCTTTAACTCCCAGCAACCATCTATCTTTCCAAATGCGGATGCTTTCGCCATTTAGCACTTGCCAAATCAAAGGCTCCTTTTAAAAACTCTTTCCCTTCAAGAATGCTACTCCACACCCATGATGACCTAGCTCCCTTTTTAGCTTCAAGGAAATTAGAATTCGGGAAATAAACACTACAGCAAAACAGACTTTTAGCGGCGTTTTTTGGACATTTAGCGGCGTTTATAAGCATACAAAAAGTATTTATGCTTTTCAAGCGCCACAAAAACGCCGCTAATACTACCATGGAAAATTTTGCGGCGTTTATCAAACGCGCTAAAGATCTCGATCTTTAGCGTTTGTTATAAAGCGCCATAAAAGTCGAGTCATTAGCGCCGCTTAAAAAAGCCATTAAAGTCGGGGCCTTTAGCGGCTTTCCCAAAAACCTAAAAAGTCGATTTTAATGGCGCTTTCCCAAAAACGCCAAAAGTCCGGGTCTTTAGCGCTTTCCCAAAAACGCCGCTAAAAGTCGGGGCCTTTAGCGCTTTCTAAAAAACGCTAAAAGTCGAGGCCTTTAGCGGCGCTTTCTAAAACGCCGCTAAAGTAGGGGCCTTTAGCGGCTTTTCCTAAAAGCCGCTAAAATTTCTTGAGATTTTGTAGCTTTTCTCTAACGCGCTAATTTGTCTGATTTAAAAAATAAAATTTTTCAATATTATACCCTCGCACTAAAACCAACCAATAACGATATATAATTTCAACGCAAAAACAAAAATTTAACATAAAAATCACACGAATTACATTAATTCTAAATGATACTTGAAATTTAATAAATTAAATGAATGATAATCGAAAATATTGTTTAAATGTAATAAATTAAATGAATGATAATGAAAATATTGTTTAAATGTAATAAAAACTTCTTACAACGAAAAACTAAATGTCTAAGATGGCGGTTTCTGCATTCTTTGAAACATCGCATCATATCTTTGAAGGCTGGTCTTTGGAGCTCTTCGTATTTTCTGTTTTGCTCTGCTAGCATCGATCTTGCCTCGCCTCCCTCGCATTGCAATTGCCTCTCTCTTCTTCTTCTTGCCTCCCTTGCTTGTGCCGCTTCGCATCCGCTCTAAGTCATTCTTGGAGTTCTTCATATTTTCTTTGAACATCGGCAATTTGCTCCCTCGCTCAACCGTGCTCTCTTGCATCCGAGCTATCTGGTTTTGTAGCCTTTGAACTTGACGAGATTGTCCCGGAAGGCATGTATCTTCTTTGAGGCGGATCAAAATATTGGGTCGGGTAACTCGGATCCTTTAATTGAACCCGACCATACCTTTCAAGACCAAAACATCGGTGATAATTCTATTAATAATCTGATAAAGATTAACAGAACTATCGGTTGAAGCGATCGTACCTTTCGGGACCCAAAACATACGTAATAATTACATTATCAATCTCTTCAAGATTAACAGAACTATCGATCAAGCGGTACCGCTTCATACTCCGCCTTTTCTCCTTTAGTTTATCCTAATAAATCAATGAAAGAGTTAGAAGCGAAATATATAAATAAGAAAGAATGCAACATAATTTAACATTATAAATTTAAAACTATAAACGATGAATTAAACTATTATAATTAAGCGGTAGAAATATTTATAAAAATAAAATATTATTAAGTAAATATACCAAAATTTACAGACTTGGATGTCATGGAGATCCATCCTTCTTTCTATATGTAATGTCAAAAAGTGAACGCGTCCAACTTTTGACCAGTCAAAGTTTCCTACATTTTAGCGAGAAAAATATAATTTAATAGTATAAAGTAATTAATATTTGATGAATTAATAAATTATATTACCTCGGCGTCGACTACACAAGCAAAACTTCTAGAACTGCTGCTGGTGCGTGAATTTTTGTTTACATCACGCTTATCCCAACTCGCTCACGGTCCTACATAATGCAATTTGAATTATATATATAGTAAATACTATAAACCAAATAATTTATCGATTTTAGATTTACGTAATACCTCTCCTTTTGTGAATTCCAAAATCTAACTTGATCTTCCCATTGGTACCTCAACATTCCGGTGGAACATTTCTTAATTTTTAAATCGAGGCTTATCTCTTTCTTGTAATATTGTTTTTGAGGGTGCTTTTATTGTCTCTCCATTTTTTACCCAATGTCTTCTTAACATAGTCATCGAGACCTCTAAATTAAATCTACCTGAAGAAAAAAAGTATAAAAATTAATATAAATGAAAATTAAATAAAAGTATTATAAATTACAATCACGTTTATTACCTTAATATTCTCGAGGGCACGATTTTTGTTGGCATCGGGCATGCGATGCCATGATTAAATAGTTAATGGGCAACATATTGGAATTTCGTGCTAAAATGCCCAAATAGCCTCCTAACGATGAGCTTGAGATCCAACAGTGGCCATCATTGTTTCTCCTTACTTTAATACGATCGTTAGGCTCTAAGTCGTATAAATCTTGAAGTAATGTACGCCCCGACCTTTAGCGTCCCACCACCTTCAATGAAAAATAATATATTATTATATTAAAATTAAAAATGAATCAATAATAAAATTCAACATGCATGTAAAATAAACTTAACATTACTTTGAAATTCTCCGGGCTCGTCATCTATGTCCGTGAGTAGAAGATCCAACAAGCTGTTTGCTTGTTCACTACTATTAGGTTCTTACGGATTTGGAGTTTCATGGACAATATTTAAACCTCGTAATCGTCTTCTAGGCATTTTCTGCGGTACACATGAAAATTATATAACATGACCAACATAAAAATTATATTATTACATATAAATAATAAATCGTTAAATCTTACTACATCATATTTCGTAAATATCTTAGCCCACATCTGACGAACCCATTGAAATTGTTGACTAGTACTAGGGATATTTTCGATTAAGTCTTGTTACGGAAAAGGCAAAGTTTCGATCTTTCGACTATGTCATCTCTACTTCCACCGCCAACGTCGAAGAAGTCTCTAGGGGTGTTTGAAGTACAACGTACCAACCCTTATCGTTGGATCTTCCGAGTAAAAACTTGTTTAACTTGAGAAGAAAACAGATCTGGCTCATCCATCGTTGTTCTCGGTGTGAATTAATCGAGAGAAATTTACCATTGTAAAACCATATTGATCGTTTTTAATTCCGAGCCGTATTCACATCAGCCCAATCACCTCGAAATAGGACAACTTTGCATTTACCGTAATAATCCAACTCAATGATGTCAGTAATAAGTCCGAAATATTCCAAATTCCCTCGACCGGATTCTCGTCCCTAGCACTAGCATAACTTGTAATCGAAGAATTAACAACAATTCCATAATTTTGAGTTCTCCTCAATCTCTCGCGATACCTTGTATGAAATCAGTATCCGTTGATGAGGAAGCCACTATATCTTTTAACTATTCTGTTTGGACCTTGTGAAAGCCATTTAACGTCGTCATTTACTTCATTCCGACTCCAAACCTATTCATTGAAAAGTAAATCGAGTAATTATGAATATTATTAGAAAATATTGTTACTTGTCAATGAAAATTTAAATTGCATACCATTTGGCTTAACCATTCATGGAATGATTCTGCGAACAACTTATTAATTTCTCGTCGATTTAATCTTGAGATCGTGAACGAGCTCTCAATATTTGTTTATATCGACTACGGAAAAAAAGGTTTGACTTTGTTAGAAGACAAACAAATCATAATTGATGAGTATTTATAAAATTGTAGAACATACTTCGAAATTGAGCCATTGAATCGTGATGAAAAGAACGTGTCGATGTGCTTGGACCCACGATCTATCGTCTAATTACGTAATTTCGACTCTGCCGATCGGTTCTCAAAACTTTGAAATAAATAAGTTTCAGCCAAATTATGATCTGTGAGCCCGAGCATTTCTACTTGGTACATTCATTCTCGTTTCAACATCTTCCAAATACCTCGAGCGAAAGTCATACATTCCTCGCCAAGTATCCCTCGGCAATTGATCCTTAGGATAACGCTTATTGCGGCGATATGACTTCAATTTGGAAAGGAACCTAAACACGATATACAACATTATCAAAAGTTGGAAATAAAGGCATTTAGCTGAATGAAGGAATATTTTGCAAATAAAGTAAGACCTTTCAATGGGATACATCCATCGATAGAAAGCAGGTCCACCAAGAATTGCTTCACGCGGAGATGAATTAACAAGTGCACCATGATAGTGAAGAAGGAAGGCGGAATATCTTCTCCAGTTGCATAAAGTTAATGCGGCTCGATCTTGCATCTCTCAAGTTCTTCAACATTCAAAACTTTACCACAAATGACTTTCATTATATTTGATGTTCAATTACGAGAGCCGTCACCTTTTTCGACATACAACACCGCAAAGCAAGCTGGCGATAAGTCTTGCATCAATATGTGATAGTCATGCGATTTTAAGCCATATAATCTTGATCCTTAAGACTCACACATCGCGATATATTTGATGCATACGCATCCGGACCTTTATATCCTTCAACACCGTCATGAATACTTCTTTCTCCGTCTTGACATTGAAAAAATAGCGGTGACAATCGATATTTCATATTCGGAAGTGCTCGGGGATGAAGCTCACGCCAATTCCCATGTGGACTAAATCAAGTCTACTCGAAGATTATCTTCGATTTTCCATCGACATTCAAAATAGTCCCAATGATGTTCTCGCGGACATTTTCTCTATATGCATGACATCAAGGTTATGGCGTAAAGTTGATGCTCCCAATAAGGCAACTCGAAAAAATACTTCTTTTTTCCACAAGTCACCTCATTAGGATCATCCTCTTCATCGATTCATCATCGATTCATCATTAGATCCTCTTTTTCTATGCGGGTTTGCGGTTGATTCATCTTCCCATAAATGAAATTCATATCTTTCAACATTAACAATATTTGGATCCACCGGTCTGCGAAGGAGTGATCTAAACTCTTGATACCATCAAATTGAGCACTCGAAATCTAAATGTATGATTTTCGGTAACCACCGACGATGCCCCATGTAAGAAAACTTCTTCCCATTATATAACCATTGCGAACATGTCTGCGCTGACTAACACGGACAAGCATAACGTCCCTTGGTACTCCAACCGGATAAATTAGCATAAGCGGGAAAGTCGTTAATAGTCCACATTAATGCATACGTAAATTAAAGTTCTCTTTTCTCATTGCATCGAATGTCCGAACACCAACCCATAGTTGTTTTAACTTCGTCAACAAGTGGCTGCAAATAGACGTCAATATCATTCCCGCCCTTTCTCTCCGGTATAATCATAGACAATATAAAAGAAGATTGTTTCATGCAAACCCATGGAGGCAAATTGTAGGAACAAGCACCACGAGCCAAAATCTTGTCGTTGTGCTCATAAGTTTGTAAGGGTTAAATCCATCGGATGCTAGCCCAAGCCTCACACTGCGAGGATCGCTTGCAAAGCTTGGAAATTTAGAGTCAAAACATTTCCAAGCTAAAGAATCTGCAGGATGCCTTAACAACCCATCATCGGTTCGTCCATCACGGTGCCACGTCATTGATTCGGCTGTCTTGGACGACATGAAAAGCATTGAAGCCTCGGTATTAGGGAAAATATCGCAAAATCTTAAGCTGGCGCTTCTTTGTTGTGTACCATGTTCGTCCTCGTTCTTGTCCTCTGTATTCCTATGAATCCAACGGATTGGCGCATACATGACAACCT
The DNA here is from genome assembly GCA_025506655.1 of Gossypium rotundifolium. Lineage (NCBI taxonomy): Eukaryota > Viridiplantae > Streptophyta > Magnoliopsida > Malvales > Malvaceae > Gossypium > Gossypium rotundifolium. The sequence continues at coordinate 4,646,460 of CP106732.1, read as the reverse complement.
TTGTTGGTTTATCTGGTCGCCTAATACAACATGCGATCATTTGGGCAAGCTGTGAATTTTATTGTATCAAAGGCCCAAATCCTTTATCAATTTCTTCATGTCTTTGGAAGATCGAGGATTTTTGCAAGCGGAACATTTCTTGCGATAACTCTAACAACATTGTGAACGAGTTTCGGTCCACCCACCCAAACATTTCAAGTGAAAAAGACGAATCTGAGAATGACGGTTTGGAAAATTTTGATCCTTCATACGTTCTTCATTCATTTCATCAAGTAAGCGTAGAACCTCATGACTTCTTCATTTGGTTTGTTCATCCGTTACACTTCTTTCCCCTTCGGTGAAAGTATTTCCTCCAAAATTGTGATCATCAGTTGCACCCAAGTCGGTGGAAATGACCGAAACCATCATCACGCATATTAAAAGCATCCCAAACATGTTTTGCATGTTATCGTCACTAACATTCGGTTGAAAGCGGTATGAGAATACCCAGATTAAATCGATGAAGATGCTCCCTAGATGTAGACTCGCCATGAAAAAACCATATTTTGTACCCCGGACAAAACCATCAACAACTAAATGTTCAGAGACCACTTCACGATAATGCCGATTAATATTGCAACACTTCTTACGGGCAAAGAATCATATTCTCTTGGCTTGCATTTTGAAATCTGAAATTCGGAAAAGTTTCTACTCCATTTCGATAGCCGTTGCTTACCTTGACAATTTCATCCAACTCCTATCCATTTCGTAGTTGTTGAAGTCTAAAGTTGACAATAAATTATCTGCTAACTTGTTAATTAATAATTTATATAAGTAATTTATGCAATTTGATATTAAAATTAGGTAAGTTAAGTATTCTTTAAGATCCATCGTGCGTGGCATTGTTACACCTAGGGAGGATCCGTTATATCGGCAGTGAGATATAAGGCAACCGTCGAGTTTCGACCTATATACTTTGAATCTTTTCTTAAGTTTTATGTAAGTTATGAAGTTTGATATTAAGGAAATTTATGTAAGTCATTAAATTTAATCGTCAACTTATGTATTTTATTAAATTTATGTAAGTTATTAAATTTATGTAAGTTAAGTATTCTTTAAGATCCATCGTACGTGGCATTGTTACACCTAGGGAGGATCCGTTATATCGACAGATGAGATATAAGGCAACCCGTCGAGTTTCAAACCTATATACTTTGAATCTTTTTCTTAAGTTTTATGTAAGTTATGAAGTTTGATATTAAGGAAATTTATGTAAGTCATTAAATTTAATCGTCAACTTATGTATTTTATTAAATTTATGTAAGTTATTAAATTTATGTAAGTTAAGTATTCTTTAAGATCCATAAATGCGTGGCATTGTTACACCTAGGAGGATCCGTTATATCGACGATGAGATATAAGGCAACCCGTCGAGTTTCCGACCTATATACTTTGAATCTTTTTCTTAAGTTTTATGTAAGTTATGAAGTTTGATATTAAGGAAATTTATGTAAGTCATTAAATTTAATCGTCAACTTATGTATTTTATTAAATTTATGTAAGTTATTAAATTTATGTAAGTTAAGTATTCTTTAAGATCCATAAATGCGTGGCATTGTTACACCTAGGGAGGATCCGTTATATCGGCATGAGATATAAGGCAACCCGTCAGTTTCCACCTATATACTTTGAATCTTTTCTTAAGTTTTATGTAAGTTATGAAGTTTGATATTAAGGAAATTTATGTAAGTCATTAAATTTAATCGTCAACTTATGTATTTTATTAAATTTATGTAAGTTATTAAATTTATGTAAGTTAAGTATTCTTTAAGATCCATAAATGCGTGGCATTGTTACACCTAGGGAGGATCCGTTATATCGACAGTGAGATATAAGGCAACCCGTCGAGTTTCGACCTATATACTTTGAATCTTTTCTTAAGTTTTATGTAAGTTATGAAGTTTGATATTAAGGAAATTTATGTAAGTCATTAAATTTAATCGTCAACTTATGTATTTTATTAAATTTATGTAAGTTATTAAATTTAGGTAAGTTAAGTATTCTTTAAGATCCATCGTGCGTGGCATTGTTACACCTAGGGAGGATCCGTTATATCGGACGATGAGATATAAGGCAACCCGTCGAGTTTCGACCTATATACTTTGAATCTTTTCTTAGGTTTTATGAAGTTTGATATTAACTTAAAATTTTAGTGGTTACGTTATAAGTTAGTGGTTAGGGGTTAGGGGTTTAAGGTTTAAGGGTTAGGGGTTTAAGGTTTAAGGGTTAAGGGTTAAGGGTTTAGGGTTAATCTAATAAACAAATATAAGCGAGTTTAGTTTTATGAGTTCGGATTAATCATAAATCTAGTATATTAATCTTTTGACGATTGGATTGAGTCAAATTTTGCAATTAATCCATTTACTATGAGTAAGCTATGTATTAGTTTTATACTTTAATTTCATCTATTTTTGTTTTATACTTTTTAAATTACTTATTTTCCATCTCTTTACTTTTAAATTTTAAATTTTGTCTCCTAACTCAACTAGTACAACTTAAATCCCTTTGATTAAATTTTGCTATTAGTCTTGTGTTATGCTTAAAATCATAGATTTAGTTTTATCTTTTTAATTTATCTATTCTAACTTTTTAACATTCATTAAATTCATTAACGAGCTCTTTTTTAAATAATATGCATAAATAATAAGTTAAATGACACTACATATGTTTGTAGAATGAAATTTTGGAATTAACTTAATTAATTTAATAGTTATGATTTTATCAAAATTAAAATTTTAAAATTATTATTTTCAATAATGATCTATATTATTATTTTCTTTTAAAAATTATTTTGTCATTTTGTTTGTAGTTGTATGACCCCACCTTTTACCGACTCGATTCTGATTGCTTTAATAGAAATCAACGATGATGAGACAAAGTTTCTCGACAATAAAACAATGGAAGTTAAATTCCGATCGGTCTAGCTCCGGACAGTTAGGAACGACGGCTAAAAGAACAGAAAAAAATCAAAGACTTGGTTTTTTTTCAGCCATTTAGGAAGAAATTAACGAATAACGATTGTGTTAAGTCATGCCCAAAAAAGAAAAGGAAAAGAAGAGTTACATATACAAGATTTATTAAAAAAAAAAGAGGCTAATCTTACCAGCTATTCAAAAACCATTAAATTTGTATATAGAAGCAGATTATGAGTGAATGAAAGAAAGATAAAATACCCACGCCATCAAGGATTAAAAAAAGAAGAAAATGAGAAATTAAAAATAAAAACAATCAAGTTTACATTCTAAATTGAATAGATTGAGGAAGGTCTTTGCTGCGCAGTCTTGAGTCTTGGTCTTCTTCGGTTCACCTACAAGAAATATGACTATAACAATAATAGGTGAAACATGGTTTTAGGAAAACTATAATTCAACTATCTATAAGTGAAAGCATATCATATATAAGTTATATACCAAATGTACCAACCTTTTGCTTACTACTCCAAGATACATTGGTTATCAATACATCTAAGTATATAAGCCATACATATATAATCATTCACTTATTATTAAAGTAGCACAATGATCATCACAAGATAATTAATCTATTAATTAACTTAAGATTCATTTATTTTGATCTAGTTGGATGTAATTTTAATTTAACCAATCAAATATGTCTTTTATCTTAAGATTCAATTCTATTATAATAGATAAGGCAATTATCTCTTTCCTTAATTTGACTCACAAAAACACGTTTTGTAAGAAGAAACATCAATTCCATATAACTCTCCTTCTTAGCAAAGGAAAATAAATACCATAATAAAACCTATGGCAACATCTTTGAAAAACGGAAGAGATTCTTCATTAATTTTCAAAGAGCCCATGCATCACAAATGAAGCTCAATAAAGATGACATCAAATCTACTAAATTCATAGATGTTATCAAAGTATCACAATTGCTATGTTTCTTATTAGGACACAATCCTAATGACGAGACCATAAAACAATGTGAAAAACTTTATCAATGGTAGTACTATAAAATTTAACTTTATCAATGCGAATTCAAATCTAATTCTACTCGATTTGATTATAAAAGTTAATATCTATATTCAAAATGATCTAAACTTAAAATGATCTGAACCCATTTTGATCCAACTCAAAAACACAAATGACATTAATTTGGAATTGCTTAAACCGAAATAATCCAAACACGTAATTGATTCAAAATTAGAAGTAGCCAAAAGCAGTAGTAACAAAAATATGTTTTAAACCCAAACTGACTCGATTTCAATTAATTAAATCTATGACCCGAACCCAAAATAATTTGAATATGGAAAAACTCCAACCTCGAGCGACCAATAGTACACGGGTAAAATAAAACCAACAACAATCTAAAATATATAAAATGGACCCAAACCATAATCATCTGGATTAACCCAATCTTACTTATCTCCATCCAAAACTAATCGACTCACTTGGTGTAAACATTAATGTTTGGTTTTCGACTTAGACATATTTTTTCTGAAGTTTTCCAACATAGGTGGCTGTTGTTGCCATTTTCTTGGCCCCAAACGGCTTTACTTTGAAGAGACTGACAACCAAAATAATTGTTTTTATGCCTCTAAGATCAAGAGGTTGTTGGCATGGAAAAGCACTATTTTTTGTTTTGTCTTGGGGAAGGTCCCAAATGCATGTTAATTTCAACTTCTCTATATACACAAGATTACACAAAGATGAAGCTTAAAGCTGAACTATATATTAGCAGCCACCGTTGATGCTTCTTTTCATAGTCAATATGGAAATTTTGGGTAGGAAAAAGGGAAAAAATTGTCTAAGAAATTCTGCATGGAGAATTTTGTTCAATGAATCATAGTAGTGAGAAAACTAAAAGAAATGAATAAACATGCTGCACAACTAAGAATTTTCCTACCATATTCAACGCAGCAGAGCAGTCGGCTTCATCAGGAAGACACAGAAAGATCTATTCACTAAGTAAAATTACAATGCTAAAGCTACAAAGTTAACACATTACGAAGACACGAAAATACAATATACCTTGACAAGCATTGAATTGATTAATGAGAATACACGAGGTAAGAACAGAAGAGAAACAAAAAACAAAGGGCAAAAAATATCTCTTGACCATTCCAATTTAGTGTATTATAACAGCCAACCTCATGGTTTTAGGAAAACTATAATGCCAGTGGAAAACAAATGGAAAACAAATTCCATACCTCTATTGAGAAATTCCTTGTCGGGTTTCACAAATCCGGCAACTAATCTTGATGGATTAGGGGCGGACGGGTAAAACAGAGCAGTCTTGGCGGTGGGTGTTGGACCGGAGAAGGGAGAAAGGGAGAAAGGGAGAAAAAGCGGCTAATTAAAGAGGAATCGATATCAAAGAGGAAAGAGGAATCGTTTGGGGAATCGATTTGGGGAATCGATTGTTGTTGAAGGGAAAAGAAAAGAAAGCGTTGGCTAATTAAAAGCGATGGCGTTTAGGCTATATAAATTTTGTGGCGTTTATTCAAGCGCCACTAATAAAAATGGCAGCGTTTTACATACTCATGTTATAAAACGGCAGTGTTTTTGTGATATATTTGCGGCGTTTTTAGGCACAAACGCCACTAAAACGATATAACATTATTAGCGGCGTTTTATAAACAAGCGCCACTAAATCTACAAATAAGTAAAAGCAGCGGTGTTTTGTGACATATTTGCGGCGTTTTTATATCCAAACGCCACTAACCACGATATAAAATTATATGCGGCGTTTTAAGAACAAACGCCACTAAAACTACAATAAGTAAAACGACAGTGTTTTGCAACATTTTGCGGCGTTTTATGGAACAAACGCCACTAAAATATACAAAATTATTTGCGGCGTTTTTGACAAAACGCCACTAAAATGGGACAACATAAAAGCAGCGGTGTTTTGTAACCATTTTGCGGCGTTTGTTGGAACAAACGCCACTAAAACTATACAAAATTATTTGCGGCGTTTTGACAAAACGCCACTAAAAGCGGGACAAGATAAAGCAGCGGTGTTTTGTAACATTTTGCGGCGTTTTTGGAACAAACGCCACTAAAACTATACAAAATTATTTGCGGCATTTTGACAAAAGCGCCACTAAAAGCTGCGATATGATATATCGACGGTGTTTTGTAACATGTTTGTGTATATATACACAAATTATACACTATAAACCCTTATTCATACACCTTAAACCCTAAACCGCAACTCATACATATATTGCAAGGTGTAAAAGTAATTAAAAATAATCTTATTGCAAACCTTAAACCCTAAAAGAATTTGATTTTACCTCTTTTATCAAATTCTTGAACACTTAATCTCTAAACACTAACACTCTAACTCATTGTTCGATATGGTTTAAGCACTAAACCTAAACCCAATATATAGATCTAAAACTAAAAATTAAACTATAAACACGGCTTAAACCATAACCTAACCCGTACTTTTAAACCCGTACTTTTAAACTGAAACCATCAACAACAAAGATTATAATACACTAATTTAATCTAAACTCATAACCCCTATCCTCTATTAAATATAAACCCTAAACCTTGAACCATAAAGCCCAAACCATAAACCATAAATCTTTAACCCTAAACCCTAAACCCTAAACCCTAAACCCTAAACCCTAAACCCTAAACCCTAAACCCTAAACCATGAACCTTTAACCTTAAACCCTAATACCTAAACCATAATCCCTAAACATTAAAATAGTAACTCGTAAACCTTACAACTTAAATTATATATGCTAAACCATAAACCCTAAACAATCATGAGAATTAATTCAACATTTTAAAATTAATATAAGAAATTATTTAATATTTTTTCTTAAACTAGAATCAAAATTATATAAGAAATTATTTAATATATAAATTTAAAACAATCAGTCAAATGTATCCAAAAAACTTTAGACTTTTAGCGGCGTTTTATAAAAGCGCTAAAGACTCATACTTTTAGGCGTTTTGTAAAAGCCGCTAAAACTCAATTTTAGCGGCGTTTTGTAAAAGCGCTAAAGATCAGATTTTAGCGGCGTTTTTGTAAAAGCGCCGCTAAAGACTCAATTTTAGCGGCGTTTTGTAAAAGCGCCGCTAAAATCGAACTTTTAGCGGCGTTTTACAAAACGCCGCTAAAATCGATTTCGCGGCGTTTTACAAGTAAACGCGCTATATATCATTATTAGCGGCGCTTTGTAGATAAACGCTATTTCTCTTTTTTGGCGTTTTTCCAAACGCGCTAATGTATAATATTTGTGGCGTTTTTGTTTAAAACGCATACGAAACTTTGCGCTAAAAATCATTTCTTTGTAGTGAAAGACCTTTTAAAATCCTAGCCCAAAAGCATCGGGATCTGGACTAACTGTCAAGATTGTTTTAAAGTAGAGCAAGTCCTCCAAGCTTTTCAATGAATCGTCTCTCATTTTCCTTCGCTGAATTCATTTCCACGAATAATTTTTAGGAAATTGAAAAGATATCGTATACATTGAAGCGCATACTACTGCTTTAATAAGAACCTCCTTCCCTTCAAGATAACGTTTGCTGCTTCCAGCCCTTAAGTTTAGTAAGGACCTTTTTTTTTTTTGGTGAAAGTAAGGACCTTATCTTTGATGTGCCTCAAAGTTAATGTTTTCGAAAGCCCCAAGGGACACCCAAGTAGACGCCCGAATTATTTGCCACCTCTATATTAGTCTCTTCCTGAATCAACCTTTCGTTGACCCTTCTAAAAACGTTGCTTGATTTATCGTACTTGACCCTTCGTCCGGACGCTGCACAATATTCTTGAAAGTTAATCATTCTCCTACAGTTTAACGAATTAGCTTCCAAAAAGAATAGAGATCGTTCGCGAATAACAAATGTACACTATTGGATAATGACTACCTTAACTTAGACCTCTTGATGGATAGATTTTTCTACTAGATTTACCATTAATAAGCAAAGTGTAAGAAACAGTACTCCTCACACACTCGATTATCCAATCAATCCATGTTAAAGCAAATCTCATTTTTCTTAAAATAGTTTCCAGAAATCTCCACCCTACTCTGTCATATACTTTATTCATGTCGACCTTCCAAGGAACCTCATATTTCTTACCCCTCTTCTTCAATTTCAAATGATGAAAACCTCTTAAGCAATTAAGATGTTATCATGTATTTCTCTACTTACCACAAAAGCACTTTGATTATTCATAATCACTACCCCTATAACTCCTTTCAATATATTCACCATGATCTTCGATATGATTTAATACTTAAAATTACAAAGACTAATTGACCTAAATTATGTAATTCATTCAAAACATGTCGTCTTCAGAATTAAAATTATCTCAATCTCATTTAAACTCATCTGAAATTTCCTCCCATAAAAAAAAAAAAAACTCTTAATAGCTTCCAAAACATCCTTTTTAATAATTTCCCAATAATTATGATAGAAAATCCGGTTAAAATCATCCACGAGATCGAAAAGAGATTAATTTAATTGTTTTGTATGCTTAACTTGTACAATATAAGTAAAATCTTATAATTTTATCTCCAAATTCTCTCAACACAATTTTCTGACCCTTATTTATAATCTCATTTGTATCTAACAGGATATCCAATTTAAAATTAAATAATCTTTTTATATAATTCTTTTAAACAGTAAAAGTATTTTCATCTATTATTATTATTTTTTGTTGGAGTATTATTTTTTGTTGGAGTATTAAATACTAGTCTTAAAACCATAAGGCATGAACTATTCCAAACAACGTCCCTTAAAAGATAAGTAAATTTTGTTTTGTATCATTTTAACTTTTTAGATTTAGTGAATTATATATTTATTTATTTGAAACTCCTCTTAAATTAATTAGAGTGAAGTTTCATTTTCAGTATTGACTGTTCCATAAAGTATTCAAAGTTTTCAAATAGATTTAGTTTTTAAGTGTAGTTAATAACCGCAATAAAAACTAAACTTTATAACTGATGAGTTTATATTAAAATTATTTGATAAATTAATAAAATATAAGTTTGAGTTCATCTACTTTTACATTTCTTTTACGTATTTAAATTATTTCTTAATTTTCCTTATTTTAAAAAAATATTCTTAATTTTTTATACAGGAAATATAATCGATGTGGAAATGAAAGAGTTAGGAGAGAACATGGTTAAACATTGTGCAGGGCTTCCATTAGCCATTGTTGTATTGGGAGGAATTTTAGCTACAAAGAATAATTCATTAGACGAATGGCGAAAGATATCTGACAATGTGAAATCATACTTGATGAGAGGCAAAAATCAAGGACCAGAGGATGTGTTAGCATTAAGTTATGATGATTTACCTCCCTATCTAAGACCATGTTTCCTCTATCTAAGCCATTTTCCGGAGGATTATACGATAGATGTGGATAGATTGATTCAATTATGGGTTGCTGAAGGTATTGTGTCATCAAAGCAAGAAGAAAGAGAAGGTGGGGAAATTGCGGAAGATGTGGCGGAATCTTATTTAATGGAGCTTGTGGAAAGGTGCATGATTCAAGTACGAGAAAGAGATGTGACAATCTTGAAGGTCCAAACGATTCAGATGCATGATCTGATGAGAGATCTTTGCTTATCAAAGGCAAAACAAGAAAATTTTGTCTTCATTGTTGATCGATCGAATGCATCTTCATTATCTATAATTCGGAAGGTTCGTAGGGTTTCTGTGCATGAGTTTTTTTTCATACAATGCATTAAAAGTCCAAATATTCGGTCACTTTTATTCTTCAATGACTTCTTTCCGTGGGAGGCATTAAAAAATTCTTTGCCCTTGGAAGTGTTGAATTACCTTGAAGAACATAAAGAGGAAGTTTGTAATCCACTTGTTTGGATTCTTGAGATTTCACAATGTGGTACGAGACTTCTTAAAGCTCGGGGAATTTGGAGATACATGTTCAACAACTTCAAATTGCTAAGAGTCCTAAACTGTGAGATAAGAAGAGGTGATAGGTTTGCAGGGTTTAAGTTACCCAGTGATATAGGTAACCTCATCCATTTAAGATTCTTGAGTCTAAGGAATCTTGACTTCCCATGGTCAAAGTTGCCATCATCTCTAGGCAACTTAAGGTGCTTGCAAACCTTGGATTTAAGAGTTGATAATTATAAAATTCATGTACCTAATGTGATATGGAGGATGGAGCAACTAAGACATTTATATCTCCCAGAGAAATGTAAAAAGAAAACAAAGTTGAAGTTGGGTACTTTGAAAAAACTCCTAACACTAGTGAACTTCAACGCCAAGACTTGTTATCTGAAGGATCTTATCAACATGAAAAATCTTAGAGAGTTGGTGATAAATTGGCCCTTCATTATTGAAAATTTCAATGAGAAGGAGTTGGGCGAGAATCCACCCATAATCGGAAGTAAACATCTTCATTCCTTGTCTATTGTTGAAAATTGGAATTGGAGATGCAGCCCAATAATAGATCCAAGACATTTGGCCCACCTCCTTTCAAGTTGTACAAGTATTTGCAAGTTGAGTATAGAGGCAGATATAAGTAAGTTACCAGAGTATCACTACTTCTCATCACATCTCGCTTACATACGGTTGTCAGCTACCCGCTTGAGGAAGATCCAATGCCAACACTAGAGAAGCTGCCTAACTTAAGGATTCTTGTATTGGTAAGGTCTTTCCAAGGAAAGGAAATGTTTTGCTCTGCACAAGGTTTCCCTCGACTTGAGTCTCTAAGCCTTTGTAGTCTCCGCAAATTGGAGGAGTGGAAGGTGGATGAAGGAGCCATGCCTTCTCTTCAGCGATTGGAGATTCGCTTCTGCCTCAACTTGAAGATGCTTCCAGAGGGATTGAGGTTCATTACAACCCTCAAGGAACTGAAGATTGAAGAAATGCCAAAGGCATTCAAAGATAAATTGGAGGAAGGAGGAGAAGATTTCTACAAAGTCAAACATGTTCCATCTATCATATTCCGAGACTGTTTCTAAATGATAATTGAGAGGTAATTTCATAACCTCTAGTTTAGGAAATGATTCCTACTTTGTTTGCTTCTTATATATCTTTGGTTTTTGACAATGTCTCACATTCTCACTCAATTTGTTAACACACCAATGAATAATTACATTTATTAAAAGTCAAAGGAAGTCAGACATTGATATCTGTAGTTTAATTGCTTTTCAGGTAAAGACGCCATTTTTTCTCTTGCTACGTACAGCTATTCAAGGAATGAAATGAATATCTAAAACTCCTATTATGAGTAGCGTGTGAAAGTGTGTTTAATGGTGAGGGATTTGGAATAATCTTCTCTCTTGTAGATATCTATGGTTGTTGAAATCAGAGTGGTTGACTGTTTGTTGTTTTCTTCAAATTACAATAAAACCGATGATATGGAAATGGAAGAAAGGGAGGTGTCTGGATTAGCAAGGTACCAAACCCCTCCTCTATTTCAATTTCCTTCTATCTAATTTAATTACGCATTCATTTTTGTCTTTTAAAACATAAAATTGCAGATAAGGAGACGTCACTGACCTTTGTTCCGACATACCTTTGGTTTGCGCTCACCATTCCTATATTTATTTGTTAGCTTTGCTTTCTCTTTCCTTTTTTTTTCCCTACTTAAGTCTGCTTGAGTCTTTCTCTTATTCTCTTTTTTCTTTTTTATATGTACTTAATGTAATATTAGAAGCCAAGGCAAGACCTTACTTTTCTAATTCATGACTTCGTTGTCTATGTTCATTTCTACTCTTCACTTTACTTAAATATAATTGTTTAATATATATTTGAATATGGATACACTATAAGAGAATATAATCTTTTAATATATACATATTTTAGAAAAATTAAATATATGCATGCTGGACACATTTTCGTTTCAACATATTTTCTTATTTTATGCAAGTCGATTGGTATTTAACATAATTTTTCCGTCATTCTTAACTCAATAATCTTTATTACGATATCATATCAGGTTTAACGGTTGCACTTTATCCCCACACTTCCAAAGCAAAAAATAGGAAAAATTAAATCTTACCAATTAACTAATAACACTTCCAAATTACATTGTGTTAAAAAAAAAAAGAAAGAAGATACAATTTGAATTTTTTTATCAACATTTGATGGTTTAGCAAGCTATGCTTTATAAAAGGAAAAGGAATCTAAGGAATCAAATATGCCAAAATCGATATTTAGATTCAAGATTTTGTATCCCCATGCTTTGCTTCTTATATCTACCAACAATATCTTGATGATAATAAACTCAAATATATATATATATATATATATATTCAAGGAAATCGAAGATTCCAAATCCAACTTAATCGATTGAAAATTTCTCATCCACTTAATTAATTCAAATGATATTTATTCAATAAGTTTAAATTAAAAGCGCAAGAATCTTCATTTGTCTTTTATTGAAATGTAATTGGATTCAATGAAAATATTGAACATATAATGTGTGCACGAAATGTCTAAATCTTTAAATATAGAATCGACATGGGAGAAATCTCCTAATACCCAACGTTAAAGATTTATAAAATTCAATATGAAACCTGTCGTAACCATTTTTTGGAAGACGACAAAAGGGGTTCGACTTAGGGTTTTAAAAATGAAAAAAAACGGGAGTCGCCACCGACCTTTATTTGGTGTGATCGGATCACCTTTATTTTAATAAAACATTTTGTTTTACTAAAACCGTGTTTTTAGTCTGCGAAATTCGAAAATCGGGTTCGGGAGTCGATTACATACGAGGAAGGTTAGCACCCTCGTCGCCCAAAATTGGTACCAAAATGATTACTTAATGTCTTAATGTCGGAAGTTTGAAAATGTTTAAAATACGGGTCCTTTAAAAGGTATTAGAATTTTTGAGATATCTTTGTTTTGAGAGGGTACGAATATCACATCCAGTACGTTAGGACATGATATTCTAAACCTTCGTAATCAAAGCAACCTCATGATTTTACGAAGTTTACCAAAAGGATATTTAGTTATTTAGTCAAACGAAAAATCGTAACCCAGCACGTTAGGGCACTATTCCCCGAGTTCCTAAATACAAAACATTGCCTTTATTTCAAAACCCTTAAATGGAGTATAGCAATTTTACAAAATACATCGTATCGTATTAATTTAAAGAAAAAGCTTGAGTCAAAACTTGAGATTTTTTGTCCCGAAAAGATATAAACATCACATCCAGCTCGTTAGGACACGATGTTTTAATCTCTCGTAATCAAAGTCGTCTTGTGATTTGTACAACTTGGTAGAAGGGATGTTAAGTAGTTTAGTTAAACGGAAAATCGCAACCCAGCACGTTAGGGCACTATTTTCCGAATTTCTAAATACGAAACATTGCTTTGCTTTAAGAGTCTTTGGGTAGAATAGGACGATTTCACAAAATGTATTTTTATTTAGCGAGATTATTGAAAAATTGCAATAGCAATAATAATACAAATAAAAGACGATTGATAACAATAATGATGACGGTGACGATGGATAACAACACTAAACAAATGATAATAAAGATGTTTTATAATGGTAATAATAAAGAATAAAAATGAACACGATAACAAATAAAATATGTCTATGGATTTGACATGTGAAACCATGACTAACAATAGAAATAACAAATAATAGTAATAATAATAATAATAATAATAATAATAATAATAATAATGATAATAATAAAATAGTGAGATACATAAAAACAAATAATGATAATAATAGTATATATATAATAATAATAGTAATAATAATACGTAGTGATAATAATAGTATAATATACAATATGTTAATAATATAAACACAAAGATAGTGATGATAATAAAATGACGATAATAATAAAAGGTAGTAAAAATAATAAGAAAATAATAAAATGATAATAAGGATAATTATAGTAAAATAATAATAATAATAATGAAATAATGAAATTAACAATAAAAATGATGATAAAAATAATAATAAGACGACACTAATAAAGAATAATAGCATATAAAATAATAAGGAAAATTAAGTAATGAATGATAAAAATAAATAATGATAATAACGAAAATGAATAGTAATAGTAATATAAATAAGATAATAGTAATGATAATAATTAAATAAAAATGGCAATAGTAATAAAATAAGAGCGGTAATACTAATAATAATAGTATGGTATTAATAATAATAATAAGAATAACATGATTTTTTTAATAAAACAAATAAGTAAACAAACTCGTTTAACAAATTAAGGATTGTATTGAAAGCGACATAAAATCAAGGTTAAAATGCAACAAATCAAGAAAGGTATTTGGGGACCATAGTGTCATGCGCTTATAGGGACCAAATGGGTGAATAACCCGCCCACGATCATAGCGTTTCAATCGGCCAAGGCGCGATCAAATCGAAAGCGAAATAAAATAACAGGCCAATTTAAAAAAGGAAAAATGCTAGATGGGGTGATTGAGTGGTATGCAAAGAGAGGACCCATAGCGCAAATATCCCTTTTGAAGGAATATCATGCATACCCTTAAAGCAAAACGACGCCGTTTTAATCAAGGGCATTTAAGCCCCCTCCCCAAGCAGTTTGCAGAAACATGATTTTAACCCTAAAATCAAAACAAATCAGCAGCCAAAGAAAAAAATCTCTCCTCCCTCATCTCTTCTTTCTGACCCGACGATAGGCCTTCCTTCATCACCGTCGCACCACCGCGCCACCACCGTATCGGTGGCCGGTGATGCCCAAAACAAGGCCCTTTGGCCTTTCGTTGGAACCCCTCTTGAAGCCTCAAAAAACCCGAGGAGGAACCCCCTTTTTCTTACCTCCGATCTGGCTTCAACGGTGGAGACGAGGCTCCGACTACGCGCCCCGACGACTCAGGTATGGTTTCGTTCTTCTTTTCCTTAGATTTTCCGTTTTTTATTTTTTATCTTTCCTTTTTTAAAAATATATATATGAAAAAAAAATAAAAATAAACGATGAATCAATATATAGAAAAAAAACTAAATCGACCTTTTTATTGATTCTTGATAGTCCTTGCTTTTTAGCCGAATCTCTTTTTCTTCAAACAAAAATTTTTTTTTTTATTACAATGGTTTTTGTGTGGCTTTATAGCCAAGATTTAAAAAAAGAATTGCTTGCTGCTTCTTTGCTGAGTTCGGTCCTGTTTGCAGGTCATGGTGGTCGATGTGGTGGAAGCAGTTGAAGGTAGGTGGCCGACCTGTCGATGGCAAGTGGCTAGTCGAAAAGTCGATTCGGTCTTGGAGGAAAGGGGCTAGGTTTTTTGTTTTTTTTTTTTCTTTTTTGGTTTGTTTAGTGGGCTAGGGTTGGTGTTGATTGGGCTTCGGGTTTGGGCTTAAATTGGGCTTGTAAGCCCGGGTAAAATTGGGCTTGTACAAAACCTATTATTTTCGTTATAAAACTCAACATCTTATTCGGATTAGAATACGAGCGGATAACAGCTAACTATGTGTAGTTCAAGGTGTGATAAAATCTCAGTAGCTAAGATATCAATGTTGCAAAATACAATACAAAATCACAGCCACATTTTGTTAGTATGACTATTTTGGGTAATCAAAGGAAAAAAAATGTTAGCTGTTGAGCAAACAAGGTGAACAAATTAGATATTCCAATTACGTTCAAGCACTTGACAAATCCTTTCTGCACTGGCTTCAGCACGCATCCGAGGACCTTCATCATCTGCAAAAACCGACTATTTCTAACAACTAAGCTAACATCACACATGATAATATATGTATATAACATAAATAGAAGATGATTATGTGGATTAAAAGCTATGTTA
Organism: Gossypium rotundifolium; assembly: GCA_025506655.1. Taxonomy (NCBI): domain Eukaryota; kingdom Viridiplantae; phylum Streptophyta; class Magnoliopsida; order Malvales; family Malvaceae; genus Gossypium; species Gossypium rotundifolium. The sequence goes on along the minus strand of CP106732.1, from coordinate 4,630,721 downwards.
GTTTGACTCAATAGATGACCATGGGACATGCACGATTCTTCAATAACGATATGAAAATACTTGGAATAAAAATTAAATACATCAATATCTAACATTTACATCTGAGTCCAAGTAAAGTAAAACATGTCATTCTATCTAAACATGCAAAATATCCAAAACTCTTGATGAATGTTAGATACAGACATGTAGAATGTACCCAAAATACCCATCTCGAACTCAGTAGAGAAATATCTAGCATTCAAAAGGCACTAGCTTCAACCAAGAACAAGGAAGTTTCTTCAAAGGCTTGATATACTTTCTTCACAACCATATATATGTGTGCATATACCATATTAAGGATGATTGTTTTGGCAAAGAGGATGAGAAGATAGAAAGAAAACCTTTAATCCAATGACAATATTTGATTATAACAACATGACACTTATAATTGTGATTAAAATTGCAGTCACAAATATGTTTGCAATCACATCATGTTAACGAATACTATCGCAATCAATTGCAATAAATATCCACAACAACAAGACCCAGAATCCTAAAACAACAAATTAAGGAATTTTCAATAACGTATATACCTGCAAGATTTTCAGTGATGACACAACAAAGTTCACCACCGGACAACTTCCTATCTAATGAAATTTTCAAACATATCATGTCATAAGTTTCAAGATCAACTGAAAAATGCGGATACCAAGTATGATAAGAAATTAAATTAAGGATTTTATACTGCAAACCTACCACGAAAACATAATTTTTATTAGGATCAAAGGCATAGCCCATCATGGCAGCATTATTGAGTCCATTTTCAGAGAAAATCCTGAAACATGTTACGGGCAAATATTAAGAAAAACAATGCACAAGCATAAGTACAAAAACAACGCATGCAAGAAATCAATACTTGAAAGGATTAAAATCACTGTTAACCTAAGACATTGAATCTAGCACCACCAGGAAACATCCAAAATGATCCTTGTCTTTCAATGTTGAGATACATAGGTCCAAGTATGCCATGTTGCTCCAAACGGGAATTCATCAACCTCTTGAGAACCGAAAGGATGAAAAGTTCCAGTCCAAGTTATATATATAAGACACACACACAGACAGGCATGAAGAAAGTGGGTTAATGGTGTATTATGTAAGTAAAGAAAAAGTTGAAATCTTGAACCTCTAAATATTGGGTAACAGCTAGTGTTAAAAGTGCATAAAGTTCTGCTGTTATCTACAAGAAACAATGGAGGAATCACATACATTGTTTATATTCACTTTTCTTGCTACACAAGCAAGCTGACTCCATAAACAAAGGCATACCTTTTTCTCCGTTTTTAAATGGTTTTCTTGTTTTTTGCCTGCTTTTTATATTAAGACACAGAGATTGTGAGTCCTCGTCATCCTCAAGGAGTAAGTGGTCAAGCATGAAGATGATGAGAAGACCACGAGTCAATGGTGGTCGATCCATGAGTTGATTATGAGTAGTTTCATCTTATGAAATAAAAATGTTAACTAAAGTTAGTTGAGCGCTGTGTTTTAGGGCTGAGGGTTTAATGAAACTATAAGTTTTGATGTTGAATGAAAACGGTGCGTATTGACGGTTTGTTACAACTGCTCGAGGAACAGCCCTATAACAGACTTTGTAACTGCCAATTCTCAGCCATAATAGAAACTGGCATGGGAAATGAGAAGATATGCCATTTTGTGAAGGAAATCAATTCTTATTCTCTTTCTCTTCTCTCTTTTTCTTTCTTCCTCTATTCTGTTGAAATTATGCATCACTTCACCAGCATTCATTATTGTGGACGTATCTGATCTTCAGTCTCTGGTTTACTGCCCATGTAAAATTATGGAAAGAAATGCAATTTAAAAGATTTTCTTGCTATAGTCTATGCAATTTCATGTGTGCGTGAAAGCAGATGAAGATTAATAGAGTAATACTGATATACCAACAATTCATTAACTGAAGTACTATCAATATTATCAACAAGTAACAGAATTAACTGAGTATACTAATATAGTCTAGAAAAACAATTTAATTAATAATACCATAGGGATGGCAACAGGGTGAAGTTGCAATTGCTATTTATATCTCTGCTGCTAGCTTTTGACGACTTCACCAAGTAAACTGCAAAAACACAGCCAACAATCTGAATCCATATCCTCATTTTAGGAACAAATGCATGGTGTACCATTTGTTTTGAAGCCAAATCAATTTTCTTAATTTTTCTTGAAGTAAAACCGTATCTGACACTTATATTCAACATATACTCATGCATTGGCATGAAAATATGACATTCTTATCCTATACTCATATCCGTGCTCAAGTAACATAAGCTGAACCCGTTAGATAACTGATTTAACATCGCATTGCTACTAGCTATTGATGATTTCACCAAGTAAACTGTAATCATAAGTGTTGTTCTTATCCCTTGCAAAAACACAGTCAACAATATGAATCCACATTCCCATTTTCGGAACAAAACCATGGCGTACCATTTGTTTCAAAGCCCAATCAACTTCCTTTGCCATCTTCCCCTTACAAAAACCATGAATCAACTTCTTGTATGAATCAAAACTAGGATTAACCCTCTCGAAAACCATTCTCCCCATGATCTCCTTTGCTTCCATAAACCTCGCAGCATCAAGCAAACCATACAACACCTCTTGATAAGACCCTGCATTGGGATAACACCCCTTCTTTTTCATAATTTCCAACAGCTTCACACCTTCATCAATCCTACCTTGTTTCCTAAGACCTGAAATCAAGATATTAAAGCTAACAGCATCAGCATCGATTCCTTCCGTTTCCATCCTCCCCATCAACTCAAAAGCTTCATCAACCTTCCCCTTATCGCACAACCCGTGCATTAAAGTAGAATAAGTTCTAACATTAGGCTTACACCTTTGTTTAGGAAATTCATCGAGCAGTTGGAATGCAAACTCTAATTTCCCATTTTCACACAACCCTTTAATGAGAATATTCAGAGTACAAGCTTCGATTTCAACACCCAAATTGGGAGCTTTCCCATAAACCTCGTGAACAACATCAAATAGTTTGTTGGATACGAGTAAGCTCAATACGATATTGAAGGTTTTAACACTAGGCCAAGTCCCATATTCTGGCATGCTAAAAAGGATCTCGATTGCCCTTTTGATTCGACCTCCGACATGCCCATACTTTTTAATCACATTCTGGAAGAATTCATCGGATAAACGACAGGCTTTTTCACGTTTGAGCTTTTCCATTATATTTTCAATGGAATCAAAATCCTGGGCATATGCGAGCTTGTTGATGAGCAAAGTGAAGAGAGGTTCAGTTGGTTTGTAATCCTTGCGAGCTGAGTATTGGGCTAGGACTGAAACGAGAGAGTTTGGATCTTTAAGATTGTCAAAGATTTTGAGGATTTCGGTCGGGGAGAGCCAGTCTTTGTGGGTTAGTTTGAAAAGGGGAGAGGAAGTGGTGTGGGTTGGTTGATGGTAGCTGGAAAATGAGGATAAAAATGAAAGGGGTTTAAGAGATGAGATTTTAGTGGTGATTGGATGGTGAAAAAGTGAGGGAAACTTTTGGGGGTAATAGCTTTTGACAGAAGAAAGAAGGGAACGTGAAATCATGCGTTTGGCCATTGGAGAATGTAGAAACTGGAGAGCTAAAAGCTTTCTGCTATTCGCACTATAAACGTATATAGGGTAAGGGAAAGGCTTGATACTTGTTTTGTCCCCTGTAATATAGTAAAAATCTCATTTTGACCCTTTTCCTTCACTTTGTCTGTTTACTTTCATTTCGTCCATCATGTTAGTCTATTGATCATTTCCGTAAATCCCATGCGTTAGGGTTCCTATATTATAGTATTCATCCATATACTTTAACCCTCCACGTAGCCGCAATCAATTGGCTTAAATGATCACACACGAGGATCACTGTAGTATAAGGACCAAAGAGAGAATTTTATTGTTAATTAAGGGACGAACACACGTAAACATGCACTAATTTTTTTTATATAGAAACGGTCAATGGATTAAAGGGATAGATGAAATGAAAGGAAAGGGCGCAAAGTGATTGGAAAAGTAGTAAAAGGTTGGAAAATATTAGGAGATTGTATGATGCAAAACTTAAATAATTAATCTACTGAAATTTTGAGGTGTATTATTTTAAAGTAATGAATCATTGTTATTTACAACTATATATTATATCTCTTTGAAATGTACAAATAAATTAATGAGCAGAATGTTTATGAATGTCAAAACTTTATTTTTGCTTCTTCTTCCCTTCAAGAATTGGTTGGATTTGGAGATGCCTATTGAAAGCCTGGTTGAAAAGGAATCGAGTTTGGAATGCCGAAATGATCGGAAGCCATGCCAATATAGCAATAGGAGAGAAAAGGATCGTTCCCATTCCGTAATCATATGCCTTAGCTAGTACCTCAGTGAACTGCCAGAGTCCGGTGTTCTCAATAATCGGCCTCACAGCTTGAGCAACCTGAAGGGAACTAAAATGTCAGAGGGAATAAGGCAAAAGATGCAAACTCTAGACAAAAACTATATGCCGATCCTCTAAATATATGAACAAATTTAGAAAAAAAAACTTGGGCATGCCCGTATTTGATACTTATTCTTGAATTCGAGTAACATAGTCAACTAGACATACCAAAATCAGACCCCATCCAGTCGGCAGAAATGCAAGACAGCAGACAAGTAAATCCTTGGACGACAGTTCACAGATGACTGAGAGAGTGATAACAATGGTGAAAACACTTAGGAAGAGGAATACTTTAAAGAACCTAAACATCAGATGATAACGAGCACTGAAGAGTTGCCTTCCAATGTTCACTGCCTGTATATCATGTAGAGATCAAGTTATCCATGCAGAAAATTCAAGGCTAATTCGGAATTTTCAAAATAAAACTCAATAGCATTATGATACTTGAATGAATTTTACCTTGACCGTCAGGAAAACTGCAAGAATCACAACCCAGGAAAGCACATAAACCAGGAAATTTTTGCTCTGTTGGGAGATGTCAAGATGATACACCAAGCCATACTGATACAAGAAGAACCGAATTGAAAGAAGAATTTCGAACAATCTAGCACCATATCCTGAACGACGAAGGTGAGCTTGTTCATCATTCCACCAAGATTGCCAACTCTTGTTTTGCTGAATCCCAATACCACCTTTCTCCTTGATCCACTTATTCCAGCCTTTCCAATCATCTACAATCTTGTCCCAATCGAATCCGGAAGGATTAAAGAAAAATGGTGCAAACAACCAAGTCATGGTCATGAACCAAACAGAGTACGTGATTAATACATATGCCATGCTACTCTGGTAGGACCTCCGGAACAAATCGTAAACCACTAACAGGAGCAACAGTTCAAATCCTTTAACAAAGTGGCTTCGCGAATACAATCTGTAGTTCTCAGTAAAGCTGGCATGAAACACCACAACCTTACGTCCGGTAGGTATATACTTAGCTCCGCCATACATAATTGTCCGACCAAAATGATGGGTTTTTGTCCCAAGGGAAAAAGTGAAGAAAACAGCAGCCAACTGCAGTTGCATAAGAACAAAATCTTTAAGGGCCGTAAGAAATCCCTTCTCAAGTCCGATCTCCATTACCATCGGTAAGCCAGTTAAAAGACCAAGCTGAATAAACGATTGAGAAGCAAGAGCAGTTTCCAATGATTCAATATTTTTCATTCTAGCCTCAATAAGAAGTGCCTTTTCTAGTCCACTAAGAACAAGGTATAGTTGTCCGTAGAGGAACACATAAATTCCGAGTACAGAAATCTGGTTTTTTACAGATCATAAGACGGGAAACGGCAAAAATCAGAAAAGCATCATACAGAGATAAATAGGAATCAGACCAGGTAACCTTGTTTAGTGTGAGAGAATTACCAGGCTGCTGAAATAAAATCCAATGGTTGTGAAGTAGCAAGATAGCATCCTAAAAAAATCAAATCGACGACCAAGACGGTGTATGTCACGGCTTAAAGTTTGTTCACTATTCCCATTAGCAACTTTGGCCTCAAACTTTGAGATTTGATTAAGGCCTACATCACGACCTTTGCCAACTTGCAGGTACTCGTGATATGTAATACATCCCCGTCGCAGGGTCGAGTTGAATCCTACACAAGGTATCAAATACATTTCACTGCAAGGAAACCACAAGTCTAGGACTAAATGGTTGGTATACAATAAAGAAATTCACAAAACCTACCAGCAAAAACATCCTCACTCAAGTTTATTGTTTTTGATGCTTTGCTTATTCCACCTCTTGTGATGTGAAACAGCCTATCAAATACATCTGGATGCCCATAGTGGAAGCGAACCCTGTATATTAATCGAAAGTGAAGAATAAAGCAATAAACACATTGGTTGATATCAAGTAATTATAGAATAGAACAATCTAGGCCTTAGGCTAACAAGAAGTAGTGAAGAAACACTGACAAAATGGCATCACAAAGACACCCAATTCGGTAACTTTACCAAGAACATGAAACTAACTCCTACTTCCACCAGGGGTGGCTAGGTGTTAAGGGTAGATAAGGGTCAACTCCTGTTTGTATATTTGATAAAAAAAAATATTGTAGATATTGCAAAACCAAGATAAGATTGCTCGAAATAACAATTCTGTCGATGTTAATTTGTCGAGTACCGGAATGTAGATGATAGCAGATACAAGAAAGACACATGCAGTTGATTATAAGTAGCATGAAATACAGCATCAACTACCTGAGAGGATTGGCAAGAAGCCTTTGACCAATGGTGACAAAGCTGGTTTCCTGATACGACATAAACCATGCTAAAGAAGAAACACTGCAGTTTGAAAGAATGTAATTCAGTCATTAAGGAAACAAAAAACTTCCGGTTTCACATAAATGAATGATGGATTCCTCCACAAAAAATGAAACATGCCGATATAAAAACTAAAGCCACTTTTGCTTGAAATAATATCTTATATCTATAGTCTAATTCCACTGTGATTCCTTATGTTTGTGTCGAAGCATCTGCCCTAAAACTAAGGGATCTAACTTTAATATAAGACCACTGAAAACCAAATACTTAACAGCTCTCGGATAATACCACTTTAACAGTTTGTGAAGTTGGTTTAATAGAGATTATATTTGCCCTGTGTTAGAGTTCTCAGATATTGCTAGGTTGTTTCTCATTCTTGCTCGGTCCTTACTAAATATTCATGCATTAGCTAATACATGAAAACATGTCCACTGACAGATTCTTATTATCATTTTTATGAGTTCAAAGGATTAAACCTTCCAGTAAATATGTGTTCCCTCAGACCAAGTATTGTAGGAGGGCGCCGCCCACGGTTATGATGAAACTCTTGCAGAAGATTTCTCACTTTAAGAGCTTCTTCCAAATAATTGTCCTGAAAATTTGGACCAGCATGAGACTAGAAATGCATGCAAAGCAACAAATTTTCAGTTTTTGGAGCCAAGAACCTACTTGGTTCATGTCAATCGTTTGGAGAGCTTCTCCACGTGTGAAGATTATGGCATGGTTTTGATTTTCTGGCTTCCCTTCACCAATGATTGGTGGACCAGGAAGCTTTATGCGATAGATTACCTGTAGAAGGATACTAATGAGATATGCTTTAAGACTGCATTTTAGTATAGAATCACAAACAGGGCATGTTAACAGGAATTATGACATTACTAATATCCATATGATCACTTAAGAATAGATATAAATAAGCTACTCGGACTTAGAGGTGAGATTCAGATACAGGCATGTGTTTGACACAGGTATGCTCATTTTTTTTCTAAGTTCTTCCATGTATTTGGAGGATTCAACCCACATACGCATGTTCAAATATTTGTTAAAAGATGGCACCTCAAGAAAAATAAAGAGTCAGAGGAACATGGCATACTCCATGTGGACAAGTATGCTTTTTGACGTTCTACTGTGAATGTTATTGAACCGAATCTTGCTAGACAATAAACTGACACGGCATTTATATTTCTACTTCTTTAGCAACTTTATTTTTAATTCCTTAATCTCAAAAGGAGGAATTGTGTACTAATCCTATGTTGGCATCCATTTTAGGCATTGGTACACAATTCCTCTAACTGTGACATCTTACTTGGAGAAAGACCAAACATATCTTTCCATAGTAATCCCTGAACTTTTTCACTTTTCTTAAGTAATCCCCTGTATTTTTATGATAACTAAACAAATTCATATCCTTTTGACTTATAACAAAATAATCCTTTATTTCAAATGAAAGATTAATTTATGTTAATGGCTTATTTATGTACAAATTAAAGGTTATAGACTTATTCGGGTAAAAATTAAAGGTTGAGGTATTATTTAGGGGCAATAAAAGTATAAGGGCTTAATTGGTCCTTGGAAAGTGATAAAGTTTAGGAGCTTTTTTCTTAATTTAACATCAACCTAATAATGTTTAAACAACTTGATTGACTTAATACCTGATCAAAAGTACCAACAGCTTTTGCCAGAATAGAAGAATAAACCTTTTGAGGCTTATCTCCTATTATTTCTTCTTTCTCTTCAATATATGCAACACGTAGAGCTGGATACCTACAGAGAAGAAATTGTATTTCGTTATTTAGATTTCTAACATACATCTTATGTTTCAATATTTATGCAGTTTTATCATATTTAGATAAGTTACCTTATCATCAAATCATTTATGGCTTCTGCACGAGGGTCCCCAGAAGATTTATGTGATCCGAACATTTGACAAGAGACAACATACGTGAATTTCATGTCTACTAAGGCATCTAGTTCCGCAGATGACTTGGGATTATTTCGTTCAAAAACATTAACATCCTCGACAACGTCTGGATAAGCACAAGTAGCCACGAGGAAGAAAATAAGAGCAATAAAAGCTGATTAGTTTAATCATTCTCATTAACTTATAACCGTATGCTGATAGAATACCTATTAAACATCAGATTACGAGCAGAGGATCATTAACCTTTATACTCAGGCATTTCAAGAAGTGCTTGTAATTTTAAGGCTTGTCTATAGTACATAATTCCTCTAACTGCCACATCAAAAGGAAAAGAAATAAATTAGTAATATATTTACAAACAATTCAAGCTTCACTTGCAAGATCGTTAATATATTTTACTAACAAATTTCAAGCACCTGTTCTGCTTAGCGTTTGGCCACGAAAAGAAGCCCACTTTCTAATCTCTTCCTCCTTGCCATCATCTATTAGTTCATTAAAGTTTTGATATCCCATACGCTCCAAAAAGTTCTCCCACTCATCTAAGAAAAATGAAGGAATGTTACGCACGTGAAGATGTATACAAATGGATTTTCAATCTTTGTTACTCAGACACAATTACAAGTATCAGACACAGATATGTGGCCACACAAGTATGCTCAATTTTGTTTAAGATTTTCCATCTCTTTGGAGGGTCATATGTACTTATGTCTGGATAAGTATCAGACATGGGTGTCGGATGTGGGTACTTTCAGAAAAATAAAGTCGAAGTAACACAGTTTTCAATATGATTTTCTACAAAGATAATATTTTATTACCTGGGAAGATTTTTTGCATATAGAAGATGATAGAAACTTGTCCTTTGCTTGATTGTAGCTCCTTCATTGAAAAATTGACATCCTCCATAAAATGGGGGGTCATAACACTGTATTAAACAGAATATGTTGTTTCAGAGTCTAAAAGGCTTGTTACTCTGATGAAGCAAGGTTGTAAAGGATACATTATAGTGCTTCTTAGTTATTACAACAAAAATTCCCATCATAGTACTAATGCAAGTAACTAACATTGGCAAAAGTGACAAATACAATACATGGACAAAACACAAAGAACAACTTGGCATCTTTATCTTTTCACGCAGCACCACAAAGAATGCAATTATGAACCAAAATTCACGAAGAAAGATCGCTAACTTTATAACAGAGAGTAATACAATATCAGTACTGTTAATGGGAAAATCTGATTGAAAGAGTCAAATGAAGAGGATGTGGGAAACTGTTTACATATACGTAGCCTACTTAAACTGTTATATACTTACAATTTTGTTAGCATAATCACAAAGCACAGAGAAATAAACTATATGCTTTATACACATATAATAATATGATGTTCTACCAATAGTAAAGGCTCATGGAGAATTGAAAATCCTGTCGCAGAAGCACATTAATTTATATCCAACACTAGAATCTGAATCTTAACAATACAAGAATAAACAAAATTCGAGAATTCCATGTAACTTCTATCTAAATAGAGAATACTTCAATTAATTTTGCATGATAAGTAGCATGGTAACCAGGGTTAGGTTCAACCTGTGCCTCAGTCCTAAAATTTTGAAGACTATCATCAATCAGAGTCAAGTAACCAAGAGAATACTAACATGAGAAGACAATTCAACCTGAAAGACATCATACTGCACACTTCAGGAGCACTAGGCATATCCATAAAGAGTGAAGTAGCAAAGAATGAAATACGCCTTCGGGCTTCTAAGTTTGCAGGTATGTCCATTGCCTTATCTTTGACAGTAAGCAATAAATGCAACCGCTGAATCTGTCATATAAAGATTCAAATTCAAATTGTAAGTATATATTTCTCTATCAGAAGCCTGTAAGGCTGCATATGCTAAATATATGCATAAATTGTATGCAGGCTTACTATGGCATAAATACATAACATGAGTGCTCATCTTTCTGCAAGTCATTTAAATGCTTATCATACTGAAAAATTAGCAAAAAACCCTATTGTGAAAGAACAGATGAGAGGAAACCATCACCTGTTCAGTAAGAGGGCCATCATCAGGCAAAGGAAAACATATAGAGGTCTTGCTAGCAGCAGATTCAAATAATTGTGGTTCTATCTTTCTAGAGAAAACAGTAAAATCATCTGCAGCTTCTTGGGAGCATTCTATCAAATCCACTACTCTGCATGCATTTAAAAGATGGATTTCAAAATGTAGAATACAATTTATCTCTCAGAAATGGTATGAGAGAAGAGTCCAAGCATGAAACCTGTGACCGTTTGCCATCATATCATTTGTTACGAGCTCAAAGATATCTTGGAGTAATTGCACAACTTTACCATTTTGATTTTTATCTCCCTCAACCTATATTATACCATGTAACAAGTTTTGAGATTCCATTTACCGGTTTTGGTAGGGAAAATGGGGGGAATTATTTGCAGCTTAGCTTTAGTACTATAACACTTACTATTAATTCAAGCAACTCCACAAATTTGTTTTGTAGAGCCGGAAGTGCACTCATCTTGAAATCTTGAAGAAAAGTTGATTCTTCAATGCTTCGCTCAATTTCATTCACGATGTTTGATACAACCCTGAAAAAAGAAATATACAGGTTAACAAATTAGGAAGGCTAGAGAGCACTCATAATTTCAAATTTATCTGCCTAACAAGAAAAACAAGACAAACATTTTGTTAAAGAAAATTTTTTTTGCCACAACAAGAATGTCATACAAAGGAAAAAAACATGCATACATGATGTTGCCTATGTTGATTCTTACCTCTTTTCAAGATCACCAACAATAAGAACTTCAAGGATGTACTTCACCGACTCATAGCACTCCTTAACAGAAAAGTACATGTACTCATCTTTTCTAATCCTTTTAAAAAGTTTCTCATCCTTCCCCACAAAATCTCTTGCAATGCTTAGTGCTGTTGAAAACTGAAAAACAGAGCAACATCAAGGAGGAAGACCAATGGTGAAACAAAAACAAAAAATATTTTCATATGAAAAGACATACCTTATTTGCAAGAAGGAAAATAGGCCAGCGAATAAATTCAGGAAACAGCCCAGATGTAGGTATCGTCATCAAATCCATTTCCCTGTAATCAAAAGCAATGTTTCAGAGTTAATTAGTATGATATTTCCTTGAAGAAGCATTCATGCAATGGAAAAAAAACGAACCTGTTGCTTATCAAGTCTTCCGATCTAAAATTACTGATAATTTGGTTCCAGACTAGAACAAACTTCTGATCTAATACCTCACTTTTGGACACCTGCGCTAACATCAGTTCAATAATCAGAAAGGGAGAAAACAATATCCCCTAAGAATTTATCACTGATATTCCAAGTTTTCGATCTCAACCTTGCAAAATATGTTCTGGAGGAAACTTTTTGTTCTCTTTTTTGATGGTGGTGGGATGAGGCGGTTGAATGCAGAAGGCAAGGAATGAAATCTACTTCTCAGCATTCCCAATGTCCGGATCTATATAACACGTGGAGTTAGTCTAGTGGTATGCTGCTTATGAAAGAAAATAAAGCCATACCTCACCAAGATGATGCAAAATGCCATAAAGTCCTCCACTTACTGTACAATAAACAGAATACCATATCTGTGTGTCCATGAAATACACCTGAGATAATTTCCAAAGAGTGTACAAATGATAAGGATTAAAAAGCAATATTGAACAAAGTAACTATGACTGATTTACTAGTTAAAATCTGTAATTTCAGATTTCCTTTTTCCTTTCAAAATTTGTCATCAAACAAGGTAATTAAGATCCAAGAACTAACTTTGCCTTTTCTTTTCAAGCAGAAAACTGCAGTTTCAGTTCCTGCCAGAAAATATGCTCATTATTAAGTTAAGTTCTTCATTTTCAATGGTGAGATCAGGCAGATGCTGTTTTCATCATGTAGATAAGCAATACATTTATTGATTGGAAACGAGTTTTAGTCCAGCTAACTTCCTAGGTTAAAGAGTTGTCAATATTTGGGAGAACTTACAACTATTATGGGAGCCCACACTGCCACAATAGCACCAACATTGCTCCTGACTTGAAGAGAATACAAATGTTCTTTAATAAAAATACAGCTCAAATTTAGCTCTTAAAAACACACACACACACACACAAAGTTGAAGAGTACCTTTGGGGAAAAGCTCATGCCAGTCATATGTTTGCACACCAATTTTCATAATTTCTCTTGTTGGTGCTATTAGGGGTTTTATCTGGCATTGTTTAATTAGTAGTAAGAAATAAAAAATTGGAAATACATAAGCACATTTCTAACCATAACCAAACTCAGAAAGAACAAGTTTTCTATGTATACAAAACAAAATGCTTAGCACTAGCTTTATATCCATACATCAAATAAAAAGATCATATTGTCAGATTTCTCAAATAAATTTTGTTTGTTATTTCTAGTTTCATCTCATAAAGTAGATTCTGAAATGAAAAATGTAAAGAACATTTGGCATTTGACAATAATCACTAATGAATCAAATGGCTTAGGCCACCAAAAAAAAGGATAAAGGCCCAGCAGAAATTGCTTGTTTTTGGAGATCCACTATAAATTCTATCCATATAGATTCTGATGAACTCAAAAGAGAAAGGTGAAAATAGTACTGAAGATGAACCATAGCAACATAGTGCTGGTTAACAGGGCAACAGGATTGAGCTTTTAATTTTAGCTACTGATTTGTAGCAAACTTTAACTACTGATTTGTAGCAACCAGTAGCGTCAGTTCCAAAAAATCATAATGAGCATATTTAATGACATAATAAATTCCTAACTATTAGATTCTCGGTGTTATGTCACATGAAACGTGAGTCTAAATAAGTTTTGTATAATAAAGTAGTATCTATGTGAGTCTAAATAAGTTTTGTATAATAAAGTAGTATCTATGTGAGACTAAATAAGTCTTGTATGATATAAAAGTATCTCATGAAGAATTTTATGATTATGTAATCAGAAAAACGAATGCTGCATTTTAGCAGCACCGTAGCTTTCCTTTCTGTTTTTAATGCTATATATTAGCTTCTCACCATAGAATTACATGCAACAGTTTGAGAGATGTTGGTTCTTCCTATGTTAACTGAATTCATCTACTTAACAGTAAATGCATTCACTGTTCATGGTATTGCGATCTCTTAACACAGCATGATGCAGTTATATTGTTACTCACCTCAAAACTGTAGCTGAACACTAACTTGGTTGACAGCACTAGCATCCAGAAAAAGGTATACCTACATTGTAATAAAAAGACAAATATTAGGGGTGATTTTTTAAATGATGCTTACTGAACTTCGCAATGGAAGCATAGATCATACTTGAAAAGAGAAATTTGAGTCTCTTGCATTCCCCGCCCAACATATAGTCTAGGCTACAAAATGAAAAGAAATTTAAGCAATATTTGCCAAGTTTAATACCAATAAGCAATAAGGTTAAAGATGAGAAAATGGACCAAAAAAGAAATAGTATGGCATGAGCTGAAAATCATATGCTACAAAAACTTTTCAAGTAATTAATGAAAATGAAGCTATCAACAGTCAGGATGAAAGTTTATGATAAATTCACAAACATGGATGGGAAAAATGGTAAATAATAAATCAAGAGAAAGCAAGGGATCATTCTACAAAAAAATTCTTAGCAAAGGAACAGCCATTTTTTTTAAGAGCTAATTCTAGCTTCCAAGAAAACAAAACTTATCTCGAATAATTCGTTAGAATAGTTTTACAACACAAATAAAACAAGAGCTTTTTACTTTGTGTTACAAATTTTATCTGTGTTGACTATGAATATTAGAAAGGAAATTAAGGTGTTTAAGAAATATTTGAGAACAGTTGTTTACTTAACTTTAGCACTTTACAGGGAATTTCAAGTAACAATTTTGGTATGGCTTAAGCAGCTAATAAATCATGTTTTACTTACATATTAGAAAAGAATAATCAATTATAGTAAGTATTATTACAGTTGGAACTTGTTGATCGTGTTACTATCTTACAACAGCATATTGAATGATTCAATATAAAAATACAAATTTTAACCAGAAAGAGGAATTACAAAAAAGAATGATCTCTACCTGTGTCCACCTAGATATAGTTCTGCAGATGCTCCAGTTTGAGATTTCAATGTACTTGCTAACAGCCGGAACAAAAAATAAGACTAGATCAACTGCATTAGTTATTAGGTATACTACTACAACAACCATAAAGGGAGAATAGCACCATTCTCCAATCCAGCTTTCATGTTGTGTGGAATAACAAGTATATTTCCTCCTAGATTGAGCATAAACAACAGGAAGAACAATGGTCCATATCACCGCATAAGCAAGCCTTAGCAATTGTATCCGTTTTTGAGATAACTCCATGGTGTTTCTTGCTTTCCATGTGAAGGCAATATCAAGAATTGCTGCAGGTCCAATGATGTATAAGATTCACATTCTTTGTGTACATATTCATGCATATGCATACATCTGATGGATGTATTTGAGAGAGGCATACAAACATACAAATAAACATATATATGTGTCCATGCATATATGTGTTCACGTATGTATTAGCTGATACCTTAAAATTCTCCAATGAAATTATATCCTTAATCTATTTTTCAGAAAAATAAATCATTAACTTGCTCTACTAGATTATGCTCCTTAAGTTGCATCTATTCCTCAGTGGCAAATTGTTTGAATGTGATGTAAAAGGAGGGGGGAGAACATTTTTATTGCATTCCTCTTCAGAACTGGTAATTTCCATGCTCATTACTAAATGTATATAGTAAGTTATTTTAGCTCATACCTTGTATGAGCTTAAGAATCGCAGATGTTATGAAGATGCTCATAACATCCTCCAATATTACAGCATCAAACACTTCAAGTGGAGATCCAACATCATGGCAAGCCATAATTATCATTGCCTGAAAAGGAAACCGATCTGATGATCCTAACCCAGTATATATATCACAAGTAGCAGTCATCCAGTAAACTAACCTGAAGGGATAGTATAAAAAAGCTCCACATCCTATCAAAGCTCCTAAAAACTTGCCAAAAGGAACGGATCTCTACAAAATTTGTCTTCCCCAACCATTTTTGTTCACGATTCTCCTCCGAAGTTACCTGTTGGAGAAAAAGCAGCAGAACAGAGACAGAAATGCTGGTCATATGTCAATTATGTAGTTAGATGGCAGACATTCAGACAGAGATACAAGAAACAAGAAGAGATATGAAAGTATTGTAAGTCAAGAACAATGAAGCACAACTAATGTGAAGCCATCTTCAGGATATTTTACCGGAGCCAAATTCAAAACATGTAATGATACACATTTAAATGCTTGAGTGGAATGTGCTTGTATCAAGACAATCTTGGACACCAGGATGGACGACAGAATTTCTAGTCCTTGTCCTGCATAGTATGATATCCTGAAGATGGCTCATTCTCAAGTCTAATGACTCATTCTCAAGTTCCTTGGCAAACTTTTCAATCTAAAAGATTAGATATTGGCTATTTGTGAAGTTCTTCAAAGCATATCAAAGCAATGTTCTTCACCCCATCCCCTCTTTCCACTTCTTTTTCCAATCACTTATCAATGAAAATAATTTAGTCCTAACATCGAGAAAACAAGGATTACAATGATCAGCTAAGTACAGCTGAATATGTTCCCTGAAATCGTCCAAGGCCAATCACAGCAGATGGCTGTTACACAAATTTTAGATAGTAGAATAATTTAGTCATTCATGGAGAGGGTCTCTTACATCGTTTAACCCCTGTTCTTCATCTTCAGTTTCTTTTTCCTTCCTCTGTTCTCTAGCACTCATAGAAGTCTTAACTTTGCTCTTCTTACGAGAACTTGTGCAGAAAAAATCATGTTCTGGACGCATAGGCCAACCTATTTGGAAACAATCAGGAGACCTGAAGAAATTTTGAGAGTTATAGTTACCCCTATGTCTTAACTTCTTGAAATAATGATTTCTGGACAAGGCAAAGGAGAAAGTCAATTTAAAAAGTAAAGGAAATGAAAACCTAACCAGAAAAACTCATTCAGGTCATCATAGTTCCTCCATGTAGTATGGTCAGCTGTTCCACATTTGTTTTTCTCAGCTTCCTTCAGTTTCAACAAGAAAATTAGATACTTTCAAGGGAACTGGAAGGATGAGACTAAACACTAAGCAATACCTTACTTATGACTTCATATATGGGGGTAACCACATTGCTAAGGAAAGACTCATGGCTTCCACCATACGCTGGCTCGACTGTGTCACCAGTTGTCATACTAACAGCACCAGTTAACATACCGTGCAATTCATATGCCATCTGATTTAAAGCCGCAAAAGGATATCACAGAATTGTCAATAATTGCAATTACATGCAGTACACTTATATCTTAAATGGAGTTCACTTGGTGAATAAATGCTCATGCAAATCACCAAATTATTTCAAACCTAAAGTGAAGTTTACAGGTTGATTACTGCATCTATTGATGATTGATATCAATCTATTCCATAACAGTCTAAGGTTCAGATCATTAAATCTTTAATAAAAGAAAAATAGAATAGATTTGTGATTTTACAATAGTCAATTTCCAGTACAATAACTATTCTAATGCTTTCATTTTTAAATTTCCTATTAAAGCATCCAACCTAAAAACCAATTGGCTATAGGTGGAGTGGAGGGGCCCAACTTTAATATAAGATCACAAGAAACCCAATACTTAATCAATGTGGGATAACGCCACTTAATACTCCTCATCACAAGTAGCTTATTGAGCCTACACATGTACAACCTTACCAGGGATCATTAACCTCAGTTTTGGTTAGACAGAAAGAACACCTAATAGAACTTGGGCTCTGATACCATGTTAAAACATCCAACCAAAAATCAATTGGTTATAGGTGGTGGGGACCAACTTCAATATAAGAACACAGGAAGCACCAAAACTTAATGGTTAGCTTGTCCTAAAGAAGAGAAGATATGTGATAGACATATTATGAAGTTACTAAAGTGATATCACTGATTGTTATAGCTCTTCCAACATCCAAACGAGACATAATCATTGTCAAACTCTTGCTGTTTCAGTCATCTGCAATGATCTGAATCTTTCACTAACATGGTTTATGCTCTCTATACTAGAACCATGACTGAATTCTACCATAAGTAATTAATCAACAGAACTAGATTTTTCAGCTTACATGGTGAAATATATAACAAAGACATTCTGGCATAAATCGCAGGTTCGCAGCCTCTCCCCAAATAAGAAGATAAAGACCTATATATAGAATTTTATATTGCTGAGCATCTTGTTTGACACAAGGCAACCTGCAAGGAGAAATAATACAGTTGTTTCATGAAAGTTGAAAATCTAAAAGGAAATCACTGAGAATCTTCAGATTAAAGGGATTAAAGAAACTTAGGCCTGGCCTAGAATTTAACCCTCTTGAGAGGGTTGAGGTAACGTTCATACCCTCTTTGATTCCTTAGACTTCTTTGTTATGTAACAATAAAGATACAGAAGAAATTAACGGCAAAGAAATGAACATAAACTCATTAAATAGAAAATTAGAAATTCCATTCACTCTCTTACCTGATATTGCTTTTTCTGACCAAAAATTTGCACCAATTTGTATAATTTTTGAAAAACTTTCTCATTAGCTCATCAATAGACGCATCAATTGTCTGACATCATAATATGCAAGTCAAATGCAAAGAAATTTTAAGCCAAAAACAGTTTAAAATTTAAAACAGGAAAGAAGCTAAATCACCTTCAAGGCCAACGCTTGCTTCCGAGAGTGCCGAGAAAGGACATTAGCAAGGAGTAGAACAAGATGTTCCCTCTGGTTGGCTACATTTTCTTTCTGAAAAACAATGCACAATATGAATTTCACTTTCTTCAATGCATTAGGAACACAAAGAACACCATTTCATAACTGTTAAATCATGTGTCCTCCCATGGAAAAGAAACAGAGAAGTAAAAAAAGATATTTCAGAATACCTGGAACCCAAAAGAATACTGAAGAAATTCAAAACAGTCTATGAAAGTCCCACGTTTTGGAAGGATCTGGGTTGAGGGTAAACCACGGACATTACGAATAACTTGAATAGCAACTTTAATCTGCAAAAGTTCATTAGTTTGTGAACAATCTATTCCTTGCAACCACATGTCAACATGAATATAAATCGATATATTGAAATTCACTGCAAAATTGACCAGTTTCTCCAACTGCAACAACGCAAAGGTTCAACAGCAGAGGAAACAGGTGCTGAAGTTTTTTGCAAAATCATGTGACAACTACCTTTTAGAGACAAAAGTGGACAGAAAAAAGAAAACCAGAGTGTATTCGTGTAGTGTCAGACCTCAGGAAATTTCATAATTGCTTGCTGAATACCTCCATGCTCAAGTGGCAGAATATTGTAGGCAAACAACTCAGATCTAGCTTGAATGCTCTCTCTGTCAGCAACGGCCTTCAAAGGAAAAAAGAGAAATAACATAAGATGACAAGCATATTAACAAAATCCAGATATTACAAAATACTATGGTAAGAAGGCTAAATCATAGGGGGGAAATAGAACCTGAGGACCAGCTATAACTGTCTTTAGTACGTCATACAACACAGAAGCAATTCTACATGCATCTAGCAACTTCTTTTCATGACTAATCCAGAAAGAAAAAGGAAACAGAACAAAAGTGAATAACACGTTAATTTCATGTAGAGGACATATATATTGCTATATAAACAAGAGCAAAGCATCAGCAGAATTTTGCATTTTACCTATTTTCCAAGTCAAATGCTTCGGCATGTTGGTTGATATATCTCCTATTTTCATCATAAACACGTTTAAGTTCTCGTGAGTCACTCTGTTCCTGCCTGGTTGTTTTTGAAGTTTCTTCATCCTATCAATCATATAAAGCAAGCAAGGGATAATAAATTAAATAAAGAAATAAACATAGGGTTAAAATCCCAAATGGCCATATACTAGGAAAAGAAAACGAATAGACGTGAGAAATACATGCAGTTTAATTGCTAAAATGAATTTTCTGGAAAATGCATTTTATGGGGAATAACTGAAAACTGATTGTGGAGCAAAGGTAGATAAACATGACTCTAATTATTAGCAATTAGTCATTTTCAACAACTTCAATTTTCTTCTAATTAAATTTATCATATCTCATCACCACTATTACAAATCAATTTCTTTGCATCTAGCCATGCTTCACATGCAGGTTTGTGCCCTTAATTAGCCTCAAGATATTCCATACAATCTAAAATTTGTGGTATAGGATTAACTTGGGGGTCAGTAGCAGTATCCTGAATTAACCCCATTTGATGGGATGCTTTAAAGAGATTTGGCTAGGTGGGTCTGGAGTAGCTCTACTGAGGGACTGATCCATTAACAGTTTTCTACAAAGCTCAAATAGACACAAAGCCTCATCCTTGGAACCATGATGCTGCTCTAAGTTTACAAATTTCTCGTCGGCTACTTACATTGTTACCTTCCTATTGGAGAACTATGTTACTTGGACTTCCCATTTTATTCAAATTATGTATAGAAAATAGCATGCGGATGCTTTATGCACAAATGAGGAAACTAATGAACATGAGATCAAGGCACCTCATTGATAGCGTAATGACCAAACATACAATTGACTAACAATCATCTTAGCCTATGTCCTCTCAATCAATGCGAAAAAAGCTACCTAAATAACCAACATTATAAATTTAAGCGTGGAAGATGAGCTTCAATCTAGCTCTTACACGTTCAAGTCTTTGAAGAAGCATGGTTTTAAACTGTCTAACTTTCCTTCCTGTTGAATTACGGTCCAAGTTATGTGCTATTTCAAAAGCATGAAAACGACCTGCCACAAAAAGCAACATAATTAGAGCTGAACGCATTATATACCTTCACTCGAAACTTCATAACAAATATATTGAATGAATAATGTAAAATATATATATATAAATTATCAAATGAGATAACCATCCTGAAGCAGTTAATAACAAAGCATATGGGAATTGATAACAGATTTCAACCCAAAAATATTCAAAAGCCATAACTTCGTAACCCCATAAAATCAACAGAATTTCCGGTCTTCAAAACACAAACATCTCATTAGACAAACTATATGGTCAGTATATAAACTAGAAACAGCCAAAAGAGCAACCATAATACTGCTATTTAGATCTCTAAATATCTATACTTACAAAGATAAGCAACACGAGGGGCTTTCCATTCCAACATATTAGCAACTCTAAGAAACCTTTGGATTTCAGAAGCCAAAGTAGAAGGCAAACTTTCACTGTTAAACACTTCAGGAACATACCCACCACTTCCACTACTACTACTTTCACCATAATAAGGAAGTGATTTTATAACACCCTTACTCCCTTCATCTTCATCGTAAACGACTGGTTTCTTGTTGGGTTTTGGTTCTTCAATGGGATCATCAACAGGGACAATCTCATTCGACATGTTTTCAGCAGTGGTGAAAAGGGAAAGACTAATGAGCGTAAAGGGTATATAAGGAGTGGGATTGTGATGGTTTTGCTTTGGTTTTGGTTTTGTCTTTGGCTTTGCATTTTGCTTTAAAGTTTGCTTAATGGGTGTGTTTTCTGCTTTTTTGGGGTGGGTAAATGGAAAGATGATTTGTGAAATTTTGATTGTGTGATTTGGTGTTCAAGCTTTTTCCTCTGTCTCTGCTTTTGCTTTTTTGAATCTTTTGTGTTTTTTATACAAAGAAAACAGAGAAGGGAGAAGAAGGGGAGGCTTTTAAAAGTGTGATGCATGGCTGGTTTTTTCTTAGTTCTATTAATTAAAGAAAAGTAAACTGTAGAAGAAAACGGAGAAAGGACTAAATGATTGAACTTTTTCTCAATCTAATTTCAGATTAACCTCCCTAATTTTACACTATTTGAACTACACCCGTGGATCGGTTCAGTCCGGTTTTATTTTTTTAATTTTTAATTATTTATTTAATTATTACTTCACTACTAATCAACTCGATTGAACTAAAAATGAGCAAATTAACATTTTCAACCATCCATCCATTAATAGGTCTAAATTGAATTATAAATTTTTTTATTATTATTTTGAAGGAATTAACATAATATTTTTTATTTTAAAAGAGGTAAAAGAGCAATTTAATCATATATTAACTTAATTTTTATTATTCATAAAAAGATTAAATTGTACAATTTTCAATTTCGAGCCAAGTCCCTGACTGCCACTTAAAATCATCCCTAGATTCAATTATTAAAACATGGGATATAAATACAACAAAAATATATAATATTTTTTGCCAAAAACATATTCAATATATGAATATTTATTTCACACTAATTTTTAAATTTTATAAACGAATTGAAAGCGTGAAAAATGTCACATTTATTTGTATATTTAATTTTTATTTTTACTACACTTATAAAACACTAATCATATTCTAAACTTTATAAATAATGTCTAAGATAATTTTCCTTAATATATTTAATCATTTATATGGTATGAAGTCTAAGTTTATTAGGATTGAAATTTAGGTTCTAGCTTTATTGGGTTTTGTTTAAATTTATTTTGATGTAGGTATAAATATATTTTAATTATCAATTTAATTATATTTTGTAATAATTATTTTTAATTATAATGATTCAAATATATATATGGTTGATATAAAATACGAAACATCGAAATACATACACAACCCTCGAATCAAGATTAAATAGTTCGAGCAAGTCAAATTTTAATAATTTAATACTTGATTTAAATAAATCATAAGGTTAACGAAGCTTTTTTCATTTATTTTAATTGTTATTAAAATTTTCAGTTCACAAATTATCAAAAATCTAAAATAAAAATCGAGTATGAAAATTGAATTCATCA
Source organism: Gossypium rotundifolium (assembly GCA_025506655.1). Classification (NCBI taxonomy): domain Eukaryota; kingdom Viridiplantae; phylum Streptophyta; class Magnoliopsida; order Malvales; family Malvaceae; genus Gossypium; species Gossypium rotundifolium. The sequence goes on along the minus strand of CP106732.1, from coordinate 4,608,152 downwards.
TTTACCACGTAAACGAAAAATCTTAATTAATTTAATAGTTATCTCGAATACAATTCAAACTTTTAAAATATAATTTTATTGAATTTGGTATAAGCTTCAAGCCTCAAAATTTTCAAATCTAACTTCAACTCAAATTTATTACGACTTGAATCTGTTTTAACTCGATAATAAAATTAATATATATATATGATTTACAATAAAACTAAAAAGTTAGTAAACAAAAGTTTTGATTATACTTGTGGCCAAAAACAAAAAAGTGTTGATTATACATTAAGAAACAGGAAATAAAAGAGAAAAAGGCATCAAACCAAGAGAACCATATGTGAGTTCTCCATTGTTTTCTTTGTTTTTTTCTCTCTTTTATAGAGGGACCCTTTTCTTTTATGGTGCCCATTCTTTTCTTTTTCCATTAATTATTAAATTAATTAATTTACTTGCAATCTGCCCAAACAACTTTTACAAATTGGGAAAAAAAATGAAAAACTTTGGGTAGATTTTATAATTTGTGAAAAACTTTGGGTAGATTTTATAATTTGTGTATATATCGTGTCTGCGGTGGGTTATTTTTTTTAATTATGTAAATGAATATATGATATAAATTATTGAACGTACGTATTAAAATTCTAAGTAAAAATATGATATTTGTAATGAACACCATATATTAATCATATCTAAAACATTTCGTATGAATATGATTGTTATATTATTTTTATATTTAATAGAATTATTATATTGCTATGATATTTTTGTGCTATATCAAGTTTACGTGGAGATTAAGTGCGGTACGGTGTGTTTAGCTTACTTTTTGTCTCACATTGCAATATTACCATAGTATCTAATATCAACTCCACCATTGTTTCTACACTAACCGCGCTCTCCATCTAAACCCATCCTGAGTCTTAACTCGATTGGCATGGTCATTATTGTTAATGTAAGAGGATGTTCGAGTGCTAAAGTGGACTATCCTTCTATTTATGAGTTAGTGAGGAGTTATCAAAATAAAGTTTATTTAACTGATCATACGAAAATTCTCTCAGTCTTGCCCTTCGCGGTTTGCAATTAAGGTTGTGAGTACAAATTCGTCCTATTAGCATGTAGGGCTTTGTATTACTTTGCCAAGTTGCTAGCGAAATGTATTGTTTTATCTTATTGGTTCTGTTGCTTGTCGGTTTAGTTGGGGATGGATAAGCCTTTGTAAGATTGTCTTTGCACGATAAATAGGATTGTCGGTTTAGTTGCTATGGTGTCTGTTGAAAGGGACCACTATTAACCCGGTGAGGGAGAGTGACTTGTATTTGATTCAATTTTACCATATCATTTATTTGAAGAAGATGATTTTTGGAGAGCCTTAGTCATTTAATAATTAGACAGAGACTTGAACTTATATACTCAAAATGTAGAGTCTTAGTCTTTATCAATAATTCCAAAGCTTTGATAATAAATATAATATTTTGTTATTATCAAATTCATAAATTTTCAAGTTAAGAGTAATTTTTAAATTGAATTGCGACTCAATTTTACTCATTAATAAATCTAATACATTAGATTGAGCTTTAATTCAATTAGCATCATTACAATTATAACAATAATGAGGATATGAATTTGTACACGCTTAAACTTTTTTATTTAATAATTTTAAAATTATTAGTAGAAATAAGCATTATATAAATAAAAACAAAATCTAATGTCAACTTCTATAAATATATAATTGAGATAAATATTTTATACTACAATAAATATTTGGCCAAATATAATTTTATATAAATTCAAGTATAATTACTATTAAAATCACAAAAGGAACTATAAACAATAAATCTAAATAATTATAATTAAAATCCATTATTAAAATATACAAACAAATTGATACTTTGAATATATCCAAATCTAGAATATTCCTACAAAAAATTATACATAATTTACATTTGGATTTGAAAAATATAAAATTATTATCAATTATCAATATATTTTAAATTCATTAATATTAAAATTTGGATTAATGAAAATAAAAATTTAATACTTTCTCATAAAGTAGGAATTTCATGACCATTGATCCGATTAGAATCTTTAATTATAAAACAGTGAGTGGGTGTATTTTTCAGTGAGTCCATAAAGGTTGGCCGATGGCTTCATTTAAGTATATACTGAAATTATCTCATGGAAGCAAAGTAGGTATTCTGTGGGTCACCTTCTAAAGGAAAGAGTGTGTATATATATATATGTCCACCGACTTTTTTTATTGTGTATAGATGTATCTTTTTTACTAATAATTTTTGTATCATGCATGAGTTTTGGATTCACGATTATTATTAAATTTATTAAGTTATATTATTTTAAAAAAAATTGACAAATATATTATTATATAAATAATGTCATGTCAGTTTACTATTTTCACATTACTAAAAAAATGAAAGTTTGTGGATTAATTGGCTGTTCTTTGCTTTATGTCAAGGATGAAATTTCAAAAGTATAGGGACTAAGAATAATCAATTGAATAGCATGAACTAAATCTGCAATTTTACGCTAAGTATAAGATAAATAGTAAATTTTAACCAATTGTATTTAATTGTTGTCGTTTAGGTCAAGTCATAATTTTAAAATTGAAAAGTATAGGGATTAAATTTGACATGTATGAGTACTTAGGATGGTTATGATAAAAAAATTATTATATTATAAAAATAATTTTTGTATTTTATAAAGTTATAACAAAAATTACATTATTTAAATCTTAAAAAATTTAAATTTATGGTCAAAAGTTATTTTACATGTTATAAAAGTGTTTAAATTATGATATGTTTATTTGTAAAAATTTATGGTTAAGAAGTATGAATATAACTTATTTATTTTCCACACTATATATTATAAAAATAATATGTTTATTCATAAAAATTGTTATAATTTTTTTATCATAACTTATTTATAAAAATAACTTTTATGACAAAAAATTATATTATTTATAAGAAGTGTTATGAAAGTTATTGAACAATTTATAAAACATTATTTATAAAGATTATATTTTGTAAATTTTATATTATCTTTTACTTAATTTATGTATTATAAAAATAGATGTGAGCTAGTATAATTATTTTTCTAAATTAAGTTTATATAAGTTTTTTATAATTAAAGCTACAAGCTATTTGGACTGTGAACTCAAATATTATAAAGTTTATGCTAATTATGCAAATATAAAGGATTTTATTGCACCATATTGTGGGGTACGATACCATTTGAGAGAATAGTGCTAGACTCAAACACTATAGACAACTTGCAAACTTTTCAATTTGAGACATTCAGAGCTTCAAAATGTAGTTACGAAGATATTTGTTGTTCTAAAAAAATATTTCTCATATTAATCACATCACTTTAGTATAGCATGAAAAAAAGGTTGGATCATTCTAACATGTTACATATTTCATAACTTCAACTATAGGTGGAATTGAGATAATCCATACTGCGAAGAGTAAATGGAAGAAGGGGTCATTATAATCTTAATGATGTAGATTCAGATTCAAATGATGATGAACTCGGTTAATGACCAAGAGACGATGATAAGGAATATATGTTAAATATTATAGAGAGAATAACTCAACAAATATGCACTAGAACAATTAGATAAAATGCATATGATATTTATTTTTCTTATTATTTTTACTATAAATCTTATTATCAAGTACTTTTTGAACTAGCATAATAATTATGATAATTTGATATTAATTTTTATACTTGTTTAGAAACTATTTTATCATACTAATAATTTTCTTAGTAATTAATTTTAAAAAATATAAATGATGTAATTGTGTAATTATAATTTATACTACCAAACATGACATAGAAATTTACGATGTAATTACACTTTATCAATCAAATATGTTTAGGAAATTACAATTTCGTATAACTACAAGAAATTATAATTACTACTCTAATAATTATACCTTTATTCAATTATTTTATATTATCCAAACAAACCCTAAATTACTTTCTAAATGCATCATTTTGAGTTAGATATAGTAAACTAGAAGCCTGTTCTTAATACATAAAAGAATATAAAAGAATGAGAAGGTACAAATGGTACCAATTTGTCAACAAGTAAACAATCACATTGAAGCCTGTTCTAAATATTTGCATGTTGGTTGATATATCTCCTATTTTCATCATAGACACATTTAAGTTCTTAAGTGTCACTATGGGTAAGTTTTCATTTTGGCCACTTAATTAAAAAAATGTTAGTAATTAAATTATTCAAAAGATTTTATTTAAATCATTATATTGTTAAGATTTTTTTTTTAAGTTTTGCGATGATTCGAGATAATTCCTAGCGATCGATTCGAGATCGTTTGAAATTTGATTACAAATGGATTAGTACCTATCAACGAATGGAAGAACATATCTTAGATCCAAATTGTTCTTATGGTCGCCCAGGCCACCAATGTTGGAGACCGGAGAAAAATTTGTTTGAAATTTGATTCCTTTTATAAAAATAAAATTTTACCTTTTAAGGCCGTCGTGTCTTGTGGTAAGGGAGGATTGGCCGTGACGTCCGACTGGCCGGATTAAGCAGTTCCTCCCTGCCGAGAAAAAAAAGAAGAGAATTTTTTTAAGCAAGAAATGAAATGAATTTTTTGGGGTTTAGGGCTTTATATAGCCCACAAAGCAGCGTCGTTTTGAGGTCGGCCTTCTAACCCCAAAACGGCGTCGTTTGGCCTTGACCGATCCGCCAGGCAGACCCGCCTCGGGATCCATAGTTTTCATTAAGTGGGATAATTTCCCACTTGGTCCTTCCGCTTTTGAAATCCAACAATCAAGTTTTTATTTTTTCGATTTTGCCCCAAATTTTTAGCAACTTCGATTTAACCTGTCGAACGCTGCGTTTAGAAAAGTAGAAAAATTGTCCCTTTGTCCCCATCTTTCACAGCGTTCTTTGTGACCCTCGAAGCCCGTTTATTTACAAATCGACCACGAACTTTGTTTTATTTATCATTTAGCCCAGAACCACTTGCTTTTATTTATATTTTGACCGAAATTTCCATTTTAATGTGATTTAACCCATTTTCAGTCATTTTGCAATTTTACCACTTTTTTAAAATTTTATTATTATTGATTATTTTATTATTATTATTATTATTATTATTATTATTATTATTATCATTATTAGTATTAGTATCATTATTATTATTAATTTTATTAGTTTTATCATTTTTTATTGCTATCACTATTATTACTATATTCCTATCCATATTTATTTCCTTAGTTTAATACTATTATTACCTATTTAATTTTTATTTATATTATTTTATGTATATATTTTTATCTCCGCTAATATTATTATTACATTTTTTATATGTCAGTTCTATTTTCACATTACTAAAAAATGAAAGTTTGTGGATTAATTGGCTGTTGCTGCTTTATGTCAAGGATGAAATTTCAAAAGCATAGGGACTAAGACTAATCAATTGAATAGCATGAACTAAATCTGCAATTTTACGCTAAGTATAAGATAAATAGTAAATTTTAACCAATTGTATTTAATTGTTGTCGTTTAGGTCAAGTCATAATTTTTAAAATTGAAAAGTATAGGGATTAAATTTGACATGTATGAGTACTTAGGATGGTTATGATAAAAAAATTATTATATTATAAAAATAATTTTTGTATTTTATAAAGTTATAACAAAAATTACATTATTTAAATCTTAAAAAATTTAAATTTATGGTCAAAAAGTTATTTTTACATGTTATAAAAGTGTTTAAATTATGATATGTTTATTTGTAAAATTTATGGTTAAGAAGTATGAATATAACTTATTTATTTGTCGACACTATATATTATAAAATAATATGTTTATTCATAAAAATTGTTATAATTTTTTTATCATAACTTATTTATAAAAATAACTTTTATGACAAAAAATTATATTATTTATAAGAAGTGTTATGAAAGTTATTGAACAATTTATAAAACATTATTTATAAAGATTATATTTTGTAAATTTTATATTATCTTTTACTTAATTTATGTATTATAAAATAGATGTGAGCTAGTATAATTATTTTCTAAATTAAGTTTATATAAGTTTTTATAATTAAAGCTACAAGCTATTTGGATTTGAACTCAAATATTATAAAGTTTATGCTAATTATGCAAATATAAAGGATTTTATTACCATATTGTGGGTTGATACCATTTGAGAGAATAGTGCTAGACTCAAACACTATAGACAACTCCCTTTTCAATTTGAGACATTGAGCTTCAAAATGTAATTACGAAGATATTTGTTGTTCTAAAAATATTTCTCATATTAATCACATCACTTTAGTATAGCATGAAAAAAGGTTGGATCATTCTAACATGTTACATATTTCATAACTTCAACTATAGGTGGAATTGAGATAATCCATCTGCGAAGAGTAAATGGAAGAAGGGTCATTATAATCTTAATGATGTAGATTGATTCAAATGATGATGAACTCGGTTAATGACCAAGAGACGATGATAAAGAGTATATGTTAAATATTAGAGAGAGAATAACTCAACAAATATGCACTAGAACAATTAGATAAAATGCATATGATATTTATTTTCTTATTATTTTACTATAAATCTTATTATCAAGTACTTTTTGAACTAGCATAATAATTATGATAATTTGATATTAATTTTTATACTTGTTTAGAAACTATTTTATCATACTAATAATTTTCTTAGTAATTAATTTTAAAAAATATAAATGATGTAATTGTGTAATTATAATTTATACTACCAAACATGACATAGAAATTTACGATGTAATTACACTTTATCAATCAAACATGTTTAGGAAATTACAATTTCGATAACTACAAGAAATTATAATTACTACTCTAATAATTATACCTTTATTCAATTATTTTATATTATCCAAACAAACCCTAAATTACTTTCTAAATGCATCATTTTGAGTTAGATATAGTAAACTAGAAGCCTGTTCTTAATACATAAAAGAATATAAAAGAATGAGAAGGTACAAATGGTACCAATTTGTCAACAAGTAAACAATCACATTGAAGCCTGTTCTAAATATTTGCATGTTGGTTGATATATCTCCTATTTTCATCATAGACACATTTAAGTTCTTAAGTGTCACTATGGGTAAGTTTTCATTTTGGCCGCTTAATTAAAAAAATGTTAGTAATTAAATTATTCAAAAGATTTTTATTTAAATCATTATATTGTTAAGATTTTTTTTTTTAAGTTTTGCCAGCGAATTCCTAGCGACGATTCGAGATCAGTGCAATGGATTAGTACCTATCAACGAATGGAAGAACATATCTTAGATCCAAATTGTTCTTATGGTCAGTGTTGGAGACCGGAGAAAAAATTTGTTTGAAATTTGATTCGTAAATCCATGATATCCAAAGTTGTTTCATGAAAAAAAACTGAATTGTAGAAGAGAAGGAGAAAAAGAGCTTTCAATTGGTGCAGTAGTACGAACAGAGAAAGTCATATAGCATCGATTTTAATAACCAAATGATTGAAATGAAAACTTTTGAATAGTTTAGTGACTAATGATGTAGTTTACCCGTGCAATTATACACAAGAAACTTGAAATGTGGTTCATATATATATATATATATATATATATAAACACATGAAACTTCTATTTTGGCTCAATTATACGTAGTTAAAGAAATGAATACATCATATTGGATTAATATAATTATTTGTGTATACAATATTTCAATGTAAAATTATGCTAATTCGATAATATTGTTAATAATTTGTGAAAATTAAATTCATGTATAAAATCACATAAAATCAAAGTTTATATATGATATTGCACATTAAATTAAAATTTATGTATAATTTTAATATTTATAAAAAAAAAAGCAAACGGTAAAAGAAAACAAAGAAAGGGACTAAATTATTGAACTTTCTCTATGTAAATTGAGATTAAACTTGGTAATTTTACACGATATATATAGTTTTATTTTAATCAGTCGAATCGATTGATCAAACTGATTGAAACAAAAACAGTTGATATATTGATTCGGATATAAAATTGAACTAATCTCTAAATCAATAATTAAAAATCAATAAAAAAATAGAAACCGAAAAAAAAAACTGACGATTGACTATTTTATAAAATTTTAAAATTTCTTTTAATTTCTAAAAAAATTTAATTACAGTTGGAATGCACCCTAATATTTGTTTCGTTGTTTCTTACCCTTTTCATTTATGATGCCCATTCTTTTCACTTTCTTTTGGATCAATTAAGTAATTTACTTGCAATCTGCCCAAACAACTTTTACAAATTGGAAAAAATAATATTAAAAGACTTGGGGTATATTTTTATAATTTGTGTACATATAGTGTTTTTATTATTAAATATAATATAAATTATTAAACTATTAAAATTCTAAGTAAAAATATGATATTTATAATTAACCCGATATATTAATCTCGTTTGATAAATAGAAAATGAAACTTGAATTTTCAACATTTAAAAATTTAAATGTTTTTGATAATCATTTTAACGAAGAAAACATAAATTTTATTTTATTAAAAATTGAAATAAATTATCTTTTAAAAAGTATACAAATTACATTTTTATCCAAAATTATTTGAAATAATATAAAATATTATATTAATAAGATTAAAATTAAAAACAAATAATCTTTTAAAAATCAATATTTACTTTTATCAAATATTTTTTAATATAAATTCACTTAAAAGATTTAACAGCGGAAATTCATTATATAAATTTCCAACAATTAAATTTTAATTTATCAAACACATCTTTATTTAAAACAAATAATCATGATGATAACTATACCTTTTTTCCATCATATTTATTTTTATATTTAATAAAATTAGGCATAATGATTTTTTGACCTTCCAACTTTATAAAAAAAAAAGTCATTTTAGTCATTTACTTAATTTTATACATCTTTTAGCAACTTGTATTTTTTTGTCAAATCTCCCCCATAATGGATGGAAAAGTTAACATTTGTTAACGTGACATACACGTAGATTGCCATGTGCATGTAATGTCAACAGTTAATAATTTTTTTAAATTAAAAAATATTTTAAAAATATTTCTTATATTTTGTACTTTTTACTAATTTTAATAATTTTAAAAATAATATATATTTTAAATTTTAAAAATTTAAAATTTTAATTAATTGTTGACATGGCATTCACATGGATGCCACATCATTAAAGTTAACTTTTTTCATCTATTTTTAGGGTATTTTGACAAATAATATAAGTTTAAAGACTAAAAAAGATAAAAATCTAAATAGACAGCTAAAATAACTTATTTATAAAGTTAGAGGCTAAATAAATTATTATGCCATAAAATTATTATATTCGTAGGATATTTTGTGCTATATAAAGTAATTTATGAAATATAACAACAGGGCTAAGGAATATGCAGAATAATTAATGAAGAAAAACAAAAAGTGATTTTTAAAGGTGAAACAGCTTTATAAGATCAGCAAAAGCTTTTTATTACTTTTTTTTTGTCCAATGCAAATTAAGAATGAGAAAAAGAAGATTCAGGCACGTTAATGGGGCTCGTGTTGCCTAATTTTTAATTATGTGATTTTCATAATGTTAATTAGACATAAATCTTACAAAGTGAGAATTATTTGATTGGGATTTGGGATTCAAATTAAATAATAAAATAAAATTTATAAAATGATATTTGCTAGTAAATTTGAGCAATGCCAGAAGTTGTGCTTAAGATAAGTGTCAAGCAGTTGGTATGAATAAGACAAAACAAAAAACACACGATATTTTTATGCAATTTAATTTTCCTATATTTGCAATGATTGTCCACCATATTAACAACTTATACAATAAGTGATTACAATATTTAACACTCATCAGGATACACTTGATTTTACACTTAATGCACTCACAAAAAATGTTTTACGATGAATAAAAATAAGTGTTTTTAGATCGGTATATTACCTATAAAAGTCTCCTCATTTTATAATGAATTGAGACTTGTTAACATACTATATCAATTGCAATTAATCTTCCCTTAAAAACAATGAATAAATTATCTTCAAAGAGTTCGGAATAAATTTTGAATCTCCAATATATGCTTCCAAGTTTTACCTAGTTTGATCTCTAATCTACCAAACTTGAAAAGTACCAATTGCCTTGATCCAATCCAAACTAATCTCTAGGGTATATTACTATAATTAATTTGGATATCATATATGAAATAATCATCCAAAGTATTAATAAGAATAAAAGCCTAAGGAATTTTTATCAAAAAATTTTCAACTTAAACATTACAAATTTCTAAGTCGAGAGAGCGTGTCCACCTTCACTCGGTGACACCAAATAGGCGTTTGCATCATGAGCGGAACTAGGAATGTTACTAATATTACACTTCGGCAACCAACCTCGACTAGTGCAATCATGAGCGCATTTCGAGATGTTATCATTGTCGGGTTCGTTCTTGCCTCCACCAGCACCACCTACAGCCATAGGTCTAACCATATATTTGGTTGGTGGGCAAGGGCAGATCATGTGTGGCAATGTTATCGAACAATAACTTGTTCAGGCCCTATTGTGATTATGGAAGCTTCATTTAGTAACGTCGCGTATGAACGACTTCCACTGGAAGAAGAACTACCTCAACTTCCGATACTAGGCGATGCAATGGAATCGTCGCCAGATGTAGTCGAAGCACAACACAGCTTGGAGGAGTCAAATGTGCCCCTTTTTCATAGACTACCTTCAAATCTTCTCAATTCTATTCAATTACCAAGTGAGGCATTCTGGGCCACTGGTGGTCGCCCTCCATTCTAGCTAACAATCTCCATTACCACTACTTGGAGAATTCAGTTCAGCTTCATCTTCAGGCCTCAACTATAGCCTAGAGAATGATAAACAAAAAAGTTGATTTATAACTAGGAAATCTAGGTTTGTTGAGTGTCGTAACCATTTTTTTGAAAACAAAACGGGTTCGACTTTGGTTTTGTAAATAGGAATAAAGCAGAGTCGCATACCGACCATTATTTGGTGTGATCGGATCACCTTTATTTTAATAAAACATTTTGTTTTACTAAAAAGCAGTATTTTTAGTCCGCGAAGTTTTAAAAGTCGGTCCGGAGTGATTCATACGAGGAAGGGTTAGCACCCTCGTCGCCCAAAATTGGTACCAAAATGATTAATTAGAGTCTTAGTGTCGGAAATTTTAAAAGGTTTTAAGATCTGAGATCCTTTAAAAATGTTTGGATAATTAGGGCCATAATTTTGAGATTTCCTTGCTCAGAGGATCTGAACATCACATCCAAAGACGTTAGGACATGATGCTCTAAACCTTCGTAATCAAAGCTATCTCATGGTTTTAATGAAGTTTATCAAAAGGATGTTTAGTTATTTAGTCAAGCGAAAAATCGCAACCCAAAGACGTTAGGGCACTATTTCCTAATTCCTAAATACAAAACATTGCCTTCATTTTAAAAATCTTTGAGCAGAGTGTAATGACTTTTCAAAATGCATCGTATGGGATTGAATTTAAGAAAAGGTTTGAGTCAAAATTGAAATTTCTTTGTCCCGAAAAGATATAAACATCCCATCCATGACGTTAGGACATGATGTTTTAATCTCTCGTAATCAAAGTCATCTCGTGATTCGCAAAACTTCGTAAAAGGGATGTTAAGTTATTTAGTCAAGCGAAAATCGCAACCCAAAGACGTTAGGGCACTATTTCTCGAGTTTCTAAATACCGAAACATTGCCTCATTTTGAAATTTTTAGATGAAATCGATAATCTTGCAAATGATACTTTGTTCAAAATATTGTACAAAACCAAGAGAACAAATATGGATGTGAATGTTATAAATAAAAATACAAATAATAATGATAATAATAATGATAATACCAAGTAGTAAAAATTGAATAAATAACTAAATAAATAAAATAAGAAATAACAATGACAAAATAATAATGATAATACTTGAAATAAAATAATGATGATAATATGTAAAAGAATAATTGTTGCAATTAATACATGAAATAATATATATAAAATATATGCACATAAAAATAATGGAATGGGAGTAACAATACGAGGCAAGGTAATAGCAAAAATAGATAGTAACAATAACAATAATAAAATGATCGTCTCAATCATAATATTAGTAAATAAATAAGATAATAACATGTACAATTATAATAATGGATAATAGTAATATGAACAAATAATAGTGGAAGTACAACCAAAATAACAAATAATAACATGTTATAATAAATAATAGTAGTAGAATCAAATAATAATGAAAATACAATCAAAATAAATAATAAAAATAATAATAAAGTTAGTGAGATGTATTAATAATAAAATATCAAAATATAATAATGATAATAACAATATTAATATAACTAACAAGAAAGACTAAAAATTTGCACAATAATTAAATCGAGATTAATTTGCATTAAAGATAAAAATTTTGGGGTCAATTCAAAAATAAGTAAAAAGAGAGGGGCTATTTGTATGCACGTGAAAGGAAGGGGGACCGAAACAGCAATTAACCCCTTTGGCCAAAACGCACAGTAGCTAAAAGGGACCTAATCGCAAATCAGGTTAAATTATTGAGCTAGTTTTAAATTACGAAGACTTGATTGCAAAATTATAAAAATGCGGAGGATCAGCATAAATAGACCATCCTTTTACATAAAACACGCGGATCCTAGGCGGGTCGGATCGGGTCGGGTTGCTCCAGGGGTGAACGAGCGTCGTTTTGGGGTTAAAGGCGGCCCCAAGCAGCGTCGTTTGTGGGCTATATAAAGCCCTAAAACCCAAAAAACCATTTCTCTCATGTTTAAAAAAAAAAATTTCTTTCGTGTTTAAAAAAAAAAAATCTTTCTTTGTTTTCTCTGCGGGGAAGACTGGGAACTCTGGCGGGGGTTACCGGCCGTCGCCATGTTGAGTTCGGCCACCACACAGTGGTAGGAAGGTAAAAATTATTATTTTTTTATATTTTTTTATATTTTTAACTATGTATACTTTTATAATAACTTTTTGTGTAAATTTACAAAAAATAATCTTTGAAAAAGAAAAAAAATCACCTTTTGTTTTCTGTTTTTTTCACTTTTTGAGTTTTGCCCTTTTTTTTGATCGCTTTCTTGCCTTGGAGTTTCTCTTCTTTTGTATATTTGAAAAGAAAAATAAAAAGACCTTATTGCTTGAGTTTTTTGTTTTTTATTTGATTTCGGAGAAAAGATCCTTTAAAGCTATTCTTGACCTCTTTATAGCCGAATATGTGTTTTTATTTGTTGCTTCGCTTCGTGTTGTCTTTTCTTTGCGAGGCGTGGGGGCGGATGGAGCGGTGGCGGCGGCGGACGGGCAAGTCTTGTTGTGAGGTAGGTTTGGCGGTGTCGGAGTTAAAAAGTCGGAGGCGGTGGCTGGGGTTTTGAAACCCTAGCATTTCGAAAAATTTTAATTTTGGGCCTTCGGGCCGTTTGTAAATGGGCACTGTTGTTTGGGTTTTGGTTGATTTGGGTTGTAAAAAAATGGGCTTGGGTTTGGGTTACGGTTTGTAATTTTAATTTTTTCTTTGTAATTGGTAGGGCAATAGTTGGGCTCTCATTTGCCCTCTTTGCTCATTGTCGTGTAACGATAATGGAGCAAAGACTTAAAGAAGCCCAATGTTGCCCGGCCTCGCCGAGTCCTGGCCTCTCAGGTGCTTTTCTTCAAGCAGTGTTGCTTCTGCCCACCACATCTTCTTACTTCGATCCACTTCACCGCTCAATTTGCTCTTGCTGCGACTTCAATTGGATGTGACTTGTTTATTTTCGATCTGCTCTTGCAAATTTAGGAATGTCTAAACTGCTACCTTCAATCTGATCCTTGCAAACTCAAGGATCACCAGATTGATATCTTCGATCTTGCTTCTTGCAACTTTAGGAACGTCAAATCTGCTTTCTTCAATCTGATCTTTGCAAACTCAAGGATCACCAGACTGATGTCTTCGATCTGCTTCCGCAACCGGGAACGTCAAATCGCTTTCTTCAATCGATCCTTGCAAACTCAAGGATCACCAGATGAGTTTTGATCCGCTTCGCAACCGGGAATGTCAAATCTGTTATCTTCGATCTGCTTCTTGCAACTTCAAGAAGGTCAAATCGGCTTTCTTCAATCTGATCCTTGCAAACTCAAGGATCACCAGGCTGATGTCTTCGATCTGCTTCCTGCAACTTCAGGAACGTCAGATCTGTTATCTTCGATCTGCTTCTTGCAACTTCAAGAAGGTCAAATCGGCTTTCTTCAATCTGATCCTTGCAAACTCAAGGATCACCAGACTGATGTCTTCGATCTGCTTCCTGCAACTTCAGGAACGTCAGATCTGCTATCTTTCAATCTGATCCTTGCAAACTCAAGGATCACCAGACTGAATCTTTGATCTGCTTCCTGCAACTTCAGGAATGTCAAATCTGTTATCTTAGACCTGCTTCTTGCAACTTCAAGAAGGTCAAATCTGCTTTTTGATCTGCTCCACCGCATACTCAGGGAGACGAGATCTGCTCAACCGTACTGTCCTTCTTGAGGACGTAACCTGTAGAATGAATACATACTTATGCCTAATGATTAGGATGCCATGAGTATGATGAGTCAGAATGTTATGAGTATGATTCCTATTTAAGGTGTTTTCACTCATTTGTATGCATTAAGGTTTTATCTTCGTTTCCCTCTCGGTGACTGTTTTCGCATGAATGGCTTGCCCTCATGGAACTTTGAAGCCTATTTTAGGCCTTAGAACATGTGTGCGCCTTGACTTCTAGCCGCTTCACAGAGTCACAACTCCTTCTTGATTTAATGTTTGACTTGGTTTGTTCGACTCTCAACCATTTAGGGTTTTCCTTATCGAAAATTGGCTTTGTCTTACTTTTTTAAAAAGTGACCAAGCAACATTATTTACCCTTGCCACAATTAATGAATCGGGAGAAACTTCATAGAAATGGTCTTTATTGAGACCCTTTTCTCCAATGATCATCTTGTGCTCATGGAAGTTCTAAACAAGCTGTCTTTTTTTGGCTTCTGTTTTATCTAGAGATTTCCAAAGTGATACGTGGAACTTTCTTTTGTGAAATCGTTAGTTCATCAATTTGTTTTTTTTAATGCATCATGTTAATGATGGATAATAGTAGGTCGATTTCAAAGAGAATCAAAATAAATTTATCTATGAGACAAAGAAAATTGATTGGGGACATATCCCCTTCTTTTGTTTACGGAGAAAAAGAACTCAAAATTGGTAAAATAAACAACATGAATCAGACGCCCTAGGCATCGCCGATTGGACTTCTATATACAAACTTCAAGAAGACTGCTTTGAGCCTGTCATGTGTTTAGAAGACTCAAAGTATTTTGTCGATGCCCCAATATGTAACGTACTTCCCCTTCTGTTGATTATGGCGCTGCGAGATCGCGACGTGTCCATTCAAAATTTGAGCCGCCTTTTCGGTTTTCAACTCAAAAAGCCTTTTGGTCTCAAGGTGCCCTTTTGGGTTTCACCTTGGCCTCTCCTTTTCCTCTTTTTTTTTTTTGAAGTTTCAAAGTGCCCTGCGGGTTTTCACCTTGGCTTCTTCTATTTTAAGCAAAGTATTTTTTAACTGAATCTGAGTTCACGGGATTGGGCAAGCTTTTCCCGTCCATCTCAGTCAGAACTAGTGCACCTCCCGAGAAAGCTTTCTTTACCACATACGGTCCTTCCCAGTTCGGCATCCATTTCCCTCTGTGGTCCTTTTGTATGGGAAGGATCTTTTTCAGCACGAGGTCCCCTTCGTGGAATTCCCTTGGGCGAACCTTTTTGTTGTAAGCTCGCATCATTCGCTTTTGGTACATCTGACCGTGACGGATAGCCCTCAATCTCTTTTCTTCAATTAAGTTCAACTGGTCATATCGAGCCTGGATCCATTCAGCTTCATTCAGCTTTACTTCCGACAATACTCAAAGAGAAGGTATCTCGACTTCAATAGGTAGGACCGCCCCATCCCATAGACCAATGAGAAAGGCGTTGCCCAGTGGAGGTTCGGACGGACGCTCGATAAGCATAAGTCTGACGGTAACTTCTCATGCCGATCTCAGTAAGTCTCGATCATCTTTCCCACTATCTTTTGATGTTTTGTTGGTCGCCCAACCTTGCCCATTCATTTTTAGGCGATATGGTGATGAATGTGGTGTTTGATGTTGAATTGGCTACAAACCCTCGCTATCGTGCTATTGTTTAAGTTCGGTCGTTGTCTCGATATGATCCTCTCGGGCATTCCATATCGACAAATGATTTCCTTCTTCAAAAATCGGCTAACCGATTTAGTGACGTTAACATATGAAGCGACCTCTACCCATTTCGTGAAGTAGTCGATGACCACAAAGATGAATCGATGCCCATTCGATGCCTTGAGATATTGGCCCAATGACGTCCATGCCCCACATGGAAAATGGCCATGGCGAAGTCATAACATGTAAAGGTGATCGAAGTGCGTGAATCTTGTCTCCATAAATCGCATTTATGACATTTTTAGCATAGTTGATCTGATCTCCTCCATGGTGGACCAATAATATCCGAACCTCATTATTTGTCGGCCATTGTGAAACCATTAGCATGAGTTCCACAGACACCTTCATGGACTTCTTCTAGGATTAGCTTAGGCTGCGGTGGCGTCCACACACCTCAAAGAAGACTTGATCCTTCCTTTTCTTGTATAAGACTTCTCCATCCAAGACGTAATCACGAGCTAATCTCCTCGGCGTCTTTTTTTATTCTCGGTGGCTTGATCGGGTACTCACGATTCTTTAAATCTGCAATATATCATGGTACCACGGTGGGCCAGTTTTTCCTTCTTCCTCGACATTGTAGCAATGGGCTGGGTCTTGATGAATGCTCATTTGTATTGGCTTCATATCTTCGCTTTCATTTATTCGGACCATGGAAGCCAGGGTGGCCAGAGCATCAGCCATCTGATTCTCGTCCCTGGGCAGGTAATTGAAAGTGATGTCATCGAACTCTTTGACAAGTTCTTGGGCCAATCTTTTATAGATAACCAATTTTGGATCCTTGGTTTCCCATTCTCCTTTGAGTTGATAGATTACCAGGGCGGAATCTCCATAGACTTCTAATACCCTGATTTTGTATTCGATAGCAGCGCGGAGCCCCATGATGCAAGCTTCATATTCAGCCATATTATTAGTGCAATCGAAATCCAGTTTACAAGTGAATGGATAATGGTCTCCTTTTGGGGATATCAGGACTGCTCCAATTCCATTACCCACGGCATTTGATGCCCCGTCAAAATTTAATTTCCAAGGATGGTCTTCAGAGGTACCTTCTTCAATGTCTGCCACGTACATCAAGTCTTCATTAGGGAAATCAAAATCTAAGGGCTCATAGTCTTCAAGGCTCTCTTGGCTAGAAAGTCTACTATCGCTCCCTTTTACCGCTTTTTGGTTTACATAAGCGATGTCAAATTAAATGGCGAGGATCGCCACCGCCATCCTTCCATTCAAGGCGGTAGATTCCATCATATACTTAAGGGATCTAGCTTTGAGATGAGCCATGTCGTGTGATACAAACATGTATTGCCTCAACCTTCGAGTTGTCCAAATCAAGGCATAACATAATTTCTCGATTGGCGGGTACCTCATTTCACATGCGGTGAATTTTTACTAAGGTAGTATATCGCTTTTCTTTCTTTCCGATTCATCATGTTGACCCAAAGACGCATCCCATCGAATTATCAAGTCTTGTTAGATAAAGGATAAGGGCTTTGTCGGTTGGCGGCGATTAATAGGGCCCTGAGGCAGTATTGTTTCATCTTTTCGAAAGTCTTTTGACACTCTTCATCCCACGCACAGGTTGTGTTTCTTGAGGAGGCGGAATATGGGGTCACATCTCTCGGTCGGTTGTGAAATGAACCGAAGCGATGTAATTCAACCTTCCTGAAAACCTCTAACTTCTTTTGAGTGCGTGGTGGAGGTAACTCTTGTATGGCTCGACTTTATCTGGGTCAACCTCAATCCCTTTTCATCGACTATGAACCCGAGCAACTTCCGGACCGAGAGCTCAAAGGTACACTTTGCTGGTTAAGCTTCAATCGGAATTTTCTCACCTCAAGAGCAATTTTTCAAGACCGCACATGTTCCTCTTGATTCGGGTTTGGCGATCATATCGTCGACGTAAACCTCAATTTCCACATGCATCATGTCATGGAATAAGGTTACCATGGCTCTACGATATGTCGCTTTGCATTTTTTAGCCCAAACGGCATTACCTTGTAGCAAAATGTTCCCCATGGTTATAAGCGTCGTCTTGTCCATGTCCTTGGGATGCATTTTTATTTAGTTGTACCGAAAAACCATCCATGAAGGAGAACAACGAATACCTATTTGTATTGTCTACTAAAGTGTCGATGTGAAGCGTGAAAAATTATCCTTGGTGGCCTTGTTCAGTCTCAGTAGTCCACGACATTCGTACCTTCCCGTCTTTCTTGGGGACGGGGACAACGTTAGCCACCAATCTGAATACTTGACCACTTGTAAGAACCCGCATTAAATTGTTTCTCGACTTCTTCTTTTATCTTTAACAAGACATCCGTCGCATTCTTCCGAGCTTCATTGGGTGGCTTGCATTCTTCCTTTATGGGCGATCGATTGTCTTTGCAATATCGATCTTAGTCTAGGCATATCTTGAAATGCGACCATGCGAACACATCCTTGAATTCATGGAGTAGTTTGATGAGATCCCTTTGGTTTCTGCGATAATACAAGTTCCAATATTCACCTCTTGCCCTCTCCTAGGCTCACCGTTTCTATCGACTCTTTATGGGGTAGGATCATCTTTCTCCTTGCTCTACCATTCTCAACAAATCCGGAGGCAAGTCGCGTTCGTGTCATTTCCAAAGTCCCGAGATTCCTCTGAACACATGTCTTGCTCAAAGCGGACCTCACGAATCAGTAGTATCATTACTCATATCATTGATGTCTAGAGACACCGTAATGGGTATCGAAGGGTGTATAAAGAATAAATGAATTTGAGGACAATTATTCACGTGATATGAATGAGAACAAAGAATAAATGGTAAAAATGTAAAATAAGCGAATATTTAGTAGAATTGAAGATGCATTTTATTAAAACAAAATGTCCGAACATAAGCCTATTTCACAAAAGAAATCTCATTGTTTCTAGGCTTAAAAACAACAAGAGTGTTCAAATATTACTCTGCAAAATCTCTAAACACTCAGAAATTCCTCTGCAGTCCAATTGTCTAATGTGCTTCGGGTTCATATGGGCGGATGCACGACAAGCTTTTAATCAATCTCCTCATCGTATGGCATTGATGTGAGGACATTCCCTCAGGAGACTCTTTTCCGGGTAAATCATTCCTCCCGATCTGAAGGTCACGATATGTGGGGAAATGTCATCGGTTCCCACTTAACGTCTTCTCCATTCACTGGCATTTCTCCTTTCTTGTTTCTTCTCCATCTCCTTCTTCATTTGTTTGGCATCCGGTTTGAAACCTAAACCAAAGCAATCCCTTTTCCTTTCAACGCCAGGGCTGGACTTTCCCTTGGAATATTTACCCAATCCTTTTTCGGTAGGCTCCTTTTCCCATCATCATTTGCAATCCCATCCCGGTAGTCTTGGATAGTTTAGGTGGCGGGACTTTATTTCCTTCGAAATGAAAGTCGCATTCACGAACTCTAAGGATCGAAATGAACATTCAATGGCTTCCTCGTTCGTTTCTAGGTATGGCGCTTCCGTTGGTAGCGATTGCTATGATATCATCTTGCCGTTTATAGTTACCATAGATTTTTGTTACCAATTTCAATTTACAGTGCGATGATGAAGGTACAACCCCCCCTGAATGAATCCAAGGCCTCCCTAGTAAGCAGTTGTAAGAAGGTTTGATATCCATGACCAGAAAGTCTACTTCATATGTATTAGGCCGATCAATAATGGTATGTCTATTCTTCCCATCACTCTTCTTTCTGTGCCATCAATGCTCTCACTATGTTTTGGTAGGATTTCATATGAGAACTATCTATCGGCAACCTCTTGAGTGTGGCTAGTGGTAAGACATTTAATGTTGACCCATTATCTATTAGCACACTTGGCGGGGTGTATCCCTTACAACGGGTAGTTATGTGTAATGCCTTTGTTGACCCCATACCTCCGTTGGGATTTAAATCATCATCAAGTAGATGAAATTATCGGTAGCTTATATTACTAACGACGATCCAACTTATTGATGGATATATCTTTAGTAACATAGGTCTCATTCGATTACTTTCATTAATGCTTGCGATGCACTTGAGCTTAAGTAGTGCTAACACGAGATACGGGCTGGTTATGCATGCGGTTGTTCCACCACTACTTGTATTATTTGTGTTTCAAAATTTTAAGAACTCTTTAGCCTCTTCCTCTTTTATGGGCTCATTGACAACGGCTTGGGTTCTTTTTCCCTTGATCGACCACGATCTTGATTTAGCTCCCGTTCTCTCCTGTTTTCGGGATCATAACGCTTTCCACTTGGCGTATAGGAACCTTCGTTCTTGACTTCCTCAAAAATACTAGTGGAACCTTGCGCTCTGGTATTGTCACGTTGCAATTATAATTCCAAGGTACCCTTTTACTATCTTGATAGGGAAAAGCGAGGTTCTGAATTGTGATTTTGGTCTTCCACTACTCACCCCACATGTTCCGCGAAATGATGATTCTCGGGTAATTAACTCGGGCTTTGTCAATTCTTCCTTAGTCGCGCATATTTCCTCTTCCTCTACTCCTTCTTCATAAAACTCCAGTTCTTTGTTGTCCATGAGGCCTTGCACCAAAATTTTAAACTTCGGCATATTCTTGGATCTCGTGCCTCTCATCTTATAAATTCTGATAATTCTTTATATGTCTTTCGCTTCGTGAAATCGACTCTATTAATCCTTTTTTACCATTTCCTTCCAGACTATTCATGATGGGGTCTTCACTTGGTGACATCCTCTTGATCTTTCTCACAATCTCCTCACCGATCGCGTTTACCCTTTTTCTCGTGATTGGGCAATGGGTTCCCCTTCTTACCAAGTCATCCAAATTATAACACCATTTTGATTAGCCTCTCGACTACTTTTTTGAAGGCGAGGCAATTCTCTATCGAATGCCCTCTATCCCGTGTGGTAATCGCATTGAGCGTTTGAGTCGTACCACTTAGGGTATGAAATTGCAATGGTTGTAAATAAAGCGGGGACACGATGTGCTCATTGAATAAAATCTGGTATAACTCTTTTATGCGTTATCGAATTGGCGTAAATTGGATCCTTTCAATGTTTGGTCTAGTTCCGATTCTGTCTTCTTGGCCTGTTTGCCCGTATGCTTCGCCTTTGGTGATTAATCGCGATCGCCGGGTATCCTCTATTATATGTACTCACATTATTTACCTCAACGTCTTTCTTCTTAGGAGTGACTCTCCGGTGCTTTCTCTGTCTCGATTTTGCCACCCCTTATAGCATGCTCGATCATTTCCCTGCCATTACTATATCAAGAAAGCTCTTGGTTGTACTCCTATCATATGAGTTATGAAAGGGGCCTTTAGGTATTAATAAAAAGCATGGCGGTCTCTTTTCTAAGCGGTGGTGAACTTGTGTGGCTACTTCCTCCATCATTGGGCATATTGCACGAAACTTTCGTTTGGCTTCTTCTCTATGTTTTGGGCGTGATTCGATCGGCGCTATATCGACTATGTGCCGTGTTGTTTCAGAAGGCTGTGCTAGGTCCTTCCATGACTTGATCTGGTACAATTTGGTGATTGTACCATTTGGTCATGGACCCAGCGGTATCTTGAAAACAGTGAATCGTTGATTGATCGTTGTTAACATGTCCCGCCATCCGTCGGCGTAACATTGTGATGTGCGTTTGAGCAATCGGTCCGTTGTATTTTCAAAATCTGGGTCTTGAATTTTGGAGGAAATGCGAGATCTGGGACTAGGCTCAAGTCTTTAGCGTCCACCCCGTAGCGATGGTCAGCAGTCTCTATTTCCTTAAACTTTTCTTCTAACCATTTGTAACGATCCTCGAGTTGTTTGGGAAGGTTCGCTTTGCCTTATCCATTTCACCATTTCATCAAAATCGGGACTATAGGGTTAGCGGACCTTCTCCGGATTAGTGCACGAACCAATGGAAGTCTTGTTGGCATTCTTGATCTCAACTTTGCACTGTGGCTCGATAACAACAGCGTCCTTTGGGGACATATTTCCGTGGTGCTTGAGTATTTGGCGGGGTAAATCTTTGAGGTGGCGAGGTCGTCATTATTTCTGAGCTAGCAGCGGCGCCCTTTCCTCGTTCACTAGCCAATGTTGCGCCAGCTGGCCTATCATGTTGTTTTGGGATTCTTGCATCCGTTCTATCATATCTTGTTGTATCTTGGTCAATCGTTCTTGCATCTGTTCTTGTATTTCTCTTTGCATTTGCTCTAGTCTTTCTATCTTTTGATCCATAATTTTAGTTTTACCTCGCGTATTGTAGCGATGTTCCAGGGTAACTGTCACAATTTAAGGTTCTTTTGTAAGATTTAATGCACATGATGCAATGTAATGCTAATGCATGAAATGTATGCAAAAAAAGGTATTAATTGATTCAATTTCCATTAGAATAACTTTTCTAGAAAACAAGTTTTTTACATAGAATGGATTACATATAAGGCCTCGCCTAATGCTTAAGGCCTTGACTTCCTCAAGAAGCCTAGCTAACTCTTGCCCTTGTTCGACTTTGATTCATAAAATAAACTTAGCACATCGGCTTGGACTTCTAGGTTTGCAAATGCTCGCGACCTCTTGCACTTGAGTCACGGCTTCCCCATGATGTAATCCGATCCACGACTTGATTTTGGGAGTGATGAAGTTGTTGCTTCAACGCTCCTCGTTGACTTCAGATGGTTCCACCGTAACTCACAACCATGTAAAGCAGACTCTAGCTCTTGATTTTCGCCTTCATTTCTTCAATTTTACTCGGGCTAGCTTTTAATTCAAGCTGCAGAGTTGCGGCTACGATCTTGATACAAGGTTCTTTCCAATTCGCCACCCGAGCCTTTAACTCCTCTTTCTCTCGCTTTGGGTTTTTACGGACTTCTTTTCGAGTATCTTCGAGCTTGAGTATCTCGAGTTTTCTTTCCCATTGGCTAGCTCTATTTTTTCCTCCACGAGTTCTCGACCCCATTGCTCGATGTTTTTCCTAATCCAAAGAAGCTTCATTGACCTTCGCAACTTCTTATAGTCTGCCTTCAAACCGTCCAAATCTTCTTCACCTTGTTTTTCCTTTTTCTTAACTTTTGACCTCCGACTTACGAATGTCGACGTCCAAACCCAATGACATCTTCTCTTCTTCTAACCGTTCTATTCTTTTCCCTAATTTCGCATTCCTTTTCTCAAAATCTTGTTTGATGATTTGAGCTCGATGGGATTACACGTAGGTGTTCCTCCATTGATCGGCGTCTTCCGGCTTTGGTGTGGGAATGTTGTCGTTGATTCTCTGGCTTCTCCATCGGTCGTATTCGGGAGTTGTCATCGGGTTTGCGGCAAACCTTTTCATTCTATGAGTCTGACTCCAAGCGCTTGCTATTTCACGAACCCTTTTCTTACAATTATCCCCTTTGTATTCAAATTCACACTGAATTAGACCTTGTGTTGCGGGTATAAACTGTCTCGATCGGTATTGTCTCAACACAAGGAGAGGAGCATATCCAACGGCTCCCCATACTCCCAATAACGGAACCCAGTCAAAATCTCCACATCGATATAGTATCTCATCAGGAATCATCAAAGGAGCTTTCCATTCCACGTCTTCCTCTTGTAAGTTTTGCAGAATCGTCATCCATTTTTCTTCCGTAAGATCATCTCGCCTTGGTGTAGCTATTAATTCCTTTAGCGGGGAATAATCCTCGGAGAAGATTCGACCTGGTGCCTTTTTCGCTTTCCAAAATGATCATTGAACCATACTAGCAAGAGTCATGCACAACCGGTGAATCTCCTTCGCCGCTTTTCTCTTGACGCAGCTTAGAGACACGAAAGTTTCGGCGGAATTGTAGGAGCAGGCGTGACTCTTCTATCCAACTTTGTCGAATAGATCTGAGACTGCCTCATCTACATGCCCTAGAGCTTTAGGGAAAATAATCAATCCATAAATGCTCAGGGCAAAGATGTCAACCCTTTTCTTCACATCCGGGTGTGCTATGATCAAGTCTCTTAAATTTCTCCAAGGGATACACTTACAATCTCCTTTTTGTTTTATCCGTGCTGCAACCCACTGCTCACTCATTCCGTAATATTCATCGACTTTTTTAAGAAGGTGGGAGCGTTAACGTGTCTTGTATAAACTTTGTCGGCTTGAATTTTCAGACACGAAGTAAAGGCATGTATTCTTCTATAGTAGGCACTAGATCCACTTTCCGAAAGTAAAACAACTATAAGCGAGGTTCCAAAATTGGGTTATAGCTCAAAATAGGTCTTTGGTCTACCTTGATGTCGAGCGAGATATGATGATCTCCGTGTGTGACAAGAGAATAATTGCTTGATCTCATGATCCCACCGACCCCATATCTCTTTCATCTCTTGAAGATTGTTTTGGGTGACAACGATCTGCGTGAAGTCCCATAATTACGATCGTGCCCATACGTAAGACTATCGCCTTTTTCTTCTTTGCATGCTCGGCCCATATCCGGACGGCCGCATTGTCCTCCACTCTATCAAGAAACCCCTTTTCCATGACAAAGCTATCTATTTGGGCAATTGAACGTGAACCAACACCTTTTTGATGAATATGCCATGCAAAAATAAAAATAAAGCAAATCAGTATTTCATACATAATAGGCAAAGAATAAAAGTACCTAATTTGTTAACCACTAGGGTTTGGCATGGCTCTACCTAGGGTGGGTTCTTTAGGGCTTACTATATGAGGTTTGGTTCTAAGGAGGGGTACCTAAACCAGTAGATTCCTCGATCTTCACCCATTATAGGCTCATATAGACCGAGTTCAGTTCAGGGGGATACATTTCCCTATGGTGCGCGGAGATGAAAATCTCACGAAGACATAGGTGCGGATGTATCCGGCGATCCACTATCACGCACGGAGGTGAAAACCTCACGAAGGAGTAGTTTCTCACTCTCACCTAAAGGTGTGACCACAGCGGTCATGCAATGCAATGCAAAAATTGAGACAACACGTAATAAAAGATTTGTAATTTTCAAATCGAGCTTTCAAACTTCCGACAAAAGATGAAAATAATCAATTTATGGCTTGACTCTCAAATCGATCCCCAATGGAGTCGCCAAGTCGTCAGTAACCATTTTTTGAAAACAAAAGCGGGTTCGACTTTGGTTTTGTAAATAGGAATAAAGCAGAGTCGCCATGACCATTATTTGGTGTGATCGGATCACCTTTATTTTAATAAA
Source organism: Gossypium rotundifolium (assembly GCA_025506655.1). Lineage (NCBI taxonomy): Eukaryota > Viridiplantae > Streptophyta > Magnoliopsida > Malvales > Malvaceae > Gossypium > Gossypium rotundifolium. Next base: position 4,582,730 of record CP106732.1, on the reverse strand, counting down.
ACATTTTGTTTTACTAAAAGCAGTATTTTTGGTCCGCGAAGTTTTAAAAGTCGGTCCGGAGTCGATTCACATACGAGAAAGGGTTAGCACCTCGTCACGCCCAAAATTGGTACCAAAATGATTAATTAGAGTCTTAGTGTCGGAAATTTTAAAAGGTTTTAAGATCTGAGATCCTTTAAAATGTTTGGATAATTAGGGCCATAATTTTGAGATTTCCTTGCTCGAGAGGATCTGAACATCACATCCAAAGACGTTAGGACATGATGCTCTAAACCTTCGTAATCAAAGCTATCTCATGGTTTTAAGAAGTTTATCAAAAGGATGTTTAGTTATTTAGTCAAGCGGAAAATCGCAACCCAAAGACGTTAGGGCACTATTTCCAATTCCTAAATACAAAACATTGCCTTCATTTTAAAAATCTTTGAGCAGTGTAATGACTTTTCAAAATGCATCGTATGGGATTGAATTTAAGAAAAGGTTTGAGTCAAAATTCGAAATTTCTTTGTCCCGAAATGATATAAACATCCCATCCAGTACGTTAGGACACGATGTTTTAATCTCTCGTAATCAAAGTCATTTCGTGATTCGCAAAACTTCGTAAAAGGGATGTTAAGTTATTTAGTCAAGCGAAAAATCGCAACCCAAAGACGTTAGGGCACTATTTCTCGAGTTTCTAAATACCAAACATTGCCTCATTTTGAAATTTTTAGATGAAATACGATAATCTTGCAAATGATACTTTGTTCAAAATATTGTACAAAACCAAGAGAACAAATATGGATGTGAATGTTATAAATAAAATACAAATAATAATGATAATAATAATGATAATACCAAGTAGTAAAAATGAATAAATAACTAAATAAATAAAATAAGAAATAACAATGACAAAATAATAATGATAATACTTGAAATAAAATAATGATGATAATATGTAAAAGAATAATTGTTGCAATTAATACATGAAATAATATATATAAAATATATGCACATAAAAAATAATGGAATGGGAGTAACAATACGGGCAAGGTAATAGCAAAAATAGATAGTAACAATAATAATAAAATGATCGTCTCAATCATAATATTAGTAAATAAATAAGATAATAACATGTACAATTATAATAATGGATAATAGTAATATGAACAAATAATAGTGGAAGTACAACCAAAATAACAAATAATAACATGTTATAATAAATAATAGTAGTAGAATCAAATAATAATGAAAATACAATCAAAATAAATAATAAAAATAATAATAAAGTTAGTGAGATGTATTAATAATAAAATATCAAAATATAATAATGATAATAACAATATTAATATAACTAACAAGAAAGACTAAAAAATTTGCACAATAATTAAATCGGGATTAATTTGCATTAAAGATAAAAATTAAGGGTCAATTCAAAAATAAGTAAAAGAGAGAGGGGGCTATTTGTATGCGCGTGAAAGGAAGGGGACGAAAGCAGAATTAACCCCTTTGGCCAAAACGCACAGTAGCTAAAAGGGACCTAATCGCAAATCAGGTTAAATTATTGAGCTAGTTTTAAATTACGAAGACTTGATTGCAAAATTATAAAAATGCGGAGGGACCGCGCGCGCAAATAGACCATCCTTTTCACAAAACACGCGGATCCTAGGCGGGTCGGATCGGGTCGGGTTGCTCCAGGGTGAAACGACGTCGTTTTGGGGTTAAAGGGCAGCCCCCAAAACGACGTCGTTTTGTGGGGCTATATAAAGCCCTAAAAACCCAAAAAAAACCATTTCTCTGCTGTGTTTAAAAAAAAAAATTTTCTTTCTTTGTTTTTCTCTCAGGGGAAGACCGTGGGAACTCGTGAGGGGCCACGGCCGTCATGGCCGTGGCAGAGCTCGGCCACACGCCTGATGGTTTTAAAGGTAAAAAATTATTATTTTTTATATTTTTTATATTTTTTAACTATGTATACTTTTATAATAACTTTTTTGTGTAAATTTACAAAAAAATAATCTTTCGAAAAAGAAAAAAAAATCACCTTTTGTTTTCTGTTTTTTTCAGCTTTTAACGAGTTTTTGCCCTTTTTTTTTGATCTGCTTTCTTGCGCCTTGGAGTTTCTCTTCTTTTGTATATTTCGAAAAAGAAAAATAAAAAAGACCTTATTGCTTGAGTTTTTTTGTTTTTTTTATTTGATTTCCAGAGAAAAAAGATCCTTTACAAAGCTATTCTTCGGCCTCTTTATAGCCGAATATGTGTTTTTTTTTATTTGTTGCTTGCTGCCTTCGTGTTGTCTTTTCTTTGCAGGGCGTGGGGAGCGGATGGAGCAGGTGGCGGAGGCGACGGGCAGGTGCGGCGCAGAGGGTAGGTTTGGCGGTGTCAGAAGTTAAAAAGTCAGAGGGCAGGTGGCTAGGGTTTTCAGAAACCCTAGCATTTCTGAAAAAATTTTAATTTTGGGCCTTCTGGGCCGTTTGTAAAATGGGCCTGTTGTTTGGGTTTGGGTTGATTTGGGTTGTAAAAAAAATGGGCTTCGGGTTTGGGTTCTGGTTTGTAATTTTAATTTTTTTCTTTGTAATTGGGCCGGGCAATAGTTGGGCTCTACATTGAGCAACATTATTCGGGTTTTGTTTCATCTTCGCTAAATGGATGAGAAAAGGCTCATCTGCCATCTCAGAAAACAAAAAGGAAAAAGAAGCAAGAGAAGAGAGAAAAAGAACAAAAAAAAAACCAAGTGTTTTTCAGGGATTTAAATTGAGGTCGTGGCCACATTTTCGGTCGCGTTGTGTTTATCGCGGTTGCGGATATAACGGATATTATTGCGGTCACTACGGGTATCGCGTTCGTAAATTTTTTTTAAAATTCGCCCAAATTATTGTAAAACATAATAGAGGTTTCGACAGTAGCAGTTTCGGATGACACCGCTACCACTATATAGCGGCCACTATGCCGATATCGGACCACTATTTAAATCCCTGGTGTTTTTAGCTAATTATAATGTCAATTACTTAATGGGCTAATGTGCCATGTCAACAATTCGCAAGTAGATTAATAAAATTTTTAATAGTAGTGATTAATTCGAACAATTATCTTAATTAAAATGACTAAATTAAGAAAAAATAGAATAACTAAAATAGAATAAACCTTATTTTAAAGTAACCATAGATGTAATTTACTTTTCTTTTCTTTTTTTAATTTCGTATTCATTTCACTATCGATTACTTCATTGCCATTATGTTTTTAATTTAGTTTTGCTATTGTGTTATTTGTTATTTTTGTTTTCTTTTAAACTTCTTTAAACTAAAAGCAAAGAAAAAAACATTGTCGTGGTATTTATTTTGTCATATTTTAAATATTTTTAACTAAAAACATGTACAAATTTTAGTTAATTCGTTGATTAATTGAAATTAATTCAATTCGATTAATGAGTTTCAAAAAATTTCAATTTGGTTAATGGTTAAGAGATTTAAAAATTCGCTTAATTTGATTAACGATAGTTTGGTTCGAGTATTAATCGAATTGACCATTTGAATACTCCTACCAAATACTCGTTCAATCCATATACAAAAAATATTGTTGAAATTTGTTGAGGTTTAGTGTTTGCTTTGGAGTGTCTCATACCCACAACAGAAGGTATTGTTTTTGTAAGAATTTTGTCTTTCATGTTTTAAGAAGAGCTTAAAGGGGTTAACAGAGTTTAAGAAGCACCTTGATTAGTAGATATATGACTTACAAGTTTATGAAAAACTGTCAATATTGTGCAAAATATTAATTATGCACATTGTACCTACGAGGGTTTGAACCACCAACCAAGGCACATAGGCCTTACCTAATTTGTATCTATGATACGATATAATTACACAATTACATAATTTTAAATTAAAAAAGAATCAATTATTATAAAAAATTTATCAATAATCCTTGAAAAAATTCTCTAAACAAGTAACAAAATTTAAAATTAAATTATAATATGTATATATTCGTCTAAAGAAGTACTCGACAATACAATTACTAATAAAAGTTAATAAGAAAAATAAATATTATTCTATGCAATTTTGTCTAATTATTATTGCATCCCGTTTTGCATTATTCCTCTAGACATAATCTTTATTATAATTAGTTGATCATTGGTCAATTATAAATGCAAGAAACTATCTCTCTCACCGCTAAAAATATTAAAATATTCAAACAATATTAGTAAAAACACATATAATAATATTTTAAAAATAAATATATGTTCTAAATTTAATTATTATTGTATAAAAATATTTTTAAAAATATTGTGAATTAGAAGTTTGTTCTTAAAATTTAAAAAAAATAGGTAAATTATTAAAATAGTCACTTTTGTTTCCTTTAAGTTATATTTTAGTCACTTATGTTTGAAATGTTAAGTATTTGCCATTTACATTAACATGTTGTAAATTTTTGCCACTGATCCGTTAATTGCCATTAACGATGTAACGGTAAACTGACGTGAGTACGTTAAATCATCATTTCAAACAAAAAATTAGAGTTAAATTAAACAATCGGTCCCTATACAGTTTTAAGCAATTTATTTTTTTCTTTTATATTCTATTAACTTTCTTTTTTTTCATTTTTTTTCCATTCTCTTCTACTTCCCCCTCTATTTTTCTCCATTCTCCATCTTTTTTAACAAAAAAGAAAAAAAAAAATAATTCCTCAAAATGAAAAATATAGGAACCAATTCTATAATTTAATCTAAAATTTTCGTTTGAAATGATGATTTAACATGTCACGTCAGTTTATTGTTACACCGTTAACAACAATTAACCACCGTTAATAACAATTAACCCTCAATGACTAAAATATTACAACATGATACTAAAACGTAATATTTTAAATATAAATGACTTAAATATAACTTGAGAGAAACAAAATTGATAGTTTACTCAAAAATTATGAAATATAACATGATTGTTCCTCACCTAATGTGTTAATAATAATATTGGGATTTGATTTTCGTCTATAAAATAAAGCTTATTTATTTATTGTCGTAACCATTTTTTGGAGAACAAAAACAACAAGGGGTTCGACTTCGGGTTTTAAAAATGAAAAAAAAGGGGAGTCGCCACCAATCCCTTTTTGTTGAGGTGTGATCGGGTCACCTCGTAAAACAGTTGTTTTTAATAAACGGTTTGATTTATCAAAACAACGAATTTGGTCTACGAAATTCAAAAACGAGTTCGAAGTCGGTTACGCATACGAGGAAGTGTTAGCACCCTCGATCGCCCAAAATTGGTACCAAAATGATTAATTAGTGTCTTAATGTCGGAAGTTTGAAAAGGTTTTAAAATACGGATCCTTTAAAAGGTATTAGGATATTTGAGATTTCTTTGTTCCAGGAGGTACAAACATCACATCCAAAGAGGTTAGGACATGAAATTCCTAACCTTCGTAATCAAAGCTATCTCATGATTTTACGAAGTTTATCAAAGGATGTTTAGTTATTTAGTCAAACGTAAAATCGCAACCCAAAGACGTTAGGGCACTATTCCCAATTCCTAAATACAAAACATTGCCTTTATTTTAAAACCTTTAAATGGAGTGTAGCAATTTTACAAAATGCCTCGTGTCGAATTAAATCAAAGAAAAGGCTCGAGTCAAAACTTGAGATTTTTTGTCCCGAAAAGATATAAACATCACATCCAGCTCGTTAGGACACAATGTTTTAATCTCTCGTAATCAAAGTAGTCTCATGATTCGCGAAACTTCGTAAAGGGGATGTTAAGTAATTTAGTTAAACAAAAAATCGCAACCCAGCACGTTAGGACACTCTTTTCCGAATTCCTAAATATGAAACATCACCTTTATTCTAAAACCTTAAAATGAAATATGATGATTTTCAAAATATATTTTATATAGTAATAATATGAAATTAAGAAAGATAAACGTAGATATAAATATGGTAAATATAAGAGTACTAATAATAATAATATGATAATGATGATAAATAATGATGGCAATTTAGAAATGAAATAATATATATAAAATAAAATAATAATAATAATAATAGTAATAAAGTAGAAAATAATACTATATTAATAAGAAAATAATAATCTAATAATAATGATAGAAAATGAATAAAACATAAAAATATAATGATAATAGTAATGTAATAACAATGATAAAATAAAGAGTAATGACAATAATGCATTTTAATAATAATAGTAATAATAATAATAATAGTAATAGTAGTAGTAGTATAGTAATAATAATAAAATAATAATAATGATACAAAATATGTACAATATAATAATATGAATATAGTAATAGTAATAATAATAGTAATAGTAAATATGATAATGATAATAATAATAATAATAATAATAATAATAATACAAAATACAAAAGGATCAAATTGATCTTAAAATGAAATTTTGGGGTCAATTCAAGTAAAGTGAAGGGGAAGGGCCCATTTGAAATGCGGCGTGAAAGGAAAGGGCCCAAAAAGAAATTATTCCTTCTCTAAGGGTTGTGTTTTAGGTGACTAAGGTAGAACAGAAGCAAACATATTGGGGCAGATTTGAAAAAACGAATAAACTGAATTGAAAAGGCTAAAATGGCGGAAGGGCCAGAAGCGCAAATAGCCCTTTCGCTTAGGAAACACGCGGATCCTAGATCGCGACGGGTGGTCGCCATGGTCGCCTTAAACGGCGTCGTTTCAGAGTCTGGTATTCAACCCAAAACGGCGTCGTTTTCTTGGGTCTATTTAAGCCCAAAATCTCTAAAAAAAATCATTTTTTTGTGCTGAGTTTTAAAAAATCTTCTTTCTCTTCTTTTTTTCTCTGCAGGGTGGTGGGATTTCGGCCGCCTTGATCGCCATCCTCTGCAATATTGGTGCTTGTCATGGTTGTCAGACACCATGGTCGAGTCTGATTTGGTAAGATTTTCTTTGCGTTTTTATTCCTTTTAAAAAGCGTAATAAATAGTATATGCTAAGGAAATAAAAAAAAGAACTAATTTTTCGAGATAAAAGATCACCTCTTTTCTCTCGGCTTCGAGGTTTTTCAGTTCTCTGTTCAGTGTTATTTCAGTTTGTTTGAATGCTTTTCCTTGTCTGTGGCCTCTATTGATGATAAAAAAGGGATCTGAATACTTGGTAATGGAATCTATTTTGTTTGTATTGTTTCGAAAAAAAAGAAAGAAAAGATGAATGTTCGTATCTGGAATCTGTTTTTTTCTTCTATTAATCGCAAAAAAAAAAGGGAGCCCTCTTACAAAGAGATGAGATTGGTTTTTATAACCATTGTTTACAACTTGTTTTCTTGATGATTTCTCTGTTCTTCTTGTAGGCAAATGGGCGGTGGATGTGACAAGGGCGGTGCTGTAGAAACGGTGGCAAGAGGGTCTGACAGTGGTGGTCGTCAGAGGCTAGGGGCGGTACACCTAGGGGGCTAGGGTTTCTTGAAAGAGTTTGGGATAGTGGGCTAGGGTTTGTTTAGTTTTGGGTCTGGTTTTGTTAGGACTGAAATGGGCCCGGGCAAATGGGCTCGAACAGCTGCCCCTCTTTGCTCATTGTCGTGTAACGAGAATGGAGCAAAGACTTTCAAGAGGCCTATTTTGCCCGGGCCTGCTAAGCCCCGACTTCTTTTGTAGCCTCATTTCGTCCATCGCATCTTTTTGTTTTGATCCACTCTATCGCTGCAACTTCAGAGGTATAGGATTTTCGTTTTTAATCCGCTCACTGCGATTTGCTCCTGCAATCATCAGGAATCGCCAAGTCTACTATCCTCAATCTGATCCCTACAAACTCAGGGACCACTAGACTGATGTCTTTGACCTACTTCCCACAACTCCAGGAATGTCAAATCTGCTATTTTCAATCTGATCCCTGCAAACTCAGGGATCACCAGACTGATGTCTTCGATCTGTTTCCTGCAACTTTAGGAAGGTCAAATCTGCTATTTTCAATTTGATCCCTGCAAACTCAGGGATCACTAGACTGATGCCTTCAGTCTGCTTCCTGCAACTTCAGGAAGGTTAAATTTGCTATTTTCAATCTGATCCCTGCAAACTCAGGGATCACTAGACTGATGTCTTCGATCTGCTTCCTGCAACTTCAAGAAAGTCAAATCTGCTTCAATCTGATCCCTGCAAACTCAGGGACCACCAGACTGATGTCTTGATCCGCTTCGCAATTTCGGGAAGGTCAATCTGCTTCAATCGATCCTCGCAAACTCAGGGACCACCAGACTGATGTCTTCAATCTGCTTCCTGCAACTTCAAGAATGTCAAATCTGCTTTCTTCAATCTGATCCATGCAAACTCAGGGACCACCAGACTGATGTCTTCGGTCTGCTTCCTGCAACTTCAGGAATATCAAATCTGCTTTCTTCAATCTGCTCCACTGCAAACTCAGGGAGACAGGATATGCTATATTCAGTCTTTGATCTGCCCCGCTAGGGGACAACATCTGAAATCTTTGATATTGCTACATCGTTCTCTGGGGAATTCGTCCTGTAGAATTACTTTTACGTGCTGATGCTTATACAAATAACGAGGATGTCATGATAGGAATGACTCAAATGCTCCTAACTACGTGTGTTATGAATGCAGAATGTTATGAGAATGATGCTTTTCCACAATGATTAAGATGCACCGATCGCAATAAATCGAATGCTCCTACTTAAATGGTATCATAGAGGACATTTGCATGAATGCAGAATGTTATGATAATGATTCTTTGTTAAAAATGTATAAGGATCACGATACGATGATTGCACGCTCCTAATGATGATGAATGAATGTTAAAATGAAATGACCCCTTTTTATGCTTAGAGTTGTCACTGCTCGTCGTCCACCAGAGTCGTACAACCCTGATATCTCGCTCTTGCCGGTACCTTTGCCAAAAACTCAAAGAAACAATCATATTTTGCCCAAACAATTTACCCCAATGTGACTTCAAGGCCCACTCTACGGTACATACAGGACTTTAAGGCCTATACCATCTTCAGATCAACCCATTGTGCCTTAAGGGTATAGAAATTATGTCATCTTCAATCCATCCCACTGCGACTCAGGGGTGTAGAATCTATGTCATCTTCAGTCAATCCCACTACGACTCAGGGGTATAGAATTTGTAAATGATTTGGTCTGTTGCACCTTTCCATTCCTGTGGATCGTGATCAGGTGTGCACGCATGATAGTTGCATGGACACAAGATCATTTTTTCGCGAATGATTCCCCATTCATACATCGCCCTTTTTCATCGAGATGGTACTACTGACGTAATACCTCGTCATTTTGTTCAATCACTATTTTTTGACAAAATCCAAAGAGATAGCTTCAGTTCAGACTTTTCCTTCACCATTATTCCTATCCCTTAAACTCAATGAGTTTTAAGCAATAATCCTGTTTCAGGTTCCGGTACTACTTAGAAGTTTTCAGAGTAATATGTGAAACTCTTTTTTATGAAAGTGTCGTTAGTCCATTAATCGTTATTTCAATGCAAAATGTCTGAAAGAGATCATAACTACGGATAAGAACGAAGTCAGTTAGGAGCATAGCTCGAAACAAATGGGTTAAGCAAAGGTAGCGAGTGCAATCAGGAAGGAAATTTATTGGCAGTGTATCTTGCAAGGTAAAAATAAAAACTAGGTGCCCCAGATATCGCAGCCTGAGCTTCTCTGTTCAAACTTCTTGAGGACCATTTTAGGCTCAATATGTACTTAGGGGATCCGGAGTACTTTGCCAATGTTCCAAGACGCAACATACTTCTTCATTGTTAACTCAAGCGTGGTAAGACTACCATATGCCTTACTTTTGATCAAAATTTAAGCTGCCCTTCTCAGGTTTTCAACTCAAATCCCCTTTGATCCCAAGGCGCCCATTGCGGGTTTCCTCCTCGGCCTCTCCTTTTTCCTTTTTCCTTTTCGTGTTTTTTTTTGAATCTGATCTCACCAGATTGGATAGGTCCTTGCCATCATCTTGATTAGTATCCATGTTTCCCCAGAACAAGCTTTCTTTGCTGCATAAGGCATTTACTTTTCCTTTCGGAGTCCTTTTGAATACGAAGAACCCTTCTTAATGCCAGGTCTTTCTCCTGAAATTCTTTTGAGTGAACATTTTTGTCATAAGCCCATATCATCCGTTTTTGGTACATTCGACCACGAGTACTTTCAATCAAGCTTACTGTAGACATTCTGCTTTAACCAACCAAATCAAAGCTTGTGAAAAGGAATCTTATCTTCCAACAATTGTTTCCCTTTTAATAACCAATGGGAAAGATGCCCCGGTGAAAGTCCTGGCCAACTTTTAAGAAACCTAGAAGGTAAATGGTGACTTCTCTATGCCAACCTTTACAAGTCTCACCATTTTCAAAAATTTTGAATGGTTTTGGCTATCTTGTCAGACTGATGTGGTGTCTGATCTTTGGATAGACTATAAGTTCGTGCCAACACATTTCTTTTTGGCATTCTTTATCGCCATTCTCTCTTTATTCTTCTTCTTCTTCCTCTTTTTTGTTTTTGTTTTTTCTTTTTTCTTTTTAATTTTTTTTGAATTTTGAATTTGAAGTTGAAGTCGACGACTGCTGACTTTGTAATTTTGACATGTGAAGCGACCTTTACCCTCTTGGTAAGGTAACCAAAGGCTATGAATATGAATCGATATTGGCTCAAAGCTCTTGAAGAGACTGGCTTGATAGTGTCCATGCCTCACATATAGGAATCCGCATTTTAGTGGCCTCAACGTGTCTGGCTGTGATCATGCGATAATGTCTTGCCTTATTCTTGCGGTGGGCTAAGCTTCCATCTTCATCTCCCTCGTTGGCTTGTAGTGTGGCTGACATTTCGCAAGGTAGGATCTGCCATTTTTAACAAGTTAGGAAATAAGTTACAATCTCTGTCATCTTCTAAGTCCTTAGATCCTTCTAGACACATATTTCACTAAAAAGGGAGTCCGTAACAGCGTCGCTCATGTCATTGATATCTGGGACCTATCGCCGGTATGAAAACAATTTCCAGAGAATGAATGATTATTTATGAATGAAGAATAAAAGAATATTCAATAGAATGTATAGCATGGAAAATAAAAATATTGGTTCAAAAGATGCATTTTACTGAAATAGTAATTCAGAACACGAGCCTATTTCACAAAAGAGATCTTATTGCTTCTAGGCTTAAAGCAACAAGTATACTTCGTACATTACTCTAGGTAAGCTTCTAAATACTATAGGAATTTTTCCACAGTCTCATTGCTCAAAATGCTCCCAGGTTCATGCTTCTGCTTTTGGTGCGTCGCCTATCTTCATAACACCCATTTTGACGAATTTTTCCACCAACTTCTTAAAAGCTGTGCAATTTTCTATCGAATGCCCTGTAATCCCCGCATGATACTCACACTGGACATTTAGGTTATACCATTTTGGGTATGGAGGTTGCAGTGGTTTTATATAATAAGGAGCTACAACATGCATATCAAATAAGTTCTGGTATAACTCCCTATACGTCATGGGAATAGGAGTGAACTGAGGTTTTTTCGAATACGCTCCTGGATTAGGTTTTTGCTTTGGGGGGACCAGGTGACTGGTAACTGCCTTCTTTGGCTGGTTTGCTGTAAACGGCTTCGAATAACCCTTGGTATACGCACTCGTGCTAGCCACATCCTTATCCTTCCTCTTCGGGGCTTTTGAAGCCCCTTCTCCCTTTTTCTCTGCCTCTGGTAGGCCAAAATCAACACGATTGACTTGCTCATTACCAGGGCTCCTCAAAGAATTCAGCAGCACCGAAGTATCGATCCTATATTGAGATCCAATAATGACAGGTACCACGCGAGAATGTGCGTCTGGTTGAGCTGGGACACTTATTGGGGAATAAAGGATGTCTTCATCATTATCCATATTTTCGGTCACTGGGTCACTTCTTTTTTCAAGTCCTCCGGCTAGTAACTGAGTTAGCTGGCCCAACATGTTCTTTTAAAAGTCTAGCATTTGCTCTTGCATTTCTTGTTGAATTTGGGACAATTTCTCTTGCATCTGTATTTGCCTTTGCTCTATCCTCACCAACCTTTGTTCCATGTTTTCCAGGTTAACTGAAACCTTTTACCTAATTAGGGTCCTTTTTGTAAAGGTCTAATGCAAATGTATGTAATGCGCATGCAATGTAGTGCGAATGCATGAATGCAAAGAGGTATCGATTCTGATCAATTTCATTTTAGAAAACTTTATTAGAAAACAAATTCTTTTACATAAAGTGGACTACTATATGCTTTCGTCCTGAGTCCTAAAGGTTTTGATTTCCAAAACAATGGAGCTAGCTCTTGACTATGATCAGACTGTAACCCATATTTTATGCTTAACATATCCACCTGTAGATGACCAGCTACTTTTTGAATCTGAACTATCACTTCCCTCATGAGGTAATCTCGACTCTTTAACTTGATGATCATAAGAATGATAAAGTTCTTCTTTCAAACACTCCTCTCTTGTCTTCAGAAGCCTGATTCGCAGTTCGCAATTGTGTATTGCTGATTTTAACTCTTCGATCCTACACTTTATTTCTTTAAATTCAACTCGATTGTAGAGTTACAGCTTCGAGGGTAGTGAAGAGACTGTCCCAGCTTAGCATCAATTTTCTAAAAAAGTATCGATCATTTACTCTAGCTAGCGTCGTACTCTGAGGGATTCTTCCGCTTCTATGGCTCATAAAGATTAGAATTTTTCTAGACGAAGAAAGAATTACAGAGCTCCAGACATTTTAGATTGTACCTGTTCAATAGCTTTTCTCATTCTAACCACAGGGGAAAGTCATCTATTCTGGTTCGTCTCTTTGGATCTATCAAATGGGATCAATGCAAATTCCTTTCACTTCTTCACACGAACCAAATCCCTTACAATGTTGTTTGGACCACAACGATGAGCTAAGAAGTTCACAACAATCTATCTTTCCATCCTAGATGGTTCCACTACATCCAATGCCCATTCTTCTGAAAGAAATTTCTATCATTGCCCTTGGTAATCGATGAATACGATCTTCGACTTGGGTGAAATTAATCACGATAGAAACACCACAAGAACGCAGACATCGGCTCAAGACTATGGTTGCTCCCCGTGAAGCATTGGATAAGGCTTTCATTCTTTCCTGAGACTTCTGTCTTAACTAAAGAAGCTCTCTAGTTAGCGCTTTGTCAATTGCAAATACATCCAGGAATGGAGCTCCAAAGAAATGTATGTAGATTGTTTCGTCTCCCCGACACTAAAGCATGGGAAGTCTTACAGAGAAGCGCGACTGTGTGTTGTGATGGTCGACAAAATAATTATAGACAGTAATCTCTAGATTCTCAGCTTCACCATTAACTTTTTCACACTTTTCCCTTCAATAAAAATGATGGATCTTTGCACAACTGCTCGCTCAATCCAGTGATCTTGTACTCGTGATTGGATGGGCTGACCTTTGTCCTCAGGTTCTTAAAGCTTTGCTTAGCCATGGTCCAGTCCAGGATCCATGGCATTCTAATTGGCAAAGGATCCTGGCAACCGCTAGGACGAATATCAATATTCGTGGAAAGACCTCTTTGAGTGGCCATGAAATTGAATGGAAGCCCCTATTGCCAAGGGCACCTCTTCCAATATCGTGTGAGTCGCTCGATTATCTTGAAAGATTGGCAAACCAACAGGCATCCTGTTTTTGAAAGATGCTATGACATCTATCACCCTCAATGCTTCTTGAGAGTTTTTAGATTCCTATCCGTGCCAAGCATTTTGAGTTGCTCGCATGGGTGTCTATGCAACAAAGCTGATTTGACTGATAAGGCCGTTTAATTCTCTTCCTGTCTTGTCCATTTGAGTCATCATGGACATCAGGTCTTGCATTACTGTTGTTTCTGTTAGATGTAACATCCTCAAGTACAACTACAAACTCATGCTTGTTATTTGGAAGAGCACCAACAGTAAATAAACTTCCCTCCCCGTCATAAGCAAAGTCCCTTTCAGCCAATTCATTGTCACAGGTCTCTTGCCCTCTGCCAATCACTTTTCTTCCAACACCCTTACCGTCTAAAGGATGACCACCAGATTTTAGCACTGCTACATGTCCTTTTGCTCAAAATGGATCCATACCCTTCTAACTGCCTAGGTCCTAACTATATGAACGACTACATTGTCTTCCACTTTATCAAGGGATCCGTTTTCCATAACCAGTTTTCTAACTCAAAAACTAACCCTGAATCGATACCTCTATAGAAAATGAGATGATATGCACGAAAATAAAATACAAAGAGTTAGTATCGCAAAGTATGAACAAACACCAACCTAGGTGACCACTAAGGTTTGACGTAGTTCTATCTAAGGTGGGCTCCTAGGGTTCACTATATGTGGTTTTAGTTCTATAGTTAAGGTACCTGAACCAAGAGATTCTTCGATCCTCACCCATTTATGGCTCATACGGACCAAGTTCGGTTCGGGAATACATTTCCCTATGGTACGCACGGAGATGAAAATCTCACGAAGACATAGGTACGGATGTATCCCGGCGATCCACTATCCCAGCGGAGGTGAAAACCTCACAAAGGAGTAGCTTCTCACTCCCACTTAAAGGTGTGACCACAACGGTCATGCAATGCAATGCCGAAATTAAAACAACATGCAATAAAAGATCGTAATTTTCAAATCGAATTTTCAAAATTTCGACAAAAGATAGAAAATAATCAATTTATGGCTTGACTTTCTAAAAGGTCCCCGTGGAGTCGCCAAGTCGTCGTAACCATTTTTGGAGAACAAAACAACAAGGGTTCGACTTGGTTTTAAAATGAAAAAAAAGGAGTCGCCACCAATTCCTTTTTGTTGAGGTGTGATCGGGTCACCTCGTAAAGCGGTTATTTTAATAAACGGTTTGATTTATCAAAACAACGATTTTGGTCTACGAAATCCAAAAACGAGTTCTAAGTCGGTTCACATACGAGGAAGGGTTAGCACCCTCGACACGCCCAAAATTGGTACCAAAATGATTAATTAGTGTCTTAATGTCGGAAGTTTGAAAAGGTTTTAAAATACGATCCTTTAAAAGGTATTAGGATATTTGAGATTTCTTTGTTCCGGAGGGTACAAACATCACATCCAAAGACGTTAGGACATGACATTCCTAACCTTCGTAATCAAAGCTATCTCATGATTTTACGAAGGTTATCAAAGGATGTTTAGTTATTTAGTCAAATGTAAAATCGCAACCCAAAGACGTTAGGGCACTATTCCCTAATTCCTAAATACAAAACATTGCCTTTATTTTAAAACCTTTAAATGGAGTGTAGCAATTTTACAAAATGCCTCAGATCGGATTAAATCAAAGAAAAGGCTCGAGTCAAAACTTGAGATTTCTTTGTCCCGAAAAGATATAAACATCACATCCAGCTCGTTAGGACACAATGTTTTAATCTCTCGTAATCAAAGTCGTCTCATGATTCGCGAAACTTCGTAAAGGGGATGTTAAGTAATTTAGTTAAACGAAAATCGTAACTCCAAAGACATGTTAGGGCACTCTTTTCCGAATTCCTAAATATGAAACATCACCTTTATTCTAAAACCTTAAAATGAAATATGATGATTTTCAAAATATATTTTATATAGTAATAATATGAAATTAAGAAAGATAAACGTAGATATAAATATGGTAAATATAAGAGTACTAATAATAATAATATGATAATGATGATAAATAATGATGGCAATTTAAAATGAAATAATATATATAAAATAAAATAATAATAATAATAATAGTAATAAAGTAGAAAATAATACTATATTAATAAGAAAATAATAATCTAATAATAATGATAGAAAATGAATAAAACATAAAATATAATGATAATAGTAATGTAATAACAATGATAAAATAAAGAGTAATGACAATGATGCATTTATAATAATAATAGTAACAATAATAATAATAATAATAATAATAATAATAATAATAATAATAATAATAATAATAATAATAATAGTATAGTAATAATAATAAAATAATAATAATGATACAAAATATGTACAATATAATAATATGAATATAGTAATAGTAATAATAATAGTAATAGTAAATATGATGATGATGATGATAATAATAATAATAATAATAATAATAATAATAATTACAAAATACAAAAAGGATCAAATTGATCTTAAAATGAAATTTTGGGGTCAATTCGAAGTAAAGTGAAGGGGGAAGGGGCCCATTTGAAATGCGTGTGAAAGGAAAGGGCCCAAAAAAGAAATTATTCCCTTCTCTAGGGTTGCGTTTTAAGCGGGACTAAGGTGGAAATGTAGCAAACATATTAAAGGCGATTTGAAAAACGAATAAACTGAATTGAAAAGGCTAAAATGACGGAAGGGCCAGAAGCGCAAATAGCCCTTCCGTTTAGGAAACACGAGGATCCTAGATTGCACGGGTCGGGTCGCCCGTGGGTCGCCTTAAACAGCGTCGTTTCAGAGTCTGGTATTCAACCCAAAACGGCGTCATTTTCTTGGGTCTATTTAAGCCCAAAATCTCTAAAAAAAAATCATTTTTTTGTGCTGAGTTTTAAAAAATCTTCTTTCTCTTCTTTTTTTCTCTGCAGTGGGTGGTGCGATTGAGATCCAATAATGACAGGTACCACGCGAGAATGTGCGTCTGGTTGAGCTGGGACACTTATTGGGGAATAAAGGATGTCTTCATCATTATCCATATTTTCGGTCACTGGGTCACTTTCTTTTTCAAGTCCTCCAACTAATGGCCGAGTTAGTGGCCCATCATGTTCTTTTGAAAGTCTAGCATTTGCTCTCACATTTCTTGTTGAATTTGGGACAATTTCTCTTGCATCTGTATTTGCCTTTGCTCTATCCTCACCAACCTTTGTTCCATGTTTTCCAGGTTAACTGAAACATTTTACCTAATTAGGGTCCTTTTGTAAAGGTCTAATGCAAATGTATGTAATGCGATGCAATGTAGTGCGAATGCATGAATGCAAAGAGGTATCGATTCGATCAACTTCATTTTAGAAAACTTTATTAGAAAACAAATTCTTTTACATAAAATGGACTGCTATATGCTTTCGTCACGAGTCCTAAAGGTTTTGATTTCCAAAACAATGGAGCTAGCTCTTGACTATGATCGATCAGAACCCATATTTTATGCTTAACATATCCACATTGTAGATGACCGGCTACCTCTTGAATCAACTATCACTTCTCTCATGAGGTAATCTCGACTCTTTAACTTGATGATCATAAGAATGATAAAGTTCTTCTTTCCAACACTCTCTCTTGTCTTGAAGCTTTGATTCATGATTCGCAATTGTGTAATGCTAATTTTAACTCTTGATCCTACACTTTATTTCCTTAAATTCAACTCGATTACAAAGTTCTGACTTGAGGGTAGTGAAGAGATGTCCACTTAGCATTAATTTTCTAAAAAGTATCGATCATTTACTCTAGCTAGCGTCGTACTCGAGGATTCTTCCGCTTCTATGGCTCATAAAGATTAGAGTTTTCTAGACGAAGAAGGAATTGCAGAGCTTGGACATTTTAGATTGTACTGTTCAATAGCTTTTCTCATTCTAACCACAGGGGAAAGTCGTCTATCCTGGCTCGTCTCTTTGGATCTATCAAATGGGGTCAATGCAAATTTCTTTCACTTCTTCACATGAACCAAATCCCTTACAATGTTGTTTGGACCACAACGATGAGCCAAGAAGTTCACAACAATCTATCTTCCCATCCTAGATGGTTCCATTACATCCAACGCCCATTCTTCGGAAAGAAATTTCCATCATTGCCCTTGGTACTGACAGAATACGATCTTCGACTTGGGTGAAATTAGCGCTGATAGAAACAAGTTGCTCCCCTGTGAAGCATTGGATAAGGCTTTCATTCTTTCCTGAGACTTCTATCTTAACCAAAGAAACTCTCTAGTTAGCGCTTTGTCAATTGCAAATACATCCAGGAATGGAGCTCCAAAGAAATGTATGTAGATTGTTTCGGCTCTCCGACATTAAAGCATGGCAAGTCTTACAGAGAAGCGTGACTGTGTGTTGTGATGGTCAACAAAATAATTATAGACAGTAATCTCTAGATTCTCAGCTTCACCATTAACTTTTCACACTTTCCCTTCAATAAAAACAGCGATCTTTGCTGGCCGCCGCTCAATCCGGTGATCTTGTACTCGTGATTGGATGGGTGACTTTTGTCCTCAGATTATAAAAGCTTTGCTTAGCCATGGTCGATCCAAGATCCATGGCATTACGATTAACAAAGGATCCACAACCGGGCTAGGACGAATGTCAATATTCAGGGAAAGGCCTCTTTTAGTGGCCATGAAATTTGAATGGAAGCCCCTATTGCCAAGCCCCTATTTTCGGCCTACCCAGTTGCCATCCTCCATCGCGCCGACGCCGTCGCCGGCCGCTATACATGGCGGTCAGAGCTCCGATTAAGATTTTATTTGCGTTTTTATTCCTTTTAAAAAGCATAATAGTATATGCTAAGGAAATAAAAAAAGAACTAATTTTTCGAGATAAAAGATCACCTCTTTTCTCTCGGCTTCGAGGTTTTTCAGTTCTCTGTTCAGTGTTATTTCGGTTTGTTTGAATGCTTTTCCTTGTCCGTGGCCTCTATTGATGATAAAAAAGGGATCTGAATACTTGGTAATGGAATCTGTTTTGTTTGTATTGATTCGAAAAAAAAGAAAGAAAAGATGAATGTTCGTATCTGGAATCTATTTTTTTATTCTATTAATCGCAAAAAAAAGGAGCCCCCTTATAAAGAGATGAGATTGGTTTTTATAACCATTGTTTACAACTTGTTTTCTTGATGATTTCTCTGTTCTTCTTGCAGGCAAATGGGCGGTGGATGTGACAAGGGCGGTGCTGTAGAGACGGTGGCAAGAGGGTCTGACAGTGGTGGTCGTCAGAGGCTAGGGGCGGCACACCTAGGGGGCTAGGGTTTCTTGGAAAAGTTTGGGATAGTGGGCTAGGGTTTGTTTAGTTTTGGGTCTGGTTTTGGTTAGGACTGAAATAGGCCCGGGCAAATGGGCTCGTACAGCTGCCCCTCTTTGCTCATTGTCGTGTAACGAGAATGGAGCAAAGACTTTCAAGAGGCCCATTTCGCCTGGGCCTGCTAAGCCCCGACTTCTTTTGTAGCCTCATTACGTCCATCGCATCTTGTTGTTTTGATCCACTCTATCATTGCAACTTCAAAGGTATAGGATTTTCGTTTTTAATCTGCTCACTGCGATTTGCTCCTGTAATCATCAGGAATCGCCAAGTCTGCTATCCTTAATCTGATCCCTACAAACTCAGGGACCACCAGACTGATGTCTTTGACCTGCTTCCCGCAACTCCAGGAATGTCAAATCTGCTATTTTCAATCTGATCCTGCAAACTCATGGATCACCGGTGATGTCTTCGATCCGCTTCCGCAACTTTAGGAAGGTCAAATCTGCTATTTTCAATCTGATCCCTACAAACTCAGGGATCACTAGACTGATGCCTTCGATCTGCTTCCTACTACTTCAGGAAGGTTAAATCTGCTATTTTCAATCTGATCCCTGCAAACTCAGGGATCACTAGACTGATGTCTTCGATCTGCTTCCTGCAACTTCAGGAAGGTCAAATCTGCTTCAATCTGATCCCTGCAAACTCAGGGACCACCAGACTGATGTCTTCGATCTGCTTCCTGTAACTTCAAGAAGTCAAATCTGCTTCAATCTGATCCCTGCAAACTCAGGGACCACCAGACTGATGTCTTCGATCTGCTTCCTGTAACTTCAAGAATGTCAAATCTGCTTTCTTCAATCTGATCCCTGCAAACTCAGGGACCACCAGATTGATGTCTTCGGTCTGCTTCCTGCAACTTCAGAAATGTCAAATCTGCTTTCTTCAATCTGCTCCACTACAAACTTAGGGAGACAGGATATGCTATATTCAGTCTTTGATCTGCCCCGCTAGGGACAACATCTAAAATCTTTGATATTGCTACATCGTTCTCTAGGGAATTCGTCCTGTAGAATTACTTTTACATACTGATGCTTATACAAATAACGAGGATGTCATGATAGGAATGACTCAAATGCTCCTAACTACGTGTGTTATGAA
This sequence comes from Gossypium rotundifolium, assembly GCA_025506655.1. Taxonomy (NCBI): domain Eukaryota; kingdom Viridiplantae; phylum Streptophyta; class Magnoliopsida; order Malvales; family Malvaceae; genus Gossypium; species Gossypium rotundifolium. Next base: position 4,562,681 of record CP106732.1, on the reverse strand, counting down.
TGTAGAATGTTATGAGAATGATGCTTTTCCACAATGATTAAGATACACTGCTCGCAATAAATCGAATGCTCCTACTTAAATGGTATCATGGAGGACATTTGCATGAATGCGTAATGTCATGATAATGATTCTTTGTTAAAATGTATAAGGATCACGATCACGATGATTGCGCTCCTAATGATGATGAATAAATGTTAAAATGAAATGACCCTTTTTATGCTTAGGGTTGTCACTTTCTAAATGCGTCTGCAGTCGTACAACCACGATATCTCGCTCTTGCGGTACCTTTGCGAAACTCAAAGAAACAATCATATTTTGCTCAAACAATTTACCCCAATGTGACTTCAAGGCCCACTCTATACAGGACTTTAAGGCCTATACCATCTTCAGATCAACCCATTATGCCTTAAGGGTATAGAAATTATGTCATCTTCAATCCATCCCACTGCGACTCAAGGGTGTAGAATCTATGTCATCTTCAGTCAATCCCACTACGACTCATGGGTATAGAATTTGTAAATGATTTGGTCTGTTGCACCTTTCCATTCCTGTGGATCGTGATCAGGTGTGCACGCATGATAGTTGCATGGACACAAGATAATTTTTTCACGAATGATTCCCCATTCATACATCGCCCTTTTTCATCGAGATGGTACTGCTGACGTAATACCTCATCATTTTGTTCAATCACCATTTTTTGACAAAATCCGAAGAGATAGCCTCAGTTTAGACTTTTCCTTCACCATTATTCCTATCCCTTAAACTCAATGAGTTTTAAGCAAAAATCCTGTTTTAGGTTCTAGTACTACTTAGAAGTTTCCAGAGTAATATGTGAAACTCTTTTTTGTGAAAGTGTCGTTAGTCCATTACTCGTTATTTCAATGTAAAATGTCTAAAAGAGATCATAACTACGGATAAGAACGAAGTTAGTTAGGAGCATAGCTCAAACCAAATGGGTTAAGCAAAGGTAGCGAGTGCAATCATGAAGGAAATTGATTTGCAGTGTATCTTGCAAGGTAAAAATAGAAACTAGGTGCCCCAGATATCGCAGCCTGAGCTTCTCTGTTCAAACTTCTAGAGGACCATTTTAGGCTCAATATGTGCTTAGGGGATCCGGAGTACTTTGCCGATGCTCCAAGACGCAACATACTTCTTCATTGTTAACTCAAGTGTGGTAAGACTACCATATGCCTTACTTTTGATCAAAATTTAAGCTGCCATTCTCAGGTTTTCAACTCAAATCCCCTTTAATCCGAAGACGCCCATTGCGGGTTTCCGCCTCAGCCTCTCCTTTTTCCTTTTTTCTTTTCGTGTTTTTTTTTTTAATCTGATCTCACCGGATTGGATAGGTCCTTGCCATCATCTTGATTAGTATCCATGTTTCCCCAGAACAAGCCTTCTTTGCTGCATAAGGCATTTACTTTTCCTTTCGGAGTCCTTTTGAATACGAAGAACCCTTCTTAATGCCAGGTCTTTCTCCTGAAATTCTTTTGAGCGAACATTTTTGTCATAAGCCCATATCATCCATTTTTGGTACATTCGACCACGAGTACTTTCAATCAAGCTTACTGTAGACATTCTGCTTTAACCAACCAAATCAAAGCTTGTGAAAAGGAATCTTATCTTCCAACAATTGTTTCCCTTTTAATAACCAATGGGAAAGATGCCCCGGTGAAAGTCCTGGCCAACTTTTAAGAAACCTAGAAGGTAAATGGTGACTTCTCTATGCCAACCTTTACAAGTCTCAGTCATTTTTCAAAAAATTTTGAATGGTTTTTGGCTATCTTGCTGCACTGATGTGGTGTCTGATCTTTGGACAGACTATAAGTTCGTGCCAACACGTTTCTTTTTGGCATTCTTTATCGCCATTCTCTCTTTATTCTTCTTCTTCTTCCTCTTTTTTGTTTTTATTTTTTTTTTTTTTAAATTTTTTTTGAATTTTGAATTTGAAGTTGAAGTCGACGACTGCTGACTTTGTAATTTTGACATGTGAAGCGACCTTTACCCTATTGGTAAGGTAACCAAAGGCTATGAATATGAATCGATGTTGGCTCAAAGCTCTTGGGGAGACTGGCTTGATAGCGTCCATTCCTCATATATAGAAATTCGTGTTTCAGTGGCCTCAACATGTCCGGTCAGGATCATGCGATAATGTCTTGCCTTATTCTTGCGGTGAGCTAAGCTTCCATCTTCATCTCCCTCGTTGGCTTGTAGTGTCGGTGACATTTCGCGAGGTAGGATCGCCATTTTAACAAGTTAGGAAATAAGTTACAATCTCATCATCTTCTAAGTCCTTAGATCCTTCTAGACACATATTTCACTAGAAAGTCCGTAATAAATACGTCGCTCATGTCATTGATATCTGGGACCTATCGCAGATGAAAGTAATTTCAGAGAATGAATGATTATTTATGAATGAAGAATAAAAGAATATTCAATAGAATGTATAGCATGGAAAATAAAATATTGGTTCAAAAGATGCATTTCTTTGAAATAGTAATTGAACACGAGCCTATTTCATAAAAGAGATCTTATTGCTTCTAGGCTTAATGCAACAAGTATACTTCAGTACATTACTCTAGGTAAGCTTCTAAATACTATAGGAATTTTTCCACAGTCTCATTACTCAAAATGCTCCTAGGTTCATGCTTCTGCTTTTGGTGCGTCGCCTATCTTCACAACACCCATTTTGATGAATTTTTCCACCAACTTCTTGAAAGCTGTGCAATTTTCTATCGAATGCCCTGTAACCCCGCATGATACTCACACCGGACATTTAGGTTATACCATTTTGGGTATGGAGGTTGCGGTGGTTTTATATAATAAGGAGCTACAACATGCATATCAAATAAGTTCGGTATAACTCCCTATCGTCATGGGAATAGGAGTGAACCGAGGTTTTTAGAATATGCTCTGGATTAGGTTTTTGCTTTGGGGGACGGTGTTGTAATCGCCTTCTTTGGTGGTTTCTTTATGTGGCTTGAATAACCCTTGGTATACGCTTTTCGTGCTAGCCACATCCTTATCCTTCCTCTTCGGGGCTTTTGAAGCCCCTCTCCCTTTTTCTCTGCCTCTGGTAGGCCAAAATCAACACGATTGACTTGCTCATTACCAGGGCTCCTCAAAGAATTCAGCCGCATCGAAGTATCGGTCCTATATTGAGATCTAATAATGACAGGTACCACGCGAGAATGTGCGTCTGGTTGAGCTGGGACACTTATTGGGGAATAAAGGATGTCTTCATCATTATCCATATTTTCGGTCACTGGGTCACTTCCTTTTTCAAGTCCTCCGGCTAGTAACTGAGTTAGCTGGCCCATCATGTTCTTTTGAAAGTCTAGCATTTGCTCTCGCATTTCTTGTTGAAGTTGGGACAATTTCTCTTGCATCTGTATTTGCCTTTGCTCTATCCTCACCAACCTTTGTTCCATGTTTTCCAGGTTAACTGAAACATTTTACCTAATTAGGGTCCTTTTTGTAAAGGTCTAATGCAAATGTATGTAATGCGCATGCAATGTAGTGCGAATGCATGAATGCAAAGAGGTATCGATACTAATCAACTTCATTTTAGAAAACTTTATTAGAAAACAAATTCTTTTACATAAAATGGACTACTATATGCTTTAATCACGAGTCCTAAAGGTTTTGATTTCCAAAACAATGGAGCTAGCTCTTGACTATGATCAGACTGTAACCCATATTTTATGCTTAACATATCCACCTGTAGATGACCAGCTACCTCTTGAATCTGAACTATCACTTCCCTCATGATGTAATCTTGACTCTTTAACTTGATGATCATAAGAATGATAAAGTTCTTCTTTCCAACACTCCTCTCTTGTCTTCAGAAGCTTTGATTCGCAGCTCACAATTGTGTAATCTTGATTTTAACTTTTCGATCCTACACTTTATTTCCTTAAATTCAACTCGATTCTGAGTTACTGACGAGGGTAGTGAAGAGATGTCTCACTAGCATCAATTTTCCAAAAAGTATTGATCATTTACTCTAGCTAGCATCATACTCGAGGATTCTTCCGCTTCTATGGTGATAAAGATTAGAGTTTTCTAGACGAAGAAGGAATCGCAGAGCTCCAGACATTTTAGATTGTACCTGTTCAATAGCTTTTCTCATTCTAACCACAGGGGAAAGTCGTCTATTCTGGTTCGTCTCTTTGGATCTATCAAATGGGGTCAATGCAAATTCCTTTCACTTCTTCACACGAACCAAATCCCTTACAATGTTGTTTGGACCACAACGATGAGCCAAGAAGTTCACAATAATCTATCTTTCCATCCTAGATGGTTCCACTACATCCAATTAGGGGTGAGCAAAACTCGATTCGACTCGAAAAAATCGAAAAAAAATTGAATTTCGAGTTAAACGAATCGAATTATTCGAGTTAATCGAGTTATTCGAGTCAACTCGAATTTTTTCAATTCGAGTTGAATCGAGTTAAGTTTTGAATTGAATAACTCGAATAATTCGAATATTAAAATATAATATATTATATTTTTACCCCAAACTCCCAAACCTTTTACTTTTCCTCAAAATTTTTACTCCTTCCCACTTTTCCCTAAAACTTTTATTCCTCCCATCCTAACCTCCAATCTACCCAAAATCCATTTCCACAAAATTTTACTCTCCCATTTACTTTTTCTCAAAATTTTACTCCAAAAACCTTCAAAACTTTTATTTCCCCCAATTTTTACTCCTCCCACTTTTCCCTAAAACTTTTACTCCTTCCCATCCCACTCCCATCTACCCCAAACCCATCCCCCCAATTTTTTTTATATTTTCCTTCCAAAATTTTACTCCCTATTTACTTTCCTCAAACTTTTATTCCCCAAAACTTTTATTTTCCCCTAAACTTTTACTTCTCACCTTTTACCCTCAAATAAAAATCAAAATTATCCAAAAAATCACTAAACATAAATAGCAATAATTTTATTTATATCTACTATTTATATTATTAAATTAAATTTCACATTTTATATTATTTATATTATTGAATTGTTTAGTCATATTGAATATTTATATTAAAATTGAATTATTAATTATGCCATAAAATACTCATATTAAAATTTTATATTGGTATCAATTTCATATTTTATCTTTAAAATAACTTTCATTAAAAATTACATTTTTACATTTAATATACATTTTAATTCCAAAATACATAGTGACAAGAATCAAGATAATTGAAATAACTAAGCAAGCAAAGAAGCTAACCCAGTATATAAAAGATTAATAAATAAATTATGAAGTGATGAAAGTTAATAAAAATTTGATTAAGGTGGACAAATTTTATTACGATGGGTGATAGTGGTTACAAGGACCCAAAATTATTTTTTAAAATTTAACTCGAACAAATATATTCGATTCGATTCGATTCGAATTTCATCTCACTCGACTCGACTCGAGAAAATTTCAAATCAAATTAGGATGATAAATATGATTCGTCAACTCGATTAACTCGAAATTTTTTCATTCGATTTGATTCGATTCGATCGAACGCTCACCCCTACATCCAACGCCCATTCTTCGGAAAGAAATTTCCATCATTGCCCTTGGTACTGACAGAATACGATCTTCGACTTGGGTGAAATTAGCGCTGATAGAAACACCACAAGAACGCAGCATCGGCTCGGCACTATGATTGCTCCCCTGTGAAGCATTGGATAAGGCTTTCATTCTTTCCTGAGACTTCTGTCTTAACCAAAGAAGCTCTCTAGTTAGCGCTTTGTCAATTGCAAATACATCCAGGAATGGAGCTCCAAAGAAATGTATGTAGATTGTTTCGGCTCTCCGACATTAAAGCATGGCAAGTCTTGCAGAGAAGCGCGACTGTGTGTTGTGATGGTCGACAAAATAATTATAGACAGTAATCTCTAGATTCTCAGCTTCACCATTAACTTTTCACACTTTCCTTTCAATAAAAACGAGCGGATCTTTGCACAATGCTCGCTCAATCCAAAGGATCTTGTACTGTGATTGGATGGGTGACTTTTGTCCTCGTGTTCTTAAAGCTTTGCTTAGCCATGGTCGATCCAAGATCCATGGCATTCGATTAACAAAGGATTCTGGCAACCGCTAGGGCGAATATCAATATTCAGGAAAGGCCTCTTGAGTGGCCATGAAATTTGAATGGAAGCCCCTATTGCCAAGGCACCTCTTCCAATGTCGTGAAGTTGTTTTGATTATCTTGAAAGATTGGCAAACCAAGTAGGCATCCCTGTAACACCCCAAACCCGGGCCAAACATTACGGCCAAATTCGGTATGTTACAGAGAAAACATTTTGAAAACCCTTGTTAGCCGATTTAAATTTAATGCAAAAGAATTTTTGTCTTGTTTTAAAACCATTGAATTGTATGAAGAATTATTAAGTTAAAATTATTCTGATTTTAATGTACCGATGGCACAATAAAACATTTTTCGTTTGATTTTTAAGAAACTTATGGAACCATTTTAAAGTTGTAAAGTAATTTAAATAGTTCGTCCAATCATGAAATTAAATAAAAATAAACTTAGGAGGCCTTATTACATCTTAATTAAATAAAACCCAAATAGAATAAAACTAAAATAAAATACTTCAAAGTAAAATTTAATTTCCTTTGCATGGCCACCTCGAGTTCATCGGCTCTCATCCGCTATTTACGTGTCACTGAAAAAATATTAAAGGAAAAGGTGAGTCACCAAGACTCAGTGTGTAACCCTTTTCCCGGTTAAATGCAACATCATACACAATTTATAACAAATTAACATGCACTAAATCATGCACCCAACCTAACCATCCAAACGCCTTTCTCTACCCCGTGTGGTACCAAACCACTGGTGGTGCCAAACCACTGGTGACCTAAGTCACGATAATCATCATTAAATGTGGTGCCAAACCACTGGTAGGGCCAACCCACGTGTGATACCAAATCACTGGCGTCGATCCCATAATACAATCCGTGGGCCCAACCCACTGTGGTGCTCACCATCGGACAAGACGCTATGAGGTGCCAAACCTCCGAGGTGCCAAACCTCCGTGACCGTAGTCACAATGTGATACCAAATCATCGGTGTCCGTCACGAAAATCAATTCCCTCCACTCATATATCCCACATCAATCCATGATATACAACAGTTACATGCCAACATATAATTAAATCACATATACCAAATATGCCATGCTTCCCAAAAGCATCAAATAGTAACTCATATTGACAGAGACTTACCTGAACCATCACTTATATCATATTACGGTATCAAATCCAAAGCTACATAAATCAAATTTAGCACACACAATATTTAGCACGCTTAATCAATCATAAAGTGTGTATGTACACACCTGTCACCGATGATAATTCTAAATCCCGAAAAGTCAATCGGCTACACTAGCCTTCCTTGCCCTATTGTCGGCCATTAACAAATGTTAGTACTAAGGCCATTCGGCCAAACCAAAATAATCCAAAGGGGGTTTCTGCTTGAATATGAAGCCTCACCTCAAATGCTTTCGAACACTAGCCAACACACTCCAAGTGTGAATCGGTTTCACTTCCCTACAATCGGCACTTATCCAAAATTAGTAGCCTTCGGCTTTGAACACTAATTAAATACCATAATAAAAATAGATCCTTACCACCTGGCCAAGACGATTGAAGAAAAAGAAAGAGGAGAACACCCTTGCTTTGATATTCGGCCAAGACTTCTCAAAGTAGGGAGAAGAGAATTCGGCTATTGTTGATTAAAATAATAAACAAGGTTCGGCTTATGTGAAAAAGAGGAAGAACAAGAAGTAGGAAAAGATGCTGGAATTTTATCAATAACAGCAGAGGAAATTTGGCAGCAAAGTGGTGGATTATTCGGCCAATGGTGGAAGAAAGAAAAAGGAGAATAAGTAGGAGAAATCAAAGGTGGTTTTTGGCTAAATAAAAGAAGAGAAAGCTGGAATTTTTGAAGAATTCCCTAGGGAATTTCGGCAGTAGCAAAGGGAAAAGAAAAGTAAATAGTTGCTGGAAATTTTCTTTGCTCTATTTGCTGTACAAAAATAGCTCCCCAAAGAGTCCTAATGTTAAATTCTCCTCTCTATGCTGATAATTAAACTATTAATTATCACCTAAGATAATAGCACTTTATATCCTATCCTTGTTTAAACAAATTGAATGAAAATAAAATACCAAACTTACCTCTTTCACCAAATTTGGGAGTCCAAAGTGTAGCCACTTCTTTCCCCACACGCCAAAGAAAAAAATATGAGAAAGAAAGGAAAAAAACACATTTGTTTGCTTGTTGGACTTGAACCCGTGACTGTAATAAAGCAGACCCTTCTCTAACACGCCCCAGGCCACTACTCCTCACTTGACTTTCTTGTCAAATCTCCTTCGCATTTATTTATAAACCCTTCCTCTTGGCCCTTTCCTTATAACGCAAAAAGCCCAAAATATCACTCTTTGCGTCTCTTGCGTTTCGAACCCGAGACCATGCACCAAGGTCTTTTAAGTGGCGCCCCAAGCCACTCCACCAGCCCGACTTTCATGCCATACAACCCCATTATTTAATCTTAAGACCTTCCTTCCTGGCCCTTCTCTTTACGCCTAAAATAGAAACAAAATGAATTCTCCTCTTTCCAAGATTCGAACCCAAGACCTCCCTTGCAAGCCCTTAATTCACCAAGCCAACACGCCAATAACAATCTTGTGTCAAATTTCTCCTAAATTTTATTTAAGCCCTATCTTTACCTAGCTCCTTCCTTGTACACACTTAAAAGAAATTTTTAATACTGGGTTAGGCCTAGCTCGAGTTATTTTTAGACCCTTAAACATGTCAAATAAAATTATATTTATTTATTTCTTGAAGCCCACATGGAATTTATTTAATTTACAAATAACCCCTAATTCAGGGTGTTACAATTCTACCCCCCTTAAAAATAATTTCGTCCTCAAAATTACTTACTATCGTCCCAATCGTATATCCTTAACTCATCACACCACGCCATCTTTTTTCTCGATCTTAAAGAACTATCATACTTTCTACACATTCCCTAAGTCCATAATCCAAGTTCCATACACTTTACTAGCAACATAAAAATGAACTAACGTAACCACAACCAAGGCAATTAAGAGTATTCCAAAAATAAGAAACTTACCCGTTGTCGTATCTGGCACATCTTCCTCCTCGCGACGGCCAACTGCATAAACCAACCTTGGTTACCTCGCCTCTGCACCTTCAGCACCTCGGCCACGCCCGTTACCATTATCATTACCTCTAGCTGCACCTCGACCCCTCTGTGATGGTCCTTCATTTCTAACCTGAGCACGGTTTTGACCCTCTGGTTGATTCTTAGCTAACTTTCGAGGACAGTCCCTTACACGGTGACCCAACGATCCACACTCAAAGCACCCCTACTTCCCGCCAAACATTCTCCGAGTGGGATTTCCGCATCTAGCATTAATGAGGTGGCCACCAGTAGGCTTTGTGGCTCTTTCGATTCCCCAAATCTAGCCCTCTTCTCCACATTCTTGCCCGATCCAGCGATCCAAAGCCTCTCTTACATTTATTCTTTTCGTGATTACGTCTTACGGACTCCTTGATCCCTTGGCTACCTTAGCTTTTTCCACTAGGATCGAAAACTCACGCTCTTGTTGTGGAGCAATCAAGAACCTTAGATCATCCCTAAGTCCGTCCTCAAAGCGGAAGCTTGCGTTCGTGCTCGTTGACACAATTCCCGAGCATAGCCGCGCCGGCCTTAAAAATTCGCCTCATATTCTATTAATCGACTTATTTTCTTGTACTAACCCCAAAAAGCTTTCCTCCGAGCATCGATGTAGGCGGTGCCCACATACTTCTTCCGAAAAACGACTTTGAAGTAATCCCATGTAAGATCATCCGTCAGGGCACCATCTCGGACCGTGAGCCACCATCGATCGCTTCATCCTTGAGCGACCGGCTCCTTTAACTTCTCCTCATTAGTTAGGTCAAGATCGTCCATAATCCTTTCCGTTGATTCTAGCCAATATTCCACAGACCGGTTGCCACTCCCGACACACCGAAATACCTCATCTCCGTTAGATCGAGTCGCCGAGAATAGATTTTTGAGCTCCCAAATTTCCACTAGCCCCAGCCACCAACTCAAGGACTCGCAACACAACGTACGTTACTACCTCACCTCCGTCGATCCTGCTCCTCACTCTCTAAAATTGGGGGTGGTGGCGGTGGTACCCATTCTCCGATTCTGACCCGACCTCACGGGTTCGACACGATTATCCCGCCTCTACATGCCACCACGCAGGCTGACGTCCACGACCTCTTGAACTCATTCTAACTATTGCGCTTTAGTCTGATTACAAAATTTTATGGATTAGTACTTATTTCACTAATTATCCACGAAGAAGTTTTATGATAGGAGCTTTAAGAGTGGTTCTTTCGTATCACACAAACACACAGTCTATCATTCATCCATTCAAAGAGACGTTGTAGTTTCGTTGTGATTGTTTTTCCACTACCCAGGGGCATTTTCGTAATTTATCCTACAGGGGTATTTTCATAATTTTTCAAAAATGAAAATTTTCGGATGATTTTGCCAAAAATTATTTTAAAACTCTTAATTTCCCGGGTATTAAAAAATTTTAAATTCGGGGGTATTTTGGTGATTTTAAAACTCGGGGGCATTTTGGTAATTTTCACAAATTAGGGTGAATTTGTAAAATTGATAAATCAGGGATGTTTCAAAAGTTGTAAAACTTTGAGGGCTCTTTTTGATAATTGCATTTTCTAAAATAGTGATGTTTGCAAAATTTTGAAAGTTAGGGTATTCTGGTAATTTTGTAGGTTAGGGCAATTTTGTAATTTTACAAAATCATATCGTTTTGAATTTTATGATTTTTGGGAACTTTTCATGTGATGAAATTTTGGATTAAAACCGTGGGTATTTTGGAAATTTCATAATTCAAAGGCGTTTTGTAATTTTTACCCTTAGGGTATTTTAGTAATTTTCCATAATCGTGGTTTTTTAAAAAATAAATTTTCAAAATTTGGGTTCTAAGTGATTTTAGAAAAGAAGGATATTTTGAAAATTTCTATTTGAAAATTTTCATCGGAGGTATTTTACAAACCGTGGGTATTTTGGTCATTTTTCATCTTGAGGGTATTTTGGTTTTTTTAACTAAAATTTTAATTATTTCCAAAACAAACGGCTAGTCCCTTTCGGGTTTTAGTTATCGAATTTAGCTTTGTGAATGTGTCGTCTCATTAGGATGAATGTTACTACGCACTGGTAGGATTCAAGTGAGTAGGAGGTGAGTCACGAGGACCGCTTAAATACCGTGCCCCACCGAATCCAATCCTAGACATGCGTATAACGATTGCCACATCTTTTGCTTAGTGACGACTCACAGGGTTTGTTTAGGTAATTATTAAATTTTATGAAATTTTTGTTGGGGTATGCTAGCCCTAGGGTTCAATAGTTTCTACTCTAGTAGTCTACGTTCCCATTTTACCCTTCTACCCCTCATCCAAAAAAATTCACAGAAATTGATAGAGGTACTTACCTGGGCGGATAGGTGCCGGAGACTCGGTGCCATGCTGTTCAAGCCAAAATAATTTCTCAAACATTATAATAAGGCCTACTATCCAAAACAAAACATTTTGGGCCTTGGGCCCCCACAGCCGAGTTTTGAACTGGACTCTGATACCAATTTGTAACACCCCAAACCTGGCCCAAACGTTACGGCCAAATTCGGTATGTTACAGAGAAAACATTTTGAAAACCCTTATTAGCCGATTTAAATTTAATGCAAAAGAATTTTTGTCTTGTTTTAAAACCATTGAATTGTATGAAGAATTATTAAGTTAAAATTGTTACAGATTTTAATGTACCCGATGGCACAATAAAACATTTTTCGTTTGATTTTTAAGAAACTTATGTAACCATTTTAAAGTTGTAAAGTAATTTAAATAGTTCGTCCAATCATGAAATTAAATAAAAATAAACTTAGGAGGCCTTATTACATCTTAATTAAATAAAACCCAAATAGAATAAAACTAAAATAAAATACTTCAAAGTAAAATTTAATTTCCACTGCATGGCCACCTCGAGTTCATCTGGCTCCTCATCCGCTATTTACGTGTCACCTGAAAAATATTAAAGGAAAAGGTGAGTCACCAAGACTCAGTGTGTAACCCTTTTCCCGGTTAAATGCAACATCATACACAATTTATAACAAATTAACATGCACTAAATCATGCACCCAACCTAACCATCCAAACGCCTTTCTCTACCCCGTGTGGTACCAAACCACTGGTGGTGCCAAACCACTGGTGACCTAAGTCACGATAATCATCATTAAATGTGGTGCCAAACCACCGGTGGGGCCAACCTCGTGTGATACCAAATCATGGCGTCGATCCCATAATACAATCCGTGGGGCCAACCCATCGTGGTGCTCAACCATCGGGACAAGACGCTATGAGGTGCCAAACCTCTGGAGGTGCCAAACCTCTGGTGACCGTAGTCACAATGTGATACCAAATCACTGGTGTCCGTCGACACGAAAATCAATTCCCCCTCCACTCATATATCCCACATCAATCCATGATATACAACGGATTACATGCCAACATATAATTAAATCACATATACCAAATATGCCATGCTTCCCAAAAGCATCAAATAGTAACTCATATTGACAGAGACTTACCTGAACCATCGCTTATACTATTACGGTATCAAATCCAAAGCTACATAAATCAGATTTAGCACACACAATATTTAGCACAGTTAATCAATCATAAAGTGTGTATGTACACACCTGTCACCGACGATAATTCTAAATCCCGAAAAGTCAATCGGCTACACTAGCCTTCCTTGCCCTATTTTCGGCCATTAACAAATGTTAGTACTAAGGCCATTCGGCCAAACCAAAATAATCCAAAAGGGGTTTCTGCTTGAATACGAAGCCTCACCTCAAATGCTTTCGAACACTAGCCAACACACTCCAAGTGTGAATCGGTTTCACTTCCCTACAATCGGCACTTATCCAAAATTAGTAGCCTTCGGCTTTGAACACTAATTAAATACCATAATAAAAATAGATCCTTACCACCTTGCCAAGCCGATTGAAGAAAAGAAAGAGGAGAACACCCTTGCTTTGATATTCGCCAAGACTTCTCAAAGTAGGGAGAAGAGAATTCGCTATTGTTGATTAAAATAATAAACAAGGTTCGCTTATGTGAAAAGAGGAAGAACAAGAAGTAGGAAAAGATGCTGGAATTTTATCAATAACAAAGAGAAAAATTTAGCAAAGAAAGTGGTGGATTATTCGGCCAATGGTGGAAGAAAGAAAAAGGAGAATAAGTAGGAGAAATCAAAGGTGGTTTTTGGCTAAATAAAAGAAGAGAAAGCTGGAATTTTTGAAGAATTCCCTAGGGAATTTCGGCAGTAGCAAAGGGAAAAGAAAAGTAAATAGTTGCTGGAAATTTCTTTGCTCTATTTGCTGTACAAAAATAGCTCCCCAAAGAGTCCTAATGCTGCCAAATTCTCCTCTCTATGCTGATAATTAAACTATTAATTATCACCTAAGATAATAGCACTTTATCTCCTATCCTTGTTTAAACAAATTGAATGAAAATAAAATACCAAACTTACCTCTTTCAGCCAAATTTGGGAGTCCAAAGTGCAGCCACTTCTTTCCCCCACACGCCAGCAGCAAAAATATGAGAAAGAAAGGAAAAAAACACATTTGCTGCTTGTTGGACTTGAACCCGTGACCTGTAACAGCAGCAGCCCTTCTCTAACACGCCCCAGGCCACTACTCCTCACTTGACTTTCTTGTCAAATCTCCTTCGCATTTATTTATAAACCCTTCCTCTTGGCCCTTTCCTTATAACGCAAAAAGCCCAAAATATCACTCTTTGCGTCTCTTGCGTTTCGAACCCGAGACCATGCACCAAGGTCTTTTAAGTGGCGCCCCAAGCCACTCCACCAGCCCGACTTTCATGCCATACAACCCCATTATTTAATCTTAAGACCTTCCTTCCTAGCCCCCTTCTCTTTAACGCCCCAAAATAGAAACAAAATGAATTCTCCCCTTTCCAAGATTTGAACCCAAGACCTCCCTTGCAAGCCCTTAATTCACCAAGCCAACACGCCAATAACAATCTTGTGTCAAATTTCTCCTAAATTTTATTTAAGCCCTATCTTTACCTAGCTCCTTCCTTGTACACACTTAAAAGAAATTTTAATCTTGGGTCAGCCTAGCTCGGGTTATTTTAGACCCTTAAACATGTCAAATAAAATTATATTTATTTATTTCTTGAAGCCCACATGGAATTTATTTAATTTACAAATAACCCCTAATTCGTGGTGTTACAATCCTCATTTGCAAAGATGCTATGACATTTATCACCCTCAATGCTTCTTGAGAGTTTTTAGATTCTGTCCAGCTAAGCATTTTGAGTTGCTCGCATGGGTGTCTATGCAACAAAACTGATTTGACCGATAAGGCCGTTTAATTCTCTTTCTGTCTTGCCCATTTGAGTCATCATGGATATCAGGTCTTGCATTACTGTTGTTTTTGTTAGATGTAACATCCTCAAGTACAACTACAAACTCATGCTTGTTATTTGGAAGAGCACCAACAGTAAATAAACTTCTCTCCCCGTCGTAAGCAAAGTCCCTTTCAGCCAATTCATTGTCACAGGTCTCTTGCCCTCTGCCAATCACTTTTCTTCCAACACCCTTGCCGTCTAAAGGATGACCACCAGATTTTAGCACTGCCACATGTCCTTTTGCTCAAAATGGATCCATACCCTTCTAACTGCCTATGTCCTAACTATACGAACGACTGCATTGTCTTCCACTTTATCAAGGGATCGTTTTCCATAACCAACTTTCTAACTCAGAAACTGACCGTGAATCGATACCTCTATAGAAAATGAGATGATATGCATGAAAATAAAATACAAAGAGTTAGTATCGCAAAGCATGAACAAACACCAACCTAGGTGACCACTAAGGTTTGACGTAGTTCTATCTAAGGTGGGCTCCTAGGGTTCACTATATGTCGTTTTAGTTCTATAGTTGAGGTACCTGAACCAGCAGATTCCTCGATCCTCACCCATTTATGGCTCATACGGACCAAGTTCGGTTCAGGGGAATACATTTCCCTATGGCTGCACGGAGATGAAAATCTCACGAAGACATAGGTACGAATGTATCCCGAAAGCGATCCACTATCCTGCACGGAGGTGAAAACCTCACGAAGGAGTAGCTTCTCACTCCCACTTAAAGGTGTGACCACAACGGTCATGCAATGCAATGCCGAAATTAAAACATGCAATAAAAAGATCGTAATTTTCAAATTGAATTTTCAAAATTTCGACAAAAGACAGAAAATAATCAATTTATGGCTTGACTTTCTAAAAGGTCCCCAGTGGAGTCGCCAAGCTGTCGTAACCATTTTTTGGAGAACAAAAACAACAAGGGTTCGACTTCTGGTTTTAAAAATGAAAAAAAAACGGGAGTCGCCACCAATCCCTTTTTGTTGAGGTGTGATCGGGTCACCTCCTAAAACGGTTGTTTTTAATAAACGGTTTGATTTATCAAAACAATGATTTTGATCTACGAAATCCAAAAAAGGAGTTCGGAAGTCGGTTACGCACGAGGAAGGGTTAGCACCCTTGATACGCCCAAAATTGGTACCAAAATGATTAATTAGTGTCTTAATGTCGGAAGTTTGAAAAGGTTTTAAAATACAGATCCTTTAAAAGGTATTAGGATATTTGAGATTTCTTTGTTCCGATAGGGTACAAACATCACATCCAGCACGTTAGGACATGACATTCCTAACCTTCGTAATCAAAGCTATCTCATGATTTTACAAAGTTTATCAAAAGGATGTTTAGTTATTTAGTCAAACGAAAAATCGCAACCCAGCACGTTAGGGCACTATTCCCCGAATTCCTAAATACAAAACATTGCCTTTATTTTAAAACCTTTAAATGGAGTGTAGCAATTTTATAAAATGCCTCGTATCGGATTAAATCAAAGAAAAGGCTCGAGTCAAAACTTGAGATTTCTTTGTCCCGAAAAGATATAAACATCACATCCAGCTCGTTAGGACACAATGTTTTAATCTCTCATAATCAAAGCCATCTCATGATTCGCGAAACTTCGTAAAGGGGATGTTAAGTAATTTAGTTAAACGAAAAATCGCAACCCAGCACGTTAGGGCACTCTTTTCCAAATTCCTAAATATGAAACATCACCTTTATTCTAAAACCTTAAAATGAAATATGATGATTTTCAAAATATATTTTATATAGTAATAATATGAAATTAAGAAAGATAAACGTAGATATAAATATGGTAAATATAAGAGTACTAATAAAAATAATATGATAATGATGATAAATAATGATGGCAATTTAAAAATGAAATAATATATATAAAATAAAATAATAATAATAATAATAATAATAGTAATAAAGTAGAAAATAATACTATATTAATAAGAAAATAATAATCTAATAATAATGATAGAAAATGAATAAAACATAAAAATATAATGATAATAGTAATGTAATAACAATGATAAAATAAAGAGTAATGACAATGATGCATTTATAATAATAATAGTAATAATAATAATAATAATAATAGTAGTAGTATAGTAATAATAATAAAATAATAATAATGATACAAAATATGTACAATATGATAATATGAATATAGTAATAGTAATAATAATAGTAATAGTAAATATGATAATAATAATAATAATAATAATAATAATAATAATTACAAAATACAAAAAGGATCAAATTGATCTTAAAATGAAATTTTGGGGTCAATTCGAAGTAAAGTGAAGGGGAAAGGGGCCCATTTGAAATGCGCGTGAAAGGAAAGGGCCCAAAAAAGAAATTATTCCCTTCTCTAAGGGTTGCGTTTTGGGCAGGACTAAGGTAGAACAGAAGCAAACATATTGGGGCAGATTTGAAAAAACGAATAAACTGAATTGAAAAGGCTAAAATGGCGGAAGGGCGAGGCAAAATAGCCCTTCCGCTTAGGAAACACGCGATCCTAGATCGCATGGGTCGGTCGCCACAGGTCGCCTTTAAACAACGCGTCATTTGAGTCTGTATTCAACCCAAAACGCGTCGTTTTCTTGGGTCTATTTAAGCCCAAAATCTCTAAAAAATCATTTTTTGTCTTGAGTTTTAAAAATCTTCTTTCTCTTCTTTTTTTTCTCTGCAGGGTCGTGAGATTTTACCGCCTTGATCGCCATCCTCTCTGCCGCCGACGCTGTTGCCGTCATGGCCGTACCCATGATCAGACTCCGATTTGGTAAGATTTTCTTTGTGTTTTATTCCTTTTAAAAAGCGTAATAGTATATGCTAAGGAAATAAAAAAAGAACTAATTTTTCGAGATAAAAGATCACCTCTTTTCTCTCGGCTTCGAGGTTTTTCAGTTCTCTATTCAATGTTATTTCGATTTGTTTGAATACTTTTCCTTGTCCGTGGCCTCTATTGATGATAAAAAAGGGATCTGAATACTTGGTAATGGAATCTGTTTTGTTTGTATTGATTCGAAAAAAAAGAAAGAAAAGATGAATGTTCGTATCTGGAATCTATTTTTCCTTCTATTAATCGCAAAAAAAAAGAGGGAGCCCCCTTACAAAGAGATGAGATTGGTTTTTATAACCATTGTTTGCAACTTGTTTTCTTGATGATTTCTCTGTTCTTCTTGCAGGCAAATGGGCGGTGGATGTGACAAGGGCGGTGCTGTAGAGACAGTGGCAAGAGGGTCTGACAGTGGTGGTCGTCAGAGGCTAGGGGCGGCACACCTAGGGGGCTAGGGTTTCTTGGAAGAGTTTGGGATAGTGGGCTAGGGTTTGTTTAGTTTTGGGTCTGGTTTTGGTTAGGACTGAAATGGGCCCGGGCAAATGGGCTCGTACATTTATTATTACAAAATGAATTAATCAATTATTATTATCCACAGCAGATATCCAAATTTCCACCATACACATCATTAAGATTTGATCCCATAATATATGAGCACAAGACGAACGCTATTTCCCAAAGATGTCAAAACCGAGCAATTCGTTTTTATACGCTGCATTATTTTAATATCAACTTGATAAAAGGTATCCCCCATTCAGTTATGGCATTTGACTTTCTCTGGTTTCAAAGATGGCGATCTGGTTCAATGTACTGTCATACTTTTTTTGTTTCTTTCTGTACCTTCCAATCTCTCCTCATCCGGATTGTGCCATGCCAAAACCCAAACCACAGCTTCCAATCTATGCCCTCGTGGCCGCTATTGTTGTTTTACTTCAATTCCCGGAACTTTGTGTAGCCAAAACCAGAAACAAATATTGCAACTCAACTGTTTGTGGAAATGTCACAATCAGCTACCCTTTTCGATTACCAACCCAACCTCCCAACTGCGGCGAACCTCGATTCGAACTCGACTGCGACAGCAACAACCGCACCGTTTTATCCTTAAACCATGGCAGATTCTACGTCCAAAAGATCTGGTACGAGTACTTTACGATCCGAGCTATTGACCCAAACCTCGCTGTGGATGATTGCTCCCTTCCTCGCGGCTCCTTTTTGTTCTCGGATAAAATACCGTATTCTTGGGTTTTCCCATTGAGTCTCATGTATGTAGTGAACTGCACAAAGGCGATTAAATCATCTTTGTATATTGATGCCTCGCGATGCCCGGTTAACTCTTCCGGTTCCGATCCGCCACCAGATTCATACGTTTATTTTCTGGATGAACGAACTTCTCCTCGAGATTTCGACGAGTCTTGCAGAATCGAAGCCACGGTTCCTGTTATGGTTCAAAATATAAGTGGCTTCTCTACTTCGGACATCTACGAGAAGCTGTTAAAGCCGGGGTTCGAATTGTCTTGGAGCTTCGGTTCCAAGTCGCAGCAGGCCAGTCCTATCCATGCCTTGTAAGTTCAATATAAAAAAAATTAATATTGATACTTCAGTATAATTGTCTGGTTATATTTTTTTGTAAATTTAATATACTTAGTAATTTGTTATCTCTGTTTAAATTTAGGTCCAATTATTAAAATTATTTTATTATAGGGCAAATCCAAAACTTTAAGGGGTCGAAATTAATTGTAATTTTTACGATAATTTCATCATTTTAATAGTTTATATCTTTATAATTTTAAAAGATTAAATTAAATTTTTATTATTTTAGGGGTTAGAGTGTAATTTTATCTTTTTAATTTAAAATTTTAAAAGTGTAAATAAAAAATTTTCATTTTAAGGGGACTAGTATGAAATTCTTGAAAAAATAAAGAATAAATTTTAAATTTGTGAATAGTAACCAGAAAAGAGAAAATGTATAGTTTTATTATTTTTTATAAATATATATTTACCATTTTAATTTAAAATGAGGTATATTTTCTCTTAATTATTTACAAATATTTTTCAGGTTAGGAGACTTGGAATATGCCTTGCAAAGTTACATTGACAGCTTCATCCATTACTTATTCAAAGGCCCCCATATTGCCCATGATTCATATTATGCACCTAAAAGTATGGTTAATTTCCAAAACTTCCTTATTATTTGTAATTTTTTTTTTTTTTCCCCTTATATTCAATTAATTTTTTCCCCCTTATATTCAATTAATTTTTTTCTTACTTTTATTGTTTTTTAGGTACTTATACTTTATGTCTTCAAATAACAGGTATGCTTTAAATTTTAGCTAAAATGAATATTTAAAGAGTTTATTAGATATTTAAAAAAAATACTAATATGTTGAAATTTAATTTTCTTTTTAAAGGAGGATTTATCTTAGCAAGGACTTTGCCCGGGATAATTTGCTTGGTTGGACTTGTTATTTACAAATGGAGAAGAAGGCATTTATGTGCGGATGATACGATCGAAGAGTTTCTTGAACGTCAAAAAGATTTGATGCCGATAAGGTATTCTTATTGTGAAATAGAGAAAATGAGTAATGGTTTTAAGGATAAATTAGGCGAAGGCGGTTATGGTTCGGTGTTTAAAGGAAAGCTTCGTAGTGGTTATTTTGTAGCAATAAAGTTATTGGGGAAGGCAAAAGGTAATGGCCAGGATTTCATCAATGAAGTTGCTACGATCGGAAGGATTCATCATGTTAACGTGGCGAAACTTACTGGATTTTGTGTTGAGGGATCAAAACAAGCTCTCGTTTATGATTTTATGCCGAATGGATCTCTAGATCGGATTATATTCGCAAAAGAAAATAAGATTGACTTAAGTTGGAAAAAGATGTTTGATATTGCGCTTGGGGTGGCTCGAGGGCTTGACTACTTACATCAAGGATGTGACATGCAGATTTTACATTTTGATATCAAGCCGCACAATATTCTTTTAGACGAGAACTTCACACCAAAAGTTGCAGATTTCGGTCTTGCTAAACGGTTTTCAGTAGATGATAGCATCGTATCTCTAACAGCAGCACGAGGTACGATAGGTTACATTGCTCCTGAATTGGTCTACAAAAACCTCGGAGGCATCTCATATAAAGCCGATGTTTACAGCTTCGGAATGTTATTAATGGAAATCATAGGAAGGAGGAAGAATATGAGCACATCTGCCGAACACGAAAGCCAAAAATACTTCCCGTCATGGATTTACGATCAATATTATCATGGAGAAGATGTAGATTTGGGAGATGTTATGGATGACGAAAAGATTATCGTGAAGAAGATGGTGATAATAGCTTCTTGGTGTGTACAAGTAAAACCTAACGATCGGCCTTCGATGAGCAAAGTCTTGGAGATGTTCGAAACGGATGTTGAGCTCCTCCAAATGCCTCCAAAACCTTTTCAACTTCCCTTTGAAGTACCAACGGCTACTCAATCCAATGCTTCAACCAAAGTTCAACCCCATGATAGTTCAACTGATGAGAGATCTTGTTTACTCTATTCTTCAAATGAAATTAGCGTAAGTATATTGTAAGCTAACTTTTCATATATGATTCATTGACCATGGTTGGTTTAATTTGGTTTTTTTATAATCGTGTTTAAAATGTTATATATTTATAAAAAAAATTGATGTTTTAATAATTAAAAATCTTATTTTAAGTACTGTTTTTAGAAAAATAAAATAAAATTTTCATTTTAAATAATATAAAACATATAAATGATGTTATCTTATTAAAAACAATTAAACTTATTGGGTGTCCATTGCAGCAAACATCCCAAACTATGATAATTTTTTTTTTTTATAAATCTAACTAGTTTTTTTATCGATGTGATGTACCGATTTATTATATGTATTAATTAATTATATTTAATTATTTTTTATTTTTAAAAGTTTTGTAATGTTTCACTAATAATACATAATCATTTATAATTTTAATTTTTTAAATGATAATTGAATGTAATTTATTCAATTAACTAATATAGTATATTTACTAAATTATATAAATTTATTTTATATTAATTAATTATAAAATTTTATTAAATCTAGTCAACATAATAATAATTTTTTAATATATATAAAATAAACGATATAACTTTTTGGATTTTAATTATTTATTTAAAAAATTATATTTTTAAACATAAATTGTTTAACTTTCGTTGACCCATGATAATGTGTCATTAGTTCATTTAATTTTTTAACATAAAATGTATAGATGGATAGTGGATATACAAAATGAAAGTATGGTAACCAAATTAATAAAAAAAAACACTAAACTGATAAAAATATTTCAAATATCAAAATAATAATTGAACTATAGGAGTCAAATCCTATTAATTAATTTTAGAGTAAATTAACTATAAATAAATTTTTGTTTTGATCACTTATAATTTAGTCACTGAACTATTTAAATTTTTTTGTTTAAGTCACTGAAATATTAAAATCGATGTTATATAATTTTTTTCTGTTTGCACTGTCTGCACCAATCAAAAACTCTCTTTTTCTCTCTTCTACAATTTAGGTTTTTTTTATATAAAATAACTTTAGATATTATGAATCCGTGAATCAAAATTTTAAATAGCTTATTTATCTAATATCCAACATTGACCGTCAGATCGATTTGGATCTAATGTATATCTTTTTACTCGTCGATGGCTATCGATCTATCATATTGATTGTTGAATCGTCACTTAAAACTCGTTAGCGGGATTTTTTTATATATAAAAAAAAATTTAACAACCGAATCAATTGAATAAAATTTTTTAAATAATTAATTAACTTAAAAAAAACTTTTAAATAATTTAACCATTCAATTATAACTTTTATAATTAAATTATCAAAACGAAAATTTACTCATAAGTGACTAATCATGCAGTTTATTAGCTTTACGCGTGGACTCCCACAGATATTAATATTAGTTTGAAACTTTGGCATACTCCAAAGTCTAAACCATATAAAACCAATCAAAAACAGATATATTTTGTTAACAAAATTCTATCACATTTTTTCACAATGCTGAAACTAGAATTACATCCATTATCAAGCCTCATCCTCATCTTCCTTCTGTTTCTATGTCCGCAATCTTCCATCTCCAGGACCCTGACCAAGCGCTGCGGCGTTACTCAGTGTGGAAACGTTAACATCAGCCACCCTTTTCGCTTAAAAACTCAGCCGCCGGAGTGCGGCGACCGCCGCTTCGAACTCGACTGCGAAGCCGATAACAACCTACCCACGTTCTTCAGGCGATATAATAAATTCCAAGTCCATGAAATCTTTTACGAAAATTCAACACTTACAGTTTCGTATCAAAATCAGGTCTCCGGTAATTGCTCTCTTCCACCGACCGGTCGATTCTACGAAGATTTTTTCTTTTGTGAGAAGCTTCTCTTCCCGGCATGGCTCATTGACGATGAAAACCTTAGGGACCGATATAGATATTTGTCTATTGTGAATTGCACATCGCCGGTAAATTCATCGATCTATGTCGATGCCGACCGGTGCCGGTATAGGTCTTCAGATTCGTTTCCGACGGGTTCCTTCTTTTATTTCTTAGATCGGGACACCACTTTCCCTCGCGATTTCGATCAGTCCTGCACAGTCGCCGCCGAATGGATTCCGATTAAGGTTAAGAAGAATATCACAGCCCTTTCTACTGCGGAAATCTACGAAAAGCTATCAATGGGGTTCGAGTTGACCTGGTACAATCCACAGGCCCAAGATCTCTGCTCAGGCAAGCTTTCATTTACTCAAATGTAAGACATTTTAAACTTCTCTTTTTCCTGCTATCACTCAATTATAAAAATTAATTACAAAAATAATAACCCATCTATTAAATTTATTATACGAATTTTAAAAGCAACCACTTAAGTTTTTAAGATTTTTGGAAAAGTACATTTTTAAAGTTTATATATATATATATATATATAAACTAAATTTTATGTGATATAAATTTAAATATATAAAATAATATATATATATATAAAAAATATAAAACAGTTGCTTGCAAGTACATTGAATATTAAAATCTAGACTATTTCTTACATTTAAATTAATTATATTTGAAATATTACGTTTTAGTTATTTATATTATTAATTGTAATATTTTAATTATTAAGTTGATAATTACATTTAATAGTGTAATGGTAAGCTGAATTGACGTTAAATAATCATTTCAAACAAAAAATTAGATTAATTTATACAATC
Organism: Gossypium rotundifolium; assembly: GCA_025506655.1. Taxonomy (NCBI): domain Eukaryota; kingdom Viridiplantae; phylum Streptophyta; class Magnoliopsida; order Malvales; family Malvaceae; genus Gossypium; species Gossypium rotundifolium. Next base: position 4,539,061 of record CP106732.1, on the reverse strand, counting down.
AGTCCTTATATTTTTTTTATTTTGAGTAATTTAAATTTTTATATTTTTAACTTTTATTTATTTAATTTTATTCTTTCTGTCTCTCTATTTTCCTCCCTTTCTCGTAATTTTTTATGTTTTTATTTATTAAAACTAATCAATAATTTATTTAAATTGTTCAAGAAAAATAAAAGTATATTGTCCATTTTTTAAGCTCAAACTGTTTTTGAATCGGTCCGACTCACCTAAAAGTCCATTTTATTATTTAAAAATTAAAAATATAATTTTATAGTTGCTATTTTGTATATTTATAATTAAAAAATATTTTTATTATTTAAATTGAATTTGAGTCGGGTCAGTTTGAAGTGTAAAAAAGCTTTATCCAAGCACAAGTCAACTCGGGTTGTGTATCCTAATTGCATTTGAATTATTATAACTTATTTTTATTATTTTTATAAAAATTTAAATAAAAGTTATTATCAAATAAAATTCAAGACAAATCAACTTAATTTTAAAAAAATCAATTATATAATCTAAATAGGTTGAGTTGAATCATATCATGGTAAAAGGCTTTTATTGCAAAAAAAATTTAATGAAACGTCAAAATTATTACAAGTATGGATGCATTTTTTATTAACTTATATTTATCATTATTTTAGACAAAAATGAATATTATTTTGCTAATTCATTATTTAAATCTCTAATACATAATTTACCCCTAAATTATCTTCTTCTTCTTCTATTTTTTCTAGATTGGCGAAGGTTCGAGACGCCCTAATAGACTACCTGAACAGCTTTACATATTACATTATCCATCGCCCTCTTATATCCGCTTTCAATGGTTTTCCACCTGAAACTGATAGTAAGCTTTCTCCATCTCTTTATGTATTACTTTTCTTTTTTTATCTTTATAATTCATTATTATTAAGTTATTGTTCGAGCATCATGTTGATAACACAAATGTATTATCGTCTTTAAATGTTATTGTATTGAAGAACGAGATTGATGCACTCTCAAAGTTTTGTCCCTGGCTCTAAAGATAATTTAGAATTGCCTCTTGATAACTGAACATACGATACCATTGCCATTGAAGAGTTTTGCGTGATAGCATGGTTTCGTTTGTTCAGATATTAAGAAACATTCGTAAGTTCTTTTCAAAGTCAAGAGACAAAATTTGAGAGTACATCGTTCTTCAATAATCACTTTTAATATACAATACTTTTGTTTATGTACATATAATTATATGTATATTTTTTTCAGGAACATATATCATGTGTATCGGAATAACAGGTATGTTTTTAAATATAAATATAAATTGAGAAAATTTAAATATTTTCTAAGATATAGACTAATGTAATTTTCTTTTTTGGAAAAAGGGGGAGTGATTCTATTAAGAATGTTGGTGGGGATTTTCATCTTGATTGTGGTTGTTACAATCAAATTCCGAAGGAGACATTTATCTGCTGATGATACAATCGAAGAGTTTCTTCAAAGTCAAAATAATTTAATGCCTATCAGATATTCTTATTATGAAGTGAAGAAAATGACAAGAGATTTCAAAGATAAGTTAGGTGAGGGGGGTTATGGCTCGGTGTTTAAAGGGAAGCTTCGTAGCAATCATCTCGTGGCAATAAAATTGTTGGGCAATGTAAAAGGTAATGGACAAGATTTCATTAATGAAGTTGCTACAATCGGAAGGATTCATCATGTTAATGTGGCAAAACTTATTGGATTTTGTGTGGAGGGAACAAAACAAGCGCTTGTTTATGATTTTATGTCGAATGGATCTCTAGATAGAATCGTATTTGGCAAAGATGATAGAATCACTTTAAGTTGGCAAAAAATGTTCGATATTGCACATGGGATTGCTCGAGGGATAGAATACTTGCATCAAGGATGTGATATGTAGATTTTACATTTTGATATCAAGCCACATAATATTCTTTTAGATGAGAACTTTGCACCTAAAGTTTCGGATTTCGGTCTTGCTAAATTATATTCTGTAGATGATAGCATTGTATCACTAACTGCAGCTCGAGGTACAATTGGATACATTGCTCTGAATTGATCTACAAAAACCTCGGAGGCATCTCGTATAAAGCCGATGTTTATAGTTTTGGAATGTTATTAATGGAAATTGTTGGAAGGAGGAAGAATATGAATTCATTTGTCGAACAAACAAGTCAAACATACTTCCCGTCATGGATTTACGACCGATATCATCGAGGAGAGGATATAGATTTGGAAGATGTAACAGATGATGAAAAGATTATTGTGAAAAAGATGGTGATCACAGCCTCTTGGTGCATACAAATCAAACCAAGCGAACGTCCTTCAATGAGCAAAGTCTTGGAGATGTTCGAAACTGATGTCACGCTTCTCCAAATGCCTTCGAGACCTTTTCAACTTCCTTTTGAAGTATCGGCTAAGGATCAATCCTATGACAATTCAACCGAAGATCGATCACATGGCACTATAACTACAGGGACATCTAAGTTGCCTTCTTCTTCAAATGAATCTAGCTTAAATATTATGTAACCCATCAAACTTTGATTATTGCAATATATTAGATCCAATTATATTTATACGATTAGATGCAGCTTTGTATTAAAAAATTTATCATGTTCATTACAAAACAATGTCAAATTATAAGATTAATCAAGGGTTAATAGGATCAAATGAGCTTGAACTATGGTCTATATTTTAGATTGATCCCTAATGTTAAAACATTTTAATTGAAATATTAAAATATTAATATCGTATCAATCCAGTATTTTTATAAACTAATCATTAGATTGGGTGTTAAATGCTTGTTCAAATTTGATCTAAAATATATTTCAAATACATAGACTAGATTGTAATTGTAAATACATGCACCTATAGCATAAATAACTTGGATTTGATGGATTTAAAAAATAAATAACATTCCTATATTTTATTGACAATATATGTTTTTAACTTATCATATCCAAATTATTTATAGGCGTGGTACATATGTTTACAATTTGATTAACACGTTTTAAAAATGATCAAGCCGTTCGTTCATATTTATAAATGGATAACCAAACTTGCTCAGGCCCACACATATTTTATTTTATTTTTTAATATAATTATTACCATGCTATTTCTTTCTTTTATTAATTTTCTAAACATAAAAATTTAACATTATATAAATTACATAATATTTAAAAGATATTATAAACTTCAAAATAAATTAAACTCAAGTTTTGAATATTAGACCTTTAACTTAACTCATATTTTAAATGGGACTGATTTTTTATCTAAGCCCTTTTTACTTTAATATTTTTATCTCAATCCTCTCAAGTTATGAGCAAGTTTTTGAACTTATTGAATAGCCTAACCTAATAAATTTAATTTGAATTGACATTTAATATTTAAATTGACTATCAAATTGATCAAAAGACATAATTAATATAATACTAATATTTTATCTCAACTCTCTCGTACACTTATTTGGTATTGGTTGAAGCATGTTACCTCTAATATCGTATAAAAAATACTTTAAAAAAAGAATATTTAAAAAATTAACGATTATTAGTAATTAATAAAATGGAGGACTTTTCTCATATAAAACTATGTCAACTTGATAATGTTTTCAACTCAGACACGTGTGTGTGACTATATTTTAAAAAGAAAAAAAGGAAAAAAAAAAAGTGTGCTCACATTGGCTTCTATTTTCAAAGGAGAAGACTTTAGGAGAAGAAAATAATTAAAAGGGAAGAAGACACTCAATTGCGGCACTGTGCTCACAGTCACATTGCCTTCCATTTTCAAAGCGCTATATTTCATTATGGAAATACCTAAAAACAAGACAGCGTCAAATTTAACTTTACTTAAAATGTGTTCACATTTAAAATTGATATCGATTTCGATTAGTACGAATGTTATTGTGAATGCAAGAAGACGTGGATTTGAATTTATTTAAATGCGTTATCTTCTTATTTATAAGTTGGAAGGAACTATTCTTAATTTTAAATATTATGTAAAAAAGAACAGATATAATTAAAATTTATAATAAAATATTTTAAAAATTCAATTTTTTTAAAAATAAGTTAAATCTTATTAAGTTATATAATTTATTATTGTAATATTTTATATTTACACAAATATACAAAATATTAGAGTAAACTACTTATTTGGTAATCTAAATTTTAAGACATTTTCATTTTCGTCCCCTAAAATGAAATTCTTACAATTTCATCATCTAATTTTAAGGTATTTTTATTTTAATTACTCAAACATTAAACATCCAACTATAGTTGACTATACACTAATATCATATTTTCTTTTTCGTCTTGATCACTAACTTCTAAATCGTTTTCATTTTAATTATAAAAAATATTTCTAAAATTATTGATCTGGGATAATTACTCAAAACTACAGTAAAAAGCATTAAAAATATAATAATGCATTAAAAATTGTCAAGTGAAAGTTTTAATTTTTATATTAAAAATTTAAATTTCAAAACATCAAAATCAAATAAAAATTATTAAAATTTATCCCTAAATAGTATAACCAAATTGATATTATGATATTGAAATTAATTAATTAATTTAATCTCTTAAAATTTAAAATTTTATTTTATATTTTCAAATTAAAATTAACTCAAATGTTATTTTTTTTCTAAAAAATTAAAAATTTCCATAGACAATGCATACCCGTACCCAATATTCGAGAGTCGGAGTAACATGGAAAGAAATAACACAAAAAAGAGCGAAGAGAAGTGCTTGCCCTATTCAATCTTTCAAAAGAAAACAAACATTTTCAATATTCCTTTACTTTGCATCTTTTGATGTGATCAACAAAGCATTGAAAACAAAAATGGAGTAAAACAATTATCTGTAGGAATTTCCATGAACTAGTAGGGTTCATAATTAGCAGTTCTATCAAGACTATTTTTCGGGTTGTTCCCGTATTTTACAAACAAGCCATAGTCACTAGCTAAAGAAAATTCGGACAATGAATCACTAACCTGTTCCAGGTTCTCGTGATACCTAAACTCGGGTTGCATAGATGAGTATGAATCGTAAACATAACCTGTCTCCTCCAATGCAAACCGAGTACAGGGTCTACTAGTAGAAAACATTCTACAAGAAACTGTGTTGTAAGAGGAGGATTCCGGTGTTGATAAGTTATTGAAGATTGAGAACGTATCTCCGTTGCTTGCATCGGCATAATCTACGGTACTGAATGAGTCTCTAGCACTCTCCGTTGTGAAAGATGCCTCGTCTGAGCTTGTGAAAAGGGACCAATCACTTGATGTAGCATCGGAGAACTCCATGTTAATAGGTTCAGGAATGTTACCATTTGTGCTCTGCCTAAGAATGTCATTACCATTGCGGTTGTAACAACCGGCAGCAGTTCTGGGACTGAAATCTGATACATGCTTGGGGCCAACAGAGCAGCTGCCAGATTTACTTTGTGCTGCTCGTGAAGGCCTCTCCGTTTTTGATACGAGGTGCCTAGTAGGAACTTGCTTCCGTATGCTCTTTTCAGTGAATTCTCTTTGAAGACGAGGACATGACCTTTGGAAGAATTATATAATTTCAAGAGATAGAAAAGGGCATCAATACAGAAACCAAAAGTAAAACATGACAAAGAAATTATAGCAACAAAACTGACTCGAGTTTCAACATTTAAAGCCGCAACATTACATAACTTATATGTTATCCACATAGAAGATTGGTGATAATTAAGATGCAAGAAATTGCTAAGAAGTAACATTGTAAGGCAATATCGACAAAATCTAGCCGGCTACATGGCTAGAAAACCGAGAAAGGGAAAAGGGAATAAAAATAAGGGAGAAAACAAAGAAAGGAAGATAGGTATCTACCTCATGTAAAATAAGATGTATGCGTCCTCAGACATCACCTGGCTCATTGAGACTGGACGTACCTGTAAATGAAAAAGGGAATCAAAACCGTATTTCAATACGGTTGCAACGAAAAAGAATCCGGACAAAACAGTTAGAACTTACATATTTAAAAAAATGCAAACAATCGTGTTAACTCATAAACTATACAACATGCTGACAAATGTTCAGGGAATAACAGAACGAAAGCTATAGTTCGAATAAACAATCACTGGCTATCTTTTATACCTCCGTATCATCTATCCTGAACCAGTTGCCTCGCAAATCTTTTACGTATGACACATAATGTCCGGAAAAAGATGCATTCAGGGTATCCAAATGCACCACAACAGCATAAAGCATGTAAAGTGGGGGGATGTCACCTGTTCCAGTCATAAAAGGAACCATGTCGAGCATGTCGGGGAAAGTGATACACTTGTTTATTTTCCCATATTTTCCCTCCTGATTAAGCAACAGCCATATCAAAAAATAATCATCAAATAACAAACAAAGCAAAAAGCAGTTTTAGCAAATACTTCAAGACAACAGATACGGAGACAGGAATGCGGGACTTGGAAGGTCATATTCCCATAACCACACGGATATTTCAAGAAAAATGAAAAGTCAGAGCAACATAGCAAGTTCTGAGATATGCTATAGCACTTATAACATGACATTAATAGAGGAGTTGGTATGGTTTAGAGCGGAATGATACCTGAAACCGCTTTAAGACAATTGTCAGTATATTAGGAGCCTCATCTATGCACAACTGCTTACGAGCCCGAACATAACCGGCACACCTGCAGAGCCGATAAACCAGAAAAATTCAGATCTAGTCTAACAAAGGAATTTTCAATAACACAATAAAATAAGGTTTTCACACCTTCCACACCGGTACATGTTTTCGCCATCCAAATCTTCGGGTGTCGTAAACTGAGTTAGTGCATCTTCCAATGATTCAACCCAACCATATATCTCTAAAGTAAGATCCATAATGTTTTCATATCTTTCCGACTCATGAAAACATCGTAGACATTTTACCTGATTACATGGAGATCGATGATACATATTGTGTGCTATAAAAGGTTAACAAAGTAAAGTAACTATAAACACCTTTGATCGAAGACGCCCAGCAAAAGTATGTTGTATAAATGTCGTCTCTTGCAACCTCGGGTCAACCTTGTGTTCCCCACCTAATCTCTCCAAGCATATGGATTGCATTGAAGCAACCAGGAGTCTGAAATGAACAAGAAATGAACTTTCAGAGAGCCAAGGAGATGATATTTTCATTCTCATGATAAACACGTAAAAACAAGAATCAAAACTAAAAAATCTTGACACATAATGAGGGGGAAAATTAAAGGTTTGGGGGGATATTGGCTATTGAATCATGTAAACCTCAAGAACTCATGTGCATCTTCCTGGCTTCCATCACCCATCTGACAATTAATACTTCGTATGTGCAAAAGGATCCTACTAGAAGACAAGGGGCCCCCACTCTCTCTTAACAACATCACATGTTGTTCAAGCTCACACATAAGACACCAATCTTTCCCATAACCTACAATGAATTAAAAAGTTATGCTATGCATGTGGTCAAACAGTGACATCATTCTCATGTACAAATAACAAACAAGTGAACATAAAAATTTAAAAAAAAAAAAAAGTACAGGCTCTTGAATGCGATTGACGCAGCAAATAGATGCTGAGAGGCTTTGTGCAGGTTAAACACTGCAGAACAGCATTGGCATAACAACTGCAAAATAAAAACAACAATCAATCCATAAAACATTAGCTCCTATTATTTTATGTACTTACGAACAAGTCATCCATTTAAGGAAACTCCAAAAAACGCATCCCCAGATTACAAGTAGAACTATTGAATCGCGAAGTTTAGGTAATGAACTACATATACTTTGTAATTAACAATCTAGAATAAGTATAGCATGCTTAAACTATAAGTCAATCAACATTATTTCTTTCTTTTTGTTAATAGGAACATATATATCCTACACGTCATGTTACTCGGACTCAGGTGAATGTGTTAGATGAGGGATGTGTCCAACAGGAGTATCTTCATTTCTATGTTTTTACATGTAATTGATGGTCCTACAACACATGTATTTGAAGTCTCCATAATCATGTCCATATATGTGCCGAGCATGGATGCTTTCAAGAAAAATGAAGACCATACTCCAAGTAATATTGCAAATATGGTAGAAAATAGAACCATAAAGCAATAACATTGATACCTGTTCCCTATATTTAGAAGTCCCCTCGGTGATAAGTCGAAGGCTTCACACTGGAAAAATTTTACAAATTCTTCATAAGGAAACAGCATCTGAGACAGCACAATAACGGATCATAGTCAGAGTTTTCCTTTCACAATTCAAGAGCCAAATGAAACTAAAAGGGATGCAATAGATATTGATCATATATAAACATAAAGAAAGTATGATACTGACCTTTATTTTCTTCCGTCTCTCGCCACAAAGCGCAGGAAAACTGCTCCTGGCAGGCTTTGTTGACTTCTTTAAACCCATCATCTCCATAATTCCGCTGCTAGCAGCACCATTGGTTCCTTGTGCCGGAATGGCACCCGTCATTCCCGAAACTTCTGCATGAAAATAGTAAAACTATGAAAAATTATTTTAAAAAAGGCTTCAAGATCAAGAAAGAAGTGCCAAAATATTACTTAATTCATTTGGAATTTGTCCCTTCCTCCCCATTTCCGGACATAATTGTCCTCCGGGCACTTTCGCTGCTAATTTAGGTGATTTAGAGATTTTGGGTCCTAAGGAATGCCCGAACTTCTAGCTTTTGTGCATTCCTTCACGGCTGTCATCCCAGAACAGTCTAATTCTACTGATTCACCACTGTAACCATTTTCCTGATTGACTAAATTCTCTGAACTCTGGAATAAGGCATTTTCAGCTTCACGTGCACTCAGACCATCTTTTGCAGAATATGGTGGGCAGGAAAATTTATAGTTGCTTTTTGGTTCAGACTTATTTCCGCATTGGCTTTGATGTTTATGATTCTCATGCATGACCGCACTTGCATTTTGTCTTTGAGTATGCATAGTTGAGCCATTGGCATTTGGTGGCCTTAACATACCCTCTTCCGATTCGACAAATCCACTAGTTCTCAACTGCAGCAGTAGTTCGATGTTACTAAACTACATATTATTAAATAAAAGATAAAATGTTCTAGGTAAAAAGAATAAAGATAAGAACCTTATGCCTTATAAAAGCCTCTTTCGAAGAAATATTATTAGATGCCGAACTACTAGCTCTAGTCCTTGGGGTTTCCTCACAAGAATCAAATATAGTTGCATCCTCTCTTTGCAACATGTCTTTGTTGGATTTACGAGGAATTCTCTTCTCTGTACTTCTCATATCAGCCAGACAGACTTGAGAGGAATCAACCGTAGAACAATCCCTGTTAGCAAATACAACAGTGGTTAATGGACAAATATTTGAATGATCTAAAGGTGCTGTTTTGATGATAGCCTGCTTATTAATGTACCCAAAGAACTGTGAATTCATGTTGTCACCAAGTAGTGCAGATTCTCCAAACGTGGCAACACTAGGAGATGAACTTGAGCTTGTACTCTCTAACTGCAGGCATTCTTGCTTATGTACTTGCCTCCAATGAATAATCTGGCACCTCCCAGAACTGCACAAAATTGTCCATTTAAAATTGAGAAATATCATGATGAAAGGGACGGAATAAAGGTCAAGGTTATATATATGGAAAAAGTGAGAGATCAACTTGATGAGAACTTGCGGAAAATCCAGCAATCTATTATGACATACAGTTGGGCGGCAAAGAGCAAAAGATTTCAACAGATGGTTATTCCTAACATATATTATTAAATGTTTATTTTATTAAGACTTCAATGTCATCTTCTGGAACTCTTCCCTCCCTTCTTTTCCCCTTATCTCCACTCACCTCGTTTATGGAGCACTAATAATAGGCCAGGTTATTAATCCGAAATGACAAAACAATGTTTAGGAAGAGCAGGAAACCAAGCAAGTCTCCGAAGAAAGCCAGAATAAAATGCTAATGGAAATTAGAATGAATTGGGGAAGAAATTAAATCAACAAGAAATTTCCGCAAAGTTTCAACAATCAAGTGGTTTGTCAGTAGAGTGCTAGACTTTAGTTCCGATGATCAAGGTTCAACCCCTAACAACCTATTGTATCCAAAAAAACTTTCAACAATCAAATCAATAATAAATAAATCAACCCATAATGGTTTGTTCAAAATAATCAACCCGTAACAACAAGAACATTTTATCATCATGAAATCTAGCTTAGTCATGGATTTTTATTCCGAAATGCTACTATTAGCATTAGTTCCATATTTTAAAAACATTCAACAACAACAATAATACATTGCAGCAGCTAAGGGATAGAATATACCAATATTTGACAGCCTTGCATCTCGAGCAGCGAGTTGTCGCAGGACCAAAGCACCAGGCACATGCATGTAATCCATTCTTTGAAGAAGGAACAAGCGGAATAACACTGGCAGCAGCCATTGTTTCAGCTCTAAGAGCTTCTTCAGCAGCAAGCTGAGCAAGTAAACTTATCTGTTCCTGTTTCTTAGAAGCCTCACTCCATTTCCCGAGTAAGAAGTAAGCAACAAGGGGAAGCACCACCAAGACCAGAAACAATGCAGGTATATCAGCTTCCCTGGCTCGAGCATGTCTCCACAAGCATTCTCATATCCAATACAGGCTTCACTATCCAGAAGATATCCTTAAAATGCTACATAAGTCCAGTGGAACAAACATCCGCACCAGCAACTTAAATTACAACACAAGAATCATGCTATGCCACTTCACCCTATCAAAATTTCAAGTCATTAGGTAATGCCATAAGATTGATGTACTAGATATTTTACCATCAATAAGGAGTTATAATCAATATTTTCACTAACGCATAAAGAGAGTAGCTTGACATTCTGGTTTGTATATTCTGCAACAAGTTTTGGCAAACTATGAAAGCAGATTGCTTCTTTCAATACTTTAGGTAGAATATAAGAAAAAGTTCAGGCGTGAGTATCGAATATGTCTCCAGCACAAGTATGTTTTACTTTCTTTCTAAGTTTTTCTGTGTATTTAGAGGATCATACCCCCCCAAAATTTAAGTCCAAATATGAGTATCACGTGGGTACCTGAGCTTAATATCAGCAAAGCAAATTCAGTACTAAGCTAGATATCCAGCAGCAACTAGTTCTCAAGATGAAAAAGTGGCATTTGACTTCCAATCTGCATCGAACATCTCCTGTCTGTTGTCTGCAGCACAATCAAAACTACGTATACAGTGGTGAAAGAGATTGGTCCTCAGAGGATGCTTCAAGTTGGGGTAAACCTTTGCTTACTTAGTATTTAAACCTACCTGAGCATAGAAAATAAAACTCAAGACAACCAAAAATCTAAATTGGGTTCAACTGTGAATACCGTGCATGACTCTACAACCATATGAAGATAAGGCACCATCATTTCCATCCTTTCTATATTTTATTTCTCTGTAATTTATAAATTTATATTATCTGTGCCCCGTGGCAATGCATTAAATCCGTTAAAAAAACTAAACACCTTAAATATGTCTACCTCTGAAATTTCCTAGAAAAGCCACAATCATTTTACCAGTACCTGACTTATTTTCCAGAACATTCATTGTAATAGAAGCAGTTATAATTGATCAATGACATAAGCTGCAATGCATGCCTTTAGAAAGAGCAACAAACATAAACGAAACGGGGCAATAATGAGCAAAGAGAACCATCTTTACAATATCTTGTGATTCACAAGGGCCTTGGAATAATTGAAAGTTTCTTTTGAATACAACAAATGACCAATTAATAAGCTTTGCCATCATTATTCAACCATCATTCCACTCATAAACACGTCCAGCCAAAAGATCCCACTTCCCAAATACAGCAAACGTTTCAACTATAGTTACTCTAATCAGGCACACCAAGTTAAGCCATTGAAATATATAAATACATATACTCCTCCAAAGCACCAGCATTTTAGCTAGAGTTACATGAATCCAGCACACAAGATAAAATAAAGTTTGCCCCATTTTGAAATACCCATTAATATATCTAAGCATACCCAAAAAAAAAAAAAAAAAACCACCCACTAAATCAAGCATTTAAAAAATAAATAAATCTCCAGCCAAAAAGGTGAAAAAAAAAAAACCCAACTTTTCCTCAACAAAATGGCAAACTCAAATGAAACCAGGCATTTTTACAATCTCAGATTCAAAAACCCAGGAAAAAAGAACAAAACAAAGTACAACTTAAAATGAAATCATTGCAAAGTTGAGCAAAGCTTGAATCTTTCATACCTGTTGTGTCTCATGCAAGTTGAAGAAAGAAAAAAACCCAGCAAACAATGATTTTCTTTCTTGCTCTAAGCTTCCTTTTTCCTAATTTACTTCAAAAAAAAAAAGAATATAAAATTCTTTGAGTCTTCAAATGGTAAAGACAACAGCTTTTGTCTCTTTCGCTCTTATCCTCTTGCCGCTTTTTTAGATTTTGTCAAAAAAAAATTTATAGTCTGCTCTACTCAGACCCAAAGAAATTTACTTTTAACTCTGTAAGACACGTGGCAGATGTCCATTTGTTAAATAGGTGGGGACCACTATTCGTACCGTGTACGGATCTGGTGACGAAATCACAACGATTCATTTTCAGCCGTTGGATTTGTGGAATAAGGAATTTCAGAGATGGAGTTTTCTTTTTTAAAATAAATAAAAGAATAATTGTTAAATGAAGGAATGGAATAATTGTGTTTTTGTACTAACATTTTGACTACAGGTCAACCACGTGGGGATTTTGTGAGTAGTGGAGTCGTTGGGCCGGCCCATCAATCTCTATTTCAATTTTATTTAAAATTCTAATTTTCAAACCTAACCACGAAAAAGAAAAATTCTTAAACTCTTAGATCTGTCCCATTTTTATATTATCTTAATATTTACAATATTAAATAAAAACACGTATTATAAAATTTTATAAAATTAAATATACCTAACTATAATAATTAAAATTTCATAAATTTTAATTAAAATGTAAAAATTAATTATAAATTTTTAAAAATATTTTAATAAATTTCTTAATTTGACCCAAACTCCGAACACAAATTTCAAAAAATTAGAACGATGTAAGATCATATCGAGTCAAAATCTATTGAATTCAAATTATATTACCATCCTTAATCCATATGCATTATTCAAAAATAATAAAAGTAGAAAGTATCAATATTCATTTCTTTTATAATTAAAATTTAGGCATAATAAATCATTATATTTTGTCTATTTTATAGAGCTAGTAAAAATAATAATTTACTGAACCCTCCTTACCACATTATTCATGGTCCCTATCACTTAAAAATAAACACATCATTCGTGATCTATTCTTACCATTTGTATATAAAATATGAAAAAAAAAAGTGTTTATTTTTAATTAATAGGGCAATGAATAATGTAACAAAATAGAGAGCCCATAAAATAATTTTCCCAAGAAACAGTAACATAAGTGACCATATCTAAATATTACTACATGACATGAAAGAAATACCGATTCAAATTGACTGCATTCAAAAAGATGTTACGGCATGAATCGACATTATAAATTCTCCCATTTTCAACATTAAACAATAGTTAAGTACTGAAAAACTTATTTTAAATTGTCAAGCTCCAAATATTTCGCTACCGAGGTTTGATTATGAGTTATTGAAAGGTAAAATAATGAATAAAAATTCACAATTTTGAGGGGTTGTTACTAAAGGACCCAATAAATTTTTAATTGAAATTAGAGGATCTTTTTTAATTGATTTTTTTATCACATTGTGATATTTATATATCGTTGAATGGGCCATGCGAAAACAATTAGATGATGACAAAATTAACAAAGATTGAGATTCCTTATTTCTATTCAAGAGTATATGAATAATTCCGTGATATTAGCTAAACGATTGTTGAATCCTTGCGTTGAAATAAATGGAATAAAACAAATTTTTATTGGTACAATCTAATCTATTATCAGAAATCAATTCTAGAAAAACACGTTACTCTAGAATATCTGGTTGAAAGAATTTAGAATATGTGAATGTTAATTATTATTTATGATTTAAACTCAGAAATTTGAATTTCATCACATGCAATTTTCTCTTTTTTATCTCCATTTAGAGCCTCTTTGTACCTATATATATATATATAGGAAATGTGTCGAACATAAATATATTCAATTATTTTGAAGTTTTTCTAGCATTGGAGGTCAAAAATCTCCATACCCTAGTTCTTGAGTTACTTCTGAAAAATGAATAGGGTACTCCACCTAGAAAAGAAAACAATCATGTGGTGCTAATTCTTTTCTTTTTCAATAAAGGATTGCATGTGTGAGCTCGGTTACACTAAATATTCGGTTCATTAATCAGTAGAGATCATGCTTATAACCATCAATATATCTATATATATGGAAATTACCTAGGAGCCTAGCAGCAAAACTCAAAGATGTCATTGTCGAAACAAAGGATGGAATAAGGTAAAAATTTCTCAAAGGTCAAGCTTCAATCCGAAGCACTGTTACGGTATCTTCGATCAAAGGCAGAAAAAAAAAAAGGAAAGAAAACAAAACGCAACGATTGCGACACAAAAGATGGAAACAACAAAACGAAGGAAAGTTCTTTACCATCCCTTCAACTAAGTTTCTATCTCCATTGGGAAGTCACCCAATTCCATCCATGGATCTTAGAAGGCTCAACCAATCAGTTAACGCGATGTTGGTCGGGTAACTCGTGGCCTCACTGGTGTCTTTGAAGGACTTACCCTGAAAGTTAAGAACCATACACAGCGTTAGCTTAATAGATGACAAATTTTACGAGCATGGAATTTACAGCGAAAATTCAGGGAACAAACCTGATTGGCTGGGTTCCTAGTACGATCCCACTACAATTCAGTGCAACAATGGCGCTTTCTGCCTGTTGAGGAAATGGAAATTATTAGTCTGAGTTAAGGCAAAAAAACATCGCACAGGGAAGCTATGAATTCGGAAACTAGTAAAGCATTAGGCAAAAGAACTCCAAGGTAAACAAACAATTTGATCATGCAATCTGATCCAGTAATATCCATGAAAATAATCCATGATACTTTAATGAACCAAGAAAACATCATTCAACTTACATGTTATATATATAGGATGTATGGCATCATGTCAACAATTTCTAGGATTTAGAAAATGACAAACATAAAATTAAAAGAGGTTTAAGGAAAGCATTAATTGAAAAAACCCATTATTGAATGTCTCACAATTACATACATATGAAGTGGGATGGAGATTAAACATGGAAAGCTAAAGACTACACGCTCAAATTGGGGTTTAAACAACTAAACCTGTGAGGTACAGAGTGAATAGGACCAAATCTTTCAGAGTGGTCGATTAAGGACTTTGTGCCGAGCTCTCTAAGTTATTAAATTCAGCAATTTGCATCCGCTAGAAAACTTCATATCCTAACCGTATCCATTTCCCATCCTCTAAAATTGAGTAGTACATGTCTTTTAAGAAAAGGTTGCATCAAGATTCAAAAAGGATATAAAAAAGCTAATATTCCCTATACGTGTAAATGGTTTCTATAGTACTGTTTATGAGATATAGCACTCTCTAATGGTAATGAGGATCCAATTTCATAGGCAAAGCACAATAATCTCACGCACAACGCTAAGTTTCACAGGCATGCATGGGTATTCTTTAGGGGATAAATTTGCAATAATAGTTTGCAAAGAGACTCAGAAGAGATAAATAATTTTTAGCAGCAAGAAATATATATACACACACTAATTAGAAGCCGAGCCAGAAACATATTTTTCAGAGAATCATAAACATAATCTGAAAATATATTTTGAGCCAAAATTTTCCAACATCAATCTAGTAAACATGAACTTACCATGGCAAATTCAACAAAAGCAATGCGGGTCGAATGCACATTATCCCCTAAAAGCCTCAAACGAGTGACCTGAGAATTAAAAGAAAATCGTGTCAACCTTCTTTCTAGAAACAGCTAGAGAGACTGAGAGAATGCATGATACTGATACTGTACTAACCACACCACAAGTGGATTCAAAGAAATTCTTCACTTCAGCTTGAGAAACCTTCCGTCAAAGAGAAAATTCTCGTGAGGACTAAATCAACTAAGTTACATTAAATAATTTACATGCTGCTGGAACAGGCTAAAACCAGTTACTGCAGTGACAAAAGATAAGAACTTGGACTCCGATGTGATCATCGGTACATGTCCGATACAGGTATGTTCATTTATTCCAAGTTCTTTTTCCATTTATTTGAAGGGCCCCCTAGAGGCCATATCCATACCCATGTCTGGATATGGGTTAAACACAGGTGTCAAACATGGGTGCCTCAAGAAAATGAAGAGTAGGAGAAACATGGGATAAAAGTCAAGAACTCGAGTATGAGCAATTAAGGGGGCTACCTTCTTGTCAATATTTGTACAATAAACCGTTCTGGTACACATTTCCCTTTCATCTTCGGACTGCAATTGTAGTTATCATGATTCTCGAGCGTGAGACTAGAAAGAAAAAATATAAAGAGAAACTCCAAGAGGTATTCAGTAATGTGGAAATGGAATAGGGGAAAACCGAAACAGCTAAGAGCCAGAAAGTTATTCATCCATACCCGAGGGAGAAATGTAGGGTTCACAGGAAGGATAGCAGTTTTTGAAGGCAAGACCCTAACTGGATAAAACCCGAGCATTGTCCCACCAAGGTTCAAAGCAGTTCTTGCACCTTCTGTGAAAAGGCAGTTCATATAAAATGTAATATGTTAATAAATGTATGTATTTATAAAAGAAAATTTTATATTCAATCCGTATCAGCTGATTACCTTCATCTGCAAATTCCACAAATGCAAAGCGAAGAACTGAATGTGGATCACCACAAACTCGGCAATCAACGACCTTTAATAAAAATTCCCAGAACACTTCAGAAATGTCATAAATACGGTAACCTTTCACATAAGGTATCAAGTAAGAAGCAATCCTATCAAGTAGTATCAACCAAAGGCCCAGCATCCATTTTTTGGGGCCTCTGAATGAAGAACGAAACTAAAAAAAGAAAACTTTGCGTCGTTTTGCAGGTATTAGGCATACACAGAGCTCTAAGATCGAAATGATAAAGCTTAAACATTATTGTAATCTATGAGAGAAGGCATTAAGTTGTACAAAATGCAGCATTAGACAGGAACGAGCGAAATTAAAACAAAAGCTTTAAAGCCAGAGATTTTTAACTTACTTGTCCACAGTTACTAAATAAGCCAGCAAGTTGTTCTTCAGTGATCTAGAACAAGACAATGAATTTCACAAGTGACTTCTCGAAATCATAATGATACTATAAAAAAAATTCACTAAATGATGACATTGTTTAAACTTACAGTCTGATCAATATCCGAAACATATACAGTTCGCTTAATGCTATCATCTCTTTGAGCTCGAAAAGCTTTCCCATTAAGCTTTCTTCTACCCTGGTTGTAGTTATTTCTTCTCTGAAAAAAAACAACCATTTATCAGATATAACAGACGAAAAGAAAAATGAACAAATATGAATCCGTTACGTGTCGATATTCGGCATAACCTTATTCCATATATGACAAGTAGATCAAGAAAATCTAACTCCAATTGAATCCAAGTTCCAACAAGTTGATCAAATTAATAATTAGACAATAATTAGGCAAATTGAAAACCTTAAAATCACAATGCCAGTAAAACACAACAATTTTGTCAAATACTAAGGAAAAACAATCAAACTAGTTTAAACTGCAGAAGTGAATTATCAAAGATACAAGAATCATATGATATCCTAAAACAAATCCTATGATATCCACTAATAACACCAAAACACTAAAAAATAACATTTTCCCACAAGACAAAAATAACTTCAAAAAACTTATATGTAAGAATATGTGTATATATAACTAAAAACTATCAAACACTCATCAGTCAAAACCCAAGAAAAAATGAAAAAAGTAAATGATGAGTGAACAGAAAATACCCTTCTATTGGGGAAATTCTCATTGCCTTGCTTATTAACAGGAGCCTGAATAAAATCACCAGTTTTGGTGGGATTATGATGATAAGATGATGGGAAAAATTCTTTGGCTAAAGGATTCAACTTTGTGAACATATCAACAAGCTTTTGCACATTGAATTCCTTTGATTCTGATTTGGATGTTTCAACAACCAAATTGTTGTTTCCATTAGCTACTGCTGCCTCGCCTGAATTATCAGCCACTGCAGCCATAGAATCAAAACCCCTAACCCCCAGAGAATAATAAAAGCAAAAATTACCCAAATGATCAAATGAAAATGGGAATTTGCTTTTGTGAATTTATTCTCTTGTATTTAGAAAGAGCAAGAAAGTTAATAGCTTTACAGATAAAATTAAAAAAAAAAAACAAAAACTTTTTTTTATGCCTAATAATAGATACCCATTTGAACAAACAGATAAAAAAATTGTCTAGAATGGAAATATAGTGAAAATGCAGATTGGGTTTCCTTATTTGAAATTAAATAAATAAAAAATTATCACAAGATCATTTAACAAAGGATAAGAATTAGGGTTTTGGAGGAACTGAAAGTCTGAAATGAATGATCAAAGAAAGAGAAAAACTAGAGAGCAAAATGGAGGAAGGAACGACAATTTTTCTTTTGTTTTGTATTATTTAATAAATAATAATTTGGTAGAGACAATTTAAAGGAGTAAGAATAAAGTGATGTCCAATTGTCAATTTCATCCTTTTATTTTACAAAATATAATAAATTACTCCTTTTATTTTAATTTATCAATATTTATTCTTAGGATTTTATAAAACTAAAATCAATAATATAAGAATAAATTTAGTAAAAATTAGCAATGCAACATACCAGTAGTTCAAATTTATGTTTTTAAATGAATATATTAACTTCTTTTCCATAAAGCACAAACATCAAATTTTAAATAAATTAAATAAAAAGGACTAATATATTAATTTTGTTAAAATAAAGGGATTAAATTTATAATTATAAGCTATAGTGAAAAGTGATAAAAACAGGAAAGCTATGGAAAGCTAAAGACGTAAACGTGACTTAAGGCTTTTTGTTTTATTTTATTTTATTTTATTATTTAAAATGTATTATTTGGATATATATTATCATAATCTATAACTGTCTATTTTAGAATTTGTTAGGATTACATTTATTTTCTCTTTCTAATTTTTAATTTTCATTTTTTTGTTAAAATTGAAAAAAAAGTTAAATGTTTTCCATAATCAATTAAATAAAATAAATTTATATTTCAACAATTCAAGGTACAATTAAATAAATAATAATAATTAAAAATCTACTATGATAATAAAACTACTATATAAATATATATTCATATTTAATAATAATACTTTTATTAAAATTTAATTATAAAATATATTAAATTCTTACAATCCAATCATCAACACATTAGGGAATAAGATAATGAAAAATACTTGGTGACATTGAGAAGTGAGAATCATTTGTCTTGTTCCTTAAGGTTTACTTTTCATTCACTATTTTTTTAATTACTAATTTTTATTATATTATTTGTCATATTAATTAATTAATATCTTCGTTATTTAATTATTAATAAATTTTAGTCGAATTATTTAACTTTAAAATTTTACAAAATGATCACTTGTGATCATAAATTTTACTTATAATTATTCTTAGTCTTTTTTCAACTCATAAATAAGAGAATAATTTTTAAATCAATAATAAAATGGTGAAATGGTTGTTAAATATGACTTGGAATTTTAAAAATAAAATACAACTACACATAATTTCCATATAATTTAGAAAAAAATAAATTCCAAAATCATTAAATACAAAATTCACCGATTTTGTCCTTCAAAAACCTAAAAAAACAAAGCTCGAATCTCGTCTTCTTCGCCATGAACACATCAGTTTCACCTTCTTCGCCATTGATGGCGACCTTAGAAGAAAATGGAAATGTCCCTTTATTTCAGACAAAAATGAAAACCCAAAAAAAATTCCAAAAACTTCCATGTCAGTGAAGAAATCCAAAAATCAGGTAAAGGGCCCTTTATTTTTAGGCTCTTAAAAGACAAAAATGGGGAGTTTTGTAAATTAATGATTTTGGAATTTATTTTTTTCTCTAAATTACATGGAAATTATGTGTAATTTTATTTTATTTTTAAAATTCAAGTTATGTATTTAACAGTCATATTACCGTCCTGTTATTGATTTAACGGAAATGGACTAAAAATATTTTGTAATTTTAGTGGCTTAATTAAAATTTATTAATAATTAGGTGATTATTTATGTAATTATCCTTATTTTCTATTATAATTTTATGAGTATTATTGGTTATTTGGATAGAAATTCATCAAATAAATCAAATATATAATATCCTTGCAAATATATATATATATATATATATATATTAACTCAACATATTTCTAGCCCTTTTTTTAACATATGGCAACTTTTTCTTAATTATTTTTAATTTATTTTAAGTTTTATTGTATATGGTATTTTATTTTATTTTATTTTTAATAAGATAACTTAGATTTAAAATTTAAGGATAATATTATTAAAATAGATAATTACGATTTTGAACATAAACTATAAAAGAAACATATGAGATAAAAAATGTAATAGACTTGTAGTAAAAATTTTAAAACATTATTGTATTTATATATTTAGTAATAAACACCTTGTCCTTTTTAATATTTAATTATTGTATTTAAAGTGATTAATTTATATGAAAAATCATGAGCAAAATTAAAATCTATATCTAATATAATAAAGAAACAACAATAAAAATATTTTTATTAATTTTTTTCTAAATATATATTTAAAATAGTTGAGTTACACTTTAATTTGAAGATTTATAATTTACTCTGAAAAAGTTATAATTTTTATTGAATATATTTGATGAAAAATTAATTCACGTATTGATAACTTAAATTTCATAATTTATATATCTTCAAACAAAAAAAACTCACAATCTATATTGAACAATTATCTTAAATTTAATTTTTATAATTGTACTAACATTAATATTGAAATAATTGTTAACAAATAATTACTTAATTAATTTTCTAGTATAATATGATTCTTTTGGGATGGTCAATATATAATATGATTAGATGATACATTATATTATAAAAATAATTAAAATAAAATAAAAAGTATGTGATTGAAGATATTATATAATTCAAAATTCAAAATTCAAAATTCATTTTATTAAAAATACAATGTAACTTACTATTTCCACCTAATTATTACTAATAATATATAAAACATGTGCATTTTCATAAGAATTGATTTAATGGTAACATAAGGTTTTGGAACTTTTGATATTTTAAGTCCAAATTCACATAATTTGCATTAAATAATAATATATAAAATATTATGATTTGATATTTATTTTAAGGGAAGACAAAGGTGAATGACATTGAGATAGAAGCAAATTTAAGAGTTGATAGGGTCTCGATTCCCAAAAAATGAAAATTATTAATCTAAGTCTTTTAAAATTTTAAAATTTTAATTTAATAAAGAAAAATTATACTTTACTCTCTACAATTATAAAATTTTAATTTAATTATTTAAAATTATAAATATATATACTATTAAAATTAAAATTTTATTCAACTCCTAAAATAATTTTCACGCTTTCCCTTTTTGACATTAACTTGCTTTATAAATTTTTGAAAAATTGAAGATTGAAAAGACAAGTACCTCGTGAAAGAACAAAATGCAAGTGTTTGGAAGTAACAAAATATGCCTTTTTTTTTTTTCTTTGATTTATGGGCATGATGTTAGTCAATTATTTTGTTTAATAAAAAATCCCAATACTTTAAATATATATTAATATTTAGGAGTTGTATTGGGCAAATAGAGACTCTCGTTCCTAAATTTTAATTTTAATATTTAAAATTTATTAATTTTAATATAATTTTATGTTTTATTATTTTATATGAAATACTTAAATAAAATAATTAAAAATGTATTGATTAAAGATTGAACTCATATACCCAACCCAAACAAGCACTTTATCATTTTACTTAGATATTTATCAAGTTTTTTTTTAAGTGTAATTACACCTACTCGTGAGCTGAGTCACTCGACTTGATCCAAAGGTCTATCAAAAATAAGAGGATTTTGATAAAAATATAAACTCGAAAAATAGATTTAAATAAAAAAATTAAAACCCGTTTAAAAAATGGGCCAAACATCAGATAAACCTTTTTGCTTGAGCCCGTCCCTGATATGGAAAAAAAGTTTGATGTTTTTTTATTGGTTTGTTGTTATTTTCTTTTTCACTATTTTACTACAATTTTACTATTATGTTATTACTATTTTATTGTTACTATACAATTATTATTTTATTATTAATTTTTTACTATTTTAGAAGTATTTGTTTGTTAAGTTGCACCTATCTTAATATTATTTAAGTATACATATTTTTAATATATTTTTAATTTGATGGGAAACATTTATTTTCATATTTTTAATATTTTTGATGTATTATATATATTTAAATATTTATATAAAAAATTAATGCAAACGGGCTCAAGTATTAACATTTTATTTAGGCCAAACCTAATAAACATGCCTAAAATTTTGATTGGACCTTTAAATATAATGAATATATAATATTATAATGTAAATGTTAAAAAATTAATTTATTTACATTTATAGATTTAATATAATAACACATCAAATGGATAAATATAAAATAATAAATAAAAATTTAAAAGATATGAGTGGAACTATATAGAATTTGTATAGTCGTTTATTTATTGATCAACGATGTTTGACAAAGTTTGAAACCCACATATCAAGCTAAATTAAGGTTCCGTTTGTTTCATTAAAATGACTTCTAGAAAATTATTTCTGGAAAATGATTTACTTTTCTAGAAAAACTAATATTTTTTAGTGTTTGGATGAATCTGTGTAAAATATTTTCTGTTGTTTGGTAGATTTCTTAAAATATTTCATAAAAGTTGTTTTTAATGAAACAAATATACATTTGAAATTTTCTTATTTTTTCATTGTTTAATTGAATTTATTTTTATCTATAATTTTTATTTTACATTGTTTTTGCATATATTAAAAATATTATATTAAATTTAGATTCATTACAATATCATTTTTAATTACATGACTACCAAGTGAGTATTTTTTATTTAAAATATGACATGAACAAAATTGACAAAAAATTTAACGATGTCAACAATTGTACTTGATTTTCAAAGTTGAAAAATAAATGGATTAAATTCTTAAAAATAAAAGTACAAAAACTAAATTGAAACCTATGAAGTGTACATAGACTTATAACATATTTTAACATTGATACTACAAAACATTTATTGTTAATATATGTATAATTGTAATGAATATTTATTATTAAAATATCAATATTGAATATTTTCAATAATATGTGAATAATATTATTTAAAATTATTATTTTAAAATTTATTATTAAAATAAAATGAAATATTAAATAATATATTAAAATAATAAATTATATTTATTATATTAATAATTTATTATATGACTAAAATAAATAATAAATAGTATGTTTAATAATATTAAAAAATATAATATTTTAATAATTTTAAAAATAAAAATAAAAATTATTATCAATATAAGAATATTAAGCTTGATTTAAGTTGATTTTTATATAAAAATAAAATTATGTATAAATGAGCTCTTTTTCGGAAAATGACTTACGCTTTTCAAAAAGGTAAGTCATTTTACAAGAAAAATGTTTTTTACGTTGACCTGTAAGTCATTTTTTGTTGACCAGGCTGTTTTCTGTGAAACAAACACAAGAAAATGCAAAAATATTTTCCGTAAATTTTTTACATGTAAACAAACGAAACCTAAATTTAGACAATTTTATATAATACTGATGCTATATATGAATTTGACCTAATTTATGAATATCTTTATATTCGTACTGGCATTAAATTTTGATAATAAAGTTATCATTTTTATTATTCTAAAAAGTTATTATTTTAATAAAATCAATGTATCGATCATCATTGTTCGTTTTTTTGTTTATAGAAATTAATCTTATTAGACTTCGTGACTTCGTGATTGTCTATAACAATAATTTCATTTTAATATTTCAACTCAAATTCTCACTTTAAAATACAATATATCTTAATAATCTCATTATTATTGTCAGGGAGACTGAAATCTAAGGCTAGACTTTAACCACGTGTCAATGTTAAAATTGAATTAAGTAATTGCATCTACAATATATGGGGCCCAATTTATTTTTAATATTCTAACCCAAGCCTTTTGAAAAGAAGCTCCAAGCCCAAATAAATATTTAAAATAGAAATTAAAGTATTTTAAAACAATGCTTTCAATTAATTTAAATAAAAATATTTATTATTCAAGAATAATTAGGGCCAAACAAAACTTGAATTACATTTTATTTTGGACTTAAAATTTGGTACCTAAAGCTAAATCCAAAACTTTCACGAAGTGTATGGACTAATAGCACAATTTAGCCTATTTTTACTATATCAATAAAATTTTATTTATTTTATATATTCACTATTTTTTTAAATTATCTTACTTCTTCACTTCACCAAACTCACCTAATCCTATATAAAAGGAAAATCTAATTGATTGGTAGACAACAAATTTGTAAGCTTTTGACTTTTTACTAAAAGTTTTCTTTTCTTTGTAAGAAAAAAAAAAAAAAAGAAAGAAAGAAGAGAATCCAAAGGTCAAAAGAGAGCGCAATAACATAATAAAGTTTGTCGTTGCACTTTTAAGGAGTCTCGAATCTGAAATATAAATCGTAAAATAAATAGGAATTATATAAAAATATTAAAATAATTTGTATCAATTGTATCCATCAATATTTATATTGTACCAATAAAAAATCTAATTTGTACCAATTATATTCATCATTTGTATTTATAACTTCTCCTCAATATTTAAATTGAAAAGAAAAACAAATTTAAGTGTGCTCGAATCGATGTCTATGTGGTTATTACAATAGCAACAATACTAGTTGAATTAAACTCAATGATAATCTATTTTTTGGTTACTTATCTTTGTTTACGGTAAAGATAATTTTTTTCCTTGTTTTGAACAAATTTTTTATGTCTAACTATTTTAACTCTTATATATTAAATAAACATTTTCATTTGTATTGTTACACCAACAACGAAACGCATTATATGTTTTATCAAAGATAGAGGTCTACGTCATGGATTAGCTGCCATTCTTTCACAAGCACTTTTTTCCCCTTGTTGTCATCATGGTTATTTTAAAAGAACTAGTTGATCGAATCTGTAACACCTTAAACTTAGCCTAGACGTTATGGTCGAATCTGACGATGTTACATGAAATGGAATTTGAAAACGAATTAATCAAGTTAAAACCATTTCCGTTTATTATCTTCTATTAATCTCTCGTTGGTTTCAAAATCATTTTCTTGTTAATTTGATTCGTTTAAAAACATATTCTACGACGAAAGCTTTTAAAACCGTGATATTTAAAGAAAACTATTTACATTTAGAAAAATGTTGTTTTAAATGAAATCGAGTTTTGTTGCTGTTCAAAAGTTCATGAAAAACAGTTAAAATCCAAAAGTCCAAATTACATAGAAATACTCAAAAAATAATAGGAATTAAAAACCTTAAATGGAATTAAATAAGTTCAATAGTCATGTGGTCACCATTGAGTCCTCCGTCGCACTGATCCGTTTAAGTCTGGGGATTACTTGTACAGATAAAACAGAAAGGGGTGAGTTTACGTAAACTTAGTGTGTAATCCTCACAGAAGATAAGCATACAATCAAACTACAGTCTATCAGTCAAATGCAGTCTGGGACTAAGCCCGTTACAGATTCAGTTCCAGATATAAATTAGGGCTTTAGCCCATCACTATGCATATAGTAACAGAAATCAATATCTTACCCACCAGCCTCTACACACCATCTCCGACAATCCCTACACACCATGTGGGGTTTAAAACACCCACCCAGCCCTACACACCAAGTCATATTGAATGTGACAAATATCAGTAATATTGCAGCTAAGTTGCCAGATAATAAGCATGAAAACCTTTCAGTACACTTCCTCCAATAATCAATCATCCACCCCAATGCAAATGCAACTAAACATGCTCAATGCAGACGTATCGAGATACATGCTTACATGCTAAAATACAGTTATCAGTCATACATACAGATCAGTAAACATGTTCTATACATACATTATATATATTCAGGTAATACAATTTAGGGTCTAAGTAGCGCTTACTAACCCTACAGTAGGTTCATAGTCAACTTGGGTGACCCGTGCAACCCTAGAAAACATTTTAGCTAAATGGGCCCACACGCATATGTGGCTTGACTGTGTGGGCCCACATGCCCGTGTGGCCTACACGCCTAGGCTGGCCTTGCTCGTGTGGATCACAGGCCACAGCCCAGATATCACACACTCCTGTGGCCACATCACACACTCTTGCCATCACACGCAGTAGTGTCTTTGCATGATCATGTCTTCGTCGACCACACGACCATGTCCTCTTACATGGCTTACCACACGGGCAACCACGCCAATGTGGCGTCGACAGTGGCCATTTTCAGCTTTTGCCAAAAGCTCAACTTCTGCGTTTCGGGTACACACTGGCATCGGTTTGATGCGAAACCACTCCTAAGCCTCCTGAAACCTAAAAATCGCGTGACCAAAAGCCCAATTTCAGTATTACCTTCGAAAAGTTAATGGAACTATACTACGAACAGTAACTCATCACATCCAACAATGCATCCGTATACTTACCGGTGACGAAACTAAACCCCTAACGCTTAATCCGCTACAGGATCACCAACAAAAACTTGATTTTCCCCCAATCGAAAATCAAACATAAACCCCTATCAAAATCCAACCATGAAACAACAAGATGGTGGCATAACAAAACTTACCGACGATCACAAACAACAGTTGTAAGAGTAATACAACAGTAATCGAATGGAAGCAAAAAGAAATCAGAATTAGAGAGTAGGAGAAGAGAGGAAAAAAAGACAGGAATGGATTTTGAGAAACAGTAAACACAACTGATCAGATTCTGATAAACCCCCTAATTTTCCTCCCACTAACCACCCACTACTCAGAATTTTTGTTTGACCAAAACTCACTTGGTCAAATGAGCAAAATTAAACTCCCATACCTGCGCAGGGATTCAAACTCCAAAACCCCATCACCAATACACATCTTAACCACCAAACCAACAAGCCTATTCTAATATGAAATTACAAATGATTTACTATAAGCCCACTCTCTAAGCACAATGCTTAAATCAGAAAAATATAAAAAATTTACAAAACTAGGGTTTGAACTTGGGACCTCACATACACCCCCAGAACACTAAACGCTAAAGCAGATACACAATTATGTCACATTTTAACAGAAACAAAAAAAAAAAAAAGAATTTTGAGGCGTTACAGAATCAATAATTAACCAGACCTCCTTTAAAATGAACTTTATTACATTAAACCGCCTAAATATTTAGATTCATTCCTCCAAACCCCCAAAAAATATATGTATACTTTAATTTTATTCATATTCCAAACCATAAATATATATGTATAATTTAATTATTCAATAACTATACATAAAGATTAATAGTAAAAATATGTAGTCGACAATGTTAATATAAAATTATCCTACTAAATCGTATTTCTAAATCTACTACTGCCGACGATCTAATAGATTCAACTACCATCATTACTTTTAAAACATCACATTACATTTCAATTTTAATATTTATAACTTTTCTTTAAATTCAAATTGTGGTAACTTTTATTTTAAAAAATTATATATTTTCTTCTTTTTTTTTTACCTAATATTATTGACGGTAGAAGGGTAGGAAAAAAGGAACAAAATAATATTATAGTGAATAATATATGAATTAGTTGCCTTTTTGATCAGTTAGTCAAAAGTCAGCCATTAATTGTATTCATAGAGGACTGGCAACTAATTAAGCTGTAGTAATTTAAACTAAATAAATAAGGGATAATTAAAGTGTTTAATTAGCTAGCAGCCGAACTAGCTAGCTGAATCAAATTCGGCCTCAAATAAATTATAAGTGTTCGGCACATCTTTGAACTCCTCCTTATTTTCATTCTAAATTCGTTCCACCATATTTGAAATAACATCTTTAAATTATTTGGCACGGACACGCGTCATTAATCCACTAAATAGTTTAATGGCGTCTTAATTGGCTTCCATCGTAGACATCGTAGGCGAGCTCGTATCACTTTTGGGGTGCTGTAAACTAAAATCTTTATTCCAAATTCTTAAAGAAGAAGACCAAATCAATATGATAAAAAGAAGAAGCAGCAGCTTTTATTTCAACTTGTTTTTCTTTTTTCAAACATGGACCAAAAAAAAAAAAAAAAACAGCACAACAATTGGAATTTGATTATGTTTTTACACATCATAATTTCAGGGAAAAAATATTTTATATAAAACATGACATGTTTAACCAGTTTCGTTATTAAAAAGTTTAACACTTTCATGATTTTTTATTATTACTTTCTTTGTCATGTTGATGTAAGAATTGTGTAGCACAAATTAGGGGTGAGTGTTCAATTGAATCGAGTGAAAAAAAATTTTAAATTAACGAGTCTTATTTTATCATCTTAATTCAATTTGAATTTTTTCAAATCTAATAAAATTGTTTGAGTTAAATTAAAAATTAAACATGTCAAATTAAAATATTGTTACAAGATAATTAATTTCATATTAAAGCACATAAATTTGAAACCATATATATTTGAAATTTTTTCAAAGTAAAATAATAAACAATAATAATTTAGTATGATAAGCTTGAATCATTAATGAACTTATTTAGGTCTCAAAATTATTATTCTATTAATTTTTAATTTTTAACTTTCTTCATATATATTTTAATTTTTTGAAAATTTTAAAAAATATAAATTTTGGAATTTTAAAAATTATTTTAATTTTGAAATTTATTTTGAATTATTTTGTAATTTTTGTTGAGAGAGACCAGGTTTGCTCATTTTCAAATTTGACAAGGACCAAAAGGATATTTACACTAATCTGTTATCCAAATTACAAAATTCAACTCAATTCGAACTCGAAACTCAAATTACTTATTCGAGTTGACTCGAATAATTCAAAAACTCAAAATTTAAATTTTTAATCAAATCAAATTTTAATCACTTTTAGCACAAATACAATACGAAAAAATAATTAAAACATAAAATGATACTAAAATAATTGATTATAAATTCTCAAAAATAATTAATTATATATATATATATTATAGAGCCTTAAATATATTATTTGTTTAAAATAATTAATTAAATTAAATTCAATGTCAATTTGGGAGATTAAATTCAAACTATGAAATCGTCAAGACTTCCATTTTGAATATAAAATCTTCTAGTCTTTAGTTTAAGAGAAAATGGAAATAAAAAATCACAATTAATATATAATTTTTAATTTAATAAAAATTCAAAATAATTATTAATAACAAAAACTATTTTTTGTTTTAAAAATTATTGTAAATTATTTATAAAATATATCCCTTTTCAAAGTTTCACTGGTATAAGTACAATAATGTATAAATATATGTAAAATCCAATCAATATGATGCACATTAGATACATATAGCATACATCCAAGGGCGTAGTTAAAAGGGTATAATGTCTCTTTCAATCCCTTTTAGTTATGAAGTATTCAATTTAATAATTTTTAATAGAATTTTTAACTTTAATCCCCCAAACTTCTAAAATTTTATTTTGTTTCCAACGATAAATTGCTGGCTTTACCCTTGCATGCATGATAGGCGTGAGATTCATGTATCACAAGACTCGAAATTGAATTTTTAAAATTCAAGATCTTGATAAGGACTAATCTGCTAAATATAGATATATATTTATTATTATTTCAAGTCTTTGAATGTGCTTCGAAATTTGTGAACTTTAGACGTAACATTGAAAGTGGAGAGTTGAAACTTGAAAGTCGTACAATACAATCAAGCATATCAACTATATCTTTGAATATATTTTACCTCTTCTTTTTTTTCTTTTTTCTTTTTACAATTTTGTCACCACTTGAATTTTAAAATTATAAAATTTTATTACTTTGGCTGAATATTTCCTAATAAATTTTATACTTTAATGAGAACAAGAAAAATGTTGTTAAATCTTTTGCTGCAACGTAGATTAGAGGTTCATATCCGACATATTTCAAGGGATCAAAATAGGGTTGCGGACCACATGATTATATGTGCTGTTACAGGAGACTCTTTGCTTTGTTTATTTGTAATTGCGCTAGTTTTGGTTAGAGATTTATTGGTTGAAGATCATAATGGGTCTAGATCCTTTAATTTATGATTTGGTTGTTGTAATCACGTAGTGTTGTCTCTTTTTTACCAAAAAAGAAAGAAAAAGGTTGTTTGATTATGTTATTATGTTTTATTTTTTATATTTTCAATTTTTCATACTCTAATACACATGAAATAAGGGTAAATCCAATTTTGTTTTTACGGGACTAGAATTGAATTATAAAATTTGAAAGATCAAAATATAAACTTGTCATATTAATTTATAATTTCATGATTTATGAAGTGATTGAATTGCAAAATTTCCTTTTTGGGACCAAGTCTTTTATATGCCCTTTTCGATTCGCACCTCTTTGTGGAAATTGTGCATGATAAGATTAAAGATTCGCATATAATAATTACTCATGATGAGATTTGAACTTGAGTAATTAAAGACTTGAAACTTCTACTTTTGCTAATAATTGCCATGTATGGATATAAATTAAACCCATTAGCCATTAGAGGATTGAATCAAAACAACCTGAAAATTGAAGGGCTAGCATTTTGCAATATTGCCAAAAATCTTAAGTAAATTATCAGCTTGCTTTTTGCTACGGAATTATCAAGTGAAAATAATGATTCAGGATCTCTTTGGATTTCATTTAACCACATTTTAGTGGAATTTATAAAATTTTTGGTGTAATTGCATCACAGGATAGTGTTTGACTTTCAATTTCACATCTTTTTTTTTTATCTATTTGACAATATAATAATTTTATATGTAATTTTTAATAATATTATTATATGGGTACAAACATATAAATTTCAAGTCAACTAACTGAGAATAAATAATTACTTCAATAATAAAAACAAAAACAAAATATTATACATATGATTATTTATTAAGAAAATTATAACTTAAAATTATTTTATATAATAAATATCTTTCTATAAAATATATAAAATAATGTACTTATATTTTAGTAATTATAATAATTTGTTAAATTTTTGAAGATGTTATAAGTTTATTTATATATAAATATTACTCTAATGTTTTAATAGTCAATTTCTTTTTCATTATAATTCACCTCACAGTCACTAGCAAGTGAATCTAAACACATTTCCCATCACGATTTTAATTTAACGCCCAACCAAACAAAAATTTAATATTGATCGAGTTTTCAAGTAAAGTTGATTTGAGTGGATCGAAATCTTCAAAAAGTTAAAAATGTTTTACTTTTCTCATTTAAAAGTCTAGATTAATTATTAAAATTATAAGTAATTTCTATTAACATTTGGAATTTTTATTAGGTGATATCATATGATATGACATATGATTATTAAAATAAAAATAAAAATAAAATAAAAATATTAATTTGAGAAATTTTGACAGTGCTACTGAGGAAGATAATAATTGGTAAAGTAAGAGAATTGAATTTTTAAGTTTTAAAATACATGGACCAAATCTCAATTCTATGCAAGTATAGAGGTTAATAACATATTTTAACCTTTTATTTATTATATTAAATTAATAGTAATTCAACTCAAGAGTCACCCATAAACAATGTGAGATAGAGTTTGATTTTAGGAGTGAATCAAACATAGTAATTTAGTGAATAAAATAATAAAGAAAAGAAAGTTTCAAATCTTAAAAAAAAAAAAATAAAGTATGGTTATAAAAATATCGATGTCTTTTACCATTTCAAAATTAAAAATATTTTAAAAATACTATCCATATTATTTTTTAACTATTCATATATAATTTTGTTTTAATTCTCAAGTAAGTTTGCCATTTCTAAAATCTATAATGGAGAATAAGGGGGGGAAAGAGAGAAACATATAATGTCAATTTGTGGGTTTAGTCCTTTAATTGTACTCAAGTTTGAGATTTAGTCCTTATGATTTAATTTGACATAATTTGTTAATGTACTTTTATACATTAGCAATTTCAATTAAAATGTTGAAATAGATTTTCCTTAAATTTATCATTCTAGCAAAATAATAATAATAATAATAAAGAAGAAATTTTGTGTTTGATTAATTATAAAGTAATTAAGCCATGACATAGTTAGAAGGGGTATTTTAAGAAAAGATACACATCACTATTTTAACTAGAATAGTTAAAAGTGTTAGCTATTTGAAGTAATTAATAACATTATAAAATAAAGAGACCAAATTATGTCAAAAAATAAAGTATAGGGTTTAATCCTAAATTTGAGCATAATAGAGAGACCAACATTATAATTTGACCAAGAAAAGAGAAAAGGATAGAAAAACAAATAAAGAGAAGAAATTTTGTATTTTTATTTTATTTTTATTTTTGGGATAAATCTCAAAACTATATATAAACTAGCATCAATTTAAGTTTACATATTGCATACATAAATAATCATATTTATCTAATATGAAAAGAAATTTGACGATTTATTTCTTTAAATGTGTATAGTTGAGTCACAATAAAATTTCATGTATACATTTGAAACATAATCAAAGTTTCATGTATATAATTACACTAAATTAAAATTCATGGTATCAAATTGTACATTAAATCAAAGTTTCATGTGCTATTTTAAGATTTATCCCTATTTTTATGTTTAGAGTATGTAATTATTTTTATATAAATTATAGACTGATATAAATTTTAATATTTTATATTTTTACATTAAACAAGCTTTCTGTAAATTAATTTATAAATCTATTTAATATTTATAATTAATTTATTAGAGACTAAAATATTTTTAAAGTTAAATATTAATTTATATGAAAAATAACTCACAAATCAAATTAAGACTTCATACTTTTTATTTATTATTATCATTAAATAATTTATGTTAATATTTGTGAACTTTAAATTTTGATTAAACTATCATATGGCATGTGATATGATTGACGTGAAATAAAAAGAATGTTTTGACAAATTGAAGAAGTAAGAAGTGTAATGATTAAATCTCAAATTCTATATAAGTACAGGGACTAATAAGATATTAAACCAATTGTTAATTATTATCAATCCATAGGAGAAGTAGAGAATTTCGGCCATTTCCCTCTATTTATAGGGTGACCTTACTGCTCATATATTCATTCAAATCATAGTTTTTAGATCATTTAAATTATATAAACCTTCAACAATGGGTCCAAGCTTCGACGACGGCACCTCACTCTACAACTTCGTCGTCCGCGACGGAAACGGCGTCAAAGGAATGGTGGATTCCGGCTTAACGACGGTGCCGGCGGCTTACACGCAACCGCCGAGAGAGCGGATCGACAAGGAAAGCGCGCGAAAACACGAGCAACCGCCGATCGATCTGTCGAGACTAGACGGACCCGAACACGATGAAGTCGCCGTCGAGATGGTTAGAGCTGCCGAGACTCTCGGCTTTTCCAAGTAATCAACCATGGCGTCCCGGTTGATTTGCTGGAATCGCTGAAAGACACTGCGAATAAGTTCTTCGGCCTGCCACCGGAACAGAAGGCCGTTTATCGGTCGGAAGTTAGTCCGACGCCGCTGGTGAAGTATGGAACGAGCTTCGTGCCTGAGAAAGAGAAAGCTTTGGAGTGGAAAGATTACATCAGTTTGCAGTACGTTAATGACGCAGAAGCTCTTCAACATTGGTCCATTGAGATAAGGTGCGACGAAAAAAGAATTTTTAATTAGTTAATTTATGTTTTGATAATTTAATTTTAAAAAGTTATAAGTTGGTGATTAAATTATTTAAAAGTTTTCATTTAAGTAACTAAGTAATTAAAATTGTTATTGTATGATTTTCTTTGTTCACACCGTTTGCACCAATCAAAAGTTCTCATTTCTCTTCTCTTCGACATTCCTTTTTTTTTCATGAAATAACTTTGAACGTCATGAAATTACAAACTAAAATATAAACAACTTTCTTCTTTGATTTCCGATACTGAATGTCAGGTTGACTTAAACAAAATTTTTGAATAGTTTAATAACCATTTTGTAACCTTTCGAAGTTGAGTGACCAATACTTAAACTTATTAATAATTTAGTGACCTTGAGTGTAGTTTTCCCATTAAACACTCAAGGTCATTAAACTATTAGTAAGTTTATGTTCTGGTCACTAAATTTCAAAAAGTTATAAAATAGTTATTTAAAAGTTTTCATTTAGGTCACTGAATTATTTAAAAGTTTTTATTTAAGACATTGGACTGTTAAGTTTTTCTTTTAAAAAAAAGTTTAGTTCGCGAGTTCTAAGCGACTATTCAAAAAAGTTGTTTAAATTTTAGTTTGTAAATTTGTGGTGTTCAAAATTGTTTCATGAAAAAAAAATTAAACTGTATAAGAGAAGTGGAATGAGAGTCTTCGATTAGTGTAGGTGGTACGAACAAGGAAGGCCATGCAACAATGATTTTAACAACTCAGTGATTTAAATAAAAACATTTGAATAGTTTAATGATCATTTTATAACTTTTTAAAGTTGAATGACTAAAATATAAATTTACTAATAATTTAATGACCTTATGTGTAATTAACCCAAATTTAAATTTTAAAAATCAATCAGACGAATAGATTTGAACATGTAAAAATCGGTTGGGGTTGATTCAATTATTATTAATGTTCGATTCAATTTTTTAAAAATAAATTATTACAAATTAGTCATAATTTTTTTAAATAATTCTGAACCGTTTTCACTCTTAAATTAAATACTACCAAAACATTATTTTAATAGAATTGAGAGATACTTATATTGCTTTTGTTTTCTAGGGATGTTGCACTTGAGTACTTGAGGACATCAATCAAGATGGTGAGAAAATTGCTTGAAGTTTTGATGGTAAATCTTGGGATGAAATTGGTAGATCCAAAAATTGATGCACTCATTGATAAGAAGATGGTTAATATGAATTTTTATCCAACGTGTCCTAATCCGGATCTTACGGTAGGAGTAGGGCGTCATTCTGATATGGGCACTCTTACAGTTTTATTACAAGACGGAATTGGTGGTTTGTATGTGAAAATCGAAGAAGACATGAGATTTGGAAAGAAGGGAGAATGGGTAGAGATCCCTCCTACTCCCGGTGCCTTGGTCATCAACGTTGGAGATATGTTACAGGTACATATCAATCGTTCAATTATATGTTTTTGACTTCTTCTTCTTCTTTTTTATTATCAAAACAAGCCTTAATTTTGATAGATTGCTTGAGCTAATTGAGCTAAGGT
The DNA here is from genome assembly GCA_025506655.1 of Gossypium rotundifolium. Classification (NCBI taxonomy): domain Eukaryota; kingdom Viridiplantae; phylum Streptophyta; class Magnoliopsida; order Malvales; family Malvaceae; genus Gossypium; species Gossypium rotundifolium. The sequence continues at coordinate 4,503,646 of CP106732.1, read as the reverse complement.
TAAGGATAAATTTGTATCCTTTTAGTATAAAGGAATCTAATGACCTCGTTTTTAGTTCAATTGATTGGTCTGATCATTTTAATTTTTACAATTATGATTGTGATTCAAATTTTTAAATGTTATCTTTTAAAGGTGATTGTATGAACTAATTGAACTAAGATCTAAATCTGTTGAATATTATCCCGAGCTCTAAACCTAATTATAATTTAACTAATTTGTTGTTATCTGCAGGTATTAAGCAATAGAAGGTATAAAAGTGCAGAACATAGAGTTCGTACTACAAACACAACATCAAGGGTGTCAATACCAATCTTTACGATTCCAAAATTAACCGAAAAGATTGCACCATTACCTCACCTTGTAGAAAAAGACGGCATTGCTCATTATAGAGAATTTATGTTTGTTGATTACATGAAAAACTTTTTCGGAAATGCTCATGAAGGTAAGAAATCTCTTGATTTTGTAAAAAATGTCGATTCTTCTTGATCGATAGTCAAAAAATTCGATATTCATAAATTACCGATAAATTAAAAGGTGAATTATTCACTCTGAAATCTTGTTTTGTTTCATTTTGTTATTATTATTTACTCTGATGCGAAGTTATATGTACCAAATTATTCTCCAATTTCCATATTTTAAATTCAAAATGTTGTAACGTTGAAATTTTACTTATATGAAAGGTTAAGAAAGCTCAAGTGAAATTAATTTAATCTTACTTATGACACTTTCCATTTTGTTTAAGAATTTAATCCGAATCATTAATTTTAAATTTCTAAATTCTAACTATCATATCATAAATCATAAATTTAGTTAAAAAAAAACCCATAACATTACTATTATTATTTGTTAATTTTATTTAATTTTTTATATTAATTTTATTTAATTAATCAATATTAATTAGATTAAAACATTATTAAGAAAAATTGATCCAATAATAAAAAGTATATAACATTAATTAGAAATTATTTTAAAAATATGAAGTGGCACACGTTTATTGGATGTTTAAAATTGATTTTTAATATCATCGTAATATAATTTAAACTCTTTGTTTAGATGGCACCTAATTTTGTGTTTGTGTGTCTTTTAATTGAGTAAACTGTATTAAATGTCATTAAACTATTAATATTTTTTTGGGTCACTTCATTTTAAAAGTTACAAAATGATCAATAAATTATTTGAAAGTTTTCATTTAAGTCACTAATTAAGCCGTTAAAATCATTGTTATGACTCTATTCATATTGCCTATACCAACCACCTTTTCTTTGATATAGTTCATTTTTTTTATGGAACAACTTTAAATGCCACAAATTTACAAATCAAAATTCAAGCAACTTTCTTCTTTGATATTTAGCTCTAACTGTTAAATTCATTTGGATCTAAGGTAAATTTTCCCACTCGATAGGTACTGGTCTAATGTATTGATTATCGAATTATTGCTTAAGTTTGTTAGCCAATCTTTAAGAAAAACCTTCACAGCAATATTGTTTGAATTGGACATGTTTTTTATTTCATAAGCAGTTTTAAAAAATTATTATGTGTATTTTTAATTATTTAATTATTTAATATTTTATTATATTTCTATAGAGTAATTATAACTCTTTAACCTTCATTCTAGAGTCTAAAACTCCACTAATGCCAAATATTATTTTTGTCAATAAATCAAATTATAACACCGGAGATTTGAAATTAATATGTAAGTGAATTTTTTAAAGTAAAAGGCATAATAACTCCAAAATTTTGGTATTGAAATTAATCGCCTTTTTAGTTCTTAAATTTGTATTGTTTGTCAAATCACTCCAAAATAAATAGAAAACTTATGTTTTGTTAACATTGTAGATATGGCATACATGTGAATGCCACGTTAGAAATTAATTAATTTTTAAAATTTTAAACCTTTTAAAATTTTAATTAATTGTTAATGTGGCATATACTCAACAAAGTTAACAAGTATTAATTTTTCATCTATTCTTGAGTGATTTAACAAACAACGTAAGTTTAAAGGCTAAAAAAGCGAAAAAAATAAAATAAAGGACTAAAATAACTTTTTTTTGTAAAGTTTGAAGGTCAAATAAATTTTTGTGTCTTTTTAAAAAAGTTTTATTTAATGTGTCATCATTTGATTCATTAACGATGCACAAATTGTTTGTATATATCAATTAAAATATAATATTAATTATTTTTATAATTTATTTTTAAATTTGGTATGTTACATTAAAGATATGATTAGGAAATTAAAATTGTTTAATGCTCATCCTGAAGTGTTATAGTTTAGTACCAACTGTTAGATGTAATAATAAGACATATTGCACTCTTTAGAGAAGAATGAATGTTTGAAACCTTTATATGACATTGTTGAGAAGATTAGATCATAAAACCCAGAATATTTAAAAAAAACTATTTTATTGTAGTAAACGATATATTTGTAATATTTAAAAACAATATTATTAATAAAAATAATGATTGTAGTTAGTGCGTAATGTGGGAACAAGTCATGGAATTCCTCCAGCAGCCAGATCTTCTCTTGTTTATGATGCATTCAACAACAAAATGCATGGTGATGGCTGCGACAAAGCTTTTCTGCGTCTGGTTTTGTAGCCATTTTGGTGCAAAAAAAACCCAACTTATGAGGTGGTTGATAACAATACTCATATTAATCAAACTAAGACTAAATCAACATGATTAGTATAAATTTAAATAAACTAAAAGAAAGTTTGTTATATTATAATGTTTAAGGATAAAAATGATACTCATTTAATGATAATATAATAATAAAAACATATAATAAATATAATAAACTTAAATTTAATAAAAATATATTTTAAATATTAATAATGGAATTGATATAGTTAAATCTAAAATATAAATAAATTAAATTTTTTTTAAAAAATTTACGTTCTAAGCTACCAAACAGCCCACATTCTTAGCGGGAAACCACATAAATTAAGAGAAAATAAAGATATTAAAAATTCATGAATGGTGGGCGGGCGCCAACCAGCAAATCCAATGCCTTCTTCTTCTAACACACACCAAACTGATATCAAAGTGTACGAATTTGACATTTGACCCAATTACCTCGACCTTTTCTAATTTCCAATACGATTAGGTTTTTACTTATAAAATTTAAAAACTTGTTGAACATGTTTGGAAATCGTAAACATTATGATATACATTTTGCACTCTTCAAATTTCATATATGCATAGATTTAATAGTTATTATTATATTACTAAGAGTAATTGATATTATATTATTAATAATATCTATTTATATATTTAAATTAAATATTACAAATAATTTAGATATTTAAAATTTATATGTCATATATCATTATATTAAATTATTTACTGTTTTTACTTCCCATCATTATGTTTAAAATAGATATTTTAACTTTCAACCGTAATTTTACGATAATAATATTAAACACTTGAAATTAACATATTACACTTTTTTACAACATTTTTTCAAAATGATAAGTATCATTTCTTTTTTCTTTTATGATTTAAAGCTTTATTTGTTTTTAACGTTGAATATCTTATACTACAACTATTATTATTTTTTTCTTGCATAGATGAAGTTGAAAATTGTATGTCGTGGGATTGAGATAAATTTATAAAATATTGAAGGTGTAAAGCTAAAAATTTATGATAAATTTCTTAAAATTATTTATTAAATTTTAGGAGGATTAAAATATTATTTTACTACAAAATTTTATAAGTAAAAACCATAAGTAAGGGGCTTATTTAACTATAAAAATAGATTAATTGTTTGTTTAAACACAATATACTGAGTTGAAGGGAAATAAAAAGAAAATAATAAATAGGGAGGGCTTAGAAGGCAATTATTTAAATTTAAAGTTGGCTGTACAGCCGCACCTTTCCCTTCTTTTTCTAAAAATTGGAAAAATTGCTTAATTGGTCCCTCAAGAAACTGCTGAAAAAAAAAACAAAATTGGGGTTGATGGTCTCGCCACAAAGCGGCACTCAAAGTGTCGAGGTGCCATGGGTGGCGAGGCGGCACCACCTATTTGTACCATTTTGGTAAATAATTGAGATTGTATACCAATTTGGATATTTTTAATTTTTGTATTATTTGGGTAAAAAACCCCGATTAGGGAGAATTGTTTAAATAATTCTTAGACCGAAATAGAGTTACTCATGACTAGGCTATTTGTCTAGATTTGTCCAAGGAATGAAAGAGTTTTAACAAAGATATTAAGTTCAGAAAATAGGTTTAGATAAAATTTAAAATTTATTTTTATATAGGTTTAGCCTTGAATAAAAATCTTTGACTCGAGTTCGCCTAAATATATTATATTATAAAATTAATTATATTAATTATATTTGTTAAATAATAATTATATATAGTTATATTAAATCACTAATCTAGCATACTCAAAACCTAAAAAATTTACCCAACTAAATAATCCAACCTAAAATATAAAATTTTAAAATTATATTTAATACAATAAAACATTTATCATATTTATTTGTGCGCTTTACTTTTATTATATTTATGGTAGTGTTTTTAATGTAAATATTTTTAATGTGTTAAAAAACTTTTATATTAGTGTTTTTAGTGCATTTAGTGTATTATATTTTAAAAAAGTTTATTTTAAATAAAAATTAATCTAAAAAAAAGTCAAATATGAGCAAGTTAGGCTGAGACCGATTTTACCTTCTTTAAATTGGATTGGACTTGGTCAAAAAAGAAAGCCCATTTTTTGGGCTAGCAAGCTTGAAAATTTACACAACCTCTAACTAAATTTACACTATTTTTGATGATTTTTTAAAGTTAGACTATTGCTGCTTTCTAAAATCGTTTTATTGCAAAATATTGATTTCCTAGTTTTTAACACCCTTATTTACTTTCTCTACAATTTTTCGCATTATTTTCTCTTATTTCTCGACAGCAAGCAATTTCGGCTTTTCGTCGAACCCTATTTTGTGCGTTTCGGGTACACAACTGGTATCATTTTGATGCCTAATCACTCCCGAGCACTTCAAGGCCTAAAATCAAGATACTCAACATCAATTTAACGAATTTACAAGCGAATTGACAACCAAGAATGAACAGAAACCCAATTTACCGCCAACGATAACCCTCCGTTTAACTATTGTGAGATCGAGAACACAGATTCACCAGTCTGAGCATCCCCCTACGCCCATATCGCAAAGAAAAAACATTACCACTTCAGTCGCTAAGAGATTCATGACAGAAACGAAGAGAAACACTTACCGAAACTAAGCGAGCACTAATTGTGTGCGAAAACGAAGGAAAATAAATGGATTAGGGAAAAATCAAGAAGAAGAAAAAAAAAGAGAAAGATGGAATAACTCAGAGAATTTCGGCAAGAGGAGAGAGAGAATAATAGAAGGCGAATTTTTTTTTTGGAAAATGGAGCCAAAATTCGGTTATAAGAAAAAATAAAATAAAATCTCAATCTTCTCCCCTAGTTTCCACTTCACATCCACTACTCAGAATCCCCCCTATTACACAACTCTATCTCGAAATCTGAGGAAAAAAATAATACCTTTGCCAATGCAGGGATTCAAACACAAGACCTCAACCATAATAACGCAAAACTTAACCATCAGACCAACGCAAACCCATTCTAATATAATTTACCCAATATTTAAATTTAAGCCCTTTGAACAAGGTTAAGGCTTTATTTATAAAAATATCAAAATTTGCCCAAGTAAGACTTGAACTTGAAATCTTTCACACACACCCAAAACACATAACCATTAAAGCAGATAGACATAGTGTATCACACATACACGAAATCAAAAATTAAAATTTTGGGGCGTTACACTTAAAAATTGATTTTTTAATATCATTCTAATATAATTTAAACTCTTTGTTTAGATGGCACCTAATTTTGTGTTTGTGTGTTTTTTAATTGAGTAAACTGTATTAAATGTCATTAAACTATTAATATATATTTTTTTTGGTCACTTCATTTCAAAAAGTTACAAAATGATCAATAAATTATTTGAAAGTTTTCATTTTAAGTTACTAAGCTGTTAAAATCATTGTTATGACATTCTATATTTATACTGCCTACACCAGCCAAAGTTCACTTTCCCTTTCTTTGATATATGTCGTAACCGTTTTTTTGAAAACAACAAAAAGGGGTTCGACGTTGGGTTTTAAAAATGAAAAAAGAACGGGAGTCGCCACCGACCTTTATTTGGTGTGATCGGATCACCTTTATTTTAATAAAACGTTTTGTTTTACTAAAAAAGTGTTTTGGTCTCATGTAGTTTTGAAAATCGGGTCCGGAGTCGATTACGCACGAGGAAGGATTAGCACCTCGATCGCCCAAAATTGGTACCAAAATGATTAATTAGTGTCTTAATATCGGAAGTTTGAGAAGGTTTTAAACTCGGATCTTTAAAAATGTATTAGGATATTTGAGATTTCTTTGTTTGAGAGGATACAAACATCACATCCAAAGACGTTAGGACACGATATTCAAGCCTTCGTAATCAAAGCTATCTCATGATGTTACTGAAATTTACCAAAAGGGTATTTAGCTATTTAGTCCAACGGAAAATTGTAACCAAAGACGTTAGGGCACTATTCCCAATTCCTAAATGCAAGACATTGCCTTTATTTCAAAACCTTTAAATGGAGTGTAGCAATTTTATAAAATACAATCGTATCGTATTAATTTAGAGAAAAGACTCGGGTTAAAATTTGAGATTTCTTTGTTTTGAAAAGATATAAACATCACATCCAAAGACGTTAGGACACGATGTTTTAATATCTCAGAATCAAAGTTATCTCGTGATTTACAAAGTTTGTTAAAAAAGATGTTAGGTTCCTTAGTCAAACGGAAAATAGCAACCCAAAGACGTTAGGGCACTATTCCCTAATTTCTAAATACGAAACATTGCCTTTATTGAAAATCTTTTAAATGGAATATGATGGTTCTTGTTTAACGATGTAGTGTTAAATTAATAACAATGATATCGAACAATGATAATAATAATAATAGTATGGTTATGAAGACAATGGTAGAAATGATGATGATAATAAATATAATAAAAACAATGAAGACATCATTAAGCAAAACGATCATAAAAGCAAGATATAAAATAACTTAGTAAATAATTACGATAATGGTGTGAAATAAGAATAATAATACTAATAAATAATAATAAAATGTAGATGTATAAAAATAATGAATAATAATGGCGATGACAAAAATAGTATTGCTACATAAGTGTAAGTTGACATACATGAGATACGATATAATGAAAATAGAAATGCATACGAGATAGTATAAGAATAAACAAATAAATGAAAAGTGACTAAATAATAATAGTATTAAAATGAGAAAATAAATATAAGTATAAATATACTAATATTAATAAGAATGGTAAAGAAATAATAGTGACAAAAATAATGTTGATTAATAATACTAAATAGATAGTAATAATAATAAATAATAGTAAAATAAATAATAATATAATAATAGTATTAATAATAAAATAATGATAATAGTAAATAATGATAATAATAATAATAATAATAATAATAATAATAATAATAATAATAATAATAATAATAATAATAACAAAGAAACAAAAAGACTAAATTGTTGATTAATTATATTAAATAAATAGTAATAAAATAGATAATAGTAAAATAAATAATAATATAACAATAGTATTAATAATAAAATAATGATAATAGTAAATAATGATAATAATAATAATAATAATAATAATAATAATAATAATAATAATAATAATAATAAAGAAAACAAAAAAGACTAAATTGTTGATTAATAATATTAAATAAATAAAAATAGATAATAGTAAAATAAATAATAATATAACAATAGTATTAATAGTAAAATAATGATAATAGTAAATAATAATAATAATAATAATAATAATAATAATAATAATAATAATAATAATAATAACAATAGAAAAGGACTAAATTGAATTAAAAAGCATAATTTCGGGTAAATTTGAAATAAAAGAAAGACTAGGGATCCATTTATACGCTGAAAGGATGGGGGACTAAATGGCAATAAACCCTTCACCAAAACGCTAGCAAAGATCGTGGACTAAATTGCGAATCGAGATAAATTGTGGGGTTAAATTTAAAAATAAAAACCCGATTGCAAATGTCCGAAAAGCGGAAGGGCCGAATGCTAAATAGCCCTTCGCAAAAACACGCGGACCTTAGGCGGGTCGGATCGGATCGGGTCGGATAAGGGTAAAACGACGTCGTTTTGGGGCTTAAGGGCATTCACCAAAACGGCGCCGTTTCATCGACTTATAAAAATGATTTTTTTGGCCTAAGATGTCATTTGGTCTGTGTTTCAGAAAAAAAAAGGAAGGGGAAGGGAGAATTTTCTCTGGATTGGGTCCAGAATCCGGCGAGGAGCCACCGTCCACTTCGCCGCCGTCGTCACACCGTAAGATTTTTATTATTTTTTTTCTTTTTGTTTGTGTGTACCTATTTTGATATTATAATACTGTTTTAAAAGGAAAATGAAGAGGAAAGATTTATGAACGTAATATCGAAAAAAAAGGATAAAGAGGAAAGTAAAAATAAAACCTTAAACTTGTTTCTTTTTTCTTCGATCGCCTGTTGTAGGCTTGTTTTAGTTTTTGTTTTCAAGTATTTGTACTGAGATTTCGGATTGATAAGAAGAACAGAAAAATGGCCGAAAAAAATCCCCTTTTACAAATCTGTTAATCGGCTTTTATAGCCCTAAAAAATTTTGTATTCTCTTCTGCTCTCTGTTGCTTCTGTTTGTGTGTTGGTTCTTCTTTTTACAGGTATGGGCGAGGTGGCGGAGTAGGTGGAGGAGGCGACGGTAGGTGGCCGAATGGTCGAGCCATTAATCTTTGGCGGCTAGGCGAGTAGGTGGGGGTAGGTGGGAGTTCTTGGCGCTAGGGTTTCCGAAACCCCAGCCATCCAAAAAACTTTAATTTTGGGCCTTTTGGGCCATCTTAAGTTGGGCTTGTAAAATGGGCTTCGGGTTTAGGTTCGTTGGGTTTGGGTTAATTTGGGTTGTAAAATAAATGGGCCGAGCAAATGGGCTTCTCTAATGCCCTCTTTGCTCATTGTCGAAACGAGAATAGAGCAAAGACAAAAAGAAGCCCATGTTGCCCGCCTCGCCGAAGTCTTGGCCTTCGGTGCTTTTCTTCGTAGCGTCACTTCCGCCCACCGCATCCTGTTGCTTCAATCCACTCCACCGATATGTGGCTTCAATCGCTTCGTCTTTGCGACTTCAATGGGATGTGACTTGTTTATTTTCGATCCGCTCTTACAAATTTAGGAATGTCTAAACTGCTATCTTCAATCGATCCTTGCAAACTCAAGGATCACCAGACCGATATCTTTGATCCGCTTCGCAACTTCAAAAAGGTCAAATCGCTTTCTTCAATCGATCCTTGCAAACTCAAGGATTACCAGACCGAAGTCTTCGATCCGCTTCGCAACTTCGGAAGGTCAAATCGCTTTCTTCAATCGATCCTTGCAAACTCAAGGATCACCAGACCGAAGTCTTCGATCCGCTTCCTGCAACTTCGGAAGGTCAAATCGCTTTCTTCAATCGATCCTTGCAAACTCAATGATTACCAGACCGAAGTCTTGATCCGCTTCTGCAACTCGGAAGGTCAAATCGCTTTCTTCAACTGATCCTTGCAAACTCAAGGACCACTCAGATCAATCTTGACCTTCTTCCCGCAACTTCAGGAAGGTCAAATCTGCTATTATCAATCTGATCCCAGCAAACTCGGGGATCACCAGACTGATTTCTTTGATTTACTTCTTACTTCATGGGAACTTCGAAGAAATAAGAATTCAGGGAGAAGAGATTCGTAGTCTCCATCTTCTACCAAAACTTCAAAGAAATAAGGACTTAACCACATTGTTAACTCAGGGAGACGGGATTTGTAATCTCAACCTACTCCACGAAAACTTCGAGGAAATAAGAATTCAGGGAGAAGAGATTTGTAATCTCCATCTTCTCTTACTGAAACTCCAAAGAAATAATGATTGATCCTCATTGTTAACTCAGGGAGATGGGATTTATAATCTCAACCTACTCTACTAGAACGTCGAGGAAATAAGAATTCAGGGAGAAGAGATTTGTAATCTCCATCTTCTCTTACTGAAACTCCAAAGAAATAATGATTGATCCTCATTGTTAACTCAGGGAGACAGGATTTGTAATCTCAACCGACTCCACGGGAACTTCGAGGAAATAATAATTCAGGGAGAAGAGATTTGTAATCTCCATCTTCTCTTACTGACACTTTTAAGGAATAATGATGTAATCTCATTGTTAACTCAGGGAGACGGGATTTGCAATCTCAACCTACTCCACTGGAACGTCGAGGAAAGGATAATTCAGGGAGAAGAGATTCGTAGTCTCCATCTTCTCTATCGAAACTTCAAAGAATTAAGAACTTATCCTCATTGTTAACTCAGGGAGACCGGATTTGTAATCTCAACCTACTCCACGGGAACTTCGAGGAAATAAGAATTCAGGACTTTTCAATTTGCTATCTTCAGGAAGATTTCAATATTCAGCCTGCCCCACTACCATCTTGAGGGAACGAAGTCTGAACTTTCCAATGTGCTTCCTTACTATATTTAGGAAGACTTCAATCTTCATCCGCTCCACTATCATCTCAAGGAGCAAAATCAACTTTTCAATTTGCTTCCTTACTATTTTCGAGAAGACTTCAATCTTGATCGCCCCACCAACATCTTGAGGGAATGAAATCAACTTTCAATGTGCTTCCTTACTATCTTCGGAAGACTTCATTCTTCATCGCCCCACTAACATCTTGAGGAACGAAATCGAACTTTGATATTGCTACACTTGTTTTGAGGAACCTATCCCGTAGAATTAATTTTATGTGCTTATGCTTATGCAAATGGTGAGGATGCTATGATCAGAATGACTCAAAGCCTCCTAACTACATGTGTTATGAATGACACTTTCATGAATGCAAGATGTCATGAGAATGGTCTTTTTACAATGATTAGGATGCAATGAGTCGAATGCTCCTAACTAAACGTGCTTTGAAATGACGATGAATGCAAAATGAAATGATCCCTTTTAAATGCTTGGGGTCGTCATTGCTCGTAATTCATCAAGATTCTATCAGCGATGCGTTATCATGCTTTCTCGTTCAGCTAGCATCTTTGATAGAAAGCCCAAAACAATGATCATATTCGCTCAACAAGCTTGCCCATTGTAATTTCGTGGTCCCTTTCACTGTACCTTCCGAGACATAAAGTTTGCATCTCTCACGCAACTCTAGGAGGATAACATTTGGTTTCTTCCATCCATCCTGCTTTAACTCCAAGGTATAGGATCAATTTGATCTGTTACATCATTCACTGGTGTAATGGCGAGATGTGTAGGCCTGATATGTGCATGAATGCAGAGTATCATTTTTCTTTTCTCGAGAATGGCGAAATGTATTGTTATTTCGTTCAACCAATAAAAGGTCCAAAGAGATAATCATCTTTCTCCAATATTTCCAAACCTTGAGCTGAGTGAGTTCTAAACAATAGTCCTGTTTCAGGTCCTTGTATTATTCAGAAGCTTCCAGAGTAATATGCAAAACTCCTTTTATGAAAGTATTATTAGTCCACTAATCGTTATTTCAATGCAAAATGCTTGAAAAAGATTGTAACAATGGACAAAAAGGAAATTGATTGGGAGCATAGCTCGAAACAAACAAATTAAACAATGCTAGCAAAGGTAATTAAGAAGGAATTTTATCGGTGGTTTTTGAAAGGAATAAAATAACCACAAGTAACAAAATGGGTAAAATGGAAACTAAGTGCCCCGATATCGCAGACTTGAGCTTCTCCGCTCCAACTTCTTGAGGACCATTTTGAGCTTAATATGTGTTTAGGGGATCCAGTACTTTGTCGATGCCCCAAGACGTAACATACTTCTTCGAGCGTAGCAAGACTATCAGATGCCCTACTTTCGATCAAAATTTTGAGTTGCCTTCTCGGGTTTTCAACTCAAATACCCTTTGGTCTCAAAGTGCCCTTTGGGTTTTCGCCTTGGCCTCTCCTTTTTCTTTTTTTTTCTTTATCTTTTCTTGTTTTTAGTTTTTTTTGGAAAACCTTTTTATTGAATCAATTCACCGGATTAGGCGGTCCTTGTCATCCATCTTGGTTAACACTCATGTTTCCTAGAACGTGCCTTCTTTCTCAGATAAGGCATTTACTTTTCTTTGGAGTTCTTTTGGATAAGAAGAATCTCTCTTAATGCTAGGTCCTCTTCTGAAATTCTCTTGAGCGAACCTTTTGTCATGCACATGTCCGTTTTTTTTGGTACGTTTGACCCTGCTGAATACTTTCAATCAAGCTTCTTGGAGGTATTCGCTTCATCTAATTCAATCCAAGCTTGGGAAAAGGAATCTTATCTTCCAACAAATGCTCCCCTTTCATAAACTAATGGGAGAGGTACCCCGACAAAAGTCCTGGCCAACGTTCAAGGAACCTAAAGGGTAAATGGTAACTTCTCTATGCCAACCTTTATAAGTCTCAGCCATTTTTTTTCAAAAAATCTTGAATGTTTTTTTTTGATGATTGCCGACTTTGTAATTTTAGCATATGAAGCGACCTTCACCCTCTCAGTGAGGTAACCAACGACCATGAATATGAATCGATGTTGGCTAAAAGCTTTTGAGGAGACTGGCTTGTTAACATCCATGCTTCATATATAGGGAAAATGGAGAAGGCGCAGTCTTCCTCGATTTGGTATTTTATGGCATAACAGGTGCAATTTCCCTTTCTTGGTGAACCAATAGCCCGAGCCTCTTGATTAGCTAGGCTATTGCACAACATGGGTTCTTGAAACCCCAACTTTTAACAGCATACCCATGTTTTAGTAGTTTGGCATGCCTCAATATGATCGTGCGAAAACCTCTTGAATTTCTAAAAATAGCTCAACGATGCCTTGCCTTTTTCCTTCAAGGAGCTACGCTTCCATCTTCATCTCCTTCGTTAGTTCATAGCGTCTGTTGACACTTCACAAGGTAGGATCTACCATTGGGAAGTAAGTCGCAATCTTTGTCATCTTGAAGCCCTTAGATCCCTCTAGATACATATCTCACTAAAAGGGAGTCAAAGAATGGCGTCATTCATGTCATTGATATCTGGGGCCCATTGTGGGCGAAAATCCAAAGAATAAATGCTCCTAAGGATGATTATTCGTATGATATGGTCATGAGTGAAAAATATTCAAGATGAAATGTAAAGAATGAAAATATTTACTTGGAAAGATGCATTTTATTGAAATAAAATTACGGACACAAGCCTACTTCTCAAAAGAAATCTTATTGCTTCCAGGCTTGAAGCAACAAGTGTGTTTTACACCTTACTCTAGATTAGCTTTAAAAATACATGTTTATTCCACAGTCTCATTATTCAAAACACTCTCAAGTACATAAAGATAGATGTTCGGAAAACCTTTATTCTTTGGTTCTCTTCGGGTATACCATTGCTCCGTCATCGAACTTCACAATACCCATGTTGATGAGATTTTCCACTAATTTCTTGAAAGTGAGGCAATTTTCTATCGAATGGCCCGTGATCCCCGTGGTACTCACACTCGAGTGTTTGGGTCATACCATTTTGGGTATGGAGGTTGCATCGGTTTTGGATATTGGGGACACTACGTGCATCAAATAAACTTTGATACAACTCCTTATACGTCATAGGGATTGACATAAATTGGAGTTTTCAATGTTTTTCCTTGTCGAGATTCTTTCCTTGTGAACCTTGATACTCGTGAGTCACCGCTTTTGGCTGGTTAACGGTAATTGACTTTGGTCCCCGTGTTTGTATTATTCACCTCGTCATCCCTTTTCTAGGAGCGAGCCTTCTAGTGGTTTCCCTACTTCAATCTTGCCTTGATCCGATTGCATGTTCGATCATCTCCCCGACAAAGACAATATCGTAAAAACTTTTAGTGGCACTTCCAAGCATGTGATTAATGAAGGAGCTTTCAACGTATTGACAAACAAAGATGGTTGTCTCTTTTTCTAGGCGGTGGTGAACTTGTGTGGCTACTTCCTTCCACCACCGGGCATATTGCTGAAACTTTTGTTTGGCTTTTTCTCCATATTTTGGGCGTGATTCGATCAGAGCTATATCGCCACGTGTCGTATTGTTTTAGGAAGGCTGTGCTAGGTCCCTCCACGACTTGATCTGAGTACTACCGGTGATTGTACCATTTAGCGCGACCCGCCAAACTATCCCGAAAATAATGAATAAGCGGTTGATCGTTGTTAACGTATCCCGCCATCCGTCGGCGAACATTGTGATGTGCGCCGGCAACTGGTCCCATTGTATTTTTCAAAATCTGGGTCTTGAACTTTGGAGGAAGTACGAGGTCCGGGACTAGGCTCAAGTCTTTAGCGTCTACCCGTAGCGATGGTCGGCGAGCTTCTATTTCCTTAAACTTTTCTTCTAACCATCCGCAACGATCCTCGAGTTATCCGGGAAGGTTTACTTTTGCCTTATCCATTTCAGCCATTTCATCAAGATCGGGGACTATAGGATTAGCCGGACCTTCTTCGGGATTAGTGCCTAAACCAGTCGAAAAGTGCGCTGGCATTGCGGTCTCAACCTGGCACTGTGGCCTGATAACAAAAGGCGTCCTTTGGGGACATATTTCTGGTGGTGCTTGGGTATTTGGCGAGGTAAATCCCGGAGGGTAAGCAGGGCCGTCATTATTGTTTCCCAAACTAGTAGCAACGCCCTTTCCTTTCTCACGTTCATTGGCCAACAACTGTGCCAACTGATTCATCATGCTACTCTGAGATTCCTGCATCTGTTCTATCATGTCTTGTTGTATCTTGATTAATCGTTCTTGCATCTGCTCCTGCAGTTCCTTTTGCATTTGTTCTAGCCTTTCTATTCTTTGATCCATGTTTTCTAGGTTACTGAAATAATTTTACCTAATTAGGGTCTTTCTACAAATCTTAATGCATGTGATATGATGCAAGGCAAATGCATGAAATGCAATGCAAATGCATGCATAAAGAAAGAGAGGCGTTGCTTATGAATTTAATTTCATTAGAAGAACTTCTCTAGAAAATACATTTCTTTACATAAAACGGATTGCATATGCGGCTTTGTCCTCATAGTCCAGGTGAAGTTCTCTTCTTCGTATCCAGATGTTACGGTCGTGTCCCGTGAACTTCCCAATAGATGCCTCCTCTAGCTCCTTGTTCCTCGGTCCAGTGTGCCTCTTCACTCGCTTATCTTCCGCGATGTTTATAAGCTTCTTTTAGAAAATGGAATCGATAGCTCTTTAATAATCCTTGTTGGCTTGAATCCTCGGCGAGTCTTGTATTCTTCATGGGTTATCGGTCCTCTCTTGTTGTTTACGGACTATGTTCGAACGATCAGTATTATAATCCACTTTATCAAGTAACACATTTCCTTATGATAAACTCTTCTATTTAGCAATCGAATACAAATCAACACCTCCTCTCTAAGATGATGCAGTGTAATGTAATGCAATGCAATCACAAACAAAACCAAACATGTTAGCACAGGAGAAATAAACAAAATAGAGTACCTTCTGAGGTGACCACTAGGGGTTTGACATAATTCTACCTAAGGTGGGTCCTTAGGGTTCACTACATGTGGTTTGGTTCTAAGGTAAGGGTACACGAACTAGTAGATTCCTCGATCTTCACCCATTATAGGCTCATATAGACCGAGTTCGATTCGAGGGAATACATTTCCCTATGGTCGCATCGGAGATGAAAATCTCACGAAGACATAGGTACGGATGTATCCCAAAGCGATCCACTATCCTGCACGGAGGTGAAAACCTCACGAAGGAGTAGCTTCTCACTCTCACTTAAAGGTGCGACCCCAACGGTCATGCAATGCAATGCCAAGATTAAAACAACATGTAACAAAAGGATCGTAATTTTCAAATCGAACTTTCAAACTTCCGACAAAAGACAAAAAATAATCAATTTATGGCTCGACTCTCTTTAAGGTGTCCCCAGTGGAGTCGCCAAGCTGTCGTAACCGTTTTTTTGAAAACAACAAATGAAAAAAGAACGGGAGTCGCCACCGACCTTTATTTGGTGTGATCGGATCACCTTTATTTTAATAAAACGTTTTGTTTTACTAAAAAAGTGTTTTGGTCTGCGTAGTTTTGAAAATTGGGTCCGGAGTCGATTCACATACGAGGAAGGATTAGCACCCTCGATACGTCCAAAATTGGTACCAAAATGATTAATTAGTGTCTTAATGTCGGATGTCGTAACCATTTTTTGAAAACAAAACGGGGTTCGACAATGGTTTTGAAAATAGGAATAAAACGGGAGTCGCCGCCGACCATTATTTGGTGTGATCGGATCACCTTTATTTTAATAAAACATTTTGCTTTACTAAAACAGTGTTTTTGGTCCGCGAAATTTTAAAAGTCGGGTTCGGAGTCGGTTATGCGAGGAAGGGTTAGCACCCTCGATCGCCTAAAATTGGTACCAAAATGATTAATTAGTGTCTTAATGCGTCGGAAGTTTTAAAAGGTTTTAAGATACAGATCCTCTAAAAAATGTTTGGATAATTAGGGCCAAAATTTTGAGATTTCTTTGCTCCGAGAGGATACGAACATCACATCCAAAGACGTTAGGACATGATGCTCTAAACCTTCGTAATCAAAGCTATCTCATGGTTTTACTGAAATTTATCAAAAGGATGTTTAGTTATTTAGTCAAGCGGAAAATCGCAACCCAAAGACGTTAGGGCACTATTTCCTAATTCCTAAATACAAAACATTGCCTTTATTTAAAAATCTTTGAGCAGTGTAGCGACTTTTCAAAATGCATCGTATGGGATTGAATTTAAGAAAAGGCTTGAGTCAAATTTTGAAATTTCTTTGTCCCGAAAAGATATAAACATCACATCCAGTACGTTAGGACACGATGTTTTAATCTCTCGTAATCAAAGTCATCTCGTGATTCGCAAAACTTTGTAAAAAGGATGTTAAGTTATTTAGTCAATCGAAAAATCGCAACCCAGCACGTTAGGGCACTATTTCTCGAGTTTCTAAATACCAAAACATTGCCTCATTTTGAAATTTTTTAGATGAAATACGATAATCTTACGAATGATGTTTTGTTCAAAAATATAATATAAATCAAGGATAATAAATATGGATGTGAATATTATAATAAAAATACAAATGATAGTAATAATAATAATGATATTATAATAATACAAAGTAGTAATAAAATTGAAATAATAAATAAATAAGTAAAATAACAATGACAAGATAATAAAGATGAATACTTGAAATGAAAATAAAATAATAACGATGATAAAAAATAGATAGGTACTAAAAAAAATAATACATATAAAATAAATAAACTAATATACATACATAAAAATAATAGTAATGATAAGAATGATAAAATGATATCAATAATCACAATGAAATCAACACGTAATAATAATGCATAAGATAATAATCTTAATCAAATAAAGAAATAAAATAAAATAGAATAAAATAATGACATATACAATCGTGATAGTAAGTAATGATAGTGAACCAATAATACCAAATATATAATCAAGATAACAAGTAATAATAATAACAATAAAACATGAGACAAAATAATAACAAAATAATAATAATAACAAATAATAATAATAAAAATAAAGAATAGTGAAAATGAAATCAAAATAATAAATAATATATGTTATAGTAAGTAATAATAATAAAACAAATAATAGTCAAACAAAATAACTATAGGAAAAATATAGAGATGATAATTACAACAATATATTATCAAAAGGCTAAAATTTTACAAAATAATTAAAATAGGATTAAATTGTACTTAAAATAAAATTTTAGGGGTTAATTCAAAATAAATAAAAGAAAGGGGGCTATTTATATGCGCGTGAATGGAAGGGGACCAAAACAAAATTAATCCTTTTTCAAAACGCATGCAATGAGAGGGACTTAATTGCGAATCCGTAAATTATTGGGCTAAATTTAAATTACAAAGACTTAATTGCAAAATTATAAAAAGACGGAGGGACCGCGTGCGCAAATAACCCAATTGTTCGGCAAAACACGCGGATCCTTAGCGGGTCAGATCGGATCGGGTCGGGTCATTCAAAACGACGTCGTTTTGGGGTTAAAGGGCAGCCCCCAAAACGACGTCGTTTTGAGGGGCTATATAAAGCCCTAAAACCCCAAAAAATCATTTCTCTTGTGTTTTAAAAAAATTTTTTTCTTTCTGTTTTTCTCTCTCAGGGAAGGCCGATGGGAACTCCGTGAGGGGCCATGGATTGGCCGTCACGCCTTGAGTTCACCACCACCAAGCACGGTGGTAGAAAAATAAAAAATTATATTTTTTTATTTTTATATATATTTTTATTTTAGTTTTTCGATTACAAGCATTTGCAAAGAAAAGAAAAATAAAAAAAAATAAAATAAGGGATAAAATAAGCTTCAAAAAAAATCACCTCTTCGGCTTAGCGTTAGCAGATCTACCTGGTTTCTATATTTTTTGAACCTCTGTTCGTTTTTTTTTTTGTGTTCGAAACCTTTCTTTTTGTATCGATCTTTTCTCTTTTTTTTTTTAGAAATAAAGGACCTCTTTTTGGTTGAGTCTTTCTGCTTTTCTATTGATTTCGAAAGAAGAAAGTCAAATCCCCCTTACACTGGTTTCAAACTTGGCTTTTATAGCCATTACAAATGTATATTTTTTTTGTATTTTATTCGCCTGTTTCTACTCTGTTGCCGTGTCTTCTCATTTTTTGCAGGGCGTGGGGAGCGGATGACGATGGGATGGTGGCCGGTGGCCTCGGCAGGTGGTGTCAGAGGGTAGGTTCGGCGGTGGGTGCTGTCAGAAGTTGATGGGTCAGAGGGCAGGTGGCTAGGGTTTTCAGAAACCCTAGTATTCTGATAAAAATCTTTAATTTTTGGGCCTTCTGGGCTTGTTTTTTGGGTCCTTTATTTTTATTTTTTTATTTTTTGTTGTTTGGGCTGGTGTAATGTATTTGAAATTGGGCCGGGCAAATTTGGGTTCTACAGCTGCCCCTCTTTGCTCATTGTCGTGAAACGAGAATAGAGCAAAGACAATAAAAGAACCAATTTTGCCCGGGCCTAGCTAAGCCTTGCCTTCTTGATCAGCGTCTTCTTCACATAGCCTCGTTCTAGTCCGTCTCCCCTCATGCTTTGACCCACTCAAGTAAATGCTTTTAGAGACATGATTTGCAGCTTCGATTCGCTTTATTGCTCCACTGTAACTTCAGGGTATGAGATTTATTTTAACCTGCTCTACCGTGGCTTTAAGACAAGATTTGTATCTTCAGCTTGTCCTACTGCTAGCCGAGAAGATGGGATGAGCATGTTCCACCACTGTTTAAGGCAAAAGGACCTACAATTTTTGACCTATTCCACCACTGGTCAATGAAAATAGGATCGTCTTCAACTTACTCCACTGCTGGTCAATGGTAATAAGGTAATCGACAACCCGTTCCATTACTGATTAATGGCAACAGGATAATCTTGACCTATTCCACTTTCTTTGGTTAGTGGAAATGAGATGGTGGCTTAAATCATGTTTCCTACTGTTTAGGAAGACAAGATTTGCCTTCGACCTTGCCCCGCTACTGGTTAGGGCGACAAGATCTACAATTTTTGGTCTATTCCACTTCTGGTCAGTGGCAATAGGACGGTGGCCAAAATCATGTTCTCTATTGGTTAGAGAGCCAAGATTAAGCCGATCTTGCCCCACTCTTGGTTAGGGTGACAAGATCTACAATTTTAACCTATTCCACTGCTGGTCAGTGGCAATAGGAGGGTGGCCTAAATCATGTTCTCTACTGGTTAGAGAGCCAAGATTCACCTTCGATCTTGCCCCACTACGGGTTAGGGCGACAAGATCTACAATTTTTGGTCTATTCCACTGCTGGTCAGCAGCAATAGGACAATCTTCAACCTATTCCATCACTGGTTGATGGTAATAGGACAATCTTCCACCTATTCCACTGCTGGTCAGTGGCAATAAGGTAATCTTCAACTTATTCCACTGCTGGGCAGTGGCAATAAGACAATCTTCAACCTATTCCACCACTGGTTGATGGCAATAGGACTACTCATTCCACCGCTGGTCGATGGTAATAGGATAATCTTCAATAGTGTTGCTACACCGTCCTGTAGGGACATATCCTGTAGACTCGATTTTGATATGTTTGTGTTTATGCCAAATGGTGAGGATGCTATGGTCAGAATGACTCAAATGCTCCTAACTAACGTGTGACATGGATGACACTTGCATGAATGCAGAATGTCATGAGAATGATGATTTTTTATTAAGATGCAATGATTGTAATAAATCGAATGCTCCTAACTAAATGTTATTACGGAGGACATTTGCATGAATGCAGGATGTCATGAGAATGATCTCTTTTAAAAGTTTAGGGCTGTAATTGCTCGTTCGCTCGTCAAGGTCACGACACAGACGCAACATCTTGCCTGATACCTATGCCTGCAAATCTGAAGAAATGGCCATGATTTTGTACTACTCTTCTTCGAATGTTTCCAACCCCTAAGTGTGGTGGTTCCTAAACAACAGTCTTGTTTTAGGTTCCTCATTTGTTTGGAGGCTTCGAGTAATAAGTGGAACTCCTTTTATGGAAGCATTACGAATCGATGGGTCGTTATTTCAATTGCAAACATTTCAAAGATTTAAAATAACAATGGAATTTATGAAGAATGGAATTGGATTTAAATCAACAAAAGTATACATTATTGGGGTACAAAAATGGGTAAAAAGAAAAAGTAGGTGCCCAGATATTGCAAAGATGAGCTTCACCATGGATCCTTCCAAAGATCATTTGAAATTTGAATAGAAGTTGGGAGATCTGCGGTGTTTTGTAGATGTTCCGAGGTGTAACGTTCCTCCTTTTGCTAATTCGGGGAAAAAGATTGTCACATACCTCCTTTTAGTGCAAAATTTGAGCCGCCTTTATCGGGTTTTCGACTCAAAGCCCTTTGGTCTCAAAGCGCCCTTTACGGGTTTCGCTTTGGCCTCTCCATTTTTTTTTTTTTTTTTTTTTTTTTAAAGCGCCCTTTACGGGTTTTCGCTTTAACCTTTCCTTCTTCAAGCATAATACTTCTTAACCGAATCAATTTATGGGATTGGGTAGATTTTTCCGTCCATCTCGGCCAAGATCGGTGCCCTCCAGAAAGCCTTTTTCACCACATAAGGTCCTTCCCAATTCGGCATCCATTTCCTCGAAATCCTTTTGTATGGGGAGAATCTTTTTCAAAACTAAGTCTCCCTCGTGGAATTCTCGTGACGCACTTTCTTGTTGTATGCTCGCATCATTCGCTTTTGGTACATCTGACCATGACGGATAGCTTTCAGCCTCTTTTCTTCGATCAGATTCAATTGATCATATCGTGCTTGGATCCATTCTGCTTCATCCAATTTCAATTCGGACAATACTCGAAGGGATGGAATTTCAACTTCGATGGGTAGAACCGCTTCCATTCCGTAAACCAATGAGAAAGGAGTTGCCGGTGGAGGTTCGACCGACGTTCGATAGGCGAAAAGGGCAAATGGTAGCTTCGTGCCAATCTTTGTACGTTTACCATTTTACCTATTATCCTCTTGATGTTTTTATTAGTCGCTTCAACCGCACCATTCATCTTTAGGCGTCGGTGACGAATTGTGATGTCGATCTTGAATTGTCTGACTTACGTGATCATCTTTGTTGTTCAAGTTCAACGCATTATCAGATATGATCCTCTCAGGCATTCCATATCGACATATGATCTCCTTTTTTAGGAACTTGCTGACCGCTGATTTTGTCACATTGGCATATGAAGTGGCCTCCACCCATTTAGTGAAGTAATCAATTACCACGAAGATGAACCGATGTCCGTTGGAAGCTTTTGGTAAGATTGGTCCGATGACGTCCATGCCCCACATAGAAAAAGGCCATGGGGAGGTCATAACATATAAAGGTGAGGGTGGTACATGAATCTTGTCCCCATAAATTTGGGATTTATGACACTTCTTAGCATACTCAATGCAATCTCTTTCCATGGTAGACCAATAATACCCGAATCTCATGATTTGTCTTGCCATTGCGAACCCATTGGCATGTGTTCCACAGACACCCTCATGGACTTCTTCTAGGATCTGCTTAGCCTCGGCACCATCCACACATCTCAATAGCACTTGATCCTTTCTTCTTTTGTATAGGATCTCTCCGTCTAAGACATAGTCGCAAGCTAGTCTTCTCAACGTCCTTTTATCATTTTCGGTTGCCCGATCAGGGTATTTATGATCTTTCACGTATTGTAGTATATCGTGATACCACGGGTGATCATTTTGCTCCTCTTCTTCCACGTTGTAGCAATGGGCTGGGGCCTCATAAATGCTCATTTGTATAGGCCTCATATCCTCCTTGTTGTTTGCTCGTACCATAGAAGCCAATGTGGCTAGAGCGTCAGCCATCTGATTTTCGTCCCTTGGTAGATAACTGAAAGTGATGTCCTCGAACTCCTTTATCAGTTCTTGGACCAATCTTTTGTATTCAACCAATTTGGGATCCCTCGTCTCCCATTCTCCTTTAAGTTGATAAATTACCAATGCCGAGTCTCCGTATACTTCCAGCACCTTAATTTTGCGTTCAATAGCAGCTCGGATACCCATGATACAAGCTTCATACTCTGCCATGTTATTTGTGCAATCAAAATCCAGCTTACAAGTAAATGGGTAATGATCTCCGTTTGGGGACACCAGAACTGCCCCAATTCCATTGCCCATAGCATTTGATGCCCCGTCGAAGTTCAGTTTCCAAGGACGACTTTCCGGGGTACCCTCTTCAGTGGTTGCTACATACATTAGGTCTTCATTAGGGAAATCAAAGTCCAGAGGCTCATAATCTGCCAGAGCTCTACTAGCCAGAAAATCCGCTATTGCACTTCCTTTTATCGCTTTCTGGTTTACATAAACTATGTCAAACTCGGAAAGTAAGATTTGCCATCAGGCCATCCGTCCATTCAAAGTATTCGACTCCATTAGGTATTTCAATGGGTCTAGCTTGAGATGAGCTGTGTCGTATGATACAACATGTCTTGCCTCGGTGTCCGAGTTGTCCGACCAAGGCATAACACATTTTCTCAATCGGTGAGTACCTTGTTTCACACTCGATGAACTTTTGCTAAGGTAATATATTGCTTTTCTTTCTTTCCGACTCATCATGTTTGGCCGAGCACACATCCCATCGAATTATCAAGTACCGTCAAATAGAGGATCAAAGGCTTCTCTGGATTAGGCGGTGTCAATCTGGGAGGATTGGACAAGTATTGCTTTACTTTGTCGAAGGTCTTCTGACATTCCTCGTTCCACACACGGATTGTGTTTTTAAGAAGACGAAATATGGGGTCACATTTCTCGGTCGGTTGTGAAATGAACCGAGCAATGTAATTTAATCTTCCTAAGAAACCTCGAACTTCTTTTTTGCGTGCGGTGGAGGCAATTCTTGTATAGCCTTGACTTTGTCAGGTCAACCTCAATCCCTTTTCACCGACTATAAATCCTAGCAGTTTCCACGACACGGCTCCAAAGGTACACTTTCCGGGTTAAGCTTTAGTTGGACTTTTCTCAACCTCAAAAATAATTTCCTTAAAACTTGGATATGCTCCTTTTCGGTCCGAGACTTGGCAATCATATCGTCGACGTAAATCTCGATTTCCTTGTGCATCATGTCATGGAATAGGGTCACCATGGCTCTCTGATATGTTGCCCCTGCATTCTTTAACCCAAATGGCATCACCTTATAGCAAAAGGTTCCCCACATGGTTATGAATGTGGTTTTATTCATGTCTTCAGGAAGCATCTTTATCTGGTTGTATCCTGAGAAGCCATCCATGAACGAGAATAATGAATAACCCACCGTATTATCCACTAAGGTGTCGAT
Organism: Gossypium rotundifolium; assembly: GCA_025506655.1. NCBI lineage: Eukaryota > Viridiplantae > Streptophyta > Magnoliopsida > Malvales > Malvaceae > Gossypium > Gossypium rotundifolium. Next base: position 4,479,657 of record CP106732.1, on the reverse strand, counting down.
ATGAGGTAACGAAAAGTTGTCTTTCGGGCTAGCCTTGTTTAAATCTCTGTAGTCCACACACATTCGTACTTTCCCATCTTTCTTAGGGACGGGGACGATGTTGGCTACCCATTCCGAGTACTTAACCACTTGCAAGAACCCTGCGTCAAATTGCTTCTTGACCTCTTCCTTTATTTTCAGTAAAACATCTGGCCTCATCCTCCGAAGTTTTTGTTGGACTGGTTTGTATTCTTCTTTTATGGGCAACCGGTGTACCACGATATCAGTGCTTAGCCCGGGCATGTCTTGATATGACCATGCGAAGACATCCTTGAATTCCTGGAGTAACTCAATGAGGTCTTGCTTTGTCTCTGCGGTGATACCGGCTCCAATCTTCACTTCTTTCTTTTCTTGCCCATCTCCTTGGTCCACTATTTCCACTGATTCTTTATGAGGTACGATTTGTTTCTCCTCTTGTTCTACCATCCTTAATAGTTCAGAGCTAAATCACGACCTTGGTCATCTCCAAAATCATGACAATCTTCCGTACCCATATCTTGCTCAAAAGGACATTCTGAGTCATCTGTAGTGTTACTCAAATAATTGATATCTGGGGACCTGTTACAAAAATGAATAAAGGCTCATAGAATCATAGAATCTAGGCATGTTTATTGGTATGATAAATGAAGAATAGAAATGTTTAGAAGAATATCTAGAGAAAGAATAATGAATGAAATGATCATAAAAGAAAATTGCTCAAAAGATGGCGGAGATGTATTTTATTGAAAATAACGATGTCTCATACAAAATGATGTTTCACAAAAGGGACTCTTATTACTTCTAGACTTAAAGCAATAAGTGTGTTCCGAGTATTACTCTGAATAAGTTCTAAAAGCTACAGGAATCTCCTCTGCAGTCCAGTTGTTTAGAACGCTGCTTGGCTCATAAGGGCGGATGCCATTCCGATTTTCTCCATCAGTTTTCCCCTCCGATATAGCGTTGACATGCACGATTTCTTCATTTTGCGTTTCTCGTCCCGGATGGATAACCCCTCCTGATATAAAGATCTCCCGAATATGAGGAATTATCATCGGTTGCCATTTCATCTCATCTCCTTTCAGGCGTGCCTTCCTTCTTTCTTGTTTCTTTTCTGACTCTTCTCTTTTTTGCTTTGCATTTGGCTTGAATCCTAGACCGAAGAAGTCTCGCTTTTCTTTTAGTCTTGGGACCTCGATTTCTCCTTGGAGGTACCTTCCAAGTCCTTTTCCGGGTAGGGCTCCTTTTCCCACTGTCATTTGCAATCCCATCCTGGTAGTCTTGGATAGTTTAGGTGACGGGACTTTATTTCCTTCTGAAATGAAAGTCGCATTCACGAACTCTAAGGATCGAAAGGAACATTCAACGGCTTCCTCATTTGTTTCTAGGTATGGCGCTTCGTTGGTAACAGTTGCTATGATATCATCTTCGGCGTTTATGGTTACCAGACGGCCCTCTGAGATTAATTTTAACTTTTGGTGCAGTGATGAGGGCACTGCTCCTGCTGAATGTATCCATGGTCTCCCCAGCAAGCAGTTATAAGACGGCCGGATATCCATCACGATAAAGTCCACCTCATATGTGCCAGGTCCAATTAAAAGAGGTACTTCGATTCTTCCCATGACTTTCCTCTCAGTGCCATCGAATGCCCTTACTACGTTATGGCAGGCCTTCATGTGGGAACTATCAACGGGTAATTGATTCAGTGTCGATAGTGGTAGAACATTGAGCGCTGATCCATTATCGACCAGTACCTCTGGTAATGTGTATCCTTTGCACCGCGTGGTAATGTGGGGAGCCTTGATGGAACCCGTACCTCCCGAAGGGATCTCATCATCGTTGAAGAAAATGAAGTTATCAGCACTTATGTTGCTAACCAGGCGATCCAAATTGTTAAGCTGTTATATCATTTGTAACATAGGTTTCATTCAATACCTTCATCGGTAGCGTTCGATGTGCTTCAGAGCTTAATAGTAAATCTAGCAGCGATATCTGAGCCATTTGTTTATGTAGGCGCTTCTACGACCTTTCGTATTCACTATGCTTCAAAAACTTTAAGAATTCCCTAGCTTCTTCCTCCTTCACTGGTTCATTTACATGTGTCTCTTGCTTGGTCCCTTTTTCTTTCTTCTGTTCGCTCATCAAGTTTTTTACTTTTGCGTGCTCCGTTCTTGTGTTTGACAGGTCGTAGCGCTTTCCACTGCGTGTGTAAGAGCCTTCCTCTTGGTTTCCTTTTGTAGTGTTGGGCGAATCTCCCCTCTCAGGAATCGTCACATTGCAGTTATAGTTCCAGGGGACCTTCTTGTCATCCTTGTATGAAAAGGATACTGAGTTTTGGATCACGATCTTAGGATACTCCTGCTCCCTTTTGTGGATGGACTTTCTTTTCGAGAATCGTCACATTGCGCTTATAACCCCAGGAGTCTTTTGGTTGTCTTGGATGGAAGCGATGAGGCTTTGAATCACGATTTTGGTTTATTTTTACTCCATCGCCTTTGATCGTGAGATGGCGACTAAAGGATAGCTCGCCTCCGAGGCTTTTGCTGTTAACTCATCCTCCAATGTGCAGATGTTTCCCTCTTTCTGGCCTTCATTGCTTTCAAAGAATTCTAACTCTTTATTGTCCATCAGCGCCTGCACCAGCATTCTGAACTCAGTGTAACTTTGGATTTCGTGCCCTTCCAAGTTATGGAATTCACAGCCCTTCCGTGTTTCTTCATATTTTCCCCTTGGACATGTCACAACCAATCCCATTTTCATCATTTCCTTTCAGACCTGTTTCATTGGGGTTTTCACATCAGAAATATCCCTCTTAACTCTTCTTCTCGCCTCGTCACCTATCATGTTGACCCCGTGATTAGGTAGCGGGTGTCCCTTGCTAGAGGTGTCATCGACTTCTATAACGCCCATCTGGATGAGCCTTTCCACTAGTTTCTTAAAAGCGAGGCGATGTTTATAGAATGCCCCACGATTCCTGCATGGTATTCGCATTGTGCGTTCGCATCATACCACTTAGGGTACGGGGGTTGCAAGGGTTTTAAGTAGTGAGGGGAGACAACGTGGGCGTCAAATAATTTCTGGTACATTTCCTTGTATGGGACCGGGATAGGCGTGAATTGGATCTTCTCCGTATTTTACCTTGTGTTGGACTCCTGTCTAAAAGGGGTCTGATGCTCGGGGGTCACAGTCCTTGGCTGGCTCACAGTAATAGGCTTTGAATAACTTTTACCTATGTTGTTTACATCATTCTCCCTCTTCTTCAAGATCGTCTTTCTAGCACTTTCTCCAGCCTCTATTTTACCACTTCTGATCGCATTTTCGATCATTTCCCACAAAGACAATATCGGAAAAACTTTTAGTGGCACTTCCAAGCATGTGATTAATGAAGGAGCTTTCAGCGTATTGACAAACAAATGGTTGTCTCTTTTTCTAGGAGCGGTGGTGAACTTGTGTGCTACTTCCTCCACCATTGGGCATATTGCTCAAACTTTCATTTGGCTTTTTTCCATGTTTTGGGCGTGATTCGATCAGAGCTATATCGGCTACGTGCCGTATTATTTTAGGAAGGCTCGTGCTAGGTCCTCCATGACTTGATCTGGTGCTACCGAGGTGATTGTACCATTTGGTCATGCGGCCCGGCCAAACTATCCCGAAAATAATGAATAAGCGCTTGATCATTGTTAACATATCCACCATCCGTCGACGTAACATCGTGATGTGCGCTTGAATAACTGGTCCCATTGTATTTTTCAAAATCAGGGTCTTGAACTTTGGCGGAAGTACGAGGTGCAGGACTAGGCTCAAGTCTTTAGCGTCTACCCGTGGCGATGGTCGTGATCTCTATTTCCTTAAACTTTTCTTCTAACCATTTGCAACGATCCTCGAGTTGTCTGGGAAGGTTAGCTTTTGCCTTATCCATTTCAGCCATTTCATCAAAATCGGGGACTATAGGGTTAGCCGGACCTTCTCCGGGATTAGTGCTGAACCAATGGAAGTCTTGGCGGCATTCTGATCTCAACTCAGCACTGTGGCCTGATAACAAAAGGTGTCCTTTGGGGACATACTTCTGGTGGTGCTTGGGTATTTGGCGGGGTAAATCCCGGAGGGTAAGCTGGGTCGTCATTATTCCCTGAGCTAGCAGCAGCGCCCTTTCCTCGCTCATTGGCCAATAGTTGTGCCAGTTGGCTTATCATGTTGTTTTGGGACTCTTGCATCCGTTCTATCATATCTTGCTGCATCTTGGTTAATCGTTCTTGCATTTGTTCTTGTATTTCCCTTTGCATTTGCTCTAGTCTTTCTATCCTTTGATCCATAATTTTAGTTTTACCTCGCGTATTGTAGCGATGTTCCAGGGTAACTGTCACAATTTAAGGTTCTTTTGTAAGATTTAATGCACATGATGCAATGTAATGCTAATGCATGAAATGTATGCAAAAAAGGCATTAATTCTGATTCAATTTCCATTAGAATAACTTTTCTAGAAAACAAGTTTCTTTACATAGAATGGATTACATATAAGGCCTCGCCCTAATGCTTAAGGCCTTGACTTCCTCAAGAAGCCTAGCTAACTCTTGTCCTTGTTCTGACTTTGATTCATAAAATAAACTTAGTACATCAGCTTGGACTCCTAAGGTTTGCAAATGCTCATGACCTCTCGCACTTGAGTCACGGCTTCCCCATGATGTAATCCGATCCTGACTTGATTTTGGGAGTGATGAAGTTGTTGCTTCCAACGCCTCGTTGACTTCCAGCAGTTCCACCCGTAGCTCACAACCATGTAAAGCAGACTCTAGCTCTTCGATTTTCACTTTCATTTCTTCAATTTTACTCAGGCTAGCTTTTAATTCAACTGCAGAGTTGCGGCTACGATACTGATACAAGGTTCTTTCCAATTCTGCCACCCGAGCCTTTAATTCCTCTTTCTCGCTTTGGGTTTTTACCAGACTTCTTTTCAGAGTATCTTCTCGAGCTTGAGTATCTCGGAGTTCTCTTTCCCATTGACCAGCTCTGTTTTTTTCCTCCCTGAGTTCTTGACTCCATTGCTCTGATGTTTTTCCTAATCCAGCAAGCTTCATTGACCTTCGCAGCTTCTTATAGTCTGTTTTCAAACTGTCCAAATCTTCCTCAGCCTTATTTTTCCCTTTTCTCAACTTTTCGGCCTCCAGCTTCTGAATGTCGACGTCCAAACCCAGCTGCATTTTCTCTTCTTCTAACCGTTCTATTCTTTTCCCTAATTTTGCATTCCTTTTCTCAAAATCTTGTTTGATGATTTCGAGCTCTGATGGGATTACCTGTAGGTGTTCCTCCATTGATCGAGCGTCTTCCTGGCCTAGTGTGGGAATGTTGTCGTTGATTCTCTGGCTCCTCCATCGATCGTATTCGGGAGTTGTCATCGGGTTTGTGGCAAACCTTTTCATTCTATGAGTCTGACTCTAATCGCTTGCTATTTCACGAACTCTTTTCTTACAATTATCCCTTTGTATTCAAATTCACACTGAATTAGACCTTGTGTTCTGGTATAAACCGCTCTCGATCAGTCTTGTCTCAACACAAGGAGAGGAGCATATCCGACGGCTCCCATACTCCCAATAAAGGAACCCAGTCAAAATCTCCACATCGATATAGTATCTCATCAGGAATCATCAAAGGAGCTTTCCATTCCACGTCTTCCTCTTGCAGGTTTTGCAGAATTGTCATCCATTTTTCTTCCGTAAGATCGTCTCGCCTTGGTGTGGCTACTAATTCCTTTAGCGGGGAATAGTCTTTGGAGAAGATCCGTCCTAGTGCCTTTTCCGCTTTCTAAAATGATGTTGAACCATACTAGCAAGAGTCAGGCACAACCGGTGAATCTTCCTTCGCTGCTCTTGACGCGCTTTAGAGACACGAAAGTTTCGCCGAATGCGAGGAACAGGTGTGACTCTTCTATCCAACTGTCGAATAGATCCGAGATCGCCTCATCTACATGCCCCGAGCTTTAGGAAAATAATCAATCCATAAATGCTCAAGGTAAAGATGTCAACCCGTTTCTTCACATCCGGTGTGCTATGATCAAGTCCTTAAATTTCTCCAAGGGATACACTTACAATCTCCTTTTGTTTTATCCGTCTTTGCAACCCACCGCTCACTTATTCCCGTAATATTCATCGACTTTTTAAGAAGGTGAGGGCGTTAACAGTCTCGTATAAACTTTGTCGGCTTGAATTTTCGAGCAACAAAGTAAAGTCATGTATTCTTCTATAGTAGGCACTAGATCCACTTTTCCGAAAGTAAAAGCAAATATAAGCGGGATTCCAAAATTGGGCTATTGCTCGAAATAAGTCTTTGGTCTACCTTGATGTCGGCGGATATGGCGATCTTCGTAATGACATGAAAATTGCTTGATCTCATGATCCCATGACCCCATATCTCTTTCATCTCTTGAAGATTATTTTGGGTGACAACGTCTGGCGTGAAGTCCCATAATTCGACACGTGCCCTACTCGCAATGCTATCACCTTTTTCTTCTTTGCCTGCCTCGGCCCATATCCGGACGGCCGCATTGTCTTCCACTCTATCAAGAAACCCCTTTCCATGACAAAGCTATCTATTTGGGCAATTGAGCGTGAATCAACACCTTTTGATGAATATGCCATGCAAAAATAAAAATAAAGCAAATCAGTATTTCATACACAATAGGCAAAGAATAAAAGTACCTAATTTGTTAACCACTAGGGTTTGGCATGGCTCTACCTAGGGTAGGTTCTTTAGGGCTTACTATATGAGGTTTGGTTCTAAGGAGGGGTACTGAACCAAAGTGATTCCTCGATCTTCACCCATTATAGGCTCATATAGACCGAGTTTAGTTCAGGGGGATACATTTCCCTATGGCTGCACGGAGATGAAAATCTCACGAAGACATAGAATGCGGATGTATCCGAAAGCGATCCACTATCCTGCACGGAGGTGAAAACCTCACGAAGGAGTAGTTTCTCACTCTCACCTAAAGGTGTGACCACAACGGTCATGCAATGCAATGCCGAAATTGAAACAACACGCAATAAAAAGATTGTAATTTTCAAATCGAGCTTTCAAACTTCCGAAAAAAGACAGAAAATAATCAATTTATGGCTTGACTCTCTAAATCAGTCCCCAGTGGAGTCGCCAAGCTGTCGTAACCATTTTTTGAAAACAAAACGGGGTTCGACAATGGTTTTGAAAATAGGAATAAAACGGGAGTCGCCACCGACCATTATTTGGTGTGATCGGATCACCTTTATTTTAATAAAACATTTTGCTTTACTAAAATAGTGTTTTTGGTCCGCGAAGTTTTAAAAATCGGGTCCGGAGTCGATTCACATACGAGGAAGGGTTAGCACCCTCGATCGCCCAAAATTGGTACCAAAATGATTAATTAGTGTCTTAATGTCGGAAGTTTTAAAAGGTTTTAAGATACGATCCTCTAAAAATGTTTGGATAATTTTTTGAGATTTCTTTGTTCGAGAGGATCTGAACATCACATCCAAAGACGTTAGGACATGATGCTCTAAACCTTCGTAATCAAAGCTATCTCATGGTTTCTGAAGTTTATCAAAAGGATGTTTAGTTATTTAGTCAAGCGGAAAATCGCAACCCAAAGACGTTAGGGCACTATTTCTCAATTCCTAAATACAAAACATTGCCTTTATTTAAAAATCTTTGAGCAGAGTGTAGCGACTTTTCAAAATGCATCGTATGGGATTGAATTTAAGAAAAGGCTTGAGTCAAATTTTGAAATTTCTTTGTCCCAAAAGATATAAACATCACATCCAAGACGTTAGGACACGATGTTTTAATCTCTCGTAATCAAAGTCATCTCGTGATTCGCAAAACTTTGTAAAAAGGATGTTAAGTTATTTAGTCAATCGAAAATCGCAACCCAAAGACGTTAGGGCACTATTTCTCGAGTTTCTAAATACCAAAACATTGCCTCATTTTGAAATTTTTTAGATGAAATACGATAATCTTACAAATGATGTTTTGTTCAAAAATATAATATAAATCAAGGATAATAAATATGGATGTGAATATTATAATAAAAATACAAATGATAGTAAATAATAATGATATTATAATAATACAAAGTAGTAATAAAATTGAAATAATAAATAAATAAGTAAAATAACGATGACAAGATAATAAAGATGAATACTTGAAATGAAAATAAAATAATAACGATGATAAAAAAATGATAGGTACTAAAAATAATACATATAAAATAAATAAACTAATATACATACATAAAAATAATAGTAATGATAAGAATGATAAAAGCAGATAGCAATAATCACAATGAAATCAACACGTAATAATAATGCATAAGATAATAATCTTAATCACGATAAAGAAATAAAATAAAATAGAATAAAATAATGACATATACAATCGTGATAGTAAGTAATGATAGTGAACCAATAATACCAAATATATAATCAAGATAACAAGTAATAATAATAACAATAAAACATGAGACAAAATAATAACAAAATAATAATAATAACAAATAATAATAATAAAAATAAAGAATAGTGAAAATGAAATCAAAATAATAAATAATATATGTTATAGTAAGTAATAATAATAAAAACAAATAATAGTCAAACAAAATAACTATAGGAAAAATATAGAGATGATAATTACAACAATATATTATCAAAAGGCTAAAATTTTACAAAATAACCAAATAGGATTAAATTGTACTTAAAATAAAATTTTAGGGGTTAATTTGAAAATAAATAAAAAGAAAGGGGGCTATTTATATGCACGCGTGAATGGAAGGGGGACCAAAACGGAAATTAATCCCTTTTTTCAAAACGCACAGCAGCAGAGGGGACTTAATTGCGAATCCAGGTAAATTATTGGGCTAAATTTAAATTACAAAGACTTAATTGCAAAATTATAAAAAGGCGGAGGACAGCATAAAATAACCCATTTTTCAAGCAAAACACTCGGATCCTTAGCGGGTCGGATCGGATTGGGTCGGGTCATTCAAAGCAGCGTCGTTTTGGGGTAAAAGGCGACCCAAAACAGCGTCGTTTTGTGGGGCTATATAAAGCCCTAAAACCCCAAAAAAATCATTTCTCTGCTGTGTTTAAAAAAAAATTTCTTTCTCTGTTTTTCTCTCTGCAGGGGGAAGGCCGGTGGGAACTCCGGCGAGGGGGCCGTCGTTGACCGTCGCCGGCGCCGGAGCTCCGGCCACCGCGCACGGTGGCCGGAAAGGTAAAAAAATTTATTTTTTATTTTTATATATATATTTTTATTTTAGTTTTTCGATTACAAGCATTTGCAAAGAAAAAAAAATAAAAAAATAAAAAAGGGATAAAATAAAGCTTCAAAAAAAAATCACCTCTTCGGCTTAGCGTTAGCAGATCTACTTGGTTTCTATATTTTTTGAACCTCTGTTCGTTTTTTTTTTGTGTTCGAAACCTTTCTTTTTGTATCGATCTTTTCTTTTTTTTTAGAAATAAAGGACCTCTTTTTGCTTGAGTCTTTCTGCTTTTCTATTGATTTCGAAAGAAGAAAATCAAATCCCCCTTACACTGGTTTCAAACTTGGCTTTTATAGCCATTACAAATGTATATTTTTTTTGTATTTTATTCGCCTGTTTCTACTCTGTTGCCGTGTCTTCTCGTTTTTTGCAGGGCGTGGGGAGCGGATGACGATGGGATGGTGGCCGGTGGCCTCGGCAGGTGGTGTCAGAGGGTAGGTTCGTGGTGGGTCTTTGTCGAAGTTGATGGGTGGGAGGCGGTGGCTGGGTTTTGAAACCCTAGTATTCGATAAAATCTTTAATTTTGGGCCTTACAGGCTTTTTTTTGGGTCCTTTATTTTTATTTTTTTATTTTTTGTTGTTTGGGCTGGTGTAATGTATTTGAAATTGGGCCGGGCAAATTTGGGTTCTACATCGGAAGTTTGAGAAGGTTTTTAAACTCGGATCTTTAAAAAATGTATTAGGATATTTGAGATTTCTTTGTTTCGAGAGGATACAAACATCACATCCAGCACGTTAGGACACGATATTCGAAGCCTTCGTAATCAAAGCTATCTCATGATGTTACGAAATTTACCAAAAGGGTGTTTAGCTATTTAGTCCAACGGAAAATTGTAACCCAGCACGTTAGGGCACTATTCCCCGAATTCCTAAATGCAAGACATTGCCTTTATTTCAAAACCTTTAAATGGAGTGTAGCAATTTTATAAAATACACCGTATCGTATTAATTTAGAGAAAAGACTCGGGTTAAAATTTGAGATTTCTTTGTTTTGAAAAGATATAAACATCACATCCAGCACGTTAGGACACGATGTTTTAATATCTCGTAATCAAAGTTATCTCGTGATTTACAAAGTTTGTTAAAAAAGGATGTTAGGTTCCTTAGTCAAGCGGAAAATAGCAACCCGATGCGTTAGGGCACTATTCCCGAATTTCTAAATACTGAAACATTGCCTTTATTGAAAATCTTTTAAATGGAATATGATGGTTCTTGTTTAACGATGTAGTGTTAAATTAATAACAATGATATCGAACAATGATAATAATAATAATAGTATGATTATGAAGACAATGGTAGAAATGATGATGATAATAAATATAATAAAAACAATGAAGACATCATTAAGCAAAACGATCATAAAAAGCAAGATATAAAATAACTTAGTAAATAATTACGATAATGGTGTGAAATAAGAATAATAATACTAATAAATAATAATAAAATGTAGATGTATAAAAATAATGAATAATAATGGCGATGATAAAAATAGTATTGCTACATAAGTGTAAGTAGACATACATGAGATACGATATAATGAAAATAGAAATGCATACGAGATAGTATAAGAATAAACAAATAAATGAAAAGTGACTAAATAATAATAGTATTAAAATGAGAAAATAAATATAAGTATAAATATACTAATATTAACGATAATGGTAAAGAAATAATAGTGACAAAAATAATGTTGATTAATAATACTAAATAGATAGTAATAATAATAAATAATAGTAAAATAAATAATAATATAATAATAGTATTAATAATAAAATAATGATAATAGTAAATAATGATAATAATAATAATAATAATAATAATAATAATAATAACAAAGAAACAAAAAAGACTAAATTGTTGATTAATTATATTAAATAAATAGTAATAAAAATAGATAATAGTAAAATAAATAATAATATAACAATAGTATTAATAATAAAATAATGATAATAGTAAATAATGATAATAATAATAATAATAATAATAATAATAATAATAATAATAAAGAAACAAAAAAAGACTAAATTGTTGATTAATAATATTAAATAAATAAAAATAGATAATAGTAAAATAAATAATAATATAACAATAGTATTAATAGTAAAATAATGATAATAATAATAATAATAATAATAATAATAATAATAATAATAATAATAATAATAATAATAATAATAATAATAATAACAACAACAATAGAAAAGGACTAAATTGAATTAAAAAGCATAATTTAGGGTAAATTTGAAATAAAAGAAAGACTAGGGATCCATTTATCTGCATGAAAGGAATGGGGGACTAAAATGGCAATAAACCCTTGATCAAAAGCAGCACGACATCGAGGACTAAATTATGAATCGAGATAAATTGTGGGGTTAAATTTAAAATAAAAAACCGATTGCAAATGTCGAAAAAAGTGGAAGGGCGAATCATAAATAGCCCTTCTGCAAAACCACGCGGACCTTAGGCGGGTCGGATCGGATCGGGTCGGATAAGGGTAAAACGAGCGTCGTTTTGGGGCTTAAGGGCATTCACCAAAGCAGCGCCGTTTCATCGACTTATAAAATGATTTTTGGCCTAAGATGTCATTTGGTGCGTGTTTGAAAAAAAAAAGGAAGGGAAGGAGAATTTTCTGGATTGGGTCGAGAATCCGTGAGAGCCACCGTCCACTTCATGTGCGTAAATCATTTCGACCACCTTTACAGTGGCGAAAAAGGTAAGATTTTATTATTTTTTTTTCTTTTTGTTTGTGTGTACCTATTTTGATATTATATAAGCTGTTTTAAAAGGAAAATGAAGAGGAAAGATTTATGAGCGTAATATCGAAAAAAAGCAGGATAAAGAGGAAGTAAAATAAAACCTTAAACTTGTTTCTTTTTCTTGATCTTTGTTGTAGGCTTGTTTTAGTTTTTGTTTTCAAGTATTTGTCTTGAGATTTCATATTGATAAGAAGAAACGAAAAATGGTAGAAAAAAAAAAATCCCTTTTACAAATCATTAATCGGCTTTTATAGCCCTAAAAATTTTGTATTCTCTTACGCTCTCTGTTATACATTTGTGTGTTGGTTCTTCTTTTGCGGGGCATGGGCGAGGTGGCGGAGGCAGAGGAGGCGGCGGGGTAGGTGGCCGAATGGTCGAGCCATTAATCTTTGGCGGCACTAAGCGAGTAGGTGGGGGGTAGGTGGGAGTTGCGGCGCTAGGGTTTCCAGAAACCCTAGCCATCCAAAAAAAAATTTAATTTTTGGGCCTTTTGGGCCATCTTAAGTTGGGCTTGTAAAATGGGCTTCGGGTTTAGGTTCTGGTTGGGTTTGGGTTAATTTGGGTTGTAAAAATAAATGGGCAGGCAAATGGGCTTCTACAATATAGTTCATTTTTTTTTATGGAACAACTTTAAATGTCACAAATCTACAAATCAAAATCCAAACAACTTTTTTTTTTAATATTCAACTCTAACTATTAAATAAACTTGGATATAAGGTAAGTTTTCTTACTCGATAGGTGCTGGTCCAATGTATTGAATATCAAATCATTGCTTAATTTTGTTAGCCAAACTTTAAGAAAAGCCTTCACAGCAATATTGTCTGAATTGGATCAGACTGATCGGTAGAAAACCGAAAATCAAATAAAATAGCAGTTTAGAGAGGAATTTGAATAGATTGACAGCGGAATAGGTACCTATCCAACAGGACAATGTCTTGTTCTTTGAACAAGACGATGAGCTGTTTGCTTTAATGTCTAGAGAGAAACAAACCCACCATGGATTCATTGATGTTAACTTAAACAAGCCTCCGGTTTTACCTCGCAGAAAAGCTTTGGGGTGGTTTTCAAGATCAAAGAACACTATAGGTTCAATGCTTTTATCATGGTTCTTGCAGTGAATTACTTTGATATGTTCATTTGAAGCTTAAATTTCAGCAAGACAAGCCATGGATGAGTCAATTAGCTGCTGTTGCTTGTTCATCTTTAGCTGCCAAAGTTGAAGAAATCCAAGTGCCACTTCTTTTAGACATCCAACTATCCAAGTATGACACAAAATTTATGCTTCTAAAAGCTTTACATTGCTAAAAACCAATAGGACAATAAGTAAGGTAGAAGGTGCAATATAAACAACTATTTCCACTACCAAATTACACTAAAGGACTAAATTTTCAATCCAAACATAATGAAAAGACCAAAACCATTATTTTTCATTCCTGGTGACGAAAGAATAACAGCAAGAGGTTAGTATAATAATGGTGCCGCCGGTTGACCAAATAGCACCCTTAAAAAAATATTATTTTTAAAAGTTTACGTGACTGGGGAGATGGGTGTCATCAATTGATCATGCAGCACTTTTTTTATTGTAACTCCTGTCTAGACTTATAAATATTAATGTCTTTATCCCATTTCAGTATTTGTTTAATTATTTTATATTATTTGAGTAAAAAACTCTATATCTTTATAATTTTTTAAAAATATAAATTTTTATAATTTTTGGGGTTAAAATGTAACTTTACCATTAATAATTTGAAATTTTAAAAGTTATAAAAGAGTTAAATGACAAATTTTCTATTTTAGGGGGCGTGGTCCTACCAGTCCTTAGCTTCGCCATTGTTACCGAGAATAACATATTATCCATAAAGAATATTTATGGGGTAGAACTAGCCTTGATCATGGGTTGAGTACCTCCTGCCTGAAAAGTGAATGGCTTTGGCCAAAACTCTAGGCCGAAGAATGGGTTTGGCAAAAATGAAGTCCATTTAGATGGGCCTCGAGTAAGCTTTTTTTTTGCTCGGGCCTAACCCAGTCCGAATTTGAAAAAAAAAATTAATGTTGCGTTTTGTTGTTGTTTCCATTATTTTGTTGTCATTTCGCTATTATATTATTACTTTTTTATTGTTGTTGTTTGGATATTGTATGATTATTGTTTTATTGTTAATTTTGCTATTATCTTAGATGTATTTGCTTGTTAAGTTACATCTATTTTAGTATTATTTATAGAGAAACATTTATTTTAATGTTTTTAGTGTATTTAATGTATTATATTTGTTTCTATATAAAAATAATATTATAAAAAATTTTAATATAAGCTGGGACGGGCTTGCGCAAAATTTTAGGCCTATTTTACGGATTGAAACAAGCCTAAAAAATGGACCTAAAATTCTATTGATACCTAATTCGAACCCCATCCAACCCAATCCATAATTACCTCTAGGTAGAACTAAAAATCTTATGCTAAAACTTAAATTAATAATTCATATAGCAGTTACTATTTTGTAGTTTTGATTTGGATTAATGTATCATTGGTACATGAGTTTAGTTTTAAGATTCAATTTAGTATTTGAATTTTTTAATATTAATTTAATATTTAAGTTTAATTTTAATATTCAATTTAGTATTCGAACAAAAGATATCATGTGATCCCGTAAATGTTTAATGCAATTACTCTAATGAAAAACATAAGTATTTAAGCAGAATAAAATAAAATTCAGCTAATAAATAGAAAAGATATCCAAATACCAAATTGAAAAATTAAACTAAACTAAAGTATGAAAAATTAAAGAAAATAGTAAGCTTAGTCATGTTTTCCCTCAACAATGTGATGACCCGCGACACACCTTAAAGAAAGGAAATATTATAGAACAGTCAAAGATGATATTTTTAAGCACAACAATGGAAGTCCAAAGCCTAAGGCTCGCACTCGGGTTCTCTCTTTTGATGGCACTTCCTTAGCACTTCTTCTATTATAAATACACTCATATTCTCCTTTGAGTTCTTTTATTTGAGAATTTTTTTTCTTCTCAAATCCTATTTTCTCTTAGGTTTGGTCTCTATCTGGCTTGATTTAGATGTTTATGTATTAGTTCATGATTTTATTTTAATTTTTTATATGTTATTGTTTTATTTTTCTGAGATTTGTTTATAAAATTTCTCTATATATATATGTTCAGATAATTTGATTTGATATCTTATTTTAGTTAATGTGAGATTAATAAAGAGATTTTTAATAAAAATACCGAAGGAATTATCACTTATTTATAAGGTATGTCATAGCCCAATTTTGCCCAGTCCAATTACAAACCCGAATGGCCCAATTTACAAACAGGCCCAACACATTTGGATTTTTCAAAAAAATTTAGGGTTTCTAAAACCCTAAATTAGCTTGGCTGTCGCCCACACCTTGACCTTGACATCCACCGCCACCGCCACCGCCAATTTGCAAGAGCACCACCAACTCCTCCACTTGCTCCACTAGCACCGCAAACAAGGCGAAACAAGGACAAGAAACACATGTGGCGATAATGAAACAACAAAAGCAAGCAGAGGCATAATAAACAATGTAATTTTCTTTCGGCTATAAAGCCATGAAAAAAAATGATGTAAGGGGGTTTTCGAAAACAAAAGGGAGAGAACGAGAAAAGGAGAGCAAAAAGGTTGGAACCCATCAAAAAAAATCGAATGTACAAAGGAAAATTCGAATGACAAAAGAATACTGATCTATTGAAGTCTAGAGAGGTTTTTTCACTCTTGTTCTCGATTATTGCATCTCTATTTCAAATTTATCTTTATTTTCCTTTTATTCACGAATCACAAAAAAAAATTTTAAGAAAAAGAAGAAGTATACCTCTCCTTCACGGAACCCGCTTCTCGATCAAAATCGAGGCTAAAAAAGGGAAGAGGCACTTGTCGTTTGGCGCTTATGGAGGTTTGAGGACGGAACCTTTGGTCGTGCCTTGAAATGGGTCTAAGGGCACTGCTTTGCACACCGTCGGCCACCAGATGCATGGTGAATACGACGGCAACCTTAGCAAGCTTCATGGGAGGTAGCCCGATCGTCGGGGAAGATGAAAGGAAGAGAGGAAGAGCGTGGGTGGAAGATGAAAGGTTTTAAAACCTGTTTAAAAAGAAAAAGAAGAAAATGGGTTGTAAAATAAGAAATAAAAATGGTTTTAAAACATTGAATGAAAAAGCAGTTTGGTGGGGTGGGAATCTGCGTATGCCAAAGGAAAATTTACACTTCGGTCCTTACCTTTTGTTGTGTTATTTGATCGGACTTTATTTCTTTTTATTTTAATTTGGCCCAACAATTTGTTTGATTTCAATTGGGTACACCACGATCTTGTGCATTTTGAATAAAGGGTTATTGACCATTTGGTTCCCCTCCTCCAGCGCATTTCAAATAGGCCCTTTTCTTTTTATTTTATTTTGAATTGACCCTAAACTTTCATTTTAAATGCAATTTAATCCTATTTTAATTACTTTTGCAATTTTTTAGTCTTTTGTTATTATGTTATTGTTGTCACCATCATTATATTTTATGTAGATATTTTATTATTATTCTATTTCACTAACTTCTTTATTATTATTATTATTATTATTATTATTATTATTATTATTTGTTATTTTAATTATATTTTTACTCCTATTTGTTTATTTACTATTATATCATTATTTTATTATTACAATTGTTGTTTCATTTTTATTAATACCATTATTATTATTATTTTCATTTTACTCTTATTTATTTATTATTTTCATTTATTTATTTATTTTTATTATTATTAGTTCATTAATGTATCATTCTTTTATTAATGTATCATTATTTTTATTATTATAATTATTTAATTTAAATTTGATCTTCATTCTTTAAATTTTCACCATTTATGATTTTTATTATTTTATTCATTATTTATTTATTATTTTATTTATTTATTTATCATTTTATTTACTTATTATTTATTCGTTTATTATTCTTTACTCTTTTAGTACTTTAAGGTAATTTATTTATTTATCATATTCTTTATTTTATTATTATCGTTATTATTATTATTATTATATTTGTTTCTATAGCTTTATTATCGTCATTCTTATTTCATTATTTGCTCATTCATTTATTTATAAGGATTAGATTTATTCACATATTTGCTTATTTGTTATTATCATTACTTTGTCTAATATTAATCAAATAAATTTTCAAAATAAAGATAATGTTACGTGTTTGAAAATTGAAAGATCATGCCCTAAGGTATTGGATTTGATTTTTTTCTCGTTTAATCTAAACAATCGGATATCCTTTTAAAATAAATACATTTTAAACAAAAGCTTATTCTCGAACTCGAAATGTCGTGTCCTAAAGCATTGGAAATGATGTTTTGTATCTCGAGATAAGATTTTCTAAACTAAGGCAATGTTTTGTATTTAGAAACTCGGGGAATAGTGCCCTAACGTGCTGCGTTGCGATTTTCCGTTTGACTAAAATACTAAACATCCTTTTAATAAATGTCACAAATTCCGAGATAACTTTGATCACGAAGGCTTTGAATATCGTGTCCTAACGTGCTGGATGTGATGTTGGTATCCTCTCGGAAAAAAGATATCTCGAATTTTGGCTGAAGCTCTCCAAATATTTTCTAAAGGATCCGTATTTTAAAATATTTTCAAACTTCCGACATTAAGACATTAATTAATCATTTTGGTACCAATTTTGGGCGTGTCGAGGGCTAACCCTTCCTCGTATGTTAGACTCCGAACCCGATTTTCAAAATTTTGTAGACCATCAACATTGTTTTAGTAAACCTAAGCGTTTTATTAAAACAAAGGTGATCCGATCACACCAAATAAAGATCGGTGGCGACTCTCATTTTATTCTTATTTTCAAAACCAAAGTCGAACCCCTTGTTGTTTTCCAAAAAATGGTTACGACAGCTTGGCGACTCCACTGGGGACGCATTTAGAGAGTCAAGCCATAAATTGATTATTTTCTGTCTTTTGTCGGAAATTTAAAAATTTGATTTGAAAATTACGATCCTTTTATTGCATGTTGTTTTAATTTCGGCATTACATTGCATGACCGTTGTGGTCACACCTCTTAAGTGGGAGTGAGAAACTACTCCTTCGTGAGGTCTTCACCTCTGTCTTGAGGATAGTGGATCGCTTTGGGATACATTCGTACCTATGTCTTCGTGAGATTTTCATCTCGATGCGACCATAGGAAATGTATTCCCTGAACCGAACTCAATCCGTATGAGCCTATAATGGGTGAGGATTGAGGAATCTCTGGTTGGTACCTCTCTTTAGAACCAAACCACATGTAGTGAACCCTAGGAGCCCACCTTAGGTAGAACTATGTTAAAACCCCTAGTAGTCACCGGATAGGTACTCTATCTTATTTCTCACGTGCTAACGTGTTTTGTTTTGTTTGTAATTGCATTGCATTACATTGCATCACACCGCATCATCTTAGAAAGGAGGTGTTGATTCATATTCGATTGCTAAATAGAAGAGTTTATCATAAGGAAATGTGTTCCTTGATAAAGTGGATTATAATCTGATCGATCGAACATAGTCCAAGTAAAACAACAAGAGATAGCGATAGCCCAGAAGAATACAAGGCTTTGCACGAGGATTCAAGCCGACAAAGATCATTCAAGAGTCATCATTTTCTAAAAGAAGCTTATGAACATCGAGGAAGATAAGTGAAGAGGTACGACCTAGACCAAGCAACAAGGACCAATAAGAGGCATCTATTGGGAAAGTCCATAGGATACGACCATAACATCCGGATACGAAGAAGAGGATTGGTGTTTTCGTCTGGACTATGAGGATAAAGCCGTATATGCAATCCATTTTATGTAAAGAAATGTATTTTCTAGAAAAGTTCTTCTAATGGAATTGAATTCACAATCAACGCCTCTCTTTCTTTTTGCATTTGCATTGCATTTCATGTATTTGTATTGCATCATATCATGTGCATTAAAATTTGTGGAAAAACCTAATAAGGTGAAGTTATTTCAGTAACCTAGAAGCAATGGACCGAAGGTTGGAGAGATTAGAGCAAAGGCAAATACTGATGCAAGAGCAATTGGCTAAAATTCAACAAGATATGCGAGATCAAATGAATATGATAGGCCAGTTAACCAAGATACTAACTGGAGGACTTGAAAAAAGGGTGGTTCAATGGTCAACGGTGTGGATGATGATGAAGAAATCGTTTACTCCCCGATAAATATTTCGACTCAACTAGACGCGCAGTCGCATGGGATACATGCCATTATTGAACCCCAATGTCAGACTAATACTTGACCTTGTTGAACTTCCGATAGGCTCATGTTTCAACCACGAGGATGATCATGCCAAACCAATTATTGAGCAGAGACAAAGGGAAGGAGAGAGCGGACTTTGAAGGCCCCAAGAAGAAGGAAAATGAAGCGGGTAATGCAGTGGGTATGAAAAGGGCCATGCGGAGCCGATTCTGATAAGCCACTAAGGATGGTGACTACCACCATCAAGAGCCCACTAGGCGGGATTTTAACTCAAAGCCTAACACCTAAGGCTCCAGGTTCACGCCCATCTGACGACATACAAGGAGCTCTATCAAAATTTATTTGATCGCATGTGGTGTCTCCTCAATATCCAAAACCGATGCAACCTCCATACCCAAAATGGTATGACCCAAACACTCGATGTGAGTACCACGCGAGGATCACAGCCATTCGATGAAAATTGCCTCACTTTCAAGAAATTGGTGGAAAATCTCATCAACATGGGTATTGTGAAGCTCGATGGCGAACAATGGTATACCCGAAAAGAACCGAGGAATAAAAGCTTTTGAGCATCGCCTTTATGTACTTGGGAGTGTTTTAAACAATGAGGCTATGGAAGAAACATGTATTTTAAAGCTAATCTAGAGTAATGTGTAAAACACACTTGTTGCTTCAAGTCTGGAAGCAATAAGATTTCTTTTGAGAAGTAGGCTTGTGTCCAGAATTTTTATTTCAATAAAATGCATCTTTCTAAGTAAATATTTTCATTCTTTACATTTCATACTGAATATTTTTCATTCATGACCATATCATACGAATAATCATCCTTAGGATCATTTATTCTTTGGATTTTCTGCCCACAATGGGCCCCCAGATATCAATGACATGAGCGACATTATGGACTCCTTTCTAGTGAGATATGTGTCTAGAAGGATCTAAGGACTTAGAAGATGACAGATTGTAACTTACTTCCTAACTTGTTAAAATGAGATCCTACCTTGTAAAATGTCACCGACACTACAAGCCAGCGAGGGAAATGAAGATGGAAGCTTAGCTCAAGACAAGAATAAGGCAAGACATTATCGCATGATCATAGTTAGACACATTGAGGCCATTTGAAGCAGGATTCCTATATGTGAGGCATAGGCGTTATCAAACCAGAGCTTTGGTGACATTGATTCATATTCATAGCTTTTGGTTACCTTACCAAGAGGGTAAAGGTCACTTCACATGTCAAAATTACAAAGTCGTGATTAAATACTTCAACTTCAAATTCAAATTCAAAAAAAATTCAAAAAATTCAAAAAAATAAAAAAACAAACACAAAAAAACAAAAAATAAAAAACCAAACAAAAAAAGAAAAAAAAAGAAAAAGAAAAAGAAGGAGAAGAAGAATAAAGAGAGAATGGCGATAAAGAATGCCAGAAAGAAACGTGTTGGCATGAATTTATAGTCAGTCCAAAGGTCAGACACCACATCAGTGCAGCAAAATGGCCAAAACCATTCAAGATTTTTGAAAAATGACCGAGACTTGTAAAAGTTGGCATAGAAGTTACCATTTACCTTCTAGGTTTCTTAAAAGTTGGCGGGACTTTCATCGGGGCATCTTTCCCATTGGTCTATTAAAGGGAAACAATTGTTGGAAGATAAGATTTCTTTTCACAAGCTTTGATTCGGTTGGGTGAAGCGAATGTCTGATGAAGCTTGATTGAAAGTACTGTGGTCGAATATACCAAAAATATATGATATGGGCTTATGATAAAATGTTAGCTCGAAAGAATTTCGGAGAAAGACTTGGCATTAAGAAGGGTTCTTCCTATTCAAGAGGACTCCGAAAGGAAAAGTAAATGTCTTATGCAGCAAAGAAGGCTTGTTCTGAGGAAACATTGATCCTAACCAATATAGATGGCAAGGACCTGTCCAATCCGGTGAGTTCAAATTCAAAAAAAAGGAGAGTCTTGCGAAAAAAAAACAAAAACGAAAAAACATGAAAAAAAGAAAAAAGGAAAAGAGAGGTCGAGGCGAAAACCCGCAAAGGGCGCCTTGGGATCAAAGGAGATTTGAGTTGAAAACCCGAGAAGGGCAGCTTAAAATTTGATCAAAAGTAAGGCATACGGTAGTCTTACCATACTTGAGTTAACAATGAAGAAGTATGTTGTGTCTTGGAGCATCGACAAAGTACTCGGATCCCCAAACACATATTGAGCCTAAAATGGTCCTCGAAGTTTGAACAGAGAAGCTCAGTGCGATATCTGGGCACCTAATTTCTATTTTTACCTTGCAAGATACTCGCCAATAAATTACTTTCCGATTACACTCGCTATTTTGCTTAACCCATTGGTTTGAGCTATGCTCCTAACTAACTTCGTTCTTATCCATAGTTATGATCTCTTTCGGACATTTTGCATTGAAGTAACGATTAATGGACTAACGACACTTTCACAAAAAAGAGTTTCACATATTACTCTAGAAAACTTTTAAGTAGTATCGGAACACAAACAGGACCATTGCTTAAAACTCCTCGAGTTTTAGGGGCGAGAATAATGGTGGAGGAAAATTACGAATCGAGGCTATCTCTTGGATTGAAAGCGGTGATTGAACAAATGGCGAGGTATTACGTAAATAGTATCATCTCGATAAAAAAGGGGCGATCATACACAAAAAGAATGATTTTGTATCCATGCAACTATCACGTGTGCACACAGTCACGATCCGCGAGGAATGGAAAGGTGCAACACACCAAATCAACAAATTCTATACCACGAGTCATAGTGGGATTGATGAAGATGACATAGATTCTACACCCACGAGTCGTAGTAGGATGGATTGAAGATGACACAATTTCTATGCCTTTAAGACACAATGGGTTGATCTGAAGATAGTATAGGCCTTAAAGTCCTGTATGTGTCGTGGAGTGCGCCTTGAAGTCACATTGGGGCAAATTGTTTGAGCAAAATATGATTGTTTCTTGAAGTTTCTGGCAAAGGTACCTGCAATAGCGAGATATCAGGGTTGTACGACTCTGGTAAGCGACGAGCAGTGACAACCCTAAGCATAAAAAGGGGTCATTTCATCATCATTAGGAGCGTGCAATCATCGCTTCGTGATCCTTATACATTTTTAACAAAGAATAATTATCATGACATCCCGCATTCATGCAAATGTCCTCCATAATATCATTTAGCTAGGAGCATTCGATTTATTACAATAATTGCATCTTAATGGAAAATCATCATTCTAATGACATTCTGCATTCATGTAAATGTCATCCATATCACACGTAGTTGAGAGCATTTGAGTCATTCCGACCATAGCATCCGCATCATTTGGCATAAAAAATCAAGTCTACAGGATATGTCCCGAGAAGACGGTGTAGCAACACTGGTGAAGCCATCATCCTATCGCCACTGACCAACGGTGGAATAGGTTGGAAACCATGCTATTGCCACTGACCAATGGTGGAATAGGTTGGAAACCATGCTATTGCCACCGACCAGCAGTGGAATAGGCTAAAGATTGTCATATTGCCACTGACCAGCAGTGGAATAAGTTGAAGATTGTCCTATTGCCACTGACCAGCATTGGAATAGGTTGATTACCCTATTGCCACTGACCAGCAGTGGAATAGGTGGAAGATTGTCTTATTGCCACTGACCAGCAGTGGAATAAGCTGAAGATTACCCTATTGCCATCGACCAGTGGTGGAATAGGTTGAAGATTATCTTATTGCCACTGACCAGCAGTGGAATAAGTGAAAGACCGTCCTATTGCCATCAACCAGTGGTGGAATAGGTTGAAGATTGTCTTATTGTCATCGACCAGTGGTGGAATAGGTTGAAGATTATCTTATTGCCACTGACCAGCAGTGGAATAAGTGGAAGACCGTCCTATTGCCATCAACCAGTGGTAGAATAGGTTGAAGATTGTCCTATTGCCATCGACCAGTGGTGGAATAGGTTGAAGATTATCTTATCGCCACTGACCAGCAGTGGAATAAGTGGAAGACCATCCTATTGCCATCAACCAGTGGTGGAATATGTTGAAGATTGTCCTATTGCCATCGACCAGCGGTGGAATAGGTTGAAGATTATCTTATTGCCATTGACCAGCAGTGGAATAAGTAGAAGACCCTCCTATTGCCACCGACCAGCGGTGGAATAGGTCAAAATTGTAGGTCTTGTCGCCTAACCAAGAGTGGGGCAAGATCGAAGGCAAATCGTGGCTCCACAACCAATAGGGAACATGATTTAGGCCACCATCCTATTACCACCGACCAGCGTGGAATAGGTCAAAATTGTAGATCTTGTCGCCTAACCAAGAGTGGGGCAAGATCGAAGGCAAATCGTGGCTCCCAACCAAGAGGGAACATGATTTAGGCCACCATCCTATTACCAGCGACCAGCAATGGAATAGGTCAAAATTGTAGATCTTGTCGTCCTAACCAAGAGTGGGGCAAGATCGAAGGCAAATCGTGGCTCCTAACGAAGAGGGAACATGATTTAGGCCACCATCCTATTACCAGCGACCAACAAAGGAATAGGTCAAAATTGTAGATCTTGTCGCCTAACCAATGGCGGGGCAAGATCGAAGGCGAATCTTGGCTCTCTAACCAAGAGGGAATGTGATTTAGGCCACCGTCCTATTGCCACCGACCAGCGGTGAAATGGGTCAAAATTGTAGATCTTGTCGCCTAACCAAGATCTTGGGGCAAGATCGAAGGCAAATCTTGGCTCCCAACCAATAGGAACATGATTTGAGCCATCATCCTATGTCCCGACCAGCGATGGAATAGGTCAAAATTGTAATTCTGTCCCTAACTAGTAGGGAGCATGATTAAGCTTTAGTCCTATTGCTTAACCAAAGAAATAAATAGGTGAAGACCACAAATCTATCTCCTCGAAGTTGTAGTGGAGCCATTTAAAATAAACAAGTCTCATCCCTTTGAAGTTGCAATGAGCAAATTAAAGCTACGATCCTATCTCTTTGAAGTAGCGAGTGGAATGAATCAAAGTAACAAAGATACGATGAACTAGAATGAAGCTACTTGAAGAAGAGAAGCACCAAAGAAGTTAAGACTTCGGCAAGGCCGGGCAAAATTGGTCATTCTTAAATATCGTTGCTCGTTCTCGTTACGAGAATGAGCAAAGAGGGCATTGTCATAGCCCAAATTTGCCCAATTTCAATTACAAACCCGAATGGCCCAATTTACAAACAAAGCTCAACACATTTGGATTTTCAAAAAATTTAGGGTTTCTAAAACCCTAAATTAGCTTAATTACCGCCCACCCCGCCTTACTTTCTAACATCAACCGCCACTGCAAGAGCACCACCAACTCCTCCACTTGCTCCACTAGCACCTGCAAACAAGATAGAAACAAGGACAAGAAACACGCCAACAATAGTAATGAAACAACAAAAGCAAACAGAGGCATAATAAACAATGTAATTTTCTTTCGGCTATAAAGCCATGAAAAAAAATGATGTAAGGAGGGTTTTTCGAAAACAAAAAGGAGAGAAACGAGAAAAGGAGAGCAAAAAAGTTGGAACCCATAAAAAAATCAGATGTACAAAGGAAAATTCGAATGACAAAAGAATACAGATCTATTGAAGTCTAGAGAGGTTTTTTCACTCTTGTTCTCGATTATTGCATCTCTATTTCAAATTTATCTTTATTTTCCTTTTATTCACGAATCACAAAAAAAAATTTTAAGAAAAGAAGAAGTATACCTCTCCTTCACGGAACCCGCTTCTCCCAGATCAAATCGAAGCTAAAAAGGGAAGAGGCACTTGTCGTTTGGTGCTTGCGGAGGTTTGAGGACGGAACCTTTGGTCGTGCCTTGAAATGGGTCTAAGGGCTGCTTTGCACACCGTCGGCCACCGTATGCATGGTGGTCTGACGAGCAACGAAAGCAAGCTCACGGAGGTAACCCGATCGTCGGGGAAGATGAAAGGAAGAGAGGAAGAGCGTGGGTGGAAGATGAAAGGTTTTAAAACCTATTTTAAAAAGAAAAAGAAGAAAATGGGTTGTAAAATAAGAAATAAAAATGGTTTTAAAACATTAAATGAAAAAGCAGTTTGGTGGGGTGGGAATCTGCGTATGCCAACCTTAAAAGGAAAATTTACACTTCGGTCCTTACCTTTTGTTATGTTATTTGATCGGACTTTATTTCTTTTTATTTTTAATTTGGCCCAACAATTTGTTTGATTTCAATTGGGTACTCCTCGATCTTGTGCATTTTGAATAAAGGGTTATTGACCATTTTGGTTCCCCTCCTCCCACGCGCATTTCAAATAGGCCCTTTTCTTTTTATTTTATTTGAATTGACCCTAAACTTTCATTTTAAATGCAATTTAATCCTATTTTAATTACTTTTGCAATTTTTTAGTCTTTTGTTATTATGTTATTGTTGTCACCATCATTATATTTTATGTAGATATTTTATTATTATTCTATTTCACTAACTTCTTTATTATTATTATTATTATTATTATTATTATTATTATTATTATTTTTATTATTATTATTATTATTATTTGTTATTTTAATTATATTTTTACTCCTATTTGTTTATTTACTATTATATCTCATATTTTATTATTACAATTGTTGTTTCATTTTTATTAATACCATTATTATTATTATTTTCATTTTTACTCTTATTTATTATTTTCATTTATTTATTTATTTTTATTATTATTAGTTCATTAATGTATCATTCTTTTATTAATGTATCATTATTTTTATTATTATAATTATTTAATTTAAATTTGATCTTCATTTTTAAATTTTCACCATTTATGATTTTTATTATTTTATTCATTATTTATTTATTATTTTATTTATTTATTTATCATTTTATTTATTTATTATTTATTCGTTTATTATTCTTTACTCTTTTAGTACTTTAAGGCAATTTATTTATTTATCATATTCTTTATTTTATTATTATCGTTATTATTATTATTATATTTGTTTCTATAGCTTTATTATCGTCATTCTTATTTCATTATTTGCTCATTCATTTATTTATAAGGATTAGATTTATTCACATATTTGCTTATTTGTTATTATCATTACTTTGTCTAATATTAATCAAATAAATTTTCAAAATAAAGATAATGTTACGTGTTTGAAAATTGAAAGATCATGCCCTAAGGTATTGGATTTCGATTTTTTTTTCTCGTTTAATCTAAACAATCGGATATCCTTTTAAAATAAATACATTTTTAAACAAAAAGCTTATTCTCGGGAACTCGAAATGTCGTGTCCTAAAGCATTGGAAATGATGTTTTGTATCTCGAGATAAGATTTTCTAAACTAAGGCAATGTTTTGTATTTAGAAACTCGGGGAATAGTGCCCTAACGTGCTGCGTTGCGATTTTCCGTTTGACTAAAATACTAAACATCCTTTTAATAAATGTCACAAATTCCGAGATAACTTTGATCACGAAGGCTTTGAATATCGTGTCCTAACGTCTTTGGATGTGATGTTGGTATCCTCTCGAACAAAGATATCTCGAATTTTGGTGAAGCTCTCCAAATATTTTCTAAAGGATCCGTATTTTAAAACATTTTCAAACTTCCGACATTAAGACATTAATTAATCATTTTGGTACCAATTTTGGGCGTATCGAGGGTGCTAACCCTTCCTCGTGCGTAACCGACTCCCGAACCCGATTTTCAAAATTTTGTAGACCATCAACATTGTTTTAGTAAACCTAAATGTTTTATTAAAACAAAGGTGATCCGATCACACCAAATAAAGATCGGTGGCGACTCTCATTTTATTCTTATTTTCAAAACCAAAGTCGAACCCTTGTTGTTTTCCAAAAATGGTTACGACGACTTGGCGACTCCAGGGGACGCATTTAGAAGTCAAGCCATAAATTGATTATTTTCATCTTTTGTCGGAAATTTAAAATTTGATTTGAAAATTACGATCCTTTTATTGCATGTTGTTTTAATTTGGCATTACATTGCATGACCGTTGTGGTCACACCTCTTAAGTGGGAGTGAGAAACTACTCCTTCGTGAGGTCTTCACCTCTGTCTTGAGGATAGTGGATCGCTTTCGGGATACATTCGTACCTATGTCTTCGTGAGATTTTCATCTCCGTGCAGCCATAGGGAAATGTATTCCCCTGAACCGAACTCAATCCGTATGAGCCTATAATGGGTGAGGATTGAGGAATCTGCTGGTTCGGGTACCTCTCTTTAGAACCAAACCACATGTAGTGAACCCTAGGAGCCCACCTTAGGTAGAACTATGTTAAAACCCCTAGTAGTCACCCGGATAGGTACTCTATCTTATTTCTCCTGTGCTAACGTGTTTTGTTTTGTTTGTAATTGCATTGCATTACATTGCATCACACCGCATCATCTTAAAAAGGAGGTGTTGATTCATATTCGATTGCTAAATAGAAGAGTTTATCATAAGGAAATGTGTTCCTTGATAAAGTGGATTATAATACGGTCGATCGAACATAGTCCAAGTAAAACAACAAGAGATAACTGATAGCCCACAGAAGAATACAAGGCTTTGCCCGAGGATTCAAGCCGACAAAGATCATTCAAGAGTCATCATTTTCTAAAAGAAGCTTATGAACATCGAGGAAGATAAGTGAAGAGGTACGACCTAGACCAAGCAACAAGGACCAATAAGAGGCATCTATTGGGAAAGTCCATAGGATACGACCATAACATCCGGATACGAAGAAGAGGATTGGTGTTTTCGTCTGGACTATGAGGATAAAGCCGTATATGCAATCCATTTTATGTAGAGAAATGTATTTTCTAGAAAAGTTCTTCTAATGGAATTGAATTCACAATCAACGCCTCTCTTTCTTTTTGCATTTGCATTGCATTTCATGTATTTGTATTGCATCATATCATGTGCATTAAAATTTGTGGAAAAACCCTAATAAGGTGAAGTTATTTCAGTAACCTAGAAGCAATGGACCGAAGGTTGGAGAGATTAGAGCAAAGGCAAATACTGATGCAAGAGCAATTGGCTAAAATTCAACAAGATATGCGAGATCAAATGAATATGATAGGCCAGTTAACCAAGATACTAACTGGAGGACTTGAAAAAAAGGGTGGTTCAATGGTCAACGGTGTGGATGATGATGAAGAAATCGTTTACTCCCCGATAAATATTTCGACTCAACTAGACGCGCAGTCGCATGGGATACATGCCATTATTGAACCCCAATGTCAGACTAATACTTCGGCCTTGTTGAACTTCCCGATAGGCTCATGTTCCAACCCTGAGGATGATCATGCCAAACCAATTATTCAGGCAGAGACAAAGGGAAGGAGAGAGCGGACTTTGAAGGCCCCGAAGAAGAAGGAAAATGAAGCGGTAATGCAGTGGGTATGAAAAGGGCCATTCGAGCCGATTCTGATAAGCCGACTAAGGATGGTGACTACCACCATCAAGAGCCCACTAGGCAGGATTTTAACTCAAAGCCTAACACCGGAAGGCTCCAGTTCACGCCCATCCCGATGACATACAAGGAGCTCTATCAAAATTTATTTGATGCGCATGTGGTGTCTCCTCAATATCCAAAACCGATGCAACCTCCATACCCAAAATGGTATGACCCAAACACTCAGTGTGAGTACCACGCGAGGATCACAGGCCATTCGATAGAAAATTGCCTCACTTTCAAGAAATTGGTGGAAAATCTCATCAACATGGGTATTGTGAAGCTCGATGGCGGAGCAATGGTATACCCGAAAAGAACCGAGGAATAAAAGCTTTTCGAGCATCTGCCTTTATGTATTTAGGAGTGTTTTAAACAATGAGACTGTGGAAGAAACATGTATTTTTAAAGCTAATCTAGAGTAATGTGTAAAACACACTTGTTGCTTCAAGCCTGGAAGCAATAAGATTTCTTTTGAAAAGTAGGCTTGTGTCCAGAATTTTTATTTCAATAAAATGCATCTTTTTAAGTAAATATTTTCATTCTTTACATTTCATACTGAATATTTTTCATTCATGACCATATCATACGAATAATCATCCTTAGGATCATTTATTCTTTGGATTTTCTGCCCACAATGGGCCCCCAGATATCAATGACATGAGCGACGCTGTTATGGACTCCCTTTCTAGTGAGATATGTGTCTAGAAGGATCTAAGGACTTAGAAGATGACGAGATTGTAACTTACTTCCTAACTTGTTAAAATGATGATCCTCGTTGCAAAATGTCAGCCGACACTACAAGCCAACGAGGGAAATGAAGATGGAAGCTTAGCTCAGCGCAAGAATAAGGCAAGACATTATCGCATGATCATAGTTAGACACATTGAGGCAACTGAAATGCGGATTCCTATATGTGAGGCATAGACGTTATCAAACCAGAGCTTTGAGCTGACATTGATTCATATTCATAGCTTTTGGTTACCTTACCAAGAGGGTAAATGTAATAGCCTAAATTTTAGTTATATTAAAAATAATGGTTTGAGACCACCAAATCTGAGAAATGGACTTGTAGATTATATTTATTTAATATTTACGAGTCAAATGTAGCTTTTAAAATGTTTTTAAAATAGTAAATTGTGTTTTATAAAGATTTATTTGGTCAAGAAATCGAGAAAAAGAAGTATCGAGATCTCGGTGTTATAAATCGAGTCATAAATATTTTTATGAATATTTAAGGAATGTCAATAAGGTAGTATTAAAATTTCGTTAGAAAATTTTGACGTTTGGGTGGTTAATTAAATAAAAAGGACTAAAATGAAAAGTGTATAAAAGTTGTTAAAAGGATTAAATAGTCTGATTGTCAAATGAGGAAGGACCAAAAGTGAAAATAAGCCCAAAGGAGATATTTTGGGCGGCAATAGCTGAGAAAAATCAGGAAATGGATGAAATAAGGGTAAAATTGGAAAATTGCCAAAATTAGTTAAATAAGTATGGGACCAAATTGGAATTATCTAGATTTCTCTTCATTTCTCTTCATTTTCTTCAGCTGAAAAACAGCCATGGGAGAGAGTTTCAAGCTGGTTTTCATACTCAAGCTTCATGTAAGTTTAATTCTTACTTTCTCCTTGAAATTTCTATGTTTTTGGACTTTTACAATTGGGTCCAACTTATTATGTCATTAGTTTTGATTCTATAGCTAATTTTTAAAGTTTATGTGGATTAGTGCTGGAAGAATATGATGAATAAATATTGAATTGAAGCTTTAATTTTGTTATATGATGATTTTATGAAGTAAAATTGATGGAAATTGATTTTAGGACCTAATTGTGAAAGAGTTGAAATTAAGGCCTAGAGTTAAAATTCTGATTTTCAAAGGTTATGAGGTAGTTTAAAATGATAGAGAAAAGTATTAAATGAGAAAATTAGCTAAATTGAGGGGTTAATTGAGCAAGGATTGAATTGTATGAAATGTGGAATTTGGGACAAAATAGAAATCAACATGTTATACTAAAGCAGTTTTGGACAGCAGCAGTTGTCTAACTTTGAAAAATCACCAAAATTGTATAAATCGAATTAGAAGCTGAGTAAGATATAGAATTAAAGCTTGTTGAGTCTATTTTCATATAAAAGAAACAAAGCAGGTAAAGGAAGTCTACATATTGAGATATTTAAATTTTTGTAAGACTGGTTTAGAACAACTTCGTGATCCCCTGTTCTCACTTTAGAAATTCACTAAAATTGTACAAAAAGAATTATGAGTTATAATTTATATGTTTGTATTCCTTAGTGAGTATATTTTCATTAGAAATAATCAGAAACACTATATGAAAACCGTACTATGAGATAATTGATTTTAGTGAAGAGAGGTCAGAGCAGTAGGACTGTGTAACAGGGAGAACTTAACTAATAAACTGTACTAATTGGCCACACCAAAAATTCTGGAAAAATTATGGTAAGAAGATATGTGAGTCTAGTTTCAAATAAAATTAACGGTTTGAAATTTAGAGCTCTGTAGCTCGAGATAAAAATATTTTAGTGAATATAACACAGATGGACAGCTTGAACATTCACATGAGTAAATAGTGAAAATTATAGAAAATGTTACTTACAAGTGTGTTGTTTATACTAAGGATGTGGATGGAGAGGAGGAGGAGGAAAATAATATATGAATGACTTGTGTATAAATTGATTACATGTTCGATTATAATTGATATAATGTTTTATTTGGAATATTTACTATGAAACTAAGATTATCGTTATGGTATCAAAATCGAATTGTAAGTTCATGTAACTTGAATTATATTCTTAAATGCTTGGAATGTATGTTATTGATATGAATATAATTTGAATATTCATTGTATGAAAGTTATTGAAACATTGATATATTTGATAAAAAGTGGAAGAAATCCGGTTGAATGGAAGGAAATTGATGGATTTACGAAAAGGAATTGATAAAAAAGGATCTAGCCCGGATGGGTGATCCTATCCCGATATAGCCCTCCAAGAATATGTGTGAAAAGGATCTAGCCCGGACGGGTGATCCTGGTATAGCCCTCCCAAGAATATGTGGAAAATGGATTTAGCCGGACGGTAATCCGAATTAGGTCTGAATTTAGCTGGGATGGTAATTCGGATCCAAGCTCATTAGAGTAATTGTCGTTGCGAGGGATTTAGCCTGGGTGGTAATCCCACAATACTCTATGAGTTTATATTATGAGGATTTAGCTTTGGACTGGTAATCCATTGTAAGGATGAGGTTCAGGAGGAGTGTGCTCTCTTCTGAGGATTTAGCTCGACTGTAATCCATTGTAAGGATGAGGTTCATGAGTGTGCTCTCTGAAATGGAAATGTGCCCACATGAACACGAATTGACGGATCTGGATTTGTACACTAAAGTGTACCTCTGAAAATCCATCGAAAATTCCAAGAAATTCAACGGGATAAATATGGAAAAATATTAAGGGAATGGAAATCATGATATATATATTATGTGATATAAGGAAATACGAGTTGATGAGACATGAACGTAGAACTTGGTTGACAAATGAGTTAATGAGAAGAGTTCTAATATAAAATAATCTTAATTCTAAATGAAATATTATGAAAACGTATTTGAAATACATTGGTATGTCTTGTATATGTTATTTGAGTTCATAATATGTAAAGTAATGTATGTAGAAATATGAGATGATGATACCGTACATGGAACTTATTGGTGGATACGTACATCTAAATTTATATGATAGATTGTAGTGAATATTGAAATTGGGCTCAATAAGTGAGTTGCCAATTTAAATTGTAATTAGCGGGAAGAGTTAGTGAATTGCATGATTATGAGTTGTTATATGTATTTGTCAAAATACGAGAAAATGATGGTAAATGATACATGGAAATATGAGATCGTAATATATAAAACATGGAATGTGTTTGATAAATGTGTTCATTCATAATTATAGAATTTTTGCATCTCAAGTGCACTATATGTATAAAGATGATGTTTCAAATGATTGGATAAGTAAAACTCAAATATGAAGTAGTTTGAAACCAAGACAAATTGTTATAAAATGTATATGAAAAATAGAGGTGTGATTGTTATATGCTATATGAATACATAGGATGAAAAAGTACAAGTACAAGAGAAATTTAATGAGAATTGAGCCTATATCGTTTCTTGTTATTTATATGAATTGTACGATGACAAATCGTATTAAGTATAAGGCTCGATTGAATATCTTAAATTGGTTTTGTATGTATTAAATGTGGGTGAAGAATAAGGATCAAATGATGAGAAATATGGCTTGAAAAATAGCATAATTTATGAAAATTAACTTTACCACACGACCAAGCAACACGAGCGTGTACTAAGGCCGTGTGACTCAAGTTTCTCCACAGATACAAGTTAGAGAGTTATATGCCCTATAGGCACGACTATGTGAGCCACACGGGCGTGGGACCCTTGTAAATGAGATAAATTTAAGGATTTTAAAAAAAAAATTATATGATTCTAATTTAGTCCCGACCCAATCCCAATGCATGATTTGGACTTCAAGGGTTCGTTAAAGGAACTTTTATAATCAATTTTGATATTTGAGTGATAAATAGTTTAAATAATCTGTAAGTGTTTAGTACTCTTGGTAATGCCTCATACTCATTCCGGTTATCGAACACGAGTAAGGGGTGTTACATTTAGTGGTATCGAGCTATGGTTTAGTCGATTCTCGGACTAACATAAGCGTGTGCAATGGTCTTGCTATACATGCCATATGTGAACTGTGATAGTGTGATATCTCCCGGCTCTAACGAAATTATTTTGTTAAGACAGAAATGACTTCCAATCGAACTATTGTCGATAATGCTAAAAATGATATTGAGATGATTGAAATGTGCTTACGATGTATTGAAATGTGGAAAGGTATTAATAGAAGTTCATGATAAGCATGTGTTAATGTGCTTAATGAGATAACCATATGTTGGGAAATGTGGAAAAGTGAAACGAAACGGAAGTCTTTATTGTGATAAGCTCGTTCATGTATGTTAGTATTCATATGATGTTATGTGTCTAACATGCTTGATTAAGTGAGTGTTATGAGTAAATTTACTCAAAATTCATGGAATGTATGTTTAAATGCGCTTGTTTAAATAAGATAATCGAAAAGTTCGTGTAACATGACTAAGTATGAAAATTGCTTAGAGTGAATTATGTGATTATGATGATGTCACATTGATGATGAATGCTAAGTCATATATGTGTATTTATGAGAGTCAAGTTAGAGGCTTTATGACCTCACCCCTTACTAATATTGCTTTATGATGAAAGTTCATGAGAATTATATTGAATAAGTTCATAAGTGAGAAACTAATGAGTCCGGTGGTAGAAAAAAAAAAAAGAAGAAGAGAGTTGAGTATAGTGCGACAAATGAACTCATTTTTAAAAAGAAATATCGATTATTTTAAAGATTACACAGATTATACAATGTCATGGATAAAGAAGAAGCTAGTCTCGACTATTCGACTCAATTGAGTGTGAAGTTTAAAGTATGAGTTCTTGATATTCTTCTCGAATTGGTTTTCGTTGGTAAATGGAATGATGCGGGAACATGATGATAGAATTAGTTAGAGAAATAATAATTGAGTAATAAAGATGTACGTGTGTGATAGTTATAGTTGAGATGAATATGATGATTTTTCTGGGTATTCTATATATATTCTTTTATCCTTAGAGATATGTGTGTGATTGTTCAACTCTGATGGAGTTCTTATGTTATGAGAATGCTAACTAACTATGATGTTAGACGAAAGCCCTATTGGTGGGTCAATTTATGATCGGTATTTCTTTATCTATTCGAATTCTATTTTATTATGTTGGAATAAAGTCGATAGTAAAATTTATGTTGGACTATTCTTCCGTTCTTATTGGATATTATTCATTATATATATAAATATTTGGAAATATATTATCTCTGTTATGATGGAAGTCCAAAGTTGGTAGCGTGTTTTTCTTCGGCCTTCTCGAGGAATCATCGATATCTTTATTATTTTTTATGAGTTATGTTCTCGGATTTACGGTATGGTATTGTATCTTGAATTTCCTTATCTTGGTTTTCCTATCATTCATACTTCGTAAATTATTAATCATGGCTTATCATTAAAGTGTGTTGTTCAACATGTGATAACTATGTACATTATGATTATGCTTTTGGTTTGATCATAGAAGCGTGGTGATTTTGGTATCTGGATTTCTCTAAATTTTGTGTAAGGAATTGACATCGGAAAAGGTATAAGTAGTGAAAATATTTGAACCTTTCCACTAAAGGAATTTTCGAGGACGAAAATTCTTGAAGAGGGAGAGTTGTAATAGCCTAAATTTTAGTTATATTAAAAATAATGGTTTGAGACCACCAAATCTGAGAAATGGACTTGTAGATTATATTTATTTAATATTTACGAGTCAAATGTAGCTTTAAAATGTTTTAAAATAGTAAATTGTGTTTTATAAAGATTTATTTGGTCAAGAAATCGAGAAAAGAAGTATCGAGATCTCAGTGTTATAAATCGAGTCATAAATATTTTTATGAATATTTAAGGAATGTCAATAAGGTAGTATTAAAATTTCGTTAGAAAATTTTGACGTTTGGGTGGTTAATTAAATAAAAAGGACTAAAATGAAAAGTGTATAAAAGTTGTTAAAAGGATTAAATAGTCTGATTGTCAAATGAGGAAGGACCAAAAGTGAAAATAAGCCCAAAGGAGATATTTTGGGCGGCAATAGCTGAGAAAAATCAGGAAATGGATGAAATAAGGGTAAAATTGGAAAATTGCCAAAATTAGTTAAATAAGTATGGGACCAAATTGGAATTATCTAGATTTCTCTTCATTTCTCTTCATTTTCTTCAGCTGAAAAACAGCCATGGGAGAGAGTTTCAAGCTGGTTTTCATACTCAAGCTTCATGTAAGTTTAATTCTTACTTTCTCCTTGAAATTTCTATGTTTTGGACTTTTACAATTGGGTCCAACTTATTATGTCATTAGTTTTTGATTCTATAGCTAATTTTTAAAGTTTATGTGGATTAGTGCTGGAAGAATATGATGAATAAATATTGAATTGAAGCTTTAATTTTGTTATATGATGATTTTATGAAGTAAAATTGATGGAAATTGATTTTAGGACCTAATTGTGAAAGAGTTGAAATTAAGGCCTAGAGTTAAAATTCTGATTTTCAAAGGTTATGAGGTAGTTTAAAATGATAGAGAAAAGTATTAAATGAGAAAATTAGCTAAATTGAGGGGTTAATTGAGCAAGGATTGAATTGTATGAAATGTGGAATTTGGGACAAAATAGAAATCAACATGTTATACTAAAGCAGTTTTGGACAGCAGCAGTTGTCTAACTTTGAAAAATCACCAAAATTGTATAAATCGAATTAGAAGCTGAGTAAGATATAGAATTAAAGCTTGTTGAGTCTATTTTCATATAAAAGAAACAAAGCAGGTAAAGGAAGTCTACATATTGAGATATTTAAATTTTGTAAGACTGGTTTAGAACAACTTCGTGATCCCCTGTTCTCACTTTAGAAATTCACTAAAATTGTACAAAAAGAATTATGAGTTATAATTTATATGTTTGTATTCCTTAGTGAGTATATTTTCATTAGAAATAATCAGAAACACTATATGAAAACCGTACTATGAGATAATTGATTTTTAGTGAAGAGAGGTCAGAGCAGTAGGACTGTGTAACAGGGGAGAACTTAACTAATAAACTGTACTAATTGGCCACACCAAAATTCTGGAAAAATTATGGTAAGAAGATATGTGAGTCTAGTTTCAAATAAAATTAACGGTTTGAAATTTAGAGCTCTGTAGCTCGAGATAAAAATATTTTAGTGAATATAACACAGATGGACAGCTTGAACATTCACATGAGTAAATAGTGAAAATTATAGAAAATGTTACTTACAAGTGTGTTGTTTATACTAAGGATGTGGATGGAGAGGAGGAGGAGGAAAATAATATATGAATGACTTGTGTATAAATTGATTACATGTTCGATTATAATTGATATAATGTTTTATTTGGAATATTTACTATGAAACTAAGATTATCGTTATGGTATCAAAATCGAATTGTAAGTTCATGTAACTTGAATTATATTCTTAAATGCTTGGAATGTATGTTATTGATATGAATATAATTTGAATATTCATTGTATGAAAGTTGACGAAACATTGATATATTTGATGGAAGAAATCCCGGTTGAATGGAAGGAAATTCGATGGATTTCGAAAAGGAATTGACTTAAAAGGATCTAGCCGGATAGGTGATCCTATCCCGATATAGCCCTCCGAAGAATATGTGTGAAAAGGATCTAGCTCGGACGGGTGATCCCGGTATAGCCCTCCAAGAATATGTGGAAAATGGATTTAACCGGACGGGTAATCCAATTAGGTCTGAATTTAGCTTTGGTGGTAATTGGATCAAGCTCATTAGAGTAATTGTCGTTGCGGGATTTAGCTTTGGACCGTAATCCAGACAATACTCTATGAGTTTATATTCTGAGATTTAGCTGGACTGGTAATCCTTGTAAGGATGAGGTTCATGAGTGTGCTCTCTTCTGAGGATTTAGCTTTGGACTGTAATCCATTTATGAGGATGAGGTTCATGAGTGTGCTCTCGAAATGGAAATGTGCCCACATGAACACGAATTGACGGATCTAGATTTGTACACTAAAGTGTACCTCTGAAAATCCATCGAAAATTCCAAGAAATTCAACGGGATAAATATGGAAAAATATTAAGGAATGGAAATCATGATATATATATTATGTGATATAAGGAAATACGAGTTGATGAGACATGAACGTAGAACTTGGTTGACAAATGAGTTAATGAGAAGAGTTCTAATATAAAATAATCTTAATTCTAAATGAAATATTATGAAAACGTATTTGAAATACATTGGTATGTCTTGTATATGTTATTTGAGTTCATAATATGTAAAGTAATGTATGTAGAAATATGAGATGATGATACTGTACATGGAACTTATTGGTGGATACGTACATCTAAATTTATATGATAGATTGTAGTGAATATTGAAATTGGGCTCAATAAGTGAGTTGCCAATTTAAATTGTAATTAGCGAGAAGAGTTAGTGAATTGCATGATTATGAGTTGTTATATGTATTTGTCAAAATACGAGAAAATGATGGTAAATGATACATGGAAATATGAGACTGTAATATATAAAAACATGGAATGTGTTTGATAAATGTGTTCATTCATAATTATAGAATTTTGCATCTCAAGTGCACTATATGTATAAAGATGATGTTTCAAATGATTGGATAAGTAAAACTCAAATATGAAGTAGTTTGAAACCAAGACAAATTGTTATAAAATGTATATGAAAAAGGAGGTGTGATTGTTATATGCTATATGAATACATAGGATGAAAAGTACAAGTACAAGAGAAATTTAATGAGAATTGAGCCTATATCGTTTCTTGTTATTTATATGAATTGTACTGATGACAAATCATATTAAGTATAAGGCTCAGTTGAATATCTTAAATTGGTTTTTGTATGTATTAAATGTGGGTGAAGAATAAGGATCAAATGAGTGAGAAATATGGCTTGAAAAATAGCATAATTTATGAAAATTAACTTTACCACGACCAAGCAACACGGCGTGTACTAAGGCCGTGTGACTCAAGTTTCTCCACGATACAAGTTAGAGAGTTATATGCCCTATAGGCACGACTATGTGAGCCACAGGCGTGGGACCCTTGTAAATGA
Source organism: Gossypium rotundifolium (assembly GCA_025506655.1). Taxonomy (NCBI): domain Eukaryota; kingdom Viridiplantae; phylum Streptophyta; class Magnoliopsida; order Malvales; family Malvaceae; genus Gossypium; species Gossypium rotundifolium. The sequence continues at coordinate 4,441,119 of CP106732.1, read as the reverse complement.
GATAAATTTAAGGATTTTAAAAAAAATTATATGATTCTAATTTAGTCCCACCCAATCCCAATGCATGATTTGGACTTCAAGGGTTCGTTAAAGGAACTTTTATAATCAATTTTGATATTTGAGTGATAAATAGTTTAAATAATCATAAGTGTTTCGTACTCTTCGGTAATGCCTCATACTCTCCTCCGTCGAACACGAGTAAGGGTGTTACAAAGAAAAGGTCACTTCACATGTCAAAATTACAAAGTCAGCGGTCGTCGACTTCAACTTCAAATTCAAATTCAAAAAAAAATTCAAAAAAAATTCAAAAAAAAACAAAAAAAACAAACACAAAAAAACAAAAAAATAAAAAAACCAAACAAAAAAAAGAAAAAGAAAAAGAAAAGGAAAAAGAAGGAGAAGAAGAATAAAGAGAGAATGGCGATAAAGAATGCCAGAAAGAAACGTGTTGGCACGAATTTATAGTCTGTCCAAAGGTCAGACACCACATCAGTGCAGCAAAATGGCCAAAACCATTCAAGATTTTTGAAAAATGACTGAGACTTGTAAAAGTTGGCATAGAGAAGTTACCATTTACCTTCTAGGTTTCTTAAAAGTTGGCTAGGACTTTCACCGGGACATCTTTCCCATTGGTCTATTAAAAGGGAAACAATTGTTGGAAGATAAGATTCCTTTTCACAAGCTTTGATTCGGTTGGGTGAAGCAGAATGTCTACAGTAAGCTTGATTGAAAGTACTCGTGGTCGAATATACCAAAAATATATGATATGGGCTTATGACAAAAATGTTCGCTCGAAAGAATTTCAGGAGAAAGACTTGGCATTAAGAAGGGTTCTTCCTATTCAAGAGGACTCCGAAAGGAAAAGTAAATGTCTTATGCAGCAAAGAAGGCTTGTTCTGAGGAAACATTGATCCTAACCAATATAGATGGCAAGGACCTGTCCAATCCGGTGAGTTCAAATTCAAAAAAAAGGAGAGTCTTGCGAAAAAAAAAAAAAATGAAAAACATGAAAAAAAGAAAAAAGGAAAAGAGAGGTCGAGGCGAAAACCCGCAAAGGGCGCCTTGGGATCAAAGGAGATTTGAGTTGAAAACCCGAGAAGGGCAGCTTAAAATTTGATCAAAAGTAAGGCATACGGTAGTCTTACCATACTTGAGTTAACAATGAAGAAGTATGTTGTGTCTTGGAGCATCGACAAAGTACTCCGGATCCCCTAAACACATATTGAGCCTAAAATGGTCCTCAAGAAGTTTGAACAGAGAAGCTCAGGCTGCGATATCTGGGGCACCTAATTTCTATTTTTACCTTGCAAGATACACTGCCAATAAATTACTTTCCTGATTACACTGGCTATTTTTGCTTAACCCATTGGTTTCGAGCTATGCTCCTAACTAACTTCGTTCTTATCCATAGTTATGATCTCTTTCAGACATTTTGCATTGAAATAATGATTAATGGACTAACGACACTTTCACAAAAAAAGAGTTTCACATATTACTCTAGGAAACTTTTAAGTAGTATCGGAACCTGAAACAGGACCATTGCTTAAAACTCCTCGAGTTTTAGGGGACAGGAATAATGGTGGAGGAAAATTCTGAACTGAGGCTATCTCTTCGGATTGAAAACGGTGATTGAACAAATGACGAGGTATTACGTAAATAGTATCATCTCGATAAAAAAAGGGGGCGATCATACGCGCAAAGAATGATTTTGTATCCATGCAACTATCACGTGTGCACACCTGGTCACGATCCGCAGGAATGGAAAGGTGCAACACACCAAATCAACAAATTCTATACCCCTGAGTCATAGTGGGATTGACTGAAGATGACATAGATTCTATGTAACACCCCTTACCCGTATTCAACGCCGGAATAGGGTACGAGGCATTACCTAATTACAAATTTATTTATCGACATTTTATTTCATTTCTTTTTTTTATATTTGAAACCAATCAAAATTAAACATATTGTCCCTTAAACATATTTATTTTTCTCGTCATGTCTTACTTAAATTTATTACTCCTCTCAACATACTTAATTACCTTGTATTAACATATTAAAGATAATCACATATTTACATATCATGATAAATATCATTCACTTGTCTCTTCTTCATAAACATAAATCAGTTAATTCATCATATTAATATTTCACATACCATCAACTCATATTTTCTTATATCACATAATTAAGTTACACGAACTTATCTAGTTAAATTTGCGAAATACCAAAATTTAAGGGCAATTTGGTAATTTTCTATTTTCATAAATTTTTCAACCGATCTAATCTAAATTAATAATTTCATACTTTCAATAATAAAATAATCCATTTCATGCAATTTGGTCCTTTCCAACATTTTTACAAACTAATCATAAAATTTTACTTTTATTCAATTTAGTCCTTGAGCCTAAAACATTACAAATTAGCCATGCTAGCTGAATATTTATACATATTTTCCTCCTCCTCCTCTCCATTCCACATCCTTAATGTATATAACATGCTATAAGTAACATTATAAATAATTTCACTATTTACTCATATGTATATTCAAAACTGTCCATTTGAGTCATAGTTACTAAATTATTTATATCTTGAGTTATAGAACTCGAAATGAAAAACCGTTAATTTTTCATGAAACTAGACTCACATATATTTATACCATAAAATTTCCAGAACTTTTAGCCTAGCCAATTAGTACAGTTTATTCATCAAATTCACCCCTATTCTGTTGTCTGGCGGTGCTGACCCTTCTTCACTAAAAATTAGTTATCTCTTCATACAAGATTTAGATGATGTTCTTGTTTATTTCTATTGAAAATATACTCATTCAGGATTCTAAACATATAAATTTAAGCCCTAATTATTTTTATTCAATTTTGATGATTTTCTAAAGATAGAACAGGGATCTCGAAATCACTCTGAACCAGTCTTACAAAAATATAAATATCTCAGAATACAGAATTCCTTTGCTTTCCATGTTTCTTTCATATGAAAATAGACTCAATAAGATTTAATTATTTATCTCACTCAACTTCTAATTCAATTTCTACAATTTTGGTGATTTTTCAAAGTTAGACTACTACTGCTGTCCAAAACTGTTTTAATGCAAAATGTTAACTATCAAGTTTATAACACCTTTATTTCCTTTCTCTACAACATTTCTCATTACTTTCTCTTATTTTCCTTCTCTAACATATCAAGAACATAAAACTTTATATAAGAAAACTCTACATTAACATCATTTCCATGCTTTTTCCACAATATCAAACTTAAAACATATTGAAAACATGACATTCTTACCTTGTTTTATAGATTTCAATCTTTAATTTGATTTTCTCTCCTCCAGCTTCTATTTCTTGAATCAAACTTGATATTCTTGCTCCCCATAGTCTCCTTGTCATCTTTCTCTCTTGATGGCTATGTAAATTCTTTTGAATTCTAAGTGAAAATAGTGGATTTTTGGTGGAAGGACTAATTTGTAAAGAAAGCAAAACTTTCTTTTCTTTCTCTTCTTCTCACGTTGGTTAGCATGGGAAAGAGATGATGATAATTCATCATCTTTCCTTCCTTATATACTACATAAATAATAATAAAATAATAATAAATAATAAAATATCTTATCAAAATATTAATAAAATAATATTTATCTAATTAAATAATTATAAAATATCATCACTATTATCATTACTTTCTAGATTTCACTTTCTAGATTTCTCTTTCTTCTAATTGACCATTTTGCCTTTTGTGATCTTTTAAATTCCACCCTTGAATCATCACATAATTTGATAAAAATTTGAATTAGTCCCTCATAATTCTTTACCTATTCAATTTGGTCCTAATTCATCCATTTCCTTAGTTTCTAGATTATTCCACCCTTAAAATATTTACACTATTGGTCCTTAAACTTTTCATATTTACACTTTAACCCTCAAATTTTGAGTATTTACTCTTAGGTAATAAAACTTTTCTCACTTTTACAATTTAATCCTATCTTGAATTAATAATGTAATATATCATAATATTTTTCCCAATGTTGACATAATCCAGATTTCCCTTCTCATCACTTTATTTTCTTATTTTACTATATTAAGGATAATATTTCATCAGTAAAATTTTCGGTGTTACATTCTACACCCCGAGTCGTAGTAGGATGGATTGAAGATGACACAATTTCTATGCCTTTAAGACACAATGGGTTGATCTGAAGATAGTATAGGCCTTAAAGTCCTGTATGTGTCGTGGAGTGCACCTTGAAGTCACATTGGGGCAAATTGTTTGAGCAAAATATGATTGTTTCTTGAAGTTTCGGCAAAGGTACTGCAATAGCGAGATATCGGGGTTGTACGACTGTAGTAGCGACGGCAATGACAACCCTAAGCATAAAAGGGTCATTTCATCATCATTAGGGCGTGCAATCATCGCCGTGATCCTTATACATTTTAACAAAGAATAATTATCATGACATCCGCATTCATGCAAATGTCCTCCATAATATCATTTAGCTAGGAGCATTCGATTTATTACAATAATTGCATCTTAATGGAAAATCATCATTCTAATGACATTCGCATTCATGTAAATGTCATCCATATCCTACGTAGTTGGGAGCATTTGAGTCATTCCACCATAGCATCCGCATCATTTGGCATAAAAATCAAGTCTACGGGATATGTCCCCGGAAGACGGTGTAGCAACACCGGTGAAGCCATCATCCTATCGCCAGCGACCAACGGTGGAATAGGTTGGAAACCATGCTATTGCCAGCGACCAACGGTGGAATAGGTTGGAAACCATGCTATTGCCACCGACCAGCAGTGGAATAGGCTAAAGATTGTCATATTGCCACTGACCAGCAGTGGAATAAGTTGAAGATTGTCCTATTGCCACTGACCAGCATTGGAATAGGTTGATTACCCTATTGCCACGACCGGCGATGGAATAGGTGGAAGATTGTCTTATTGCCACTGACCAGCAGTGGAATAAGCTGAAGATTACCCTATTGCCATCGACCAGTGGTGGAATAGGTTGAAGATTATCTTATTGCCACTGACCAGCAGTGGAATAAGTGAAAGACCGTCCTATTGCCATCAACCAATGGTGGAATAGGTTGAAGATTGTCTTATTGCCATCGACCAGTGGTGGAATAGGTTGAAGATTATCTTATTGCCACTGACCAGCAGTGGAATAAGTGGAAGACCGTCCTATTGCCATCAACCAGTGGTAGAATAGGTTGAAGATTGTCCTATTGCCATCGACCAGTGGTGGAATAGGTTGAAGATTATCTTATCGCCACTGACCAGCAGTGGAATAAGTGGAAGACCATCCTATTGCCATCAACCAGTGGTGGAATATGTTGAAGATTGTCCTATTGCCATCGACCAGCGGTGGAATAGGTTGAAGATTATCTTATTGCCATTGACCAGCAGTGGAATAAGTAGAAGACCCTCCTATTGCCACTGACCAGCAGTGGAATAGGTCAAAAATTGTAGGTCTTGTCGCCCTAACCAGTAGTGGGGCAAGATCGAAGGCAAATCGTGGCTCCCTAACCAATAGGGAACATGATTTAGGCCACCATCCTATTACCACCGACCAAAGAAGGAATAGGTCAAAATTGTAGATCTTGTCGCCTAACCAAGAGTGGGGCAAGATCGAAGGCAAATCGTGGCTCCCTAACCGGTAGGGAACATGATTTAGGCCACCATCCTATTACCACCGACCAACAAAGGAATAGGTCAAAATTGTAGATCTTGTCGCCTAACCAAGAGTGGGGCAAGATCGAAGGCAAATCGTGGCTCCTCAACGAAGTAGGGAACATGATTTAGGCCACCATCCTATTACCACCGACCAGCAAAGGAATAGGTCAAAATTGTAGATCTTGTCGCCTAACCAAGAATGGGCAAGATCGAAGGCTAATCTTGGCTCTCTAACCAAGTAGGGAGCAGAGATTTAGGCCACTGTTCCTATTGCCACCGACCAGCGGTGGAATGGGTCAAAATTGTAGATCTTGTCGCCTAACCATCTTGGGGCAATATCGAAGGCAAATCTTGGCTCCTTAACCAATAGGGAACATGATTTAGGCCACTGTCCTATGTCCCTGACCAGCAGTGGAATAGGTCAAAAATTGTAATTCCTGTCCCTAACTAGTAGGGAGCATGATTAAGCTTTAGTCCTATTGCCTTAACCAGCAGCGGAATAAATAGGCTGAAGACCACAAATCTATCTCCCTGAAGTTGTAGTGGAGCCATTTAAAATAAACAAGTCTCATCCCTTTGAAGTTGCAGCGGGAGCAAATTAAAGCTACAGATCCTATCTCTTTGAAGTAGCGGTGGAATGAATCAAAGTAACAAAGATACGATGAACTAGAATGAAGCTACTTGAAGAAGAGAAGCACCAAAGAAGTTAAGACTCGGCAAGGCCGGGCAAAATTGGTCATTCTTAAATATCTTTGCTCCATTCTCGTTACACGAGAATGAGCAAAGAGGGGCAGCTATCATAGCCCAATTTTGCCCAGCCCAATTACAAACCCGAATGGCCCAATTTACAAACAGGCCCAACACATTTGGATTTTTCAAAAAAATTTAGGGTTTCTAAAACCCTAAATTAGCTTGGCTGCCGCCCCACCTGCCCGGCCTTCTGACATCAACCGCCACTGAAAGAGCACCACCAACTCCTCCACTTGCTCCACTAGCACCTGCAAACAAGACAGAAACAAGGACAAGAAACACGCCAACAACAGTAATGAAACAACAAAAGCAAACAGAGGCATAATAAACAATGTAATTTTCTTTCGGCTATAAAGCCATGAAAAAAAATGATGTAAGGAGGGTTTTTCGAAAACAAAAAAGGGAGAGAACAGAAAAAGGAGAGCAAAAAAGGGATTGGAACCCATAAAAAAAAAAATCGAATGTACAAAGGGAAAATTCTGAATGACAAAAGAATACAGATCTATTGAAGTCTAGAGAGGTTTTTTTTCACTCTTGTTCTCTGATTATTGCATCTCTATTTCAAATTTATCTTTATTTTCCTTTTATTCACGAATCACAAAAAAAAAATTTTAAGAAAAAGAAGAAGTATACCTCTCCTTCACGGAACCCGCTTCTCCAGATCAAATCGAAGCTAAAAAAGGAAGAGGCACTTGTCGTTCGTAAGGCTTATGAGGTTTGAGGACGGAACCTTTGGTCGTGCCTTGAAATGGGTCTAAGGGCCTGCTTTGCACACCGTCGGCCACCAGATGCATGGTGGTATGACAGACGAGCAAGCTCATGGAGGTAGCCCGATCGTCGGGAAGATGAAAGGAAGAGAGGAAGAGCGTGGGTGGAAGATGAAAGGTTTTAAAACCTGTTTTAAAAAGAAAAAGAAGAAAATGGGTTGTAAAATAAGAAATAAAATGGTTTTAAAACATTGAATGAAAAAGCAGTTTGGTGGGGTGGGAATCTGCGTATGCCAACCTTAAAAGGAAAATTTACACTTCGGTCCTTACCTTTTGTTGTGTTATTTGATCGGACTTTATTTCTTTTTATTTTTAATTTGGCCCAACAATTTGTTTGATTTCAATTGGGTACTCCTTGATGTTGTGCATTTTGAATAAAGGGTTATTGACCATTTTGGTTCCCCCTCCTCCCACGCCGCATTTCAAATAGGCCCTTTTCTTTTATTTTATTTCCAATTGACCCTAAACTTTCATTTTAAATGCAATTTAATCCTATTTTAATTACTTTTGCAATTTTTTAGTCTTTTTGTTATTATGTTATTGTTGTCACCATCATTATATTTTATGTAGATATTTTATTATTATTCTATTTCACTAACTTCTTTTTATTATTATTATTATTATTATTATTATTATTATTATTATTATTTGTTATTTTAATTATATTTTTACTCCTATTTGTTTATTTACTATTATATCTGTTATTTTTATTATTACAATTGTTGTTTCATTTTTATTAATACCATTATTATTATTATTTTCATTTTTACTCTTATTTATTTATTATTTTCATTTATTTATTTATTTTTATTATTATTCGTTCATTAATGTATCATTCTTTTATTAATGTTTCATTATTTTTATTATTATAATTATTTAATTTAAATTTGATCTTCATTCTTTAAATTTTCACCATTTATGATTTTTTATTATTTTATTCATTATTTATTTATTATTTTATTTATTTATTTATCATTTTATTTACTTATTATTTATTCGTTTATTATTCTTTACTCTTTTAGTACTTTAAGGCAATTTATTTATTTATCATATTCTTTATTTTATTATTATCGTTATTATTATTATTATATTTGTTTCTATAGCTTTATTATCGTCATTCTTATTTCATTATTTGCTCATTCATTTATTTATAAGGATTAGATTTATTCACATATTTGCTTATTTGTTATTATCATTACTTTGTCTAATATTAATCAAATAAATTTTCAAAATAAAGATAATGTTACGTGTTTGAAAATTCGAAAGATCATGCCCTAAGGTATTGGATTTCGATTTTTTTCTCGTTTAATCTAAACAATCGGAAATCCTTTTAAAATAAATACATTTTTAAACAAAAAGCTTATTCTCGGGAACTCGAAATGTCGTGTCCTAAAACATTGGAAATGATGTTTTGTATCTCGAGATAAGATTTTCTAAACTAAGGCAATGTTTTGTATTTAGAAACTCGGGGAATAGTGCCCTAACGTGCTGGGTTGCGATTTTCCGTTTGACTAAAATACTAAACATCCTTTTAATAAATGTCACAAATTCCGAGATAACTTTGATCACGAAGGCTTTGAATATCGTGTCCTAACGTGCTGGATCTGATGTTGGTATCCTCTCGGAACAAAGATATCTCGAATTTTGGCTGAAGCTCTCCAAATATTTTCTAAAGGATCCGTATTTTAAAACATTTTCAAACTTCCGACATTAAGATACTAATTAATCATTTTGGTACCAATTTTGGGCGTATCGAGGGTGCTAACCCTTCCTCGTGCGTAACCGACTCTCGAACCCGATTTTCAAAATTTCGTAGACCATCAACATTGTTTTAGTAAACCTAAACGTTTTATTAAAACAAAGGTGATCCGATCACACCAAATAAAGATCGGTGGCGACTCTCATTTTATTCTTATTTTCAAAACCAAAGTCGAACCCCTTGTTGTTTTCCAAAAAATGGTTACGACAAGGTAAATGTGAGCATAGAAGTATTCTCTAGCCAATGTGGGATTAAAATTAATTTTTAACATATTAATGTTAATTTTAATTAAAATAGTGAAGTGAAAAAGTTAATTTTTAATAATAGTAGTGAAAAATTGCCACTTATTTATAATATAAATGTGAGATATGATGTGTTTTTTATTAATATGAGATTAAATTTAATTTTATTTATTAAATTATTAGTTTATTTGTAAATTTAAAAAAATCTATTAATGATGTTTACCAAAACTTTCTAGACTAGAAAAATAAAATAAAATGTGGAATTAAAATTAATTTATAACTTCTTAAATAATATCTAAAAGGATCTATCTTTTATATTATTAATTTACTTGTAAAATAAAAATAAAATCTATTAAAGATGTTTATCAAAATTTTTAAATTAAAATTTTTAAAAAAGTAGTTATAGGTTATTTTTGAACCATTTAAATAATATTATTTTCTTCATCATGTAATATATTATTATATAAAAATAATTTTAATATACAAACTTTTTAAAATAAATTTCAAAAAAAAAACTTTAGAGCAATTATGAAAATATTGAAGAAACATACACATATTTATAAGATAAATGTGAGTTATAAAAGTGTTTTCTTATTGATGTGAGATTAAAATTGGTTGTATAAAGAAATGTTACATGTTAACAAAATAAATATACCACGTGTTAACAAATTAGACTCTGCACATTAATTGGGACCCTAAAATCTTATAATATATAATATAAAATATATTATGCGTAAATATAAATGTTATTTAAGTTTCTCCTACCACATTAAGGCTTTACTTGAATAAGTGATAGAAAGAGTAAGAAAGAAAATTTTGTCAATCAAAGGTTAAGAATCGTAACCACTTTTTTACTTGATAGTTCAATTATTAGATGAGAAAATTCCCTCCTCACTCTTTCCTAACCCAGAATTTAAGGCTTTGTGTGTTGGTGTGGTGTAGACTTGTTTATGGGTTAGATCAGTTCAAAAATGAGAGAGTTTAAGTAAAAATATAGACTCGAAAAATAAGTTTTGACAAAAAAAAAGGTCTGTTTAGAAAATAGGTTAGGTCTCGGGTAAGACTTTTGTTGTTTGAGTTCGACTCGACCCAAATATGCAAAAAAAAATTATTATTAACTATTTTGTTGCTATTTTCTTTTATTATTATTATTATTTTGCTACCATTCCATTGTTGTGTTGCTACTATTTTGTTGTTTTGTTTGGATATTGTATAACTCTTGTTCTATTGTTAATTTTATTATTATTTTAAAGGCATTTGCTTGTTAAGCTGTATTATAAGAGCCAAAATTTGCCCGGGCCCATTAGCTAAATTTAAACAAAAAAAAAAAAGAGAGCAAAACAATTAAAAAAACCAATAACAGTCCATCAGTCAAGAATAATAAAATATAAAAGTCCCAGAATTAATCAGTCCAATGTCTATTACACAAAACCCCAAATATAGCAGCCAAATTTTTTTTTAAACAGACCTAAACTGGGCACGGCCTAAACTAAATAAGCCTAATAGACATAACCCCTACCCAATTACACTGCCCGAATAGCCCAAAATGTTTAGTTGGACAAAAACCCTAAGATTTCCCTTTCGCACCGCAAGCCTCTGCACACGCACGCCACTGCTCGTGCCTCCACAGCCTCCGTACTGCCACGTCAACGCCTCTACGAACTCCGTACCTGCGAAAGAAGACAAAACAAGAACAGCCAATACAACAAGAGAAATAAAAAGAAAAAATGATTTTTTATTTCTCGAATTTTATTTTAGATCGGCTATATAAAGAGCCGAAAAATAAGTTGTAAGGGTTACGTTTTTTTGAATGCAAAAATGGAGAAAAGAAGTATATTGCCAATCAATTTTTCATCCCATTTTTGCTTTTAATATACTATACATATACTTAGATAAAGAAAAAAAGATACAAACTTTTACCTTTTTGTGACGATCGCAGTCCCAAATCTGAGGCGTTTTTGTTGTTGTTTTTCGGTTTTAGTGAAGGTTTCGGTTGTTTTGGGGTTATATTTGGGATTAAGGGTGTTTGAAAGTTAAAATCTACCTTCTTGAGTGTCTCCGACCACCGTATACAGCGATTAAGGTTGCGGAGTGCAGCGGCCCGATGATCGGAGCTCGGTCGTACTATGGCTGGAGCTCGAAGGGCTAGGTTTTGATTTTCAGAGAGTTTTCTTGTTTTTTTAAGATTGTGTTAAAATGTTTTCTTAAACTGATTTTTAGTATTTAAAGGTAAACCATACGACGTCGTTTTGGAGTAGCAATTTAATGCCCAAAACGGCGTCGTTTAGAGGCTCAACCCGAGCGAGTGACCCGGCCCTGGGAGGATCCGCACGTTTTTTATTATTGGTTTATTTGCGCATCGGGTCCCTCCGCGTTTGCGGAAGGTTACAATGGGGTCCCATGCTCGTTTTTAATTTAGCCCTGTTTATTTTGTTGTTGTTTTAATTTAGTCTTCAAACTGTTAAGTGACCAATATTTGAACGGCGTCGTTTTGAGTGTTTGGGATAATTTTCCAATGAATCCTCGCTTGTTTGCGCATAAGCAAATCTGGTCCTTAATAGTCTGTTGTTATTATTTTCATTTTAAAACTTGAATTTTATTTTAATTTCAATCTTGTCCCTTACTAGTTTTAATTTACTTATTTATTTTACTTTTCAAAAAGGTTTATCTTATTATATTTTGATAACACTTTAGAACGACATGTTTTTATGTTCTAATTATATATTAATTTGAATGTGACTCTACTAATTTGGGTTATTCATGGACTTTATTCTCATAGGGACTAAATTGGAAACCAATGCAAAATTGAGGGCCAAAATCGTGAAATTAAAGATAAAAATGGACCAATGTGCAACAAAGGAAAAGATGGTGCCAAAAGTGCGGACATGGAGAGCAAGAGGGATGAAATGCAAAAGAAGAGACTTTGCTTTATCAAATTCTATTTTAAATTATATTAGGAAAATTAATATTAGGATAATTATCTAGGATTATTTAATTTCTTTATTTATCTTTATTTATCTTTAATTAAATTGTAATTATCTTTGGGAGTTTGAGTAGAATTAGACTATCTACCTTAAGCACTATAAATAGGGGATGGAGTAACTCATTTGGGGTGCATCTTTTTCATACACTCCTCCCCATAATTCTTTTGTGTTTCATTTATTTTTCTTTCAATAAAATTTCCTTTTCCATATTTTTATATTTTCCACCACAAATATGAGCCACTAAATTCCATCTAGCCAAGGTTGCCAAATTCCCAGAAAAAGGTTCTTAAGGCTTAGAACCCGTACTCAACTTTCTCACCCAAGTATTCATCGTTTCTCCGCATTACGGGGATGACGCTTCCGTCCAGGTCCCTTTAAAAGTAACCCTTTCAACGTATGCAAAGGCGGCCGCTTTGTGTGTTTTGGGAGGATTGCACCGTCGGTTCGTGAGCTTCTCAAGTCAAAGGTTAGCGAGCCCAAGAGACAAAATGGCGTGGGATTCGCCATTAAGAAACGTTGATCTAGCGTAAATAACTCCACGAAAGCAATCGCAAGCTAGAGTCAGGCTCCCTAAATCCGTAAGTTTAAATTCTTGGAGTTGGTGGTCGTAGCGTCCTCTTCCACTATAACTGGCTTACTTGGGCGTAGAAGGGCCATCCAAAAGCCAAGACAGAGCCAAGGAGGAACGAGACAACCGGAGGTGGAATATCTCCACATAAGAAACTTTTCTCTAAACCCTTTTTTATTTTCCTTATTTTAATTCTCGTAATTTCAATTCGTCTTAAATTACTTTTTATTATTTTTCCAGTTGAAAATTATTAATTCTATTTTTTATTTATTTTTCAGAACGCAGGTTTTCTTGGGCACGATTCGCCGGGATCTCAAAAACAGCATTTGTATAATCCGATCCTCGTGGATTCGACCCTACTTTCCTTTTATCGTTATTTTCATTATTTTACGAGAGTAGGATATATTTTGGTGCATTCAACGACGCATCAAATTTTGGCGCCATTGCCGGGGATCGGTAACGTACTAATCTGTTTTTTCTTTTCTATGACCAGATCTGCTCCAGGCATTCTTGCGTTTGATTCGGAGATCGAAAAGACTGCGAAAGCTAATCGAAAAGAAACTAAGTTGAAGAAAAAGCGCGGCGGTGGTAGTGACTCGAAGCAATCCACCACCAGAAATTAAGACCGACGACGAAGCGGAATCTAGGGTTAACGAAAACCCTACTCAAACGCTTGAAAGTAAAGCAGAAGAAGTCGATCCATTTGAAGAAGTGTTCAACGCTAGGGTTGACGAAAACCCTAATTTGGTACAAGAACCAATGGCTCAAACGATTCGGCAACTAGCCGAAGCTCCGACAGAATAACCACCACTGTGCATTGCATATCCTACCATGGATACCGATTTTGAGTTGAAATCAGGGTTGATTCAGTTGCTGCCAACATTCCGAGGGTTACAGAATGAAAACCCCCATAAACACTTAAAGGAGTTTCATATGGTTTGTCTGAGTATGAAACCTCAAGGCGTAACTGAGGATCAGATTAAATTGCGCGCTTTTCCTTTTTCCCTAGCAGATTCAGCTAGGGAATGGTTATTTTATTTACCTCCGGATCTATAACTACTTGGGTGATCTATCTTGTTTGTTTCTCAACGTGTTTTTCCAAGATCTAGAGCATTTGAGCTAAGAAGGAGATAGTAGGGATTAGGCGAAAGAGGCGAGACTCTATATGATTATTGGGAGCGGTTCAAGAAGTTGTGTGCAAGCTGCCCACAACACGTATAATGAGCAATCTCTCCTCCAAGACTTTTATGAAGGGTTGAAACCGATGGAGATGAATATGGTGACGCGCTAGTGGAGGAGCGTTGGTTAACATGACCCCAACAAGCAAGGGACTTGATTTCCACAATGGTGCAAATTCTCGTAGCTTCAGAGCCAATCTGAACCTCCCGAAGGGTTCACCAGCTAAGTAATTCTTTGATAAACTTACTAATATGATAAATATTTTTCTTGCAGAAAAAACAAAAACAGCTCGGTTATGTGGAATATGTGCTACACCTGAGCACACAACTGATGCATGTCCCAATTTGTATGATGACTCTATGGCTCACTTAGGTGCAGTGGGAAATTTTCCTGGCCCACCACAGAGGCGATACGACCCTTACTCTAATACCTACAACCCAGGATGGAGGGATCACCCTAACTTAGGTTATGGGGCCAACCCACAATATAACCAGCCATACCAGAACCGAGTTCCACAGCAGCCACATGATTCAGGTAATTCTCTAGAAACTTTGGTCAATAAATTAGCAGCTAATATGCTTGATTTTCAACAGAAAACCGAGGCATCTATAAGAGAATTGACCATATCAGTTGAGAAATTGAACTCTCAAGGAAACTGCCGTCACAAATGAACCAAACCCAAGGCAAAACGCAAATGCAAAGGACTGCGAAGTGGAAAATCTTGGAATCGATTCCGGCGTAAATCATGCCCAAGAAATCGCCAGAAAAACCCAAAAAAGACGAACAGGTCCGAACGAAACCCCCATTGCCCATAATTCAACCTCCATTTCCAGAACGATTCCACCAGTGTCGAAAAGGTAAGCAGGACAAGGAAATCCTCGAAACATTTAGGAACGTCAAAATCAACATTCCACTGTTGGATGCCATCAAGCAAATACCCAGGTACGCTAAATTTCTTAAAGAGCTTTGCACCAACAAACGAAAGTTAACAGGTAATGAAAGGGTGAATGTTGGTGAAAATGTGTCTGCAGTGTTACAACGAAAAATGCCGGCAAAATGTAAGGATAGGGGCATGTTTGCAATACCATGCAAAATAGGTCATTTGGGAATTAAAAAGGCTATGTGTGATCTAGGAGCCTCCATAAATGTAATGCCCTATTCTATTTATGAATCACTTAACGCAGGTTTTTTGACAAAAACAGGTGTTAGCATTCAATTGGCAGACAGGTCCGTTGTGCATCCCGAAGGAGTCCTTGAGGACGTGTTGGTAAAAGTTAACGAACTTATTTTTCCTGCAGATTTCTACGTGATAAAAATGGAGGAGGATAGTGCTCCGGGATCTTCAGATCTCTTGTTGGGACGACCATTCCTTAGTACAGCTAGTACTAAAATTGACGTTCGGTGGAACTCTCACGATGGAGTTTGATGGGGAGATCGTGAAATTTAACGTCTACGATGCCATTAGCCACCCCAGTGAAATTTTGAACGTGAATTGTGTTGATATAATTGACTCATTAGTGGAAGAAAATTTTGAATCCATTTATGATTTTAAATTTGACTTTGATAAATTTGAATCTGCTTAATGAGTTGTTATCCCGTGTACTAAGCTTTTACCTTCATTGTGTAGGAGCGGATCCAAAATTAAAACCACCTCTCGAGCATCTCAAATTCACATTTTTGGAGGATGATGAGACCATTGCCGACTTAAAAGGGATTGACCCCTTGGAGGAAAATATGAAACCAATGAAAAAGGCGCAAGGACAATTAAACCCAAATATGGTGGATGTGATAAAAAACGAGAAATTCCAAGCTCACACGATTAAAAAGATTTATTTTGAGCCACCGTAGAACCATTTAAGTCGTCGAGCTAATGACGTTAAACAAGCGCTTGTTGGGAGGCAACCCAATCTTTATTTTTCTTTTATTATTTATTTTTATTTTATTATTTATTTTATTTATTTTCTTTTCTTTTCTTTTCTTTTAATTTCTTTTATTTAAATATCAATAAATTTCTCTTCTTTGCTTAGCTAAATGGAGCGCGTTGAGGTTCGACTCAACACTTTTGGCCAAGCAACTCACCGAACTCATTGCTATCCTCCGCATTCGACGGTTGCTACACGGGAGTTTTCTAAACTTTTCTTCTTATTTATTTGTTTTGCGTCCACATTGAGGACAATGTGCTTTAAGTAGGGGAGGTACTCTTCAGACATTCTTGTCATATTCATTGAGATTTGTGTTTGCTACTTGAGGCTCTTTTAGGTTGTCCATTTTTTTTAGAACATTCATCGCTAATCATGCCCAAGAATTTGCCCACGACTTGCCACTATTTGACCCACGTGCATGATTCTTGGCCACCGAGTAAATTCGATTACATGCATTTGATTTTATCTCCATTGTTTTATTCTTATTAGGCTAAAAATAATTATGATTAATAAGTTAATTATATCTTGCTTTTCGTAAAATTGATCAAGTTTAATATCAAGTGGACACATAATATATTTGCATGCCTAAGTTATGTTCATGACTATTAGGTGGTTACTAAAACTTATTTTTGACACTTGATTATTTCTCTTAGGTCCTCTTGAAGTTTATATTTTCGCGAAAATTGTGATTAATAAATATTTCCAAGGTTATGAGTACAGCTTAGAACGTGACTGACTGAGTAACCGGGGTAGGGTGCTTGGGTTGTCATTCTACTTCGCGTCAAAAGGTTTTGTGACGTGACGAGTAAAACTCCGCTGACCGGAAATAAAAAAATTTTAAGAGTATGTTGAGCTGAGTAACCGGGGTGGGGTGCTTGGGTTGTCATCTCTCTTCGCGTAAAAAGGTTCGATATATTCTGAAGTAAATAAAAAAAAGAAAAAAAGAAAAAAAAGAAAAAAAGAAAAATAGTACTAATAAAATTACAGTTGGGGACTAAGGGAGGAAATAAATAGAGTGTCTTGGTAGGTTTGGTAATTTACCTAAATAGCATGAAATAATTCAAGACGATTTTAATTTTTGTTTGTGTTAATTAGAAAACTTTTTCTATTTTACTTAAAGCAAGCTTAGAAGTTCTCTTATTTTTCATATGCATTTTGACTAATCTTTATAAAACTTTGGAGTAGAATTTCTTCGGGATCTAATTTTCACGATGGATAGGAACCATACTTGAGGGCAAGCATGGGCTAAGTAGGGGATTTGATAACACTTTAGAACGACATGTTTTTATGTTCTAATTATATATTAATTTGAATGTGACTCTACTAATTTGGGTTATTTATGGACTTTATTCTCATAGGGACTAAATTGGAGACCAATGCAAAATTGAGGGCCAAAATCGTGAAATTAAAGATAAAATGGACCAATGTGCAACAAAGGAAAAGATGGTGCCAAAAGTGCGAGATATGGAGAGCAGAGGGATGAAATGCAAAAGAAGAGACTTTGCTTTATCAAATTCTATTTTAAATTATATTAGGATAATTAATATTAGGATAATTATCTAGGATTATTTAATTTCTTTATTTATCTTTATTTATCTTTAATTAAATTGTAATTATCTTTGGGAGTTTGAGTAGAATTAGACTATCTACCTTAAGCACTATAAATAGGGATGGAGTAACTCATTTGGGGTGCATCTTTTTCTGTACACTCTCTCTCATAATTCTTTTGTGTTTCATTTATTTTTCTTTCAATAAAATTCCTTTTCCATATTTTTATATTTTCCACCACAAATATGAGCCACTAAATTCCATCTAGCGAAGGTTGCCAAATTCCCAAAAAAGGTTCTTAAGGCTTAGAACCCGTACTCAACTTTCTCACCCAAGTATTCATCGTTTCTCGCATTACTGAGGATGGCGCTCCGTCCGTGTCCCTTTAAAAGTAACCCTTTCAACGTATGCAAAGGCGGCCGCTTTGTGTGTTTTGGGAGGATTGCACCGTCGGTTCGTGAGCTTCTGCGTCGAGGTTAGCGAGCCCAAGAGACAAAATGACGTGGATTCGCCATTGAGAAGCGTTGATCTAGCGTAAATAACTCCACAAAAGCAATCGCAAGCTAGAGTCGAGCTCCTAAATCCGTAAGTTTAAATTCTTGGAGTTGGTGGTCGTGGCGTCCTCTTCCACTATAATCGGCTTACTTGGGCGAGAAGGGTCATCCAAAAGCGAAGACGAGCCAAGGAGGAACGAGACAACCGGAGGTGGAATATCTCCACATAAGAAACTTTTCTCTAAACCCTTTTTTATTTTCCTTATTTTAATTCTCGTAATTTCAATTCGTCTTAAATTCTGCTTTTATTATTTTTCCGGATCGAAAATTATTAATTCTATTTTTTTATTTATTTTTCAGAACGCAGTTTTCTTGGGCACGATTACGCCTGGGATCTCAAAAAGCAGCATTTGTATAATCCGATCCTCGTGGATTCGACCCTACTTTCCCTTTTTATTATTTTCATTATTTTACGAGGAGTAGGATATATTTTGGTGCATTCAACAACGCATCAAATTTTATTTTAAATCTTTTTATATATTGCTTACTTTACTATTTTATTTCTATTCTTTAAAGTTTTTTTAAAAATTATGTATATCATTCACTTCAAATATTTTTATATTAAGAAATTTTAAATTTTTATATGTCCAGATTAGGTTGTTTCTAAATTAATTATTTTTAATTACCTTTCGTTTTATATTTTTTAGTATATTATTTTACTCCATTTTCTTCAATAATTAATAGAGAAATTGTATATTGTGTAATTATTGCTATTATGTGATTTGTATTTCTTAATTATTGGTTGTTGTGATGCATTACTTTAACATTTGATGTATGGATTAAAATCTTGCTTTGTATATTATTATTCCATTGTATTTCATTAAAAGTTGTGTTTTAATGACATTTAAGTTTTAAAATCATTTTATTCAAAGTTTTTAAAATAAGGCAATACTCGTGTTTGGACACTTCGAGAAAATCGTGCCCTAACTCACTAGATTTCGATTTTTACCGTTAAATCTAAGCAACCGAATACCTTTTTTTTCTTTTTAAATCAAAACACATAAATTTTAAATAAGTAAAAGATTTATTCTCGAGAATTCGAGATGTTGTGTCCTAACTCACTGGATGTGTCGTTTTATCATCTCGAGGTAAGAATTTCTAAAAAAAAAAAAATGAAGGCAATATTCTGTGTTCGGGAATTTTGATAAATTGTGCCCTAACTTACTGGGTTCTAATTTTTCATAAAGTCCAAATAACCGAATATCCTTTTCAAACTTTATTACATGAGTTTAAAAAAAAAATCAAAAGACAAGCTCAGTTTCGAGAATATGAAATGTCGTATCCTAACTTACTAGGTACGACATTTTTATTTCTTTGAGATAAGCGGGTGTCGATATTCATTTTGATTTGTTCAAAGGTTCTTTTAAATAAAAGGATCGTAATCTAGAATCTTTTCAAAATTTTCGGCATTAAGACATTAAATAATCAATTAGGTACCAATTTTAGGCGCTACGAGGATGCTAACCCTTCATCGTACGTAACCGATTCTCGAACCCGTTTTCTTGATTTTCGTAGACCAAAATTTGTTTTAATAAATCAAAGCTTCATTAAAATGATCAATTTTAAGGTGATCCGATTACACCTCGAAAAAGGTCGGTGGCGACTCTATTTGTCATTTTAAAGTCAATCCCATTTTTCTAAACTTTAGAAAAAAAATGGTTTCGACATGCATCAATCTTAGTGTTATTTATATATACATTTTTAAAATTTATTTTCAATTTATCGAAAAATATTTATTTTAATATTTTTAGTATTTTTGATATATTATATACATTTAAAAATATATAAAAAATTTAATATAATCGAGTTAGGCCAAGCTAAAATTTTAATATTTTTATTCAAATCGAGTTTAAACAAAATCTTAAACCTAATTTTCAAATCGAGTAAGACCCAAACTTAATAAATGAGCCTAAAATTTTAATTTTATCCAATCCAACTCACAAATACCTCAAGGTAGAATTCGACATATGAAATGGGTGGAAAAGTCTCCCCACCTCACACTCGAATGACATTTGGCATGGACTCTAGTAGCAGTGTAGTAAAGGACAGTCATCCCTTCTCGTTCATAATGTGCTGCTCAAGGGCACCCCTCAAAACCTTTTTTTTTTTTTTTCAAAATTTTTAGAATAAACTATATCAATATTAAAACTTAAATTTATTAAAATTTTAAAATATATAAATATTAGAAGATTAAATTTATTATTATATTATTTAAAAGGATTCGTTAAATTTTTATAACAAAAACAAATTTTGAAAACATTAATAATTAAATAAAAAATTGTGATTGAATGATGGAAATATAAATATGTCTATAAATTTTACTATATTAAATATATATTGAATTTGAATTTCAATATTATAATACTCAATATCGTTTGAATGATCGAATGATCGGTTGGCATGGAGTCAAGAAATTAATTACTGAAAAGAAAAACAATAAATTACAATAAAACAATAACCAAATTAATTTTTATAATTTATAGAATTTTAAAATATAATGATAAAATTATATTTTAACCCTCTTAAAAATAATAAAAAATTGAGGTTTTTTAAGAATGTGACCCTATAAGTTTAAAAAATTATAAAAATGATCCAACTTCGAGATTAATTATGTGAATGACTTGATTTCTGTAGTAGAGGTGGGTGTTGCCATTTTCTCAAGCGGCACCACACTAAACCTACCTAAAAAAACAAATTTTTTTATGCCACCTAACAAATTGACGGCATTGAATTGAAGCGTGTAGGGCAAAACGTTCAGGGACATGATAAAGTAATTACCCTTTTTAGATTAGCTGAAAAAAGATTGTCACATGAGAATATGGTGGCACCTAATTAAACTTTTAGTCAATTTCCATGTTAAGACTGTCTCATTTTGAAATTAAATTTCAATAGCTGTTAAAAAGATATAAGAATAACAAAATAAACCCTTCACATTATTAAATTTTTTAAAACAATAAACTTAAAAACTATATAAAATTCTTATTTAAATTACTCAATATGCCCTAAAAATTTCCTCAAGTTTATCTAAATTCAACTATATAAAATGCTTAAATTTAGATAAACTTGAGGAAATTTTTGAGGGCATAGTGGGTAATTTAAATAAGAATTTTATATAGTTTTTAAGTTTATTGTTTTAAAAAAATTAAAATCTGAAGGGTTTATTTTTTATTCTTATATCTTTAAAGGGCTAATTAAATTTAATTTCAAAATGGGAGATGAAAATAAACTAAAACTTAATTAGGTGTAGCCATACTCTCATCACACTTTTTGTTTCTGTTAATCTAAAAAAGATAATTACTTTATTAGGTCCCTGAATACTTTGCCCTTGCAGGTTTTAGTCTGATGCCGCCAAATTGTTAAACGATACCCAAATATTTTAGTTTTATTTAGATTTTTAGGGTGGTGCCTCCTGGGAAAGTGGCAACACCCAACTCTACTATAGAAATTAAGTCATTCCCATAATTAATCTTGAAATTGAGTCATTTTCATAATTTTTAAATTTACAAGGTCAAATTCTTAAAAAAGCCAAAACTTGTAAGGCCATTTTCATAATTTTTTTAAACCTAGTCTGGCCATGATCAACTCCAGCTAGAACTAAAAGTCCTATGCTAAAAATCAATTTAAGGATTCAAGTAGCAGTTACTATTTTATAGTTTTGATTTGGATTAATGTATCATTCGATAAATTAATGAGTTTAATTTTAATATTTAATTTAGTATATAATTTTTTTTTTAATTTTAATTTGATACTTGATACATTTACTCTAATGAAAATCAAAAATATTAAACTGCGATAAAAATATTAAAGTAAAAAAAATTCAAATATCAAATTAAAAATTTCAACTAAACTCAATTATGACAAAATATAACTTAAAAAATTAAAGAACAGCAACAGTAAGCTCAGCCATGCTTTCCCCAACTATGTGGCGACTCAGCTTAAAGAAAGGAAAGATTATAGAACAGTCAAAAATGATATTTTTAGGCGCAACAATCAAAACCTAAAGCCCAAGGTGGAATTTTGAAATTAAGAAATCCTATTTTATAGAGAACTCATACTCACACTTGGTTTCTCTCTTCCATTTGCACTTCATTAGCATATCTTCTATTATAAATACACTCATATTCTTCTTTGAGTTTCTCTCTATTGTTTGAGTTTCTCAAAATCTATTTTCTATTAGGTTTGCTCTCTATCTGGCTTAATTTAGATGCTTAAATGTATTGGATCATAATTTCATTTTAATTTTTATATGTTATTATTTTATTTTTCTGGATTTGGTCACAAAATTTATATATATATATATATGTTCAGATAATTTGATTTGACATTGCATGAATTCTGGTTTTTTTTTTTTTTTTTTGTATTATACTTGTTTTGATGTTACTGTGTATGAATTTTATTTGGGAGATAATAAGAATTGTGTTTGTTTGGATTTTTTATAGGTTTTAATAGTTCGGGGCATTTTAAAGATTATTCAAGATGGTGAGTATGTTCTTAATTTTGTTGAATTTGTTTTTATTAAAATATATTTTTGCTGTGATTTTTTTTAATGATTTGTGTTATGTTGGATGATTACAGGTGAAGTTTACAGCTGAGGAGCTCCGTTCTATTATGGACCGGAAACACAACATCCGTAATATGTCTGTTATTGCCCATGTCGATCACGGTATGCGCCCTTTGTTCGTGCTTTGTTATCGATGAACCATAATGTAAAAAAGTTTCAAGTTTTTTTAAATATATTTGCAATTGATAATGGTGTTTATGTCAATTTAATGATTGGTAGTAGTAGTATGAAGGATTAACCTACGTCGATTTTTTACTATGAAAGCACTTTGTGTCTTGATGATTTTGTTGGCATTGGTTCTGATTTAGTTTTTCGATATGCAGGGAAATCGACTCTTACTGATTCTCTTGTCGCTGCTGCTGGTATCATTGCGCAAGAAGTTGCTGGTGATGTACGTATGACAGATACTCGTGCCGATGAGGCAGAGCGTGGTATCACAATTAAGTCTACCGGTATCTCCTTGTATTATGAAATGGCTGATGAATCTGTGAAGAGTTTCAAAGGAGATAGGCAAGGGAATGAGTACCTCATCAATCTTATTGATTCTCCGGGGCATGTTGACTTCTCATCGGAGGTTACAGCTGCTCTTCGTATTACTGATGGTGCCCTTGTGGTTGTTGACTGTATTGAAGGTGTCTGTGTGCAGACGGAGACTGTTCTCCGTCAGGCTCTTGGAGAAAGGATCAGGCCCGTCTTGACTGTTAACAAGATGGACCGATGTTTCCTTGAGCTCCAGGTTGATGGAGAGGAGGCTTACCAGACATTCCAGAGAGTGATCGAAAACGCTAATGTCATCATGGCCACGTATGAGGATCCTCTTCTGGGTGATGTTCAAGTCTACCCCGAGAAGGGAACAGTTGCGTTCTCTGCCGGCTTGCATGGTTGGGCATTTACCCTGACCAACTTTGCTAAAATGTATGCCTCGAAGTTTGGAGTCGATGAGTCAAAAATGATGGAAAGACTTTGGGGTGAGAACTACTTTGATCCGGCTTCCAAGAAGTGGACTACAAAGAGCACCGGCACGGCCAACTGCAAGCGTGGATTTGTTCAATTCTGTTATGAACCCATCAAGCAGATTATAAACACTTGTATGAATGACCAGAAAGATAAGCTCTGGCCAATGTTGCAAAAGCTCGGTGTCACCATGAAGTCTGATGAGAAGGATTTGATGGGAAAGGCCCTAATGAAGCGTGTAATGCAGACTTGGCTTCCTGCAAGCAGTGCTCTCCTCGAAATGATGATCTTTCACTTGCCTTCTCCTACTAAGGCTCAGAAGTACCGTGTTGAGAACTTGTATGAGGGTCCTCTCGATGATATTTATGCTAACGCCATCAGGAACTGCGATCCTGAGGGTCCCCTTATGCTCTATGTTTCAAAGATGATTCCTGCTTCTGATAAGGGTAGATTCTTTGCTTTCGGACGTGTATTTTCCGGAAAAGTTGCAACTGGTATGAAGGTCAGAATCATGGGCCCAAACTATGTTCCGGGTGAGAAGAAAGACTTATACGTTAAGAGTGTACAGAGAACTGTTATTTGGATGGGAAAGAAGCAGGAAACCGTTGAGGATGTTCCTTGCGGTAACACAGTTGCTATGGTCGGCTTGGATCAATTTATCACGAAGAACGCAACTTTAACTAATGAGAAGGAAGTTGAAGCCCACCCAATTCGTGCCATGAAGTTCTCTGTCTCACCTGTTGTCCGCGTTGCTGTTCAGTGTAAGGTTGCATCCGATCTTCCCAAACTAGTTGAAGGGTTGAAGCGTTTAGCTAAGTCTGA
Source organism: Gossypium rotundifolium (assembly GCA_025506655.1). Classification (NCBI taxonomy): domain Eukaryota; kingdom Viridiplantae; phylum Streptophyta; class Magnoliopsida; order Malvales; family Malvaceae; genus Gossypium; species Gossypium rotundifolium. The sequence continues at coordinate 4,416,816 of CP106732.1, read as the reverse complement.
TCCTATGGTGGTTTGTACTATCGAAGAGTCAGGAGAGCACATTGTTGCAGGCGCTGGTGAACTCCACCTCGAGATCTGTCTCAAGGATTTACAAGAAGATTTTATGGGTGGCGCTGAGATTGTTAAATCGGACCCTGTTGTGTCTTTTCGTGAGACTGTCCTTGAGAGATCTTGTAGGACTGTGATGAGCAAGTCTCCTAACAAGCACAACCGACTCTACATGGAAGCTCGACCCCTGGAGGAAGGTCTTGCTGAGGCCATTGATGACGGGCGTATCGGTCCAAGAGATGACCCCAAGGTTCGTTCCAAGATCTTGGCTGAGGAGTTTGGTTGGGACAAAGATCTTGCTAAGAAGATTTGGTGTTTTGGCCCCGAGACCACTGGTCCTAACATGGTTGTCGATATGTGTAAAGGAGTTCAGTACCTTAATGAAATTAAGGATTCTGTTGTCGCTGGGTTCCAGTGGGCATCAAAGGAAGGTGCACTCGCCGAAGAGAACATGAGAGGTATCTGCTTCGAAGTCTGTGACGTGGTTCTCCACGCTGATGCAATCCACAGAGGTGGTGGTCAGATCATTCCAACTGCTCGCCGAGTTTTCTATGCATCTCAGCTTACGGCCAAGCCAAGGCTTCTCGAGCCCGTTTACTTAGTCGAGATCCAAGCTCCTGAGCAAGCACTTGGTGGTATTTACAGTGTTCTTAACCAGAAACGTGGACACGTCTTCGAGGAAATGCAGAGGCCTGGAACACCACTTTACAACATAAAAGCTTACCTTCCAGTCATCGAGTCATTCGGATTCTCCAGCACACTAAGGGCTGCAACATCAGGACAGGCTTTCCCACAATGTGTGTTCGATCACTGGGATATGATGCCATCGGATCCATTAGAACCCAATTCTCAGGCAGCAACTCATGTTGCGGAGATCCGCAAGAGGAAGGGATTGAAGGAGCAAATGACCCCGCTTTCCGAGTACGAAGACAAGCTGTAAGCTAAAGAAACAAATGAAGGGTATGGGGGTGCTTTCTCTCCCATTTGTCAATTTAGTTTTTCCTTAGATTATGTTTTTCTTTTTTCAATTTTCTTACAATGAATCGGATAATTGTCATGGGACGTCACATTTTTCATGTTTTTGAATGGTATATCACATAATTCCAATCGACATTGATGGTGTTAAAAGCTATAATTTTGATGTTTTTGTCTTTGGTTTGCTTCTAATTGTAATTTTCTGTGTTGGTGGGTTTGATTTTAAAATAAATAATTTATTGTGGTTCAATTTTGAAATAAATAAATTTTATGGCTAGATAATAAAATATGTTTTGGACGTTTAAAAATAAAAATTAAATAAATTGAAGGTGGCTAAAAATTAAATTATACAACCGGTAAATGTTATGCGTTAAATATTTTAAAATTAAAAGTGAATTAATATAATTAATAAATATTGAGCGATTATTTTTGTAATTTTTATATGAGTAATTATTTTATATTTTGTTATAAATGTTAAAAATTAGAGTTATTAAATATTTTTATAATTAAGAGTGAATTGATATAAATATCAATTTCAAAAAAGTTGTGGTTTGCTAGTTGAGTAGAGTTGATCATGGTGTGGAATGAGTCAAGTTTGGGTTAAAAAATTTAGGTTTGTTTTCTAAGTTTGAGCTAGACTCGGTCTGACCTAAAAAAAGGACTTAGAATTTTACCTAAGTTAATTCGGATAAAAATATTAAAACGCAAGTTCGGCTCATCTTTCCCATATTAAAATTTTTATATTATTTTTATATAAAAATAAAAATTAAAAATATAATACATCAACTATATTAAAAATATTAAAATAATTTTTCTCAACAAATGGAAAAAATTTAAAAAATTATACTTAAATAACACGATGCAACGTAGTAAGCAAATTACTATAAAATAGTAGCAAAATTAAATAATAAAATAAGAGTTATACAATATCCAAACAATAACAACAAAATATAAGCAATATAATAGCGAAATGATAGAAAAACAACGACAAAATAGAAAAAAATAGCAACGATTTTTTTTTACAAATTCTAATTGGGATTGGATAAAAAAAGCTTACTCGATATTCGACTTTTTAGAAAATGAGCCTTACTTTTTGTTCAAGTCATGTTTCGGGCTCAAACCCTCTGATTTTTTAGGCAGGCCTCGTGATCAGGTCTATAGTTGAATGATTATTTTGTAATTTTTATATTTAAGTGATCATTTTATAATTTTTTATAGTTAGGTGACTACTAATGTAATTTATCCATATAAATTAAGATATGTATGTCATGTGATGTTATGTATTAAAAAGATAAACCAGGTCATGTGGGACTTAATTATTCATAATTAAAACTTTTATAGTAAAAAATCAAAATATTAAAAAGTTTAAGGTAGGTTCCGTAATTTTCCCTTCCTCTTAAAAATGGCTCACAAACACAGAATTTAAAATGCCAAATAGCAACCCACGACTCAATTTTCTGGAAAAATGGAACGCAAAGATAATCAATCTCCTCAAGGCAAGCATTTTCCCGCTTTTTATTTGAATTTTTTTATTTTCTATACTATTTTTAAGCAAATTTCTTTTATATTTATTTAATTATAGGTGAAATTGCCGGGATTTTGTTGAATTCTTGGAGGTAGCTATCACGTCAGTCGTTTACCTCAAAGGAATTTATCCTTCCGGTATATTGCTATATGTTCCTTTTATTTCTCGTTGAAGCTTAGGGCTTTTATATGAATTTTTTATTCCTTAACCAAATTCAACTTATAAATTTGTGTTAAAATTATAAAAAAAAAAAAAAAGTTTTTTGGAGGAAAAATTTTGGTAATTCTTTTGCTGAAGATTAGAGTGAATGGGTATTTAATTAATTAGCAAAGAGTGAAAAATGGTGCAATTGGGATTGTAGCATTTATCTAAATTTTATATTATTATGAATTTCCCTATCAAACGCTCAAAGTCACTGAAATTTGAGTGTGAGTGTTAGATACGAGTATGTCTTTGACAGTTTCTGTAAATAGTATTGAACCAACCTTAAAAGAGTGTTCTAAAAGTACTCTTGCAAAACCCTGTTATTATTAATTTTTAAGTTATTATTGTGTATTTTATCCATTACTTGGTAGTGTAGGTTTTGTAATTTAGAGTTGAAGGAAATTTTTGGATTTTTATAGATTACAGTGTTTAAATTCGAAACTGAAAGTGTCAATTTCTAATGGTTGAAGCCTTTTACGGTGTTACCTCGTTATATACATATTCATTGTCTGGGTTTATTTTTATGTTAATTTCATGTCAGTAACTCGTGTTCCATGCTTTGTTGAAGGTGCTTTCGAGAGAAGAAGGTATATGAATGTTGTTGTACAAAGGGCTCGACATCCCCAGCTAAGAGAATATATCCATTCCGCTGTTAAGGGACTTCTTCCTTCCATCCAAAAGGTTGGTTTGATTCATTAGATGTTGTTTGACTAGTGTTTTTTTAGTGTGTTTGGATGTTTATAATGTTTTGTGATGATCTGATCTGATTTATTTAGATGTGAAAATGTGTGTTCTATGCAGCATATTATGTTCTAGTGTTGTGATGATGATATTCTTTGTAGTGTCCCTCATATCGATCAAAACAAAGAGAGATTTACTACTTCAATAACACGATTGATTCACTAAAAAATCTAACCGACTTGAAAATTTTAGTTCTTATTATCTTTTTGAGAGCCAAAACGAACCCAAAATATTGCTGTTATATGAACCAAACAAACATTAGTCCAAGTGAACTTACGTATTAACTTGATGATTCATAGCTATTCTCCTTCGACTCTACATTTTTCGTGAAGTACTTGTGTCTAATATATATATATATATATATATATATAACATCTGCTCTTAATTCCAAGTAAAATAGCTTTATAGCATAGAAAACTAAGGACTAGAAATAATACTTTGAGCTCTGTGATAAAAGTTATTGATCTGGAGATGATTTTCTCCAACTTCGACTTTACATTAGTGAAGGAAGTTTTTTTATCAATGGCATTGATTATAACCAATTCTTGGAAACCCTCCGTCCAACTTTAAAAGTGGATTCTGATGAAATATAGCTTCAACATAAATACTTGACATGTGAAATGCTCCTCTTTATAAATAGGGTTTGGTGGAGAGAGTCGCAGTTTCTTTTTTCAACACAGACAACATTCCCATGGAGAGGTTTATCTTCAAACTAATTGTTAATCAATCTTTTGGCTCAAAAGTGGAAGAAAGCGATCTAGAATTCTCTCTTCGATCATTCTTGATCAAACTTTCGGTTTCCCAACCCCTTACAACAGTTCTTCCCCGTGGTAAGTTTAATTAAGCCTAGTTAATTGGATCTTAACATTGTCATTTCCTGGAAGCAAGAATTGGGCTTCAATGTTACAGTCTTACTACATCATTTGACTATGTTGCGACTTATTAACAGATTGCAGGTGGGAGATCATGGCTTACTTCCAGTCGCTCCCTCAGGTTAGTACGAGCAAGGATGCGGAAATTTGGATCCCAACCGACACAAAACAATGGCAACAACCTCCGTTAATAACACCGATCAAGTCGATGAACAGTGAACCTCTGGGTTTGCAGTTATACTTGGAACACCCTAGCCCATCTGAACTGGTTTCTGGGTAAACTGGTATTAGTTTTGGAACATTATGTTGTTTATGTTATTACACACTTCAAAAATGGAGTTGGGGTGACCTCAAAACTTTTGGAATGAGGAAGAAGTAGGTAAAAGTACCATGGAGGTCTCTATACTAGGAGTGAGATTATATTTTACTTTTCTAATCAAAAAATTGACAAATTAGTTCATGCATGTTAAATCAAAGAGCAGATTGATTTTTTTGTTAAAAATTCCTTCCATTTCTACAATTAAAAATTTATTCATATACATCAACATGAGTTATATGTGGTACATCATGTGCCTATGTATAGTTATTTCATCAATTAAGTTAATTTTAATAGTATAATGGAAGGAATTTTTAACTGAAATAATTAATTTATTTTTAATTTAATGTATAGATGTTAGGTTGCTCATTTTTGAGTAGAGGAACAAAATATAATTCAATTTTTAGTACAAGAGTCTCAAATACTTTTATCAAAGAATTATGGGCTTTAAGAATGGAATTGAGGTGGTCTAACATGTTATTTTCAAGGGGATTGACATTGACATTAGGGCTGTAAATGTAGATAGTGATCTATAATGTACTATTTGATTTACATTAATAAATAGTTTGATTTCAGATATATATATATATATATATATATATATATATGAAGTTTAGAATTATAATTATAAATAATACATAAATTAACTATATTAAAATCATGTTACGTTTGGTTCATTTGTAAAGGAATAGAGTTATAATAATTAATTTAACTGTTTGGTTGAATGGAATGGAATAGAATTGTAATAATATTCTTATGTTTGGTTGAATGGAATGATATTGTAATAGCATAAGTAAAAGAACTAAAATGATTAGAATGCCTTTAATGAATTTTTTAGGTAGATTAATATTGTTATTGTTATTAAATTTTAATAAGATTATTATTGAAAATAATTTAATAAAAATAATAAATAATTTAACCATATTATAACATAAATATTTTTAAATATAATTTAATAAAAAATAATTTAATAGCATTCTTAATATAAAATTTATTATATGAATTAAAAATTAAAATATATAATACTATAAAATATATATAATCTATTTTATTATTTTTAAACTGCAATATATATTTAATGTGCTAAAATATCATTATTAAAATAAATAATTTAATTATTCTACAATAAAAAATTAAACATTAGAATTAATAAATAACTTGAGAATTATATTGAACATCCAAACATAATATTCATATATTAACAAAAGTTATATAATTTCATTAGTTTATATGTTATAATCCATATGTTTTAAAATTTTACAACATCAAAAAGTTATAACATTGTAATACATTCTATCATGTCATTATACCATCTAAATATTACAAACACAAAAAGATACCAAAATATAATAACACATCCATGATTTTTAATGGTCAGCAAGAAATCTTCTGACCCATTCCAATCGCACAGCAAAAGGTAAACTAAAGAAAATGAGCATTTGCGTTGGATGATCTGGAATTTTGCTCAATGCTCGAAAGCGCTCATCCTCAGTTAGACCTTCTACTTCACATAATGTTGGATATAATTTCAGAGCACTTTCTTGAATGGTCATTTCTGACTTTTGTTGAATTAACACTTTGGAGGCAATACTCTTTCTGATTTCAAAACCAACAGTCCTTATGTTTTCCTCAATAAAGTGACAGCATCATTAAATGAAGTAGAATAATCACTTACATTAGAAATCTTTGGTGTATAAATATGTAGGCTATGGATGACACCCAATGCAACTAAAAATCAACTCGCAACTGTACACATTTGCAACCATATTGTAATAGCAAGACCAATTCTTTTACGCCTCTCACTTTGTATAATTAAAGGCGGACGAGCCATTACTGCAAGATATCAAAGTGTTATATATCTTCAAATCGTAGTAAAAGGGTCATATTCTCCAATACTAATTTCAATAACAGTAAAACAAAATCAAAGAATTTAATTGTCATATAACTTACAGTGATTCAATGAATACAATATACTCAACTCTGGGTGGAAAAAGCAGTCAAACAAGCCAAATAAGAAGAAGAATCACTAACAACCTGTCAAAGAAAAATGAACCATACATATTAAGAATATTTACAAAGCACAAAATAGAAATTACAATCTGTCAAAGATGTTTACAATAACTTATTACAGTGAGATAAAAATAATTGCGACAAAAGAGATTTGCAGACACTATTTGTAGTTTATTAGTATTACAAAAAGACAGGCAAAAGGAAACATTTCATTTATTAGCAAACATCATTTTTATTTACACGAGAGCTTAAATCAATAACTAATGACATATTAAAGTTAATAAATATTTTAATAGAATAAAAAAGAGAAATGAAATAAGTAATTAAACCCAATTGTATTTTATTAGATTTTAAAATGATTTTAAAAAGAAATTAATTCGTATCCAACTATTGTTACAAAGAATAAAATAGGAAACATTAATTAATGATTAATGATAATGGAGGTGTTTACTTTAGAGCTTTGATACCCAATTGTTGAATATTATTTGTCTCAGCACCACTTAATAAGCATACTTGATACACATGTAATGATGCTCATTTTGTTATTTATTTTATATTTAATGCACTCCATTACCATATATGTATAGTTTTAGTGCCACCATTTCCTTGCCATTTATACCTGTAACTCAATATAAACCAAAGAAAAGAAAATCTTTGATAAAACTTCAATTTAGTTGGTATTAAGTAAATGCACATTTTACTCTGATTTTAAAATTTGAGTGAATTATAAATAGAGATAGACATTATATTAAAATAAATAAGTTCAATATTTTTTTAATTCAAATAAATTAATTCATCTATATTTAAAATAATTGGTAAAAAACCTCTCTAGTCCCTCTCTATTTTTATATTGAGCAAATTGATCCCTTTAAAAAATCTAAAAGTCAATAAATCTAACTTTATCGTTTACATATTTACACAAATGTTGCAAGCTAAATTTGTAAAATCGTGAAAGTGTAAATTTTGAGATATAAAATAATTATTATACTAATTAAAATTATGTACTATTGATGGAATACATTACAATATGATTAATTATTCTTAAATACTCACTTTTAAAATTAATAAAATTTTATTTTCCAACATAATTTAAAATCATACTACAACAGATATTGATAAGCAATCTACCATACATAAGATAAAATACATTGTTTTTGAAGAATACTTTTTTCCTTAAATAAACTGCAGTTAATATCATTATCAAGCGATGATGTTTTAGCAGCCTAGAAGAACAATCCAGGGTAATAGCAAAGCCCTTAACGGGTTCTCAGAAGTACCAGAAACAACATATAAATAAAAGCAAAAGCAAAAGCATTGGTCATTTATTAGATCAACAAGAACAGTTTGTGAATTAGAGTTCCGGGATCTATCTATGGTTTTTCTATTCTCCTACCTTTTCTCTGTTTACATACCTACATACCTCCATTCAACTCCTAATAACTAAATTGGAATCACAAACAATTAAACTTACCGCTGTCAAAGCACACTCTGCACCTTTGTTCTCAGATTTACCTCCCGCTCGATTTAATGCCTGCAGTTGTCATGTGAAATAATTACACAAAAATTCCACTATTGAAATCATGATTTATAGCTTTTATCAACATTATGATACGAAAAATAAATAAAGAAAAGGCCATGTTATGATTGGTTGATCAACTTCAATTATATGCCTTGGGTTCTCCTGCAGCAGTGATTCAATGTCCAGTAATACGCTATAATATTCAACCGAAAGTTTCTTCTTTTTTGGTTCAATAATTACTAAACTAATTATAACATCAATCCATTATTACTAAACAAATTTCAACACGAAAGTTGACCTTCTGTCCGTAGTCCTGCAGATTTCCATTGCTCCAACAACAAATTTCCTGACAAGAAAGAAAGAGAAAATATTAGTATCAAGGAAATGGTGAAGGGAATAGCCCAAATCTGGTGGTTAAGACGCATATTTTGATGAAAATAAAATTGGACATAGGTAAGCACATATGTATCTCAGTGATCAAACTAGATTATTCAGATTTTTTTCTGCACCAAGGTTCCATTGATATCATATAATTGCATGATATTCAGAATTATCGGAGATATTACAAACTGATTCCTAGTAATCCATATTCAGTGAACAGCCCATCTCACTTAACAAAAAAAACCTAATCGGAAAGCATCACATTACTGCAAAGCAGTGTTTCACATAAAAGAAACATGGTATGGTACCCACTATCACACTAATCAAAAGCATCGACTAATTTTCTGAAAAAGGACCAAATTTTGAGCATGAACGAGTCGAATAAAAGTAACCCATATCAGATGAAATAAAATGATGAAATTAATACCGAGCTTTATACCTTGGAAAGGGTATTGTAGTGTCTTCTCCTCGGTTTCAGCCTTGGAGCTTCTGGGAAGGTTGAAAGCTTGAAAGCGTGGGTAGCTGAAAGAAAATGGGAAGAAGAGGGAGAAGGTAGGAAGGAAATGGGAAGAAGAATGAAAAAGGGAAAATGCTTCAGAGACTGGAAAAGAGGGGAAGAAGAATGAAAGAAAAAAAAAGATGCTTCAGAAAAAAAAAATTGGAAGAGAATGAAAAAGGGATTCAGACTTTAGCTTGAATAGCTATTCTGCATGGCTGTATGGAATAGAACTGTAATAGCCCATTACAGCCAACCAAACCAAACTATGGAAGAGGGATGGGCCACTGAATAAGGAATTCCCTTCAACCAAAATAGTGTCATGGTATAAAACATAACTGAATTAAAGAGTGAGAATAAATTTAGATCTAAACCAATATAAATCTAAACAGGGCTTTCTATATGGTGAAATTTAAACTTCAGAATAAATATAACTTATAATGAAACTCAAATTTGGTTGAAATTTACTCTTTCAATCAAAATATCATAGAATGGTATTTTTGTTCATGATGTATTTGACTCTTTAAAGATATTTGGATCACGGAATTTACTCTAAAAACATAACAAATAACATACTTTAATAAAAGATATATTTTTAAAAGCCCTAAATGCGTATTCCTTGTCAGTTTCAATTTATTTAAATGGCAAATGAGATGCAAAATTGATTTATTGAATAGAAATATACATTTATTTATCAGTAAATAAAAATACTATAAGCTTCAATCATTTTATATCTTTTTATAGTAAACAATAAAAAAAAATTTAACTTAAGTTGCTGTCACTCAAGCCCCAACTTGACAATTACAGACTAGTTTGAGGGTTTTTTATAAATAAAAACCAAAGCATAAATGTCTGTTTTACCCTCTCCGAATCTGTTGAATTTATCAGAAATTTCACCCAAAGTCATCAAAATCAAAAGATCCCTACTATCCTTCCATTTCATCTCTGCAAAATGAAAACTCAAACGTGGAGAAAACTATATATAGATACAAACAGAGGGGAAAAGGAAGACCATGAAAGAACCTTTAAGCCCAAAGAGTTAATTTCCTAAAATACTTTTTAACTATTTACAGACAATGTACTCATTCTTTTACAGACATGTATGGTGACTTGTGTTCTGTTTCATACTTCAACCATGAAATCCAGTCCGGTTTCCAATGGACTGGGTTCGACAAAACAGCTTATGCTGGTTGGAACAGCTCTTGTCCTGGATTTAGCAGCAAAAGAAACCACCAAGTTGAGATTGAGAAAACTGACCAGGAACAGGCTAATTCAGGATAATGGACATACGAAACCACAACGACAATTCCTGCAGACACAAAAACATAAAACTCGTCAGAAGTCAAAAGACCAATGGTGAAAACTAAATTGCATATTGATGAATGCTTGTGTAAGAATAATAAAACATAAACGAGACGTACAGTTACAATACTGTTGACCGGTCTGTGCAGGTTCCGTTAGGCTTAAATCCATATCGTGAGTCACTGTCCAACCAGGTTCATATGCTTCAAGAAAACCGATCTTGGCCTTATTAGGTAGATCGTGGGGATGAACGAACGGCACTCCGTGAGGCCACCCAATTTCCATTCTTATATTGGCACATGGACTATCAAGTGCATGAATGTGATTCTCACACTCTTTTAGATTACAAAACCGTAATTTGATGCCCTTCTTATCCGCAATCTCCTGAACCCTTTCCTTAAGCACTCTTTGTGCCTCGAGCCGTAATCTCTTGGAAGGAGGTAGAGGCTTGCATCTCGTATTGTTCTTCCGTCTTCTCATCAATGGCTTCATAGATCCTGTACCAGCATTTAATTGATCTAAGGACGTGTTGTTAAAAACTTCTCACCAAGGCTACTCAGGAAAAAGAATAACATAAATAATCAAATATATTGTACTGAACTGCTACAAACCCTATATCTCATCTTTTTATTTTTCATAAGGCCAGAACAAAACAGTGTAAGAAAATGCTGTGTCATATTAAGAAATACTGCCTACCTTCATGGGCCGGGGGGTAACTGAAACTCGGGAAAGTGTTTCTATTAAAGAGCTGATCTGTTGGGTGAGATCTCTGCATGAAATCATCCACTGGTATAGGAAGCTGGAATTGAGCTTCAACTCCGTGACCAGCCGCTCTCATCTCTGAGCAACTAAGACTGGTCATAGATTTGGGCATGAGTTTGAAAACCAAAGAGCATTTTCCATACATATTACCCGACATATTATTAATCTCGGTACGATGCAGGGCAGGATTTATGTAACCTGCAGTCGCTTGGTAAAGTGCGAGTCCAGGATAAACAACAGCTTCTTGAGGACCAAGGTCCCCATCTAAAAGAATCCACCGACCTTGAAAATCCCGTACATGAAAACCTGCTTTATCGGACTTAACAACAGATATTAAACTTTTATCAACCTGGTGCTCATGGTCGGGAACCATGATCAGTTGACCATCGTCCTGTGTTGTTAAATTGTTGTGTTGTGCCCCTGGAAACGAAGGCCTTGCATGACAACAAACAGATAATACTGAAGAAGAAATTTCCCGGCTTCTTAAGGGTACATTATCGAGTATTTCAGTAAAGGGAGAGCTACGCAAGTTCAAGTAATAGCTAATCGCATCCAGTACATCTCGAGCTGCCTTACCGAGCAAACCAAATATATCAGGCAAACCACCCGGAGGAAACTCCATTCCATTGATGGAGTCTGTAGGAGTTAGACCAGGCCGGTAATCATACATTTCCTGCCATAGTTGGGGGTCAGCATAGTAACCTGACGTTTTGCACCACTCACGAGAATCATTTGTGTGAATCAGCTCCTCCGGTGGGTATGCAGCCTTTTGTTGGAAGTAAAGGTGAGCAGAATCTAAACCGGATCTCAGTAGAGCTCCATCACTAGCTGGAAACTGAATGATGGCAGCCGAATATTGAGCAAATGATTGTGATAAAGTACAGACTGATAGCTTGTAAGAATCTGAAGGAATGCCTTCAGAAGGTATGAGATCAGTAAGCTTTACACGACCCAGAGATGGCAGGCCATTGCCTGCCATTAAAATCTTTCAACGTACCAGTTACGTTATTTCCAACTAAAGGTTATATCACCTATCGACAATACAAAATAAAAATCGGCATAAGTCAAAGGATTTAAGACAAAGTATTATCTGTCATACAGAAAACGGAATATAAATAAGACATAACGATACCGCATTGCAAACAAATAGAAGCACCAAATGTTATTCCAGATTAGTCCCTCTACTATATGAACTGGAAAAATACTCCCTCATTTTGAAATTTTCAGTGGACAATCAATGGAAACTATACTGACATAGATTTCCAGGAGAAAGTACCTGCCAAGTCCCTTTATGATATGAACTGGATCATATTAGTCCCTCTACTATTAAATGTATCAATTTAATCCCTATACTATTAAAAAGAATTAAATAAAGCCAATTTGTAACAAAGTTAACATTTACTGTTTAAAAAATGAAATGAAAAAAAAATTTCATTTGCAGTTCAACTCCAAACAAAAGATTTCATTTCAAAACCAGAAAAATATTTCAAAATGTTAATGGAATCCTTTTAGTTGATTCCTTTTAATAGTGCAGGGACTAAATTGATCCATTTAATAATAAAGGGACTACTATGACCTGGACCCTATAACATAGCGACAACATTCACCTAGATTTCCGCCATTGCAGCTATAATAATCCAAGCTAATTTTTAGACTGATTTGCCAAATAAATTTCATAATGAATTTGGGAACCGAACAAAATACTCGCTTTTAGAACCCTAATTATATTTCTAAAACTCTAATCAAATTTGTAAAAAGTATTTCATAATGCCTTCAATCACATGCCATCAAATATTCTATTTACAAAGAAATAACAGCAAAAAAGGAAGTGAATTTTCTTTGAAATTTAAATTTTTTATAATTAAAAAGAAAACAAACCCAATTCATGAAATCAAACAAGAATTAAAATAAAGAAATACCCATCCAAGATCAACATACAAAATTCATACTTCACAATTAAGGAAAAAGAAAGAACATGCCTTTGATTGATTGCAGCGTCTTACTGATGCTAAAGTAAACGAAGCGAAATAGTTAATTGGAAGCTGAAATGGGTAAAGCTGTGACTGTGAAAACAAAAGACGGTTAGGAACAGATTGAATCTTTCCCGACAAAATCAGCAGCAAAATTCTTTTGTTTATCAACGGAAGATGCTTCATCATGGGCCTTGCTTGGTTAGATTTGGGCTTGGAAGAGATTAGTTTCACCTAGTTTACCACTCCAGAATTTTTAATTATTTTAAATCAATTTTTCAAGATTTTTATAAACATTAATTTTATTTTTATTTATTAAAATATGGGATTTATTTCTCTAAATTTATTTTTCAAATATTAATTCAACTTCATCACTCGCTGATAACAATGTCGAATTTGATTAATTTTAACATTTTTCAATGTTAAGAAAAGTCAATTTATTATTATCAATTACATAATTTTATAAAATATTATTAATTTATTTAAGAAATAAAAGAGTATATATAATCAAATTTCTAAAAAAAGATAACTAATACGTACTTAAATTAGAATATAAAAAATATTTTATTTGATTGTGTTTAAAATAAATTTCATGATTTTGTAATTAAAAAACACGACGTATGAAAATAATGAGAATAAATAATTCTAAATTATGACCTATTGATCGATGTTCATTCACTCAAAAATAATTTAAAGTTTAACTTGTACCAAAAAGTAATGAAAATAAATAAATAATTTACCTTAAAGGTTCCATTTTAGCATACTAAATATCGAAATCAGTGTTTCACCGATTAAATTATTTAAAAATAATCATACCAAACATCCTTATTTTTAATTTCTTTGAATATGGGTTAATTTCGTATTTTGGATTTGATTATGCAATTGTGATCCTCTCTAACTCCAAAATCAAACATGTTAATTATGTTACTTGAATGTCAAATGTCACATATTTATTAAATTCACTCTTTGTGTTGTGAAATATATATATCACAGTCAATACGTAATGTTTTAAATTTAAATCAATACCAAGTAATTTATATTTTATTTCAATCAAAACTTTAATAAGTTTCAACTAGTGTATTCAACTCATTTCAATCAATACCAGTGTGAACCTATTGGACCGGTTGATACATTAAAAATTTTGATATTTTAAACTAATTTCTAAGTTTTTATCAAAACCATTTTAATTTTACCATAATTACATTTAAAATTAAAAGTTATTCAACCTGATTAACAATTTTAAAACATACATTTAACATATAAATATATTTATATGGATATAATTAATATATATTTGCATGTATATATACTGTATAATTTTTTTAACCAAAATAACATATAATTTATGAAGAAACTAAAACTTAGACTATAAATATATATATGTGATTTATTTTAAATGTACATAGAATTTATCAGGAAATTAAAATTTAGACTATAAATATGTATATATGAGAAAATATTTAAAAACATCAATAAACCCAAAATGGTACACCTAAACATGCCAATGCTGATCCGTACAAATACAAAGACAAAAACGACGGTACTGACTACATTGGTATATATATAATCTATGTGATCAAATCAAAGAAATATTAATCATATGAGAAATTACCAAAAAGATATAAAACTAATAACCTTGTAATGGCAATTTAAACAAAAGAAAAAGGGACATAAAGAGTAGGCAAGAGCAGAGTAATTTATTTACACAAAAATCCCTGCTTGAATGGGCCGGGGGGGGGAGCTATATAGTCTCAAAGCCCAAAACCACATTAATTAGCTTGAAAAAGAAAAAGAAGCTGATGCTTTCATCTTTCATCTAATATTACATTATGGCAGCTCTTTTGATGTTTGGACAAAACCATCAACTAAAACCAAGCAACCTGCGAAATAGTGTTGAACCAACTTCATCAATTCCCTACACCAAATTCTACAATATAACCTAAATCACTCATCTTTCTCAACTCTTCGTTTCTTTTTTTTTCCTTCTAAGCATCGATATCGAATATAGATGATATGGAAAGCAAGGATGCTTATGTTTCCTAAATAACTAGAAGAGAGTTTTGAATACTGAAAAGTGTGAGACATGGGCGTATATACTCTTTGAATTCAAGTAGTTTCAAACAAATTTAGCTCAATAGAAGTATAAAAACAAACTTAAACCAAAGCTCATTTGCTAAGTGTTGACCATATGGTTCACTTCTACCCTGCTCAATTTCTATAACCATATAACAAATCAACGTTTCTACTGAATGATAATGTCAGATTTCGATGGTTTGTTTAATATACAAGTTCGCATTGCTTAAAAAATGAGCACCTATTAGGCATGACCTAGACATCAGACAATTTATTGCTAGAAACATTCAAAACATTTGATCAGCTCTGCCTGTCTGGGATTTCATTCTATAGATTCAGGGAAAAAAAGAGCAAGACCTACATATTTAAGTAGAGGCAGCCATTTGTGATTATTTCCTAATTCAAATTAAAAAAGATATGATAGCTTCCAAAATCACAAAGCAATAAAACTTCGTATATTTATTGAGCTTATGGCAAGGCTACAATGGTGCACCTCAAAAGAAGTGTTGTACTGAACCTTATGACCGACACTAGGGTAGCATATAGCCTATGTTACGAATAATACACAAACTGCACAGATGGTATCTAGAACAAGACGTACCAGTAATGGATAAGATCTAGTGAATGTTGCGATTTAGCAATCCCTGAAATGATAGGAACAGATCTTTGTTATCTGTCCCAAAAATCTCTTCTGCCTTCCTCAAAGTTTCCTGAAGAAAATATATAAATAGTTCAGTAAGCACCAAAAAGTTTGATAGTAAACAGGTGTAGATTCTGATGAATGCAACAACTCATTACCGCTCGGGTTTGCTTTTGAGCATTCAGTTCCTTGATGTTAGCCAAAAAAGCACTAAATTGCTCATAGGAAAGTCGACTCCTGGAATACAAAAATATTTCAGATTAGCTTGTGAAGTCAAGAACTCTTAAGGAGTCATCCTTCAATGAATCTATGCACTCTCCATAAACATAAGGAGAGATACACAGAAAGAGTAAAAGAAGAATAGAATTTACCTGGCCTGGCGAAAGAATTCCTTTCCATCAATTCGAGGGGTCCTTGCTAAACATATTTTAACATACAAGAAAAACTGGGTCAGATGGAAAGAGGTAAAGGTAGTTTCATACAAAAACAAAAGGAGTGGATTTATCAGAATAACAACACTTGTAAAACCTGGCAGTGAGCCCCTACGAGGAGGAGAGTTAGCTGCAGATGACTGCTGGCTTGATGGGTACCATGAGGAGAACGAAGTCCGCCCATCAGATTGAGACTTGGTAGGAGATGGTGCAGCAGAGGTTCTCTGAGGAGACCCAGCAGTAGAATAACCCCTAGGGGACCCATTTGTGGATATAACTTTTGGAGTTCCAGTAGGTGTCAGCCGCGGTGTGATATATGGAGTTATAGAAAATCTTTGTCCAGCATATCTTGAAGCTGTTAGGAAGATATCAGCTTAAAATCCATATGAAGATAAAGCTTTTTAAGAGTTGCATTCTTTCCCAGAACATTCCCAGTAACTAGTTAATGTACATCATAACAAGTGAAGGAATGCATCCAAAGTAGTAAAACATACACAGCTATGTCTTGACCTATATAGATTCGTGAAATATTGTATTCAGAATTTAAAAGAACTTAGGAACCATTCATATATATCCCACAATCATATCATAGATGCTTTTATACTTCCTTGAGGAGTGCACCAATCTCAAGATTATTTTTTGTAGTTACTGTTTCCCAATATAACATTCTAGATTGTGGATGTCCCCCATCCTCGATGATAGACCCCCTCAACCTAAGCTAGTCCACGATTAAGTGATTAACCCTAGACTAAATCTTTTGAGGAAAAGTTATGTACTATACAATTATATAATACGGAACATTTTTTTTTTGCTCTTGCATGGAAACTTAGTAACTGCAATGCCTTCAGTTTCAGACAAAGATAAACTACTAAACTCCACTAACATACAAATACTGAACTTGACAACCAAATTTATTTTGTTTATTAAACTAAAAACAAACAGTCAATTTCTTTCAAAGAACGCATAATACACCAAGTTTATCAAACAATAAGGTCACAGTTGTAAATTCTAATAAATGAAAGAGATGAAACAGACACGTCTGTCCTAGGATCAGTCTCCAGAATCCAACTTCAGTAGGTTTAGTGGTAACCAACCAAAACTATGACTTGACCCCAAATTTTACTTTAAAAAATGTAGGCCTTGAACATACAACAGATCCTAACTGGATCAATCAGAATCCATTTATCCAGATTGATCATAGGGTAGCTCTATACATTAGGTTCACTACTCACTCATACTTTTCAGGAACATCTTGCTTTCTTTTGTTTTGGATTCCAAATAATCATACAATAGCATAAGAAATGGCTTGCTACAGTATTGTTTGCCCAAAAGTACTCCACAAAATTGTCAAACAACTTAAACAGCCACATTTTGTTGTCAAAGTATAAATCCACAACAATTACTTTTGTTAGATGTTTAAAAGCTTTAATTTCTCTGGCCAAGGTTTGGTTAAATGCTTCAAGTTATGATGACTATTTGATAAATATATCATATTGTTACTAAAAACACATAATTATCAGCAAAAAGCTTTTCATGCAACACATTTAAATGCTTTCTTTTTTGTGTTAGATAAAATAAGCATTGATAAAGTTAGTTCATTGTCGACTTCTAGCCATCAAACTAATTCATTTTTTATGTCAATTTTAGAATCTTAAAAGCAAGTCTAAAGTTTAAATCCAAAGGTTTTTCAAGTTTTTTTTTTCCTTTTCTGAAAATAAGTTAATTCAATACAATATTTAAATATCAACAGTCTAAAATGAAAAGCCACAACAGTTATTTACAGTAACTCAATCATTAATCATTAAAAAAATGTGCCAATATATCCGTTTTGTTTTTTATCTCCAATTTTATAAGGGGTGTGAATACCTTTCCAGCATTGATGCTGATTTATAAGCTCCTCAAATATGTAGGCATAAAAGTACTCAAAACAAAACAAAAGAACAGGAAAGAAATTTGTCCAATTACCTTCATCAGTTGTGCTTCCCAAGTCCGTCGAACCATTGGAAGAACGAAGCGACATGTAGTCACTCGCCCCATCATCTGTGGGAACATATATAGCATTGATCAGAATACTGGCAACAAGATAGAAGCCGATAGAGGGAAAAAAGGAGAAGGTGGAGACAGGTTATCGTTGAACCTCTGACGTGAGATATTATAAATGAATAAGTTGGCAAATACAGAACAAAAAAGAACAAAAAGCAAAGCTTAAATGATACCCTTGTCCGGATAGGCTTTAGGGACTGACTGGTCACAGGTCCCAATATCAACAGTTTCAGCCTGCTATTAAAACGGGATTGGAAATAAGGTTAACCAAAATTGGTTTCTTCAAGCACTGAAGAACAGAAACTGAAAATATAAGGGCAGATAAAGAAACCAAAATTTCATAATAAACAACAGAAACAATGAAATATACTCGGAAAAAAAATAAATGCAGAGATCTTACAGATGAATTATCATCACTCAGCGATTGCATCAATTGCCGCTTAAAAGTCTCCAACTGTCAAATATTAGAATATCAAGCTTATTCTTCATATTTCAAGGTAGAATACAAATGAATGTATTATGATAATGCGCCAGAAAGTATAAATTAGAAAAAAAAAAAAAAAAAAAAAGGAGAAACAAACAAATAAAGAGAATAATGAACAAGCATGAATGTAAAAGAAAATATTAAAAAGCAGGAAAAATACTATGTGATTTCTTCTTCAAAAGTGAGATGTCCATGAAAGCATTCAAATTGGCAATGAGAATAGCTACTAGAAAGAAGGTTAAAAATGCCGAGAACATACTAAAGAGGAAACAATCTTTTTCTAGAAATATTTTTGGTATATTACACCAGAAAAACGTTAAAAATGGCATGACACTTCACGTCTGAAGCTTTAAGGAATTCAGCAACCCAAACATGATAATTCATTTATAAATGAATTTTATTTAATTATTATAAATTATTTTTTTTTATCTGGATCAAAACAAAAGCTTAAGCTACTTTTATCAGCAAATTATTTTGTTAGAAGCAATTCAAACCAACAAATTTAACAGCATTTGTTTCTTAATCAGAGGTACTTTGGTTCACTATAGCTCCTTTTTTTTGTTCTCTGTTCAATGTTCACTATAGCTCCATTTGGGAAGCTCAAAGTTGTTAAAGCCATTATATACTATGAACCTAATGAAGTTATCCACTCACCATATTTCCATAATAAGTAAAACTTCAACATATAAACTCATATCCAGAAAATAAATAAAACTAAACTTGCACAGGTGAATTGAGTGAAAATAATATTAGAATTTCAATCTCACCTTAGATAAATCACGGCTAAGTTTCTTTGCAGTCATTGCCAATGAATCACGCTCCTTTGCAAGCTTCATCTTTAATTAAAAACAAAAAAAAGTTATCAAAATCATGAAGAATAAAACCCCCAAATATTTAAATAAATACCCACAAAAATAGTCAGCAACATTAGAAATTCAGAAACAAATTTATAAAAAAAAAAAAGTCTATTAAAATAACCAGAATTTCTACTAAACTCTGTTTTCTTTTTCCGAAGAGATAACAGAATATATAATAATAAAGGTAACGGGAGAAAGGCACAAAATACCAAGCTAATCGTTTTCAGGAAAATAAAAGAAAGAAACACAAAAAAAAAAAAAAAATCAGAGTAAATTTTAGGAAATTAAGAAAAGAAAGAAAAGCGTACATTTTCGTCAAAAACAAGCTTTAATCGAGATTCGGCCTCATGATTCGCTTGCTGCAATCTTGATACTTTCTCTTCCAATTCGTAAATCATACGATCCTTTTCAAAAATCTTTGCTCTCATCCTCCCAATCTCCGTTTCCATCTTCGATACTCTCGAGGCGATAGCCATCGACGTTATCTTACGTGCCAGATCCAATTGCTCGTAAGGATCCGTCGGTATCACCGCCAGAATCTCTTCCGACAGATCAAACTCCATGCCTCCTCCTCCGGCACCAGCGCCGCCGCCCTGAGACATCGTAGATGGTGTCTCTTCTTCCGTCGCTTTACTTCTTTGGGAAAAGGAAAACATTTAAAATGGGAAGTAAATAAAAATAAATAAATAATTCTTTTGTTGGTTGGTGGACTTTGGACTTAATTTGCGGGACATTTGTCCGAAATTTTTTAAATTTTTCGAGGGTTTTCCCTCCAAACCCAATTACGATAAATTTTAGGGTTTAATTTTGAGAGTGGGCCGCAGTTCGGGTCGGACCCTGATCCGAAATTGTGTTATTTTCAAAAATATTTTTATTTAATATTTATATATATTATAAAATAATTAAATTTAAATAAAACTGTTTTTATTATTAAAAATTATTTAGAATATGCTGATTGATATTTTTACCTAAACTATTTATTTTATATAAAAATTGTTAAATATATATAATTATTTAAAATTTATATATATTTTAAACCACAATAAAAATATTACATGTGTAATTACACTAAATTAATTTCATATATTAAATTAAAAATTTGTTTAAAATTTTAATTATTTTCTTTATATATTATATAAATATTTTAAAAATATATATTGATAAAAAGTTATTTATGGAATCGAATTTATGGAAGTGACCATTAGCCACACAAACCGAATTTTGTATCATGAAATCATGGGAATCATAATAAAGTAAAGATGCTTTCCCCAGTCAAACAAATGCAAAATCCGTTTTCATAGTTTTTTTATTGTATTATTTGAAATTTTTTAATACAGATGGCATTCACACATGACTGAATTCATGGTGAGTCTCGTATCGTTATTGGCCGATACATAACATTGTGCTTCTGAATTAGTATCATCAGTCAAAATTTTGTTACTGTTTTGATCGTTTCAATGTGTTTCGGCTCGTTTCAAATAATTTCAGTTAGGAATAAGTGTTCAATTAAATCGAATTGAATCAGGTAAAAAGAAATTCAAGTTAGTCAAGTTGGTGAGTCATATTTTATCATCTTAACTTGGTTTGATTTTTTTTTTAATCAAATCGAGTGAAATGACATTTAAGACAAGTTGAATCGAATGAAATTGCTGAGTTAAATTAAAAAATTGAGCATGTCAAATTAAAATATTATTATACTATCACTAGTTCATATTATAGCACATAAAATTGAAACCATATATAATTGACATTTTTTCAAAGCAAAATAAAATACTTTACTACGATACAATTATTTAATTTATTTAGGCACAAAATTATTATTTTAAAAAATTTAACTTGCTTTATGTATTACTTAAAATAAATAATTTTTATACTTTTTAAAAATATAAATTTTGGAAATTTTATAAATATTTTAAATTTTAAAAATATTTTAATTTTTTATAATTTTGTTGAAAGAGAGATCAATTTGCTCGTTTGCAAAATTATCAGGGAGCAAAGGGGTATTTACACCAATTTATTATTTGAGTTATTCGAATTGTAAAATTTAACTTGACTCAAGCTTGAAACCTAAATTACTAATTCAAGTTGACTTGAAAAAAATCGAATAACTTGAAATTCATATTTTTCCGTTTTTTTAAAATTGAATTAAGTTTTGCTCATCCCTAATTTTGACTTTTACTACTGCATGTCGGCTTGTATCAATTGGTACAAATTTTTATATTTTAAATCAACTTTTATTTTATTATAATTACATTTGAAATTAAATTGTAATTGTTAAATTAAGTTATTAAATATTAATTAATAATTTTAAAACTTATATTTAAATATAAATATATTTATATGGATGTATTTGAGATCTACATATAATATATAATTTATAATTTATTAATAAACTAAAATTTAGACAATAAAATATATGTTTGAAAAATATTTAAATGCATAAAGAACTAAAAATTAGATTATAAATATACATATGTGAAATTTATTTAAAAACATTGATGAAGTTGAAATGGTACAACAAAACATATAGATATTGGAACGTACCAATATCAAGATAAAAATCGCACATTCACTAGTCCGATACCGACTATCTCAATCTCGAAATATTTTTTTAAAGTTTAAATTTAGTACAAATAAAGTATAAATAATATATTCAAACAGTTACACATGACAGCAACGAATAGTGAATCTCAAACTTGGAAATTCATAAGGAGTGAATTTAAAGAGGCAGTTAGAGGGCTTGCCCCTTCCTTCAAAATGAAAAATTGACAATTTAGTCCATTCATAAACAATGAATTATAAATTAATAAATGATAAAATTATACTTTAATCCCAAAATAAAAAATTATTTTAATTATGATGAAATTATATATTAATAAATGATAAAATTATATTATAACCTCTTATAAATTTATAATTCAATTTCAATCACTTAAAAATTAAATTCACTTTTGATACTCAAAATAAAAATAAAAAAAACTTTATTTTTATTAATATTGCCAAAAACATTAGTAGAGTGTATTTAAATATAATTAAAGAACATGAAAATGAATGCAGACGAAAAGGCAATTAATTGCCATAATTATTACATCTAAAGCATGGAATACTGTTGAGATCTTACATCTTATATTTCTCTCAAAACATGAAAAAAAATGTGAATTTGAGTGTAACTGCAATTTTAGACCAATCACCTTGCGTGGCAATTTTATTCCGTTTGAAATTTTAAAATTTAAATTTAACTGTTAATAAGAGATTTAAAAAAAAATTATTTGATAATCATGTAATTAATAGTAATGTTGTTATTAATTTGAATTTAACAAATAAAAATAATATTAATAGTACTAACTGAACTCAAAATTTTAAATCTGAAAAGTAAAATAATTAAATTTTGAAAATACAAGTATTTTACATTTGTTATACTTTTTAACAATTTTAATATTTTTAAAAATGATTTTTTTAAATTTTAAAAATAATTAACTTATGATATGGCATATACATTAGCAAACGTTAATTTTTTATTCATTTTGGAGTGATTTGACAAATAACACAAATTTAAATGATAAAATAGGTAAAAAATTTAAATGGAGGATTAAAATGACTTTTTGTAAAGTTAGAAGGCCAAACAAGTCATTGTGCCTTTAAAAATATAATCAGAGACCATGAAAATAGACTTATTCATGTATCAGGTTACCAATTCATGCTCAAAGGCCGCTTGAAATTTGGGAGGGTTCGAGCAAAAACATTAGGCTCGAAAAATAGGTTTGACTGCTTGAGTAAAAAAAATTAGACCCATTTTTCTAATTTATACTTTTTTATATTATATAATTTATAACACAATAAAATTAAACCTATGGTAATAAATAATACTAATACAATGTAAATATTAAAAAAATAAGATGATTATATATATAATTATAAAAAAAATTAAATATTAAATTAAAATAAATATAAATATAAATATAAATATATTTTAAAAATAATATTGGCAACCCTAAATTGAGTTTGGGTTGGCCATTTATAAATATGGGTAGATTTTGACAAAAAGAAATCTCAATATATCTAACAGAGTGAGCTTAATAACTAATCTTCTGCATTCTGTAGGACCATTAAAGAGTAGATGCTAACCACAAGTTTTAAAACTACTTCATTTTCAGAGTGAAAATCGAACTCTCAACCACTAATTAAAATAAAAAAACTATTATCGGATCAAATTAAACTTAAACAAATATAAAATAAATTAACGTTATTCTTAACCCGAAGGAATAAAAACTTTTACATCAAAAGTGAAATTAATTGCAATAATGATTACATCTAATGCATGAAATCCCGTTGAGATTTTGTTCTTTAATTTTCCACTCAAAACATGAGAAGAGTCTGAATTTGGAAGTGTAACTGCAAATTTAGACCAATCACCTATATGCCAATTCAATTACCACTCCTTAATGCAACCCCACCTATTTTTACACATTTAAAATATATATATTTCCTTTATTTGACAAAATAAAATAAATGTTCCAAATTATGGTAATATTTAATAATATTATTTTATTTATTATACAACCCATTATTGGATTATGATTTTTTAATCAATATTCTTTTTTAATATATTAAAAACTTAACACTAAGCATTTCAACCTAATAAATCCTAATAAATGATCTCTTAAGTATATTATAAATATATAAATAATTAACAATACAAAAAGAGCTCCCATTGAACTTAACAAAAATCATCCATGGATATTATTTCGCCTCTTTTTCTTATTCTTTCCATTTCCTTTAACTATATGGGTCATCGGAATCTTGTTTTTGCCGACGACATCTTGATTAAAACCCAATGCCATAATGCGAAGTCCCCGAAGCATGCATACAATGCGTAAAATCTGATCCCCGAAGCCAATCAGCCGATAAAGTAAGCATTGCCGCCATCGTCATAACTTGTATAAGCAACAAAGCCATGACCTTGGAAAGCAACATGACGGTTCTAGCTTCGAGCGTTCATGACAAGGACTTGAAATTGGTTCTCCAAGACTGCCAGAAAGAGCTTTCCAACGCGAAAACCAATTTGACTACCGCGATGGATCGATTGAAGAGCAAAGATTACGATCAAACTAATTATTTAATAAATCATGCGCTCCAAAAAGAGTTTGATTGTAAGAAAAATGTGGGGGATTTACAGTATACGCTTCCTACTATTGTCTTGAATGACATGACGATTTATGAAGAACTTTCGGAAGCAGCTATGAGAATAATTGATAGGTTTTTGTAAGTATGAAAAATGAAATAAAATAAAATAAAAAACATTATACTTGTTGAATAATCTTATATATAATTTATTTTATCTCCTTTTTTTAATTATATTATTTGAAGCCTTTGGTGATATAAGGTCAAGCAATTTTTTTATATTTAACGATTATTTAAATAAATGACATTAATATATATTTTTTACATGCATTTACAATTTCAAGCAAAATTTTTAATATTTAATGATTTTTTTAAATATTTTTAATTATTATTTGATATATTAACGAAACCACTTTTGAACTTTACAAAAATAAAAAATAGTCAAGGTCGGTGTGAAACGAGAAATTTTTAAGAGTCAAAATTAAATTGTAATTTTAAGATGACAAAATGTAATTTCACTATTTTAATAGTTTATATCTTTATAATTTTTAAATGAGTAAATCAATTTTTATATTATTAGGGGCAAAGTGCAACTTTACCTTTAATAATTAAAAAAATTAATGTCTAAATGGAAAATTTTTCATTTTATGGGACTAGCCCTTAGTTTCTACCTGGTCAAGGTGACTTATTTATTTAATATTTACTTTCTTTTAATATTGATTTAAGAAATATAATATTTTTTTCACTTTGAAAATTAAAAACTTTCTTGTATCAAACAATATTTTATATACCAAATAGTTGTATATTTAAGGATAATTATGTTATTTAATTTTTATAAAAAATTTAAATAATAAAAAATTGAAAAAGAAAAGAAAATGAAGATTATTTGGTGGTTAAAGAAGTGATTAAATAAACACTAATAATTCTTTCAAATATATATATATATATTGTAATACCTCGAAAATTATTACAATAAGAAAGTAAGATATTATCCTTGATATAGTTAAATAAGGAAATAGAGGGACAAAAGGAAATTTTGGATTATGTCAACATTGGGAAGTATATTATGATATAGTACATTATTAATTCAAGAAAGGACTAAATTGTAAAAGTGGAAAAAGTTTTGTTGCCCAAGAGTAAATACTAAAAATTTGAAGGGTTAAAGTGTAATTATGAAAAAGTTGAAAGACCAATAGTGTAAATATTTTAGAGGTGGGATAATTTAGAAACTAAAGAAAATAGATGAATTGGGACCAAATCGAATAAGTGAAGAATTATGAGGGACTAAATTATAATTTTTTTAAATTAAGTGATGACTCAATGATGGAATTTTAAAAGATCATGAATGGCAATATGGTCAATTAGTAAGAGAGAGGGGTCTAGAATGTAATGATGATTTTGATGATATTTTGGTGATTTTTTTAATTAATTAGTTAAATATTATTGTATTACTATTTTACTTAGATATTTATTATTATTTTATTATTTTATTTAGTATATATATATATGTGTGTGTGGGGAAAAAAAAAACAACAACACACCATCCATCTTCTTTCCCATGCACCAACGTGAAAAGAAGAGAGAAAGAAAGAAAGTTTTACTTTCTTTACAATTTGGTCCTTTCACCAAAAATCCAGCATTTTCACTTAAAATTCAAAAGAATTTTCATAGCCATCAAGAGAGAAAGATGACAAGGAGACTATGGGGAGCAAGAATATCAAGTTAGATTCAAAGAAATAGAAGCTGGAGGAGAGAGAAAATCAAGTTAAAGATTGAAATCAACAAGACAAGGTAAGAACATCAAGATTTCAATATATTTTTAAGTTTGATATTGTTGAAAAAGCTTGGAAATGATGTTATAGTAGAGTTTTCTTATATATGGTTCTATGTTATTGATATGTTAGTGAAGGAAAATAAGAGAAAGTGATGGGAAATATTGTAGAGAAAGTAAATAAAGGTGCTACAAATTTGGAAATCAACACTTTGCACTAAAACAGTTTTAGACAGCAGTAGTAGTCTAACTTTAAAAAATCACTAAAAATTTTAGAAACTGAATTAGAGAATGAATAAAACATGTAATTAAATATTATTGAGTCTAGTTTCTTATAGAAGAAACGATGTAAGTAATAGAATTGTAAATCATGAGATATAATAGGTTTTGTGAGACAAGGTCAGAATGATTTTGGGTTCCCTGTTCTGAATTTGGAAAATCATAAAAAATTGAAGAAAAATAAT
Source organism: Gossypium rotundifolium (assembly GCA_025506655.1). Taxonomy (NCBI): domain Eukaryota; kingdom Viridiplantae; phylum Streptophyta; class Magnoliopsida; order Malvales; family Malvaceae; genus Gossypium; species Gossypium rotundifolium. Next base: position 4,389,811 of record CP106732.1, on the reverse strand, counting down.
TAGGGGCTTAAATTTATATGTTTAAAATCCTGAATTAGCCTATTTTCAAGAGAAACAAAAGGAAACATCATCCGAATTTCTTATGAGGAGATAATTAATTTTTAGCGAAGAAGGGTCGGAATTGTCAGACAGCAAAATAAGGGTGACTTTAAAGAATAAATTGTACTTATTGGCTAAACCAAAAATTTTAAAAATTTTATGATAAGAATATATATGAGTCTAGTTTCTAAAACATCAAGCGGAACTTGAATTGGAATTCTGTAGCTCAAAATATAAATAATTTAGTGAATATGATGCAAATTGACAACTTTGAATAAATTTATAAGTAAATAGTGAAATCATAGATAATGTTACTTATAAGCATGTAATATAAACTAAGGATGTGGAATGGAGAGGAGGAGGAGGAAAATATATATAAATATTTGGCTAGCATGGCTAATTTGCATGTTTTAGGCTCATGGACTAAATTGAATAAAAGAAAAACTTTATGAGAAATTTTGTAAAAATATTAGAAATGACTAAATTGCATGAAATGAATTATTTTATTAAATGGATTATTTTATTATTTAAGTTACAAGATTGAATGAAAATATTAATTTAGATCAAGATCGGGTGAAAACATGTTTTAGGGATTAAATTGAAAAGTGTAGAAATTATGGAAAACTCTGACATTTCATAGAATTCATAGGATGTTATAAAAATATATGAGAATAATTAGGCTTGAAACAAGGATTAAATTACGAAAATTTTATTTTTCTGAGCCTAAGGATGAAATTGTCATTAATTAAAAGTTTAAGGCAAAATGGTAATTTTGCCTAGAGTATTAATTGAATGTATCAAAATATGAAATGAATGATAATGATGATCAAATTTGTAAAGATCCGGATGACTCAAATACGAGACTTGAACGTAGAAAAATAAAAGACATCGGATTAGTGAAATTATAAACACGAACAAGTAACAAAGTAAGTTCGTGTAACTTAAATTATATTCTTAAATGCTTGAAATTTATTTTTATTGATGTGAATATGATTTGGATGTTTAATGTGTGATAATTGATGAAGTATTGATATTCTTGTTGAAAATAGAAAATAAATCCGGTTAAATGAAAGAAAAATTCAATGGATCTCTGAAATAGAAATATGCGCACATGAATATGAATTGACGGACCCGGATTTGTATCACTATAATTTAAACTTTATCATTGTTATATGTTTAATTTACTAATTATGTGATATAAGAAAATACGAGTTGATGGTACATGAAATATTGATATTATGAATTAACTGACTTATGTTTAGGAAGAAATGGCAAGAGAATGATATTTATCATGACATGTAAATATGTGATTATCTTTGATACATTGATACAAGGAAATTAAGTATGTTGAGATGAGTAATAAATTCAAGTAAGACATGTCGAGAAAAATAAATATTTTTAAGGGATAATATGTTTGATTTTGATTGGTCCCAAATATGAATGCTAGACAAAATATATTATCTGATAAATAAATTTGTTACTCCGGTAATGCTCCGTAACTCTATTTCAGTGACAGATTTGGGTTCGGGGCGTTACATATATACTACGTGAAAATCAAGTATTTAGAATACATATTAATATATATACACACCATTGATGAAGGTAATAATTTGTACATAATAAAATTAAAATATATAAAAAAATAAATTAAAATTTTGGTTGAGTTGTAAATTGAAGATTTTGAACATGTCAAATTAAAATCTTATTACAGTGTCACCAATGTCATGTTAGAGCACATAAATTTGGAACCATATATAATTGAAAACCTTTTCAAAAAAAAAAAAAGAAGAAAAAGAGGTTACTTTATTATGATAAACTTGAATTATTATTTAATCTCAAAATTATTATTTTATAAATTCTTTAACTTACTTAATATATTCCTTAAAAATATTTTTAACTTTTTAAAATAAAATTTTGGATTTTTATAAATATTTTTAATTTTTATAAATATTTTTGTAATTTTGTTGAGAGAGAGACCAATTTGCTTATTTTTAAAATTAATAGGGACCAAAGAGGTATTTACACTAATTTATTATTTGAGTTATTGAATTATAAAATTCAACTTTATTGAAACTTGAAATTCGAATTATTTATTTAAACTGACTCGAAAAATCAAATAACTCGAAAATTATCATAATCAAGTTTTGCTCCACTAGTTTTGGCTCGTACTACTGCATGGCAGCTTGTATGGGTTGGTAAAAAAATTTTATATTTTAAATCCACCTTTCATTGTTTATAATTACATTTAAAATTAAAATATATTTGTTAAATTAAGTCATTGAATGTTAATTAATAATTTTAAAACTTACATTTAAATATAAATATATTTACATGGATGTATTTGACATCTATTGCTAGTACATATAATATATAATTTATAATTTATTTGTAAATAAATAATATATGATTTATTAATAAACTAAAAATTAGACAATTAAAATATATATATTTGGAAAATATTTAAATACATAAAGAACTAAAAATTAGACTATAAATATATATATATATATATATATATGAAAATTATTTAAAAGTATTGATGAACTCAAAATGGTAACAGCGAATAATAAGTCTCAAATTTAGATACTCATAAGAGGTGAATTTAAAGAGACAATTAGCGGTTTGCTTCTCTCTCAAAATGAAAATTTGGTAAATTAATGCATTCATAAATAATAAATTATAAATTAACAAATGATAAATTTGTATTTTGACTCTAAAATAGAAAATAATCATTTTAATTATAATAAAATTATATATATATTAAAAAGTGATAAAATTATATTTTATAAGATTTTAAGTTTATATTTCAAATCGAATCGAAATAAATTTAAATAAATATAAAATATATTAATATTATATTTAATCCCAACTAATAAAAACCTTTACATCAAACTGAATGCAGAAAAATGAAATTAATTGCAATAATGATTACATCTAATGCATGAAATCCTGTTGAGATTTTGTTGTTTAATTTTCCACTCAAAACATGAGAAGAGTGTGAATTTGGAAGTGTAACTGCAAATTTAAACCAATCACCTAATCCCAATTCCCACCACCTCTCCTTAATGAAACCCCACTTATTTTTACACATTTAAAAATTATATATTTCCTTTATTTGACAAAATAAAAATAATTGTTCCAAATTATGGTAATATTTAATAATATTATTTTATTTATTATATATAACCCATTATTGGATTATTATTTTTAAAATAAATTACATGTAACACCTCGGACCCGACCCAAACACTATAATCGGATTTGGTATGTCACTAAGGAAATTTTGTAAAACATGTCGCATTTTCAAAAAAACATTTTGGTAAAGTTTAACCCTTTATTCGGGAAAAATTTATAATTTATAGTTTTAAATAAAATATGCCTTTATGAATTAAAACCCAAATTTAAATACATGCCTTAGTTCAATTAAAATTAAAAATTTAAATAACTAAAAGTAATAAAAGCCCGTAATAAAACCAAATATAAACTGGTGGCCCATGGCCTTATTACAACGAGATTTAAAATTTATTAAATAAGAATATAAAATAATAACTAGAGTCTTTTTCTTTGGATCCAAATGTTCTTTTGCATGGCCACCTTGCGCTCCTCTCGGCCGGTCCGATGCACTAAATGCTACCGAAATATTAATTAATTGGTTGAGTCATGAGACTCGGTGTGCAACCCTCATGCACCATTAGATTTGGGCCTTAGCCCATACAACTAAAATAATCGAATTAATATACATAATAAAAATAATATGCAAGCCCAACCCAAATCCTAGGTTTCCATCCGCTACACGCCCAATAATGACCATTCACACCATTGGGGATTTCTACAATCAACCCACACCGCTACTGCGCCTTGATGGCGGTCGTCTTGCTTATTATCGGATCATGGCGTAGCCACTACAATGAATCACGGCAAAAGTCGCTACAACAGATCACGGTAAAATCGCTACAACAGATCACGGTAAAAACCGCTACAATAGATCACGGTGAAAACCGCTACAACATATAACTTCCTTCTTTCATCAAACCCAACCCATGCAATCACATAAAATCAATATACTTATATAGTTTAATCGAACATTCACTAACACGATGATTTGTTTTACCCTCTTTGGGTTTCCTCTATTATGCGGATTTCGGCATTTATCAAAACATATAAGACTTATAATCATATATTAATTAAGCAGATCTAGATGGTGGGAAAGTGTTACACACGATATCGCGAAATCCAATATTCTTAGTCGATATCCTTGTTATTCCGATCTACAACTTTGCTCAAAAGCGGAAATATGTGAAAATTGGGCCTCTCCTATATTCGGCCATGGTTAGTATTCTACCCGATTTCATATATTTATAAATAAACCAATCTCCTTATCTTGAAATCCGAAAATAACACGACTTGATTGTTCTTGATCTTTGACTTAGAGATCTAGCGTTGGACTCCTCTTGAGATCCGAAATGCCGAAAATAAGAAAAACCTTGATTAGTCACTAAATAGTCATTCGGCTAGGGACTTTGAAAAGTCAAGAAATATTGGAAACACAAAATCGACACATACCTATTGTTTTCTTGATTCGGCTGGCAAGACTTTCTTGAAGAAAATTCAATAACCGGGAGGTGAGATCTAAGATTTTCAGTTTTAGAAGATTTAAGAATTGAAGAGATGGCTAAGAGTAGAGGTGTACATTGGTAGGGCGGGCGAACTCGAGTCGGCCCAACTAAAACTTAAGCCGTTTTCTAGGCCCCGCCAAATTTGGGCCTAAAAATTATCCAAGCCCTACCGACATAGAATTGGTAAACCCGAGCCAGCCCACCCAGACCAGTATTATTTTTATTTTATTAAATTGAAAATAATAAATTAAGTCTTGATATTCTTTTTTTTATTCAAAGGAAATGGAAATAACAACTTTTATATTCTCCACTATAACTAAGCGTATGTAATCCTTACAATGTTTTGTCATGAAAGCTTATTTAAAGACAACATAGTGTATGCGATTAGACTAACCAGAGAAGGGCATTCCTCAATGCATTATTTATGACTACTTTCGCATTACTTTAATTCCTTTCTTTTAAGGAACCTAAATTGAAACTGTAAAAATTTCCTCCAACCCAAACGCCAAATCCGGATCAAACCCACCTCTTTTAAGTCTTGATATTCAATCAATATATTATAAGATCTCAAAGATCATATCGAAATAATATTAAAAATAACAACGAGCAAAAAAAAGTAATTATATTAAAATTGAAACAAGTTGTTTGAACTAAAATAATAACCAAATTAATAATAAAACAAAAGTTCTACAATATCGAAATAATATTAAATACGACAATAGAACAATAAAATAACATAAAAGAACAATAAAACAGCCTCAAAACAGCCCCAAAACAACATCAAACACCATCAAAACAGCCCCAAAACAGCATCAAACAGCAACTAACAGCAACAAAATAGTGCTAAAAACAGCAAAAAAATATCACTAAACAGCAGAAAAACAACATCACCAACAATCCCAAAACAGCACAAAAAACCTGCAAAATATAATCAACCAACCAAAATATCTTTACATTAACCAATTAACATATTTAATTTTATAATAAACTATAAATTGTAAGCTAAATTAAATTATCAATAGTTAGAAAAGAAGATAACCTAAAAAGCAATCGAAGAAATATCGTCCTCATCGTCCTCACCGTCATTCTTGTCACCAACTTCTAACATGAAATAAGAATAAATAATTAGATTATCAAATTGATAAAAAATAATATAAAATTACAACAATAAAACGAGAATAATAATTACCCGTTGAAAATCCCTTAGCTCGCATCCAATCATCAAGGCATACAACGGCTTGAACCATTTTTGGCTTAAGTGAACTCCTCAAAGGTGTGATAACTTTTTACCCATCTAAAAGTCGATTCGGAAGCTACAGTTGATATTGGAATGGCCAAAAGATCACGAGCCAATAATGAAAGCTCATTATATCGAACTGAACTTTTGCTCCAATAATCCAAAACATCTATTTGACTATTCAACTCAAGCTCCGGTTCTTCCAAATAAATGTCCAACTGGGACTTTTCACTCTTAGTGCTAGATTCATTTAAATACCGTTTATAATCATCACTCTCATCAAAATCTCCCCAAAATCAACACTATGATGCAAACTAGAATCAGCGGGATCTTTATACGAGACATTAGAATTCTCACCAAAGAGGAAGATGTGGATTTGGATTTCTTAGCATACTAAATCAAGCAAGAGTCTAAGATTGGTAAGAATGGTTTCAACAAAATCGAAGCATGAATACTATAGATTGTAGTAAAGCAATCGCACATAATTCAACTTGTAACGAGGATCTAAAATTGCAGACATGACAATACCAACGAATACTCATTGATATTTATTAAATTTTTCTTGCATTTGCTTAACCATTGGAGTTAAAAAGAATGAGGACCTTTAATCTGTATCAAGCAAGACCTTGTGAACCTTCCAAACCCTCCGAAATAAAGATTGGCCGTCGGATAATTAGAACCGGAAAAATACAAGTCACATCATAAAAGACTTTCAAAATTTGCAAAGAATAACAACATTTCTCCACTCCTCGTCGGAAAGTGCAAATATTTGATATCCTTTATCTCGTTGGCCCCAATAATCTAGCACATCTCTATAGTAGATGAAGATTCAAGCATCAAATAAGTAGAATTCCATCTCACACACATCTTGGCGCAACTTTTGGTCACATTCAAATGAAAACTTTTGTCGGCCACATCATAAAATTTTTCCTACAAATTCTGACTTTTTATGTACTTAATTCCATTTGAATCTTACCAACAACATCATCAGCAAGTTTCAAACTAGCTTTAACTATAAGATTCAAAATATGTGCACAACATCTAACTTGAAAAAAAACACCATCACACAAAATAGCTCGGTTCGCACGAAAACTATTTTTAAGACAAGAAACCAACACATCATTATAAGAAGCATTATCCAAAGTGATGCTAAAAATTTTTTTGTCTATACCCCATTGAGATAAACATAAAACAAGTTCATCCGCTATGTTCAAACCACCATACGGAGGAAATAAAGCTCTAAACCTTATGATTCTCTTTTGTAGCTTCCAATCTTTGTCAATCCAATGAGCAGTAATGCAAATATATTCATCATTAGTATGCTCTGAGTTCCAATTATCGGAAGTTAGACAAATTAAACCAGTGCTTTAGCCATCTTTTCTTTAACATGATCTCTCTTTTGCATAATACATAAGGACATCCCGAGTAGTCATTTACTCTACTTATATTCTTAAAATTAGGACTAGCAATTCTCATCATGTATCTAAATCCGGTTCTTCAACTGTCCTAAATGAATGCTTGCCACATACAAGAAAAGTAGAAAGCATTTCGACGACACTCATCGACATCAAACTTATAGGTTTTATAGATGAACCACCTCCTAATGATGGTAGATTGGCTATGGTGTATTGAGTGATGTCCTTATTAATTTTTCAAACATTGATTTAGATGACGTCTTAAATGAGAGGTTCCACTAGAAGATTTAGCGAGAGAAGATACTCTTACGGTGATTACATTGTGCCTTCAATTCATTTTTGTCCTCGCATTCAAGCTTTGTCATTTCATCCCACACCTTTGAAGTGGTAGACTTTTGACGTTTGGCGACTTTCATACTCATTAAACCCATCGTCCACGGTATAGGAGTGTTCGAACTAGCCATAGTCATCAAAACTTAAGTCCGAAATTCAAATAAACCAAACTAGCCCAAATTATTCATAGTCATAAAAACAACGAATGGATGTAAACATTTCAAAGTTGACCTAAAAGACATATTTTCTTGAATTTAAACCATAATTTGTTGAACTTAAAGCCCACTAGATAATACTTTACCAAAAACATCTGAAACCAATTTAAAACTTTTTCGCAACATAATGTTAAAGAAAGTGCTTCATTAACCCTCGGAATTCTATCTAATAAAACCCAGGTACTACAAGCAAAGCAGCCATAAAATTAGGCTGTAATCTTCCCACAAATATCTGTTCGCTGGCTCTCATTGGAGCCTCCTCCCTTGAGAGAAAGGGCACAAAGTTTAAATTAGTTCCAAACAAGACCCTTGGTTAGATCTATGGTGGTTATGGTAAGGAAAAGCACATCACAAATTTGATGCAACTTAGCTCTTCTTTTCGGCAATTCTTGTTATCAAAGACTCAGACACCCCGTACACCCCTTTCCAAGATTTTCTTTGGTAAATCCCGCTTGCTTTTTGTTAGAATACTTGGGAATCTGCGATTCCAACACCAAATCATGAGCTTCAACTCAGGACACCCATTTCCAATAGCCACATTTTCCTCTGATGAAGCTCAAGAGTCTATCTTTGAACATTGTGTTTCTTCTATTTCTTTCAAAGAAGCGGTTCTACTACCCGCTACCATTTGCATATAATGCAAGAAATCAACAACTCTCTCAAGTTTTGTGCCTTTGACATTTAACATGCATAATTTTGGCGCTATGTATAACAAAGACGTCTACATCACAAAAATCAATTTCTAAACATGCATTGCACTCATAAATTGGTCATCGAAACATGCATAATTTATTAGATAGAATTAGGGTTTTATTAGATAGAATTCGAGGCACCATAATTTTCGCAACATTTAACACAACCAATTTACTTTTTCAGACATCTCTAAACTAAACCCATAAATTATTAAAAAAACAAATCTGTTATTAAAAAAAAAAAAATAGATGTGCATGTAGTCCTAAAATAACAAACCGATAAACCAAAATAACAGACACCCATAACTCAAAACATCAATTACCTTTAAAATCATCTACTTTTCAATTAATTGAAAAGAATAACAAACCTTTTGAACTGTTTGGTTCGGAGAAAGCGAAGAAACGAGAAGGAAAATCAAAATTCTTGAACGAGATGCACGATTGCACGTGCAATAGAGTGAATAAAAAAGAACCGAACGTGAGACGAGAGATGAAGAGGAAGGTGGAGACGGAGAGTGGAGATTAGGGATTTTGATTTCGGATGGAAAAATGGGAGAAAGAGTGGAAGTGCGGAAAGATAGGCACGTGAAAATCTTTTTCTAAAGTTAAAATTTTATTAATAAAAAATAAAAATAATAATAAAATATTTGGGCGAGGTCGGTAGCCTGCCAAAAAAATCATGCCCAAGGCCGGCCCGTTTTTAAACGGGCCTAATTTTTTTGCCCAAGCCCATTTTTCGCCTATATTTTGCCCAAACCTCCCACATTTCAGGCGGGCCTTGAAATGGCCAAATGGCCGACCATGTACACCTCTAGCTAAGAGATTTGACCAATGAATATTAAGGAGAAGAATACAATAATAGAGTTGTGATTTGGCTTTTAGGGATTAGAAGAAAAATAACAACAGAGGTTAAAAGATTGACCAACCAGAAATTTTAGAGAGGAAGAAAGGTGAAGAAAATGGTGGTTTTCGCTTTTGAGAGGAAGAAGATGAGAAAAGAAAAGAAAGGCTTCCAAAATTTGACACCCCCTCTTTATATAGAAAACCGATTCCTCCTTTAGCAGAGATTGATTTTCATAAACACCGCCACACATGATAGCTCCTATCCCTTTTCCTTATCTTAATCTATTATCTCCTCAAAATAGTCTTTATCTCGCTTATTATCCTTAAAGACTAAATCCTAAATAATAGCCTTTATCTGCTTATTATCCACATAGAATAAATATAATAAAATTCCCCAAAAATAGCCTTGTGCCGTCCACTTCCCTAATCCCTAATGCCAAATTTAACTAACTTAAATTAGAAGAATTGGGCTCCTTAAAACTTAAAATTTGGGCCCCAACACTTAAAGTAACTCATTCCACATATTCACCCATTAAACGCATAGGCCCAAAAATTTAGGATGTTACAAAGCATTTGAATATAATAAATCCTAATAAATGAACTCTTAAGTATATTATAAATATATAAATAATTAACAATACCAAAAAGAGCTCTCATTGAACTTAATAAGAATCATCTCCATGGAAATTATTTCGCCTCTTTTTCTTATTCTTTCGATTTCCTTCAACTACATGGGTCATTGGAATCTTGTTTCTGATGACGACACCTTGATTAAAACCCAATGCCATAATGCGGAAGTCCCTGAAGCTTGTATACAATGCGTAAAATCCGATCCCCGAAGCCAATTAGCGGATAAAATAGGCATTGCCGCCATCGTCATAACTTGTATAAGCAACAAAGCCATGACCTTGGAAAGCAACATGACGGTTCTAGCTTCGAGTTTTCATGACAAGGACTTGAAATTGGTTCTCCAATATTGCCAAAAAGAGCTTTCCGACGCGAAAACCAATTTGACTACCGCGATGGATAGGTTGAAGAACAAAGACTACGATCAAACCAATTATTTAGTGAATCATGCATTTCAGAAAGAGTTTGATTGTAAGAAAAATGTGGAGGATTTGCAATATACGCTTTCTACTAGTGTCTTGAATGACATGACGCTTTATGAGGAACTTTCGGAAGCAGCAATGAGAATAATTGATAGGTTTTTGTGAGTGTAAAAAATAAAATAAAATAAAATAAAACATTATATTTGTTGAATAATTTTATATATAATTTATTTTATCTATTTTTTAATTATATTTTTTGAATTCTGTGTTGTTATAATGTCAAGCAAACTTTTTTTTAATATTTAACGATTATTTAAATAAAAAACAGTAATATATACTTTTAAGCAAAATTTTTAATATTTAAACAAAATATTTTTAATTATTACTTGATATATTAAGGAAACTGCTTTTGAACTTTACAGAACTAAAAATAGTCAAGGTCAGGATCGAAATAAAATTTTTTTAAGAATTGAAATTAAATTGTAATTTTATGATGAAAAAAAATAATTTCACTATTTTAATAGTTTATATATTTATAATTTTAAAAGGATTAAATTAATTTTTAATATTTTAGGGGACCCAAGTATAATTTTACATTTATCAATTTAAAATTTTAAAAAATTTAAATATTTAAATGAAAAAATTTTCATTTTAGGGAGGCCGGAGCCTCTACCATCCCCTAGTTTCCCCCTTGGTCAAGGTGACTTATTTATTTAATATTTACTTTTTTAAAAAATATTGATTTAAGAAGTATAATATTTTGTAAACCAAATGGTTGTATATTTAAGGATAATTATTTTATTTAATTTTTATAAAAATTTAAATAATAAAAAGAGAAAGATAAAAAATAAAGAAAAATGAAGATTATTTGGTGGTTAAAGGAGTGAGTAAATAAACACTAAAAATTCTATCATATACATATGTATGGGGAAATCATGTATTTAAAATACATATTATTAATATATATACAATTGATGTAAGTAATAAATTGTGCATGATAAAATTAAAATATATAAAAAAGAAATTAAAATTTTGGTCGAGTGGCAAATTGAAGATTTTGTAAACCTAATTGACATAAGTTCAAATCTCATTGTGTGCATTTTTTCTATTATTTTAAAAATAAAAAATTAAATTACCTTCAAATAATATAATTTATTGTAAATGCAAAGGGACATTAAAATAATTTTCCTAACAATTGAAAACCAATTCGATTAATAAATAATTAAAAAATTCTATTTAAAAAATTAAAAATATTATGATGGGTAGAGGTGGGCATGGGTCGGGCTATCCATTGCACTTGATTGCCGGCCCGAAAAATGGGAGTGTTCGGGTAAAAATATAGGCCCGAAATATGGGTTTGGGCAAAAAAAAGAGCCCCGTTTAGAAAATGGGCCGGGCTCGGGTAAAACTTTTTGGCCCAAGTCCCACCCACCTACCAATTATATATTAAATATATATTTTTATTTTTAATTAATTATACTTTTAAATTTACATATTTTTATTTATTTTTTTGTTTTAATATTTGTTTTAAATTTTTTATTTAATGAAAAAAATTAATATGGGCCGGGCCGGACCGGGCTTGGGTTTATCGATTTTCTTTCGGTCCGGTCTTGGACAAAATTTTAGACCCATATTTCGGGCCGAGCCTAAAAAATAGGCCTAAAATTTTATCTGGGCTCGACCCGAACCTAGCCCAGCCCGGCCTATGCCCGCCTCTAATGATGGGTATGTTTTTATATTTCATATAAAATCTATAAGAAAGACAATTTAAACAAAAAAAATCCATTTATTTATTATTTATATAGTTATTTTTCATTCATATATATTGGATCTGCCCATGTAAAATACCACTAATTTTTAAGATACACTAAGCACTTAAACTAACAAATTATAGGTACAATAATTTATTTGTTCCGTCAACTTTACATAAAAAATTATTTTAGTATTTCATTTATTTATTTTTTATCCTTTAAGCTTATATTATTTGTCACTTATTCAAAATGGATGGAAAATTAATTTTATTGATATGAAATGCACGTGGTCTGTCACATTAGTAATTAATTAATTTTTAAATTTTAAAATTCAAAAAAATCAAATATTATTACAAATTTATTTAAAAATTATTAAATTATTAAAAAACTATTGTGTAAAATATTTTTAATTTTTAAAAAATTATTTAATTACTGACGTAGTGTACACATGGACTGCCACGTCAATAAAATTAACAAACGCCAATTTTGTCGATTTTTGCTAGCCGCTTTGGACCATCAGAGGTAATTTCCTTTTCGTTTTAAGTGCTCGCAATCACTTCAGATATGTCGTGTTTGAGTTGTGACAAAGCTAATTATTAACATTTCATAATGTTCTATTGATGTTGATGGAGCTTGTCATTCATCATCTACGACCAAGGGCGAAGCCAGAACAATTTTTTAGGGGGGCCGAATGAAATTTTAATTTTTTATAGTCTATATCTTTATAATTTTTAAAAGATTAAATCGATTTTTTATAATTTTAGGGGGTCAAAATATAATTTTACCTTTACTAATTTAAAATTTAAAAAAAAATTAGAGGACTTAAATTATAAATTTTCATTTTAGGGGGGCCAAAGCCCATGTTAGCCCCCTAGAATCGCCTCTATCTACGATGAGTGTTTGCTATTTTTTTATTTAAATTATATGGTTTCATTTATTGAATGAATTAATAAATTTACTATTCAAAACAAAAAAATAATGTAAATTTAAATATTAAAAGAGAAGAAAAACAAATAAAAGTTAATTTTTTATAAAAATAAAAGGACAAATAGGTCATTATAGTTAAATCCTTTTAAATGAATTCTTAAGCGTTAAGATTCATGTTATAAGTATATAAATAATCAACACTACCACAAAGAGCTCCATATCAACTTAACAAAATCATCCATGGGAATTCCCTTGCCTCCTTACTATCTTACTCTTTTTCTCCTCCTTTTCATCTCCTTCAACTATGTCGGCCATCGAAATCTCGTTTTCGCTGATGATGCCCTGATTGAAGCCCAATGTCACAATGCTGAAGTCCCCGAAACTTGCATAAAATGCGTAAAATCCGATTCCCGAAGTCAATCTGCCAATAAAGTAGGCATTGCCGCCATCATCATAACTTGTCTAAACAACAAAGCCACGACCTTGATAAACAACATGACGACTCTTGCTTCGAGCGCTCGTGACAAGAACTTGAAATTGGCTCTCCGAGATTGCGAGAAAGGGTTTTACTACGCGAAAACCAATATGATTGCTGCAACGAACCGATTGAAGGGGAAAGAATATGATCAAACGAATCATCTGGTGGAACAAGCGCTCGAAGGAGAAGTTGTCTGTAAGATGAATGTGGGGGCTTTACGATTTAACTTTCCGATTAGTGTCACGTTTGACATGGGAGTTTACGAGGAACTTTCAACTGCAGTAATGAGAATAGTTGATAGGTTTGTATGAGAGTGAAAAATGGAAAATAAAAATAAAATTAAAAATAAAGCATTCTATCAAGTAATATTATATATTTCATTTGAATAAAAACTACATCTGTTGAGTGTTTTTGTATGTATTTATATGATTCAGTTATTGTTCATACATGTGATGTCATAGATAAGTTTCATATATGTCTACATGTACCCTACTCTAGATCTAACACGTGTTTATATGATGGGATTTCGCTTATGTGATGGCATGCGAACCCAACATTGTGCGGTCTTATGCGCGAACTTGAACTGTAATCGTATAGAACCTAACCCAGACCCAATCAAATTATGGGTTGATAATAGTGAATATCATAATAACCTTATTCTCTAATAAATATAATTTCATATCCTTTGCACGTTAATCCATATGATTAATGGATTATTGTGAATTGATAAACAATTAGTTTGCATTTTTTCTTCAAAGATTTCAAAATTCACAAAAATTTCAGTGGTAAGTATAATTATTTAAAATTTTATTTCATGTCTTAATTAGTCATTTTATTTGTACCTGCAACACATATAGTTTTGGCTATTAATGCTTTTATACATATTAGAGGGACCAGCCTATTGAGTATATATATTTTTTTCTTAATTCAGGTCCAGCTAGTCTAGCTTAAATTTCCAATAATAAAATTTTTATCCAAGTATCATATAAATACTAATATAGAAGTACTATGTTGAAGCAAATTGGTGTCAGGCAAAGCATTTTGTAGGATGACAAACTTTGGGATGATAAGAAAAGGAAGGTAAATTTAGCATAGAGGCCTTGTAATAAAAGTTAGATAGATAAATTAGTTATTATACGTTAGATTAAAGAGTAAAGTAGTCATTCTGTTAAATTTTTTTATCAATTTCTACTTTTAAAAACTGATCTATACATGGCAACATGACGTACATATAACACATCATATATCATTGTTTAGTCATTTTTCCAGATAAGCCAGTTTTAAACCGTACAAATAAATGAAATTATTTTTAACAAAATATAATTAAATTCCTAATATAGAGACCTCCATGATACTTTTTACGAAGAAGGAATGACTATTTTGTAATTTATTTTTGAATGTTGCATTATGCTTTAATCTAAAAATTGAAACACTTTTACAGTTGTTTTAAAAATAACTAACAATATTTCCTCCATTAAATTATTTTTGGTGTCCCAAGAGTACAACATATAAGTAATAACCCCTTCAGAAATTATAAAATTTTAATTCAATTATTAAGATTACACTTTAAACCCTTCAAATTTGACCCTCAAAAATAATAAATTTTAGTTTAATCCCTTTAAAAATGATAAAATTTTAAATTAATATAGAAATAAAATCATATTTTAACCCCTCTAAAATTTATAATTCAACCACACCTCACAAAAAAAAAAAATTCAATTTTTGCTTTCAAATTTCTTTATGAAATAAATTATCCCCACAAACATTCAATCACTTTCCTCCTAATTTGATCCATGCACCTCTATAAAGGAAAAATGAGTATCAATTATTGATGTTGCATTATCCTATATATGTTGTTATATGTGTCACTTTGTAGAATTTTGGATGTCCCTTTCACTAATATTTTGCTTCTAAACCAATAAATTTAAGATATTTTTTGAGTTTTGCCTTCTCTATTTATAGTAAATAAACTTGCTCTAATGTAACTCACATCATCTGTAAATGGAAAGTTTATTGTAATCATGTTTATTGTAAACAAATTAAACACGTATTTCCCATTGTTTATTGTAATTTTGTACATAATAATTGTTATATATACCATTGTTTCCATTAATTTCAGATCATTTACTTCTAAATGTGGTAATTACTATTATAATCAAAAATATTTTTTAAAAATAATTGAGGATATTCTATTTTTTTATATCAAACATTATTTACGAACTCTGATATGAATTTAAGAGGGGTAAACTTATTTGAGTTCAAGATTAATATATGCTCTTTTTTTTTTTAACAATCTCATTATAAGTTCTGATCATATCTGCTTTTTTTGACACAATGTCTAGAATTACTTATATAACTCTTCTTCAATCCATAAATAAAAGGATAATACTCTTCAATGCACTTAAACCCCGTCCTCCTGCATTGGCAACAATACTCATGCCAATCGAGCTAAAACTCTATTGGCAAAATCGATATATACTTGGATAGCGCACCTAATAACTCAAATAATCGAACCCAAACTATCAATTGCGAAGTATTGAATAAAGATGTCCATGATTGAATCGTGAGATAATTTTCAAAAACAAGAGAAAAGGAAAATTTTGCCCAAATGCTATCCAAGAACGTGAATGCATGGGTTTCAAATATGATGTTGAAATATCCTATATATGTTGTTATATAAAAAAGCAACGTAATAAACTTTTCATTAGCTGTTGTTTGGTAATTGTACCTTTCGCTAACATTTTGCTTATAAACCAAGAAAATTAATTTTAGGGGTAAATTATTAAAATAGTCACTTTTATTTGTCTCAAGTTACATTTTAGTCACTTATGTTTGAAATGTTACATTTTAGTCACTTACGTTATCGTCTTGTAATATTTTTGTCACTGAGCAGTTAGATATCATTAATTAATTAAAATTTTTAAAAACTAATTATAAATATTTAAAATATAATTTATATATTCTAATTAAATTTTATAAATAATTAATATTTATTAATAACCCAAATAATCGAATCCAAACTATCACTTGCGAAGTATTGAATAAAGATGTCCAAGATTCAATCGTGAGATAATTTTAAAAACAATCAAGTTGAATTTTGAGAAAAGGAAAAATTTGCCCAAATGCTGTCCATGAAGGTGAATGCATAAATTTTTCATTAATTGTTGTTTGGTAATTGTCCCTTTCGCCAACATTTTGCTTATAAATCAAGAAAATTAATTTTAGGGGTAAACTATTAAAATAGTCACTTTTATTTGTTTCAGGTTATATTTTAGTCATTTATGTTTGAAATGTTACGTTTTAGTCACGTATGTTATCGTGTTGTAACATTTTGTCACTGAGCCGTTAGTTATCACTAACAGTGTAACGGTGTCTGACGTGGCACGTTAAATTATCATTTTAAACAAAAAAATTAAGTTAAATTCTACGATTGGTCCCTATATTTTTTATTTTGAGCAATTTGATTTTTTTCTTTTATGTTCTTTTAATTTTCTTTTTTTTCCATTTTCTTCTGCTTCGCCATGTTTTCCTCCCTTCTCCATTTATTTTAATGTTGTTTTTTTTATATTTTCCATTTGCTAAAACTAGTCCACAAGCTCGCCTCACTCGAAAAAAATAACTTTTTTCAAAAAAATAAAAGTATAGGGACTAGTTTTAACAAATGAAAAACATAGAAAAAAATGTTAAAAGAAATAGAGAAGGGAGGAAAACAGAGGGAGGAGTAGAAGAGAATGAAAAATAAAGGAAAGTTAAAAAAAAAGAAAATAAAAATAAATTGTTCAAAACAAAAAATATAGAGACCGGTTGTATAAATTAATCTAAAATTTTTGTTTGAAATGATGATTTAACGTGCCACGTCAGTTTACTATTACACTGTTAACGGAAATCGAGAAACCAAAAATAGGTTGAAATTAGGGTAGTTAGACGGTTAATAAAATATAAGTTAAAAATCGATGTTAATCAAATTGAACATTGAAAAGAAATTCATATATAGTTTTGATATTTATCTCAAAAAATAAAAAGGGTAAATTACAATAGAGATCACCCATCTATGGTTTTTTTTTTGTCACCCAACTATGAAAAGTTACAAAATAATCATTTGACTATTCAATTTATTCTTTGGATCACCAGCTAGCTAACGTAAAATGAAAACACAAAAATTTCTAAGATAATTGAGTGACAAAAAAAAGGAATTTATTAATAGTTAAGTGACCGTTTTGTGACTTTTCATAATTGAGTGACCTAAAAAGAAAAAAAAAACCATAGTAGGGTGATTAATAATATAATTTACCCAAACAAAAAGTGGGGAAGTTAGCGCAGAAGAGAGGTTGAACAACATCTAAAAGCTTGTCAATGACAAATAGGGTTCCTTGCACGTCACATGCGTTGGCTGCCCTATCCCTAAGTGTTATCATATATTCCTATAGTTTTTAATTTTTTCCCATAGATCATCAATGTACTCAATCATATGCATATATAAATACCTTTATATATATATATATATTTTTTTTTTGTGACCTTTTTATATTAAGCATGGTACGTATGGGGAATTGTCTAGAACTTCATCGCAAAAGAAAGAAAGCTTTGCCAATCGAAACAGTCTTCAAGCTTCCATCTCCATTACCAACATGGCCACCAGGTACCTCTCTATTTCCATCTTTAACAACAATGTTACTAACCCGAAGATTTAAATCACGAGTTGCGTATTCTTATATAAACGTAGCATTGCATGGTAATCGCTATTTAAATTTGATGTAGGTGAAGGGTTTGCAAAGGGAATTATTGATCTTGGTGGACTACAAGTGTCAAATATCGACTTTTACAAAAGTGTGGGTGACCTACCAAGGCGGACCAGATGATCTCGGTGCTACTTTTTTCGAACCGTCATTGATACAAGATGGATTCCACATGCTAGCTAGCTATGGGCAGTCGAACAACCGGTTGCTTTCAGGGTCGGTTCTTGTTGCAAAAGATGACACCGACAATCAAGATTTGCTAATACGACCAGTCGATTACAGCCTAATCTGGACCAGTGAATCCCTAGGTATCAAGCAAGACACCAATGGGTACATTTGGTTACCAGTTGCTCCTGAAGGATATCATGCATTAGGTCACGTTGTTACCAACACTAAACACAAACCACCTATTGATAAAATCCGTTGTGCTCGATCTGATTTCACTGACGAAATTGACAATCAAACATGGATTTGGGGACTTGGGAAGGAAAGCAATCCAAATGAGCTTAACTATTTCACTATAATGCCGATGAATCGAGGACCTCAACAAACGGGTGTTTGTGTAGGCTCATTTATAGCTCAAAACCCTAATAATCCATCCCTTTCACATACCCATTTAGCTTGCTTGAGAAACAATAAACCTAATTACCTTTCTTCAATGCCTAACATACAACAAATTGAAACATTGTTTCAAGCTTATTCACCATTTACTTCCACCCTAAGGAAACCTATCTTCCATCATCAGTCAACTGGTTTTTCATCAATGGCGGATTACTATACACAAAAGGGGACGAGTCAAATCCAATCCCAATCGAACCGACCGGTTCGAACCTTCCCCAAGGTGGTTCAAACGATGGAAACTATTGGCTAGATCTCCCCATCGACGAACCATCAAAAGAGAAAGTGAAAAAAGGAAATTTAAAGGAAACCCAAGTTTATTTACACGTAAAACCCATGTTGGGTGCAATATATACAGATATTCAGATATGGGTTTTTACCCTTTCAACGGTGGAGCCAAAGCCAAAGCGGTATTCATCGACATACCGTTAGGAAAGATCGGAGAACACGTTGGCGATTGGGAACACCTAACTTTGAGAATCAGCAACTTCACCGGCGAATTACAAAGTGTGTATTTCTCAGCTCACAATGGAGGCTCATGGGTGACGGTGTCAGAGCTGGAATTCAACGGCGGAAACAAGCCGTGCACGTATTCATCATTGCACGGGCATGCTATGTATTCGAAACCGGGGCTGGTTTTGCAAGGAATAGGAACAATTGGGATCCGTAACGATACTGCTAAGAGCAAGATTTTAATGGATACTGGGGTGGGATTTGAGTTAGTTGCCGGGGAGTATTTGGAGAACAGTGTTGTTGAACCACCATGGTTGAATTATTGCAGGGAATGGGGGCCAAAGGTGAGCTATGATTTGGGTGATAAGATTAAGAAAGTAGGGAAACTGTTGCCTGGATTTGAGAAATTTATGAAAAGCTTGCCAAAGGAAGCTTTAGGGGAAGAAGGGCCTACTGGACCCAAGATGAAAAGGAGTTGGGATGGGGATGAGGTTTAAGATAAAAGGTAGAGGGCCTGAATTATTAAAAATAAAAGTACAGAAACTTATGTATTAGGAGTATGATATACATTTTCTATTTGCTTGCAAATGAAGATATTAACCTTTGATTTTCTATTATCCAAGTCATTATTACTTCTACAACAAATTCAAATATCTAACCCGTAATGTTATTTAATTCGAATTTAGATACTAATATTTAATACGAACAATAAACATATTTGAATTTAACAGAGAAATGTATTCAGCTTTAGTTGTAGAATCCACGGTTAGCTCAGAATGAAGCTTTTCCGACTAATGCTCCTCCATTAAAAACATAAACACAGCTACTTCGAGATCTTCTATCATTCATAAAAAGCCTAAACTCGGAGTCCAGCTCCTCCATAAACCTACAACGACAACCTAACTACAAACAAACCAGTGCTAAATTCAATTTCCAACCATTAGAAGTGTCAACATTACCATGTCTTGGGGCTCATCCCTTCTCAATCAAGAATCACTTTGCTGCTGTTCAGATTGCTGCGGCTGTAGTGGCTGTGGCTGACCATGGGGCCATGGAACGAAAGCCAAAGGCGGTCGAGGCTGTTGGCCGGGATACAATGCAGCTTGATCAACCGGCTTTCCCATTGTCATCCCGGCATGCCCCACTGGATGTTGCGGAACATAATAGTATGGCATATCGGTAGGCGAACCAACGAAAGGAATGGTGGCCTTGGTGACCCCGAGTCCCTCCTCTTTTAACTCATCCCTCGGGATAATATCAACTAAGAAATCAAAGACATCGGTCCGTGAAATGGCGGCTGCGATGTCGTTCTTTTGTAGCGTCCTCCTTTTGTTCTCTTCTGTATGGATCCAAGATCGTAAGGTCAGTTCCAAGACAAAATTTCACAAGCTTTTGCAAAAATAACAGGAGCTTCCGCCGATATCATCCGCACATCTTCATCTGCTTTCATTATCTTTTTGATCCGTGCGAGCGGGAGACTGTGGTTCTTGAAGTCCGTTGCATGCTCAATTTCTTGCATTTGGTTGGCCCAAAACATTTGAAGCTGTTGGTGTTGTTGCTGTTGCTGTTGGTGGTGGAATTGTTGAGCTTGTTGGTAGGCAAGTTGGTGTGGAGAACCAGAGAAAGTAGCCGGAGGCTGAGTTGGTGAAGGGACTGCCGTTGCTGGAGTGCCGGAAGCAGCTACAGGAGCAGCTTGATAAGGATCAGTAGAATAACCCATTGGTCCAGTACCGGCTACAGCTCCCATCACAGGCTGTTGCTGCTGTTGTTCAGTTTGCTCAGATCGGTCCATGGTAATTTCCCAAAAGATCCCTTTGCGCTCGTTCTATCCTGAAATACCCCACGCTGTCACGAACCGAGATAACAAAGTATACATTAAGCAGATACCATATAAGTGTAACATTGCTAACATATATATTCTTCAAACCACCATTTTCAAGATTCAATACCATACAACTCGGGTGAAAAACACCATAATTGCATCTCTTTTCCAGTTTCGCCACCATGACAAAGAAGTATTGCTTCTCAATGATACCAAAAGGTAAGCATCCCAAAGTCTAAAGATAAATCTTTACGTTAATAGATCCTAAAATACTCAGATTTATGACACTTATTCGGACATGGGTATAGGTATAAAGTTACGATTATATATATATATATATATATATGTGTGTGTGTGTGTGTACATAGTTATAAAAAATGAATTTACTCGTATATGATACTCATCTGATTCTGTATAATGCAAAGGTTCATGCTTGAGCGTATGCAAGTATATCAAAAATGGCAAATTCAAAAGAAATTTCAATTTGAGAAACCAAAGAAAAACAACAATTAAGATACAATTTTCAATTCAATATAAAAAAATCATTTTCAGAAGTGATTAAAATTGAAAATTAAAATAAATCATGTAACCAACTACTTGAAATTCACTAGTTTATTCCAATTTGCAGGCATAAATGATAATTAAATTAAATTAACAGCAAATTATCTATCCAAACTCTTAAAATAACCCATGCAATGGACATGCATGAAGTAACCTATTAAAACCAAGCAATTACAAATTTAATTTATAAAAAGAAAAGGAAAGAAATTAAACAAACAAGAAAAACCCATTACTTTACACGTGATTTTAAGTAAAATTCTGACCCATTTTAGCCAAATAATAAGCCTAATTACTCTGTTTGCTTCCTGATAATAACTAAGAACTGAAACACACACACACACAAATACTTTCCAGAATATTACTAATTACTGAAGTTCTCAATTTTTTTCTTTTATTTTTATTTTTAGCTTAAGATTACAGATCACAAACCCAAACCCAAAGCAAAACAAAAGAGAAAAATCCAAAAGAGGGAAAAAATATTTTTTTTTTCTATTTGGTACTTTCCCACCAACCAAACAATAGGTACTAAGCCCAAAAACAGAAACATAAAATTTAAGAAAAAAAAACCCAAAAAATATATAATTTACCTGTAATTTATCTTCTATTTTTTTGCAGCTGAATCTTCTAAGAAACCAAAATTACAAACAAAGAGAGAAGAAGAATGGAGGGAGGGTTTTTTTTTTTTTTCTTTTAATGTGAAAAAAAAAAGAAAGTCTTTGAAATTTTGAGAGGGGGAGGACTAATCAAGGCATCTGGGGTATCTAAAGGGGAGACACGTGTTGAACAGTGAGAGTATTGAGTTGGGTCAAGAGTTTTTCTTTCCACGTGGCTGATATTTAGTGGACGAAAATGTTAGAGTAGCGCGCTCGGTTTGGTTGATATTGGTTTTGAAACTGAACTGGAATTAAATTAAATACTAAAAATAATTTAACTAATCTAAATCTAATTTTAAAACGGTTGAATTCATGAATTTTAAATTTTTTAAAAGATTTTTAATATTTTAAATTAAAAATTTATCGATATAAGTGGTGAACAAGTAGGTGAGAGTAGTGGAGAGAAGTATTGGCTTATCTGTGATAACCGGAGAGTTGGAGTAAAAAAAATGAGAAGAAGAATGTTAGTATTGTTGCGTAGGATTTTCTAGGTAGAATGAGTCGATCGTTAGTCTCTCGTGCACTCAAGCTTATATAAAGGGCTTATCCCTTGTCCTATAATGTCATGTAGTTAACAATGCAATTTCTTACAATGTTGTGTGTGTTGGCCAGATGATGAGGCCATTACTAGTCAATTGTAGTCATGGAATGTATTGTGTGGTTTTTATTATAATATTCTCATCATTGGGGTTGTATGATGTTGCTATGCCTTAATGGTCCCAACAAGGTGTATAGTGGATTATCTTTAGGCTGACTAAAAGGGGATTCATAGAGGACCGCTAGTAGTTCACCTCATACGAATGGTTGATACAAATGGTTCATTGCGAAGCGTTATATGCAGACCACTCCTAACGAAGGGTCATTTGTGAGTTGTCCAACAACTTGTCATGTGTCATGTGTCATGTTGGGGTGGGGTATAATAAAATAAAATCTTGTTATATATTATGTAAAATTTATATTTAATTTAAAGGTTGGGATGGACATGGATAGTTCTAGGTATTTTATAAAAAATATATATTTAATTTATTTTTGTTGATACCAGATTAAGGTTGCGACATTCATAATGGTTCATTTCATAGGTAGAGAGTCATAGGTGATCAGAATTTGAGGGGAGGAATAAGGGATTCCATAAGTGAGGGTATGAAAGAAGAAGACAGAGAGAAAATATCCCTATTCTTTGGTCATGGAGGGTCTTATAAAGAGCATTCTCAATCCCTCATGAGGTGTCATGTATCGTACCATCGTTAGTTTTGTATTCCCTAAAACTTAGTTGACCTATTGACGTTTATTCTTATTAGGTATAAACTGTCACGTCAAAATAACAGATAAATACGATATACAAATGGCTGATATTTTGTCTTTGTCATGAGTGTGGTGCACACAATATGAGCTTTCCTTACCAAGGGCTCATGAGCTATAAGGTTTGCAATGTCTTGATCGACAAGCTCTTGGTCTTATAGATGTCCTTAGCTCATGAAGCATCACGTGAAGTTGGCGAGTCACGAAGTGAACTCACAATAGATAGGTTATTATAACAATTTTAATAGCTATATCCTTTTATAAATTAAAATTTTTATACAATATTGGGATAAAGATGGAATAACTCGGTTTGAATTCTTATTAAGACAAAAAAATTAATCACCACTCCACATAAATAAATTGAATACATTCAAATTAAAATTAGTTCATTCTATTTTCAATTCTCTCAAATTTCTTTTTTCTCAATCGCATCAATGCAATGTTAGGGACGGGGACTCTTTTGCGGAAAAGAGTAAAGTGAAAAGGTAATTTAGGATTTTAACTAAAAGCTATAGAGCACGTGAAAAGCCCATGGGCGGTGGGCCTTTCCTAAATATACGATACCCAGTCACGTGACGAAAAAGGTAGTGAAAAGTGTCTAAGAAAATTCAAGGACGAGAAGCTAAGACCCAATCAGGGGTGAAGCCAAGACAATTTTTTGGGGCGGGATGAAATTTTAATTTTTTATAGTTTATATCTTTCTAATTTGTAAATGATTAAATCGAATTTTTATAATTTTAGGGGGCCAAAGTGCAATTTTACTTTTATTTATTTAAAATTTAAAAAATTTTAAGGGCTTAAATAACAATTTTACCTTTTAGGGGTAGGGCCCATGCCATTACCGTTCGCCCTGAACCAATCCAAGTATAATTTTTGAAAAATTGAATTTATTTAACTGACAATATAAATATTATCTTAGTTTGTAATTATATTTAAAATATTAAAAACTTTAAAACTGATTATTTAAAACAATAAAATATATAAAATTAAATATGCAAATGATGAATTTTATCTCTCGAAAATTGATAAATTAATTTGTTTTTTTTTTATAACATTATTAAACATTGTCGTTAAAATTTTTTTATTCCGACCAAGAGTGCTCTCTAAAAGAGTCCTAGAGAAAACAGTTATCTTCTGTGGCTTGGGATGGCAGAGAGTGGTGGATTGGAAAGGGAGAGCAATGGGGAGATCTCATTGTTGGCAGAAGAACTCCTCCAGTTGCCAATTAAGAAGTCGTTGGTAGAGCCAAGTGCAAAGCCAACCCTAATTTGTTCGGTGCGGACGACGAAATATTTTAACACAGAGAGTTTCAAGGCTCAATTAAAAAGTATATGGAAGACCAAGAAGAAATTTGATATACAGGTTGCTGGGCAGAATCTGTTTTTAATTGTCTTTGACTCGGAGGAAGATCTGGAGTTCATTATGGAAGGTCGACCCTGGCTTTTTCGTAAGTATCTTATTCTTTTTGATAGATTAGTAAATCCAATAGAACGGGATAATATTAGATTAGTTTCATCGTCATACTGGATTAATATTGGACCTTGCTCACTGAATATGACAAAAGGATTTGATGCACGCTATAAGCGATACCTTTGGGGGTATTCTTAGATCCGAGATTAGAGTGATATATGCGCACTAGGGGTTAATCTGGATGTTCAAAACCCTAAGAAGAGGTATTTTGTTTCTAGTGAGAATAAAGTCAAGTAGTGGATCCCTTTAAATTTGAAAAACTTCCAATTTTACATTTTGGATGTGGAAGAATGAACCATGGCTTGAATGATTTCTGCTAATAGATCCTGCGAAAAGGACAAAGTTAGAGATGATCCTCCTTTACAATAGCTTTAAAAGCGAATCAAAAGTGGTAGGTAGAGAAAGTCTAAGGTTTAATGCTTTTGAAAAAATGAAATTTGCAGCACTTACACTGGAAAATTGTCAGAGCAGACTGAGCATGGCAAGGTTGATAATAATAGTGTTACGAAGGGAACTTTAATAGGGGGAAAAATTTTGGATTGTTGGGAAGATGGTTTGAAGGATCAGGTGGGAAATAGGGAGGCGGAGATGTTAAGATCGTTGGAGGGGGAAAATAATAAGTCAAAGAATGGTTTGATGGAATCAAAAGAGTCAACCTGGAAGCGGAAAACTTTAACGAATCACACTGATGCCAGGAAGTTTGCTCATGTTGGGTCTAAGAGGAAAGAACTAGCTGGGAAGGATGGGATGGAAATGATGGATGGGTTAAGTGGTGGTGGTGTGAAAAAAATAAAAAGTGGGGATCTTAGTAGGATGATAGATGAGGATATGATAAATATGGGGGTTGTTGGGGATCAATTACTTGCTTCAGTTTTAAAAAGATCGGTGGCTGACAATCAGTCAGCTGACCGGGCACAATGAAAAGTTTAAGTTGGAACGTCCGTGGGTTGGGGAGTCCACGGGCAATAAGGAGGTTGCGACACTTAATCAAGCAACAGAATCCCCAACTGGTCTTCTTAATGGAGACAAAGTTAGGTAAAAAACGAATGGAAAAAGTTAGAAAGAGTTGTGGTTTGCTAAACGGTATCGAGGTTGAAGCTGAAGGGACTCGGGGTGGATTGTGTATAGCCTGGAAAGATAACATTGAGGTAACTTTGCGTAATTTCTCAAAATGGCATATAGATATTGTGATAAAATAAGACAGATAGGAGGAATGGAGGTTTACGGGTCTGTATGGTTCTCCGTATTTACGAGATCAGTATCAAGTGTAGAATTTACTTAAAAGATTAAGCCAAGACAGCAATTACCCGTGGTTTGTTGTTGGTGATTTTAATGAGATTTTGTACTCTTTCGAGAAGAAGGGGGACTTTCGAGAGATCATAGGAGAATGGAGGCTTTTAGAGATACATTACAAGAATGCTAACTAATGGATATAGGGTATACAGGAGTATGGTACACGTGGGAAAGGGGAAACCTTCCAGAGACAAATATCAGAGAAAGATTGGATAGAGGGGTGGAAAATGATAAATGGATAAATTTGTTTCCAATGAGTAACATTCATCACCTTCCCTACTCAACATCGTGCCATTGTCCCTACTCATAAATCTGGATCGGTTTTGCGGATATCCAAGAAGTAGAAATTCGTTTTGAAGCACGGTGGACTATGGAGGAATCATTTGAGGATACTCTAAAAGAAATTTGGGTGTCATCATCAGATCCGGTGTTGGAAAGACTGAGAAACTTACAGATTTGTTTAACGAAATGGGTAAATACTATTAAGAGGAAAAAGGAAACTCAGGAAGAGGCTAACAGATAAACTTGAAACTTTGATGAGAAGCGGATCTGGATGATGAGTCATTGGCGAGATCATTGATACGAAACTACATTTGAATATGGAGATCGAAAAAGATGAAGTTTATTGGGAACAGAGAGCTAGAGTGAATTGGTTACAGCTAGAGGACAAAAATACAGCATTTTTTCATAAGCGTACTACTGCTAAAACGAAAGCGGACTTCATTAACAAACTGATCCGAGGGGACGGCAGGGAGCTCACTGAGGAGTCAGAAATACAAGAGGAGGCCAGGATCTATTTTGAAAATTTGTTTAAATCACAATGGGTTAGTTCTCTGAGGGAAGTATTAGAAGGGATTGAGGGGAGCATTTCTAATGAGGTAAATGAAAGGCTACTATCTCCCTTTAGGGAAGAAGAAGTTCAATTGGCTTTGAAGGGGATGGGACCTACGAAGGCACCCGGACCAGATGGATTTCCAGCAATGTTTTTCCAAAACTACTGGCACATCGTTGGAAATGAGGTATTGGAGTATTGTTTAAGAGTGTTGAATGAAGGATTAGATATTGATTCAGTCAATACTACTAATATTGTGCTTATTCCTAAAATTCAAAAATCGACATCTCTCATTAATTTTAGGCCGATAAGCCTTTGTTCTGTTCTGTACAAGATTGTGGCAAAAATAATTGCCAACAGAATGCAGGATGTAATGGGTATTTGTATTGATGAGGTTCAAAGTGCTTTCGTTCCTGGTCGGTTGATATCAGATAATATACTCCTGGCTTATGAAATTTTACATACGTTCAGGCAGAAGAGAATAGGAAAGAAGGGTTATATGGCAGTAAAACTGGATATGAGCAAAGCATATGACAGGGTGGAGTGGGATTTTATCAAAGCAGTAATGTTCAAAATGGGGTTTGCAAGGGGTTGGGTAGAACTGATAATGAAATGCATCAATAATGTCTCATACATGGTTAGTGTTAACGGAAACAGAGGCAGAGTTTTTAAACCGACGAGGGGATTAAGGCAGGGTGATCCACTCAGCCCTTTTCTCTTTCTCATTTGTAGTGAGGGGCTTTCTGCCTTGTTGAGATTAGCGAAGAAGAGAGGTTTGATTAAAGGGCTAAAGCTAGTAGGAGGGGCCGAAATTTCACACCTTCTATTTGCGATGATTGTATGATATTCGGAGAAGCAACAGAGGAGGAGCAAGGGTTTTAAAAGACATTTTGAGGGTTTATGAAAGTTGCCTGGCAATGTGTTAACTTTGACAAATCCATGACTTTTATAGTTCAAATACTAGTGTGGAGGCAAAGATACGATCTCGTCATTGCTAGGTGTTAGATATTCGTCAAATCCAGAAAAATATTTGGGTCTTCCTAATATGGTAGGTAGGCGGAAAAAAGAAGCGTTTCAGAATTTGGTGGATAGAATCACTTCACGAATCGAGGGTTGGTGTTCTAGGTCATTATCTCAAGGGAAAAGAAATTTTCATCAAGTCTATATTGCAGCAATTCCTACTTTTGCTATGTCATGTTTTCTTTTCCTAAAGCTCTTTGTGAAAAATTGAGTCTCTACTGCAAAATTTTGGTGGCAAAAGTGTCCGGTCAATGTGGTATACATTGGTGCCAATGGAGGTTTTATGCGCACTAAAAGGATGAGGGGGTTAGGTTTCGGAAAATGACTCATTTTAATATTTCTCTTTTAGCAAAAGCAGGGTGGCGATTTTTGAATTTTCCGAACTCACTTTGGTAGCACGAGTGTTCAAAGCAAAATATTTTCCGAAGTTAATTTTTTAAATTCGAGCTTGGGAAATTCGTGTTCTTATGTGTGGCGGAGTATCTGGGCAACTAAGGGTACTTTAGAAAAAGGGCTAATCTGGAAGGTTGGTACGGGTTCGTATATTTCAATTCATAATGATATTTGGATTCCGAATTACATTAATGGCAGATTACTATCCGGTTTTGATAATTTGCAATGCGACAAAGTAGCAGACCTCATTTGTAATAATAAAAGAAAATGGAATAAAGAGCTGATTGTCAATACCTTCCCAGAAGATGTAGGAAGCTTGATCCTCAGTATACCATTGTCGTTGCAACCCCATGAAGATTTTATGGCGTGGAGTGGAGAATCGTCAGGAGTTTTTTCTGTAAGGAGTTCCTATAAACTATTACAGAGCTCAAATCCTATAGCTTATGCTTTACAAAACAACTATAGAAACTTTTACAGAAAACTCTGGAGGGTTGAACTACCCATAAAAATCAAAATCTTCATATGAAAGATTTCATGGAATTACTTAGCAACTAAGGCGAATATGTATGCTCGTAGACTGGTCAATAGCAGACTATGCCCTCGGTGTGGTGGTGGCGAGTCGATGAATCATCTATTCGAGATTGCCTGTTTCAACAGAGGTATGGAAAGGGTTATCTGATGTAGTCATAACAGGCTTCACAAATATTGAGTTCGTCGATTGGCTTACCTCGGTAGTGGTTTTTTTGTCACTGGAGAAGTGTAGAATCTTTTGTTTAGTTCTGTGGTGCATATGAGGTGATAGAAACTCGCGGATTCATGAAAAAACAAACAGATCGAGTTAAGATATGGTTAGCTTTATTCGTAGATATATTCAAGAACTGGATGGAATCAGGCTTATTACTACAAGAAACTCAAATATTCAGTCCAATAGCTTCAAAATAAATTTTGATGGGGCTTTCGACGAGAGAAATGGAGTCTCAGCGTCTGGTGTGGTTGTTCGTGATTGCAGTGGGCAAGTTCTTCTGTCAAGGGCGGAGATTTATAGGGGGTTCCCACCGCGTTTGCCGCGGAAGCCATTGCATGTCGGTGTGCTACCCAGTTAGCACTGGAAATGGGGGAAGAAGAGATCATCATTGAGGGTGATTCATTATCAGTGATTAAAAAGTGCAGAAATTCAGAAAATGACAGATCTATGATAAGCCCATATATCTTTGATATCCACAGCATGAAATCCAGAAATAAAAGATTGAAGATCGAATTCGTCCCAAGATCAGCAAGTGTTTTAGCCCATTTTTTAGTAAAGGAAGCGCAAAGGAGAAAGGAAGGTTTTTACCTGTGTAGAAAGGTTCCGGACTTCGCAGCAGATCAGGCAAAGATTGACGGTATGAGAGCGATAGTTTGAAGAATGAGGAGAAACGGACACAGCGGAAGGGTTCATACGATTATACCAGAGAGTTTTAAGAGGCAGTAAGCAACCACTGGAAATGATAAATCGGTTCGAAATGTTGAAATGACAAAAAGGAAGTCGACTGGGCATGAAAGAGACAAGGCGAAAATGGAGAGTTTTGGAAAGGGATATCAACGGGTATAAGGAACGCTCTCCTTGGAGATCTGGAAGCGTCTTGAGGAAGCAACGGCAGAATGAAAAGACAAGACGGTGTCAGATTTGTTTCTGATTAGGCAGAGTTAAAGCGTGATTCAATGCTATTCTAGAGTATTCTGTTTTATTTTTTGATTTTTATTTTTCGGGCCATTCTCTCATTTGGGCCTTCTTCTTTTGTTTTATTAGGACTAGTTATCAGCTATTTTCATTTTGTTTGCTTTATTTCGGGCCAAGTGTATTTTCTGGGCCTTTTCTTTCTTTGATTTCTCTTAGCCTTTTGTTCTTGTTTTGTTTGATCATAATAAAGCCCAATCGATTATAAGATTCAAAAAAAAAACATTGTCGTTAAATCATTAACTCGAGAATCAATAATTCAATAATTTATAATTAAAATATTAGCAAAAATGAAAATTATTTTTGCCGATAATAATTTTATAACTACAATTATATTGATTGATAATTACAAAATTCATATATATTTAATTTACTTTGTTCAAAAATCCAATTAAAACATTATAAAGCCCACACAAAACTTATATAGGATTGGGCTACTTGCTGTGTCAATATTAGAGGTGAACTTAGAAAAATTTTGGGCCTCGAATTAAATTTTATAATTTTATAATAGTAAAAATATAATTTTTATTTTAATAATTTATATTTTATAATTTTAAAAGATTAAATAATTTTTTATCATTTTAGGGTAAAATGTAATTTTACTATTACTAATTTAAAATTTTATAAATTATAAATAAATTTAAATGGAAAATTTTCTATTTTAAGCTGATCAAGGCATCATTGTTGTAACTACACTTGCTTTTTAATTTTTATAAAATACAAATGCCAAACTATAATAAAACATTGTTGGAGGATTTTATTTGAATATCATCTCAATTAAAGCAGAACTATACTCAAATTATAAAACGAAAGAGGATTTATATAATTTTTATTAAAAGGAGATCAATTTATTATTATTATATAGTTAAGTTTGTATTGATTTTGTAAGAAAGCACCCACCCTTCATTTGGTGAAACTTCACAGGTTGATTGGCAGAGGTAGGTACAAACAAAGATGAAGTAGGGCAAATCTAACCTCACCTACCCACCATTACATTATATATTAATTTTAAATTTTTTATATGTTAATGTTTTATATTATATAAAGTTTGTTGTTTTATATTGTTAATTTTTTTATTTAACGTGTTGACATGATATTTTGAAATTAAAAATTATTTATTTAGTAGTTCTATAATTAAAAAGATATTTGTAATTAATTTGAATTTAACAAAAATAATAATATTAATAATTTAACTTAAATTTTGAAATCTGTAAAGTAATGGACTAAGTGTCTAAAAATATAAGTATAAAGACTAAATTCTATTTTTCAAAAAGTGTAGGGATTATAGCCATATTTGAACCTTTTATATAGCATAATATTTTGATGGTTAAAATATGCTCTAAGTCTCTTTATTCTTCGTACATTTAAAATTTAGTCATTCTATTTTTATTTTAAGAGTTCAATCATTTAAATTTTCAAGTTTCAAAATTCAAGTCAATTACTAACACAATTATTATTTTGTTGCCAAAAACTAGTTTGAAGTAGTGGATAAAACTTATAAATAATATTATAATAAACTAGAATTTAATACAAAATTTTCAACTGTGTTAAAAACCGAACTTGTATTTTCAATCCAAAAATTAAAAGATTAAATTCTAAATATAAGAAAAGTACAGGGACATAAAGTAGAATTTAACCTATTTTGATTAGTATTGAACGTTAACCTTTTAAAAATGAATAAAATAACAAAAATATTATAAAAAGGGCAAAAGGCCAATGACGAGGGGACGGTGTAGGACTGGTGAAATCTAAAAGGAGAAAAAGGCCGAGAGTCGGGGGGTCACATCGGTCCACCTCCCTCGGCATTTTCGAGAACTCCGCCTAGTTTAGTTTGTTGCCCTCCGCTACGCGACAACGTCAGCTACGTGATTCACACAGTCCCCCACTTGTCTTCATCAATTACTGCTTCTTGGGAACAATCCCTCGCCATTGCCACCTCTTCCATGCAACCTCGGATCCGACCCGACTTCATCTCTCCTCAACCTGTCTCATTATTTATAAATGTTTAAATTATCAAATAAAGCCCTTTTCTTTCAAAATTACGTCAATAGGCCAAATATTTTAAAATATGATAAAATGGACTGGTTTTGTTAAAACACGTTGTTATAATAATAAAAAATTGATTTGTTTCCGTAATTTTTAAAAAAATTGGACTTATTTGATAATTTGGTTGTTATAAATAATTTAAAAATATAAATTTAATTTTTACCTATCCGGTCTTGTTTAGTTAAAGTGATATTGAAGTAAAGTTCTCTTAACAATAATCACTTGATTTAAACTTAATTCAAATGTTTGGGAAAAAGTTCACTTTAACTCCTTCTAAGTTCTAACCACTTGTTGGTGCTCTTAGCCTTTTTAAAAAATCAATTTAATTATCAACCTTTTAAAAATAGTTGAATTACTTATAATAAATAAAACGTTAAAATTTTTAAACATAACATCCATGTGCACTTCATGCTATTTTTTGAATTTTTATTTTTAATATTTTTATAATTTTAAATTATTTATTGACGTGACAATAAGACATATTATCATATTAGCACAAAATATATACGATAGCATCTCCTTTAAAAAATGATTCGACTTTCTTTGAAAATTTAATGGTCAATTTTAACTAAAAATATGGATCAATTTGATAAAAAATTATAAATATTAAGAGCTAAACTCTCACTATGCCTATTACATCTAATATAACTTGAATTTGGATATTTAAGAACATACGATATTCGACCTAACCACTATTTTTAGGACTAAGTTATCTAATCAAATTAAGAATTAGTTACCGATTAACCTATATATCGATTGAATAATTTTTAATAATATATTTAATTAAACCGAGTAAATTAAAATTAATGATTTGATTAATTTGATAATAATGCTCATTTTATTAATTATTCTAATAGTATATAGATTTTGTAATTTAGTACAAATGAATTATTTTTTTACAAGCTACCTTATTTTGTAATTTTCGTTGAAAGCCCCCGAATAATTTGTACGGTTAAGATTTGTCTCTTTGAGACTCACGTGTTCACGTAACAGTCACGTGATACACGCAGACGCTGGAAAATAGTAGTGAATTCCTTTTTTTTTTTTTTAAAGATAATTAAAGAAAAAGTCAAATCTGGCAGAAGGGCGAAAGAAAGGGTTGTTATTTGGATTGTGGCTTTTCAGTTTCCTTAAGAAGCTTTGCTCTTTTAATAATTTTTTTTTTCCATTTTAAATATTCCTACTGATCACCGTACAAACACCAACCAATAGGATATTAAAATATAACATAAATAATTAATGTATTAAAATTTGAAAAATTATTTGATACAACAATACTAGATTTGGCACGCGAATTTAATGTTACAATAAATATTAAAAAAATAAAAAATTAATTATATAAATAAATGTAACATTTGTCGCATCTAAAAAATTTCACTAACGGTAAATAATTAATCTTAAAATTTAAGATCAATATTTGGTACATTAAGAATATATATTTTATTTCACAAATAATTTTAAAAATTGTCACGTATATTTTTTAAATTTATGTAATTTTGAAAGATTTTATTGTAATAATTAAATTTATATAATACAAATCATTAATATAGTGTATATTCGCTTTTTAATGAAAGAATAAATTATACCTAATCCGACTAAATTATTATTGAATTTATATTTAATCATTTAATTTTAAAAATTACAAAATAATTTTTAAATTATTTGAATGTTATAAAAATTATAAAATTTGAATTAAACATTTTAAAATGAAGGGTAAACTTTTTCGAAGTGTTTAAAGAGCTTGTCAAATATCGTAAATCAATTCATTCATATAATGTTGTGCTAAAATTTAGACAAAATGCATAAAACCCTTATTTAAATATTTTCGTAATGATTTAACCCTTATTTGATCGTATTGAATAAATTGACGTGATAATCCCAATTTCAACATTTAGCCAATATCTTATTATTTCTTATAGTTGAATTTCCTAAATGAGGGATGAAATTATCTCAATTCAAAAGATTTAAACCCATGATCTTAACAAATATCAAACTCTTTTCCACTAGATTAAATTGATTAAAAACACTTTGTTACAGTGAAAATAAATTTTAATAAGGGTAAAAATACCTCTTAAATTCCTTTCAATTTTAAAATTAAGTAAATTTGTCCTTCTAAAAAAAAACGGAGCAATTTAATCTCTGTCAATTTCGGACGTGGGTAATCAAGGATAATTAATCACGACATTAATATCTTTAGTAAATTGTACATAATTTTGATTGGTATAAACAACAAATTTAGCTCTCAATGTTTGCATGTTTTGTCAAATTGGTCTAAATTCCAAAAATTTTAACAAATTTAGCCTCAACATTTATACAAATGTTGCAGCTTAAATTTGTTAAATCATTACTAAATTGATAACTTTGAGAGTTAAATTTGTTATTATACTAATTAAAATTATGTGTAATTGACAGGAAGCATTAACATCGTGATTAATTGTCCTTAATTGCTCACTTTCGAAATTGATAGGAGTAAGTTGCTCCAAATTTTTGGGAGGGACCAATTTGCCCGATTTTAAAATTAAGAGGGATTGGAGAGGTCTTTTTACCTTTAATAAGATACCAAAAATATAATATAAAACTTTTATTTAATAGAAGAAACCTAGTCCCTATACTTTTATTTTTGAACAATTTAAATTTTCGAGTAAGGCAAGTTTATGTACTAGTTTTAATAAATGGAAAATATAAAAAAACTATGTTAAAATAAATGAGAGAGATGAAAACAAAGGGAGAAACAGAAGATAATGGAAAATAAAGAAAAAAAGAAAGAAAATTAAAAGAATATAAAAGAAAAAAATTAAATTGCTCAAAATAAAAAAATATAAGGACCAATTGTAGAATTTAATTTAAAAATTTTCGTTTGAAATGATAATTTAACATGCCACGTCAGCTTACCGTTACACTGTTAACGATAATTAACAACGACCGTTAATTAACAACGAGAAAGGATTGAATGAAACAGTGACGCCACGTCATCTTTATCCCTTTCTAATAGATTTATGCACATTAGCATTTTTATCCTGAATTTCAGCATTTTATCTTGAATTTCAGGATTTTAATTTGGATTTGATTTTTTTAAGATAAAAATATTGAAATTCAGGATAAAAATGCTGATGTGGTATAAATCTATTGGAAAGGGATACAGATGATGTGGCATCACTGTTTCATTCAATCTTTTTCTAGTTAACAACTCAGTGATTAAAATTTTACAACACGATAATATAAGTGACTAAAATGTAATATTTTAAATATAAATGGCTAAAATATAACCTGTGACAAATAAAAATGACTATTTTGATAATTTATCCAAAACAAATATAAATATAAAAATTGTCGTGACTGTTTTGATTTGCCTTCGGTGAGCATAAACAATTTCATTTTCATATTTTCCATATTATATATTTCACAATTGTTCTCGTGCTTTGCTCTCTATAGCAAAAGCCAAAAGCTTCTCTTCTTCTTTCTCCTTAAACAGTTTCCTTTAGGGTTTTTATTCATTTTTTTTTCGTCTCGGAAGCTTTTAGCAATGGCTTTTTCTTCTCTCTTCAGATCCACCGCCGCCGCCGCCTCCGCCTCTCTCATCGAGGCGGCCTCCGATCGGTCTGACTTATCTCTCTCACCCTCTGATCGCCTCAAGGTCGCCTTCACTTTCCTCTGATCAACACCATATTTAGCTTTTAAAATAAGTGAAAACGATTGTTCTTTTTCTTTTCGTCTTTTTAAAGCAAACAAATATTAAGAGCTGAGCAGAGCTTACATTTCAGCTGAACGACTGAAATTTGTGCAACATCAAATCATTCTATTTTGTCTTTATTATTGTTTTTCTGGGACGTTTTCTCTGCAACCAAACGGAGTCTTAAGAATTATTATACTTTTTTCATCCATTTTTTTTAAATTTAGTTTTCGGGTTTAGATTGACTTAGTTACGTTTCGATTGTTTGATTGGTGAGTGAGCCTTACCTGTTAAGTCGGTTTTTCGTTATTTTGATGAATTTATGAAATTTAAAAAACTTATATGAAATATATATTTAAAATTTTAACTTTAATTATTTTTTAGTTTATATTTCATTGCTATTTTATTGTTAGTTGGCGATCTCAATGTACTTATTGACAATATCAATGTAAATGCTATATTGTTTAGGTTTCCAGCCTTGGTTTTGGTGGAAATTTCAACTCCTTTTTTGGTGCCGCTGTTTCAACTAGATCTTCTTCGTTACAGTTGAGTTACACGTATTGATTGTTCATTTTTCTTTTCTTTATTGTGCAAATATTTGTTATTTTTTCCCTCTGATACTGAAGGGTTTTAAAAATTTAGGAAATGCAACTCAAGGAGTATCCAACCCATCAAAGCTACAGCTACCGAAATTCCTCCTACAATTCCAAGTAAGAATTTGTTACCTTCTTTTTTATGCTTGGGAAGGGTGACAAGGACAAAAAAAGGCTTATCTAATTCTTTTAACTTAGTTCATAAGTTGTATGCATTGATGTTCTGCTTTTTGCTTGTTTCCTATATTTTTTAGAGTCACGGAGCAGTGGCAAGACAAAGATTGGAATCAATGGTATGTTTTCTCAATTTGATTTAATGTTTTTCTCTGCTTTATTTGATGGTTATATGTATCTTTACCATGTTGTTTCTTTAATCTCCGTAGAAATTATTTCTATCCAGTTATCTTGCGTATTTAAGTTGTTGTGAGTATGCCTGCAAAATAGAAATTGACTAGCATCCCATGTTTAGCTCATGTGGTTACTGTGCATTGGGGTGTTGGTAGGGTAACATAGGCATGTGCTATTTGGTACCCAACCTTTCATGGGGGAGGAAAAGTTAAGAACTGCCGTTCATACTTCATATATACTATTAGAGTTTATATGATTGAAAAGTTTCAGAAGCTATATGTGCTAAAATAGAACTTGGATTGATGCTTACACTGTCATTAGTGTTAAGTTAGCTTTTGACCTTTAGTTCAGTTGTTTGTCTATTCTGTATTTTGAGGTAGGTGGAGCTAAAAACATTTTTTAGATCTTGCTGGATGGGCCCGAAGCATGTGGGCTAACATGGGAGAGAATTAGAATCCTGTTAATGTCATTGTTTTAGGTCCTAAAGTGCTAAACCAAGTTGATTTACCTTAAGTCAGTGTTGCTTTATGTAGCTTGATGTTTCTGCATCAACTAATTTTTTATAATGAACCTTTGCAGGTTTTGGACGGATTGGAAGGTTGGTTTTACGAATAGCAACCTCAAGGGATGATATTGATGTAGTAGCTGTCAATGATCCTTTTATTGATGCCAAGTACATGGTAAGTCTGCCCATTTGCTCTTTAGATTTGGTCTATAGCCTTGTGTCTCTATTAAAATTTTCCTTGCTTTATAAAAAATGTCAACAATTCTGAAGTATCTTTTTCTTTTTCTTTAAATTTTGTCCAGGCTTATATGTTCAAATATGATTCAACTCATGGACCCTTTAAGGGAACTGTCAGAGTTGTGGATGAGTCCACATTGGAAATTAACGGCCAGCAAATACAGGTTGTAAGCACAAGGTATTGTTCTGGAGAGGTTTTTCATGAATATCGATTGGAATTTGAACTATATAGCTTCAGTGGGATATTTTATTCCCATGGCTTTAAATTTGCAAATTACAACACAAAATTCTGTTATTTGATTTCATTAAAAGTTGCTATATATCTTAGCTTGGGATAACATAGAAATAATATCCACCAGGGACCCTGCAGAGATCCCTTGGGGTGATTATGGGGCTGAGTTTGTCGTTGAGTCATCTGGTGTTTTCACCACATTAGCTAAGGCTTCAGCACATATGAAGGTTAGTTATCGTAATTTCCTGTCATCTCATAGCACAAGCACACCTGTGAGTGCATGCACTTCGGAGAATTCTCCAAAATGAATTTGCATGAACGTGTTTTGTAGGGTGGTGCCAAAAAAGTTGTAATTTCAGCTCCTTCAGCGGATGCACCTATGTTTGTGGTGGGAGTAAATGAGAATACCTACAATCCAAGCATGGACATAGTTTCTAATGCTAGTTGCACTACCAATTGTCTAGCTCCACTTGCCAAGGTTTGACTGCATTTTCTGATTTTAAGCATATCAATCTCATCACCAAGAAGGGCATTTAAACTAAAATCTGTTCTTCCATTGTTTTTTATTGAGGTGTACTGGTCTCTTTGTAGGACTTTCACTTCTCAAAGATTTTGCTTTTGTATGTTTTGAGTTTGTAGCAGATGAAAATTTCATATGCCTATTTTTACAGCATTATTTAATTTAACCTGGCCATTTTCCCTGTGAAGCAGCTGGTTTGCTTGCCTTCTTCTTTGGCAGTTTTCCTCATTTTTTGTGATATAAAATATCGCAGGTGGTCCATGAGGAATTTGGTATCATTGAGGGTTTAATGACAACTGTCCACGCAACTACAGGTATGCTGTCATTATCTGCCTGTAATTCTTTTTTGCTGCACATGATATTGCATTTTATGTTAATGCGGTAGTTTTTAACATACAGCAACTCAGAAGACTGTTGATGGCCCTTCAATGAAGGACTGGAGAGGAGGTAGAGGAGCTGGCCAAAATATTATCCCTAGTTCAACTGGTGCTGCAAAGGTATTAGAGAGAAATAGCCAAATATATTCCATCCCGTTTTTTCATTTTCGGAACTATTGTTGTAACTAAAATTAAATTATGATTTCTCTGCTTTCCTTATAGGCTGTTGGAAAAGTTCTTCCTGAACTTAATGGAAAGCTTACTGGAATGGCATTCCGTGTTCCTACACCCAACGTCTCTGTTGTGGATTTAACTTGTCGACTTCAGAAGAGTGCCTCCTATGAGGATGTCAAAGCAGTCATAAAGTGAGTTTTCTAACTTTTGGTTGTTCTTTTTTCCCTTATCATTACGTAAGTATATTTAACATTCACTGTAATTCTACCTTAATTTTCAAATGAAGGTATGCTGCAGAGGGGCCACTTAAAGGCATTCTTGGATACACAGATGAAGATGTTGTCTCTAATGATTTTGTTGGTGATTCGAGGTATCCTCTCTCTCTCTCTCTCTCATGATACATCCATTGGACATGCCTTTCACTGTGATGCGGTCTGTTGTATACTTCATGTGTTTGTCGACCCTGCCCTACCTATAGTGTCCATTTTTCAAGAATAGGTCATTTGGTTTTAAATCTTTAACCTGACAATTAAGTAATACTTGCTGGTATACTGTAATGTCCAGTTGGTTTTTTCTATTATTGCTGTATTTTTTATGGCATCCAAGTTTGCTTCATTTAGATTTGGCTATTCAGTGAAATATGCATTCGAATTCTTTTTTCTCCCTCCAATTTATTGGTTGATGGCATTTAAGTTTCTAAAGGACTTGTTCTTTCATCCCAGGTCAAGCATTTTTGATGCGAAAGCCGGAATAGGGCTAAGTAAATCTTTCATGAAGCTTGTTTCATGGTATGACAATGAATGGGGTTACAGGTGTGTTTTAGGCTCTCTCACTCTCTTTCTTACTCGGGACACATCCACTCACACACAGGCACTCACTGCGTGCATGCCCTGCTTCACGTCCAGACACAAAAGCAAACACCACAGTGAAGTACTTAATCAAGTACTTGACGGAGACACTGACTCCTTTGGAATACATAATATCTAATCTGATGGTTTTTTCTTGAAATTCCTTTACAGTAACCGAGTACTTGACCTAATCGAGCACATTGCACTAGTTGGAGCAACTTGCGACTGAATATTTTAGAGCTATGCTGTTCCAATTGAGTGACACCACAATTTTATCGTAGATGTTTGTTTCAATGAGTAGGCATAAATTCGATTGTACACCGAAGTGGTTTTTTCTTGTCGATTGCATATCCAGGGAAGAATCAGGTACCTGATAATGCAATTCTAGAAATAATGAAAATTGAAGCTTTGTATGAGCACATCGAGACTGCTTTTTTATTTATTTATTTTATGGCCAAGAGTAGGGGAATTGTCTCTTGTGAGGAAACATTGTTGGGCAATATCTTGTATTTTAAAATCTATGTATCATCTGGGTTTATGTTCATTTGTTTGTTATAATGATGTTTTGGGCAATATCCTATTATCCTATATATAAGCATGACAATAAATTTTGATCTGAAATTTTTTATGTAGAGGGCTGATGGAGCTAATGGTTGGATTTAGAAATTTTAAAACAATAAAGTAAATTTTAGTTTTTTGGATATAAAAATTAAATTTCAAATTGAAGACGTTAGTAGATTTATTCATTTGAAATTTGAGTATAAATATTAGAGACGACAAATGAGCTTAAAAATTTAAATGGATTTAAAATATGAGTTGAGTTTGAGTTTAATAAGGTCTAAGTTTGGCTTGATTTATTTTAAATTTATAATATTTTATTATATTATTTTTATATAATATATAATTTAGAATACATTAAGAAAAATAAATTTATATTAGATATATAATATTATTTTAATGTAAATATTAAAATAATGATAAGATTATATAAAATTTTAATAAATAAAAATTATTAAATAATTAAAATAAAATAATATTAATATTTAAAAAATAAAAAAATAATAGCATGTTTAAAATGAATTTGGGTTAGATTTTTATAAATATGAACCTTTCGGATAAAATTTTAAAAATATATTTCAAGTAGGACTAATTTTAATAAACATCAAATATGTTCATATTATGTTTATAATCTAATCCATCTAATGAGCATCTTTAAACACTAGTTTATAATATTCTATAAATAATGCATAATATCAATATCGTAATGCATATGCTATTGGGATAAACGAGGAGATCGCTCAGAATGGGCGCTTTTGAACATTTCAAGCTAACATACTTTAGAAGGAAAATGATTTTTGCTCAAAATGTTCATAATTAATTGATCTTTGGATATTTAAAAGTCTCAAATTTACTCTATAAATATTTTGAAATAAAATTTGAAAATATTTCTTGATAATTTTCTCTCATATAAATATATTTATTATTAAATATAATAATTTATTTGACCTTTTAATTTAAAAATAATTTAATTTTTCATTTAATTTATTTGGTCTCTCATGTAAATAATGTATTTCTAACCATAAGTTTTAATAATACATGAGTAAATATATCACATCATCAACCCATACTATGCTGATGTTAGTTGCATAAATGTTATAAATATATAATAATAATAAAAATATATATTATAATTTATAATAAGGAAATATGCAGAATAAAAATAAAAGCAAATTAAATTGCACGCAATTGCAGGTGAATAGGTGTTTAGTTCAACATGTTTAATTTTAATATATGTTTAATATATTTGGACGGCAATATATATTTAATATTTCATTAATAAGAAGTAATTATATGTTTAGTTCAACATGTTTAAGTTGTTTTTTTAAATATATATTTACATATATTTGTTAAACATGTTTAAGTTGAAATATATTTGATAAACATGTTTATGTTGTGGTGTATATAAAAGGAAATTTATAAGATTAAAATAATAATTTATTCATACTAGTGAATTTTTTTATTCTTTTACTTGTGTGAAAATAATATGGTTTAATTACAAAATTAAATTAAAAATAAAATAAAGTTGATGTGGCACTTATGATTAATAGTATGATGACACGTGATAAAAATTTTAAATAAAATTTTGACATTTTAATTTTAATTTTGTCACATTGCAGAAAATGATGTCTCTATGTATTATCATGCTAATTTGAATGCTTAAAAGTGTTAGTCAGTTACTTAAAAAAAAAAAAAATCAAATTAACTTATGGTTATGAAGTTCGTTGGAGTTTATTTAACGTTTAAGAAATTTGGCTTGTCTCTGATGTTAGAAATTTTATTATTTATATTTGAATTACATATTCTTATAAATTTAAAATATTAATTTTTAAATATCAAATTAAAACTACACTATCAGAAAGAAGTTACATAACGCGAATCCCAACAAATTAGTGTTGTGCCCGATTATTCAAGATTTCAAAAGGAAGGTGAGAGGGTTTGATTATATTACTTTTGCCTATGTCGGAAGATTGGCGAATAACGCAGCTAATATTCTAGCAAGATGAGGGCTTTGGCCCTCTGAACCTCGATTTTGGATTGAGGAAGCTCCTGCGGAGGTTGAACTTGTAGCGAACCAAGGTTGGCAGAAATGGGTTCCAGCGAATGCATTCTTTGAGCTTTGGAGAATATTCTATTTTTTACTCCAAAGATGTCTCAAGGAGAAGTTTCCTGTGGTTTTCATTCGTTTTGTCAGGCAGATCTTTGATGGGTTTGTGGTTGCAGGAGACGGTTTAGCTTCTGGTTTTCATCGTTAGGCTTCAGTTTGTGGATGGGGTCTCTACAGATTAGATGGGTGTTTCTTTTGATTTCTTATGTTTTCTCATTTACTTTTTGTTGTGTTTTGGTTTGTTGTTTTGTTGGTCTATGTGCTCATTTATGAGGCCTGCTATAGTCATTTATGACTGGATGAAACGATTTAGTCCCTTTGCAGAGTGGTTGTCCCCATTATATTTTCTAATGAATACCAATTATTATTCAAAAAAAAAATACACTGTAAAGTGAAGGATAACACATGACTAAAATGATACCCATTTTTTAACAAATGTTGTGGCAATCCTAATTGGTTTGGGAATTAGGAATATACTCTTTTATTGATCTTAATATGAATTTAATTATTCTGCAATTGAGTTTAGTAATGGTACAAGGTCACATTGACCTCGAGACTAGCATCTCCAGTCTTGGCGTTGGAAGAAGTGGCCCGTAATAGGGCAAACCCTTTGGCCATCTTAAACGCACCTCTTCCTCCCACTATCGCCATTTCACAAATTGTGTCGGGGCTAGGAACAAAATCAGTGGGGGGATATCGTGAGAACAAACTGAAGGAGCTTCCATTGAACCTGCCGGTGGTAAAAGCAAAATCCGCGTATAAAACTGCAGTGAACTTGTTAGGATCTCGACTTAATGCTATGTAGAGCCCTTGGGCATTTCCGATAGGGGTGGATGTTCGTTCAGGTCCTATAGTGAGGGGATCATCCATTGCATACAAGCTGCTGTTTGGGGACGGGGAAAAGAAATCCTGGGTGACGTTGGCCTGAGCTAACAGGACTGTAGTAGGATTTTTGCCACTGGGAATGTCGTGGTAGAAGAAGCGGAGTCGCGTCTTCTTTTCCACCCGACCACCTAGCTTCATAGTTTTGGAGTAGTATTGGCCATAGACTGGTGATATGACGAGGCAAAATATCATTGCCCATGCAAATACCTTCTGTTTTTCCATCTATAATATTGGGTTTTGACACTTCAAAATAATGGAAAAACAGTTGGTTTTGTGCTTCTTGTTGCACACCGTTGGGCTTTAAATAGCATTGTGCTGAATTTTAAATCTAGCTTCTTTTTTTAATAAAATAGTTTAGTGGAAGCATGAATTTCCTGTCTTATTTTATTTTTATAAATCAAATGTATCAGGGACGGAGTTAGAAATTTTATTTTTGGTCAAAATTAAATTATATATTTTACGATGGTAAAAATATAATTTATTATTTTAATAGTCTATATTTTTATAATTTTAAATAATTAAATTAAATTTTTATTATTTTAAGAGGATCAAAATATAATTTTACTGTTATCAATTAATTGTGATTGGAGGGACTGAAGTTTCTTTTTAATGACTTAGAAGTTAATTGGCCGGCACTACTCTTTAAATATTGATAAATATCTCAACAAGAGTTTCTTATTTTTTTGAATACTAATTGAGTTTCTTAAGACATTGGAGAATTTTGGCTTAGCTCCAATGTTAGAAATTTTCTAATTTTATATGTGAATAAAATATTTTTAAAACTCAAAATATTTTTCATTCTCAAAAATAATTTTTCTTGTCGTAATCAGGGTATTCATCATTAATAGTAGTGATTAATTTTCTAACCGTGAATACTTTCTGAAAAGTTAAATGAGTGACAATAAAATGTGATCTATTTTCGTGAGTGGAATTAAAAATTATTTTTGTTGTTAGTATCCATTATCGGTAGCAGTGATTAATCTTCTAACTGTGGATGCTTTCCGAAAAGATAAATGATTGACAATAAAATGTATTCCATTTTCGTGAGCGGAAATTAAAAGTTATTTTTTAATTATTTGAAAAGGTTGTTTTAGTTAGGAGAGGATTATTATTATTATTATTGGATTTAAAAACTAAATCATGAAGTGTAAATATAGAACATCAATCGATAGTACTTGATACTGTGTTGGTACCACGTACTGATCGAAACATTCCGTTCTGATTGTAAATTGAAACAACAATTTGTTTCATGTTGAGCTTTCTCAAGAAAGTTTTAGTATCAAAAGTTTTAAAATTTCCTATTTATTTTGGCCAAATGTTGTAAAATTATTTGTGTTTTAAAATAAAATCTGAAAATTTTCTCC
This sequence comes from Gossypium rotundifolium, assembly GCA_025506655.1. Taxonomy (NCBI): domain Eukaryota; kingdom Viridiplantae; phylum Streptophyta; class Magnoliopsida; order Malvales; family Malvaceae; genus Gossypium; species Gossypium rotundifolium. Next base: position 4,344,885 of record CP106732.1, on the reverse strand, counting down.
CATGTAAAGAAATATTTATGGCATAATGTCAAATTGAGCCTTTAACGTTTACATCTATTATCAATTTGACTTTTATTTTTTTGAGCTAAATTTGACCATCAACTTTAAAAAAAAATTCAAATTGTTTTTAAAAAAGAATTGTTGACTAAAAAAACTAATGTTTTAGCGATGTTGGCATGCTAGGACGTGTGGCAGTCCACATATACTTCATGTTGACATGATACTATTTATCTTATATGCCACGTTAATATAGATACATGTGAAATGTTTAAAAATTGAATGCTTTAGTCAATATTTCCGTTAAAAAAATAATAATTAGACTCTTTTTAAAATGTTGTAGGTCAAATTGAGCTCAAAAAAAGAACAACTCAAAAAAAGAACAAAAAATTGACAAAAAATAAAAATATTGAAAGTTAAATTTGATATTATACCAATATTTATTATGTCTTGCTTCCCAATTAACCTAACTCAACATCCATTCTCTATCTAAACTCACTTTATTACTTTTCACAAATTTCAATATAAATTTTAGACTTAATTCACAAATTGATACTTAAATTATATATATTTCCTATTTTGATACTTAAACTACTTTTTTTTCAAGTTGGTTTCTCTGTTAGTCTAATTGTTAAATCTATTTTTAAACTACTAATAAGTTGGTACACAAACTATTCATTTTATTTGTTTTGGTACTTCAACATTTTTACACCAAAATGTTATACCCATTTAAAAACTTCCAACTAATAATAATCTACCATGTCATATAACTTAAATTTTTTAAATTTTTCCTTTCAAATTTTTCTCTCTTTTATTTTTCTCATTCTTTTTTTTCTTCTTTTATAATGTATGACAATACTAGCGATATTTGAAATTCACTCTCTCAAAGTTGAGATGCTGGCAATTGATTATATTTTCGAATTTCACCGCTTGCTTGTTCGACTTGACGAGATCAAAAAAGTTATTTCATCGACCAAATCCAATGTTAATTTCAAAATTGGATTGGATTGACCGCTTGGACTGGGAATTGATTGGGGTACTAGTTCGAAGATAGGAGTTGATCGATTGACTTACAAAATTTTAATACCACTTGTGATAAAAAAAAAATTAAAACCAAGATGAGAAAATTTTAATTTAGATACCAATTTATATATTAAGCCTAAATTTTATAATATCATTTTGAATATCCTCTTGCTCTATCCTTTTCTTTTCCTTCCTATATAAATCCAAAGTTATTTTTCTTTATATGACAACATGTCATGAGATTTATAAAATCATTTGACAAATTTGAAATTATTTTTTCACTCAATAATTCCAAAAATATTTTTCGTAAACAAAATAGCTGTAAACATTAACATTTTAAAATGATGCATTCTGATTTTTTTAATTAAAATTTTTTCCATCTAATTAAACAACATAAGAGTCCAATATTTTCAATGAAAATAATTGAAAGAAATGTCATTTAATCTTAAATTATCATTATAAAATATTTGATTAATAGTAAAATGTATTTTAACAAAACCTTTAAAATCAGTGATACAAAATTTTAAATTAAAATAATGTTGTTTTACATTGGCTTTATGAATATTAATTACATTCATTATTGCTCTACATTACTCGACGTTCCTACACTATAATTTTTCACTAAAAAATTTAATTTAATATTATATAGTATATCAATTTATTTATTAACATCATTTTAATATATATGTATGATATATAATATATATGATATTCATTTCTACATGATTTAGTTGAATGCAATCAAATGATTATAAAAAAACTTCAAAATAACATCAGCATAATAATAACTAATTAAAAGATTCTGTTCATCTCAGCATAAATTTTTATATTTTTATACGTGACTAAAATTACTATTTTTATAATAACTAAAATTCATTTTTGAGAAAATAAATGAAAACAAAAACAAAAGTGAACACAAAGAGGAGACGGATTACTAAACTCGAGCTAATAGACTCACCCCATACACCCGAACCTACCTTCTACAATCCGTATTCGTATCAACATAAGACATAATTTCAACATTCTTCAAAAAAGATGCAAGGAAAAAAAATTCCGATGCATCCATTATACATGCTTTCCAACGGGTTTAGCACCTATCAAACTACTAATATCAAACATAGTAGCCCAAAGACATCCATATGCTTTTTCCTATCAAACTTTACCACAAATATGGTCCAGTTTTCGATAGTATGCAATCCTCCAAGACCTGATGAAAAACAAGGGAGCCACTACACCCCAAAATCCTATTACAAAGCCAAGAACTATGCTTACATAAAGCCAATTCACTTTACTTCCCTCAGTGCTACTTCCATTATTTGCAATGGCAGTTGGAATTCCTTTTGAGGTGCAATTCATAGTGAGAGGAGGTCCGCAAAGATGATTGCCTACGTAAGACAAGTTTTCAAAGCTTTGAAGCTGAGTGCTTGTTGGGATTTGTCCAGTCAAGTTGTTGTAGGACACATTGAAGTGATTCAAGAAATTCAAATTGGAGAAACTTGGAGGGATTTCACCAATTAGCCGATTCATGGATAAATCAAGAGATTCCATTAACTCCATGTTGCCAATGCTGTCTGGTATATTTCCTGTTAGGAGATTCCCTGAAATATTTAAAGACAATAGTCCAATGAGAATATCAATTTCTTTGGGGATCTCTCCGGTGAGACCGTTAGCTGAAAGGTCCATGCTGGTAACAAGTCCTAGTGTCCTACCATATTCATCCTCTCGTCCTTTCAACACCAACAATGCGTTCAAAAAAAATTTGTCACCATATAGATACCACATAAGCCCATGACCTTCTTTATTGGTTTTGTTTGTTGTGGCCATTGCACTTAAATTATTAAAACATTTTGGAATAACTCCAGAAATGTTGTTTTGGGCAAGGTCCAAGTTTTGAAGAAATTGAAGATCACAAATTTTGTGAGGAATATGACCATCAAAGTTATTTGATCGAAGGCTTAGAATCACAAGGTTTGACAGCTTATCACCAATCCATGTTGGTATACTTCCACTGAAATGATTTTCACTAAGATCCAACATCCTCAAATATGGAGAATTTTGCAATGTGGATGGCAATTCTCCAAACATTCTGTTGTTTCGAAGGTTTAGCATTCTAAGATTTAGATGCCATAAAGAAGGTGGGATTTTGCCGGTCAAATTGTTGCTTCCCAAATTTAAAACCTCCAAATCCTGGAAATGATTCCAACAATCTGGAATATCTCCTGAGATAAGATTTTTATCAATGTAAAGAACTCCCATCTGTTTCCTACTTGATGGATCACAAATTAATTGAGAAAGAGATCCTGAAAATGAATTATTTGACAAAAATAACACTCTTAAAATTGAGTGTACTCTTGGCAATGGACCTGTAATATAATTTTAATATATGTATTTTCAATGAGATTTTCTCTTGAAAATTGTATATCTTCTATTCTAGTGTTTCTAGAATTTCTACTAGATGAGGTAGGAAAAATAGGACTATGAACGGTTTTCATACCTATTGGTGTAGGGGTGCTTATTTCTTCCTCGTGTTCTTCTATTTGAGAACTAGAGGGTAATACTAAATTATCATCTGTATTTGTAATCAAATTGTTTTTGAAATACAATTTATCTCCAGATGACATATATTCTATAGTACTTACCGGTTTAGAAGTATTAGCATTATTAGTTTTTTCTATGATCCAGTCTTTTGGGATCGATAGATCTTTTAAATGTAATAATTTCGGTTGAATTTCTGTAGTAAATTTATTGGGCTAAAAAAGCTCAATAATTTTATTATTTATTTCTTTTATTTCTACTTACAGTATTAGTATATTCATTAATAGAAGTCCAAATTGATTGCTAGATCTTACGCTAAATCACTAATATCGTAATTTTTGTGCAATTCTAAGGCATAGACACTCTTCTATTAGAGGGTCATTATGGATATAAAGTAATTTGGTTTTACCTTAAATCCTATAACGCCTGTGTGTAGATTAGATTGAATTTTTCCAATAAGTGCTTTTATTGGATTTTCAAATCTTTTATCTAATAATACTGCTATAATAGGAACATCATGACCTCTTCTAAATAAAGCGGCCGATATTAGAGAAGCGTTGGAAAGCTGGAACACACCAGTCCTGACACCGGGACGAAATAGAAGAAATGAATCTCGGAAACATCCAGGAAGGATGAAGACAAAAAGTCACATCCAAGGAAGCTACGTGGAAAAAACCATGACGGCATCCATGACGAAAGAGGAAGCTACGTGGAAAAATAAAATTTTGTGGTTATACTAATAAAAAAGATCAGGATAGCCAATCCAGCTATATCCTTTTAAAATTAAAATTATGTGATATTAGATATTTAGAAGATTTTTCTAAAAAATTTCTTCATGAATATCAAAAGTTAAAAAATGATAGTATAGATTTTTGGAAAAACCAATATTTTCATAAATTACCACCACATTGGGATGAAATTTGCATAAACAAATATGCTTCTTTCATTATTAAATATAGTAATGATAATGGCAAAACCATATCGATATAGATACTATAGGAAATAGGATTAATTTTACTAAAGAAAGAATTATATTACATTGTTTACAAAGTAAAGCGGCTAAACAAGTCAAAAATAAGTTAAGCTATAAATATTGTACAAAAATGTTAGAAGGAGAATGGGAATTTGGATGTAACTCTACACGACCAAAAACCTATAAGAAAAATAAAAAATATAAGCTAAACATGGAAATATGGTAATAAAAGTTATACTAAAACCAATAAAAATAATAAAGAAAGAAAATTTGTTAGAAGAAAAACTTCTAATAATACTAAAAAACAAATTTGTAAATGTTTTATTTGTGATGAAGAAGGTCATATTGCAACACACTGTCCTAATAAAGGGAAACAGGCAAGGAAAATAATCAAAAATCTTGAAGAACAAGATTTAGAAGTATGTTTCAGTGAGGAAATAAATCCTACTGAAATATTATATGAATTAATTTCTGAAACAGAGTCTTCTACAGATTCTGATGAAGATATATATTAATTTTATATTTCAATACTAACAAAATGGTTGCTGATTTTCTTAGCAGGCCTTATGGATAAAGGTAAAAAGCCTCTAGAAATAAAAATGGGAGAATGGACTACTGTCCATAAAAAGCCCAATAAAGGAAAAACACCACAAATGGGTCCTAAACAAGGATTCGTGGCTGTATCTCCATCAGTAAATTCAAAAACACCACAAATGGGTCCTAAACAAGGATTCGTGGCTGTATCTCCACGAGTAAGTCCTAAACAAGGATTTATTTATGCACATGTACCAGTAAGTCCTAAACAAGGATTTGTTGATACACCGACACGTGTACCATTTTATCCTAACCAAGGATATTACGTACCTTATCCAATGGTAAACCAACCATCTGGATCACAATCACCATCTTCGGTGAATTATTTTGAATTCTCTTAAAATAGGGATCTTCCTCCAAGCATTTTTTTAATAGACCAAATTTGATATGGCTGATAAAATTTTTCTTTCTCAGCAATACCAATAAGGCTGTTTATTTCAATATGAAAACAATAGACAAAATCATCGACATCTGTAAAATGTGATAATCGAGATTTGACTATTGCTGGAAAATCTTTTAGTAAATGAAAAGAAAGATTTTGAATTGTTATTTCTTTAACAAATCCCCATTCGATACTGGTTATATCAAATGGCTCGTGATTTAAACGAAATTTGATAGTAGGAAATTTTTCTCCTATATCATTTGTAAAAATATATGCTTGTGAAAAATATTTTGTAAAAGTTTCTAAAAATAGAGCTTCTTTGTTTGCAAATTGCTCGATTTATTTTGAAAATATTTTAGGGGTAGAATCATCTACACTTGTTGTATAAACATCTTCTAAACATCTTATTAATAATAGGAGTGTTTCTCCTTTATTAATAAAATACTGAAATATATCAAGAAGATTGTTTATCTCCTCAATATTTATATATTTGATTAGGAGATCATCCCATTCTCTATATAATATAGATTTTAATAGCAAATCTTCGGCTTTATTTTCCTCAGTTGTTTATTCAACCAAGAATTCTGAGAATTGAGAGAGAGAACGCCGAAAATTGGCTTTTTGCTCGAGAATATGGTTTTTCCATATTCTATTAATGAAAGAATAATAATCTAGGGGCAACCCTGGATTATAAAAATCTTTAATTTGGAAGAATTGAGATTTTGTTGTTTTTCAACAAATCCTCGATATTTTGAAATTCGAATAGCTTTTTGATATTCTGAATAAGGATCTTGAGAGAATTCAAAATAATTCACCGAAGATGGTGATTGTGATCCAATTGGTTGGTGACCCATTGGATAAGGTACGTAATATCCCTGGTTAGGATAAAACGGTACACGTGTCGGTTGTATCAACAAATCCTTGTTTAGGACTTCTTGATGCAGTGCATAAATAAATCCTTGTTTAGGACTTACTCGTGGAGATCTGACCACGAATCCTTGTTTAGGACCCATTTGTGGTGTTTTTGAATTTTCGATGGAGATCGACCACGAATCCTTGTTTAGGACCCATTTGTGGTGTTTTTCCTTTATTGGGCTTTTTATGGACGAGTGAGTCCATTCTCCCATTTTATTTCTAGAGGCTTTTACCTCTATCCATAAGGCACTCTAAGAAAATCAAGAACCATTTTGTTAGTATTGAAATATAAAATTAATATATATCTTCATCGAATCATAGAAGACTACATTTGAGAAATTAATTCATATAATATTTCAAGAGGATTTATTTCCTCACCTAGTAGAAATTCTAGAAACACTAGAATAGAGGATATACAATTTTCAAGAGAAAATCTCATTGAAAATACATATATTAAAATTATATTACATGATAAAGATTATAAAAATATTCTTTACATGCTTTGTTAGAATCTGAGGCTACAACCAAGAGTTGTAAAAGAAATGCAATTCTGAAAACATTGGGAACCTATAAAAAGAAAGTAAATATTAATGGAATAAATGGTAACAAAACCATTATTCATTACAAAGCTAAAAATATACCAATCTACATAAATAATGTAAAATTTGTAATTCCTAAAATATTATGTCTTCACGATATGTATGGAGATATATTATTAGGAAATAATTTTATTAAACAATATTTACCATTATCTATTGATAAAAAATCAATTAGATTATCCGTAGGAGAAACTGTTATAGAAACATCATTAGTTTCAAATCCTAAATTTATTTGTACTAATGATTGTTGATTTTCTTAGCAGGCCTTATGGATAGAGGTAAAAAGCCTCTAGAAATAAAAATGGGAGAATGGACTACCGTCCATAAAAAGCCCAATAAAGGAAAAACACCACAAATGGGTCCTAAACAAGGATTCGTGGCTGTATCTCCATCAGAAAATTCAAAAACACCACAAATGGGTCCTAAACAAGGATTCGTGGCTGTATCTCCACGAGTAAGTCCTAAACAAGGATTTATTTATGCACCTGTACCAGTAAGTCCTAAACAAGGATTTGTTGATACACCGACACGTGTACCGTTTTATCCTAACCAGGGATATTACGTACCTTATCCAATGGGTCACCAACCAATTGGATCACAATCACCATCTTCGGTGAATTATTTTGAATTCTTTCAAGATCCATATTCAGAATATCAAAAAAACTATTCTGAAATTTTCAAAAATACCAAGGATTTGTTGAAAAAACAACAAAATCTCGACCCCTTCCAAATTAAAGATTTTTATAATCCAGGGTTGCCCCTAGATTATTATTCTTTCATTAACAAGATATGGAAAAACCATATTCTTGAGCAAAAAGCCAATTTTCGGCGTTCTCTCTCACAATTCTCAAACTTCTTAGTTGAAAAAATAACTGAGGAAAATAAAGCCGAAGATTTGCTATTAAAATCTATATTATATAGAGATTGGGATGATCTCCTAATCGAATATGCAAATATTGAGGAGATAAACAATCTTCTTGATATATTTCAGTATTTTATTAATAAAGGGAGAAACACTCCTATTATTAATAAGATGTTTAGAAGATGTTTATACAACAAGTGTAGACAGATTCTACCCCTCGAAATATTTTCAAAAATAAATCGAGCAATTTGCAAATAGCAAGCTCTATTTTTAGAAACTTTTACAAAATATTTTTCACAAGTATATATTTTTACAAATGATATAGGAGAAAAAATTCTTACTATCAAATTTCGTTTAAATCACGAGCCATTTGATATAACCAGTATCGAATGGGGATTTGTTAAAGAAATAACAATTCAAAATCTTTCTTTTCATTTACTAAAAGATTTTTCGGCAATAGTCAAATCTCGATTATCACATTTTACAGATGTCGATGATTTTGTCTATTATTTTCATATTGAAATAAACAGCCTTATTGGTATTGCTGAGAAAAAAAAATTTTATCAGCCATATCAAATTTGGTCTATTAAAAAAATGCTTGGAGGAAGATCCCTCTTGGTGGCCCAAGAAGATCAAGAGCATTTGTCAAAAACCATTGATGAGTGCTACAACAATTTTCTCAAATATCAAGTCCAAACCGGAATTGATTTGATGACCATGGCCCAGCATCTCTTACATCAAGATACTTATATGTTCTGGACCGATGGAAGACGGATCGTAGCCTACGACGCTGGAAGCCACCAGGACGAAGGAAACGAAGAAGCCATTTCGTTATTAACAAAAATAGCGGAAATGGAAATTGAAGATTATCCGTTAGCAGCGGATATTAGAGAGACGTTGGAAAGCTGGAACACACCAGTCCCGACACCGGAATCCCTACACCTGGACGAGATAGAAGAGATGAACCTTAGAAACATCCAGGAAGGATGAAGACAAAAGGTCACATCCAAGGAAGCTACGTGGAAAAAACCATGACGGCATCCATGACAAAAGAAGGAAGCTACGTGGAAAAAACCATAACGGCATCCATGACGAAAGAAGGAAGCTACGTGGAAAAAATCATGACGGCATCCATGACGAAAGAGGAAGCTACGTGGAAAATACCATGATGGCTACCAGACAAAAAAGGAAGTAACGTGGAAGCAACCATGATTACTACAAGACAAACAAGGAAGCTACGTGGAAGCAACCATGAAGCTGACATTCAATTGTGTCCTTATCAATATACTATTCGGACACCAATTCTTTATTCATTAGAATTTAATTCTTTATTCTTATCCGGCCATTTCCCGGACTTCAAATGTAATTAGATTCTAGTTTAGAAAATTTTGTTATAAATAGGCATTGATGTAGCCTGAAGAAGGCATTCGAAAAATAACTCTTAGATTCGAGTTTTAGATAGTTTTTAGTTTTCTCTTTTCTTCTTGAAATCTGCAAGAAGTAATCTCTCTTGTATACTTCAAGAATCTTTTGTAAATTAAACTCTGTAAATTATCTACTTTTCTTCTTCAATAATATTTTCATTCCTACGATATAACCCTTCCGCTTGTGCATACCTCCCTCCCTCCCCCCTATTTGGTATCAGAGGAACCCCTTCCGTATCAGAGGAACCCCCTCCATATCAGAGGAGCCCCAGAGTAACGATTTCTAGAGTTTCATATCGTAGTTATCATTGTAAGTTTCTATCTTTTATCTTCAATTCTGTTTATTTCACTGTTGTTATCTCAAAACCCATATGTCTGTATTTTGTCCTCGTTGCCGTTGAGTCCGAGTGGGACGTTGTAGGCGTTGAGAGGTCGTTTAAGACACAAAAGGTCTTAGGTACCAGGGATAATAATAATGGAACAAATGGATTGTTTATTTAAAGATAAAACTTGTAATCATACTATGCATATAGACTCTAAGAATGAAAATAATATATCGGCTCTTAGTAAAGGCATCAATAGTTTAATAGATATTACATCGTATATTTTAACAACTTATATACAAAAGTAAGTAAAATAGAAGAAAAAGTAGAAAATATAGAATAATAAATTAGATTTGAACAATAAATCTAAAGAGTTATTATCCGATGTAAATAATAAATTAGATCGGGTAATTAATAATAATAACATAGATTGATTGATTTAGATCCTTTATATTACGGTAATAGTAATGTAATATTAGCTTTATCGAGATGAAGATGATTCTTGGATGATTCTTCTAATACTAATATTAATAAAAAACAAAAGAAAAGAAAAATTAAAAAGATAAAAAACAACAAAAATATGATTTTGAGTCTTATAAAACTTTAATAGAACATTGGAAAAACTAATTTTCTAAAGCAGAAGATAACTTAGAAAGTAGAATATTTAAAATTAATAGAAGAACTTTATGAACAACATAAAGATCTATTTAATAAATATAATTATCATTATATGTTGAACTATGATACTACTGAAAGTAGCGATAGTAGTTCTAGTTCTAATTCTAATAACACAAATTTAGATATTTGTGTTACAAGCCAAAATTCTGATGAAGAAAACACTTCAACAGAAGAAAATATAGAAATCCCAGAACCCATGGATACTGAACCACCAGATCCGTATGAGTATGAACCACCTAAGCCTTGGGAAATTGATAAACGAGATCCCTATGGTAAAAGGAAAATAGAGTCAGATCTTCAAACAGATGATAATCTGAGATCTATGTATAAAAACTATGAAAATGTTGAAAACACAACAAGATTATTAGGTAATAATATAGAAACTATAGCTACAAATGATATAAAACTGGAAAACCCAGGAGAAACTAGTCAACCAATACCCGTATCTATTCCAAACAGGATAGATGATTTAAATAAAAGAAATGTTGCTCAAGGAGGAATATATCTAGATCTAACTAATATTTCTCTATCAGACTATGAAAAAACCATAGATGATTGGGCACAGTCTATGACCATTGTTGTAAACAACAACAGTACAATTTGGTCAAAAGAAAAATTTTTAAATTACTTTGTAGGAACATTTCAAGGAGATGTTCTGCAATTCCTTAGGCGTTGGGAAGAATCAGACAAAGGAAAAGAACAAAAGGTCAACTTATTAATCAAATAGGAACCCTAAAGATTTATTAAAGGTTTAACCTCAATTCTCAAAATAGAATTTTGTGGTTATACTAATAAAAAGATCGGGATAGCCAATCCAATATATCCTTTCAAAATTAAAATTATGTGATATTAGATATTTAGAAGATTTTTCTAAAAATTTCTTCATGAATATCAAAAGTTAAAAATGATAGTATAGATTTTGAAAAACCAATATTTTCATAAATTACCACCACCTTGGGATGAAATTTGCATAAACAAATATGCTTCTTTCATTATTAAATATAGTAATGATAATGGCAAAACCATATGGAATCTGAGATACTATAGGAAATAGGATTAATTTTGCTAAAGAAAGAATTATATTACATTGTTTACAAAGTAAAGCGGCTAAACAAGTCAAAAATAAGTTAAGCTATAAATATTGTACAAAAATGTTAGAAGGAGAATGGGAATTTAGATGTAACTCTACGACCAAAAACCTATAAGAAAAATAAAAATATAAGCTAAATAGATGGAAATATGGTAATAAAAGTTATACTAAAACCAATAAAAATAATAAAGAAAGAAAATTTGTTAGAAGAAAACTTCTAATAATACTAAAAACAAATTTGTAAATGTTTTATTTGTGATGAAGAAGGTCATATTGCAACACCTTGTCCTAATAAAAGGAAGCGAGGCAAGGAAAATAATCAAAAATCTTGAAGAACAAGATTTAGAAGTATGTTCGATGAGGAAATAAATCCTCTTGAAATATTATATGAATTAATTTAAAAGCGAGTCTTCTGATTACGATGAAGATATATATTAATTTTATATTTCAATACTAACAAAATGGTTGCTGATTTTCTTAGCAGGCCTTATGGATAGAGGTAAAAAGCCTCTAGAAATAAAAATGGGAGAATGGACTACTGTCCATAAAAAGCCCAATAAAGGAAAAACACCACAAATGGGTCCTAAACAAGGATTCGTGGCTGTATCTCCATCAGAAAATTCAAAAACACCACAAATGGGTCCTAAACAAGGATTCGTGGCTGTATCTCCACGAGTAAATCCTAAACAAGGATTTATTTATGCACTGTGCATGAAGTCCTAAACAAAGATTTGTTGATACAAACACGTGTACCGTTTATCCTAACCGAGGATATTCGTACCTTATCCAATGGTAAACCAACCATCTGGATCACAATCACCATCTTCGGTGAATTATTTTGAATTCTCTCAAGATCTTTATTCATAATATCAAAAAAGCTATTCTGAAATTCTCAAAAATATCGAGGATTTGTTGAAAAAACAACAAAATCTCGACCCCTTCCAAATTAAAGATTTTTATAATCCAGGGTTGCCCCTAGATTATTATTCTTTCATTAATAGAATATGGAAAAACCATATTCTTGAGCAAAAAGCCAATTTTCGACGTTCTCTCTCTCAATTCTCAGAATTCTTGGTTGAAAAAACAACTGAGGAAAATAAAGCCGAAGATTTGCTATTAAAATCTATATTATATAGAGATTGGGATGATCTCTAATCGAATATACAAATATTAAGGAGATAAACAATCTTCTTGATATAGACACCAATTTTTTATTCATTAGAATTTAATTTTTATTCTTATCCTACCATTTCCTGACTTCAAATGTAATTAGATTCTAGTTTAGAAAATTTGTTATAAATAGGCATTGATGTAGCCTCAAGAAGGCATTCAAAAATAACTCTAGATTCGAAGTTTTAGATAGTTTTTAGTTTTCTTTTCTTCTTGAAATCAAGAAGAAGTAATCTCTCTTGTATACTTCAAGAATCTTTTGTAAATTAAACTCAGAAATTATCTACTTTTCTTCTTCAATAATATTTTCATTCCTACGATATAACCCTTCCGCTTGTGCATACCTCCTCCTCTCCCCCTATTTGGTATCGAGAACCCTTCCAGACGTGAGAACCCTCCATATCAAATGCCTGAGAAACAAATAATAGTAATGTCATCAGATATTTCTAATCTAATTATAATGAAAATGTAGAAATCGATTTCTCTCAGATAAAAATATCTTCCAATAGAAAATGTTCAGTTTTAAAGAACAACATTAAATTAAACTCAGTAAATTATTGAAGAAGAAAAGTAGATAATTTATAGAGTTTAATTTACAAAAGATTCTTGAAGTATACAAGAGAGATTACTTCTTGCAGATTTCAAGAAGAAAAGAGAAAACTAAAAACTATCTAAAACTCGAATCTAAGAGTTATTTTTCGAATGCCTTTCTTCAGGCTACATCAATGCCTATTTATAACAAAAAATTCTAAACTAGAATCTAATTACAATTGAAGTCCGGGAAAATGTCCGGATAAGAATAAAGAATTAAATTCTAATGAATAAAGAATTGGTGTCCGAATAGTATCTTGATAAGGACACAATGAATGTCAGCTTCATGGTTGCTTCCACGTAGCTTCCTCTTTTGTCTTGTAGCAATCATGGTTGCTTCCACGTTGCTTCCTCTTTCGTCATGGATGCCGTCATGGTTTTTTCCACGTAGCTTCCTTCTTTCGTCATGGATGCCGTCATGGTTTTTTCCATGTAGCTTCCTTCTTTCGTCATGGATGCCGTCATGGTTTTTTCCACGTAGCTTCCTTGGATGTGACGTTTTGTCTTCATCCTTCCTGGATATTTCTCAGATTCATCTCTTCTATCTCGTCCAGGTGTAGCGATTCCGGTGTCGGGACTGGTGTATTCCAGCTTTCCAACACTTCTCTAATATCCGCCGCTAACGGATAATCTTCAATTTCCATTTCCACTATTTTTGTTAATAACGAGATGGCTTCTTCATTCTCGTCTCCTTCGTCCTGGTGGTTTCCAGTGTCGTAGGCTACGATCCGTCTTCCATCGCTCCAGAACTTATAAGTGTCTTGATGCAAGAGATGCTGGGCCATGGTCATCAAATCAATTCCGGTTTGGACTTGATATTTTGGAAAATTGTTATAGCACTCATCAATGGTTTTTGACAAATGCTCTTGATCTTCTTGGGCCGCCAAGAGGGATCTTCCTCCAAGCATTTTTTTTAATAGACCAAATTTGATACGGCTGATAAAATTTTTCTTTCTCAGCAATACCAATAAGGCTGTTTATTTCAATATGAAAATAATAGAAAAAATCATCGACATCTGTAAAATGTGATAATCGAGATTTGACTATTGCCGGAAAATCTTTTGGTAAATGAAAAGAAAGATTTTGAATTGTTATTTCTTTAACAAATCCCCATTCGATACTGGTTATATCAAATGGCTCGTGATTTAAACGAAATTTGATAGTAAAAACTTTTTCTCCTATATCATTTGTAAAAATATATGCTTGTGAAAAATATTTTGAAAAAGTTTCTAAAAATAAAGCTTGCTGGTTGCAAATTGCTCGATTTATTTTTAAAAATATTTCGGGGGTAGAATTTGTCTACACTTGTTGTATAAACATCTTCTAAACATCTTATTAATAATGTGAGTGTTTCTCCTTTATTAATAAAATATCAAATATATCAAGAAGATTGTTTATCTCCTTAATATCTGTATATTCGATTAGGAGATCATCCCAATCTCTATATAATATAGATTTTAATAGCAAATCTTCGGCTTTATTTTCCTCAGTTGTTTTTTCAACCAAGAAGTTTGAGAATTGTGAGAGAGAACGCCGAAAATTGGCTTTTTGCTCAAGAATATGATTTTTCCATATTCTGTTAATGAAAAAATAATAATCTAGGGGCAACCCTGGATTATAAAAATCTTTAATTTGGAAGGGGTCGAGATTTTGTTGTTTTTTCAACAAATCCTCGGTATTTTTGAGAATTTCAGAATAGCTTTTTTGATATTCTGAATAAGGATCTTGAGAGGATTCGAAATAATTCACCGAAGATGGTGATTGTGATCCAATTGGTTGATGACCATTGGATAAGGTAATGAATATCCTCGTTAGGATAAAACGGTACACGTGTTTGTATCAACAAACTTGTTTAGGACTTCATCGCACAGTGCAAAAATAAATCCTTGTTTAGGACTTACTTGTGGAGATACAACCACAAATCCTTGTTTAGGACTCATTTGTGGTGTTTTTGAACTTACTGAAGGAGATACAACCACGAATCTTTGTTTAGAATTCATTTGTGGTGTTTTTCCTTTATTGGGCTTTTTATGGACAGTAATCCATTCTCTCATTTTTATTTCTAGAGGCTTTTTACCTCTATCCATAAGGCCTGCTAAGAAAATCAGCAATCATATTGTTAGTATTGAAATATAAAATTAATATATATCTTCATCGTATCAGACTCTGTTTCAGAAATTAATTCGTATAATATTTCAGTAGGATTTATTTCCTTGCTGAAACATACTTCTAAATCTTGTTCTTCAAGATTTTTGATTATTTTTCTTGCCTGTTTTCCTTTATTAGGACAGTATGTTGCAATATGGCCTTCTTCATCACAAATAAAACATTTACAAATTTATTTTTTAGTATTATTAGAAGGTTTTCTTCTAATAAATTTTCTTTCTTTATTATTATTTCGGGTATAATTTTTATTATTGGGTTTCCATCTAGATAGCTTATATTTTTTATGCTTTCTATAGGTTTTTGGACGCGTGGTATTACATCGAAATTCCCATTCTCCTTCTAACATTTTTGTACAATATTTATAACTTAACTTATTTTTGACTTGTTTAGCCGCTTTACTTTGTAAACAATGTAATATAATTCTTTCTTTAGCAAAATTAATCCTATTACCTATAGTATCTATATCCCATATGGTTTTGCCAAGATTATTACTATATTTAATAATAAAAGATGCATATTTATTTATGCAAATTTCATCCCAAGGTGGTGGTAACTTATGAAAGTATTGGTTTTTCCAGAAGTCTATACTTTCATTTTTTAATTTTTGATATTCATGAAGAAATTTTTTAGAAAAATCTTCTAGATATCTAATATCACATAATTTTAATTTTGACAAGATATAACTGGATTGGCTATCCTGATCCTTCTTATTAGTATAACCACAAAATTCTGTTTTTAGAATTGAGGTTAACCCTTTTAGCAAATCTTTAGGAGTTCTTATTTGATTAATAAGTTGACCCTTTTGCTCTTTTCCTTTGTCGGATTCTTCCCAACGTCTAAGGAATTGTAGAACATCCCCTTGAAATGTTCCTACAAAATAATTTAAGAATTTTTCTTTTGTCCAGACTGTACTGTTATTGTTTACAACAATGGTCATAGACTGTGCCCAATCATCTATGGTTTTTTCATAGTTTGATAGAGAAATATTAGTTAAATCTAGATATATTCCTCCTTGAGCAACATTTCTTTTATTTAAATCATCTATCCTGTTTGGTATAGATACGGGTATTGGTTGACTAGTTTCTGCTGGGTTTTCCAGTTTTATGTCATTTGTAGCTATAGTTTCTATGTTATTATCTAATAATCTTGTTGTGTTTTCAACATTTTCATAATTTTTATACATAGATCTCAGATTATCATCTGTTTGAAGATCTGAGTCTATTTTCCTTTTACCATAGGAATCTCGTTTATCAATTTCCCAAGGTTTAGGTGGTTGGTACTCGTATGGATCTGGGGGTTCAATATCCATAGGTTCCAGGATATCTATATTTTCTTCTGTTGAAGTGTTTTCTTCATCAGAATTTTGACTAGTAACACAAATATCTAAATTTGTGTTATTACTATCAGAACTACTACTACTACTGTCTGTAGTATCGTAGTTTAACATATAATGATAATTATATTTTGAAATAAATCTTTATGTTGTTCATAAAGTTCTTCTATTAATTTTAAATATTCTACTTTTTCTAAGTTATCTTCTGCTTTAGAAAATTGGTTTTCTAATGTTCTATTAAAGTTTTATAAGACTCAAATCATATTTTTCTTGTTTTTATCATTTTTATTTTTATTTTTCTTTTGTTTTTTTATCATTATTATAAGTATTAGAAGAATCATCCAAGAATCATCTTCATCTCGATAAAGCTAATATTACGCTACTATTACCGTAATATAAAGGACCTAAATCTAAATCAATCTATGTTAGTATTATTATTAATAACTTGATCTAATTTATTATTAACATTTATTAATAAATCTTTAGATTTGTTGTTCAAATCTAAATCATTATTACTCCCATATCTTCTACTTTTCTTCTATTTTACTTACCTTAGTATATAATTTGTTAAAATATATAGAAGTCATGTCTATTAAACTATTGATACCTTTACTAAGAGCCGAAATATTATTTTCATTCTTAGAGTCTATATGCATAGTATGATTACAAGTTTTATCTTTGTATAAACAATCCATTTGCTCCATGTTATTATCCCTGGTACTTAAGACCTTCTGTGTCTTAAACGACCTCTCAACGCCTACAACGTCCCACTCGGACTCAACGGCAACGAGGACAAACGACAGACATATGGGTTTTGAGACAACAACAGTGAAATAAACAGAATTGAAGATAAAAGATAGAAACTTACAATGATAACTACGATATGAAACTCCAGAAAGCGTTACTCCGGTAATTTCTCTAAGTTGATTCGAGGAAAGATTTAAATATTTAAATTGAGTGGGAAGGTTCAAAAACCAAGTGGGCATGACATCTGAAATTCCTGCATTAGAGATATCCAAATAAGACAATTTCTTTTGGAATTTTAGCCACTGGGGAAACTTTGGGCCAAGATGCCAGTGACCCAATTCGATCCTTTCACATTGAAATGGGGGAATCCAGCTCGCGTTTGGTTCAAATCTAAGCCGATTGTGTGATGCTGCTAGAGTTGTCAATCTCGTGAGATTAGAAAAATGGGTTTCTAATACAACTCCTTCTAATAGATTATACCGAAAACCCAGATACTCCAAAGATGATAACATTGCCCTATAGAAAAGAGAATTTGGCCGTTTAATTGATTGTCTGAAACATCAACCAACTCCAAAGATGATAACTGCCCTATAGACAAGGGAATTTGGCCGTTTAATTGATTGTCTGAAACATCAAACAACTCCAAAGATGATAACTCCCCTATAGACAATGGAATTTGACCATTTAATTGATTTTCTGAAACATCAAGGTGAGTAACAGAGCTCAAGTTTCTAATGGCGCTCGAGATTGTTCCTTGTAAATGGGTATCCATAAGACTGAGGATCTGAAGACGGTTTAAACTGTACAACGAGTTGGGTATGGATGAATTGAGAAAATTGAAACTAAGATCAAGAACTTCAAGAAACGAGATGTTCCCAAAGTAATCTGGAATTGGGCCTTCCAAAGAAGTGCCACCAAGATCAATGGACACAAGACCACGAAGACTAAATATCCACTTAGCTACTGAAGATAAGCTGTTCTCAGAAAGATCAAGAACAACCAGCGATTTTGAAGAATTAACACTGATAGGAGATGGCTCATTGTCTAAACCACATCCTGACAAGTGCAACTCTAACAAAGAAGGAAGTTTGAATGTTACCTGTACCCAATCAGTTGCTTTATGAAGATCCGCATCATGCAAATCAAGGTACTGCAAGGAAGAAAGTCCAGAAACCCATTGAAGACTTTTTGATTTGAGATCATTACCTCCAAGATCAAGATACTGCAGCTTTGAGAGATTCCCAAGGTTATGAGGAATTGCTCCCCGAAATTGTGCATCAGAGAGGTTAAGATATGTTAAACTCTCCAGAAAACCGAAAAATTTCGGGATATGTATGCTGTTAAAATTGTTATTGCTCAAGTCGAGGGAACTGAGATGCTTCAACTCCAGCAGTGAAGGACTTATTTTGCCTCCTAGCAGGGAATTATAGTAAGCTTCCCATTCAGCTGGTGTTGCGTCGAAATCAGGCATTGAAAGAGGAGCCAAGTGCAGTTGGTTGACGTGGCCTGTTGAGTTATGGCAGACGACACCAGTCCATTCACAGCAATCCCCACCTTCAACCCATGACGAAAGCCTGTTTGAAGGATCAATAAGATGATTCTTGAATTTCGAAAGAGTTTCTCTCTTACTTTGAATGCAAAGTAGGTTGGAATTGGAATGACAAATCGAAAAACAGAGAGCGGGAATGAGAAGAAGAAAAGGGGTTAAGGAGATTGGAAGAGTAGTCATGGTTGCAATTGCCATGGCTCACAACTCCAAATATATAGAGTCAGCTTTAGCTAAAACACAAAAAATACATGAAGCGCAAGGAAGTTTCTTCCAACAAAATGCATAGGGAATTTGGTATGAAGGGAAATTTCAAATTAATTGCATTTAAATTTCCACAAAATGTAAAATGAATTTGGATTATTAAATTAAAGATGCAATAAAGTTCGGTCAAACAAAATGGATGCTATCAAGGAAGTTTCTTACAATACCCTAAAAGCAAAAGCATAAAAAAAGAAAGAAAAGAAAATGGAAGGCATGGAATTTTTCTATTTGGCTATTACTATGCAAAATTTTGAAAACTAATACTACTTCAAATTTGCATAATGATTTTTCTGGTCTTTAAACATTTGTCGAAAAATAAATCAATTTATCTTCTATTATGCTTTATTTAACTCTAAACTTTTTTTTTTAAAGAGAAGCCTAATGTAAATTTTTGAAAGTTAAAATATATTCTAAGTTATTATCCACCTTATATATTTGGGGTTCAAGGTCGTAATTTTATTTTTAAGAATCTAGTTTATATTTTAAATGTGTGAAATTTGAAATTAAATATATATATATATATTCTCTAATTTTTTTTAATTTAACCACTCTTGTTAAAATAATTTTTCATACTATTCACTCCTCTTAAAATAATTTGTTTTTAACTAATGGATTGTTGAGCTTGTTCCTTATGTCTTTGTTTCTATTGCATTCTATCTCATCATATCACATTCTGTTTTCCATATTTGAGAATCACTGTCAATACCTAGGTGTAGGTGTTCGGGGTAATCCTTTGTTTCATATTCCCAAGGCTTTTTACAACCAGCCAATTAAGAGTTCTTAGATGTACTAGTACTAGCAAATGCCTCAAAGATGCAGTCATCGATTCTCCCGAGAGGCCACAATTACAGCAAGAAAACACATTAATTTAATGACAAGGAACACATTTTTCTATGCTATTAATACTTGTACTTGCTCTCCTATTCTGCCCAAGCCTAGCTGAGGAAGAGTTACGGGACGTAAAACAAAAAAAAAATGCTTATTTTATTTTGTTTTGGCCGATAATACTATATATTAATATAAAATAAAAAAGTAAATATACGATAAATAATAAATAAAAGGTTACTTTTCGCCAAAAGACCCACGCCCAAGTTCCATAGCTTTGGGTCCACTTTTCCTACCCCAGAAGGAAAGGTCCTTCCCTTTCGAGCTGGTTGTGGGCGAGGAGGGTTTCAAACTCCCGACATCGTGATTTGTAGCCATGTGCTCTAATCCTCTAAGCGACAGGCCCCATCTCGTCTCCACTAGATCTATTCCAAAGAGTATCTTAAAAAAAGGAACATTTCCTCTCCCCAACTATTTCGAGTTAAAAAGATGTGAAAGTGCCTTTCGCTCTATAAGAACAGTCCGTTCCGAGGTGTGAAGTGGGAGAGGGGATTTCTTGGGGTTTTGACATTGCACATTCATGACACTTTTGTTTCCTGAATTTTTATTAAAGTTTAGAGACGTCTCTATAATTAATCTAAAACACTTTATTTTTTAAAAAACTAGATTAGAAGAAAAAAAATTAAAATATCAACAGATTTTTTTTATTGAATCTATACATATTACCGCGCCGACTTCGACTTCAATGTCACTTCCACCATAAGGTACCACCCCAACATCCAAAGACGACGATGATACCTACAAAAACATATAATGAAGGATTCAAGCTTTAATTATGGAAGAACCAACTCAACCAAGCAGCTGCTTTTGCTTGCTTACATTGTGGCTAAAACAGTATACTGGAACAGATCAATACCATTAATACGTATTAAAATAAATAAAAAATGATACATTCATTAATATAGTACTGACTATCTTCAACCATTTTGTCGAAACCATTTTTTTAAAAACTGATCGATTTTAGTTTTGAAAATGAAAACGAAAAAACGAGAGTCATCATCGATATTTTTTTTTTGAAGTGTGATCAGATCACCTTTGTTTTAAGAAAACGTTTTGGTTTACTAAAACGGTATTTTTGGTCTACAAAATTCGAGAAAACGGATCCGGGGATCGATTACGTGCGAGAAAGGATTAGCACCCTCGTCACGCCCAAAATTGATACCTAATCGATTATTTAATGTCTAAATGTCAAAAATTAAAAATTTGAAATGATTTTTAAATTACGATCCATTTTTACCAATGTTCATTTTTTAAAAAAAATGCTTGAATTGAATTGAAACGAGCTTCAAGGGCCAACTTGTCCCGAGATAACAAAATGCCATGTTTCGTAAGTTAGGATACGACCTTTGAACCCTCCAGAGCAAGTTCGCCTTTAAACTTTTCGAAATTTAATATTTTGAAATTTAAAAGGAAATTTAGCTATTTCAGTTTAACAAGAAAATCGAAACCCCGTAAGTTAGGGCACGGTTTCTCGAATTTCCGAAACGCGAAATATTACCTTTGTTTTTTTTTTTGAAGATTTTTCTTTTAAAATAAGAGCGGGTACAGTATTTAAATAACATGCATTATTTGGTTCAAGTAAGATAAAATAATCTATATTAGATAAATACATTGAGGTTTAATTTACAATGCAATAACATGAAATAAAAATATAGTAATGAGCATGGAATAATAATACATGTCAATGATGTTATAAAACACATAATTTTATATGAAAGAACGCACTGAGATATCCACAATAGCAATGGTCTCACATCAATATTATGCAAATGCTAACGATAATAATCAAAATCTTACTAATTAAAAACAATTCCAAAAGAAATTTAAAGCAAATTACAAACAAACATAATACCACATAAACAAGTTTATATATATATATATATATATATATATATATATTTGCAATAAGAAATTTAAATACATAATATACAAAATAATTTAATCAAAAAGTGTTGATTCAAATTGATAAAATATATAAAATGAGACACAATATAAATAACATATGTAAATAAAAATAATAATATAGAGAGGTGTTTGAAATAAACCAAAATATAATGCAATAAAATCTTTAAAATAATGATATAGTGAAGTGTTTGAAATAAACAAAAATAAATAAAATAAAATAGTTTCACGCATAAAATAATGGCATGATTAAATAAGTAATATATTAACAAGGCTAAATCGGAATAGGAATAAAATTGTAAGTAGCAAATATAATTAAAGGGAAAATGAAACAGGGCTCGATTGAACGTGCAGCAAAAAATGGAGGGACCATATGCTGAAATTGCCCTTTAGAACATAAACACGCGGACCCAGTGCATGGGTCGGGTTGATCCGCGGGTCTCCTCTTCTTCAAACGGCACCGTTTTCTTTTATTATTTAAATAAAAAAAAATTACACACATTTTTCAGTGTTTCAGAAAAAAATATTTCTAAGGCCCCCCCATTCTTTCAAAAACCTCTCTTTGGGTTCTCTGGTCCAATCACCGGACGGACACGCCGTTGATGGCGGTAGCCACCATATACGGTGGTCGGTGTTCCAAAAGAGGGTGATTTTCAAACGTTTTGACCTTCCCAACCTTAATCTAAAGCTAAAAAAATACCAAAAAAACCCTCTAAATTCCAAAAGGGCGAAGGGAACCTTTCGGTTCCATCCCCTCCGGTCACCGGAAAGGTGAGACTACCTCTTCTCAGGTAACCCCCCCTTTTTTCTATTTTTATTTTCTTGTTTTATTATTTCGTTTGTAAAAAATTTTAAAAAAGAAAAATAAATAAAACGAAGCAATATTAAACAACAGAAAATAAAAAATAGAAAGACTAAAAAATTCACCTTCTGAAACTGCTATTCTGTTTTTGATTTCTGATGTTCGTAAAAAAATTACATGGGATTTAGCTCGATTTTTATAACCGAGTTACAGATTCGATTTTTGTTTGCTTTTGTTTTGTCTTCTCTGTTTGTCCTCTTTGCTTGCGTGTAGATCTTGGTTTTGCAGGTGGTGCGAGAGGCGTGGAGGTGTGCGCGGGGCGGCTGACGTGCGGCGCTGGCCAAAGCAGGCGTAGCGGAGGCTAGCATGCGGCGGCTAGGCTGTTTTATGGTTTCAAGTTTAATTTTATTTGGGCCGAAATTTGGGTTGGTTTGTTTGGGTTTGGGTCAAGTTTATTGCTTTATGGGCTCGGGCTAAATTGGGCTTGAACACATTTAATCATTTTAAGTTATCGAGTAAATATTCTGATATTAGATTCAAGGCGAGGCCAAAATAATTTTTTAGAGGAGGTCCGATGAAATTTTAATTTTTTATAGTTTATATCTTTATAATTTGTAAAGAATTAAATCGAAATTTTATAATTTTAAAGGAGTCAAATTTTATCTTTACTAATTTAAAATTTTTAAAAAAATTTAAAAATTTAAATAATAATTTTATATTTTAAGGGTCCTTCTGACTTCGCACCTAATTAGATTAAGACAATAACAAGTCAACTTACGCAATCTTATTTCTAAATTGAGTAAAATCAATGTGGAAATGCAGGCAAATTTATTGATTTAGAATAAGAGATTCGCATCATCTTCTTTTGGGAAAAAAAGGCCTGCATCGTCCATCGATTCAGTCAAATTTAATTAATTAATTTATTAAAATTTTCGTATATAAATATCAAATTATTTTCGTATATAACACTATTTTTACTGTGACTGAGCAACAAAGGTTAGTTCTTTATTGATTTTAGAGTCAAAATTACGATGAAAAAGTGTTTTTTTTTTTTTACCTAAATGTAAAAGTTAATATTTAATTGCTTTTAGGTTTTGACTCTGTGACGTATTTAGGGTGGGGTTAATGGAAAATTGTCCACTTAGATCTTTTAAAATTTTAAATTAATAAAATAAAATTATACTTTAATTCTTCTTAAAATATGATTTAATTCTTTAAAATTATAAAATTAAAATTTAATTTCCAACTCCTAAAAAGTTTTCTAACTTCCTCTGTTTTAACTTTAAGATTTTAAAGTAAAATTATCAAAAGCTAATATATAGATAAATTTATACTAACTATAGTTTTTGACCAACTATTATAGTAATAATAGATGAAAGACGACGTTATTGCAATTATGATTTCCATCTCTATGAGATCATTCATTGGAATTTTCAATTTTTTTATTGCACAGAAAGTTTCCTATTTATTTCCTCTTCACAATCACAGAGGACAAATGGTTTCATGTTAAGTTTTGAGAATAAAGTTTTTGTTACCAAAAGTAGTTTTTGGGAGCCGAAATAAAATTATATATTTTTACGATAATAAAAATATAATTTAATCATTTTAATAATTTATATTTTTATAATTTTTAAAAGATTAAATTAAATTTTTATCATTTCAGAGGGTCAAAATATAATTTTATTATTATTAATTTAAAATTTTATAAATTATAAAGAGGCTTAAATGAAAAAAAAATTTATTTTAGGGGGTAGGCCCCTGCCAGCCCTCTTGAATACGCCAATGTATTACATAATGTCAAGTTAAGCCTTTAACATTTATATTTATTGTAAATTTGATTTTTATTTTTTAGTTAAATTTGACCATTAATTTTTAATTGGTATTAATCATATCGATTTACTTGAGTAAAATATTTTTATAAACTTAAATTATTACTTTTAAAACTCATGGTCGTTGTACAAATCGAAAGGCTCCTTTCAATAATAAACTAAAATAATAAAATTTAGGTCTATTCCAATGCAAATTTCAAATGATACTAATCGTATGTATATGTAGTGGTTAATTTCACTTATACCAGCCATAATATGATGTACCATGTTCATTTTATTTGTTTTAATTATTTTCAATTGTATGCTTATATATGTTTTCTTAAAACATATAATTTTTAGACGTTTAAAAATAATAGTGGTTAATTCTAGTAATAGATGAGACCCAAATTTCAAATTATGATTTCCTTCTCTATGACATCATTCACTGCAATTTTTCAATTTCTTTTTATCAGTTTCCCAAATTTCCTATTTATTTCCTCTTGACCGTCACTGACCATGTTCAGTTTTCTCAATAAAGTTTTTGTTACGAAAGTTGCAAAATTTCCTATTTATAATACATTTTTTATTAACTTAACATAAAATTTAATATAATAAATGTTAATTATGCAAATAAAAATATATTTTTTTATTATATCATTGGGTATGACACTATTTGAGAGAATAAAACCAGACGCAAGCATCAATGATAGCTCACAAGTTATTTAATTTGAGACATTCAAATCTTTAAAATATTGTTAAGTGGACATTTTTTCATATTAACATCACCTCAATATAACATAAAACAAAATGTCAGATCATATAGCATGTTGCATAATTTATAATTTTATTCGTAAGCGGAAATGAGATGATTCATATTTTTTTATTCTATTTTTTTATTTTTTTTCCAAGTACACAGGTTTTTTTGGGCACGGCTCTGTCCAGGATTTTGAAGAACAAGAATTTGTGTAAATCCGGCCCCTGAAGATTTGATCCTACTTCTCTTATACTATTATTTTTATTATTTTCGTTATTTTAAAGGGATAGAATATTTTTGATGCTCTTAACAACCGCATTAGAAATTTATATTTTTCTTGTCAACTTTCATATATTTATAAATATAGACATGTCGTACATTTTTATATATATATTCTTATACCCCTATTCGGCTTGGACGTGGTGATGTGAGAAGTGATAGTACCTATGGACAACTCTCCGTCTTTTGTTACTTTGCTGGCCATCCAGTGACTAGCCACCCGCGTGTCTCAGACCCTCCGTAAAGCCAATCATCTTGGGCCACCCACTATTAGTGCGTACACACATATACCCAAAAAGAGATAATTGAAGCCTAACAACCTCATACTACTTCACAAAAAGAATGTCAAAGCAAGCCTCCACTTGACAATAATCAGCACATAACAAATCTATCACCTGATAGATCACACAAACATTCCATCACCCATATTGTCAGTGACATAGCACTGTCAGGCATGGAGTCCTTCCCCATATAAATACCCTAGGGCATGATGATAGCAGGATCTTTTCCCCTTCAGCAAACCTAAGCACCACACCAAGCAATAATCTACCTCTCCTCTCCTTAATCTCTTTATCTCCTTAACTCCTTTACTCTGGATCACCGCCTAATTAAGGTGAACCAATCTTCTTATGACCACCACCATATTCTCATTCTCTCATCCCTTATTGTATCACAGTATCAACATCTATATCTATATACAATTTCATATTTAAAAATAAATTTCTATGTTCATATTCTGCCCAAAAAAGAAACTCAATGTAAATAGGGCAGTTCGTTGAACTTGAATATTTTTAGGCATTTTATGGATTTAATTATTTAGTGAAATTGTAGCTCTTATACAATAATTATTGTACTTTGATTGAAAGCTAATTATTTTATATCAAATATAGATTTTTCTGATTCTTACAATATTATTGCCTACTGTTCAGACAATAAAGTAATTTTTGATACTGTGGTCAACTAAGGGTTTTCTTTCCTTCTCATATATATATATATATATATATATATATATTGTTGTAACTATTTTTTTGAAAAAAAAAAAAGGAAGTCGACTTCGATTTTGAAAATGAAAAAAAAAAAAAACGGGAGTCGCCACTGATCCTTTTTGTTGGGGTGTGATCGGGTCACCTCGTAAAACGGGTTTTTTTAATAAATAATTTGATTTATCAAAACAACGATTTCGGTCTACGAAATTCAGAAAACGGGTTCGGGAGTCGGTTACGCACGAGGAAGGGTTAGCACCCTCATACGCCCAAAATTGGTACCTAATTGATTATCTAATGTCTTAATGTCGAAAATTCGAAAAGATTTGAAAATACGATCCTATTTGATTTTTAAAAATTGAACAAATCAAAATGGATGATAAGACCCTCTTATTTCGAAGAGATAAAATGTCATACCCAGTAAGTTAGGGCACAACACTTTGGGTTCCCGAAACTGAGCTTGTCTTTTGACTTTAAAACTCGGATTTAAGTTTGAGGAGGATATTCCGTCATTTGTCAAATGAGAAACCGGAACTCAGTAAGTTAGGGCTCCATTTCTCGAAATTCCAAATACGAAATATTACCTTTATTTAAAAAACTTATCTCGGGGTATCTAGATGTCATGGCCAGTAAGTTAGGGCACAACACATCGAATTCCCGAGAACAAATATTTTATTCAAAACTTGTATTGTGATTTAAAAGGGATATTCCGTTATTCAGATTGAATGAGAAAAATCGGAACCCAGTAAGTTAGGGCTCGATTTCTTCGAATCTTTAATACGAAATATCAGTTATTTTAAAAACCTAATGCATCGAGAAAGATTAGTGCAACAAGTAGTATAATGTGAGAATATAGTGCTACATGCATGTCGGATAAATGTGTTAATAAAATAATGATATGAAATTGAATAATATACTAATACGGTGATACTAATAAGTTAATTATAATAAAGTAAAATAATAATATAGATAATAATAAAATGAAAATAAAATGTTAATTAATGATAATAGTAGTGTATTAATAATAGTAGAAAATAATAATAAAATGATAATGATAGGAAATATAATAAATAATAATCGAAAAGGAATAAAACATAAAAATATAATGATAATAGTAATAAAAATAAAAATAATAAAAATAATTATAACAAACAAATAATAGTAAAATAAATATATAAAACAATAAGATAATAATAGTAATAATAATAATACGAGAAAATATAGTTATAATAATAAAATAATGGCCGTAATAATAATAAAAATAATAATACCAATAATAGTAATAACTAATAGTAATAATGAGAGCAAATAAATAATAGTAATCATAATACTAATAATGAGAGTAACAAAATAAGAATAAGGAAAATAATAGTGATTGTAGTGGAATAAAATGATAATAATAATAAATATAAAGAAATAAAGTAAAATGAAATAAAACTAATAGTAACAAAGTAATGGTAATAATATTAATAACAATAATAACAAAATTTGGAAGTTAACAAAAAAAAAGGATTAAATCAAATTCAAAACAAAAGTTTAGGGACAATAATGACAAAAATCGCCAAAAATAACAAAAAGAATTAAATTGAATTCGAAACAAAAGTTCAGGGCACATTTAAAAATAAATAAAACGAAAAAAATGACCCCATTGAACACGCGAATAACAAGAAAGGACTAAAAGGGAAATTTTTCCTTCTCCTCCAAAACGCAATGCATCAGGGGACCAAATCGAAAACCAAGATATATTATAGGGTAAAATAAAAAAAATGAAATAAACTTAATAGCAAATAAGTAAAAAAAGGAAGGACCAAAAGCGCAATAAGCCCCTTGCTAAAAAAAAGCGGATCCTGAGGCGGGTCGAGTCAACACGCAGATCCTGATGGCAAAACGACGTCGTTCTGAAGTTGAAGGCCAGTCCCAAAACGACGTCGTTTTGGGTGGCCTATATAAGTAAAAAATCCACAAAAAAATTCATTTGAGCTGCTTGTTTTTTAAAAAAAACTTAACCCTTTGTTTTCTTTCTCTGCAGGACCTGGTCTCCGGTGGAAATTCCGGCACTCCTCCGCCGCCATCCGTCGCCGAAGACCTCCGTACACGGCGGCACCCGAGGTAAAAGAAATCCCCCTTTTTTATTTTTTACTTAGTGCGTATGTATATTTATATAAATATAATTTTTTTTTAAAAAACGAATGAAAAGGAAATATTCCAATATGACAGATTCGAAAATAAGAGAGAAAAGGCAAGTTTTATGCGGTTTTATATCTGCTCTGTTGGTAGTTGTATTCAAAATCGAGTGTTTTTTGTATTGATTACTTCTATTCTGTTTTTGAATCTCTCTGCTTCTTATTCAAGATCGTGTCTAAAAATTACAAAGAATTCAAATGGGCTTTTATAGCTGTACAGACCCATTTCACCCGGGCTTACAAGCCCAATACACCTAACCCAATAACAAGGCCAAAATACCAAAATCAGAAAAGAAAAAAACCTAGGGCAACTTGCCCCTCTGCGCCGCAGCCTAGGCCCCTGCCTCTGACGCCACCGACCCCCCACCTGCCTCTGACGACACCGGCCACTTGCTCCATTTGCACCTGCACAACAAGATGGAAGCAAACACAACACGCAAACAAGATAATAGGGACAGTAGAATAGCATTGTAAAGGGGTTATAAAACCTTGCATTTTGGAACAAAAATAAAGGGGGGATTTTTTGATTTTTTTTCCAAATTCAAGAAAAAGACAGTGAATATACGAACCATCAGAAATCAATAGAAAAAGAAGGTTGATTTTAATCCTTCCGATTTTACCGTCTGTAATACACTTCTGTTACCCTTTTTTTTTCTCTTCATTTGTTTTTCTTTTTAAAACTTTTTTTTAACAAATAGAAAAGGGGTAAAAAGAAAAAGGGGAAGAGTCTCACCGAAGCTTCCACGATCGCAACGTCGGAGTGCTCCCGCCGTCGTTGGAGCTTGGCTGAGAAAGAGGTACCGAAAGCCCTCTCCCCTTTGTTTTCGGATGCCGAACGACGAGGCTTCACAGAGGCTTCGATAGAGGGCCTAAAAATCCGGCCTTGAGCATCGCCGGCCACCGATTGGTGGTGGCACAGTGGTGCGACTAACGGTGAGAAGCCCTACCGTCGGGCACAAATGAGGAAGGGAGGAAATTTTTCCTCTGCCTCCATTTTTTTGAAATGAAGAAAGGGGGGGACTTTAGGGATTTGTTTTAGGTTCTTTGACTTGGGGAATTGAAGAAATAAAGATGGGGTTAAAGGGTAATAAAAACTGCGTCGTTTGGGGTGTTGGGGGGACCGTTCATATCCCTTTAATGGGTTATTTGCAAGATGAGTCCCTCCCCTTTGCGGCGCCGCTCAATTGAACACCTTTTTACTTTCCTTTCTTTTTTAATTTTGCCCCATCATTTTGCTGCGTTTTTCAATTTAGCCCATACCTGGTCATTTGAAACGTCACATAATCAAAAGGTTGGGTTATTTACTCGTTTAGTCCCCATAAATCCACGCGCGTTGCAAATCGGTCCTCGTCCTTTCTTTTATTTTCGAATTTAACCCCAAAATCCCGTTTTAATTTCAATTCAATCCCTTCTTAAGTTAATTCGTGATTTTTGTACATTTATTATCATTATTACAAAATTACTACATCATTATTATCATACTATATTATTATTATTACTTTATTATTATTATATTATCACTACTATTATTATTTTATTATTTTATTTCATTACTAGTGTCATTTTTATTAACATGTATCTATTTACATTTTTTCATTTTATCACTACTATAATTATTACTATTAGTAATATTATTTAGTATTGGTATCATTATATCATTATTATTATTTCTATTATTGTTTCATTACCGTATTATTATCATCATTATTACTTTTATTTTTATTATTGCTATTGTTATTACTATTATATTATTAACGTATTATTATTTAATTTTTACTATTATTATCTTTATTAACACATTTTACTTTTATTATTATTATTATTATTATTATTATTATTATTATTATTATTATTCCTATACCATTATTATCATTTTGCATTATTATTAGTACTACTATTATTATTATTTTACTACTTTATATATGACTTACTTATTTATCGGTTTCCCATTAAAATTCTTTTATTTTATTTATTGTCATTTTTTTGTGTCATTTTAACCTATTATTTCCCTTTTAAGTTGCATGGCTTGTTAGTTTCATTTTTTCTGTTATTCGTGCTACTCATTTATTATTATACTTGTTAATACCATGATTTATTTCTTTTCATTTTTTTATAAACTTGCGTTACATCAATTTTTGTCCGACATAAAATTATTTTCTTTCTCAAAGGCAATGTTTTGTATTTAGAAATCCGGGAAATAGTGCCCTAACGTGCTGGGTTGCGATTTTCTGTTTAACTAAATAACTTAACATCCTTTTTACGAAGTTTCGCGAAACACGAGACGATTTTGACTTCGAGAGATTAATATATCATGTCCTAACGTACTGGATGTAATGTTTAGATCTTTTCGGAGCAAAGAAATCTCGATTTTCCTTGGCCCGAATACCTACATTTATTTTTAGCTCAAACACTATAAAATCAAAATGCATTTACAAAACCACCTTATTCCGTCCAAAAATTTTCAAATTAGGCAATGTTTGTGATTTTAGAAATTTCGGGAAATAGTGCCCTAACGTACTGGGTTGCGATTTTCCGTTTGACTAAATAATTAAACATCCTTTTGATAAACTTCAGAAACCTTGAGATAGCTTTGATTACGAAGGTTTAGAATATCATGTCCTAACGTCTTTGGATGTGATGTTTGTATCCTCTCGAGCAAAGAAATGTCAAAATCTCGCCCTAGTTATCCAAACATTTTTAAAGGATCCGTATTTTAAAACCTTTAGAACTTCCGACATTAAGACATTAATTAATCATTTTGGTACCAATTTTGGGCGACGAGGGTGCTAGCCCTTCCTCGTATGTAATCGACTCCGAACCCAATTTTCAAAACTTGCAGACCAAAAACACTGCTTTTAGTAAAACAAAATGTTTTGTTAAAATAAAGGTGATCCGATCACACCAAATAAAGGTCGTGGCGACTCTGCTTTTATTCCTATTTTCTAAACCAAAGTCGAACCCCTTTGTCGTTTTCGAGAAATGGTTACGACAGCTTGGCGACTCCACTGGGGACATTGAAGAGAGTCAAGCCATAAATTGATTATTTTTTGTCTTTTGTCGAAAATTTAAAAATTTGATTTGAAAATTTATGATCTTTTTATTGCATGTTGTTACATTGCATGACCGTTGTGGTCGCACCTTTAAGTGGAAGTGAGAAGCTACTCCTTCGTGAGGTTTTCACCTCCGTGCAGGATAGTGGATCACTTTCGGGATACATCCGTACCTATGTCTTCGTGAGATTTTCATCTCCGTGCAGCCATAGGGAAATGTATTCCCCTGAACCAAACTCAGTCCGTATGAGCTTATAATGGGTGAGGATTGAGGAATCTGCCGGTTCGGGTACCTCTCTTTAGAACCAAACCTCACATAGTAAGCCCTAGGAGCCCACCTTAGGTAGAACTATGTTAAACCCCTAGTGGTCACCTGGATAGGTACTCTATTTTGTTTATTTCTCCTATGCTAATGTGTTTTGTTTTGTTTGTGATTGCATTGCATTGCATCGCACCGCATCATCTTAGAAAGGAGGTGTTGATTCATATTCGATTGCTAAATAGAAGAGTTTATCATAAGGAAATGTGTTACTTGATAAAGTGGATTATAATACGGTCGTTCGAACATAGTCCAGGTAAACAACAAGAGAGGACTGATAACCCACAGAAGAATACAAGACTCTGCCTAATGATTCAAGCCGACACGGATTATTGAAGAGTCATCGTGCCTCTATTTTCTGAAAGAAGCTTATAAATATCGCGGAGGATAAGCGGGTGAAGAGGCACGGCATGGACTGAAGAACAAGGAGCTAGAAGAGGCATCTATTGGGGAAGTTCATGGGATACGACCATAACTTTCGGATACGAAGAAGAAGACTGGTGTTTCACCTGGACTATGAGGATAAAGCCGTATACGCAATCCGTTTTATGTAAAGAAATGTATTTTCTAGAAAAGTTCTTCTAATAAAATTGAATTCATAATCAATGCCCCTCTTTCTTTTTGCATGCATTTGCATGCATTTGCATTGCATTTCATGCATTTGCATTGCATCATGTCACATGCATTAAAATTTGTAGAAAGACCCTAATTAGGTGAAGTTATTTCAGTAACCTAGAAGACATGGATCAAAGAATGGAAAGGCTAGAACAAATGCAAAAGGAAATAAAGGAGCAGATGC
Organism: Gossypium rotundifolium; assembly: GCA_025506655.1. Lineage (NCBI taxonomy): Eukaryota > Viridiplantae > Streptophyta > Magnoliopsida > Malvales > Malvaceae > Gossypium > Gossypium rotundifolium. Next base: position 4,311,909 of record CP106732.1, on the reverse strand, counting down.
AAGAACGATTAATCAAGATACAATAAGATATGATAGAACGGATGCAAGAGTCCCAAAACAACATGATAAGCCGGTTATGCAACTATTGGCCAATGAACGAGGAAAGGGCGCCTGCTAGCTCGTGGAATAATGACGACCTCGCTACCTCCGGATTTACCCGCCAAATACCCAAGCACCACCGAAATATGTCCCCAAAGGACGCCTTTTGTTATCGTGCCACGGTGCGTGTTGAGACCGCAATGCCAACAAGACTTTCCGATCGGTTCAGCACTAATCCGGAGAAGGTCCCGCTAATCCTATAGTCCCCGATCTTGATGAAATGGCTGAAATGGATAAGGCAAAAGCAAACCTTCCTGCATAACTCGAGGATCGCTGCAGATGGTTAGAAGAAAAGTTCAAGGAAATAGAAATCACCGACCATTGCTACGGGTAGACGCTAAAGACTTGAGCCTAGTCCTGCACCTCGTATTCCGCCAAAGTTCAAGACCCAGATTTTGAAAAATACAATGGGACCGCTTGCCTCAAGCGCACATCACAATGTTCGTCGACGGATGGTGGGATATGTTAACAACGATCAACCGCTTATTCATTGTTTTCAGGATAGTTTGGCCGGGTCATGCCAAATGGTACAATCACCAAATTGCACCCAGATCAAGTCGTGGAGGACCTAGCACAGCCTTCCGAAACAATACGGCGAGTCGATATAGCTCTGATCGAATCACGCTCCAAAATATGGAGAAAAGCCAAACGAAAGTTTCAGCAATATGCCCAATGGTGGAGGAAGTAGCCACACAAGTTCAAACCACCGCTTAGAAAAGAGACAACCATGTTGTTTGTCAATACGTTGAAAGCTCCTTCATTAATCACATGCTTGGAAGTGCCACTAAAAGTTTTTCCGATATTGTCTTTGTCGGGAGATGATCGAACATGCAATCGATGCGCAAGATTGAAGCGGGGAAACCACTAGAAGGCCTGCTCCTAGAAAAAGGGATGACGAGGTGAATAATACAAACATGGGGGACTCAAATTCAATTACCGTTAACCAACCAAAAACGGTGACTACTGAGTATCAAGGTTCATCAAGGAAAGAATCTCAAGACAAGGAAAAACATTGAAAAACTCCAATTTACGCCAATCCCTATGACGATAAGGAGTTGTATCAAAGTTTATTTGATGCACACGTAGTGTCCCCCAATATCCAAAACCGATGCAACCTCCATACCCAAAATGGTATGACCCAACACTCGAAGTAAGTACCACGGATCACGTGCCATTCGATAGAAAATTGCCTTACTTTCAAGAAATTGGTGGAAAATCTCATCAACATGGGCATTGTGAAGTTCGATGGCGGAGAAATGGTATACCTGAAGAGAACCGAGGAATAAAAGTTTTCCAAACATCTGCCTTTATGTACTTGAAAGTGTTTTGAACAATGGGACTGTGGAAGAAACATGTATTTTTAAAGCTAATCTAGAGTAATGTGTAAAACACACTTGTTGCTTCAAGCCTGGAAGCAATAAGATTTCTTTTGAGAAGTAGGCTTGTGTCCAGAATTTTTATTTCAATAAAATGCATCTTTCCAAGTAAATATTTTTATTCTTTACATTTCATACTGAATATTTTTCACTCATGACCATATCATACGAATAATCACCCTTAGGATCATTCATTCTTTGGATTTTCTGCCCACAATGGGCCCCCAGATATCAATGACATGAGCGACGCTGTTGCTGACTCCCTTTTTAGTGAAATATGTATCTAGAGGGATCTAAAGGCTTTGAAGATGACAAAGATTGCGACTTACTTCCCCAATGGTATATCCTACCTTGTGAAGTGTCAACAGACGCTATGAACTAACGAAGGAGATGAAGATGGAAGCGTAGCTCCTTGAAGGAATAAGGCAAGGCATCGTTGAGCTATTTTTAGAAATTCAAGAGGTTTTCGCACGATCATATTGAGGCATGCCAAACTACTAAAACATGGGTATGCTGTTAAAAGTTGGGGTTTAAAGAACCCATGTTGTGCAACAGCCTAGCTAATCAAGAGGCTCGGGCTATTAAGGAAGGGAAATTGCATCTGTTATGCCATATGTCGAGGAAGACTGTACCTTCTCTATTTTCTCTATATGAAGCATGGATGTTAACAAGCCAGTCTCCTCAAAAGCTTTTAGCCAACACCGATTCATATTCATGGTCGTTGGTTACCTCACTGAGAGGGTGAGGATCGCTTCATATGCCAAAATTACAAAGTTTGTCAAAAAAAAAAAACCATTCAAGATTTTTTGAAAAATGGCTGAAACTTGTAAAGGTTGGTATAGAGAAGTTGTCATTTACCCTTTTGGTTCTTTGAACGTGGGCCAGGACCTCTGCTGGGGCATCTTTCTCATTGATTTATAAAAGGGAAACAATTATTGGGAGATAAGATTCTTTTTCCCAAACTTGGATTGAATTAGATAAAGCAGAATGCCTCCGGTAAGCTCGATTGAAAGTATTCAGCAGGGTCAAATGTACCGAAAATAGATACGGGCTTGACGAAAAGGTTAGCTCAAGAGGATTTTAGGAAGGTGACCTATCATTAAGAGAGATTCTTCTTATCCAAAAGAACTCCAAAGAAAAGTAAATGCCTTATACAGCAAAGAAGGCCTGTTCTAGGGAAAATGGGTGTTAACCAAGATGGATGGCAAGGACCTGCCCAATCCAGTGAGTTCAGATTCAATAAAAAAGTTTTCAAAAAAAAAACAAAAACGAAAAAACACGAAAAAGGAAAAAAGAAAAGAGGAGAGGCCAAGGCGAAAACCCGCAAAGGGCGCTTTGAGACCAAAGGGTATTTGAGTTGAAAACCCGAAAAGGGCAGCTCAAAGTTTTGATCGAAAGTAGGGCATACAGTAGTCTTGCTACGCTCGAAGAAGTATGTTACGTCTTGGGGCATCGACAAAGTACTCTGGATCCCCTAAACACGTATTAAGCTCAAAATGGTCCTCAAGAAGTTGGAACAGAGAAGCTCAAGCTGCGATATCTGGGGCACTTAGTTTCCACTTTACCCATTTTATTACTTGTGATTATTTTATTCCTTTCAAAAAAAAACACCGATAAATTTCCTTCTTAATTGCCTTTGCTAGCTTTGATTAACTTGTTTGTTTCGAGCTATGCTCCCAATCAATTTCCTTTTGGTCCATTGTTACAATCTTTTTCAAGTATTTTGCATTGAAATAACGATTAGTGGACTAATAATACTTTCATAAAAAGAGTTTTGCATATTACTTTGGAAGCTTCTGAATAATACAAGGACTTGAAACAGGACTGTTGTTTAGAACTAACTCAGCTCAAGGTTTGGAAATATTGGAGAAAGATGATTATCTCTTTGGACCTTTTATTTTTCACCGGTGATACGACCTTGACAGATAACGAGCAATGTCAACCCAGCAGTACAAAGAGATCATTCTCGGGAAAAGAAAAATGATACTCTGATTCATGCACGCATTGTGCCCACACATCTGGTCATTACACCAGTGAATGGTGTAACAGATCAAATTGATCCTATACCTCGGAGTTACAGCAGGATAGGCAGAAGAAGCCAAATGTTATTCTCCTAAAGTTGCAGGGAGAGATATAAACTTTATGTCCCAGGAGGTACAGTGGAAGAGACCCTGAAATTACAGCGGGGCAAACTTGTTGAGCATAATATGATCATTTTTTGGGTTTTCTATCAAAGGTACCGGCTGAACGAGAAAGCATGATAGCATATCAGTGATAGAACATTAATGGACTACGAGCAATGATGACCCCAAGCATTTAAAAAGGGATCATTTCATTTAGCATTCAAAGCACGTTTAGTTAGGAGCATTCGACTCATTGCATCCTAATCATCATAAAAAGACCATTCTCATGACATTCTGCATTTATGCAAAAGTCATCCATTGTCATTTAGCTAGGAGCATTCGATTCATTCTGATCATTGCATCCTAATCATTGTCAAAAGATCATTCTCATGACATTCTGCGTTCATGCAAGTGTCGTCCATAACACATGCAGTTAGGAGACTTTGAGTCGTTTCGATCATAATATCCTCATCATTTGCATAAGCATAAGCACACAAAATTAATTCTACAAGACAAGTTCCTCAAAGAACGGTGTAGCGATATTGAAGTTCAGATTTTGTTCCCTCAAGATTGTAGTGGGGCAGACTGAAGAATGAAGTCTTCCTGAAGATAGTAAGGAAGCACATTGAAAAGTTCAGATTGCATTCCCTCAAGATGTTAGTGGGGCAGACTGAAGATTGAAGTCTTCCTGAAGATAGTAAGGAAGCAAATTGAAAAGTTCAGATTTTGCTCCTTCGAGATGATAGTGGAGCGGACTGAAGATTGAAGTCTTCCTAAATATAGTAAGGAAGCACATTGGAAAGTTCAGACTTCGTTCCCTCGAGATGGTAGTGGGGCAGGCTGAATATTGAAGTCTTCCTGAAGATAGTAAGGAAGCAAATTGAAAAGTTCAGATTTTGCTCCTTCGAGATGATAGTGGAGCAGACTGAAGATTGAAGTCTTCCTAAATATAGTAAGGAAGCACATTGAAAAGTTCAGACTTCGTTCCCTCAAGATGGTAGTGGGGCAGGATGAATATTGAAATCTTCCGAAGATAGCAAATTGAAAAGTTCAATTCTTATTTCCTCGACGCCCAAAGGAGTAGGTTGAGATTACAAATCCGCCTCCCGAGTTAACAATGAGGATAAGTCCTTATTTCTTTGAAGTTTCGGTAGAGAAGATGGAGATTACAAATCTCTTCTCCCTGAATTATTATTTCCTCGAAGTTTCCTTGGAGTAGGTTGAGATTACAAATCCCGTCTCCCTGAGTTAACAATGAGGATCAATCATTATTCCTTTGAAGTTTCAGTAAGAGAAGATGGAGATTACAAATCTCTTCTCCCTGAATTCTTGTTTCCTTGAAGTTTCCGTGGAGTAGGTTGAGATTGCAAATCCCGTCTCCCTGAGTTAACAATGAGGATAAGTCCTTATTTCTTTGAAGTTTCGGTAGAGAAGATGAAGACTACGAATCTCTTCTCCCTGAATTCTTATTTCCTCGAAGTTCTCGTGGAGTAAGAAGTAAATCAAGAAATCACCGGTGATCCCGAGGTTGCTTTGGGATCAGATTGAAGAAAGCAGATTTGACCTTCCGAAGTTGCGAAGCGATCAAGATATCACCGTGGTCCTTGAGTTTGCAAGGATCAGTTGAAGATAGCAGATTTGACCTTCCGAAGTTGCGAGAAGCAGATCAAGATATCACCGTGGTCCTTGAGTTTGCAAGGATCAGATTGAAGATAGCGCTTTGACATTCTGAATTTGCAAGAGCGGTCGAAGATACAAGGCGCAATGAATAAATTGAAACTACAAGTCCTATCTCACCAAAGCAACGGTGGAATAGAATCAAACGACCAGATCACGGTGGACTGAATGGGCTACCTAAAGAAAAGAGCACCAAAAGAAGTTAAGGCCCACCGAGACCGGCAAATGGGTCTTTCTTATGTCTTTGCTCTATCGCCACACGACAATGAGCAAAGAGGGCACCAGACAGACCCATTTCACCCGGCCACAAGCCCAATACACCTAACCCAATAACAAGCCCAAAATACCAAAATCGAAAAGAAAAACCTAGGCAACTTGCCCTCTGCAGGCCATGAGCTAGGCCTCTGCCTCTGACGCCACCGACCCCCCACCTGCCTCTGACGACACCGGCCACTTGCTCCATTTGCACCTGCACAACAAGATGGAAGCAAACACAACACGCAAACAAGATAATAGGGACAGTAGAATAGCATTGTAAAGGGGTTATAAAACCTTGCATTTTGGAACAAAAATAAAGGGGAGATTTTTTGATTTTTTTTCCAAATTCAAGAAAAAGACAGTGAATATACGAACCATCAGAAATCAATAGAAAAGAAGGTTGATTTTAATCCTTCCGATTTTACCGTCTGTAATACACTTCATTACCCTTTTTTTTCTCTTCATTTGTTTTCTTTTAAAACTTTTTTAACAAATAGAAAAGGGTAAAAGAAAAGGGAAGAGTCTCACCAAGCTTCCACGATCGCAACGTCGTCGAGTGCTCCCGCCGTCGTTGGAGCTTGGTGAGAAAGAGGTACCAAAGCCCTCTCCCTTTGTTTTGGATGCCGAACGACGAGGCTTCACAGAGGCTTCGATAGAGGCCTAAAATCGGCCTTGAGCATCGCCGCCACCGATTGGTGGTGGCGCAGCGGTGGTCGACGAACGGTGATAAGCCCTACCGTCGGGCACAAACGAGGAAGGGAGGAAATTTTTCCTCTACCTCCGTTTTTTTGAAATGAAGAAAGGGGACTTTAGGATTTGTTTTAGGTTCTTTGACTTGGGGAATTGAAGAAATAAAGATGGGGTTAAGGGTAATAAAACTGCGTCGTTTGGGGTGTTGGGGGGACCGTTCATATCCCTTTAATGGGTTATTTGCAAGATGAGTCCTCCCTCATGCTAGCTCAATTGAACACCTTTTTACTTTCCTTTCTTTTTTAATTTTGCCCCATCATTTTGCTGCGTTTTTCAATTTAGCCCATACCTGGTCATTTGAAACGTCACATAATCAAAGGGTTGGGTTATTTACTCGTTTAGTCCCCATAAATCCACGCGCGTTGCAAATCGATCCTCGTCCTTTCTTTTATTTTTGAATTTAACCCCAAAATCCAGTTTTAATTTCAATTCAATCCCTTCTTAAGTTAATTCGTGATTTTTGTACATTTATTATCATTATTACAAAATTACTACATCATTATTATCATACTATATTATTATTATTACTTTATTATTATTATATTATCACTACTATTATTATTTTATTATTTTATTTCATTACTAGTGTCATTTTTATTAACATGTATCTATTTACATTTTTTCATTTTATCACTACTATAATTATTACTATTAGTAATATTATTTAGTATTGGTATCATTATATCATTATTATTTCTATTATTGTTTCATTACCGTATTATTATCATCATTATTACTTTTATTTTTATTATTGCTATTGTTATTACTATTATATTATTAACGTATTATTATTTAATTTTTACTATTATTATCTTTATTAACACATTTTTACTTTTATTATTATTATTATTATTATTATTATTATTATTCCTATACCATTATTATCATTTTTGCATTATTATTAGTACTACTATTATTATTATTTTACTTCTTTATATATGACTTACTTATTTATCGGTTTCCCATTAAAATTCTTTTATTTTATTTATTGTCATTTTTTTGTGTCATTTTAACCTATTATTTCCCTTTTAAGTTGCATGGCTTGTTAGTTTCATTTTTTCTGTTATTCGTGCTACTCATTTATTATTATACTTGTTAATACCATGATTTATTTCTTTTCATTTTTTTATAAACTTGCGTTACATCAATTTTTGTCCGACATAAAATTATTTTCTTTCTCAAAGGCAATGTTTTGTATTTAGAAATCCGGGAAATAGTGCCCTAACGTGCTGGGTTGCGATTTTCTGTTTAACTAAATAACTTAACATCCTTTTTACGAAGTTTCATGAACACGAGACGATTTTGACTTGAGAGATTAATATATCATGTCCTAACGCATCGGATGTAATGTTTAGATCTTTTCGGAGCAAAGAAATCTCGATTTTCCTTGGCCCGAATACCTACATTTATTTTTAGCTCAAACACTATAAAATCAAAATGCATTTACAAAACCACCTTATTCCGTCCAAAAATTTTCAAATTAGGCAATGTTTGTGATTTTAGAAATTTCGGGAAATAGTGCCCTAACGTACTGGGTTGCGATTTTCCGTTTGACTAAATAATTAAACATCCTTTTGATAAACTTCGTAAAACCTTGAGATAGCTTTGATTACGAAGGTTTAGAATATCATGTCCTAACGTGCTGGATGTGATGTTTGTATCCTCTCGGAGCAAAGAAATGTCAAAATCCTGGCCCTAATTATCCAAACATTTTTTAAAGGATCCGTATTTTAAAACCTTTAGAACTTCCGACATTAAGACATTAATTAATCATTTTGGTACCAATTTTGGGCGTATCGAGGGTGCTAGCCCTTCCTCGTATGTGAATCGACTCCGAACCCAATTTTCAAAACTTCGCAGACCAAAAACACTGTTTTAGTAAAACAAAATGTTTTGTTAAAATAAAGGTGATCCGATCACACCAAATAAAGGTCGGTGGCGACTCCCGTTTTATTCCTATTTTCTAAACCAAAGTCGAACCCCTTTGTCGTTTTCGAAAAATGGTTACGACAATAGCCTCGTTTTACAACTTTCTGTCACTTCTTGTTTTAATGCTGCAGGTGGCTTGGGCGGTGCTGAGGTGACAAGGTGGAAGCCGGTGGTGCCAAACTGCGGTGCAGGGGCAAGTGGCGATCAGAAGACCTAGGTGCGGCGCACCTAGGTTTTGTCGTTTCTGTTTTGTTTCTGAAATGGGTTAGGGTTTAGGTTTAATGTTTGGTTAATTGGTTTGGGTTTTAGTGTTAGGTTATTGGGGTATTGGGCTTAAGCTTGGGTTTAGTGTTTTTGGGTTGCTGTTTAGGATTTGGGTCTAGGCTTTGGGCTAATTGGGTTGTGGTTTAATTGGGTTAAATGGGCCTGGGCAAATTAGGCTTTATATATATATATTTGTCAGTTTTCATACACACAATCTCATACTTTTTCTTCAATAATTAATGGAAAACAAAGAGATATAATAATTTTATCTATCTATATCTATGTCTATACATAATTTCATGTTAAACAAAGTCTATCCTCCCTCCCCGCCCCCAAAAAAAACTCAATGTAAATAGGATAAGAACTAAATTATATATATGTAAATTAATAGTATTTTTATAAAACAAAATGCCTCTTTTTGTATTTCTTTTGAATTTCTTAGAATAAGAATTAAATTGAAATTTTTGTAAATGTTGAGGTAAAATTTATTGAATTTTTAGAAATCGAATTAAATTGGAAAATTTTGTAAACATTGAAAATTAAATTTGTTGACTTTTTAGATTTAGAATCAAATTGATATAATATGTATCCATTGAGTGCTAAATTTATTATTAGGTGAATAAAAAGGCCACTTTAGACTTAGGGTGCGTTCGATAAACTAAGTATTGAAAAATTAAGTCCTAATTTTTACTACTAAATTTTATAAATGTTGAATTTATATTAGAAAATTATTTGGTAAATTAATAAATGTAAATACTGAATATAATTATGTTATCTAATAAAAGTAAATATTATTTTTTAAAATATTATTTATTTTTCTATCCAAAAATTATTTATTTTTATTTTTAATCTTATTAATGTAATATTTTATATTATTTTAAATAGTTTAGGATAAAAGATAAAAAGATAATTTTGGATACTTTAATTTTTAAAATATAGTATCTGCGCTTAGAGTTTTGTCTCTGACCTCTGTGGAAAGTCCCTACGAAGCAAACTTGATGCCACTTGAGTCATGTAGCTGAAGTGGTACTGACGACACTTTAGAATCTTAGAAATTGATTTCTCCATCAGCAAGCACCAAAAAAACTAAATAAATAAAACCGTGTTGTCAGGGTTAAGGACACATGATTAAATGATCCTAGTTTTTTATCAGACATTGTGGCAATACTAATCCGTTTGCAAATTAGGAATATACTGCTTTATTGATTATATTATAAATTTCAATATTTTGCAATTGGGTTTAGTAGTGGTACAAAGTAACATCGACCTCGAGACTAGCATCTCCAGTCTTGGCGTTGGAAGAAGCGGCCCGAAATAGTGCAAACCCTGTGGCCATCCTAAACGCACCTGTCCCTCCCACTATTGCCATTTCACGAATTACGCCAGGGCCAGGAACAAAATCTGTGAGGGGATATCGTGAGAACAAGCTAAAGGAGCTCCCCTTGAACTTGCCAATGGTAAACGCAAAATCAGCGTAAAAAACCGCAGTGAACTTGGTAGGGTCTCGACTTAATGCTAGGTACAGCCCTTGGGCATTTCCAACCATCTTGGATGTTCGTTCAGGCTCTAGAGTGAGGGGATCGTCCATTGAATACAAGCTTCCGTATGGGGATGGGGAAAAGAAATCTTGGGTGATGTTGGCCTGTGCTATCAGGAATGTAGTAGGATTTTTACCACTGGGAATATCGTGGTAGAAGAAACGAAGTCGGGTCATCTTTTCCACCCCAGGACCTGCCTTGATAGTTTTTGAGTAGTATTGGCCATAGACCGGTGCTACGGCGAGGCAAAATATCATTGCCCATGCAAATATCATCTGTTTTTCCATTTTTCTTCCAAATGTTTACCTCAATAATATTTGGTTTTGACACTTGAAAGTAAAGGAAAAACAATTGGTTTTGTGCTTCTTGCAGCACACAGTGGGGGTTTAAATAGAATTTGTGTTGGATTTTAAAAATGCTTTTGTTTTTTAATAAAATAGTTGTGTGAAAGCTTGAAATTCATGTGCCTGATTTCATTTTTGAAATCGTATGGATGAAATTGTAGAGAAGAGTGTAATTGTGATTGAAGGATTGACGTTTTATTTAATGAGACTTTACTTACTAGTTGAAAGCTTTGAATATTGAGAAATATCCCAACACGAGGTTATTATTCAAATCTAGAGTCTCAAGACATTGGAGAATTTAGGCTTAGCTCCAATAATAAAAAATTCCTCAATTATATATATGAATAAAATATTACTTTTAAAAAATCAAATTAAAGTCAAGATCAACACATTATTAAAATCAAATTGAAGTCAAGGGACAAGACATTATTAAAATCAAACTAAAGTCAAGGTGTGTGGCAACGATAAGCAACATCCTGATAGCTTCAAGTTTTGCCACTAGTGGAAAAGTCTCATCAAAATCTATTCTTCTACTTGAGTGTATCCCTCTGCATCTAAACTTGCTTTGTTTCTTGTAATATTCTCATCCTCATTAGTTTTTCTTTCACTGATTTGGGTGTAATTTACTCTTATGTGTCTAAAATTACTAATCTTTTTTTTGAAAGAAAAAAAAATTCATTAATGAGAAAGTTGCTAAATTTCAAAAATCAACTCATGATAATTATTATTGTTTTAGTACTGTTTGAATAGACTGAAACGCTCCGTTTTAATAATAAAGCAGAATAATAAATTTTAGGTCCATATCAATTTTGGATGGTATCAGCCGCATCGGTGCATACCGGCTAATTTCACTTGTACGAGATGTACCATATTTGTTTTAATTATTTTTAATTGGGTATGTTATATCGTAATTCATTCCATGTTTAGTTAAACTTTTATCATGTAACTCATGTTTTATGTTTTTTTTTTAAATAAATAGTTTTTACACGTTAAAAAATAATTGTAAATCCGCTGCGAAAGCAGGGGTTTGTTCTAGTAATAGATGAAAGTTCACGTTATTGAGCCAAATTATGCTTGAAAGGCCTAATTTTACAGCCCAGACCCAAACCAAACACCTAAACCCTAGCCCAAATGTTTAATCCAAAAATAAAAAAAAACAACAAAAAACGTAAATCAGAGGAGAGCCCTCGCGCCGCACGTCTCACCAGCAAGGTCATGCCCCCACGCCGCATGACTCCTCTCCTTGTTGTGCGCCACCACGGCGTTGCCCCTGCGAAAGAAAAGGAAAAATAGCCCAACAAATTTAAGGGACTAGGAGTTTAGTTTTCCATTTTTTTTTCCCGAAAAGGCTATAAAAGTCGAATAGAAATTTTTTAAAAGGGGGATTTTTTTTTGAGAAAAACAGAGAACAACACTGAATCTCACAGAAATTGTTAGCAAAAGATCAAAGAAGGTTTATATTTTTCCTTTCATTATCGATTTTTGTTTTGGGTTTTTCATTTTTCTTTCTATGTTTTTTTCTGTTTTTTAAAAAGTTACAGTATATACGTATGAAAGTTTCTTAAAATTAAAAGAAGAGAGATCGAGAGGGACTCACCGGGTCTTCCTCCGGCCGCTGCAATCGAGGCGCGCATGGAGGGGGCTCGCTGGGTTCACTGTAAAGAGAAGGGTTTAAACCCTAAAAAAAAAACAAAAGGAGAGGGGGGGCTCCTGGTTTTGGCTTTTGAAACAGAAGGCTAAAATGAAAGAACTTTTGTTTTTTTTTACATTTTAAAACATGTGGGCCCCGCGCTTTACTTGCTTCTGCAGGTGAATGGGCGCAAATTTATCCCTAGATGGAGAAATTGCGTGATAGGTCCTCCTTTTTTGCGCGCCTATTTAATTGTATCCCCTTCAGCTTTTTTTCATTTTTAAAATTTGCCCCTGCATTTTATGCCCGTTTCGATTTAGTCCGCGTCCAGGCACGGTGTTCGGAGACTTGGAATAATTCTGTTTCCAGTCCTTCAAGATTGCGCGCGCAATTAAATTTGGTCCTCTTCCTTTTATTTACTTTGCAATTTTGCCTCAAAACTCTTGTTTTTGATCCGATTTAGTCTGTTTTGATTTTAGCTATTTTACCATTAAATTAATTTTTTATATATTATTAATAATTATATTTATTATTCTCATTCTTATTAATACTATTTTTATTTTATTATTAATAAATCGTTATTTTATGTACTATACTTGATATTATCATATCTATTGTTATACTATTGTATTACTAACATGTTTTATTTATTACTTTTATTGTTTTATATTTTATTATATACTATTATATTATTATTTTATTATCACTACTATATTATATATTACCATTATATTTACTATTATATATATTTTACTTTCATATATTTATATATATAGACATGCATGTCGTACATTTTCTATAACAATTATTTGAAAACAAAAAGAGATCATAGTTTTATATATATATATATATATATATATTCTTATATCCCTATTCGGCTTGGACGTGGTGATGTGAGAAGTGATAGTACCTATGGACGACTCTCCGTCTTTTGTTACTTTGCTGGCCATCCAGTGACTAGCCACCCGCGTGTCTCAGACCCTCCGTAAAGCCAATCATCTTGGGCCACCCACTATTAGTGCGTACACACATATACCCAAAAAGAGATAATTGAAGCCTAACAACCTCATACTACTTCACAAAAAGAATGTCAAAGCAAGCCCCCACTTGACAATAATCAGCACATAACAAATCTATCACCTGATAGATCACACAAACATTCCATCACCCATATTGTCAGTGACATAGCATTGTCAGGCATGGAGTCCATCCCCATATAAATACCCTAGGGCATGATGATAGCAGGATCTTTTCCCCTTCAGCAAACCTAAGCACCACACCTAGCAACAATCTACCTCTTCTCTCCTTAATCTCTTTATCTCCTTAACTCCTTTACTCTGGCTCACCGCCTAATTAAGGTGAACCAATCTTCTTGTGACCACCACCATATTCTCATTCTCTCCTCCCTTATTGTATCACAGTATCAACATCTATATCTATATACAATTTCATATTTAAAAATAAATTTCTATGTTCATATTCTGCCCAAAAAAGAAACTCAATGTAAATAGGGCAGTTCTTTGAACTCGAATACTTTTAGGCATTTTATGGATTTAATTATTTAGTGAAATTGTAGCTCTTATACAATAATTATTGTACTTTGATTGAAAGCTAATTATTTTATATCAAATATAGATTTTTCGATTCTTACAATATTATTGCCTCTTTGCGCGGACAATAAAGTAATTTTTGATACTGTGGTCAACTAAGGGTTTTCTTTCCTTCTCAAATATATATATATATATATATATATATATATTGTTGTAACCATTTTTTTGAAAAAAAAAACGGAAGTCAACTTGGATTTTGGAAATGAAAACAAAAAAAACGAGAGTCGCCACTGATCCTTTTTGTTGGGGTGTGATCGGGTCATCTTATAAAACGGGTTTTTTTTTAAAAATAATTTGATTTATCAAAATAAAGATTTCGGTCTACGAAATTCAGAAAACGGGTTCGGGAGTCGGTTACGCACGAGGAAGGGTTAGCACCCTCATACGCCCAAAATTGGTACCTAATTGATTATCTAATGTCTTAATGTCAAAAATTCGAAAAGATTTGAAAATACGATCCTATTTGATTTTTAAAAATTGAACAAATCAAAATGGATGATAAGACCCTCTTATTTCGAAGAGATAAAATGTCATACCCAGTAAGTTAGGGCACAACACTTTGGGTTCCGGAAACTGAGCTTGTCTTTTGACTTTAAAACTCGGATTTAAGTTTGAGGAGGATATTCCGTCATTTGTCAAATGAGAAACGGAACTCAGTAAGTTAGGGCTCCATTTCTCGAAATTCCAAATACGGAATATTACCTTTATTTTAAAAACTTATCTCGAGGTATCTAGATGTCATGGCCAGTAAGTTAGGGCACAACACATCGAATTCCCGAGAACAAATATTTTATTCAAAACTTGTATTGCGATTTAAAAGGGATATTCCGTTATTCAGATTGAATGAGAAAAACCGGAACCCAGTAAGTTAGGGCTCGATTTCTTCGAATCTTTAATACGAAATATCAGTTATTTTAAAAACCTAATGCATCGAGAAAGATTAGTGCGACAAGTAGTATAATGTGAGAATGTAGTGCTACATGCATGTCAGGATAAATGTGTTAATAAAATAATGATATGAAATTCGAATAATATACTAATACGGGTGATACTAATAAGTTAATAATAATAAAGTAAAAATAATAATATAGATAATAAAATGAAAATAAAATGTTAATTAATGATAATAGTAGTGTATTAATAATAGTAGAAAATAATAATAAAATGATAATGATAGGAAATATAATAAATAATAATAGAAAAGAATAAAATATAAAAATATAATGATAATAGTAATAAAAATAAAAACAATAAAATAATTATAACAAACAAATAATAGTAAAATAAATATATAAAACAATAATATAATAATAGTAATAATAATAATAATACAAGAAAATATAGTTATAATAATAATAAAAATAATGGCCGTAATAATAATAAAAATAATAATACCAATAATAGTAATAACTAACAGTAATAATGAGAGCAAATAAATAATAGTAATCATAATACTAATAATGAGAGTAACAAAATAAGAATAAGGAAAATAATAGTGATTGTAGTGGAATAAAATGATAATAATAATAATAAATATAAAGAAATAAAGTAAAATGAAATAAAACTAATAGTAACAAAGTAATGGTAATAATAATAATGTTAAATAATAATAATATTAATAACAATAATAATAAAATTTGCAAGTTAACAAAAAAAAGGACTAAATCGAATTCAAAACAAAAGTTCAGGGACAATAATGACAAAAATCTCCAAAATAACAAAAAGAATTAAATTGAATTCAAAACAAAAGTTCAGGGCACATTTAAAAATAAATAAAACGAAAAAAAGGACCCCATTGAACACGCGAATAACAAGGAAGGACTAAAAGGGAAATTTTTTCCTTCTCCTCCAAAACGCAATGCATCAGGGGACCAAATCGAAAATCAAGATATATTATAGGGCAAAATAAAAAAAATGAAATAAACTTAATAGCAAATAAGTAAAAAAGGAAGGACCAAAAGCGCAATAAGCCCCTTGCTAAAAAAAAAGCGGATCCTGAGGCGGGTCGGATCAACACGCAGATCCTGATGGTTTTTTTTTCCATTTTATTTTGTTATTTGTTTTATTTTTTATTTATATATATTTGCGCATATAACCCATTGTTTAAAAAAGAATAAGAAAAGGGGTTACCTTTTCGAAAGACAAAGAAAAACGGAAGGTTTTTAGGCCTCCGACCACTGGCCACGGAGGTGCGTGGCGCTCGTGAGGCAGTGGCACTAATATCCGGCGCCGGAGTCAGACGAGAGAACAAAAGGGGATTTCAGAGCCTTTTTTGAATTTTTTTTTAAAACGGATTGAAAATGGTTTTTTTTTATGAAAACTTATTTAAATAATATTTAAGAAACGACGCCGTTTAGCAAATACAGGATCCGCGTGTTGACCTGACCCAGAGCAAAGATCAGCGTGTTTTCCCATTAATGGTTTAATTGCCATTTTGGCCATTCCGTAATTTTTTTAAATTTAATTCAGTCCAATCTGTATTTTTGTTATTTATTAAATTGGCCCAAAATTATGGTATTTGTTTCAATTTAGTCCTCCAGGCCTTTTCAAGACCAGAGAAGAACAACGTCATTTTGAATTTTGGCATTATTTCCATTTTAACCCCTGTAATTTAACATGTGTTTTAATTTAGTTCTTTTAATCTGTTTAATTGCTATTTTAATCCTTGTTTCTTTGTTTTATTATTTATCCTTTTATTTTATTTTATATTACATTTAATTATTTTACCTTATTAAATATTATATATTATTTCCTTATATTTATTAATTTATTAATAAAGACAAAATCTATATATATATATATATATTTATATGTTTTTCATATATATATTTTATATTTAATTATTATATATACTATTTTACTTGTTTAATAATTTATTATTATATATTTTATATTATTTATTATATTATATATTATATAGTATTATATTATATTATATACTTTTAAAAATCAATTTTATACAAAATTTATTTATATTATCTAATCTATTTTATTTATAATTTTATAATTAATGTACTATATATATATTATTTATTATTTTATTTTGCTTAATATTATTTTAATTATATATTATCTTCATATATTGGTTATTCTATTATTTTCTTATAGTATTATATTATATCATTTTTTTCTATTAAAATATATTTATATTGAAAAACATGTTTCATTTATATTGTTTATATTATATTTTATTTAAAATTATTATATACTATTCTTTTATTTATGCATTGTTTACATTGTTTATATCATATAAGTATGTAATTTTATTTATTTATTTTATTTATTTATTATTAATCTTGCATGAAAATTTTCATATTTATTTAGTAATTTCTATTTTGATATTTATGGTTTTATGTATATATTTTATTTGCCCATATTCTCTCATTTATTTATTTATGACTGCCATTGTGTAATTATTTTATTAGTCATTATTCCACAATATTATTTCTTTATTATCTCTATAAATATGAAATGTCACAATTTCACAATTGCTTTTAAAATTTATGTGATGTTTTTATAAATCATCGTTTTTTAAATAAAATACATTTTGCAAAATTCCTAGATTTTATTGAAAGGTTTTTAAAATAAGGCAATGTTTAGGTATTTAGAAATTTGGGAATAGTGCCTTAACGTACTGGGTTGCGATTTTCCGTTTGGCTAAATAACTAAATACCCTTCTAATAAATTCGTAAATTATGAGATGACTTTAATTATGAGGGTTTAAAAAATGTCGTGTCCAATCATGCTGGATGTGATGTTTATATTTTTTCGGAATAAAGAAATCTCTAGTTTTAAAATTAAAAACCTATTCTCGGGAATTTGAAACGTTGAATCCTAACTTACTGGTTATGACATTTTGAGTCTTGAGGTAGGAATTTTCTAAAATAAAGACGCCCCTAGTTTCAAAGTCGTGAGGTGTTATTTCCTAACTTACTAGATATAACATTTTATTTCTTCGAAATAGGTAAGCCTTGGTTTTCTAATATAAGGATCATATTTTAATTTCGGACATGATTTTATTGATTAGGTACCAAATTTTGGGCGTTACAAGGGTGCTAATCCTTCCTCGTACGTAACCGACTCCCGAACATGTTTTCAGATATTTCGTAGACCAAAAACAATGTTTTGAAATAAAACGTTTTATAAGGTGACCCAATCACACCAAAGTAAAAAGGGATTGGTGGCGACTCCCATTTTCATTTTTAAAGTCGATCCTCATTTTTAAACAGATTTTAACATGGTTTTGACAACTTCAACACACTCAAACCTACGTCCTCCTATACTGGTAACAATGCCAATGTCAATCAAGTTAAGACTTAATCGTCTTATAAAGATTATTTTTTAACTTAATTACTTACCATAAAAAACGTTAATAACTTAACATAAATATTTTTCAAGTTAGGTTTTTATAATTATAGCTACAAACTATTTACACCATAAACCCTAATTTACTGTGGTAGATGTTAGTTATGCAAATACAATTTTATTTTATTTTTTGCACAATATGGTTGGGTATGATATTATTGAGAGAATAGAGCGAGACACAAGCACTAGTGATAGCTCTTCGATGATTCCTGCTGAAAGAGAGAATGTGGGGGGGAGGGGTTGAAGAGTAGGAGCGTACTTTTAGCGTAGCTGAAGGCAGAATCGCTGCCATTTCCATTTCGACTCATTTTCTTCTGAATCTTGAGAATCCATTAGGAGTCTAGGGTCTCATCCAAGCATGCTAATAGTGATAAAACAATTATAATACTGAGCTGAGAGACTCATAAGAATGTTAAATATAGGAGATAAAATTGTGGGAGCTTTTGGTGCGGCGCCGCAAAGCTGGGACGATCGTAGTGGGAGGTGGAGCAGGGTAGTGGTGAGGATGATGAGGTGGCAGATTGATGGTAGCCAATTGGATTAGGAGCAACGGTGGCGGAGCAAAGTAGGGGTGGGTAGCATGTTCGGCCTGACGAGAGGATAAAGAAGAAGAAAGGAGAAAGGAGGGTAGGGTATCAAAGGCCAGTTCACCTATTTTAGAGCCGAAATCCAAATAGGCAAAGAGATTCAAGATGAATACTTAGGCTTAGTTTAATAGTGCTTCTCAAAAGTGCTTGTAATAGGCCAATTTAGCCCGGGCCCATACAAAAAATAATAAACCCAAAATAATAAAACAAAGTCCAAGTCTAGTCCAAAATATATCATTTGGCCCGATCGGAATGGCCCATTACTTGAAAAGGTTGAAGGTCCATCTACAAGCTTGACGTTTATGGAAATATAATCTTCAAGGATATGCAATATTAGATATGATATGCAATCCTAGAATATATGGTATGCAATCTTAGAAGATATGGTATGTAACCTTAGAAGATGTGATTTGTAATCTTAAAGATTTAATTTGTAGATACCTTTTAATCTTAGCCGTTGATATAATTGATCTGTACCGTTGGATTTGGGGAGGCTCAACTATAAATAGAGGCCTCTCCCTTTATTGTAAAACACACTAGAGTTTGGAAGCAATAAGAATTCTTGAGAGCATTCACTCAAATTTCTCTCCCTCTTGCGTTCTTATTTTCTGTGGCTTGTTCTTATTTTGTTCTTCGCTCATCTTCATTTATTTTTGAGTTGCTTCCGTTCGAGTTAGATTTTGGTGGAGGAATCTCGTTGAATCCTCATATTGCGGGAGTAAGGTTCACTTATGCGTTTTTTAACTTTTTTTTATTTATCCATTTAATTGCTTAATCATTATTTATTCATTTATTTTAATTATTTTAAATTTATTTTAATTGCCACTTTTTATCCAAAACTTTATTTCTTAAAATAAGGCAATGTTTTTGTATTTAGAAATTCAGGAAATAATGCCCTAACGTGCTGGGTTTCGATTCTCCGTTTGTCTAAATAATTAAATATCCTTTTAACAAGTTTTTGAAAATCATGAGATGTTTTTTTAGTTACGAGGGTTTAAAAATATCGTGTCCTATCGTGCTGGATGTGATGTTTATATTCTTTCGGAACAAAGAAATCTCAGGTTTTAAATAAAAAAAAAAAACCTATTCTTGGGAATTCAAAAACGTTGTGTCCTAACTTACTGGGTATGATGTTTTGAATCTTGAGGTAGGAATTTTCCAAACTAAAGACATCTCTAGTTTCTATGTCATGAGATGCTATATCCTAACTTACTGGGTATGGTGTTTTATTTCATTGAGATAGGAAAGTCTAGTTTCTTTTTAAAATAAAAGGATCATTTTCTAAAATTTTTCAAAATCTCAACATTAGGACATGATTTTATCAATTAGGTACCAATTTTTGGGCATTATGAGGGTGCTAACCCTTTCTCATACGTAACCGACTCCTAAACCCATTTTTTGTTTTTCGTAGACCAAAATCAGTATTTTGAAATAAAACACTTTTTAAGGTGATCCAATCACACCTAAGTAAAAAGGAATTGGTGGCGACTCCCATTTTATTTTTAAAGTCGATTCCCGTTTTTTAAACCGATTTTAAAATGGTTTCGACAGTGCTTTTTTTGGGAAAAGCTAAAATTTTCAGCTTCTCAAAAAAGTGCTTTTAGATCAATTTTTGGCTTGGGAGAAGCACTTTTTATCTCAAAAGGTAACTTGTTTAAGAATACTTTTGTCTTAAAAGTGCTTTTTATCCTAAATGAGCTTTTTAGAAGCAGTACTAAACACACTTTTAGTGTATTAAAGAAAGGTATTTTCAACTGCTTTAGAAGAGTTATCGAGATGTGAGAAATTATCTTCTAACCATTTCATTTCTATTTGGTTACCACTAAATTTGTCTGGCACCTTACCCAATAGTTGGTGGCAAATTGGTCACATGCACTACTCTCATACCTATCAATTGATAGACCGGCTTGTAATACCACATCCTCGAGTGTAATCATGGAAGATGGAATGTTTGAGTTTTGAGTTATCATCTCTCTAGCAAAGCATTGATATGTGTGGTCTCCAATTTAGTCCCGCCGACCATGCGGGACACCTAAAAAAATCCCACCTCTTTCATGTATTGTTCAATAATACGTGGTGCTCTCGCACTTAAATTGTGTATATATATGTTTCAATAATTTGATATTCGTCCCGATTATATAAACATAAAAATTAAAAATATAATAATATTAACAACTTAAAAATGATATTAATTAAAATAAAAAATATGATAATATTTTCTTATCAATTGTAGTTGGATGTTGGATATGTATTTGTGATCCAAACGAATTAGACACGTTGAAATTTTTAAATTTGGTAACATTTATCAAATTAAATAAGATTAATTAATTTAAAAATTAAATAAATTAATTTTTTAAATTATTAAATTAAAATTTTATTTAATATAAAAATATTGTTAAACCTATTAAAATAAACAAATTAAAAAATAAATTATCTTATTTTACTTGAAATCTTTGAGTCGATGAAAATTGAATAAAATCAAGAAATTGAATGAAAAAAATGATAAGTGAAGAGAAGAAGAATTTGAGAGAAAATTGAGAGGTTAGAATACAAAATTAAGAGAAAAAGAGTTGAGATAAAAGATAAATGAAATTGAATAAAATAAATGATAAGTGGAGAGATTTCTATATGGGAAAGTTTTGAGAGCCGTTGGGTGTATTTAATTCTTTTTTCAATTTTTAGCCGTTGGTCCAATGGTTAAAAAATCAATGGTCCAGATTTTAAAAAAGTATTTTCCTACGTGGCAGCCACACCCCACAAAAAATGCTTGTTTCCCTATGTTTCAAAACTAACGAACTATTTTCCTAATTATATTTTAAAAATGGCATATTCTTGATAGGTGCTAAAAGTAACATGTTTGAATATCATTCTTAATGCATTTCTGAGTAATTATTTGATGTAAATTGTGAATTGTATGCTTCTAATACTTTAAATTCATATTTTTATATTTAGGATAGCATTTAGGAGCAAAAGGAGTGAGTTACAGGAGCCACACGGGCTAAACCATTTCACACGGCTTAGACACAAGGCCGTATGAGCTACATGGGTTGCTACACAGCTATGTGGCAAGCCGTTTCGATTTTGCGAGTTGTACTCCGAACAGCGGAAATATGTGATTTTTAGGTTTTTTTTTGGTATTTTAAGACATATATATGACAAAAATAAGAATATAAGAGTGAGCCACTATAAAATACTAAAAAAAAAAAAACAACTAAAAAAACACCATTGAAGATTCCCTTTTGATTTTTTGGAGATTATTATGAGTTTTTTTCTTTCTTGCGGTTATACTATTTCTTTAATATTTTATTTGCTAGCATGAACTAATTTTCTAAATATCTAAGGAGATGAATCATATGGTGGATTCTTTCGTTTGATTTTTATTTTACGCAATAAAGACTTAGATATTGTTCTCAATTATGTGTGCTTAATTTTTGGTTTAATATTTCTAAACATTGATTCATATTTGATGTGCTTAGATCGGAGGAGTAGACCCTGTTTAAGAGTATATCTAGCGTAATTGAGTAGAATTGCATGCAATCTTAGAAATAGGACGACATAAATTTACCAGATTAGATACAAATCTAATAGAGGGATCCATAGATTGAGTTAATACGATAATAAGAATTTTAATTAGAAAGAAATTTTAATTAATCAACCTAAAGTCAGTTATTCTTATTCTTGAAGAGAAATATTAGCATAACTTAGGGATTTCTACGGATCAATATACTAAGTTAAGAAATTCAATAATTTAGATTGATAATAATAGATGAAATCTAGGTGAATTTTTTCTTACGTATTGTTTCGCTTCTTGGTTATTATTTGATTATTTTCCTAAATTATTCTTTGTTGTGTTCGTTAGTTAATTAATTTAGATCATTTTAGTTTTTACTCAATCACTCGATTTATTATGTTAAATAATAAAAAGACAGAATTATTAGGATTTTTAGTATATGTGGGAACGATATTTTTATTAACTTGCCTTAATCAGATTTTTAGTTGATTTACAACAGCATCAATTCTCCTAATTTTTCCAATATAATTATCCATGCAAATATCATTACTAATTAAATTGAAATATATTATAAATTATAAAAGAAATTTTATTATATTCTAATAATCGTGTTTGGCTTCTCTTAAATGAAGCAAAAATTCATCTTTCATTCCTATTAAATGATCTGAAGAAGACTACCCTTATCAAATTATGTTCCAAACAATTAACGATTTGTGTTCCATTTTCGTTCCTTGTACACGACTTTTGGTTTTGTTTCTTCAACTAGTGGCATTTGTCGGTTTGCTTTCCTCCCGCCTTAACACTTTTCTTTAGTTTTGTTGGGATTCTTAGTTTCCGGATGTTGTTTAATCTTGATGGCTTATGTGTTGAGTGGCAGCCTCACTGTCAATCTGGCTTGCGTGTAATGCTTTTTTGTTTTCGAAGACAAGAGCTGGGAGGTTAATGATATCATCTTCCTTGTAAACCTCAGATCCCTTGTTTTGGCTTCGAGCTTCCTATGTTGATCTTAACCTCCGAAATCTATTTGGTGGGAGTGTCCTTTGTTCTGCTCTCCAACAACCCCTTCAAAGGATATTCGAAATAGGTATTTTTTTGGTGCCCTCCGCCTTTTAGCTGCGTTAAAGTCAACATTTGAGGGAAACCAAGTCCCGCTGTTGGTGGTTGGCGTTCCTAGAAATAATAAGGGAGACATTTTGGCTTTATCCTCGAGACCTCTTGGCTATAAAACAAGCTTTCGAGATCTATTTTCTTAGTCTGTTGCAGCAATGTTGGATGAGGAGGTGTGCTTTCTTAGTCATCAATGTTTTTATTGAATCTTAATTCCCTATGGTTGTATTGCTGGCTGTGTTACACTATAGATGTGGAATGAAGGGCTTCCTTTTACTCAAACGTGTACACTCACAAATGCTCCCATTCTTTTTCTTTTTTATTATACAAAAATTGTTAAATTTTAGTTTTGGTCCATGTCTAAATTTAAGATTTAATTTATATACTTTAAATTTTAACATAATTAGAAAGTGGATCTTAAATTTTATCTAAGCTCAATTTTCAAGTCTTGTATTTTTGTCTACACCCTCTCAGTTTTCGGGCGTCCTTCAGGCCTGGATAGGTGGCTTGGCTAATGAACAGGTCTAATCACATATATAATAATAATAATTATATGTTATTTTTTACTATCATAAAAGGTTAGTCCAAATTAAAAGTAAACTAATTTGGTTAAGATTTATTAAACTTCAGTTATTAAATAAAATATGGGTCAAATATATGTTGATACTCTAATAATTAATCTCTAATTGTGAACGAATGCGTAAAATATTTAGGAGTCTTTGAACTACCTCTGTTTACATTGAGTTTTTTCTTAGGTGGGAGCTAAACATAGATTGTATTTAATATAAAATTAATATAGATATAGACGTATAATAATTTTTTTTTCCATTAATTATTAAAGAAAATATATGAGATATAGTGTGAATATATATAGACTGACAAAAACTCTAAATTTCGTTGACCATTCTTAAATTAAATTTGTTGAGAAGAAAAGAAAACCTTTCGTTGACGTCAAGGTTTGCACAATAAACAACAAGAATAAGAAAAAAAAATTCAATTTGATATTGCTTTCAATCATAGTATAATCAGAGTCGATCCTGAATTTTCTTTATTGTACAGTAGTCATGTCGGCTTATAAAAAAAATTAAATACAGAAATGTAGTTGAATCTATTAATATCTTGAAATTTTTAAATTTTATGATTTTAATCTTTTAAATTAACATACAAGTATTTTAAAAAATGTGTAAAGAGGGCGTTAAAAGAAATCGAAAATATTTTAGGCTTTCTATGGGTTTAATTGTTTGGTGAAATTATAACTCTTATAATATAATTATTACACTTTCATTGAAAGTTAATTATTTTATATCTAACGGTTGTTGTTTAAATAAGAATCAATAGTTACCGTAAACGAAGGGTTTTCTTATCTTCTCAATATATTTAATTTAAGAATTTGTCAATGAAATTTATATTTTCTTGTCAACTTTCATATATATATGTATATAGAAACACATATGTCAAACATTTTCTTTAGCAATTTGTTAGAGTTCGTGACCCAAATTCTAAGATATTACTTGTAAGTCAAGTTAAACAAAATATAGCATCTTTCTAGAAGATTTAGTATGTATGAGTATAATATATTTAGCATTTATTAGCATAATATATTTTTACTTTGATTAGAATTGGGTTTTACAAGCTTATAAATAGACATAGTCTATTCCTCTTGTAATCGATCTGAATTCGACATAGTGAATTTTCTTCTCCTCTGCCCGTAGTTTTTTCCCGAAAGGGTTTCCACGTAAAATCTGTGTGTTCTTTATTTTATTTCTCTTTTCTTTGCGATATATATTGTCATTACCGACTTTATATTTTTCACAAATTGGTATCAGAGCTTTCAGATTTTTCATCTCGATCACGGTAATATCGGCTTTGAAGTATGAAATTTCGCTATTGGATCGCAACACCAGATTTGCGTTGTGGCAGATAAAGATGCAGGCAGTTTTTGTACAGATGGATTTAGAGGAAGCCCTGCTAGGGGTAGATAAGATGCCTTCGACATTGACAGTGAAAGAGAAGAAACGCAAGGATCGAAAGGCGTTAACACAGTTACATCTGCATTTTTCTAACGAAATTTTGCTGGATGTGATGAAGGAAAAGATCGCCGCTGCATTATGGGGCTAGAACAAATATGTATGTCAAAAACTCTAACTAGCAAGTTGCATATGAAGCAACATCTTTATGCTCATCGTTTGGAGGAAGGTGCGTCTGTGCACGAACACTTAACAGTGTTTAAAGAAATTCTCTCAAACTTGGAGGCCATAGAGGTTCAATATGGTAAGGAAGATCTAGGGTTGATTCTACTTTGTTCATTGCCCCCGTCTTATTCAACCTTTAGAGACACAATTTTATATAACCGCGAGTCTCTCACAGTTGATGAGTTTTATGATTCTTTGATCTCGTATGATAAGATGAAGCATCTTGTGGTTAAACCGACTCTCAGGGAGAGGGTCTCATTGTTCGTGGGAGACAAGATCGAAATGCTGATGATGATCATGGAATGACATATGAACGAAATCCTCACGGTAAATCAAGGGTAGATCGAAATCTTCAAACAGAGGTAAAACTTGCAACTTCTGCAAGAAGAAAGGGCACATTAAATCTGAGTGCTATAAGCTACAGAACAAGATTAAAAGGGAGGCTGCGAATCAAAAGGGAAAACAACCAGAAAATTCTGGTGAAGCTGATGTTGTAGAAGACTACAGCGATTGTGAACTTCTAGTCGCTTCTTTCAACAATTCTAAAGTGAGTAAGGAGTGGATACTTGATTCAGGCTGCACCTTCCACATGAGTCCCAATCGGGATTGGCTTACAAATTACGAAACAGTCTCTGAAGGTGTTGTTTTGATGGGAAATAATGCTTCATGTAAAGTCGCAGGTGTTGGAACAATTAGAGTTAAGATGTTTGATAGAGTTGTCAGAACACTTAGTGACGTACGGCATGTTCCAAAATTGAAGAGAAATTTAATTTCATTAAGTACTCTTGACTCAAAAGGGTACAAATACACAGCTGAAAGTGGGATTTTGAAGATTTCCAAAGGTTCCCTCGTTGTGATGAAAGGCGAGAAAGACCGCCAAGTTGTATGTTTTGGTGGTTCTATCATTATTGGTGATGCAAATTGCCGCTTCCTCTTCCTTGTCGATGATGATATTACTAAACTTTGGCATATGCGCCTAGGGCATATAAGTGAGAATGGCATGGCAGGATTGAGCAAAAGAGGACTTCTTGATGGGCAAGGAATTTGCAAACTGAAGTTCTGTGAGCAATGCGTTTTTGGGAAGCAAAAGAGAGTTTGATTCACCAGAGGAATCCATAACACGAAGGGAACGTTGGAGTATATTCATTCTGATCTGTGGGGACCATCAAGAGTGCCTTCGAGAGGTAGAGCTAATTATATGCTAACTTTTATTGATGATTTTTTCAGAAAAGTTTGGGCATTCTTCCTAAAGCAGAAAAGCGATGTGTTTTCCGCATTTAAGTCTTGGAAAACAATGATTGAAAAATAGACGGGAAAACAAATAAAATGCCTCTACACAGACAATGGCTTAGAGTTTTGTTCTGATGAGTTCAATAAACTATGCAAGTTAGAAGGGATCGTAAGACACTTGACAGTTCGTCATACTCCACAGCAAAACGGTGTTACAGAACGAATGAACAGAACGATCATAAAGAAGGTTCGATGTATGTTGTCAAATGCCAACTTACCAAAGTCGTTTTGGTGGGCGACCTTCATCGCATGTTTTTGATCAACCGATCTCCATCCGTTGCCATTGAGAAAAAGACTCCACAAGAGGTATGGTCTGGTAATCCTGCTAATTATTCTGATTTAAAGATTTTTGGGTGTCCTGCGTATGCTCATGTTGACAATGGAAAATTGGAGCCGAGATCCATTAAATGTGCTTTTCTTGGTTATAAAGCTGGTGTAAAAGGGTATAAGTTATAGTCCCCTGAAAATAGAAAGGTTGTGATTAGCAGATATATTGTTTTTGATGAAACTGCTATGCTACCTAACTTATCTCTTAAAGACTCTTCCAATAAAGAAAACCAAAAGCAGGTGGAGCATCAGATTAATACAGATCGGCTCCTCAAGCTAGTACAAAAATTGAGAATAGAGTTGTTTCTTCACCATAATACTCTATCGCCAAAAACAGAACTACAAGAGAAATTAAACCTCCAAAGAAGTATGCTGAGGCTGATCTAGTTGCTTATGCTTTAAATGTGGCTGGAGATATAGATGCAAACCAAGAGCCGTCTAATTATTCTGAGGCGGTTAGCTGTGAAGATTCAGAAAAGTGGATGTTTGCTATGCAAGAGGAGATGGAATCACCCCACAAAAACAGAACATGGGATATTGTGAAACTTTCTAAAGGTAAAAAAGTTATTCGCTGTAAATGGGTGTTTGCTTAGATTTGGTTGGTGTTCATTGTTGAAGTTAAGACCTTAAGGGGTTTTATGGTAGAGGTGGAGAACTTGTTCGTTGAGATTCGCGATGAAGAACTTGTTTGTTGAGAATTTGTGTCAAGGTGGAGATTGTTAGAGTTGTGTGACCCAAATTCTAAGATATTACTTGCAAGTCAAGTTAAACAAAATATATCATCTTTCTAGAAGATTTAGTATTTATGAGTATAATATATTTAGCATTTATTAGCATAATATATTTTTACTTTGATTAGAATTGGGTTTTACAAGCACATAGTCTATTCCTCTTGTAATCGATCTGAATTCGACATAGTGAATTTTCTTCTCCTATGCTCGTGGTTTTTTCCCGAAAGGGTTTCCACATAAAATCTACGTGTTCTTTATTTTATTTCTCTTTTCTTTGTGATATATATTGTCATTACCAACTTTATATTTTTCACACAATTATTTGAGAACAAAAAGAAATAATATTTTTATATATCTAGTGTTATACCCCTACTTTGGTTTGGACACGTGATACGTGAGAAATTACTTGAGAAACACTTATGGACGACCCTTCGCCTTTTGCTACTCGGCTGGCCATCCAGTGACTAGCCACCCACGTGCCTTAGAACCTCCATAAGGCCAATCATCTTGGGCCACTTACTGTTAGTAAAACCTCCGTTAGGCCACTCGCTATTAGTGAGTATGCACATATACCTAAGAGGGGACCATTGAAGCCTAACAATCTCATACTACCTCAAAAAGAGCATGTCAGAGCTAGCCCCTGCTTGACAACAATCAACACATAACGGAACTACCACATGACCGACCACACGGGCGGGCCACCTCCTGTATTGTCAGTGACATGACATTGTCGGGCATGGAGACCTTCCCCCCCATAAATACCCTAGGCCACGATGAGTAGCAGGATCTTTTTCCCTTCAGCAAACTTGAGCACCTTACCTAGCAATAGTCTACCTCTCCTCTCCTTATTCTCTTATCTCCCTAACTCCCTTACTCTGACTCTCCGCCAAACTATGGTGAACCAGCCTCCTTATCACCACCACCGTATTCTCATTCTCTCCTCTCTTATTGTATCACAATATCAACATCTATATTTATATATAACTTCATATTAAAATAAAATTATGTTCAGCTTCTACCCAAAAAAGAAACTCAATGTAAATGGGGCAGTTCTGTAAACTCAAAGATTTTTAGTCATTTTATGAATTTAATTATTTAGTGAAATTGTAGCTCTTATACAATAATTATTGTAGCTTGATTGAAAGCTAATTGTTTTATATCAAATATAGATTTTTCTTATTCTTACATTATTATTGGCTATTGTTTAGATAATAAAGTAATTTTTGTTCCTTCTCAAAATTTAGTTTAAGAATTGTCAATGAAATTTATATATTATTATAAATCAAGAATAATAGATAAAAATAGATTTGAGAATAAGGAAATTTCTATGGCATTCTATAATTTTCATCATCATCATAGGTAGTCTATTCCTATATATATATATATATATATATATATTTATATAGGAGATTAGACTCCTCATTTTACTAATACATAAATAGGAAAGGGATTATAAGGAGATGAAAGATGAAAGAATTAAGAAAATGAAAGATGAAAAATTAATTATAATCATCCACTTAATAGCATTCATAACAATATATATTAGTTTTTATACACACAATCCCATACTTTTCATTAATAGTTAATGGAAAACAAAAAGAAATAATATTTTTATACATATGTATCTATATATAATTTCATGTTAAAAAGTCTATCCTATCCCGGAAAACTCAATGTAAATAGGATTAGAACTAAATTATATACATGTAATTAATAGTATTTTTTAAATCCTCTTTTTGTTTTTTCTTTTGGAATTTTTAGAATTAGAATTAAATTAATAATTTTTGTAAATGTTGAGGATAAAATTTATTGAATTTTTAGAATTTAAACTAAAATAACAAAATTTTTAAACATTGAGAGCTAAATTTGTTGATTTTTACTTTTTTTAGATTTATGATCAATTTGATAGAATATGTAAACATTGAGTGCTAAATTTATTATTAGGCCAATAAAAAAGCCCTTTTTACACTTAGGGTGTGTTTGATAAACTGAAAATTTAAGTGTTGAATTTTTACAACTAAATTTTATAAGTATTGAATTTATATTAGAAAATTGTTTGATAAATTAGTAAATATAAGTATTGAACATAATTAAATATTAGTTTTAAAATATTATTTATTTTAACTTTAATCTTATTAAGATAATATCTTTTTATCATTTTGGGTAGTTTTGGCTAAAAGATAAATATAATAATTTAAATATCTCATTTTTAAAAAAAGAATAATTTATTTTAATTTATTTACTAAAATAAAATCAACTTGGTATTTTCTACATTAAGTGATTAGTAGCTACCTACCTACATATCTTATTCAACACTTTTTTGTTGAAAATTTTATGTCAAGTAAAAAATTAATATGATTATCAAAATATTTAAAATATTAAATGTTAAAAAATTTCATTTCAATGAAATAAAATTTTTAATAGTTTATTAAATACACCCTTAGTTAATGGTAACTAATGAGAGGGTGACTAAAATATTTAATTTCAAAAGTTGAGTGATCAAAATAGAACCAAGTGCATAATTGGGTGACTATTCGTATAGTTTACCTCAAATTTTATATTATAATGTAATGTTATTAATTAATTAATTAATCAATAATTCTTGTAAAATCTTGTAAGTCTGCACTCAAAATCTTTAAATATTGAAATATCTCAACATGATGTTAATATTTAAATCTATTACAACAGAATTTTGGCCTAGCTCCCATGTTAGAAAATTTCCTACGAATAATATATTTTTATAAACATTGCATTTGTAAAGAGGGAATGCGATTCGAACCGTAGAAGTGATATTGTTGCGAGGAATAGTCATGAACTAAAACATAAATCATAAAATAAACATGAAAAGTACTATTGTTGTGGGGGCTCAATTCGTTCGGGAGAAGTTTTTAAAGGGTCGTCTACTAATTAGTCAACAATTAAAGGTATTGTTCTCATGGTCAGGATTTTGTCCCCTAGCTTTCACGGGGTAAACTTGGTACCATTTGAGCCACGTAGCTCAAGTAGTACTGACGACGTTTTGGAAACTTCTCCTAGAAGAGTTGATTTCCCGTCAACAGGTACTGGAAAAACTAAATAAATGAAACCAGATTTTCAAAATTAAAGATAACATTTTATTAAATGATCCTAGTTTTTTAAGGCAATACTAATCCGTTGGCGGATTAGGAATATACTCCTTTATTGATTATATTATAAATTTCAATATTTTGCAATTGGGTTTAGTAGTGGTACAAAGTAACATCGACCTCGAGACTAGCATCTCCAGTCTTGGCGCTGGAAGAAGTGGCCCGAAATCGTGCAAACCCTGTGGCCATCCTAAACGCACCTGTCCCTCCCACTAATGCCATTTCACGAATTATGTCAGGCCCAGGAACAAAATCTGTGAGGGGATATCGTGAGAACAAGCTAAAGGAGCTCCCCTTGAACTTGCCAGTGGTAAACGCAAAATCAGCGTAAGTAACCGCAGTGAACTTGGTAGGGTCTCGACTTAATGCTATGTACAGCCCTTGGGCATTTCCAACCATCTTGGATGTACGCTCAGGCCCTAGAGTGAGGGGATCATCCATTGAATACAAGCTTCCGTATGGGGATGGGGAAAAGAAATCTTGGGTGATGTTGGCCTGAGCTATTAGGAATGTTGTAGGATTTTTGCCACTGGGAATATCGTGGTAGAAGAAGCGAAGTCGGGTCATCTTTTCCACCCGAGCACCTGCCTTAATAGTTTTGGAGTAGTATTAGCCATAGACTGGTGGTATGGCGAGGCAAAATATCATTGCCCATGCAAATACCTTCTGTTTTCCCATTTTTCTTCACAATGTTTACCTCTATAATATTTGGTTTTGACACTTCAAAATAAAGGGAAAATAGTTGGTTTTGTGCTTCTTGTTGAACACAATAGGGCTTTAAATAGAATTTGTGCTGGATTTAAAAATTGCCTTTTTGTTTTTAATAAAATAGTTGTGTGAAAACCTGAAATTCATGTGTCTTACTTTATTTTTGTAAATCATATGGATGAAATTGTAGAGAAGAGTCTAATTGGTGATTGGAGGACTGAAGTTTTCTTTAATGAGATTTTACTGAGAAGCCGGCACTCCAACTCTTCTACTTTAAGAATCTTAAGACACCGGAGAATTTTGGCTTTTCTCCAATGTTAGGAATTTTCTAATTTATTTATGAGTAAAATATTTTTATAAACTTAAATTATTACTTTTTAAAACTCACTGTAGTCTGACAGTTCGTACCAATTGAAATGTTTTCTTTCGATAATAAATTTGAACAATAAACTTTAGATCTCATTAATGTCTAAATTTTAATATCGATGTGTAGTGGTAATTTCACTTGTACCAATCATAATATGATCTACCATGTCAGGGAAGCTAGGGGACTGGCATGGGCCTCGGCCCCCCTAAAATGTAAAATTGTTATTTAAACTTTTAAAATTTTTTAAAAATTTTAAATTAGTGAAAGTAAAATTATACTTTGGCCCCCTTAAAATTATAAAATTTGATTTAATCTTTTACAAATTATAAAGATATAATCAATAAAAAATTAAAATTTCATCCGGCCCCCTCTAAAAAATTGTTTTGGCTTTCCCTGTGTACCATGTTCATGTTATTTGTTTTAATTATTTTAAATTGTGTATGTTATATCTTAATCCATTCCATGTTTAGTTTAACTTTATCATGTAACTCATGCTTATGTTATCTTAAAACATATAATTTTTATACGTTAAAAATAATAGTAAATCCCCTGTTAATTCTAGTAATAGATGAAAGACCACGTTATTAACCCAAATTTTAAATTATGATTTCCTTCTCTATGACATCATTCACTGTTGTACAGCTCCAATTTTGCACGGGCTTACAAGCCCATTTTAACCCAAACCACTACAAACCCAAAACTTACCAGACCCAACTAAACTTAACCTAGAGCAAACCCAAACCCAAATACAAACCCGAAAGGCCCAATTAGCCCAACACAAATTAGAAAAACACCCAAAAATAATAAAACCCTAGGTGCGCCGCACCTAGGGTCTTCTGCTCTGACCCCTGACCTTCTGACGCCACCCCTCTACCACCGCGGTCTTGTCCACCGCCCAGCACCGCCCCAAAGTCCCTGCAAGCATTAAACAAGACAGGACAGAACGGAGACCAAGTTGTAAAAACAGGGCTATATAAGCCGAACACGAATATTGAAAAAAATCCTTTTTTCGATTAATAAAAAAACATATTCAAAACAAAGAAAAGAAGATCAAAAGCGATGAAGCGAGGTAAAACAACGAGAGTGCGAAAACATTAAAAACACTAAAATCAAGGAATACAAAAGCGAAAGGAGGTAATATTTTCTGTCATTTTAGAGTTTTGATTGTTTCACACCTTTGTTAACACACATATAAATAGATCTCTTTACACAAAAAATATACCTTTTATGAAATTTCGGCTCACTGTATACGGTGGTCGGCGATGACGACAATGAGCTGCATGTGAATCGCCAGAAACCCTCATGGGACACAGGCCTGAGAGAGAAAGAAAAGAATCAAAAAAAAATTTTTTTAGCAAGCAACTCAAATGAATTTTTTTCTAAGATTTAGGCCTTATATAGCCCCTTAAAACGACGTCGTTTTGGGGCTGGCTTTTAACCCCCAAAACGACGTCGTTTCACCTGGCCCGAACCCGACCAGCTCTAGGTAGGATCCGCGTGTTTTTTAACCAGAGGGGGAAATTGCGCAAGCAGCCCTTCCGCATTTTTGGTTTTTTCAAATTAAGTTTTCAGTATTCGCACATTGGACCTAAAATTTTGCATGGTTTTCAATTTGGTCTCCCTCGCTGTTACGCGTTTTGGCCAAAAGGATTTATTGCGTGCGTGGTCCCCCTATTTCCTCCGCGTGTGCAAATTGGTCATTTTCTTTTATTCTTGCTTCAAATTGACCCTAAAATTTTGTTTTACTTACAAATTAACCCCCATAGCTTGTTTGATTTATAATTTAACCCCCCACAGCACCCATTTTACCAAAATTGACCCCTTCCATTCTGTTTTAAGTTCAATTTGGCCCATTTGCTATATTATTTCATAATTTTTATTTGATCTTGCAATCATTTTTGTTCTTTATTGTACTATTGTTTGTTTATTACATTATTACTGATATTATTACCATATTTTTATGTGCATATATATTATTATTACCTATTATATTATTGTTGGTATTACACTATTACTAATATTATATTATCATTTTATATATAGATATTATTATTATTACTATGTTATTATTATTGTATTACCGTTATTGCTAGATTATTATTATTACTATTATATCTATGCACATATATATTATATTACTATATTATTACTATTATTGTATTACTATTATTGCTATCAATAATATTCTATTTATTGCTTGTTGTTTTCGTTATTATTATCTATTTCATCATTGCATTATCATTATCGCTATTAATATTATACTATTTTCATATATATGTAAATATCTCACTTATTTTATGTATATTACCTTTTCATATATATATATATATATAAAATATATCCCATATTACTACTATCATTATATTATTTCTCAATATGCATATATTTTACCTATTTTATATATATTCCCACCATTATTATTATTCATTATTTGTTATTGTCAATATTCTCATCATTCGTCTCACTAATCCTTCTCGACATCTCAATTTTTATAACGACCAATATTCCGTATTAGCGATTCGAGAGAATCAACCCTAACTTACTGGGTTCCAATTTTTCTCGTTTAAGCTAAACAACGGGATGTCCCTTTTAAAATCGCAATTCAAATTTTAAACAAAACAATTAATCCCGGGAATTTGAAATGTCGCGCCCTAACTTACTGGACTCGACACTTACATACTGCTAGATAAGTTTCTTTTCCTTCTAAAATAGAGGCAATATTCCTAATTTGGATTCTCGAGAAATCAAGCCCTAAATTACTGGTTCTGATTTCTCGTTTGACAAATGACGGGAGATCCTCTTCAAATAAAACTAAGTTTTAAAAGGTGAGCTTAGTTTCGGAAGTCTAAAGTATTGCGCCCTAACTTACTGAACATAATGTTTTATCTCTTCGAAAATAAGAGAGTCTTAACGTCCCTTCCGATCCCTTCAAGTTTTAGAAATAAAAAGTATCTATTTTCGAATCATTTCAAAGTTTTCAACATTAGGACATCGATCAATCAATTTGGTACCAATTTTGGGCATATCGAGGGTGCTAACCCTTCCTCGTGCGTAACCAACTCTCGAACTTGTTTTCTAGATTTCGTAGACCAAAATCATTGTTTTGATAAATCAAACTATTTATTAAAAACAACTATTTTACGAGGTGACCCGATCACACCTCATCAAAAAAAGATTGGTGGCGACTCCCTTCTTTTTCATTTTCAAAACCCGAGTCGATTGCGTCGTTTCCTGTTTTATCAAAAAATGGTTATGACAGCTTGGCGACTCCACTGGGAACTTCGAGAGTCAGGCCATAGATTGATTGATTTTTGTCCTTTTGATTAAAATTGGGAAATGGTTTCGAAAAATCATGCTTCTTTTAATGCACTTTCAATTTTGGGTCTCGTAAATACTTTGGCTTTGCATTGCATGACCGTTGTGGTCACACCCTTTAAGTGGGAGCGAGAAGCTATGCCTTCGTGAGGTTTTCACCTCTGCATGGGCTAGTGGACTGCTTTCGGGATACATCCGTACCTATGTCTTCGTGAAGTTTTCACTTCTGCATGGCCATAGGGAAATGTATTCCCCTAAACCGAACTCGGTTCGTATGAGCCTATAATGGGTGAAGATCGAGGAATCTACTGGTTCAGGTACCTTTACTCTAGAATCGAACCCCTATATAGTAAGCCTTAAGAGCCCACCTTAGGTAGAACAATTCCAAACCCCTAGCGTTCACTCGGATAGGTACTCTATTTTGTTTATTTCTCTTGTGCTAACGTGTTTCTTTTGTTTTCATTTCATTGCATCGCATCATTTTAGAAATGAGGTGTTGATTCATATTCGATTGCTAAATAGAAGAGTTTGTCATAAGGAAATGTGTTACTTGATAAAGTGAATTATAATACGGTCGTTCGAACATAGTCCAGGTAAATAACGAGAAAGGGCTGACAGCCCACAGAAGAATACAATACTTTGCACGTGGATTCAAGCCGACAATGTAACACCCTAAACCCGGTCTATGCATTAAGACTAGATTTGGTTTGTTACACAGATCGAACTATCTTAATAATTTCAAATGAATCGTTATTTCAAAACCCCTTTTGAAATTAGAGTTTAATAAAAACCAAAAAAATTTAAGTTTGATGTATTTGAGAAATAAGAATAGTTAAAATTTTCGTATGTTTGAAAACCCAAATTATTTTAAGTAAACATTATATAAAAATCATAAACCCATATTAAAATATCCAAAACAAAATTTTAAACTAACCACACATAAAAATCCATAAAATAATAATAGAGGCCTTATTACATCATACCCAAAATAGCAATTTAAAGAAAGTACTTATTAATAGTTCAAAGTTTATTAAACTCATGTTTGCGATATGGCCTCCACGAAGTCATCCTCGGCCCAAGTCCACGTCAATTTCCATTACCTGAGATGAAAAATTTGAGGGAGTGAGTTACTCAGAACTCAGTGTATAACTTACTTACTTTATCCACTGGGTCAGATTATCAAGTCATAATTTTGGGCTTGAGCCCATTAATGAGATTAACAATATAAATAATGGGATGCATGCAAATAATGAAATTTCCCACCCAAACCTAATTTCCATCCGCTACACACCACCGTACCAACCATCACACCTGTGGGGATCAAGTCAACCCACCCCGCCAAACACACCAATCGTGAGGCATAAAGCCATTTTATATTTGTGGCGAACCACGAACTAGATTGTGACAAAGTCACCGAACTAGAGGCATTGAGCCATTAAAATAATTGTGGCAGAGCCACCGAACTAGAGGCAATCAGCCGTTTAAATATTTTGTGGCAGAGCCACCGAACTAGATTTTGGCAACAGGCCTTTCTTCTCTTCATCGTTAATCCCAACCTATGCAACATGTATGCAAAATAGTCTATGTACATATGATGATTTTATCAAAAAGCCCAATTTACATATGAGTCAATATTTCAAGTTTTTATTAAGGCCCAAAAATTTCAAAATAATATTTAGCCTATTTAGCAATTTAGCATCTTAGGCCCAATTAATGATCTAGCAAAGAGTTCGGCCCATTTAACAATTTGTCAGGGTTTTCAGCCCATTTAACGATCTAACAGAGATTTCAGCCCATTTATCGATCTAGCAGAGATTTTGGCCCATTTATCGATCTAGCAGAGATTTCGGCCCATTTACTATTTATCAGGGATTTCGGCCCATTTTACTAACTAGCATATTTATCAGCCCATTTTACTAACTAGCATATTTATCGGCCCATTTTACTAATTAGCAAACTTATCGGCCCATTTTACGATCTAACACATCTTTGGCCCATTTACACATGAGACATTTAATATACATTTTACCATCTACTCATCGATGGCGTTTTCGAAATTTTCACATTTTTAACCATTTTCATGAAATTTCACCAAAATATCAATTATTTCGTATTGTACCGATTTTGTCGTTTTTACGATTTTGCTCAATACTACAGTATGACATCCAACCCGAGATAAGTGTGAAGTTACACACCTTGATATCGTGAGTACTAAACCTTCCCGCTCGTCAACACCTAAACGTAATACGAACCATTAGAACACTATCATTTATCAAAACTACACTATTGGTATACGATCTAAATCCTTACCCCTTTGATTTTGAACCACTTCTATTTTTGGTTTCTCCTCGTTTGTTGATTCGTTGCCCGATGAAAATCCACGAACGTACAAAGGCTAGGGAGTACGAATGACTTCAAATAATTGATTCTCCTCGGTTGAAGGTCCGCAACCCGGTGGAAAATCTCGGATTCAAAAACAAATTCTTCGTTTATAATTAGGGGATTTATGAACCGCCTCTTTCAAATATATGGATCGCCTTTTACGCTTCTATCTTGAATGTCTCTAAAGACATAAGATTATTAGTCCGACTTATTAATATCGAAATATGACAAACGTTTATAAGATTTTAGATTTGGCTTACCAAGATTTGTCTTCGTTCCACGCGATCGAGCGATTGTGTCCCTAAAACAAAATCGATTAATAACTAATTATACTAATATAATGAATAAGAATCCTTAAAAGAAAATCTCCTTACCTTAATTCTTGAAATCAATTCCAAAGTTCCAAAAATAGTCAAGAACACCTTGAGTTTCTACCCTCCAAAATCTCACTAATGCTCACGATTGGAAGAAATTGTGTGAGAAGAATTCGGTTTTGATCAAGAAAATGAAAGAAATTTTGGCACAAGTACAAGTTAACATTCGGCCATGAGAGAGATTATTGTGGAGATTTTTAATTGAGAGAAAAGTAAAAGAATGAAACAATGGAGATAGTATGATTCGGTTTCAAGTGAGAAAGGGAGAAGGAAAGAAAAAGAAAGGAGAAAGAAAAGAGAAGAAAAAGAATTGGGTTTTTGGAAGGATTGTGTAATCAGTTTTGTGAAGAAGAAAGAAAAAGAGTGGCCTTTTTGGTGTGTTGATGGTTTCGGCACTAGGAAGAATGATTGGCAAAGAAAATGATCAAATGATCAAGAAGAAAGAATGGTAAAGAAAATTGCTATAGTTTCCTCAAGGGGTTTGGTAAAAATCGGCTAAGGGAGAGAGCAAACTTTTGAGAGAAAAATTTGATGAACAAGGAACAATTGACCAAAAAGAATTGTTCTCCCAATGTCCAAGCTTACAAATGCAAACACAAAACCAGCCATCCCCATTAACCTCAATGACATCCAAATACAATGGTCAAAAGGCCATTAGGAAGTTTCCAAAACATTTTCCTACACTTAAGCCTTTTCCCCCTCTTTTTTCCTTAAGTTGATGAAACACAATCCCCCATTTCAAGCCCTTATCCTTAGCTTTCCAAAACCTTAATCTTCTTACCAAAATAAAAACAATACAACTCATTCTATCCTTATCTCCTTGCCAACACATGCATAGACTAAAGCAAAAATAAAAATTCCTAATTGCATGCTAGGTGATTCGAACTCCTTCCCTCATGTCCAACTTATGGCGCCATCACCACTATGCCATTAACTCATCTTATGCCATCTTTTAGCAATTAATTAATTTAAGTCTCAAGATCACCTAATTTCTTTACTCTAAAGTACACTTAACTAATATTTTTATTCTAACTCCAAGTAAACCCGAATTAACATTTAGCAACATAATGATACTCAATTATTTAGGATGTTACAATTCTACCCCCTTAAAGAAAATTTCGTCCTCGAAATTTACCTGATTAAAAGAGGTGAGGATATTGTTGTCGAATTGCATCCTCAGGCTCCCACGTAGCTTCCTCCGCTCCGTGATTACGCCATAAAACTTTGACCAATGGCACAGTCTTCTTTCTTAGCACTTTAACATCCTGGTCTATAATTTTCACTGGTTCTTCTTCAAAAGACAAGTCTGAATTTAATTCTACTTCCTCTACCGGTACTATATGAGATGGATCCGATCTATAGCGTCTCAGCATGGAAACATGGAAAACATTATGAATTTGACCCAACTCTGGAGGTAATTCAATCTGATAAGCCACTGGACCAACACGCTTTGTCACACGATATGGCCCGATAAACCTAGGGCTCAACTTGCCCTTCTTTTCGAATCTGAAAATTTCCTTTCAAGGTGAGACCTTCAGAAAGACCTGGTCTCCCACAGCAAACTCTATATCCTTTCGCTTCAGGTCTGCATACGACTTCTGTCTATCTGAGGCTTCCTTTAACCGTGCTCGAATAACATTTACCTTTTCTCTGCTTTGGATATCATCTCAGACCCAACATCCGCCGTTCGCCCAATTCAGGTCCAACAAGTAGAGTACGGCACCTACGACCATACAATGCCTCATAGGTGCCATCTCAATGCTAGATCGATAGCTATTGTTATACATAAATTCGCCAATGGTAGAAAATCCTCCCAACTACCTCTGAAGTCGATCACACATCCCTTAACATGTCTTCCAATATCTGAATTGCTCTTTCCGATCGACCATCGATCGAGGATGAAAAGCCGTCTCGAAATTCAACTTTGTCCCCAAGGCTTCATGCGAGCTTTCCAAAATCGTGATGTAAATCTAGGATCTCGATGCGATATAATGAACCTTTGGTACCCCATACAACTTCACGATTTTAGATACATACAACTTAGCCAATTTTTGCAATGAATAATCCGTCTGAATCCGAAAGAAAATGAGCGGTCTTAGTCAAGCGATCAACTACTACCCATACGGAATTTTTCTTAGTAGGTGTTAAAGGTAACCCACTAACAAAATCCATAGTTATCCGCTCCCATTTCCAAAGAGGAATCTTTACTGGTTGTAACAAACCTGACGGTAATTGATGCTCCGCCTTCACTTGCTGACAAGTCAAACATTTTCCTACAAACTCAGAAATCTCACGCTTCAACCCTGGCCACCAATACTGTTCACGGAGATCTCGATACATTTTATTCCCTCTGGGATGCATAGTATAAGGGCTACTATGCGCCTCCCATAGAATCATTTGTCACAATTCTGAGTCTTTAGGCATACAAACCCTTCCACGAAAGCACAGCACTCCATTCATGTTTATACCAAAATCCTTTATTTCACCCTTTCAACTCTTTGAAATAAAAGTCCCAACTTTTTATCGATGTCCGCTTCCTTGATTTGTTCCAACCACGAGGCTTCACCAAGTTCGCTAACAAACTACCATCCTCATACAAACTCAAATGAGCAAACATTGCTCTTAAATCAGATACTGCCTTACGACTTAACGCGTCAGCTACCACGTTAGCCTTTCCAGGATGATATTCGATTGAGAAATCATAGTCCTTTAATAATTCCACCCATCTTCTTTGTCTCAAATTCAACTCCTTTTGGGTGAGGAGGTACTTAAGACTCTTGTGATCCGTATAAATGATAGACTTCTCACCGTAGAGATAGTGCCTCCAAATCTTTAAAGCAAAGACCACTGCAGCTAACTCCAAATCATGAGTAGGGTAGTTTACTTCGTGCGGTCTCAATTGACGAGAAGCATAGGCCACCACCTTTCCATTTTGCATCAGCACACAACCCAAACCCGTGTGAGACGCATCACAATAAATAGTAAATTCCTTTCTAGCCTCCGGCTGAATTAAAACTGGTGCTTCCGTCAGAATCTTCTTCAATTTTTCGAAACTTTCTTGTTATTTTACAGTCCAAATATACGGAACTCCCTTCCACAACAGTTTAGTTAGGGGTGCAGCAATCAACAAAAACCCCTCAACAAAGCATCTATAGTAACCAGCCAATCCTAAGAAACTCTGAATTTTAGCTACCGACTTTGGTGGTTTCCAATCCAGTACAGCCTCAATCTTCCGAGGATCCACCCTTATTCCTTCAGATGATACCACATGACCTAAGAAAGTCACTTCCTTTAGCCAAAATTCGTATTTGCTGAATTTGGCATAAAGTTACTTATCTCGAAGTAGCTGTAATACAATACGCAAATGCGTGTCATGCTCCTCATCATTCCTTGAATAAACCAAAATGTCATCTATGAACACCACCACAAACTGGTCTAAATATGGTTGAAAGACTCGGTTCATCATGTCCATGAATGCGGCTGGTGCATTGGTTAATCCAAATGGCATCATTACAAACTCATAATGTCTATAACGAGTTCGAAATGCCGTCTTATAAATATCTGCTTCTTTCACCTTAAGCTGGTGATAACCCGATCTCAAATCAATTTTGGAGAAAACTGAAGCTCCATTCAATTGATCAAACAGGTCATCAATTCTCGACAAAGGATACCTATTCTTGATCGTCAATTTATTCAATTGTCTGTAATTAATGCACATACGCATCGATCCATCCTTCTTCTTCACGAACAAAACTGGTGCTCCCCACGGAGACACACTTGGTCGATAAATCCCGATCCAAAGAATTCTTGAATTTGAGCTTTAAGCTCGTCAACTCCTTCTAATGCGATTCTATAAGGAGCAATGGACACTGGAGCCGTTCTGGGCAAAAGCTCAATACCAAATTCTACTTCCCGATCTGGAGGTATACTAGGAAGTTCATCGAGAAATACTTTTGGAAATTCCTTTATAGTTCTCACATCATTCACGGAAAACTCTTTGGCATCCAAAGCACAAATGAAAGCTAGGAATGCTCCATACCCTTTCCCTACCAACTTTTCTGCTTTCAACGCCGATACCACGTTTGCCAAGTAATTCCTTCGTTCACCTATCACTATTACTTCCTTATCATCTGAAGTTCTTAATGACATTCGCTTTTCAGCACAATCCAAATGCGCTCGATGTTTAACCAACCAATCCATGCCCAGAATGAGATCGAACTCGCCGAAAGGCAATTCCATCAAATTTGCCAAAAATACCTCCTCTTGAATTTCTAAGGGCACGTCTTTAAACAGTTTATTTACAATTACCGACTATCCTAAAGGACTAATTACTGTCATCTCACTATCGGTAATTTCAGATTCTAGATTCAGGTTTCCAGATATGGCGCTAGCAACATACGAATGGGTAGAACCAATATCTATTAAAGCAGTAATAGGTACATCGAAGATGAAGAACGTACCAGTTATACATCAGGTGCATTGTCATCCTCGCGGCGTCTAACTGCATAGACCAGTCCTGGCTGTCTTGCATCCGTGTTACCTCTAGGACCATTGCCTCGACTCGGTGCACCTTGACCACGTCCAGCCCCATTACCACCACGACCTGGTCCACGACCTCTCGGTGGTCAGCCGAGTACCTCTCGGCCGATTGTGCATCAAGATACGAACTTTCCGAGTCGTATCCATACGTCGAGGTAATTTTATATTGGTGATCCATTGAACCGCATTTGTAACAAGTGCCCGCTTTTCCTCCAAAGACTCTCCGAATGCCTTTTCCCACATTCAAAGACAATCTCGACCTCGATTATTAGTTACTGGTGCTCTACCTTGAGTGGTTCATCATTTCGAGGCCTCTTCTGAAACCTTTTTGAAGAACCCGACTGCTGTATATCTCTCTTATTTCTAAATCTTTCCCGATTCTGACGTTCTGAGTTCTTAGCCTCTTTGGCTATCTTGGCCTTTTCCACAAGCGTGGCAAAAGTTCTAACTTTTTGTGGGGCAATCAGAACCCTCAACTCATCATTCAGCCCATCCTCGAATTACACACAACGTTCATGATCCGTTGACACTATTGTCTGAGTATAGCGACTCAAGCTTAAAAACTCAGCCTCATACGCTGCCACTGTCTTACTCCCTTGGACAAGATTCAGAAATTCCTTCCTTCGGGTGTCCACATAACTTGTTCCAACATATTTCCCTTGGAAGGCAACTTTAAAGAATTCCCAAGTAATCAGTGCAACCTCGGTGCCTTCTCGAACAGTAAGCCACCATTGATACGCCTCATCTCTTAGCAAGGACACAGCTCCTTTCAGTTTCTGCTCAACAGTGCATTCCATATCATCCATAATCCGCTCCATAGCTTCGAGCCAATATTCAGCCACATTCGGAGCTACACTGGAGACTCCTCTAAAAACTTCTACATTATTTAACTTGAGTCGTTCCGAAATTGACCCACGAGTTGTTGGCCCAATCCTAGTTCCAGCGACCCTTTCTAGGACTCGCAGCATTGCTTGTGTCAAAGCATTATCTTCTTCCATATGATCCTGTGATCCCGTCTCACTTACAAGTGACGCAGATGCATCCATTTCCGGCATATGATTTGGTACTTGATTCAAAGACTCGTCCTCTACCACGGCCACGCCTCTCAAGGCGTCGCGACCACGCCCTCTCTAGTGCTCATGATGACTAATTCGTTTTAATCGATTATAAGTTTTATAAATCGAAAATTATTTCGATGTTTATTAACGGTGTTTTATGAGATTTGAGAGATAAAGTTGTTTTTCGCAACACATCCTATAGTCTCAATCTCTACGATTTTAACATCTAAAACTAGAAGTTGTAGAGTGTTCCTATGATCATATCATCATCATAATAATTATTCAAGAATGTAATACTTACTTGACTTGGTGCCGGATGCTTGTGGTGCCATACTAATCTTTAAAACATAATTGAAATAATTTCAAAAGTTTTTTGTTGAACCCAACCACAGTCGAGTTTTTGAAACTGGCTCTGATACCATTAAATGTAACACCCCAAACCCGGTCTATGCATTAAGACTAGATTTGGTTTGTTACACAGATCGAACTATCTTAATAATTTCAAATGAATCGATATTTCAAAACCCTTTTTGAAATTAGAGTTTAATAAAAACCAAAAAAATTTTAAGTTTGATGTATTTGAGAAATAAGAATAGTTAAAAATTTTCGTATGTTTGAAAACCCAAATTATTTTAAGTAAACATTATATAAAAATCATAAACCCATATTAAAATATCCAAAACAAAATTTTAAACTAACCACACATAAAATCCATAAAATAATAATAGAGGCCTTATTACATCATACCCAAAATAGTAATTTAAAGAAAGTACTTATTAATAGTTCAAAGTTTATTAAACTCATGTTTGCGTATGGCCTCCACGAAGTCATCCTCACCCAAGTCCACGTCAATTTCCATTACCGAGATGAAAAATTTGAGGGAGTGAGTTACTCGAACTCAAAGTATAACTTACTTACTTTATCCATCGGGCCGATTATCAAGT
Organism: Gossypium rotundifolium; assembly: GCA_025506655.1. Taxonomy (NCBI): domain Eukaryota; kingdom Viridiplantae; phylum Streptophyta; class Magnoliopsida; order Malvales; family Malvaceae; genus Gossypium; species Gossypium rotundifolium. Next base: position 4,267,389 of record CP106732.1, on the reverse strand, counting down.
CATAATTTTGGGCTTGAGCCCATTAATGAGATTAACAATATAAATAATGGGATGCATGCAAATAATGAAATTTCCCACCCAAACCTAATTTTCATCCGCTACACACCACCCGTACCAACCATCACACCTGTGGGGATCAAGTCAACCCACCCCGCCAAACACACCAATCGTAGGCATAAAGCCATTTTATATTTGTGGCAGAACCATCGAACTAGATTGTGACAAAGTCACCGAACTAGATTGTGACAAAGTCACCGAACTAGAGGCATTGAGCCATTAAAATAATTGTGGCAGAGCCACCGAACTAGAGGCAATCAGCCGTTTAAATATTTTGTGGCAGAGCCACCGAACTAGATTTTGGCAACAGGCCTTTCTTCTCTTCATCGTTAATCCCAACCCATGCAACATGTATGCAAAATAGTCTATGTACATATGATGATTTTATCAAAAAGCCCAATTTACATATGAGTCAATATTTCAAGTTTTTATTAAGGCCCAAAAATTTTAAAATAATATTTAGCCTATTTAGCAATTTAGCATCTTAGGCCCAATTAACGATCGAGCAAAGAGTTCGGCCCATTTAATAATTTGTCAGGGTTTTCGGCTCATTTAACGATCTAATAGAGATTTCGGCTCATTTATTGATCTAGCAGAGATTTCGGCCTATTTATCGATCTAGCAGAGATTTCGGCCCATTTACTATTTATCAAAGATTTTGGCCCATTTTACTAACTAGCATATTTATCGGCCCATTTTACTAACTAGCATATTTATCGACCCATTTTACTAACTAGCAAACTTATCGGCCTATTTTACAATCTAACACATCTTTGGCCCATTTACACATGAGACATTTAATATACATTTTACCATCTACTCATCGAGGGCGTTTTCGTAATTTTCACATTTTTAACCATTTTCATGAAATTTCACCAAAATATCAATTATTTCGTATTGTACCAATTTTGTCGTTTTTACGATTTTGCTCAATACTACGGTATGACATCCAACCCGAGATAAGTGTGAAGTTACACACCTTGATATCGTGAGTACTAAACCTTCCCGCTCGTCAACACCTAAACGTAATACGAACCATTAGAACACTATCATTTATCAAAACTACACTATTGGTATACGATCTAAATCCTTACCCCTTTGATTTTGAACCACTTCTATTTTTGGTTTCTCCTCGTTTGTTGATTCGTTGCCCGATGAAAATCCATGAACGTACAAAGGCTAGGGAGTACGAACGACTTCAAATAATTGATTCTCCTCGGTTGAAGGTCCGCAACCCAGTGGAAAATCTCAGATTCCTGAAATAGCCCTTCGTTTATAATTAGGGGGATTTGCGGAATCGCCCTCTTCAAAGCTATGGATCGCCTTTTTCGCCTATCTTGAATGTCTCTAAAGACATAAGATTATTAGTCCGACTTATTAGTATCGAAATATGACTAACGTTTATAAGATTTTAGATTTGGCTTACCACGATTTGTCTTCGTTCCATGCGATCGAGCGATTGTGTCCCTAAAACAAAATCGATTAATAACTAACTATACTAATATAATGAATAAGAATCCTTAAAAGAAAATCTCCTTACCTTAATTCTTGAAATCAATTCCAAAGTTCCAAAAATACTCAAGAACACCTTGAGTTTCTACCCTCCAAAATCTCACTAATGCTCACGATTGGAAGAAATTGTGTGAGAAGAATTCGGTTTTGATCAAGAAAATGAAAGAAATTTTGGCACAAGTACAAGTTAACATTCGGCCATGAGAGAGATTATTGTAGAGAGTTTTAATTGAGAGAAAAGTAAAGGAATGGAACAATGGAGATAGTATGATTTGGTTTCAAGTGAGAAAGGGAGAAGGAAAGAAAAAGAAAGGAGAAAGAAAGAGAAGAAAAAGAATTGGGTTTTTGGAAGGATTGTGTAATCGATTTTGTGAAGAAGAAAGAAAAAGAGTGGCCTTTTTGGTGTGTTGATGGTTTCGGCACTAGGAAGAATGATTGGTAAAGAAAATGATCAAATGATCAAGAAGAAAGAATGGTAAAGAAAATTGCTATAGTTTCCTCAAGGGGTTTGGTAAAAATCGGCTAAGGGAGAGAGCAAACTTTTGAGAGAAAAATTTGATGAACAAAGAACAATTGACCAAAAAGAATTGTTCTCCCAATGTCCAAGCTTACAAATGCAAACACAAAATCGGTCATCCCCCTTAACCTCAATGCCATCCAAATACAATGGTCAAAAGGCCATTAGGAAGTTTCCAAAACATCTTCCTACACTTAAGCCTTTTTTCCCCTCCTTTTTCCTTAAGTTGATGAAACACAATCCCCCATTTCAAGCCCTTATCCTTAGCTTTCCAAAACCCAAAATAAAAACAATACAACTCATTCTATCCTTATCTCCTTGCCGACACATGCATAGACTAAAGCAAAAATAAAAATTCCTAATTGCATGCTAGGTGATTTGAACTCCTTCCCTCATGTCCAACTTATGGCGCCATCACCACTATGCCATTAACTCATCTTATGCCATCTTTTAGCAATTAATTAATTTAAGTCTCAAGATCACCTAATTTATTTACTCTAAAGTACACTTAACTAATATTTTTATTCTAACTCCAAGTAAACCCGAATTAACATTTAGCAACATAATGATACTCAATTATTTAGGATGTTACAGACAAGGATTATTCGAGAGTCATCGTATCTCCATTTTCTAAAAGAAGCTTATGAACATTGTGGAGGATAAGCGAGTGAAGAGGTACGGCCTGAACCAAGCAACAATGAGCTAGAAGAGGCATCTATTGGGAAAGTTCACGGGACACGACCATAACATCCAGATACAAAGAAGAAGATTGGTGTTTTCACCTGGACTATAAGGACAAAGCCGTATATGCAATCCATTTTATGTAAAGAGACGTATTTTCTAGAAAAGTTCTTCTAATGGAATTGAATTCATAATCAACGCCTCTATTTCTTTTTGTATTCATTCCATGCATTTACATTGCATTTCATGTATTTGCATTACATCATATCACGTGCATTAAAATTCGTAGAAAGACCCTAATTAGGTGAAATTATTTTAGTTAACCTAGAAGACATAAAATAAAAATTGGAGAGAATAGAGAAAATACAAATACAGATGCAAGAGCAATTGACCAAAATTCAACAAGAGATGCGAGAACAAATGCTAGAATTCCAAAGGAATATGATGGGCCAATTAACCTAGTTACTAGCCGGAAGACTTGAAAGGAGTGGCCTAGTGGTCAACAGTATGGATGATGATGAAGAAATCGTTTATGCCCCGATAAATATCCCGACTTAACCAGACGCGCAGTTGCATGAGGGACCCGTCATTATCGAACCCCAATGTCAGACTAATACCTCGGCCTTGTTGAACTTTTCGATGGGCTCATGTTTTAACCCTGAGGATGATCGTGTCAAACCGAGTTTTCAAGTAGAGACAAAGGAAAGGAGAGAGCAGACTTTAAAGGCCTCGAAGAATAAGGAAAAAGAAGTGGGTAGTATGAGTAAGTATGAAAAGGGCCATTAGGAGCCGATTACAGTAAGCCAACTAAGGATGGTGACTACCAACCCTCAAGGCCCCCTAGGCAGGATTCCAACTCAAAGCTTAACACTGGAAGACCCCAGTTCACTCATATTCCTATGACATAAAAGGAGTTATACTAGAACTTATTTGATATGCATGTTGTAACTCCTTATTACACGAAACTGATGCAACCTCCATACCCAGAATGGTACGACCCAAATTCCCAATGTGAGTACCACGTAGGGGTTACAGGGCATTCGATAGAAAATTGCCTTGCTTTCAAGAAATTGGTGGAAAAATTCATTAACATGGGTATTGTGAAGATAGATGACGCGCTAAATACAGAAATATGAACCTAGAAGCATTTTGAACAATGGGACTATGAAGGGATCCCTGTATTTTAGCTAATCTAGAGTAATATTTAAAACATGCTTGTTGCTTTAAGCCTAGAGGCAATAAGAGTCCTTTTATGAAATCGGTTTGTGTCCAGAATTTTTATTTCAATCAAATGCATCTTTCTAAGTAAATATTTTCATTCTTTACATTTTATTCTGTACATTTTTTCAATTTTTATTCATGACCATATCATACGAATAATTATCCTTAGAATCATTTATTCTTTGGATTTTCTGCCTTCATACCCACAATGGGTCCCCAGATATCAATGACATGAGCGACGCTGTTACTGACTCTCCTTTTAGTGAGATATTTGTCTAGAGGGATCTAAGGATTTTGAAGATGACAGAGATTACAACTTATTTCCTAATTTGTTAAGAATGGTAGATCCTACCTTACGAAGTGCCAGCGGACACTTAGCTCATCACAGAAATAAGGCGAGACATCATTGAGTTGTTTTTAATAATTCAAAGATGTTTTTGCATAATCATATCAAGGCACACTAGGCCACTGGAACATGGGTATGCTGTTAAGATTGGTGTTTAAAGAACCCACGTTAATGGTTCTACAAGGGCCATGAGGTTCGAGCTACTGGTTTACCAAGAAAGAGAAATTGAATACAGGATTTATGCACCTCCTTTACAGATTCTCTATATGTAGGGCATGGACGTTATCAAGCCAGTCTTCTCAAAAGCTTTTAGCCAACATCGATGGTCATTAGTTACCTCACTGAGAGGGTAAAGGTCGCTACATATGCCAAAATTACAAAGTCGACAGTCATCAAATTCAAATCCAAATCTAAAAAAGTGTGGCAATAAAGAATGTCGGAAAGGAACATAATTGCACAATGTCAAAGGTTTACAGGCTGTTCAAAGATCAGACACCATTCAGTACAGCAAAGGCAGCAAAAAAATTCAAATTTTTTTTAAAAAAATGACTGAGACTTGTAAAAGTTGGCATAAAGAAGTTACCATTTACCCTCTAGGTTTCTTGAACGTTGGCCAGGACTTTCACCGGGGCATCTTTCCCATTGGTTTATGAAAGGGAAACAATTGTTGGAAGATAAGATTTCTTTTCCCCAAGCTTGGATTTAATTAGATGAAGCAGAATGCCTCCAGTAAGCTTGATTGAAAGTATTCAGCATGCTCGAATTTACCAAAAATGGATGATACGGGCTTATGACAAAAAGGTTCGCTCAAGAGAATTTCAAGAGGAGGACCTAGCATTAAGAAAGATTCTTCTTATCTAAAAGAACTCCAAAGAAAAAAGTAAATGCCTTATACAGCAAAGAAGGCCTGTTCTAGGGAAAAATAGGTGTTAACCAAGATGGATGGCAAGGACCTGCCCAATCCGGTGAGTTCAGATTCAATAAAAAAGTTTTCTAAAAAAAATAAAAAAACACAAAAAACACAAAAAAACAAAAAAAACACAAAAAAGGAAAAGAAAAAAGAAAAAAGGAGAGGCCAAGGCAAAAACCCACAAAGGGCACTTTGAGACTAAAGGATATTTGAGTTGAAAACCTGAGAAGGGCAGCTCAAAATTTTGATCGAAAGTAGGGCATACAGTAGTCTTGCTACGCTCAAAGAAGTATGTTACGTCTTGGGGCATCGACAAAGTACTCTAGATCCCCTAAACACATATTAAGCTCAAAATGGTCCTCAAGAAGTTTGGACAGAGAAGCTCAGGCTGCGATATCTGAGGCACCTAGTTTCCATTTTACCCATTTTGAATTTGCTATATTTGATTACCTTATTTGTTTCAAAATACATTACCAGTAAATTTTTTTTTAATGCATTTGCTATTCTTGATTAACTTATTTATTTCGAGCTATGCTCTCAATTAGTTTCCTTCTTGTCCATTGTTGCGATATTTTTCAAGCATTTTGCATTGAAATAATGATTGGTGGACTAATAATACTTTCATAAAAGAAGTTTCGCATATTACTCTGGAAGCTTCTGAATAATACAAGGACCTGAAACAGGACGATTGTTTAGAATTCACCAAGTTTAAGGTTTGGAAATATTGGAGAAAGATAATTATCTCTTTGGACCTTTTATTGGTTGAACAAAAAGATAAGGCATTTCGTCGGTAATACCACCTTGACAAATAACCAGCAATGTCAATCCGACTGTACAAGGGGATCATTCTCGGGAAAAGAAAAATGATACTCTGCATTTATGCACATATTAGGCATATACATCTGGTCATGACACCCAGAGAATGGAAGGTGTAGTAGACCAAATTGATTGAATAAGTTACGAATTCTATACCCTTGAGTCATAGTGGGATGGTTGAGATGATACAAATCCTATACCTCGGAGTTGCAATAGGATGGATGGGAGGAAACAAACGTTATTTTCTTGAAGTTGCAGTGAGAGGTACAAACTTTATGTCTCAGAAGGTACAGTGGAAGGGACTCTAAAATCACGGCGGGGCAAGCTTGTTAAGCATAATATGATCGTTTCTTTGGATTTTCTGTCAAAGATACCAGCTGAACAAAGAAGCATGATAACGCATCAGTGATAGAACCTTAATGAACTATGAGCAATGGCAACCCTAAGCATTTAAAAAGGGATCATTTCATTTTACATTCAAAGCACGTTTAGTTAGGAGCATTCAAATCATTTTGATCATTGCATCCTAATCATCATAAAAAGACCATTCTCATGACATTCTGCATTTATGCAAATATCGTCCAGTGCATCCTAATCATTATACATTTAACAAAGGATCATTCTCATGACATTCTGCATTCATGCAAATGTCATCCATTGTCATTTAGTTAGGAGCATTCAATTCATTCTGATCATTGCATCCTAATCATTGTAAAGACCATTCTCATGACATTCTACATTCATGAAAGTGTCGTCCATAACACATGTAGTTGGGAGGCTTTGAGTCATTCTGATCATAGCATCTTCATTATTTACATAAGCATAAGTACATAAAATTAATTCTATAGGACAGGTTCCTCAAAGAACGGTGTAGCAATATCGAAGTTCAGATTTTGTTCCCTCGAGATGGTAGTGGAGCAGACTGGAGATTGAAGTCTTCCTGAAGATAGTAAGGAAGCAAATTGGAAAGTTCAGATTTTGTTCCCTAGAGATGATAGTGGAGTAGACTGGAGATTGAAGTCTTTCTCAAGATAGTAAGGAAGCAAATTGAAAAGTTCAGATTTTGTTCCCTCGAGATGGTAGTGGAGCAGACTGAAGATTGAAGTCTTCTTGAGATTGTAAGGAAGTAAAATAGAAAGTTCAGATTTTGTTCCCTCGAGATGGTAGTGGAGCAGACTGAAGATTGAAGTCTTCCTGAGATAGTAAGGAAGCAAATTAGAAAGTTCTGAATTCTTATTTCCTCGAAGTTCCCGTGGAGTAGGTTGAGATTACAAATCCCGTCTCCTTAAGTTAACGATGAGGATAAATTCTTTGAAGTTTCAGTAGAGAAGATGGAGATTACGAATCTTTTCTCCCTGAATTCTTATTTCCTCGAAGTTCCCGTGGAGTAGGTTGATATTACAAATCCTGTCTCCCTGAGTTAACAATGAGGTTACATCCTTATTTCTTTGAAGTTTCAATAGAGAAGATGGAGATTACGAATCTCTTCTCCCTGAATTCTTATTTCTTCAAAGTTCCCGTGGAGTAGGTTGAGATTACAAATCTCGTCTCCCTGAGTTAACAATGAGGTTAAATCCTTATTTCTTTGAAGTTTCAGTAGAGAAGATAGAGATTACGAATCTCTTCTCCCTGAATTCTTATTTCCTCGAAGTTCCCGTGGAGTAAGTTGAGATTACAAATCTCGTCTCCCTGAGTTAACAATGAGGATAAATCCTTATTTCTTTTAAGTTTCAGTAGAGAAGATGGAAACTACGAATCTCTTCTCCCTGAATTCTTATTTCCTCGAAGTTTCCATGGAGTAAGTTGAGATTACAAATCCCGTCTCCCTGAGTTAACAATGAGGATAAATCCTTATTTCTTTGAAGTTTCAGTAAAGAAGATAGATATTACGAATCTCTTCTCCCTGAATTCTTATTTCCTCGAAGTTCCCGTGGAGTAGGTTGAGATTACAAATCCCGTCTCCCTGAGCTAACAATGAGGATAAATCCTTATTTCTTTGAAGTTTCAGTAGAGAAGATGGAGACTACGAATCTCTTCTCCTTGAATTCTTATTTCCTCAAAGTTCCTGTGGAGTAGGTTGGGATTACAAATCTCGTCTCCCTGAGTTTACAATGAGGATCAATTCTTATCTCTTTGAAGCAGAGAAGATTGAATATGGCAGATCTTGTCTCCCTGGGTTTGCAGTGAAGCAGATCGAAGATAGCAAGTCTGGCATTCCTGATGTTGCAGGGAGCAGATTGAAAATAATAGATTTGGCATTCCTGATGTTGCAGGGAGCAGATTAAATATGGCAAATCTTGTCTCCTTGAGTTTGCAGTGGAGCAGATCAAAGATAACAAGTTTGGCGTTCCTGATGTTGCAGGAAGCAGATTGAAAATAACAGATTTGATGTTCCTGATGTTGCAGGGAGCAGATTGAATATGGCAGATCTTGTCTCCTTGAGTTTGTAGTGGAGCAGATTGAAGATAAAAAGTCTGACGTTCCTGATGTTGTAGGGAGCAGATTGAAAATAACAGATTTGGCGTTTCTGATGTTGCAGGGAGCAGATTGAAAATAACAGATTTGGCGTTCTTGATGTTGCAAGAAGCAGATTGAAGATGGCAGATCTTGTCTCCTTGATGTTGCAGGGAGCAGATTGAAAATAACAGATTTGGCGTTATTGATGTTACATGGAGCAGATTGAAAATAACATATTTGGCATTCTTGATGTTGCAGGAAACAGATTGAAGACGACAGATCTTGTCTCCCTGAGTTTGCAGTGGAGCAGATCGAAGATGGAAAGTCTGGCGTTCCTGATGTTGCAGGGAACAGATTGGAGATAGCAAGTCTGGCATTCCTGATGTTGCAGGGAGCAGATCGAAGATAGCAGGAGCAGATCGAAGTAGCAGATTAAAATGAAGAATCTTATACCTCTGAAGTTGCAGCAGTAAAGTGGACCGAAACAACAAGATGCGGTGAACTGGAATGAGGCTACTTGAAGAAGAGGGGTACCAAAGAAGTCAAAGACTTATCGGGACCGGGCAAAATTGGTCTTTCTTGAAAGTCTTTGCTCGTTCCGTTACACGATTAATGAGCAAAGAGGGCAACAGACAACCCCAATTTTGCCCGGGCTTCCAAGCCCATTTTAACCCAAACCACTACAAACCCAAAACTTACCAGACCCAACTAAACTTAACCTGGAGCAAACCCAAACCCAAATACAAACCCGAAAGGCCCAATTAGCCCAACCCAAATCAGAAAAACACCCAAAAATAATAAAACCCTAGGTGCGGCTTCTGACCCCTGACCTTCTGACGCCGCCCCTCTGCCACCGCGGTCTTGTCCACCGCCCAGCACCGCCCCAAAATCCCTGCAAGCATTAAACAAGACAGGACAGAACGGAGATCAAATTGTAAAAACAGGGCTATATAAGCTGAACACGAATATTGTAAAAAGATCTTTTTTTCGATTAATAAAAAAATAGATTCAAAGTAAAGAAAAAGAATATCAAAAGCAGTAAGCAGAGGTAAAACAACAAGAGTGCAGAAAACATTAAAAACACTAAAAATCAAGGAATACAAAAGCCGAAAGGAGGTAATATTTTCCTGTCATTTTCGAGAGTTTTTGATTGTTTCACACCTTTTGTTAACACACATATAAATAGATCTCTTTTAAACAAAAAAATATACCTTTTGCGAAATTTCGCCATCGTATGGTACTGGTGGTGATTTACAGCGGAGCGAGACGGCGAATCGCTGAAAACCCTCACGGACTGGGCCTGCAGAGAGAAAGAAAAGAATCAAAAAAAAATTTTTTAGCAAGCAGCTCAAATGAATTATTTTTCTGAGATTTAGGCCTTATATAGCCCCTTAAAACGACATCGTTTTGGGGCTGGCTTTTAACCCCCAAAACGACGTCGTTTCACCTGGTCTGTCCCGAACCCGACCTGCTCTAGGTAGGATCCGTGTGTTTTTTAACCAGAGGGGAAAATTGCGCATGCAGCCCTTCCGCATTTTTGGTTTTTTCAAATTAAGTTTTCAGTGTTCGCACATTGGCCCTAAAATTTTGCACGATTTACAATTTGGTCTCCCTCGCTGTTACGCGTTTTGGCCAAAAGGATTTATTGCGTGCGTGGTCCCCCTGTTTCCTCTGCGTGTGCAAATTGGTCCTTTTCTTTTATTCTTGCTTCAAATTGACCCTAAAATTTTGTTTTACTTACAAATTGACCCCCATAGCTTGTTTGATTTATAATTTAACCCCCCACAGCACCCATTTTACCAAAATTGACCCCTTCCATTCTGTTTTAAGTTCAATTTTGCCCATTTGCTATATTATTTCATAATTTTTATTTGATCTTGCAATCATTTTTGTTCTTTATTGTACTATTGTTTGTTTATTACATTATTACTAATATTATTACCATATTTTTATGTACATATATATTATTATTACCTATTATATTATTGTTGGCATTACACTATTACTAATATTATATTATCATTTTATATATATATATTATTATTACTATGTTATTATTATTGTATTACCGTTATTGCTAGATTATTATTATTACTATTATTATCTATGCACATATATATTATATTACTATATTATTACTATTATTATATTACTATTATGGCTATCAATAATATTCTATTTATTGCTTGTTGTTTTCGCTATTGTTATCTATTTCATCATTGCATTATCATTATCGCTATTAATATTATACTATTTTCATAAATATGTAAATATCTCACTTATTTTATGTATATTACCTTTTCATATATATATATAAATATATCCCATATTATCGCTATCATTATATTATTTCTCAATATGCATATATTTTACCTATTTTATATATATTCCCACCATTATTATTATTCATTATTTGTTATTGTCAATATTCTCATCATTCGTCTCACTAATCCTTCCCGACATCTCAATTTTTATAACGACCAATATTCAGATTAGCGATTCGAGAGAATCAAGCCCTAACTTCTTGGTTTTGATTTTTCTCGTTTAAGCTAAACAACGGGGTGTCCCTTTTAAAATCGCAATTCAAATTTTAAACAAAACACTTAATCTCGGGAATTCGAAATGTCGTGCCCTAACTTACTGGACTCGACACCTAGATACTGCGAGATAAGTTTCTTTTCCTTCTAAAATAGAGGCAATATTCCTAATTTGGATTCTCGAGAAATCGAGCCCTAACTTATTGGGATTTGATTTCTCGTTTGACAAATGACGGGAGATCCTCTTCAAATAAAACTAAGTTTTAAAAGGCGAGCTTAGTTTCGAAAGTCTATAGTATTGCGCCCTAACTTACTGAACATAATGCTTTATCTCTTCAAAAATAAGAGAGTCTTAACGTCCCTTCCGATCCCTTCAAGTTTTAGAAATAAAAAGTATCAATTTTTGAATCATTTCAAAGTTTTCAACATTAGGACATCGATCAATCAATTTGGTACCAATTTTGGGCGTATCGAGGGTGCTAACCCTTCCTCGTGCTTAATTGACTCCCGAACTTGTTTTTTGGATTTCGTAGACCAAAATCGTTGTTTTGATAAATCAAACTGTTTATTAAAAATAACTGTTTTATGAGGTGACCCGATCACACCTCATCAAAAAAAGATTGGTGGCGACTCACTTCTTTTTCGTTTTCAAAACCCGAGTCGACCGCGTCGTTTCCTGTTTTATCAAAAAAATGGTTATGACAACTGTTATTTTCATTTCTTTTTCTTACTTTCCCAAATTTCCTATTTATTTACTTTTGACAATCACTGACAACAAATTATTTTATGTTAAGTTTTCTCAATAAAGTTTTTGTTACGAAAGTTGTATAAAAATTATTTATAAAAAGGTTATAACTTAACATAAAATTCAATATAGTAGATGATAATTATGTAAATATAAAAGATTTTCTTCTATCATATCGTTGGGTATGATATTATTTGAGAAAATAGAATTAGACGTAAGTACCAGTAATAGCTCACGAGTTTTTTAATTCAAGACACTTAAAGCTTTAAAATATAGTTAAGAGGACATTTAACGGTTCTGAAAAAAGTCTCATATTAACGTCACTTCAATATAACATAATAAAAAAAGGTTAGATCGTATTAGCATATCGCATACTTCATAACTTTATTCGTAGGTGGAATTGAGATGATTCATACTTTAAAGAGTACAAGGAAGAAGAAAATCTTGATAATTTTAATAATATAAATTGATGTCTAGATGATGATAAGGAGTATATACAAATGTTAAAGAAGGAATAACTCAACAAATATGCAATGTTAAAACAATTAAATAAAATTGCATATAATTTTATTGCTCTTGTTATTTTATTAATAATTGTATTATCGACTATTTTCATAGACTAACATATTACCTATGATGATTTAATTTAAATTTTGGTTACTTGTTTAGAATTTTTTATCGTATTAATATTTGGTTACTCTCAAATGAACCAAAAAATCATCTTTCATTCCTATTAAACGATATGAGAAAAGCTACTCTTATTGAATTACGTACGTTCCAAACAATTAGCGATTGGCACAGGAGTTTTGGTTTTGTTTCTTCAACAAGTGGCATTTGTCGGTTTGCTTTCCTCCTGACTTAACACTTTTCTTTAGTTTTGTTGGGATTCTTAGTTTCTAGGTGTTGTGTTGCGTGGCAGCCTCACTGTCAATTTGGCTTGCGTGTAATGCTTTTTGTTTTGAAGAGAAGAGCTGGGAGGTTAATGATACCATCTTCCTTGTAAAGCTCAGATCCTTGTTTTGGCTTCGAGCTTCATATGTTGATCTTAACCTCCGAGAATCTATTTGGTGGGAGTGTCCTTTGTTCTGACCTCCAACAAGCCCTTCAAAGGATTCGAATAGGTATTTTTTGGTTCCCTCCGCCTTTTAGCTGCCTTCGAGTCAACATTTGAGGGGAACCAAGTCCTGCCGGTTTTGGTGTCCTTTGTTCTGATATTTTCTTTAATAATTAATGGAAAAAAATTTGATATGTTCATTGTCTGTCTTAAATATGATCTGAGTTTAAATCGCACTTCTTACGTTATTGTTAGGACTTTATCTCTTGTAATTTAACAAAAAAAAAATCTATGTTTACTCCAACCTAAAAAACACTCAATGTAAAGAGGGGCAATTGTAAGACAAGAAAATATTTTAGGCATTCTATGGATTTAATTGTTTAGTGAAATTATAACTCTTATACTATTATTATTAGACTTTCATTGAAAGTTACATCTAATATAGAATTTCTTATTCTCACACTATTATTGGTTGTTGTTTAAATAATATATTAAATTTTGAAACTATCAATAGTTATGGTCAACGAAGGGTTTTCTTATCTTCTCAATAATTTTAATTTAAGAATTTGTCAATGAAATTTATATTTTCTTGTCAACTTTCATATATATATATATATATATATAGGCACACATGTCATACATTTTCTTTAACAATTATATGAAAACAAAAGGAAATGATATTTTTATATATAAATTGTTATATTCCTATTCAATTTGGACACATGTGAGAAGTGAAGGTATCTATGGATGACCCTCCGCATTTTATTACTTTGCTGGTCATCCAATGATTAGTTACCTACGTGCCTCGAACCCTTCATAAGGTCAATCATCTTGGGCCATCCACGATGGTGCGTACACACATATACCCAAGACGGGATATATGAAGCCTAACAACTTCATATTACTTCACAAAGAGAATGTCAAAGCAAACCCCCACTTGACAACAATCAACACAATAAGTCTGTCACTTGATATACCACACGAGTAGGCCACCACCCATATTGTCAGTGACATAGCACTGTCGGGCATAGAGACCTTCTCCCTATAAATACCCCAAGGCATAATGATAGTAGGATCTTTTCCCCTTCAACAAACCTAAGCACCTCACCTAGCAACAACAACAATCTATCTCTCCTCTCCTTATTCTCTTATCTCTCTAACTCTGTTACTCCAACTCTCCGCTTAACTAAAGTGAATCAATCTCCTTGTCACCACCACCATATTCTCATTATCTCCTCCCTTGTTGTATCACAGTGTCAATATCCATATCTATATACAATTTCATATTTAAAAAAAAAAAAAATTCTATATTCAGCTTCTACCAAAAAGAAAATCAATGTAAATGGGGCAATTTTGTGAACTCAAATATTTTTATGGATCTAATTATTTAGTGGAATTGTAACTCTTATACAATAATTATTGTACTTTGATTGAAAGCTAATTATTTTATACCAAATATAAATTTTTCTTGTTCTTACACTATTATTAGCTATTGTTCAGACAATAAAGTAATTTTTGATACTGTAGTCAACAACGGTTTTCTTTCCTTCTCAAATATTTAATTCAAGAATTACCAATGAAATATATATATATATATATATATATATATATTGTTAGTTTTCATACACACACAAGCTCATACTTTTCTTTAATAATTAATGGAAAACAAAAGAAATAATATTTTATCTATCTATATCTATATCTATATCTCTATATATAATTTCATGTCATAAAAGTCTATCCTACCCCAAAAAACTCGACGTAAATAGGATTAGAACTAAATTATATATATGTAAATTAATAGTAACTTTTTAAAAAAATCCCTCTTTTTGTTTTTCTTTTGGAATTTTTAGATTTAGAATTAGAATTAAATTAAAATTTTTGTAAATGTTGAGGTAAAACTTATTGAATTTTTTAGAATTTGAACTAAAATGACAAATTTTGTAAACATTGAAAGTTAAATTTGTTGATTTTTAAGATTTAGGATCTAATTGATAGAATATATAAACATTGAGTGCTAAATTTTTATTAGGCCAATAAAAAAGTCCACTTCAGACTTAGGGTGTGTTTGATAAGCTAAAAATTTAAATGCTGAAACATTAAGTGCTGAATTTTTACTGCTAAATTTTATAGGTGCTAAAATTATATTAGAAAATTGTTTGATAAATTAGTAGATGTAAGTACGAGAATATAATTATGTTATTTGATAAAAGAAAATTTTAATTTTTAAAATATTTTTATTTTATTCTTATTAATATAAATTTTATATTATTTTGGATAAAAGACTGATCGTGTGTCTATCGAGTTTTAAAATTTATAATGAATGTGATCGAACCTGGAGACTAACTCTGACAACAATTTAAGGCAAGTGTACCTATCGAACAGTAGTATAGCTGAGGCAAGACCGGATTGTCGAACCCAAAGGAACTAAAAGTACTAATACTAACTTTCTTTTTTATTATTTAGCCTAGAATATGGAGTGATTGGTTGATTTAATCTAATTTAACGACTACTAAACTCAAGACTCAAAGACAAAAGATAATGAATTTGGAAATAACTTGATGAAAAACTCAGTTGATCACGACGATACCCTCAGGAAGAATTCACCTTGACTTCACTTGTTATCTAACACTGAACCATACGATTTATTCACTTACTTTGATCCGTGAGACTCCCTAACGTATATTAAACCCTCTCTCGAGGCGAATAACGTCTAACCCTAGGTTAATTAGTGGAACTCTCGTTCTCTTATAATAACCCCCTAGAATGGCTAGTAAATCGATCTATGGATTCCCATATTAGGTTTCACCCTAATCTGGCAAAATCTCGTCACCCTATCTCTAGGCGTGCGATCAACTCCGCTTAATTATGGTAGATCTACTCTTAGGCAGGGTCTATTCCTCCTCCACCTAAGCACATCAGAATTTGGATTAAGAATGCACAATTAAGAACAAACTAAGTATTTATCATATAATTCAGAAAACAATAACAAGATTCATCTAGGTTTCATCCCCTTCAGGTATCTGAAGGGTTTAATTCATAACTTTAAAATAAAACATCTTAAGAGAAAAGATAAAACAAAACATAAGAAATCCCTAAAACCTCCTGAAGGAATTGAAGGAGAGATCCACCGTCTTGAGTAGAATTCCGGCTTCTTGAGATGGATCAACTGGCTATCTTCGAGTAATTCCCTGAATTGACTGTTCTGGCTTCGGCTCTTTGGCCTAGCTCACTGCCTAATGCAAGCCCTGGCAGAAGGCTTCTGCCGAACCCCCTTTTAGTTGCTACCTTGGGTGCTTATATAGGCTTTGAGATGTTTTACTTGGCTTCTAAGTATCCTAATTCAAGTAGAATTCCTCCTAGGATGTTTAAGTAGACTTAGGAATGTGTTTCTTTGCCTCCAAGCATCCAAATACGAGTGAAATTGCTTTTTCTCGCAGTAGGGGCACAACCATGGTACACGCCCGTGTAAATCGTCTTCAGGCCATGTCTCGATTCTGTTGAATGGGGCACGGCCGTGTAAATCGTGGCATGGCCGCGTGAAGTAATTTGACATGGCACGGCCGTGTGGCTTGAAGTCCAAGCCGTGTCGATTTCCTTTTTGGCCCAAATTGGCCCGTTTTAAGCCCGTTTCTCGTTCTTTTCATCCTCGGGTGCTTTCCTAAATATAAACATGAAAAGAAAGGATTAAAAGCTCCTTTTTACATAAATCAAGGGCTAAATCATCCAAAAGCATACTAAATATGGGGTTAAAATATGTTACTTTTACGATTTATCAAATACCCCCAAACTTAAGATTTTGCTTGTCCTCAAGCAAAATTCTCAACTTATAATTAAAACGAACCTTCCATAATTCATAATTCTTATAAAAAAATGTCTCATCATAATTCATAGATAATTCAGACATGGATAATTTAACTCAAAGACTCATAAAGATTCAAACAATTTTAAGTCATAAATTTGTAGCACGAAAAACATAGGTGTCTCCCCTCTTCTAAATAATTACCTTTGATTCAAAACCGACAAGGACTGACATCCTCACTAAAGATTCACTCAAATCACTCAAAGGTGTTTAAGGTTCACAATTAAGCACTCAACAGTCGAACCTGAAAAGTTAATCCTATAGGCTTGCCTGAAAATCAAATCTCCATCACTGTAATATGAGGTGATACACAAATCAAAAGGTCTTTAACAGGGTTGTAACGGGGCTTGGGTTTAAAAGGTGTGGATAAAGGCTAAATTAGAAGGGTTAGAATCGAGATCGATTTTGACAAATCACCTAACTAAAAACAATGAACTAGAAAATAAATGATTACATCAATTGAAACTTTGAAACTAATAATACTACGAGCTTTTTTCTTTGATAATTGAAATTTAAATGTACAAGCTCACTAATACTGATTATACTTTGATTTTTCAATTTTTTTTCGAACAAACTACATAATAAAGAAAGAACTTTATCAACTGAAATAAACTAATTAGGCAAATGATCAAATCAATTCTCGATAGAAGGGTAGTCAAAAGAATGGTGATAACAAATTCAAAGGGTTTTCGGGTTAATATTAGCGGGTAAATTAATAAAAAGGGTTGTTAGGATTAAAAAGGGTTCACTAGGGGTTAATTATGTGGGTAGGCTTTTAGTGGTGTGAATGAGTTAAAACCTAGGTGCCTTTATCATCTCAGTATATCAAATCATGGATGTGGTCTCAACTTGTATAATCGAGGCATGTTCTAGAATAACAGTTCAAAGTTGACACACTCATAATCAATAAAGTGAGCATGAAAAAAGAATATATACTCTGTAAGGCTCAAAATATCACAAAAATTATGGGTATTTGACATCAATCCCTGTAAATTTCAAACTTCAAGGTAATATTGAAATTCAGTTCAACGATCTAGAAATTTTTTTATTCTTGAAAAATAGACTTATCATGCTTGATTCTCTAGTATCTTAAAGTTTCAATCATCAATACACAATTATCAATGACTTAATCCAAAACATATCAATAAAAATCATAAATCATTAGAAATTTCATCCTAATTAGTAATATGAGAAAAATTCTTAAAAACAAGATTGAAATTTCAGGATTTTTCGAATAATGCTGTAGTTAACCCCCCCACACTTAAGTTGTACATTGTCCTCAATGTACAAATCAAGATAATAATAAAATCATAAGATAGGGAGAGAAGTGAAACTTCCTGAATTATGGATGAAGTCTTTGAAAAGAAATCGGATAGGATTGGAGGTGAACGTGGGGAAGTGTCTCGAACCGTTTGAAATTGAATCCTCAAAGTAGCCGGTCTGATTTTATTGTATCCTAAACTAAATCTAAATAGCACGAAGAATAATAAGGAAAGTAAAAATAAAAATAGGAATAAAAATAATTAAATAGAGATACGGTCCACGCCTTATGTGTTTAGCCGTGGTGCCCACATCAGTCCTGACCACGGCCAGTAGTGCAAGCAAGGTGTGGTCTAGAAATCTGCACTTTTGGTTTATTTGAATGCTTAAAAAGGGAAAATAAAAATAAAAATAAAAATAAAAATAAAAATAAAAATGGGGTTAGTGCTCGAGTTGCCTTTCGAGAAGCGCTCGTTTATAGTCTTAAGCTAGGCTTACCTGTTATTTGCGTAATCATGGTGGTTTAAGGAGGTGGAAATCCTTTCTCTTGCGATCAACTCGGTTATGGATATAAATTTTAAGTCGAGTAGTGTTTACCTCAAAAGTGTTGAATTTGAGATTACTTACTCGACTGTGCCGTATAGGAAGACATTAAGTACCTCAAAAGTGATTTCTTTGTTTGTCTTGAGGTCTGAATTGGTGATTCGAGGGTCTTACTTATTCAACAATATCTGATCCTCTATTTTTATGTGATTTATTATTCCTATCAGCTCGTCTAGGGTTTCCTTCGGGTTGACTTCGTGTGGTTCTGGTTCCTCATGTAATTCTTCTTTATTGGCACGAGGTCTATGATCCGGCTCAGGTTCGTAGCCTTGTGGTGTTTCCTGCAATGAAGGTTGAACAAGTTGGTTATCAACTGGATTTACTTTCTCACCTTTATCAATTGATGTTCTGGCCAAGTCAAGAGCTTGAAAAGTGACTATCTTGTCGCCTACATGAAGTATGAGTTCTCCTGCATAGATATCAATTTTAGTTTTGGCAGTTGCTAAAAAGGGTCTTCCTAAAATTAAGGGGATCATGTTGTCCTCATCTATGTCTAAAATGACAAAGTCTATTGGGAATACAAATTTATCAATTTTGATTAGAACATTTTCTATTATACCCCTAGGAATTCTTATAGTTTTATCAGTTAATTGAATGCTCATCCTAGTTTGTCTAGGTTTCCCTAGACCTAGTTGTTTAAACATTTTGTAAGGCATAACATTGATGCTTGCCTCTAAATCCACTAATGCATTATTAATAGATAAACTACCAATTAAACATGGAATTGTAAAACTCCCTGGATCTTTTAATTTTCGTGGCAGTTTATTTTGTAGAATTGCTGAGCACATTGCGTTTAGCTCTACGTGGTGCTCTTCGTCTAATTTTCGTTTATTAGTCAAGAGCTGTTTTAAAAATTTCCTCGAGTCTGGCATCTGAAAAAGAGCTTCAAGAAGGGGTAAGTTAATATGTAATTTCTTTAAGAGTTTAAGAAACTTACCGAACTGTTCTTTTGAATCATCTCTTTTTATCGCTTCGGGATAAGGTATGCGAGGTTGGTACTCCTTGATTACTGGTTTTGGCTTTTCTTGTGTTACCTCTGCCTTACCTTCGTCTACCTTGGCTTTTTGTATTGGATTAGGTTCATCTAACCCCTTACTGGCATGGGCTGAGATGGCTTGAATTTGCTCCTTCGGTTTAATCTCAGTGTTACTTGGTAGACGTCTTTACGATCGTTCTGGCATTAACTTTGCGAGTTGTTCGATTGCATTAGTGGCTGCCTTGACTAACTTAGTAAGTTCTCTGAATCGGTTCTCGTTGCTTTTAAGTGTTTTCTCAGTTTCTTGGAAATGATTTTTTGTGTTTGCCATGAATTTTGTCAGTATCTCTTCAAGATTAGGCTCCTCTTCTTGTTAGTGAGGTGGTTGTTGAAAATCTGGAGGAAATTTCGATCTTTGGCTATTTTGATCATCCCAGAAATTGGGATAATACTTCCAACCTGCATTATAAGTCTCACTAAAAAAATTATTTTGATATCTAGAATAGTTACCTGTATATTGAGCTTGCTCGTTTTCCATGACATATCCGTAGCGTGGGTACTCAGGATTCGCCACGCCTCCTAGATTCGAATCATATTGTATTCTGGGTGTACCTGTGAGGGACTATACCAATCATCAATCTTTTTATTCATCCTCTATAACTGATTAGATAATCTGGTGATCACATCGAGGTTGAAGACACTGGCTATTTTAGTAGGAATTGTCCTCATTACTTGCCACTGATAATTATTCAGTGCCATCTTTTTCAATAGACTAAAATTTTCTGCCAAAAGCAAAATAGAGAAAAAAAAGAAGAAAAAAATTAGCAAAGTAAAAAAAATTAAAAAAATAAATTGCAATAATAATAAAAAAACTGGCTAAAGTAATAAAAATAGAGCTTTCTTAATATTTTAGTTACCCGGCAACGGTGCCAAAAACTTGATCGTGTGTCTATCGAGTTTTAAAATTTATAATGAATGTGATCGAACCTGGAGACTAACTCTGAGAACGATTTAAGGCAAGTGTACCTATCGAACAGTAGTATAGCTTAGGTAAGACCGGATTGTCGAACCCAAAGGAGCTAAAAGTACTAATACTTTTTTTTATTATTTAGCCTAGAATATGGAGTGATTGGTTGATTTAATCTAATTTAACGACTACTAAACTAAAGACTCAAAGACAAAAGAGAATGAATTTGGAAATAACTTGATGAAAAACTCAGTTGATCACGACGATACCCTCAGGAAGAATCCACCTAGACTTCACTTGTTATCTAACACTGAACCATACGATTTATTCACTTACTTTGATCCATGAGACTCTCTAACGTATATTAAACCCTCTCTCGAGTCGAATAATGTCTAACCCTAGGTTAATTAGTGGAACTCTCGTTCTCTTATAATAACCCCCTAGAATAGCCAGTAAATCGATCTATGGATTCCCATATTAGGTTTCACCCTAATCCAGAAAAATTTCGTCACCCTATCTCTAGGCGTGCGATCAACTCCGCTTAATTATGGTAGATCTACTCTTAGGCAGGGTCTATTCCTCCTCCACCTAAGCTTATCAGAATTTGGATTAAGCATGCACAATTAAGAACAAACTAAGTATTTATCATATAATTCTGAAAACAATAACAAGATTCATATAGGTTTCATCCCCTTCAGGTATCTGAAGGGTTTAATTCATAACTTTAAAATAAAACATCTCAAGAGAAAAGATAAAACAAAACATAAGAAATTCCTAAAACCCCCTGAAGGAATTGAAGGAGAGATCCGCCGTCTTGAGTAGAATTCTGGCTTCTTGAGATGGATCAATTGGTTATCTTCGAGTAATTCCCTGAACTGACTATTCTGGCTTCGGCTCTTTGTCCTAGCTCACCGCCTAACGCAAGCCCTGGCAGAAGGCTTCTGCCGAACCCCCCTTTTAGTTGCTACCTTGGGTGCTTATATAGGCTTTGAGATGCTTTACTTGGCTCCTAAGTATCCTAATTCAAGTAGAATTTCTCCTAGGATGTTTAAGTAGACTTAGGAATGTGTTTCTTTGCCTCCAAGCATCCAAATCCGAGTGAAATTGCTCTTTCCCGTGGCAAGGGCACGACCATGGTACACGCCCGTTTAAATCGTCTTCAGGCCGTGTCTCGATTCTGTTGATTAGGGCACGGCCCTGTAAATCATGGCATGGTCGTGTGAAGTAATTTGACGAGGGACGGCCGTGTGGCTTGAAGTCCAGGCCGTGTCGATTTCCTATTTGGCCCAAGTTGGCCCGTTTTAAGCCCGTTTCTCATTCTTTTCGTCCTCGGGTGCTTTCCTGAGTATAAACATGACAAGAAAGGATTAAAAGTACCTTTTTACATAAATCAAGGGCTAAATCATCCAAAAGCATACTAAATATGGGGTTAAAATATGTTACTTTTACGGTTTATCACAGATCAATATGGTAATTTAGATATCTCATTTATAAAAAGAATAATTTATTTTAATTTTTAATAAAATAAAATCAACTTTATATTTTCAACACTTTTTGTTGAAATTTTTATATCAAGTAAAAAAATAATATAATTACCAAACACATTTAAAATATAAAATGTTGAAAATTTTCAATGATTTATCAAACACACTCTTAGTTAATGGGAACTAATAAGAGAGTGATTAAAATATTTAATTTCAAAAATTGAATGACTAAACTAAAAATAAATAGTTGAGTGACCCTAATAGAACCAAATAGATAATTGGGTGACTCTTCTTATAGTTTTCCTCAAATTTTATAATATAATAAAGTAATTAATTAATAATTCTTATAAAATCTTGTAGGGTTGCACTCAAACTTTAAATATTGCGAAATTTCTCAACATGAGGTTATTATTCAAATCTATTAGAATTTTGGCTTAGCTCATCATATATTTTTACAAGCATTTCACTCTCAAACGGAAAATGGGGTTTGAATTTTAGAATCAATATTGTTATGAGAGATAACTATAAACCTCGAACATAAATCATAAAAAAAAAATATAAGAAGTACTGTTGTTGAGGGGTCAATTCCTTCGAAAGAAGTCTTTGAATTTTCATTTGCCAGACAGTCAACAATATCCTTAACAATTAAAAGAATTGTATTCATGGTCAGAGTTTTGTCCCTCAGCCCCTGCAAAGAGCCCCTGCAGACAAACTTGGTATCACTTAAGCCACGTAGCTCAAGTGGTACTGGAATTGATTACCATCAGCAGGCACCCAAAAAACTAAATAAATAAAACTATGTTGTCAAAGTTAGGGACACATGATTAAATGATCCTAGGTTTTTAACAGACATTGTGGCAATACTAATCCGTTGGCGGATTAGGAATATGCCCCTTTATTGATTTTATTATAAATTTCAATATTTTACAATTGGGTTTAGTAGTGGTACAAAGTAACATCGACCTCGAGACTAGCATCTCCAGTCTTGGCGCTAGAAGAAGTGGCCCGAAATCGTGCAAACCCTGTGGCCATCCTAAACGCACCTGTCCCTCCCACTATTGCCATTTCACGAATTATGTTAGGGCCAGGAACAAAATCTGTGAGTGGATATCGTGAGAACAAGCCAAAGGAGCTCCCCTTGAACTTGCCAGTGGTAAACGCAAAATCAGCGTAAAAAACCGCAGTGAACTTCGTAGGGTCTTTACTTAATGCTAAGTAGAGCCCTTGGGCATTTCCAACCATCTTGGATGTTCGGTTAGGCCCTAGAGTGAGGGGATCATCCATTGAATACAAGCTTCCGTATGGGGATGGGGAAACGATTTTCTGGGTGATCTTGGCCTGAGCTATCAGGAATGTAGTAGGATCTTTTCCGACGGGAATATCGTGGTAGAAGAAGCGAAGTCGGGTCATCTTTTCCACCCGAGGACCTGCCTTGATAGTTTTGGAGTAGTATTGGCCATAGACCGGTGCTACAGCGAGGCAAAATATCATTACCCATGCAAATATCATCCGTTTTTCCATTTTTCTTCCAAATGTTTACCTCAATAATATTTGGTTTCGACACTTGAAAGTAAAGGAAAAACAATTGGTTTTGTGCTTCTTGCTGCACACGGAAGGGGTTTAAATAGAATTTGTGTTGGATTTTAAAATTGCTTTTTTTTAAATAAAATACTTGTGTGAAAGCTTGAAATTCTTGTGCCTTATTTATTTTTGCAAATCATATGGATGAAATTGTAAAGAAGAGTGTAAGTGTGATTGGAGGATTGAAGTTTTATTTAATGAGGCTTCACTTACAAGTTGAAAGGCCGGCACTCAAGCTTTAAATATAGAGAAATAGAGGTTATTATTCAAATCTACTTAGAGTCTCAAGACATTGGAGAATTTGGGCTTAGCTCCAATAAGAGAAATTTCATCATTTATGTAATGAATAAAATATTTATAAGAAAAGGTAAACTATCAAAATAGTCACTTTTGTTTACCTCAGGTTACATTTTAGTCACTTATGTTTGAAATATTACATTTTAGTCACTTATGTTATCGTGTTATAACACTTTAGTTATTGAGCTGTTAATTAGTTGTCGTTAACGGTGTAATGGTAAGCTGACATGACACATTAAATCATCATTTCAAATAAAAATTTTAGGTTAATTTATTCAATTGGTCCTCATATTTTTTCGTTTTGAGCAAACTAATCTTTTTTTTCCTTTACGTTTTTTAACTTTCCTTTTTTTTTCTTTATTTTCCATTCTCTTTTGCTTCTCCTTATGTTTTCCTCCCTTCTTCATTTCTTTTAACGTAGTTTTTCTATGTTTTTCATTTGCTAAAACTAGTCCTATACTTTTATTTTTTTGAACAATTTATTTTTTTTTCGAGTGAGGTGAGCTTGTGGACTAGTTTTAACAAATAAAAAAATGGAAAAACTATATTAAAAGAAATGAAGAGGGGAGGAAAATAGAGGAAGAAGCAAAAGAGAATGAAAAAAAAAAAGAGGAAAGTTAAAGAAACATAAAAGAAAAAAAATTAAATTGCTCAAAATGAAATATATATATATATATATATAGGATCAATTGTAGAATTTAACTTAAATTTTTGTTTAAAATGATGACTTAACATGCCACGTCAGCTTACCATTACACCGTTAACGACAATTAACCAGAGGCAAATCTAGGGGGGTTGGCAAGGGCCCTGACCCCCCTAAAATTAAAAATTACTATTCAGGCCCTTTAAAATTTTTAAAATTTTTAAATTAATAAAAATAAAATTACACTTTGGCCCCTTAAAATTATAAAAATTTGATTTAATCCTTTAAAAAATTATAAAGATATAAACTATGAAAAATTAAAATTTTATTTGGCCCCCCTAAAAAAATTATTCTGGCATCGTCCCTGCAATTAACGGCTTAGTGACTAAAATGTTAAAACACGATAACATGACTAAAACATAATATTTCAAACATAAGTGACTAAAATGTAACCTGAGTAAAACAAAAATAACTATTTTAAGAATTTACCCTTTTTAAAAACTTAAAATATTGCTTTTAAAAAAATCAAATTAAAGCCGTTTTGGTAGAGTCAAGGACAACACATTTTTTTAAAAGACGTTCCGGCAGTACTAATGCTTTCTTGTTTGTATAAAGCTTCTAGATCTGATTTCTATCAGTCTCAAATATTACCTTTTTGACAACTTTTAATTAAATATTGTTATATTTTTTTTGCAATATTATTTCGATATTATTTATATCAATTGATGCACTGTGTGCTCGGATAGTATATTAAAATAACAAACTCTAAATTTTATTTTAGTGTAATTTTCAGTTGGTATCAATCATATCAGTTAATTTTGCTCATATTGATACGTATCAAAATTAATTAAAAAATTATACATCCATCGATACAATAATCACCACCTTATTTCAACCATTTAACCATTTTAAGTTATTGACTAAAAATTATTATAAAGTTATTGAGTAAAAATATGATATTAGATTAAAACAATAAGAAGTCAACTTACGCGATCTTATTTCTAATTTAATTTATATAATTAAATAAATAGGTTCAAATCAATGTGGAAATGCAGGCAATTTTATTGATTTAGAATAAGAGATTCGCATCTTATTCTTTTGAAAGGAAAAAAATAGATTCAGTCAATTTTAATTAATTAATTAATTAAAATTTTTGTATATAATACTATTTTTACTGTGGCTGAGCAACTAAAGCCAGTTGTAATTACATTTTCAACCCAAAACAATAAATAATATGTGGTTTTGAAATCAAAGTTACAGTGAAAAAAGTGTTTTTTTTACCTAAACGTAAAAACTAAGATTTAGTTACTTTTAATTTTTGGGTTTTGACTTTTAGATTTTTTTTAAATGTAAAGTTGGTATTCATTAAATGTTGGAGGAGTTCAATAAAGATTGACACATTTAAAGATGTTACAAATAGATGAAAAGACATATTGAATGAACCAAATGACACACAAAAGCTACACAAAAGACATTTTTGAAGAGTTTAAGTTTGTTCAACGAAGAGATCATGATTGTGTAATAATTTTCTTGAACAGTTTAGACATTATTTAGGTCATTTAAGGAAGTACTTCAGCCACATCGAACTCTGTTTTGATTTGGCAAATCTAGAGTATTTTATTTCAAGAGAACTTTTTGATATTGCGTTATATTCTCAGGGAACAAAATAAAGTTGCTGATTATATGACAAAAGGAGCTTTATCTTCTAAAGTTGATTTGCAATTAATTTTTTATTTTCCCCCTATTATGGTTCGGAATTTCTTAAATTTGGACCATTTTTCCCAAACTTTTTAGATGTTATTAATTAGATATTCCTTTTTGTTTTAAAAAAAAAAAACTGAAAAGCAAACAACCACTCACAACTAAAAAGCAATTAAAAATTAAAACACCGAAAACAAAACTCAAACTAAGAGAAAACTAGAAACGAAACAAAACAAAGCCTTCCCCCAAACAACTGTATAGAGAAACCAGAGAAATATACCAACCAAAACCTCTTCAAACAAAGCTCAAAATCCATCGACCATGGTAGAAGAGACGAAAGCTTGAGAGAAACAAGCCCATGGAGATTCAGATTGAACCTTCTCCATCCTCAAGCTTCTGAAAAATGTCTTAATATTGTGGAATCTATTTGTTTCGGTCCACAATTATCATCTTCTCAACTGGATCCAGGGCTTCTTCTCAATTGACTTTTGGGTTTTAAAGTAAAATAATTAAAATATCCAGACCTGTTCATGATATTTTTTGGACCTCAAGTGAAACAATAAATTGGGCCTCTTTTAAAAAAGATTATACAATAAAAGTTGAAAATTTTTTAGGTAAGAGATGAATTATTTATGCCGAAAAATTAAAAGTCTTAGACATTTAATTAATTTATTTTAGTCTGGATTTTTTTTTCACATTAAAAATTAAAAAATATTTTTTTGGGCCCTAGGTCCCATGCGACTGCACTCTCAAACAACTTTTAAGGTTGAGCCAAAAAATACTTTTATTTATACTAACTATCTAAATATTTTTAAAATATTTATTTTAATTTATTATGTTTTATGTATCATTATATTAAATTATTCAAACATCATGTATTATATTAAATTATTTAAATATAATATATTATTATGTTAAATTATTTAAATGTCATTTATCATATGTTTAAATTTTTGTAATATATTTTATTCAAATTGTTGTATGTTATGTATGATTAATTTTACAAACAATTTATATTAATTACTTAAAATATTTAAACTTTATATTTCATGTATTATTAATCACTATATTAAATTATTAAATTAAATTATTTTTTATTTTTATATATTGTCTAAAATATACATTTTAACTTCCTACTACAATTTTTATAGTAATACCAAACACTTGAAATTAATAAACTATACTTTCTCACAACACTTTTCAACATAACATCAATGGAGAACTAGCTATATCCATCTACTTTCTAAAATTCTAATTTTCAAATACATACTATTGAGTCCAAAAATGATATTTGCAAGCTAAAAATGAGCAGCTCTTGAGGTAGTGTTTAATGCAGTTCCAACTGCTTCAAGCACCAACAATGAAAAAAATGCAAAAGAATGATGAACAAATGATATATTTATGCAGATTAGTTTCCCTATATGTGTTGGGTCTTGTTTAGAGAGAATATTCATTATCTTAACTCCTTGTACAAGTAGTGTTTTTAGGCTCTAACACTTACCTGTTTAGACTTCTCACATTTGTACTTAAGATCTAGGCACTTCTTCTAAGTTTTCCCCTTCAAAACTTAGGACTTTAACCAAGTCATACACTTGACTATTTTACTCAATGCACTCAAAGAAACATTTCTCAATGAACAAGAATAAGTGCTTTTCATTCTATACAATACTTATACAAGTCTTCCCAATATATAAGTAATTGAGACATGCTAACATACTATCTCATTTACAATCAATTTTCCCTCGGAATAAGCACAATATGCATAAGGAATATCTTCAAACGGCTTAGGATAAGTCTTGAATCTCTAAGATGTACTTTTAGTTTAGCTTGATTCGACTCAATCCACCAACTTGGGAAGTTAACTATTTCGATCCAAATCCAAACCAATCTCTAAGATATGTTGCTATATGTAATTTGGTATTGAAGATGGACTAGCAATTGTCCAAACAATAGGAATCACAACCCAATGATTTTCGTTGCCAAAATTTATCAACATAAACATGACAAGTTTCTTGAGCAAGCAATGATACTACCAGTTGACACTAGTTCAAGCACTGCTCAAAAATTGTCTCAACACCTTATATTTGATTTTCATCCTGATTAGCAGCAATACCAAACGACTCATACAGCTGTGTTGATACAATTTCTAAATTTTATGGTAAAATTAAAACCATGATATATATATATATATAATATTATATTTACATCTTAAAGTATAATAAAAGTTAAATAAATTTGTTATTTGTATCCCATTGGAGTAGACTTTGTCACTCTCACCTCACTTAGCCATAACTTTATCAACTACAACTTTGTCTATGTGCAACACTTTGCTAGTTTTGGACTCTCTCAATGTATGTATATGGCATATAGAACGCCTCTAACCTTCCTCACTAGGGATAGGTGTTAGATCTCTTTATGTATGGATCACACGTGGAGTTTATCCTAATCCAAGTCAATCTCATCGCTGCCTATCTATAAAACTATCATGCTCCATAAGTGACCAACCACGACAAGACTAGCAACAGACACATGTCAAGGCTAGATGCTAGAAGATGACTAGCCTCACCTATAAATAACTAATTAAGGAGGATTTCTTCAGTCTTGGACTCTTATGCTTCATACTCATCTCTGCTTTTATACGACTCTCTACACTTCACTGCCATGTGAACCATCATCTACCATCTTTTACCTTGTACTTTAAAAAATTAAATAAAAATATTTTGATGTATTGCCAATTTCAAAAAAAAAAATTACTGAAATATAAAACACGAGCCCCTTTAAATATTACTAGGTGTTGGGAGATAAAAAAGGGTTTGATTGGATTGCTGTTTGATTGGATTGCTCTAAGTCAATATTTTAATAATTAAATTGATGATTAAATTAATTAAATTATGAATTTTTAATTTAATTAATTTAACTGTTAATCCAATCATAATTAAATAAATAATTATAAAACCGAATCAATTACTATTTCTTTTAGTTTCCAGTTTAATTAATATAAACCACTAGCCCAGTTCAAATATCATTTCTTCGAATTGTCAATCCAGCTAAAGTTTTTGACCAACTATTATTATAATAATAATAGATGAAAGACCACGTTATTGCACCCTGCAATCCGGCAGGACTAGGGTTCACGATAATAAATTATGATTTCCTTTTCTATGACAATTTTAAAATTTTTAATCTTAAACTTACATTAACTTTGATACAATGTATAATTTAATATATAAACATTGATTTAGTGCAACCATACACATAAAACTTTGATTGTAATTCAAATGTATGTATGAAACTTTGATTTTAATTCAACTGTACATATTTAAAGAAATAAATACATTAATTTATTCATTAGAGAAATATAATTATTTATATACCCCATATATAAGCGACTTATGAAAATTGAATCAAATGAAAATTTTATGTATTAAAATTACATACAAAATCAAAATATATGTATAATATTACATATTAAATTGAAATTCATATATAATTTTAAGATTTATTCCAATTATTTATTTATCAAATTAAAACTTCACAATATTAAAAGGTTAATGCTATAGATTTATCCCAAATGAATAAATAAATTAACAATCCCTAGACATAATTGAGGAAAACATTTATCTCTTAAAATAAATTCCTAAAATCTAATACGTTTTTAATTATCTTTTTGTTCATCTAATTACTTACATATAAAATTATTTTATTTATTTTCAAATTAAAAAGAATAGGTATTGATATTAACAATACTTATAATTCGAAACAAATTAAACAATAACAAACAACAGAGATTCCGTCATCGAGTATTAGTTTAATTGGCATGGGTATTGTTGTCAAAGCAGAAGGATATGAGTTCGAGTACGTTGAAGTGCATTATTCTCTTATTTGTGAGTTAAAGAGCAGATATGATCAGAATATATAATTAGATTATTAAAAAAAACAATAGAGATTCCAAAGTATAATTTGAAAATATTTAAACAACAATATTAACAATAATATCTTCCTGGAAACAATGCTTTAGTTTTTTTTTCCTTAAAAGAAACTTTGAAGGTTAAATTTTACTATTAGTCCTTGTACTTTACAAAAGTTGTGAATTTAATCCTTATACTTTTATTTGGTCATTTTAGTTCTTGTATTTTCTAAAATTTAAAATTTCAATCCTCACCAAACAATAACTATTAAATTCATTAAATTCGCTATTTCCAAAATCCGATCGACAAATATGTTATCATATGTGTAATGCCATTGCCGACTTATTATTTTCACATATAACTCACAAAAATTTAGTTAATGGATTAATGACTATCATTTGCATTAAGATTGAAATTTCAAAATTCGATAATTATAGGAACTTAGAATGATCCAATTAAAGAAAATAAACTAAACCTATAATTGTATGCATAGTACAAAACTAATTCTTAAATTTAAACAAACAAATTTAAATGCTACTGTTTGGGTGAAGAATAAAATTTTAAAAATATGCTTAATATATTTATAAAAACTTTCAAAGATATGTTATACTATCTTTACCATCTTCAAGTAAAAAAAAAAAAAATTTACCCAAAAGCACAAGCAATTTCAAAGAAGAAAAGTTCAACCAGTTTCCAACATTAGAACACCATACACATAAAACATGAACTTCCTTACAACGGACACAAATATCCAACAAATTGATGTTAAAATATACCATAAGTCTCTTTACTTTTCAAAAATTTAGAATTTAGTCCTTATACTTTTAATTCTAGGATGTAGTTCCTTTACTTTTCAAAAAAAATTTCAGGTCTAGCTATTAACAGTGTTAAATGTTTTTAAATGTTTTGGTATGATATTCGTAATAAAAATACTCACTCGATAGCCATGTAATTAACAAAATGACGTTATAATTAACCTAAATTTAACAAAAAAATTACAGTTGGACCTGAATTTTGAAATTTGAAAAATAAAGAGACTAAAATTTTAAAAATAAAATATATGGACTAAATTTTAAATTTTTAAAAAGTACAAAGAGTTATGAAATATTTTAACAAAAAAAAAGTACCAAATTGCACAAATAGTATATTAATCCTATTCCCATTTAGTTCTAATCTCATGGGTATGCCTGAAATCACAATTAAGTACCAAAGTCCCATCCATTCTTCTCAAAGCAAACCTCTCCACCAACACATAACAATCAATTCTCCTCTACCCACCACCAATCCCCACCACTCTTTCAAGCCTCTCAACCCCATCAACCCACCCCACCACCCCTTCCAACCACCTCATTCCCTCCAAAACCGCCAAACTCAACCCTAATTTCTCACCACCATATCTAACCCAAACAAACCCTTCATTATCCATTTCACTCCCTCTCAAAACTTCAACCCCAACATTTAATGTCATAACAATATCCCCTTTACTACTCCCATCATTCTCCCATGAACATATCTTTTCCCATAACTTTTCTAATGTCACTATGTAAAACAATGATTTCTCCATTTGAACTCTCATCATGCTACTTTCTTTAACGAACACGAATGGGGTATACCATTTCCCGATAATCATGTTTGTCCCGGAATCGAGTTCCGGGAGCTGTGACCGGATCGAGTCATCGAGCCCTCGAGCATTGTCTTGCTAGTGATGCACCCTCTTGTTTTCCACAGAAAGGGTGAATTTGATCCTCCAAAAAGTGGGGGGAACCAACATCATCACTGCAGATCCTGAACTGTTGGTATTGATCCCTATGATCAAAGGGTTTTGGTTCAATGTCTTGTATGATCCTTCTTGAACAACAGTAACTCATATCATCTTCGGTTGAACACTTAAGAGCTAACCTGGTTTTAGGGTTTTCATCAAATGATGAAAGTGTTTTTAATATTTCGATCATAATAAAAAGCCAAGCAATGCTAAATTTATACTTGTTATAAAGCAAATTGCTCTAACAAGTTAATCGGATATCAACTCAATTGGTAAAAGATAAAATACTCTCATTTTATAAGTAAATTGAATTATTTTAAGGATGTTTTTATCTTTCATACAAAAATTTTGGAATGAATGAATCAAACGAATTAATTGACTTATAATAAATATATTATATCTTCAAATAGATATGGCAAAAACTTATAATAAATATATTATATCTTCAAATAGATATGGCAAAAACTGAACCGCCCAATGGATTTCAAACCACTCCTTTCCAAATCGAGCGGATTTTTCTTTTGAAAAGTATATGTGAGGTTGGGTGAGGTGGATTTTTCTTTTGGATAGTGGGTATGAAGCGATTATGATAATTATTTATCCTCCAACCTGATCCACTATATGGAATTATCATTTTATTATTGTATATATAAACTATTAAAAGGGTAAAAATGTAATAACCTAATATAGAAAAAATTCATATATTTTATATTTAAATATTTTTTTGAAGAATTATGGTTAAATATTTACTTGACTTTAAAAAAGATTGTAAATATTAAAGATAAGTAGTAAAAATTAAATTGAAGCGGAGCGGTATGGGGCGGGGATGGAAGAAAGGATTTTTTGGTTAGATGTATGGAATTGGCTATCCATTAAGGTGATAGTAATTTTTAAGATTATACATTCATAGTGGAGCGGGACGGGCGGTGGAGAAGAGCACGTCACGTTCAAAGTTTGTAAAGAATACGAAGCATTTACTGAGATTATACATTCATAGTACGGTGCCGTCGCCGCCGCCGAAAGCTCAACCGCGTTCCTCCTATAATTTGAAATTAAGACCCTTGTCACATACATGTTTCCCTTTGTTTCCAATTGCTACTCCTTAATTTGGACTTTGCTTATATATTGAAGTTGAAGCATAAGAGTCGAATTGAGTCCAGCCAAAAACAAAGAAAAAAGTTTGATTAAGCATTAAAAATACTTAAATTTACTCGCTCAATTGCTCCAGCTGTTCAAAATTGATTCGATGTCAATTAAAATGAGACTTGAAAATTCTTATTTGGAGACAAATAGATGAGACCAAATATTTTGTCTTCAAGTAATTGGCTTTTAAGTTTGATTGTTGCAATAATGAGACAAGAAATATTAAGACATTTTGTTTTTTTTTTTTTGACAAAATATCGAAGGTTTTGTTTCCTTAAACAATGGTAATGATTTCAAAATATTGTTTAATTAATGGTTTGAATATTCTTTACCAATAAAAGAGATTCGAATATTTTGTTAATTAGTATCTTAACAAAAACTTTTAAACTTTTAATGGAAGTATTGATCGTCAAAATCAATGAGCTGTTTTTACTTGATATATTTGTTAATTACGTAACATAAATATACATAAACCAAAGTTTATATCAAACGTTGTCATCAAAATTAATAATTACAAGCATTAGCAGATTAATTTAACTTAAATTAACTCACCCACACATAATAGGTATATATATATATATATATATATAAGTAGGCTTACATATGCATGCATTATCTTGCATTTTTATATATATGTTAAAAAGACTTGTGATTATTAGACTTGTTCATGAGTCGGGTCACCCGGCCTGCCCGAAAAGTGAGAGGATTTGAATAAAAATATAGGCCCGAAAATTAGGCTTGGGTAAAAAAATAACCTCATGTAAACTTTTATGGTTCAGGCCTGACCTGGATACCTTAACAAAGTATCGTACCTTTTACAAAAGTATCGATACCCTGTGTAACGCCCCTTAACCCGAAACTGTCGCTAGAGTGGTTTATGAAGCATTACTAAACCATGCCCAAACCCGAACAGGCATGCATATTCGAACATACTACAATGGTAATTTAACACATTTTGACTCTACAATCAACTATGCCATCTTTTACAAACTTGTTACCTATTCGTATACCTCATATTAACTACCGAGGCACGATACATGTTTATTAATACCATTTGAACTAAAATCAAGTATAACACGTCATGAAATATACTTTGATAGTGAACTACTACTATAACCGAATTCATATAGGTCCGGCATATCAAGATTTAGCCATTTGACATGGCTTTTATATACATTCAAATCCCAAAAAGGAACTCAAAAGAGTATTATAAACTATACATGCCATTATTTCAAAAGATCAACTCTAATAAAATACCAAAAGTAGTTGATAGTGTGCTTGACTTCGACAAGGATCCCCGGATGCGAGCTTGCTCCAAAAATCTATACTCAATCAAACAAACACAACGGTAAGCTACATGAAGCTTAGTAAGTTTAAGCAAATTATTATCACATACATATGTAGAATATTTGCACTAAGCATTCAAACCTATTTAAATTAATATACTCTAATTATTACCCCATTTAAGAGTTGAACTTTCTCATCTTCATATTCTTATAATACATTCTGTATATCACCTTCACATGAGAAATAACAAACATACCTGTCATATATATTCACTAATTCATCTACTTAACATTTAAGTTACCCAAGTCTCATTTCAATAGTATAACACTTACCCTTAATGTACTTACTCTTCCAAGCCTAACCATTTGGTATGGAGCATGATAATTCACTCGTACATTTGCCTATGCATAAAATCATTAGCAATAGTAATTCTCTAATAAATCTTATTCGTACTTGATCTTTACTGGAATTTAGTAACGTATCGCTCACACAGAGCCGTTACTTAATACACCTCGTAACGTATCGCTCACACAGAGCCGTTACTTAGTCCACCTCGTAACGTATCGCTCACACAGAGCCGTTACTTAATCCACCTCGTAACGTATCGCTCACACAGAGCCGTTACTTAATCCACCTCGTAACGTATCGCTCACATAGAGCCGTTACTTTACATTTCCGCACACATAGTGCCAACTACCCGTAACGTATCGCTCACATAGAGCCGTTACTTTATATTTCCGCACACACAGTGCTAATAAACAATCCCACTTAAACATGACATATGAATTTACATCTTATATCATTTAACATACATAATAATGCATATTCGATCACTAAATCATCCTTTAGTTCATATTTTCTAATTATCCACAAGTCAACCCACGATATTTATTCAAATAAAATACATTCATTTTCATACTCACGGCAACATGTCAATAAACCTACCTCGATCATCCAACTATTTACAACACACACAAGAACATATACTTATCTCTCAATATATATATCGAGTATTCAATATTCCAAGTACTACATTTTATTCGGCCTATACCACATCAAGCCATTACCAATTCCATTTGACATGCCAAAATCTCACTATAATACCATGCATTTAATTACGACAACCAAGTACCAATACCGTCGACTATCTTCCATCGATTACATATATATACATATTT
The DNA here is from genome assembly GCA_025506655.1 of Gossypium rotundifolium. Classification (NCBI taxonomy): domain Eukaryota; kingdom Viridiplantae; phylum Streptophyta; class Magnoliopsida; order Malvales; family Malvaceae; genus Gossypium; species Gossypium rotundifolium. The sequence continues at coordinate 4,231,884 of CP106732.1, read as the reverse complement.
GGCAATACATTTAATTTGACTGGTAAATAAGTATTATTTCAATTTACTCCCATTGCTTAAAACTTACTTGATAGTTGAAAGGTGAGGAAGTCTCGGCTACTCGTCTAGTTTAGCTTTCCCTCGATCTTTTTCCAACTCTTTCTTCCCTTGATCTAAACAAGTTTGAAAAGAGCTTATTCAAAACCAATTTCATTCATCTCATGTAACACCCCAAACCCGGCCCACAAGTCTTGACCGGATTTGGTATGTCACTGCGGAAAATGTTTGAAAACCTTTTTGACTTTAGAATAAAACTTGAAAATTTTGTTAACTTTTTGAAAACTATGTCCATTAAAATTATTGGATGGCATAAGCTTATTGAAATTTCCGAATTAAAAAGAACATTATTATAAGTTGTTATAATATAAATCATTTGTGAAAATATTTCTAAGTATAATATAAACTTCAACAATCATAAATAGAATACTTTAAATAAAAGTGGCCCTTATTACATCGAATAAACTCCCAAAATACTGATAATATATAAAAAAAATCATTAATAATCAACTAAAACTAGTAAAACATCTACTGCATGAAAATCTGCTTCTGCATGGCCACCTTTGTATCCACTCCAACCCGGTCCATTAATCACGAATCACCTACGATGTTTAAAAAGTTGGGTGAGTCACACAGACTCAGTGTGTAATTAACCACTGAATCCACCCACATGCTAACCATATAATAACCCAAGCATCAGATATTACATCTCAGATTCAGTTCATAACATAATCTGGGCTTGGCCCATACTCAGAATACTTATCAAATGATCGGGTAATTAGCCACATACCCTCCACATACTGGGCTTAGCCCATTTCTTGTACAAGTCCACAATCACATATTACCACATGCCACAATTTATGCAAAAATGAATCCCGACCCAAGCCTAAGGTCCATCCTCTACACACCCCCTTATCCAGCCTACCACACACCAGGGGATTATTACATCACCCTCTCCTTTTATCTCTACAAAGGCATTCAAGCCATCCACGTGCAATTAAGCACAAAATCCACAACGCGACCTCAGTCAGCGCCAATCCACGATGTAGCCGTAGCTAACATCGAAATCACGATGGGACACATAGTCACTCATCAATCCACGATATGGCACATAGCCGATATCAATCACGATGAGGCACATAGCTACTCATCAACCACGTACTCGAAGTACACCCGTACCTTCTTTTCATAACCCACCCATGCACATGCCACATAAAATATAATCATAATAATGCATGCACATGCTTATTAATATCCACAAGCATACTCATATACAAGCAAGTAATCACATTTCCACATGTTCGGTACTAACCTGATCATCGCTATACCCTTTAAGGGTATTTATGTCACATTCATCACTGCATTGTTAGTAAACACATTATACACATAAAACCCGAAAACAGTAGGCTAGCTACACACCTTACAACTTGAAGCTCTAAACCCTCGATCCCGACACTATCGCTAAGCGAGACTACGGCTATTTGCCTAATCTGCTGCTTTCGAATACGGCCCACACCCCTTGGCCAATCTCGAACATTGAGACGACTCTTTTCTTAAACTTGAATAGAGACTTTCTCTTGTCCTCCTTGGTGGTATTTGCCTCCATCAACACACTTAATCAGATAAACTGGTTAAACTCCAAATTACAAGTCTAAACACCAACTAATTTAAATATTACTTACCAAAATATCTTGAATCCCGGAGAGTCGATCTATGACCCTAGATATCCTTGCTCCTCAAAGCCGATTTGATTTCCAATCAAATCTCAAAACTACGAAATGGTCCCTTTTTGAAATCGGCCACACCCTAAAACGCATAAATGATTAGCCTTAATAGCCTTCGGCTTAACGAATACTAAAAGAATAAACTTATTAGAATAATTCCTTACCACCACTTACCAACCGATTACTCAAGGTTGGAGACTTTGCTTGGCTATTTCCACAATCCCGGAGCCCTACAACAAATCGGTTTCAAAGGGGTAAATAATACATTTGCTATCAAATGCCGAAATCGGCTCTTATAGTTGACAGAGAAAAGAGAGAGGGAGAAGTAGGCATTCGGCTAACCACTTACCTTCTCCAAACGATTGGGAAAAAAACCTAAAGAGATCCACACCACTCCTAATATTCGCCAAAGTAAAAACTTAATAGAAGAGGAGAAGTTTGACAACAAAAGGAGATTCGGCTAGAGTTTTGAAGGTAGAAACAAAATAAATATGGTTCAAGGGAAAATCGGCAATGGAAGATTAGAAGTGAGAGGGATGATTCGCTTGCAAGGTGATGGAAGAAAACAAAAGAGATGGGAGGTGAATGTTGATATTAGGCCACCAATTGAAATGACAAAAGAAGAGGGATGTTTAGAAGGGTAAAGTTTCGCTACCAATGCAAATGAAGAGAGAACAAGGCTAATTTTGGCAAGATATAGATTGCTTGGGGGTTTTGGTTTCAAGAAGGAAGAAGAAGATGGTCACCAAGATTCTACTAGCTACTAAAGCACCAAGAATGAATTTTGGCTTGACTCAAAGTGACCGAAAATGTTCTCTAGGCTCCCAAAGAAATTCTAAGAAAGAGAACTAAATGGAAAAAGATAGCCAAAAGGTGAGCACCCCCTATAAACACTTCTAAATTTTGGCACACACCTACACTTGCCTCAACAAACCGAAAGTAGCCACCAAAAGAGTCCCTTGGCCGGCCACTACCCCTTCTCTTCTCAATCCCTTTTTCTGCTCCTAGATTTCCTCTTCTCAATCCATTCAAAATAGTTTGAATGGTTCAACAATTATCTCCCCTCATTCAAAATAAAATAATAATTATCCTACAATAATCTAAATAACTAAATAGATAAATAAATCAAAACATTATCCTCATCCAATTAAAAGTCTTATAGCCGTCCAACACCTTCAAATCTGCTGCCAAAAAGAATAATAAAAATTAAACTCCAAACGCAACTCCCTTGGTTCGAACCTAGAACCTCCCTGCTGCACATCTCTCCTCCAACACCCCAGGCCACTCGGCCACATTGAATTTCATGACATAAATCCCCAACATTTAATTATAAGACCTCCCTGCTTCAGCCCATCACCGCATTCCTAAAAATAAAACAAGCAAAATGCTGCTCCAGCCACTCGAACCTGCGCCCATCTTCACCTTCAGCTCCTTAGTGGCGCATCAAGCCAATTGTGCCAAGGTGCTGCTTGTGTCATAGACTCGCCCTAGCTCCTTTTAAGGCCTCCTTGCTTTTAACGCCAAAACCCAAAACTTAAAACCACTTTGCTGCCTCCTTGATTCGAACATGAGACCTCAAGTCGTCACCTTCCCAAAGCCCCCAAGTAGCGCCTCCATGCCACTCCACCAAAGACATTCTTGTGTCATAACCTTCCAAATAATTCTCTTAAGACCTCTAAAGCCAAGCTCCCCCTTCTTAACACAAATATCAAAAATTTCCTAAGTCATCCTTGCCTTCTAGGTTCTCCAAACCCTTAAAATCCATCCAACTTTACCATAAGCCTGCTAAACACTCGGGTTATGCTCCAAACGCATAACCCCTAAACCAGGATGTTACATCTCAATTCAAGACACCTCATTTTACCATTCTCTCAATTAATCATGCATAGTTTCGAAACCTTTAAAATTTATACCAATTCTTTCCTTTCATTCGAATATATAAAGACTCATACATTTTTAAAATAATGCGAATACTACTCAAGAATTAATTAATTCTCTTTATACTCTAAAATAACTCATTACATAAAATTTCATCAATTTATAAATTTCCCCTCTAGTTTCAGTTTTCTCACACTTTAGTCCCCCAATATAAAACACAAGAATTACAATAAATTTGGACTAGTTCCTTAAGAACCGCATTTTCTTTATTCCTATACAAGTCTATATAAACCATTTACTTTGCATTTATACCCTCAATTATTTAATTCTATGATTCAAGCTTTCACTCATCTATCTTATCCCAATTCCGACTTCAACATGTTTTTGTCTAGCTCATACTAAAACAACTATTCTATCAACCATGAGTAACCAATGTGCTCACCCATGGTCGAATCTAAAATAAGCTTCAAATAGTCAAATTTCCACGTGTATTTTAAAGTATCCATGAAAACCAACACATCCATGCAAGAAATTTCAAAAATGGAGCTTAATTACTTACCTTAAGGAGACATGCAAGAACCGGTTATGGGGTTTAAAAGTTTCTCTTCTTCTCTCTTTGATTTCGTGGAGAAGATAAACTGAGTGGGAGGAGAAAGAAAAATATTTTCTTATTATTTTATTAACTAATAATGCCTTTTTTTTTCTAATCATCACTCTACTAACTAAAAATAATAATAATATAAAACATAATATATGCACTACTCATGGCTAATGTCGTCCACAATGAGAGAAAATATGGTAAATTTGCAACTTAACTCCCATGTGAATTGAAATCCAATTAATTTAGCCCCAATTTCCACAATAGCTACTTTCTCATTTACTCATTTTAATCCTTTTTATTAAATTAACCCCTCAAACTTATGATTAACACCAAAATATATTTAATGATATCAATTAAAATATTTAAAGATATTTTTATCTCAAAATCATGGTTTCAAAACCGCCATTCCGACGAGAGTCACATTCGGGTTGTTACAACTCCCCTCCCCTTAAAGAATTTTCGTCCCCGAAAATCTTACCAACGAATAGGTGCGGATAACGTTCTTTCATTAATTCTTCAGTCTCCCAGGTTGCTTCCTCAACCCCAGTGTTTAAGCCACAGCACTTTAACTAGCTTCACCTTTTTATTCTGCAGCTCCTTCACTTCACGAGCTAAAATGCAAATTTGTTCCTCTTCATAAGTCAGATCAGGCTGAATCTCGATTTCTACTGGATTAACCACATGAGAAAGGTCGGATCTATATCGTCGAAGCATCGATACATGGAATACATCCTGGATCCTGTCTAGCTCAGAGGGTAACTTCAATCTATATGCTACCAGCCCGATACGCTCAACAATTTCAAATGGCCCAATAAATCTCGGGCTCAATTTCCCTTTTTGGCCAAATCTAATTAGCTTTTTCCTTGGTGAAACTTTCAAAAACACCCTATCACTAATTTGAAACTCAATATCCTTATGTTTTAAATTCGCGTAAGATTTTTGACGATCTGACGCTGCCTTCAAACTATCACAAATCATGGCCACTTTCTGCTTGGCTTTCACTTGCTGACAAACTAAGCATTTCAATACAAATTCAGATATGTCCCGTTTCATACCAGGCCACCAATAGAATTGCTTCAAATCATTATACATTTTCGTGCTACCCGGATGTATCGACATTTGACTATTATGAGCCTCATTCAATGGCATCTGAATCAAGTCTACGTTCCTCAGTATACACATTCGGCCTTTGTATTTCAAACAGTCATTTTCATCAATTTGAAACTCTGACTCTGCATTACTTTCACACTGAACTCGTTTAACAGTCATATCTTTGTCAGCTTTCTGTGCATCACAAATTTGCTGAATAAACATTGGTCTTACTTTTAACTCGGCTATGATCGAACTATCACCTGACATAACCATCGTGTGTTCAATGCACAAAGAGCAAACAATGATTTTCGACTTAATGCATCTGCAACAACGTTAGTTTTCCCCGGATGGTAGTCAATCACTAACTCATAGTCTTTCAACAGCTCTAACCATCTGCGTTGTCTCAAGTTCAGATCTTTCTGAGTCATCAAATACTTCAGACTTTTGTGATCCGAGTAAATATGACATTTCTCACTGTATAAATAATGACGCCAAATTTTTAATGCGAACACAATAGCTGCGAGTTCTAAGTCATGTGTCAGGTAATTTCTTTCATGCGGCTTCAATTGTCTCGAAGTGTAGGCTACGACGTTGCCTTCCTGCATCAAAATGCAGCCTAAACCATTTAAAGAAGCATCAGAATACACAACAAATTCTTTACCCGATTCAGGCTGTACTAACACTGGAGCTTCGGTCAAAAGGGCTTTCAACTGATCGAAGTTTTTCTGACACTTTTTCGACCACTCGAACCTGACATCTTTCTGTAATAGCTTGGTCAACGGGGTAGCTATTATAGAAAAACCTTTCACAAATCGTCGGTAATAACCCGCAAATCCCAGAAAGCTTCAAATTTTAGAAACATTCTTTGGTGGTTTCCAATCAATAATAGCCGATATCTTGCTCGGGTCTACACAAATACCCGATGCTGACACGACATGACCCAAAAAAAACTAACTTCCTTCATCCAGAATTTACACTTACTAAACTTTGCATACAACTGTTTATCTCATAAAGTTTGTAGCACCAATTTCAAATGCTCGGCATGCTCGGTTTCATCTTTGGAGTAGATCAGTATATCATCAATAAACACTACTACAAACCGATCCAAAAACTATCTGAAGACCCTATTCATCAGATCCATAAAAATAGCAGGTGCATTAGTAAGTCCAAAAGGCATAACCAGAAACTCAAAGTGTCCGTACCTCGTTCGGAACGCAGTCTTTGGCACATCCGTATCTCTGACTCGCAACTGATAATAGCCCGATCTCAAATCTATCTTTGAAAATAGTGAAGCCCCTTTCAACTGGTCAAACAAATCATCAATTTGGGTTAAAGGGTATTTATTCTTTATTGTCACTTTATTCAGCTGCCGATAATCAATACACATTCGCATAGTCCCGTCTTTCTTTTTCACAAACAGAACTGGTGCACCCCACGGGGAGAAACTCGGTCGTGCAAAACCCCTATCTGTCAACTCTTGTAACTGTGCTTTCAGTTCTTTTAACTCAGTCGGTGCCATTCGATACGGAGCTATCGAAATCGGAGTTGTCCCAGAAACTAGTTCAATGCCAAACTCAATTTCTCGCACTGGTGATATACCCGGCAATTCTTCAGGGAACACATCTGAGTATTCACACGCAACTGGTACTGATTCAATCTGTTTTTCGGATACTTTATTATCCAGCACATAAGCCAAATAAGCTTGGCATCCTCTTTTCACATACTTCTGGGCTAACATCGAGGATATTACAGTAGGTAGCGCACTCAAATCATTAGATTCAACCCGGATGATCTCACCGTTTTGGCATCTCAAATCAATAATCTTTCTTTTACAATTCACCACTGCATTATACGAAGTTAGCCAATCCATTCCCAGAATTATATCAAACTCGTCAAAAGGCAATAACATTAAATCAGCTGGGAAGCAGGAATCCTGAATCATCAATGGGCAACCTTTACATACTTTATCAACCATTACACAACGACCCAAAGGACTGGACACACGGATCACAAACTTAGTAGACTCAACAGGTAGAGTCTTACTGGATACTAATGTTTCACTCACATACGAATGAGTTGAACCGGGATCAATCAAAGCAGTTACAATAATATCAAAGAGAGTGAAATTACCAGTAATAACGTCCGGAGATGAAGCCTCCTCTCTAGTACGAATGGCATAAGCTCAAGCCGGTACACGGGTATCTGCTCGAATAACCGCATTTGAAGTTCCCCTTTGAGCACCGCTCCTACCTCCCCCACTACGAGCTGGTCTACCTCTAGCTGTAGTATCATTCGGTCTCGCACTCTGAGTAATACCCTTCTCAACAGTCTCTAGACAATCCCGAACAAAATGATTTTGCGAACCACACTGATAACAAGCGCAACTAAAAGATTTACCCCAACACTCTCTGAAATGTCGTCGACCACACTGCTGACACTCAGGTTTGTTCGATCAAGCATTGCCAACACTAGCCACATATGTAGCTCGCGAACTCACTGGTGGTCGTTCTCGAATTGAAATCCCGGTATTATACTTGGATCGACTACTATCATTCTTGAACTTCTTCATTGCCATCTGCGAAAATCTGCCCGCGGATCTCTTTCGAAGTTCTTTAGATTCAACTTCAACTTTCTGTTTTTCTTTCCCTAGTTCTTCCGCTTTACAAGCTCTTTCAATTAGCACAACAAACTCGTTAATCTCAAGAATGTCAACCAAAAGTTTGATATCTTCATTCAAACCATCCTCGAACCTCCGACACATAGTAGCCTCAGAGGATACACATTCGCGAGCGTAGCGACTAAGTCGCACAAACTTGCGCTCGTATTCAGACACCGTCATATGACCCTGCTTGAGCTCAAGAAATTTTTTACGCTTGGAATCTATAAAGCGTTGACTTATGTACTTTTTACGAAATTTCGTCTAAAAGAAATCCCAGGTTACTCTCTCCTTCGGAATAACTGACACGAGCGTATTCCACCAGTAGTAGGCAGAATCCTGCAATAATGATATGGCACACTTTAAACACTCATCGGGTGTGCAAGACAGCTCATCAAAAACACGGATAGTATTATCGAACCAAAATTCAGCTCGTTCCGCATCATCATTATCCTCAGCTCTAAATTTTTAAGCTCCATGCTTCTGAATACGATCAACAGGGGGTTTAGCTGCTCGCTCAGGATTGGTGACTGGAGGTACCATTGGTATTACAGGTGGAATATTCGGATTCAGGGGTGGTTGAACAGCCGGAGTGGTTCGTAAATAATGACTGAACCAATCGCTCATCATATTATGGAAGGCCTGCTTTACCCTCTCATCTGGGCCACTAGCAGTAGGTCGAGGTTCTTCCGACGCAGTCCCTTGCACGGGAGCAGGCGCCACACTCTCGACATCCTCAGCTAATGTTGGCTCGAGATCCAGATCCATTACTATATAACAGAAATAAATACATTTCACTGTCACAAGTCATCACACTATCACATTGTAAATTATGGCATGTATAGCTAAACTCTCACGTGCTACGCTAGTCCGAGAATCGACTAAACCGTAGCTCTGATACCATTAAAATGTAACGCCCCTTAACCCAAAACTATCGCCAGAGCGGTTTATGAAGCATTACTAAACCATACCCAAACCCGAACAGGCATGCATATTCGAACATACTACAATGGTAATTTAACACGTTTTGACTCTACAATCAACTATGCCAACTTTTACAAACTTGTTACCTATTCGTATACCTCATATTAACTACCAAGGCACGATACATGTTTATTAATACCATTTGAACTAAAATCGAGTATAACACGTCATGAAATATACTTTGATAGTGAACTACTACTATAACCGAATTCATATAGGTCCGACATATCAAGATTTAGCCATTTCACATGGCTTTTATATACATTCAAATCCCAAAAAGGAACTCAAAAGAGTATTATAAACGATACATGCCATTATTTCAAAAGATCAACTCTAATAAAATACCAAAAGTAGTTGATAATGTGCTTGATTTCGACAAGGATCCCGGATGCGAGCTTGCTCCAAAAATCTATACTCAATCAAACAAACACAACGGTAAGCTAAATGAAGCTTAGTAAGTTTAAGCAAATTATTATCACATACATATGTAGAATATTTGCACTAAGCATTCAAACCTATTTAAATTAATATACTATAATTATTACCCCATTTAAGAGTTGAACTTTCTCATCTTCATATACTTATAATACATTCTGTATATCACCTTCACATGAGAAATAACGAACATACCTGTCATATACATTCACTAATTCATCTACTTAACATTTAAGTTACCCAAGTCTCATTTCAATAGTATAACACTTACCCTTAATGTACTTACTCTTCCAAGCCTAACCATTTGGTATAGAGCATGATAATTCACTCGTACATTTGCCTATGCATAAAATCATTAGCAATAATAATTCTCTAATAAATCTTATTCTTACTTGATCTTTACTGGAATTTAGTAACGTATCGCTCACACAGAGCCGTTACTTAATCCACCTCGTAATGTATCGCTCACACAGAGCCGTTACTTAATCCACCTCGTAACGTATCGCTCACACAGAGCCGTTACTTAATCCACCTCGTAACGTATCGCTCACACAGAGCCGTTACTTAATCCACCTCATAACGTATCGCTCACATAGAGCCATTACTTTACATTTCCGCACACACAGTGCCAATAACCAGTAACGTATCGCTCACATAGAGCCGTTACTTTATATTTCCGCACACACAGTGCTAATAAACAATCCCACTTAAACATGACATATGAATTTACATCTTATATCATTTAACATACATAATAATGCATATTCGATCACTAAATCATCCTTTAGTTCCTATTTTCTAATTATCCACAAGTCAACCCACGATATTTATTTAAATCAAATACATTCATTTTCATACTCACGGCAACATGTCAATAAACCTACCTCGATCATTCAACTATTTACAACACACACAAGAACATATACTTATCTCTCAATATATATATCGAGTATTCAATATTCCAAGTACTACATTTCATTCGGCCTATACCACATCAAGCCATTACCAATTCCATTTGATATGCCAAAATCTCACTATAATACCATGCATTTAATTACGACAACCAAGTACCAATACCGTCGACTATCTTCCATCGATTACATATATATACATATTTGGGAATACATTTAATTTGACTGGTAAATAAGTATTATTTCAATTTACTCCCATTGCTTAAAACTTACTTGATAGTTGAATGGTGAGGAAGTCCCGGCTACTCGTCTAGTTTAGCTTTCCCTCGATATTTTTCCAACTCTTTCTTCCCTTGATCTAAACAAGTTCGAAAAGAGCTTATTCAAAACCAATTTCATTCATCTCAATTCAAGACACCTCATTTTACCATTCTCTCAATTAATCATGCATAGTTTCGAAACCTTTAAAAATTTATACCAATTCTTTCCTTTCATTCGAATATATAAAGACTCATACATTTTTAAACTAATGCCAAATACTACTCAAGAATTAATTAATTCTCTTTATACTCTAAAATAACTCATTACATGAAATTTCATCAATTTATAAATTTCACCTCTAGTTTTGGTTTTCTCACACTTTAGTCCCCCAATATAAAACACAAGAATTACAAGAAATTTGGACTAGTTCCTTAAGAACCACATTTTCTTTATTCCTATACAAGTCTATATAAACCATTTACTTTGCATTTATACCCTCAATTATTTAATTCTATGATTCAAGCTTTCACTCATCCATCTTATCCCAATTCCTACTTCAACATGTTTTTGTTTAGCTCATACTAAAACAACTCTTCTATCAACCATGAGTAACCAATGTGCTCACCCATGGTCGAATCTAAAATAAGCTTCAAATAGTCAAATTTCCACGTGTATTTTAAAGTATCCATGAAAACCAACACATCCATGCAAGAAATTTCAAAAATGGAGCTTAATTACTTACCTTAAGCAGACATGCAATAACCGACTATGGGGTTTAAAAGTTTCTCTTCTTCTCTCTTTGATTTCGTGGAGAAGATAAACTGAGTGGGAGGAGAAAGAAAAATATTTTCTTATTATTTCATTAACTAATAATGCCTTTTTTTTTTTCTAATCATCACTCCACTAACTAAAAATAATAATAATATAAAACATAATATATGCACTACTCATGGCTAATGCCGTCCACAATGAGAGAAAATATGGTAAATTTGCAACTTAACTCCCATGTGAATTGAAATCCAATTAATTTAGCCCCAATTTCCACAATAGCTACTTTCTCATTTACTCATTTTAATCCTTTTTATTAAATTAACCCCTCAAACTTATGATTAACACCAAAATATATTTAAAGATATCAATTAAAATATTTAAAGATATTTTTATCTCAAAATCATGGTTCCAAAACCGCCATTCCGACGAGAGTCACATTCGGGTTGTTACACCCTGCCTAGTAGAGGTGAGCAAAATCTGATTCAATTCAAAAAATTCGATAAAAATTCAAATTTTGAATTAAATATTTCGAGTTATTTGAGTTAATCAAGTTATTCGGATCAACTCGAATAAAAAATTAAGTTTTTTGGTTTAACTCGAATATGAATTACACAATTCAAGTTATCCGAAAATCTGAATAAGAAAATGCAAAATTATGCCGTTTTGATAAATGTTTACCTTTTCTAAAGTTAAAATCAAAACCATTTTGATAAATGTGTACTCATTAAGTTAAAAGGCAAAACCATTATATTGTTTATGTAGTTAAATAATCTTATACTTCGTCTTCTAGTTAAATAATCGGTCCATGTAAATGCAACATTGAGTATAAATAATAGGATTTGTTAACTCGACTTGACTTGACTCAAAATTTTTTTATTCGATTCGATTCGAATAAAATTTAAATTGAGTTCGGTTACTAAAATAGGATTTGTCAACTAGACTAACTTGGAATTTTTTTACTTGATTCGACTCAACTCGATCGAATTCTCACCCCTACTAGGTGGTATCGCGCGATATCGTTTTAAGGTTTGATGTTTTGAAAATTAAAGAAAAATTACCTGAGTATCGATACCCTCCCCAATGTATTGATACTATAGGCTTTAATACAGGTGAGGTCGATCTGAGCCCGTGCTTGGCATATATAATCTGAACCAAGCTTGGGGAAAAATTTAGACCCATATTTCGATTCAGGCCTAAACCTATCAATTGGGTCTAAAATTTTGTGTGAATTCGATCTGGCCCGACTCATGGACAACTCTAATGTTTATATGTATAACCAATTTCTTTAAAATAATTAATTTAATATATTTATGTGCTCGTATTGTATTGTGTTCATATTATATTTACGTCTTGTTTTAATTTTTTTAATATTATGTTTGCATTATATAATTTGTTGTGTGGAAAGATTACAAGGATGTCCTATTTGTGTATCTTAAGACATATAGAAGATAACGATTTTGTTTTTGTTTGAGCTAGCAATAACAAAATATATTTTATTTGAATTATGTAGAAATTATAAAATTAAAATACAATAAAATGAAAATAAATTCAACATTTAATAATTTAAATGTGTTTGATAATCATTTTAATTGTTTACTTAATATAAAATTTTAAACAAAAACGTATTGAATAAGATAAGTAGATAGGTAGCAACTTATCTTTTAATGTCGAAAAATTAAGTTGATTTTATTTTATTAAAAATCAAACTAAATTATTCTTTTTAAAAAAATTTATATATTTAAATTACCATATTTATCTTTTATCATCCACGAGTTTCTTCTTTTTATTCTGTCAATTGTTATAGATTAAATGACTTGAAAAATAAAAATTGTTACACCCTTGCTATTTCACCACTCACCAAACCACTCGACGCCTATACCTGAAGATGAAATTTGTTGTAGTTCAACCTTGCCAAAAGCCTAATTTTGGCCTTATCAAATACCACGTCATACAAAATGAGCCCATACAATCCCTAAAAGATGTAGAGGGAAGAGCTCTAAACCCATTACTTCCCCCAATAATGCTCATAGCTAGCAATTTACTACCTTACCCTTTGCAACTATATAGTAAAGTGGTTGATGGCTTGGACCTATGCCTAGCCAATCTTCCTCTATAAATACCTTCAAGCATAAAAGGATAGGAGAGAGAAATTGGTCTACTTATAATACAAGCATCCCACGACAATTCCCTATTACCTTAAATCTCTATATTCAATAGCCCTTCGCACCACATATGATAGGGGCTAAAGGTGAAGCCAAATTTTTTGGGAATGGAGAAGAAATGGGCAGAATTAAGTTGTATATTTTATGATAGTTAAAATGTAATTTTATATTTTAATAGCTTATATTTTTTAAAGGATTAAACCAAAATTTTATCTTTTTGGAAGTTAAATTGTAACTCTATTTGCTTTAAATCTCTTTGGGTTTTTTCTATATATATATATATATATATAGATTTTGGTGGATTTGTTGAAAGATAATGGAAACAAAATATTTAGGATGTTTATCAAAGAAAAATTAGTTGCGTATCAAGTTTGAACCTTGAAGTTAGGAGATAATTGAGAGGAAGAACAAAAATATCATTTTAATTCTAGTTATATTTATTTTCAAGTCATTTAATAAAAAAATTAAAATTCAATGTTAGTGATTAAAGGAACAAACAAACGAAAAATTTAACAAATGACCTTCTTCGTGCTCTTTTTTGTAAACCATAAGGATTATTTTGCTAATTTTTAAGTAAAAGGATTGAAATGCAATCAGATGCACAATACAAGAATTTGTGCGATATTTTCACCTATTTTGAATTATAAAAGATATAAATTTTTAGGGATGAATATCAAAATTACACATGAACTTTGATAGAATGTGCAATGTTATAAATAAATTTCGATGTTCTGTAATTTTATATATGAAAGTTTGATTTGATTCAATTTTTATAAATCATCGACACCATTGTCGATGTAACACCATTTTACATTTACATGTTGCATGCACATATAATTATATTTATTAAATGTAAAAAAAATTGATGTATTTATTTTTTAAGGTGTAAAACTATAACAAAATCAAAATTTCAAGTATCCATTTGTACGACAATTAAAGATTTATGTGAATAATTGCACCAAATCAAAGTTGATGTATCACATTGCACGTTGAACTAAATCTAAGGTCCAATTCTGATTTCCATCCCCTACTTTAAAAAATTGAAAAGTTAGCCCCTCAACTTTAATTTGTCGGAATTTGATTATTGTACTTAAAAAAGAAGTAAGCTTCTAAACTTTAATTTATCAGAATTTTGTCATTGCACTTTAAGAAAAATAGAAGTTAGTACAATTAGGTAACACTATGAAAATTTCTCAATAAATTGTTAGCTTGGAAACCAACAATTTATATACAAGAAATTAGCAAGAATTAGTAGTTCAAGTTTATGCATTTATCAACAATTGGACTAACTTGTTAGTTTTATAAAAGTATGAAGACCAAAATTTTAACAAATTAAAATAAACTGACCAAACTTCTTAATTTTCATAAAGCAAGGAAATGAAATCAGAACGAGACCTTAATGCAATAAACCATAAATTTTGAGCTAAAAACCTAAGAGGTAAATATATATTTTTGTATTTGAACTTGGTTTTAAGGTTCAAATTATTGTACTTAAAGTTTATTTTGTTAAATTAGATACCTAAACTTAGACTTAATGTTGAATTTAGTACCTAAAATTTTTTCAATCTAATTAGGTACCTAAACATGGGTTTTTGGTTCAAATAAGTAAGTACTAATTTGGACCAAAAAGCCAAGTTTAGGTACCAATCTGAACTCTAAAGCTAAATTCATCTACCAAAATGTATATTTACCCAATATTAAATAGAGCCCTAAGTTTACGATTATATTGGCCCATTATAACTTCTTCGTCCTCTTTTTTTTTTTTTTTTGTCTAAACTATTAGATGGGCGTTTAGTAAGGCGGCTACTCTCGTAGTTTCATATATCCACGATGGGCAATAAAGTAATTTAGGCTCTCATTGAACCCTAAATTAGGGTTTCTCCTCTTCATTCTTTTTTCCCTATTTATAAGCCGCGCTTCCTCGTCGTCATATTTCATCAGTCAGTAAGCTCGCCTCACTTTTCTCCGTCGCCAGTTCGCCATTTTATCACAAAAAGATTTCTTCTTTTTGTTTTTTTTTTTTGGGTAAATTTTCAACTTCGATTTCGATTTCGGTTTTTTTTTTCAAACCACGAGATTTAGATTTTGACATGAAAAATCAATGGAAATAGAGAGGGAAAAAGGCAATAAATTAGAGTCACTGTTGCGCTTCTAATCTATATAGCGACTTCAGCGCTGTACGTTGCCGAAACAAATTTTTGGGACTGAGATTCTGGCATTTTGATTTCATTTCCTGTAATTTTTATGCATTCAGATGTCCCTACATTTTTTTCCAAATTCTTTTTCAATTTAGATTGAGATGGATGTGATGATAATTTCCCCAGATGATCGAAGCTGAACATTCTGTGCGACTTTTTAGATCTCTAATTCGTTAGAGATTCCAAGCCAGAACTCTGATCCATCTTCATCTTTTCCAAATAATTTTTTTAAAAAAATTGTGTTAAATGGAACTTAATTGTTAATATGGAAGTGATGATTATTTCCCCAGATGATCGAAGCTGAACAAACTGTGCGATTTTTTTCTCTAATTCGTTAGAGATTCCAAGCCAGAACTCTGATCCATATTAATATTTTCTGTCATATTCTTTGATTTAAAAATTACAAAAAGTCATGTAAAATATAAAAAAAATTTAATTACTGATGGAGGCAAAGATGAAGAGTGCTTTTACAATTTCTGACACCTCTTGTATGAGAAAAGCTTTTAAAAGCTTTTCTTTGAGCAGAGATATCAACTCTCTGAGCCTTCCCAATATATTTTTTGACTTTTGGTTTTAATTTTAAATCAAATATTTTATTACTAGATTAAAAGTAAATTTAATCGAAATCTTAGAACCTAATTTAATATTAAAATTGCCTTTAAATTATACTAATTTTTTAGTAAATTGAATTAGAAAAAAAACCATTCATATAATCTCATTTCGAATTAAGTAGTCATAATTTGTCAAATATTTAAATTTGTTAATTTTTTATTATATTTTATAATTTTATAACTTGTAAGTTTCTGTTAAAAACTTTAGATGATTTGACACTTAGAGGACAATGCATTATCTTCTTTAATGTAAAAAGGACTAAATTGATAAATGAAGAAAGCATGAAGGACCAAAAGTGAAGTACTGGTATAGTTTTAAAAGTTTTTGAGTTTAATTTTGTTGTTGGAAAGTAAAAATTCTATGTTTGGCTTGAAAAATTCAATCCATCAGCCCCAAAATGTTATTATGTTGTGGAAGAGAGACAATACCAAGAATAGAGTAAAATGGTGGAAGTCAAGGATGATGTCACCTTTAATTCACACTAACAATTTTAATCTTCATTATTTATAAATTATATCAATTTAGTTCTCTTTACTCAAAAGAATAATTCACCACAACATTACTATAATGTTAGATACAATTAGATTTGATTATTATTGGATTATTTATTTAAATTCAAAATTTTATTTGAATAATAAGAAAATTTGGGTAAAATATAGATTTAAAATTGACTTAAACAAAAATATAGGTTGAATCTCAAACAACACTTTTTTTGGCCTGTTGTTTATTGCTATTATGTTGTTTTTTTACTGCTATGTTCTTTTGTTACTATTTTATTATTATATTACTATTTTGTTATTATTTTTAAATATTATATAATTCTTATTTTATTTTTTAGTTTATTCGATTTATTATACTTTTTAAATTTATTTTATATAAAAATAATTTAAAATTTTAATATAGACGAGTTGGGATAAACTTGGATTTGAATAAAGTTTTATGCCCATTCTTTGGCCCAAGCCCTAATCTAATTTTTGCATTAACCAAATCAAATCCAGCCTAGTCCATAATCAGCTCTAGATACGAGTTCTTGGACACAAATATATTCAATTTTTTAAAACTTTTTTCCTTCGAATATTCTTATCCCGAAATCATATTGAAATGTATATCAAACATGAATTAAAAAAAATTAAAAACCCGAGCTGAAATAAAGGAAAGATCATCTACTTTCACAATTGTTGTAAAGAAGCATAAAATTGCATCAAAGCTCACAAGGTAAAATGTCTCGATCAACAGAATGATGCATCAACTTTTTCTATTTTAGTCTCCTAATTTGGTTGTTTCATGTTCTTTTTAATATGCTATAGAAGTTTTCAATAAACGACGAAGATGTTTCTTATAGTTACCATGATCCTATGGCACCCTGAGCTGGATTCTCGAATGCGGAGAATTCCCAGTAAGTCTTCAATGAATAGGGCTGGTGAATTGTCACACCTTCTTCGGTGATCTTAGCTATCTGCAAATTCGGATTTAAAATACACGAAACATCAATATAAATAAAATTTTGCTTTCGTTTGTGAGGGTTTGAATACGAGCTGTCGTGTGAAATACATCAACCTAAAGTTAAAACTAGTTGAACTATTGAATCTTCATTTCATTGCAAACACTGTTTTTACTAATAGTACCATGGAGGCCCCTGTAGAGAGAGTTGAATTGTATTTTGTCCTCTACTAAAAAAATTGACAAATTAAACCCTATCAAAGAGCAAACTGTTCCCTTTGTTAACAATTCCATTCATTTCTAACGTTAAAAACTGGCCTTTGTACGTCGGCCTGAGATATACTAGCACGCTATGTGTCACTATCTACTTATTCAGTTAGGCAATGGATGAAAATTTTAAATTTGCCATTTGATCTAATGTATGAAGACTAATTTGCCCATTTTTTGAGTAAAAGGAGGAAAAATGCAATTTGACTCTTAGTATAGGGGCCCCTATAGTACTTTTACCAATTGTTCTTCAATATTAGGATCTCCATATCATTTATAAATGTGTCGGAGATGTGTAATCAGAGAAAATAAAAACTCGAAACAACATAGTACCATGGGTTAGAAGCTTTTATCCAAAAGATGGAGTCAGCATGTTTAAAGGAAATATGAACCTGAAGTTTGTTAACGGCTGATCTATCACGATAAAGGAGAACATTCATGCATTTCTCCAGTAATTTAACGCCATCTTCAAAGCTCAAGTTCTCGTGCCACTCTTGACGGAGAATTGGCCGTGCAAGGTGATTACCAAATCCGGTAGCAACATGATTGTCCTCAAAGTATACACCAATCATACTGACCTGAAGAGTGTAGTTATAAAATGGTAAGTTAAAAACCTGAAACTGCAACTAGCTCACTTTGGAGAAAGATATAACTTCAAGCATACCGTTCCAAGATACTTGTTTCCGTTTTTAACTCCACCAAATACAAGGGAGTTCCATAGTGGATTGAACTTGT
This sequence comes from Gossypium rotundifolium, assembly GCA_025506655.1. Classification (NCBI taxonomy): domain Eukaryota; kingdom Viridiplantae; phylum Streptophyta; class Magnoliopsida; order Malvales; family Malvaceae; genus Gossypium; species Gossypium rotundifolium. Next base: position 4,213,121 of record CP106732.1, on the reverse strand, counting down.
TACGCCTGTTATACATAACTCATGTCAAGTAATTGTGCACCTCCTTAGGCCCCACCGAGTTGCCATCATCCCACATATTGTCATACAAGCTACATTAATCAATTTTATGTCAGAATTCAAATAACTAAAACGTCAACTACCATCAAAACCCAAATGAGAATTGTGGAGAAAAAAATTAATACTAAAGCTCATGAAAGAATAACCAAAATACAAGTGTATCATGTCTTAATCAATACTTACATAAGCTCATCGAGATAATGCAAAATCTCGAGGAAAATCACTGATTTCCCCACTTGCACCTAGTAGAGAGTGCTTGCCAATAGGCTTCATTCGCTCCACACTCTTGTACCGCAGGGTGGATCCATATGAACCTATCATTCAACAGAATCAAGGCATTAAACAAGTGTATTTGTTAGATAGTGAAATTGCTACGATCAAACAAACATATGCTAGTACTTGAAACAGCATACTTATAGATCAACTGAAGGAGGTGACCAAAACCAAAAACGAAAATCAGCAAAGCATACATGGGCCAAATGATATAGGCAGAATATTTTTCATTAGAAGTACATACTGGACATCACAGGTTTGAAGTAGTTCATCTAATAAGAGTAAAGACTCGAATTTTAATGCGAAAGTGCATGAAGGTTCATTCCAACTCCGTGCCGTTTCTCTCTAAGATAATCTAGCATCTATGCGAAACTGCTTCAACCTACATTGCTACAACTCGTCATTTTCTTTGAGCACTTGTGTCTAATGGCCATTTCCGACACATATTTGACCATAGGTATGGGGATTGGGAATATGATCTCCAAGGACCCTCCAACAACAACGAAATGTAGAACAGAAAAAATTGAATATATTGTGTCAGACACACCCAACACTCATTCAACAACATCCTTTCACCTCAGTCAAGGCATTACCTTAACTGACAATTCTTAAGCTACTTACCAACACTCAGAATCAGCTAACTGAACCATCTATCCTATAAACAACATTATAGGCAGCATTAAAGGGTTGAAGAATATTAAGGAACATACAATAATCCACATGCATATCACAAATCCATAAACACAGATAAAATCGGTAAAAGTACCACGGAGGCTCTTATACTAAGAGTCAAATTACATTTTACCCCCTTTGATAAAAAAATTGGGCAAATTAGTCCTTGTCATTTGCTCAAAGAGCAAATTGGTCCTTTTTGTTAAAAATAGCTATTTGTAATGCTAAAAACTGTGATACATGGCATACCATGTGTATCTCGTGTTGGTGTGCAAGGACCAGTTTTTACAAGTAGAAACGGATGAAATTTTTAATAGGGTACAACATGCAATCGTACAGGGGCCTCTACGGTACTTTAACCCACAAAAAACATAAGAAAAAGGCTTCAGATCAATGCTTCCTAAAGCTAATTGCCTAAACTCTATAGTCATTCACCTGCATACCATATTCAAAGAGCATAATCTACTTCCCTATAACATCAATGATTCAAACACATAAAAGAAACTGAACAATTCAGAAAAAAGATAAAAGGCCAATGAAAGTGAATGAACTGACTTCCCATATCAGCAGCCATTAAAATCCCATCTTTGTACTTTAAAGCCACAACTGATGTTCCAGTCACATATGGGGTACCTACACAATTTAAGTAAAAAAAAAAGGGGGATTTTCAAATGCCCAATTACCAAAGAAAACCCTAGTTCAATTAAATCAGACGAAAGAACATACAGAGTCCTCTGGGAGTCAGATTCAGAACTGAGTGAGCTATTTTCAGGTTTTTTAAAGCCATGAACTGCACAAGAAACAAATGGAAAAAAGGGGGTAAAGTAAATGTTTTATTGAACGAAAAGTGTTACATTAAAGATAATAAAAAAGGGTTTTTGAAGATAATTCAAGGAATAACACAGATTCATCCTGAATTAAGGGTTTCGATCGGTATATGAAAGAAAAACAGAGCTAAATTGCGATGTGATTGATGACTACAAAAATAATAGAAGTGAACTTTGCTCTTAATCAAAACGGGTCCTGCTCCAATATCTATCCGATTAGAACCCCCGTCTTTTCCCTCCTATTATTTCTCCACATTAATCATATTACTTTTCTTAATTTCACCTTAGAAATTGGATTCCACTAAGAAGATACGATGACGACATTGTGCTACGTGATCATTTAAAAGTTAAAAATATTTTATTAAAATATTAAAATATTTTAGTATATAAATTAATTTCTAAACTCAACAATTTTTCTTACATTAAATTTTTCTTCAGATTATATTAATTTTTAAGATTGATATCTATTACATAGATTGGCCTTTAAACTAACATCGTTTTTAAAGGATTTATTGATGTGAATAAGTATGGGACTACCACGTGAAGAAATAATGAAATAACATATAAATTTATCTTTAATCATTCTTAAAAGAAAAGATTAAAAAGCTTAAAATTTTGAAAGAAATTTAAAATTTGTTAAAAACTATAAGAAATTTATAAATGATAAAACTTCAATATAAAGTGAAAATGATATAACAAATATAGTTAAAAATTCAAAAAATCAAATATGTTTAAAAATCAATAAATAAATTTGGTTAATTTTTTGTAAATTACAAGAAATTGTAAAATATAAATTTAAAAAATTAAAAAAAGATTAAAGAAACAAAAATTGACCGGTTGATGTGGTCAACTCCCTATTAGTGTTGGTCAATGCTAGTCAAGCCCGATTAACTTTGGTCAACGTCTCGTCAATTTTTCTTTTTCATTTTTGTAACTTTCTAAAAATTATTTTTATATTATTTAATTTTATTTGTTATATATTTTAGATTTAAAAAATATTATTTTTAATTTTTAAAGTTGAATATTTAAAGAGTAAGCTTTTAGATATTAAATTTTAACTTAATTTTTTTATATATTAAATTTTTTGAATTTTTATAAATTATAATATCTCTTAAAAATTTAAAATTTTCTGAATTTTAAAATTTTTAAGGTTTTTATTTTAATTTTAGCAAATTCTTCAAAAAACAAATTGTGTTAGTCTAGGGACCAATCTGTGTAATAGATACCAATCTTAGGGACCAATATGATACAAAATAGTTTAGGGCCAATGTGAGAAAAGTTGTCAAGTTCAAGGGCCAACCTATATATTAAGCCTTAAAAAACCTAACAGTGTTAGCCATAGGGACCAATTTGTCTAACGGATGCCAACCTTAGGGACCAATGTGATCCAAAAAAAAAAAGTGTATTGGCCAATTTAAAAAAAAATTGCAAAGTTTAGGGGCCAATCTATATGTTAATCCATTAAAATATTATAATTATAAAAAAATATTTTTTAAAATTTCAAGTAATGACATGATACAATCTCAAGTGCCACATTATCATACATTAACAAAATCCAGGTTTAGGGATTAAATTGGAAAAAAAAAAACTACCATGTTCTAATACTTATAACAATAAAAAAAAAAGTTCAAGGACCAAAGTGAGAAAAGTTGCCAAGCTTATGGACTAAATGTTATTTTATCGCCTTTTTTAAATATATGTTATTATCAAAAAGTTAAATTCAGCTATTCGCCGTTATACTATGTGTAAGTTGTGAATTTAATTTTTATATACTAATTTGATTAATTTTAGTTCTTATACTTTTCAAACTTGTCACTTTTAGTTTTTGTACTTTTAAAATTTCAAAATTTTAATTTTGACCTTAATCTTGTTTGGTTAAATTCTAAGATTAGTCATGTGGTAAGTCGAGGATTTACTGCATGTTTTTCAAATAAATTATTTTTAGTTCTTATATTTTTGAAATTTGAAATTAAAATCTTCACTCAAAAATTAATAGTTAAAATTTATTAATTGGCATTTTGTGAGTATTAATTAAAATAACAAGTTGACATGTCATTACATATATAATAATATGTTTGCAGATTAAATTTTGAAAATAATAAAACTTAAATTAATGAATTTAATTACTATTATTCGATTAAGACTGAAAATTCAAACTTTAAAAAAATACAAAAATTTAAAAGACAACTCTTACATACTATATGAACTAATAGTGTTGTTAAAATCTTTCACTTACTCAAAAACATCCCACATGAAAGAAAAAGGAAAGACAGCTTTAGTAAATTAACTTAAAAAATTACTCACTAGTCGTATAATTCTTTTACAAACACCCAAAGATATGGTCTTTGACAATTTTTTTTTCTTCTTTTTTTCTCTCTTTAATTTCATATTTTCCTTTAAACTTATGGTATGATTTTTGATTGTTGTTGTCTGTTGTACTCTAATGCTTTTGAGTTTTGAAATCATATATTTTTTTAGGGTAAATTACACTAACAGTCACTCAACTTTGAGATAATTGACAAAACAGTCACCTAGGTTTCATTTCAGTCACTCAACTTTCAAAAAGTTATAAAACAGTCACCAACGTTATGAAAAAGTTACAAAACGGTCACTGATTAACGGTAACCGTTAGGGGGTTAATGGGATTGCTGGCATGGCAAGTTAACTAGCTGATGTGGCAAGTTAACTTGCCACATTGGCAAAGCTGATGGGTGATTGGGTTTCATTTCAATCACCCAACTTTGGGGTAACTGACAAAACAGTCACCTAGGTTTCATTTCAGTCACTCAACTTTCGAAAAGTTACAAAACAGTCACTAATTAATAGTTACCGTTAAGGTGTTAACAGAATTGCTGGCGTGGCAAGTTAACCAGCTGATGTGGCAAGTTAACTTGCCACATTGGTGAAGCAGCTCCTCGTCCTCGTCCTCCTCCTCCTTCTTCTTCTTCTTCGTTACTTGCCAACGTGGGTGTCATAAAAAGGTTTAGCCATTGCATGCAAAGGTTTCGCCATGAAAAGATCAATTTTCGACACAGAGAGATCGATGTTATCCTCATTTGATGGCACCCTCCATGAAAATCCCTTGAATCAGCCTTGCCAACACTATCACTGTCATTGCACTTCCAAGAGCCACCCCTAAGCACCCACGTCTCCCTGTACTAAACGATATGAACCTCAGTTCTTTCTCTGTCAGATCAACTTATTCAATGCACCCATCCTTCAAGTGTCGCTCAGGTTTGAACCCCAATGGCTCGTCCCAAACCTTGGGGTTCTGGCCTAGGCCTAGCCGACTAAGCAAAACATGGCTGCCTTTGGGGATGAAGTAGCCAGCAAGGATGGCATCGGCATTTGAGACATGGGGCAAGTTGAAGGGTGAAATGGGGTGGATCCAAAATGCTTCCTTTGCACAAGATTTTACGTAGTTGAGGCTTGGAATATCAGACTTTTGAACCCACCTCTGGTTTCCAACAACTCTTTCTATTTCCTCCGTTGCTTTCTGGAGGATTTCAGGTTGGTTTATCATCTCTACCATTGCCCATTCTGCTGCATTCGATAGATTATCCAGTGTTGCGAACATCATCTCCTGCATGTATAAACAAACAAACACATTACAAAATGTTAAAAGTAAGAGAATCTCAGTTTAAAAAACATAGCAGAAAGTTGTTTATTTGTATTTGGAGATCATTTGACAGTGCATTGGGCTTAGATTTCTTCGACTGAAAGTGCTGGTTTCCCCTCTAAATCCTTAGCCAAAATGAAGGTGAAGAAGAAGAAGAAGAAAAAGAAGAAGGAGGAGGAGGAGGAGGAGAAGGAGGAGGAGGAGGAGGAGCTGCTTCACCAACGTTAACTTGCCACGTCAGCAATTCTGTTAACACCCTAACGGTAACTGTTAATTAGTGACTGTTTGGTAACTTTTCGAAAGTTGAGTGACTGAAATGAAACTTAGGTGACTGTTTTTTCAGTTACCCCAAATTGGGTGACTGTTGGTGTAATTTACCCACGCCGTCACCTGCCATGTCACTTTGCCGTGACGTCTGTGACAGAAAACGACAAAAAGGACTGTTTCGTAACTTTTTGAAAGTTGAGTGACTGAAATGAAACCTAGGTGACTGTTTTGTCAGTTACCCCAAAGTTGAGTGACTGTTGGTGAAATTTACCCTTTTTTTTATTGGTTCTATTCTCAAGGCTTGTGGCAACTTGTTATGGGTTTGTGTGGCATCAAGAGGTCTGTTGGTACGTGGCTTCAAGAATTTAACTGTATAACTTCTTATTTGAAAGGTAAATCATTCCTTATCTGTTTGCTCAAGCTGGTATGGAATGCAGTTGTGTACTTTATTTGGTGTGAAAGGAATAGTAGGCTAGTTGGGAATTCTTCTAATTATGTTGAAGTTTTGTTGAAAAAAGTTAAAAATGAGTGTTTTCATCTTAGTGATAGATGTCTCACTGATTCAGGCTCTGCCAATAATTGATTATGTTTGCAATGGAGTTCGAGAAATGCATGGGATAGGTTTCTGGTTTTGGTTGATGTAATCTGCTATGTTTTTTTGGTTTTGTATAGGTTCTTATTGTACAATTATAATTTGATTGTTGTGGATTATTGGATTATTAGATAATACAATTTACTTATTCAAAAAAAGAAACCCAAAAAACACACAAATTTGAACTTAATCTATCTATATATATTCTTCTTAATTAAAGAGAAAAAAAAAAAAAACCTAAAACACCATGAAGTCAGTATACATTCAAATGCATATCTTGAATCCGAATCCTTCAAAACTCAGTCATTCATCAAACTCGGAATCTGTCAATTTTTTATCGAACTCTTTGCCCTCAATGATTCGAAGAACATAATGTATTCCATTAGCCACATCATAGACCATCAATCCAATCCTACCACCCATATAACCTCCAAAATGGCTTCCCACAAGATAACCAAACTTCCCAAGCACTTGTTCACCGAAAAATCCCCCACCGTAGGCACCAAGCAATGTTCCTTTACCCCTAAAAAACCCTTCCGACATAGTCCCACCATAGTAAACAACTTCGAAAAAGTCCCAGCCGGACGAAATGATCGGACCCGTGACACGCTCGGCCTTTTGTGTCGCCAGCTTGGCCGCTTTTTTCCCAGCCTTTGTGGCTTGTTTCGCCGCGTCCTTGGAGGACAGGCCTTGTGACATCGCGTCTTGTAACGCCTTCTGCATTGCTAAGTTCTTTGATTTCTCGACATGAGCGGCTCGGATGTTGTAGACATAAAGTTTAACACCTTCTTTCACTGCGCAAGCTATGGAACCAACCCCCATATCAAAGCAATCCCACAATGAAAATTGCCCTGTTTGGGATAGTACCACTTTCTCTTCCCCAGCCAGTTTCCTGCACTTATCAGCTATAACATGAAAGAAATGAAAAAGAAAAATTTTAAAAACCATACATAGTACGTACCTACAGTAAAAGTACCATAGAGCCCCTATATTAGGAGTTAGATTATATTTTATCCCTCTTATCAAAAAAATAAACAAATTAATCCTAGTACAATAAATCAAAGAGCCGGTCCTTTCTATTAAGAACTTCATCAATATTTACTGTTAAAAATTGACGTGGCTGATGAAACAACTAGACAATTACATTCAGTGTGCCTAGTGTATATCATGTTGATGTATAAAGATCAATTTTTAACAATGAAAATGAAAGTTTTAACATAAGACTAATTTACTATTTGATCTAACGTATAATAATTAATTTACTCATTTTTAAGTAAATGAGCACAATTTAATCTAAATTATAATACAAAAGCTTCCATGATACTTTTACCTATCTCTATACATAACTAAAATTGAGCAAAATATGCACATAAAAGCTAAGAAAAAAAGCTAGATAAAGTAAATTCAAACAAGAATGAAAGTTTTTTGCTAGCTCATGATGCTTCAACTTGATTTTTATGTATATATACTCGCTCAAAATCGAATTTTATTTAATAATTTAGCTTTCTATTTTGACCATAACCCTTAAAAGATTTATCTAATCCCATGACCATTCATATGAAATTTTACATAATGTTTTAGATTATATTAGCTTTTACAAAATTAATCCCTATTACAAAATAAAAAAAAAAAAGTGACATTTTAATAAATATATCTGGGCGAGACAGAAATTCATTCTAAAAATTTTAATGAAAAATTCGATTCACCTTTCTTCAAACACAATTTTTAAAAACAAAAACTCACCCTATATGACTGGAGTGGATGGAATCTCGATAACTTATAAAGAATTTTTGTCGGATATGTATTTGACGAGTATATTAAAACTTTTATAAATTGTTTCATACATTTTTGAAAGATTCTATTCTCGTTCTCATGTTTGAATGTGCTGAATCCAAATATATACTTGAAAATAAAAAATCAAAATAACTCTAAACAGGTATACCAATTTGATCCATAAAAGTTAACAAAGAAGAGAGAACAATCAAGTACATTAAATTTTACAAAATTTGAAATTCACCTGGAGATTTAAATTCCAGCATTTACGACTTCTCTTATTTTCCAGACCAAATGCAAAAACGAGGACGTTTTGAGGTTGTTACCTGTCTTACTGAGAAGGGTGAGTCCAAGGATGAAGAGCAACAGCTGAACTCTTTTTTTGTTGAGATCCATTGGCAACAGTTAGAAAATGACAGAAAAAATTGGCTAATCCTATTTACTACTATTTTTGTTACTCCTAATTTGAAGGATCAAGGAGGAAGAAGACCCGATATATGGCTGCCACGTCTACTCAATTATTAAGCTAAGCAAATGATGGAATTTATCAAACATTGCTGAAAAATATTTTCATTGTAAATTATTGAAATACAACAAAACATATTCATACATAAAAACACACTTCGATCCAATCTCCAGTAAATTATACCAACTTTCGACCAACATGTTTATACATGTTTTTTTCCCATCAAACTACATACACATAGTAGCCCAAGACACATACAACTTTCGACTAACATGATCCAACTTTCGATAGTATGCATGCCTCCAAGACCTGATGAAAAACAAGGGAGCCACTACACCCCAAAATCCCATTACAAAGCCGAGAACTATGCAAACATAAAGCCAATTCACGTTACTTCCTTCACTGTTGCTTCCATTATTTGCAACATCAGTTGGACAACATTTTGTGCTGCAGTGTTTCGTGAGAGGAGGTCCGCAAAGATGATTTCCCATGTAAGAAAAGTTTTCAAAGCTTTGAAGTTGAGTGCTTGTTGGGATTTGTCCTGTCAAGTAATTGTAGGACACGTTAAAGTGATTCAAGAAATTCAAATTGGAGAAACTTGAAGGGTTTTCACCATTCAATTGATTCATCAACAAATCAAGAGACGAAATTATAAATTATCTGGTTAATTTCTAATTAATTGCATTTACAATTTGGTGCCCCATATTTTGACTATATACACCTTACCCTTTGGTAATTATGAAAAGAACAAAAAGATGAAACTATCAAAGGAAAAAAAACTTCTATTAATAATTAAATTCATAAAATCACAGATGTAATAATATGAATTTCAATTGAGGAAATAATTTCCATTTTTATTTTCTCCAACAAAAAAGAAGAGAAATAAAGTTGACAGGAATGACCAAACAATTTTAATGGTATTAATAATAGATTTATTTTCTAAATATACTAAGTGTATTACATCAATTTAGAATAATTTCTAACTTACAATTTTTTTTGGTGAATTATAAACCGTGACTAGCACAATTTGAACCTAAGTCACACCTGAGACGGTGAACACCTTTGATCATCAAGTCAATACATAGAATTTTTTAACTTACAAATTTTAACATTATAATTTGACCTAAAAATTAATTAATCCAATATGAAACGTGACTGGTAATAATAAAAATTCACTTACAAAAAGCCTTTAAGTAGTCTTCTAATAAATCCAATCATTTTCTGTTTTCCTTCAGAATTTTATTTTAAAATAAATAATTGTAAAAATTGACTTACAAATTCTTCAAAGTAGAGTGTTCTAATAAAGTCAACAATTTACTCTTAATTTTTATTTTTAAAGTTTACTTCCATAAAAGTATATGAAAAGCATAGCAGAAGTTATTACATAAACAAGTACCGTGAAAGTATATGAAAAACCATAGCAAAAGCTATTACATCGATGGCTTTTGACTTTCTGCTTCCTTTTTCATTGTCACTTCAACTTCTTGTTATGTTAAAAAAAATAAAGAAAGTAGGAAAATAGAGGGAAAAACAAAAAAGAGTAAAATAAAGAAAAAGTTTAAAGAGCATGAAAAAAATTAAATTGCTCAAAATGAAAAAATATGAGGATCAATTGTATAATTTAACCAAAAAATTTGTTTAAAAATGATGATTTAATGTGTCACGTCAACTTAACTTAGTAACTAAAATGTTACGATATGATAATGTAAGTGACTAAAACATAATATTTCAAATATAAGTGATTAAAATGTAACTTGAGGTAAACAAAAGTGACCATAAGTGTAGTTTATCTTTACAAACAATATTGAGAACAAATGACATAATAATTTATTTTTTAATTTATTTACATTGAAAGCAATTGGGAGGCAAAGAAAATATCTTGAACAGAGAAGCCATTGCCTTATTTAAAAGCTCCCAAAAATTCGAATTGCTTGCATCTAACGAATTATAAAGGTTGAAGCTTTTGCCCTTGCCCTTGCCCTTACCGTATCCATGCCATACATCCATTCTTATTTATATATGTTTGTTCTTCTTTAATTATTTGTGGATGTATGGTGGGTTATCGTTGATAGTTGCCATAGATCCATTGTTGAGAAAATGCAGAAGGGCATGTAGCTTTGAGATGCCTGTTTGGTTTCTACATTTTGAGTTACACATAGAAGAGAGAGGGAAAAAATGTTTTGGACAAATTATATAGAGATCCCTAAGCTTTGCCAGAAGTCAAAACAAAGTGCCACGTGTCATCTTTTAATTGGTTAATATGCCACATTAATAATCTGTTAGTGGATTAACGAAATTTTTAACGATAGTGACTAATTCAAACAATTATTTTAATTAAAGTGACTAAATTGAGAAAAAAAATTTTAGAGTGACCAAAATAAGAAAAACCCTATTTTAGGATGATCTTAGGTGTACTTTAATTTTATGCTTGTCTAAAATTAATATCTTTTTTAGAGAGAAAAGAAATTCATTAATGAGAAAATCAGAAAACAAAAGTGAATACAAAGAGGAGACGGACTGCTAACCCGAGCCAACAGGCTCACCCCATACACCCGAATCTACCGTCCACAATCCTCATTCATAACAACATAAGACATAATTTCAACGTTCCTCAAAAAAATGCAATGGGGAAAGCATCACATTATGTGTGGTTTGCATATAATAAAGCCGCTAACACAAGTGAGTGGGCTGCCTTGTAGGGCGAAGCCAGGGAGGGACTGGCATGGGCCCTGCCCCCTTAAAATGTAAAATTGCTATTTAGGTCTTTAAATTTTTTTAAAAATTTTAAATTAGTAAAGGTAAAATTGCACTTTGGCCTCCCTAAAATTATAAAAATTCGATTTAATTCTTTACAAATTATAAATATATAAACTATAAAAAAATTAAAATTTCATCCGCCCCTAAAAAATTGTTCTGACTTCGCCCCTGCTGCCTTGTTGGCACACTCATAAGTCCAAAAGCAGGACAGATGCTAAAACTAATCTTTCAACACCAAACAATCATGTACCAGCACACCTATCTCATATGTAATAATTATACATGCTTTTTTACCATCAAATTACATACCCATAATAGCCCAAAACACATATAGTTTACCACAAATATGATCGAGCTTTCGATAGTATGCAATCCTCCAAGACCTAATGAAAAACAAAGGAGCCACTACTCCCCAAAATCCCATTACAAAGCCAAGAACTATGCTGACATAAAGCCAATTCACTTTACTTCCTTCACTGCTACTTCCATTATTAACAACATCAGTTGAAAAACCTTTTGTGCTGCAATTTTTAGTGAGAGGAGGTCCGCAAAGATGATTGCCCATGTAACAAAAGTTTTCAAAGCTTTGAAGTTGAGTGCTTCTTGGGATTTGGCCTGCCAAATTGTTGTAGGACACATTGAAGTGATTCAAGAAATTCAAATTGCAGAAACTTGGAGGGATTTCACCATTCAATCGAATCATCGACAAATCAAGAGATTCCATCCACTCCATGTTGCCAATGTTGTCCGGTATATTTCCTTTTAGGAGATTCCTTGAAAATTTTAAAGACAATAGTCCAACGAGACTACCAATTTCTATGGGGATCTCTCCTGTAAGACTGTTGGTAGAAAGGTCGATGCTGGTAACAAGTCCTAGTGTGCTACCATATTCATCCTCTCGTCCTTTCAACACCAGTAATGCTTTCAAATGAAATGGGAAAAAAAATGAAATACGGCACAGAAAGTTCATTATTGGTTTTGTTTTTTGTGGCCATTGCACTCAATTTCTTAAAACATTTTGGAATAGTGTTTGAAATGCTGTTATGGGCAAGGTCCAAAATCTGAAGAAATTGAAGATCACAAATTTTGTGAGGAATATGACCATCAAAGTTATTTGATCGAAGGCTTAGAACCACAAGGCCAGAGAGCTTATCACCAATCCATGCTGGTACACTTCCACTGAAATAATTTTCACTAAGATCAAGTATAACTAAACTCCCAGAATTTTGCAACGTGGAGGGTAATTCTCCAAACATGCTATTGTTTCGAAGGTTTAACACAAAAGGATCTGTATATCCCAAAGTAGATGGGATTTTCCCTGTCAAATTGTTATTTCCTAAATTTTAAAAAGCTAAAATTTCCCAATGATTCGAACAATTTGGAATTTCTCCAAAGAGTAGATTTGTATCAATGTAAAGAGCTTCCATTCTCTTTAATGATGGATCACAAATTAATTTAAAAAGGGATCCCGAAAATGAATTATTTGACAAAAATAAAAATCTTAAAGTTGATAGTACTCTTGGCAATGGACCTGTAAGGTGGTTTGAACTCAAGTCGACAATGTCTTTCACATTCAAATATGAAATCTCTCCATTAAGTTGATTGGAGGAAAGATTTAAATATTCAGTGGACAGGTTCAAAAACCAAGTGGGCATGAAATCTGAAATTCCTGCGTTAGAGATAACTAATTCAAACAAGTTTTGTTGAAAATTTAACCAATAGGGAAACTTTGGGCCAAGATGCCAGTGACCCAATTCAATAGTTTGACATTGAAATGGGGGAATCCAGCTTGAGTTTGGATAAAATCTAAGCCTATTGTGTGATGCCTTCAGAATTGTCAATCTCGTGAGATTAGAAAAATGGGTTTCTAATACAACTCCTTCCAATAGATTATGCCCAAAATCCAGAGTTTCTAAACTTTTCAGTTGTCCAAAACTTAGAGGAAAAATACCATTTAATTGATTTTCTGAAACATCAAAGAGTTTTAAACACGATAACTCCCCTATCGATGATGGAATGGAACCAAAAATGTTGTTTCGAGCAGGGGACAAGTGAGCTAGGTTTTTAAAGTGCCCAAGTTGATCAGTTAAATGTCCAAAAAGATGGTTATGCGCCATATCCATTGACTCTTAAGGAATCCAAACAACATCTCGACAAACTTCGTAGGATTTCTTCTATGTCTTGCTCAATTTCAATATAAGAAAGATCAAGAAATCGGAGATGGTTTAAACTATACAAGGAATTGGGTATGGATGAACTGAAATGATTCCAACTAAGATCAAGAACTTCAAGAAACGAGATGTTCCCAAAGTAATCTGGAATTGGGCCTTCCAAAGAATTGGCATTAAGATTAAAGGACAGAAGACCATGAAGACCAAATATCGACTTGGGTACTGAAGAAAAGCGGTTCTCAGAAAGATCAAGAACAACCAGAGATTTTGAAGAATTAACACTGATCGAAGATGGATCATCTTCCAAAATGCAAGTTGACAAGTGCAACTCTAACAAACAAGGATGTTTAAATGCTACCTGTAGGCAATCAGTTACTGTAGAAAGATTCGCATAGCTCAAATCAAGGTACTGCAAGGAAGAAAGTCCGGAAACCCATTGAAGACTTTCTGATTTGATATCATTACCTCGAAGATAAAGATACTGCAACTTTGAAAGATTCCCCAGGTTATGAGGAACTGCTCCCTGAAATTGTGCTCTAGAGAGGTTAAGATATGTTAAACTCCCCAGAATACCCAAAAATTTCGGGATATGTATGCTGCTAAATTTGTTATTACTCAAGTCCAGGGAACTGAGATGCTTCAACTCCAGCAGTGAGGGATTTATTTTCCCTCCTAGCAGGGAATTGTCGATTGACCGATAGTAAGCTTTCCATTCAGCTTGTGGTGCATCAAAATCAGGGGATCAAAGAGGAGGAGCAGCCAAGTGCAATTGGTTGACGTGGCCTGTTGAGTTATGACAAACGACACCAATCCATTTACATCAATCCCCGCCTTCAACCCAAGAAGATAACCTGTTTGAAGGATCGATAAGATCATTCTTGAATTTCAAAAGAGCTTCTCTCTCACTTTCGATGCAAAGTAGGTTGGAATTGGCATGACAAATGGTAAAACAGATAGCGAGAATGAGAAGAAGAAAAGGGAAAAAAAGGAAATTGGCAGCAGAATAGTCATAGTTGCAATTGCCATTGCCCACAACTCCAAATATATAGAGTAAGCTTAGCTAAAACACAAAAATATTGTGCACATACATCAAGCGCAATGAAGTTTCTTCCAAAACCCCAAATTTCCACAAAATGCATATAATTAATAGTTGTTTGTTGAAAATTTTGTAATAAAATCGGAAAATTTCCAACCCTTCATTGACAATATTATCAATATCCGTAAGGCGGTGTTGGTGAATGTGGTATGATGAGTTGCAGTTGGCTGGATGGACTTATAGTGGTGTTTTTCATGCATTGGGTTCGGTTTTACACTTTCTTCTATTCAATAATTATTTTAAGACTGCATTACTCACGTTTTAAGAGTGCATTATTCACGTTTGGGCCGAACATTGAATTATTTTCCATCTCTCTCCATTGCTTCCACCCACTATTCTTTTCAACTTTTTGCATATTTAAAATCAATTTCTTAGTTTTAATAAATAATTTCAACTTAAAATATATTTTATATATATCTAGAATGTTTCCCATTGACAATCAAATGCTTAAACTAAGTTTGCAGCAAAGAAATTTACGGAAATTTCAATCATTCTCATTCTCATTCTCGTGCATACCTATAAATTTTGTATTTAATAAGTCCGCTTAAATAATAGTATATATTGTACATTTTCATAATTATATAATAATCATTCAATTATATGCATTTCAGGATTAAATTGATATAATTTGTAAAATGAATAATTAAATTTATTGAATTATTAAAATTAGGATCAAATTGATAAAATGTGTGAGTATTGAGGAATAATTATGTTATTATACCAATTAAAAAGAATCATGTCTTCACTTCCGTTAACCATTCAAAGGAGAGTGGCAATATAGAAACGATCTAAAACGTTATGATGAAATTGAAAATTTATATAATTGGGTGACTAATTATATAATTTGCCCTAAAAAAAGACCTAACATGATTTCACAATAACTAGTCCTAATTTTCAAGTATAGTTTGGGATACATCTAAGAACAGCCATAAAATAGATAGAAATATTTTATTTTTAGTATTATAGTGTGCACTTTTTATTTAAAATATTGTCAATTTCATTCTTGTTTCTTCCGAACATCAGGTTTTTTTTTTTTTTTTAATTTAAAATGTTGCCAATGTTGTTTGGTATATTTCCTGTTAGGAGTTTGTATTTGTATTGTGTTTATTTGTGTGTAATAAAAAAATTAGTATTTGAGATTTTTTTTTATTTATACGCGTCTAATAAATGGTATTCTAGTCAGGCTCATGTCGACATCACAATGACAAATATGATTCATTCGCAGAGCTTGAAATTAACAAAGACAAATTATGACAATTGGAGCATCTAGATGAAGGTTTTGCTTGGCTCTCAAGACTGTTGGACATTGTCGAAGAAGGATATGTTGAGCCTGAAAATGCAGTTGCCAAAGTGACTTTACCAAACGAAGAAAAAAGAGTCTTGAAAGAAGCTTGTAAAAAGGATAAGAGGGCATTGTTTTTTATTTTTCAAGGTGTTGATGAATCAACCTTTGAAAAAATTTCAGATACGAAGACATCAAAGGAAGTGTTGAGAATTTTAGAAAAATCCCTTCAAGGAGCGAAAAAGGCCAAAAAGGTACGTTTACAAATTCTTAGAGTCGAAGTTGAGACGTTGAAAATGAAAGTTTCAAAAAGTGTTGATGATTATGTCACCCGAGTTAAAACGGTGGAGAATGAAATGAAAAGGAATAAAGAAACACTTGATGACATAAGAGTGATGGAAAAAATTTGCAAAGTTGATTATGGGTTGGTTACGAAGAGTCAAAAGATTTTGGAAGAGCCAAGTGCAATAGTTCTTTAGGTAGCTTCTGTTGGCCATAGCACTCAAATTACTTAAAACATTTTTGAATAGCTCCTAAAATTTTGTTAGGGGAAAGCTCCAAATTCTGAAGATATTTGAAGATCATAAATCTTGTGAAGAATATAGCTATCAAAATTACCTGATGGCTATTGAATCCCGACAACTTAAAAGAACTTTTGCCAATCTCAATTTCAAATACGGGTATGTACGTTTGATATGGGTATATTAATTTTTTTATAAATTGTTTCATATTGTTAAAAACTGAATGTGGATAATGATAATGTAAAAAGATTGTAAAGAAAAGAAAGAAAAATAGAATATATAGATTTTACGTGAAAAACTTTTTATTTTTATGCCTAGTTTTTACTAAATTAATGTTTAAGATAAGATTTGAATCCTTGTAACTTGTCTGAGTGGATTTGCTTCAAGTTACATCGGGTTTAGATAAGGGTGTAAGGAAGGGGTAGATCGAGTGCCAACATCCTTCTACATTGTCTTCAATTTTTAGAACTTGGTAGTGTTTTTATGCTTAAAAATTGGGAAAAAATTATTTTGAGCCTCAAAAAAAATCTATCTGTAGTATGAACGAAATAGCTAATGAAAAGAGAGAGGAACCTTTGATCTTAACAAAAAGAAAAATACTATTTATTCATACAACACATATGGTAGACATGTACATATGCACATAAGCTTATGGTATAAGAATCTTTGATTCCTTGATAAGAAGCAAAGCCCTAAAGAGTGAAAAGTATGGCCAATACTGTGATTTAGAATCTTCAATCAACTAAGTTAAATTTCGGATTTAGAACCTTCTATTTCATTCGATTCCTTTTTCTCTTACTTGTTATCATCAAGATATTGTTGGTAGATGTAAAAAGCAAGGCCCCAAAGAGTGAACAACATTGCCCATACCTTAATTCCATCCATTTTCTCCTTATAAAATAGAACACCAACAACTGGAACAAATGGAAAACTAAGGCTGCCTTTGGTTCAGCAGATATTGCCGGTGAGGTGCAGTTGTTGCTACCAACCTCATTGCACTGCTATTTGGTTCAACATGAAAGTCCAGTGAGAATGCATTTCAACCACACTGGAAGGTTGAAAATTGGCTGGAGATTTCAGCTCCAAAGAAAAAAAAGCAACCCTAGTCAACATTGTTTTTTACAATTTTATCCTTTTATCTAATATATGTTTGTATCGCTGTTTTTTTTTAAATAGTAGTTATATATATTACCATTATAAAACTAATATTAATTAATTAAAAATAAACATTTTAATAAACATATTTTATTAAATGAATTTATAAATTTATCTATTTTTAATAATTTTTTAAAAGTAAAATAAATTTAAAAAAATTATATTATATATCATTTCTAATTTAATGTCCTTATTAGTCATTTTATATTTTCACCTCACCGCTATAGCTGCGTTTGAATCCAAACACACACTCCACCATTGTTTCTAATCTCACCACTACAATAGTATCCAATCTCACTGCTACAGTAACTAATCTCACTGCCACCGCTGTTTTTAACCTCACCGGAGGTAAACACACCGCCCATCCAAACTAAGCCTAAACATACTCACAGCATTTGAGAACATAGATGACACCAAATAGATCAATCCCACTACTCCTACTGTACAAATCTGCCATGCCAAAGCTGTTCCAATCAAACTCACTACATAAATCACCTTCCCTTATTCAAATTTCTCCATTTCGAACTTTAAATCCATGAAATCCGAACTCAAAAAACAACACGAACAAACTAACAAAACTCGAAATCAATGAAGTGTAAATCTGCATTTCAAACACAACACTAAATGTGCCCTTTTTCAGTATTTTGTCAAATAAGAATTGTGTCAACAATAAAGCATAGCATGCTGAAGCACCAACAACTGCTATAAACCCAATGGTGTGTTCATTCTTTCCTACTGGATTTTTCTCATCTTTTTTGGTCTCAGAACTATAGAGATGAATTGCAACCATTGAAGCTTGTTGGAATTTCGATGTTAAGGAAGAATTGCAGAGAAGAAACGAGTAATTTAGAAACAAAATTGTCCACTAAAGTTTTTATTTATTTTCACTCAAATTTTGAGCAATGAAACAAGAGATGTTTATAACAAGAAAAACTCCTAAATATGGAAAGAAATAACAAATATTTTATGCTAATAAATATCAAATATATTATACTAATAAATACTAAATCTCCTAAAAAATTGGAAAACATAATCTGAAAACATAACTTGCACACAAGTTTTTTAAATCCAATTGTTTCGCAGCTTCATGCTTCAAACAGCTCGCATCTCTACCTCAACCCTAGTTCGCATTTTACCCACGACCCCAGTTGGCATTTTAAATCTAGTTTACCAAAGTAATCAGCTCAGCAATTACTGTTCATTTGTTAGAGCTCGCCAGTTACTGTTCATTTGAGGTAGCTCGCCAATTTTAGAGGGTTCGCCAATCTTGCAAGTTGCATGAATGGTCATCTCGCAACACTCCTCCTTGACCATCATCTTGCGAACACCAATTTTATCTCTCCACTTCTCAAACATTGTCTTTACAAGGGCTGACATTTCAAATATATTCTCTATTTGCAACTTAAACTCCTTTACTAAATCATTGATGCTCCAATCACAAACAGATCGTCAACATATAATGAAACAATTAGTGAAGTGACTTTGCTAGTTTTCTTCACATACGTGGTGGGTTCGCTAGGACACGTTTCAAATTTCAAGCTCGCAAAGTGCTCATCTATCCTCGCATACCGGGCTCGCGGAGCTTGTTTCAATCTGTATAAGGTTTTCTTAAGTCTATATATCTTCTTTTCTTTTCCTCTAACTGTGAACCTAGGAGATTGCTCTACATAGTTTTCTTCCTACAAGTATTCAGAAAAGTTGATTTAACATCCAGCTGATTTTCCAACCCATTTATGCTACCAAGGCCAATAATAATCTAATCGTGTCCAGCCTTGCTACCGGTGTAAAAGTCTCCCAATAATCAATGTCATATTGTTGACTGAAAACTTCCACAACAAATCTCACCTTCAGCCTATTGAGTGAAACATCAGCATTGAGTTTGGTTTTGAACACCCATTTGACATCAATAACCTTTTTTGTGCGATGGTTTGTCAACAAGCTCCCAAGTTTGTTTCTTGTGAATCATATTCAACTTCTCTCGCACGGCTTCTTTCCAGCCTTCTATGGTTTCAGCTTCTTCAAAGCTCGCAGGTTCAAGTAGTGCTATGTCAGCTTAATGATAGATCTCATCAATCGGTCGTGTTCCCCTTACCGGAGTGTCGTAAAAGTCTGCTTCAATTAGATCATCACCAAATTGCGATCCTAACTCACATCCATCATTATAATGTTGCGAACCCTATTCGTACTTCATTTGTTTAAGTATTCAACTTTAGTAGCATCCTAATTCTATGCTTTTCCTTCTTCAAACACAATATCCCTGCATACCAAAATTTTATTAGAGGAAGGATCATAAATTTTATAACCTTTTCCATTGCTGCTATACCCAACAAAAATACCTGACAGCGACCTCCTCTCTAACTTGCTTATTTTCACCTGTTGAATATGAATAAAATAAACACAACCAAAAACTTTCAAGTGAGAAACAAAGGGTTTATTCCCAAACCATGATTCAAATGGAGTCTTCTCTTTTACAACCTTGGTTGGTTTCTGTTCAACAAATAAATTGACGTGTTCATTGCCTCAGCCCAAAATTCTTCTGGCAACTTGCTTTCAAACAGCAAACATCTCGCTATGTCCATTACTATCCTATTTTTCCTTTCGCACACCCCATTTTGCTACGGAGTGTAAATGTTGATGAGCTGATGAAGGATTCCAACTTCTTCATAGTAGCTTTCGAATTTATCTGAGGTGTACTCGATTCCATTATCAGACCTAATCTTCTTTAGCTTGCTTTCAGTTTGGTTCTCAACCTGTACTTTAAATTTCCAAAATATTTCAACGACGTCAGTTTTTTGTTTAAAAATATAAACCCAACAATACCTGGTATATCTACACTCATTTAATGAGGATATTTTCATAGGTTTGTATACATCAGAATGAACCAACTACAACTTTTCATGAGCTCGCCAAGCTTTGTTTGCTGGGAATGGTAACCTCGTCTGCTTCCCAAGTTGACGTACTTCGCAGATGCCACTTTGCTTCTCAATATTGATTATTTCTTCAACCCAATTTGCCTTACACATTCGACAAAGGGACTTATAGTTCGCACGTCCCTGTATTTTGTGCCAAAGGTTCATGTCACCTACAGAACTGGTATAGGTCTTTGGGTTCGCCAAATTCCAGTTTAACACAAAATTTCTATTTTTCATCGAGCCTGTTACAACTTTCTATCCCAATAAATCAAATATAATGCAACCATAATTTTTAAAAGCCACGTTATAATTTTTCGGATAAATTACACCAACAGTCACTCAACTTTGGGGTTACTGACAAAATGTCACCTAGGTTTCATTTCAGTCACTCAACTTTAAAAAAGTTACAAAACAGTCACCAACGTTATGAAAAAAGTTACAAAACGGTCACTGATTAACGGTAACTGTTAGGGGGTTAAGAGGATTGCTGGCGTGGCAAGTTAACCAGCTAGTGTGGTAAGTTAACTTGCCACGTTGGCAAAGCTGATGGGTGATCGGGTTTCATTTCAGTCACCCAACTTTGAGGTAACTGACAAAACAGTCTCCTAGGTTTCATTTCAGTCACTCAACTTTCGAAAAGTTACAAAACAATCACTAATTAATAGTTACCATTAAGGTGTTAACAGAATTGCTGACGTGGCAAGTTAACCAGCTGATGTGGCAAGTTAACTTGCCACGTTGGTGAAGCAGCTCCTCCTCCTCCTCCTCCTCCTCCTCCTCCTCCTTCTTCTTCTTCATTATTTGCCAACGTGGGTGTCATGAAAAGGTTTAGCCATTGCATGCAAAGGTTTCGCCATGAAAAGATCATTTTTCGACACGGAGAGATCGATGTTATCCTCATTCGATGGCACCCTCCATGAAAATCCTTGAATCAGCCTTGCCAACACCATCACTGTCATTGCACTTCCAAGAGCCACCCCCATGCACCCACGTCTCCCTGTACTAAACGATATGAACCTCAGTTCTCTCTCTGTTAGATCAACTTCTTCAATGCACCCATCTTTCAAATGTCGCTCAGGTTTGAACCCCAATGGCTCGTCCCAAACCTTGGGGTTCCGGCCTAGGCCTAGTCGACTAAGTAAAACATGGCTGCCTTTGGGGATGAAGTAGCCAGGAACGATGGCATCGGCATTTGAGACATGGGGCAAGTTGAAGGGTGAAATGGAGTGAATCTGAAATGCTTCCTTTGCACAAGATTTTACGTAGTTGAGTCTTGGAATATCAGCTCTTGAATCCACCTCTAGTTTCCAACAATTTTTTCTATTTCCTCAGTTGCTTTCTAGAGGATTTCAGGTTGGTTTATCATCTCTGCCATTGCCCATTCTACTACATTCGATGGATTATCCAGTGTTACGAACATCATCTCCTGCATGTATAAACAAATAAACACATTACAAAATGTTAAAAGTAAGAGAACCTAGTTTAAAAGACATGGTAGAAAGTTGTTTATTTGTGTTTGAAAATCATCTGACAGTGCATTGGGCTTTGATTTCTTCGACTGAAAGTGCTGGTTTCCCCTCTGAATCCTTAGCCAAAATGAAGGTGAAGAAGAAGAAGAAGAAGAAGAAGGAGGAGAAGGAGGAGGAGGAGGAGGAGGAGGAGGAGGAGCTGCTTCACCAACGTTAACTTGCCACGTCAACAATTTTGTTAACACCCTAACGGTAACTGTTAATTAGTGATTGTTTTGTAACTTTTCAAAATTTGAGTGACTAAAATGAAACTTAGGTGACTGTTTTGTCAGTTTCCACAAAGTTGGGTGACTGTTGGTGTAATTTACCCACGCCATCACCTGCCATGTCACTTTGCCGTGACGTCTGTGATGGAAAACGGTAAAAAGGACTGTTTTTGTAACTTTTTGAAAGTTGAGTACTGAAATGAAACCTAAGTGACTGTTTTTTCAGTTACCCCAAAGTTGAGTGACTGTTGGTGTAATTTACCCTAATTTTTCTTATGTAGTTGACTAATGCTAAGGAGATTCTGATCCATCACAATTACTCAGAGAATATCTGAAATTACTTTTGTACCTTATGGCTAGCTGATCACCACTTCGCCTTTGTACTTAACTTCAAAGAGTTCGTCATTACCAATCCTCACCTTAAGATCACAACTTCTGTTAATCTTCTTGAAGATGCTTTCATCTGAGGTCATATGGTTGGTACATCCATTATCAATCAACCAATCTTTCGTGAATCTATTTTTTGATGTAGAATATGTGGCTGTGAACACCTGCTCCTCCTGAATATGATCTCCTTTAGATGCTTGAGTGTGCACATTCTATTGAGGGGTTCACCTTTTCTTTTTGCATACCTTCTGCATGAATCTCATATGCTTGCATGATATACATTCTGTATCTAGTCTGAGCCAACAATCTCAAGGTGAGTTTTTTTCTTGCAATGCGAGCGTGATTAATATTTATTTTTTCCACCATCTTGCATCAACTTCTCTTTCATCTTTGTCCAACTTTTCTTACGCTTATGTTTCTAGGGGTTCCTACTTTCAATACTCAGGGCTCGCAATGCTTTTTTTGTGTGTTCCTCTTGCCTTGATGGTCTTATTTGCTCATGAGCTTATAGGCAATTATCAACTTTGGAAAAGAGATAGCTGATAGGTCCGTAAGTCTTCAAGTGAGGAAATCTTAGATTCATACCTCTCAGGAAGTCTTGTAATCGCCTTCCCAACGACAATACTATCTGCAAACTATTCCCCAAGTAACATGATGTTGTTAACTACTACCATAATCTTGTTTGCATATTGCTTCACTGTTTCATCCTCCTTCATCTTCAAATTCTCGAAATCTCTCTTAAGATTAATGAGTATTTATAACAAAAAAAAAAAAAAAACTCTTAAATAAGAAAAGAAAGAACAAAAATTTTATGCTAATAAATATCAAATATATTGTACTAATAAATACTAAATCCCCTACCAAGCTGGAAAACATAACTTGCACGCAAGTTATTTAAATCTAGTTGCTTTGGAACTTCATGCTTCAGTTTGTTCGCATCTTTACCACGACCCCAATTCACATTTTAATTCTAGTTTGCCAAAGTATTGAGCTCGCCAATCACTATTTATTTCTAAGAACTTGCCACTTACTGTTCATTTGAGGTTGAACTTGAAGGTTGTTTTGTGATATCAAATTCCAAGCTATCATTCCCTCGTCTGTCAATCTCTTTGCCATTTTTATTTGATGCCTAAGAGTAGGCAACAACCTTTTCAATTAGCAGAAGGAAAAGAAAAATTCAACAATACTCGATATAGATCCCAAGAACAATTGATAGTTATATTTTCCCTATATTCACAATGAAGAGGTATCATAATAGGTACTATTAGATTCCTCGCTATAACCAAGCATGAATACAATGATCACTAACAACGATGTCTGAAAACAAAGCATTGTAAATTACCTATGGTGAGAACATCCGGAGTACAGGGAAACCTGCTCTACTAATCCTGAAATTTCTTCATCCGAAACAGTTGTTGCAATTTCCTTGAGTAAAAGAGACCTATTATTCAAGTCCCCCAGGCAGTGCCTAAAAATTGTTACATCCGGAGCTGAATGTCCCCTGCGCGACACAGTCATTAAAGCAGAATCTCGGGCCCCAGTGCTCTCTAAATCGGATAGGGAAGTATTCATTTCTTCAAAATTCTCAGGCCTTGCCTCCAATCTGAACCTAAACCATTCTCAACCAGATTATAAATGGTGATGCAGTTGTTTATAGTTCAAAAGTGATTTAAGCTCCTATAGTATTCATGGTCAATAAAGACATAACATGATGTTATGGGAAAAGAAAAAGGACAGGAATCTCTATATATACCTGATTCTGCTTCGAGGCAAGAGAATTGAATTCATTCTTCACTGTGTTGGTCAACTGCAGAAATCTTTGCTTCTCCCAATCTAACCCTCTTTGATGTTCGATTGAGTTTTGCTTCATGTACAGTATTGTGTTTAGATTCACAAGAACTATCATCTAAGCCAAATGGTTGAGATCCATTAATGGATGAACCGCAGAGATTTTTTTCCAAATAATAGTAGATGTCCTTGGAGTACGATCGCAAGAGAGGCACCGATTTGAAGGGGAGAAGTCCTCAAGGAAACGATATCCCTCCAACTTGATATGGCAAACTTAAAGCAGAACTGCCTATTATCATACTTGGACGAAAGCTGAGATAAAATCAGAAGCAGGCCATGGTGAATCCAATATGTGAATCGATAACAAAAAAACCCAAAAATGTTACAGAAAGTCAAATTCTCTTAGCATATATACAATTAAATATGTTATGTTTATATTATACTTTGCGTAGACTACATTTAAGGTCACTTTAAAATAAAGTTTGTTCTATTTTAGTAACTCTAAATTTTTTCTCAATTTAGATAAAAAATTTATGGACCTTTCTAAAATTAATCCAAAATATATTTTTTTTCCTTCTCTCCTCTTTGTAGCTCAAAATGGAGAAACCAAAACAGGGCATCACAAAGCTACCTGTCTTTCACCATTTTCTCAACAATAAATCTGCGGCAACTATCAATGATAACCCAGCATACATCCTCAAATAATTAAAGAGGAATAAACATATATAAATAAGAGTTGAATGAAGATGTTTTCAAAGATTTATCATATTGAACTGGTTCAATCGGCTCGCCCAAATTATAAATGCTAAAGAAATAAATTACAAACAATTGAACGAAGATGGTTTCAAAGAAAAGACACGACCTATGCTACCCTCCATGAATGTTGACCAACACCATAATAATTCACTCTTAATCGCCATGAATGTTCAACCCTTTACGAAAATTGTTTCAATTTATGTAATTTGATAATATTTTACACAAAACATTAGCAAAATTCCTAATGATTTATATGATTAAATAATATTTTGTCTAATTAAAGCTTACTGAAAGCTCATTTTAGAAATTACATCCTAGGACTCCACTATTTTTTTGACTTAGAATTGTATTTTTACTAGATTTGGGGCTACGTTTTGCTGTGGCTTTTTCTAAGCATATTTGAAACAGAAATATATAAATATGAATGGTGGATGTACTTGAAAGAAATTTATGCAATGATAATTGCCGTCGAAACCTTTTTGAGATGGTTTTGAAATCAACTTTTATTTAAAAAAAAAAAACAAAAATGGAGTCGTCACCAATCACTTTCAGGAGGCGTGATTGGGTCACCTCGTAATTTGATCATTTTAATAAGAGTTTTGATTTACTAAAACAATATTTTTCAGCCTACAAAAATCCAGAAAATGAGTTTGGGAGTCGGTTACGCGCAAGGAAAGATTAGCACCCACTTTACACCCAAAATTGATACCTAATTGATTACTTGATGTCTTAATGTCGAAAATTGAAAATTTGAAGAGAATTTAAAATGCGATCCCTTTGTATTAAGTTATTTTAATAGAAAAGACTTAATTATGAATTAATCGAGAAGAAGGATCATGCCCCATGAGTTAGGACATGACGCCTTTAATTTTCAAAAACCAGAATAATTGCCATTTAAATCGTTGCTTAAATCTCATTTTTATATTTTTGAAATGGATATTCGACTATTTTGGTTTAGAAAGAAGCCATATCTCATAAGTTAGGAACACGACTCTTCTAATTCTAAAAATAATGAACATTGCCACAGTTTAAAAATTTTACTTTTCTATGTGTCGTGCGAAAAAAAGAACGTAACAGTTAAAACGATATGCATTTAACTTATTCAGGCATAATATACACATGGATAAATGCTTAAACTTAATGTATAATATAGTGATAATGAAATAATTTAAAATGGTTATGTGGGTAGAATGATAAATAATAAGTAAATAAAGGAATACTATAACAATAATGACCTAATTATAATAATATTAATAATCATAGTAATAATAAATAAATGAAGTAATTTAAGATAAATAAAAATGGAGAATGCATGGTTAAAAGATAAATGAACATGACATGAAAGTGCCAAAAATAATAAGAGAAATAATAAAATAACAAGAACACACTAAACATAAAATTATAAATGACAATAATAAACAAAAATTGTACCAATAAAGGCATGTATACAATCTAATTTTAAGAATGCATAAAAAATAAAGAGGTAATAAATAAATAGATAAATAGATAATAATAATAATATAGTAATAATAATAATAAAGGCACAAAAGAAGAAAAATAATAATCGATAAAAGAAAATAAAAAATTTAAATATTAAAAAATGAAGGAATAATAAATAAATGAATAAAAGGATTAAAATAAATAAATAAATAAGTGAATAATATATAAATAGATAAGTATATGAGTAAATAAATGAATAACATAAAAGGAATAATGAATAAATAAATAAGTGAATAAGTAAATAAATTAATAAAAGAATTAAAATAAAAGGACTTAATTGTAACTTAAATGAAATTAAAAATGTAAATCAGGATAAAATAAAAATAAGGGCTAAACTGTAATAAAATAAATGAATAAAAATAGAGGACTAAATTAAAATTTAAATGAATTTAGGTGGATAAATTGTAAATAAAAAAACTAATAAAATAGAATAAAGGACCAAAATGAAATGCGCGAAAAGAAATAGGGACTAAATGAGAAAATATCCCAAACCCTATTAAACGCACCGTTTCTTTGGCAAATCGGGGGACTAAATTAAAAAAGATAAAATTAAGTGGATAAATTTTAAAGCGAAAAAAACTGAAAATAGGACCAATTTGAAAGGCATTTAAAAATGGAAGGACTAAAGCCACAAATATCCCCCCATACAAAACACGCGGATCTTAGGAATGGTTCAGGTTGGGTCAACAGGTCGACTGAAATGACACCGTTTTAGGTACCCACCTCTTAAAATAGTCTAAGGACCAAAATAAAATAAAATAAAGTGACAAATAAAAAAAAAAGATAGGACAAGATTGAAACAAACCACAAAAGCGGAAGGACAAAAGTAGCAATTAGACCCCCTTTTAAAAATATGCGGATCCTACTAGGGCCAGGTCGGGTTGGCGATTTTTGGCTTCAAAACGGCATCGTTTTGGGGCTTATGAACACCGGCCAAAACGGCATCGTTTAACCTAGCCTATATAAACTATTTTTTTTTTTAAAAAGTTCATTCTGTTTACTGTTTAAAAAAAAATGTTGAAAATGTTTTTCTTTTTGTTTTCTCTGAAAGGGGTCTGGGTCTGGCCATTGGAGCCGTCGTCGCTCTGCCGCGGCCACCGGCTGTCGGCGAGGGCGATCGCCATCTTCGGTGGCTGGAAAAATCCAAAAAATCCCCGTTCAATCCCCCTTTCTTAAAAACCCTGTTTTGGGAAAAAGAACGTCGAAACACTAGAGAAATTGGGCCGACGGTCATGAAACCTTTTAGTTTCTCTTCCCTTCGGTGAGGCCTTAAACTGATCCCTAGGGGGACTTCGAGGCTTCTCGAGCCGAACATGGGCCTCTGACGACCGAAAATAGATAAGAAATCTCTCTTTTTTATTTTTAATCTTATTTATTGCGAAAAAAATAAAAAATAAAAAATTGAAAAATCACCTTTTAACTTTTTCTTTTCTTTTTTTTTTATTGCTTTTTCGTCTCTATATTTCTCTGTGTTCAAAATAATAAAAAAAATCCACCAATGCAATCCATTCTCTGGCTTTTATAGCTAATACAACTTGTTTATTATACATTTTTTATATTTTTTTACTGTTCCTATTGCCTTTACGTGTTTATCTATTTTTTTCAGGTGCATCTAGAGTCAACCGACAGGACAGAGGCAATTGACGATGGCAGACCTCGGCGCGCGAGCGTGTTGCGTGAGTGCGGCGCAAAACGGGGCTAGGGTTTCTGATTTTTTCTAAAAACTGTGTAGGTTTTTGGGCCATTTGAGCCATTAGAGTTTTCATTGTTTTGGGCCTGACATTTTTTTGTAACCAGACTATTTTTTTCAATTTGTACTTTATTATTTTTTTGGTTTAATTTTTTCTTTTATTTGTTTGTAATTTAGGCCCAAGCTAAATTGAGCCTCTACAATTGCAAAAGAAAGGACACAAGAAGAATAAATTAGGATTTATTCGCTTATAACATTCATAGTGTACCATACCTTAACCCTGAATGGATGATGGATTATATGTGTGACTTGTATACTTTAATTTAAATAAAAGCTTGAATTCTAATAGGTAAGCAACTAAAAGTTAATGCGTTAGGTGTATACTTTTGCATTATATAGCATCTTCCATAATAGTGGAATTTATAACCAAATAAATGGTAAATAATATCCTATCATCGACATTACATGATAGATAGAAAGTAATGTGGTTACGAGTCATTTGTCTTAGTGATAAATGACTTAATTACCATTTGTTAGTAATTGTCTTTTCATGAAGGAAGATATAATAGTTATCATTAGATAAAATAAGATCGAAGAGCTAAGTCATGATATTTTAGTGGTTGTAATTAATAAATGAAGAGTCGAAATTTAATTACAAATTATTTGAACTCATCATATAAATGTCCAATCCATTCCCCAGTAGCTCGAGACAACCAGAAACGATAAATTACATAAACTTTTACCCATTAATTCCATAAACTCTATATTTGAAGTTTTAATACAATTTCACTTAGCTGCACGACATACACGTGCTTGTGAAAAAAACTTATTTCTCCATTATTTAATATGTAACTTCATAAGGCACCAAGCAGCCATTCAGTCAAGGGCAGAACACAACCCTGTAATTGGTCCCACCAGGGCAAGTAAATAAGCTTGTTTTATCATCTTTAGGGAAACTGTAAGCATCGGGGCATCTTGCCTTGAAGAACCTGGACAAATCCGTTGGGCCACAATTCCCTGAATTGCAACAATATTTATCCGTTTTGTAGACAGTGCAAGGGTTATTGCACCCACCTGGGGCTTTCAACTCATTAGGGCACTGACCTATGATATCAGCTGTGCATCGAATTACCCTGCTGCACCCGCCAGATGTTGGACTAAATTCTATGGGAACATTAAATCCATCAACCAGAGAGATATCAATGAAATCCAAGTTGTTGAACTGGTTTAATGCGAATTCAGCCAAGGTGTTTGGGGGTACACCATAGGCTTGGCACTGAAGTAGGCCCCCACAGTCGCCGGTTTGGCATCTGCCTCGTCCGGCTCTGTCGAATTGGCAATTGGTTCGACCCCAGATACGGGCTCCTGCAGTGCCAGGATTCACATTTAGATTCCAAACTCCGCCTTTGCTCAGCTCTGTGCCACCACCAGGAACGGCTGCTGCCCAGACCTTGTAAGGACAGTTGTTTCGAATGTTAAAAGTGGCAGCACTGGCGACCGTGAAGCAGAGAGCAATAAAAGAGATTGAAAAAAGAGAGAGGCTTTTGAAGTTCATCTTTTAAATTAGCTTTCTACTTGTATGTAGTGTGTTAGGAAAAGGTGGATTTATATAGAGTTGTGAATGCGGTTGAGGACCGATAGCTAATGTAATCATATAAATGTTAGTGGAAAAATAATATTGAAGTTAGGTAAAAGTCATATAGGACGAAACTTCCAAATTTTAGTGGAAAAATAAATATTGAAGTTATGTAAAAGTCATATAGGACGAGACTTCCAAATTCCAAATTCTTAATTATCCTTTGTGGAATAATCTACAAATTAATGATTCTATGGCGGTAGATGATATGAGATGGATGTCTACAAACTAATTTTCCAACAATAATAATTCACACTTAATAATAATTTATGAACAATGACTTGGTTATGTCTACCAAAGATGACTAGGACCATAATAATTCACACTTAATTTTCCTTCATTTCTCTTTCCTTTTTTTCACGAAAATTCACTTACAAAAAGCTTTAAAGTAGTCTTCTAATACAGCCAATCATTTTCTGCTTTCTCTTTATAATTTTATTTTTAAAATAAATAATTGTAAAAATTGAATTGATATATGAATATAATAGGCTGTATAGGATGCTTAGAAATGATAAACTAAAATGAATTACTATAGATCAAGATTTGAATCAACTGGAAGATAATTGAAAACAGATAAAATTGCGGAATAGTCCTCAACGTTTTGTTGGTTGTTTTTTCCAAGTAAGTTCATATGAAACTTACTATGTAAATTTTATGATATGTTTAATAATATTTAATGTCTATTAGTTTGGATTAATTATAATATTGATTTTGATGAAATTGACTTATAATAGACTAAATCGTAAAATATTAATTGTATGGAAAATATGAATAGGTACATGGAAGTTGGTATAATTTGATTATATATTTTAATGTTGGTAGATGATATGCTAGAATGATATAAGTTTAGAATGGAAATGTCGCATGAATAACTAGTACCTTGTTGGTATAGGTATGTTTTGACCATGTTTAAAATAATTAAATGGTAATATGATAAGTAAAATGGTATGGTTAATGCTAATTTGTGCGTTATTGAGTTGGTTGTAATGATTGAGAAAGTTACAAGTTATATTGGAAATTTTGGATGGGTAACACTTATGTGGAAGTATGAACTTAATGTTGAATTGCTAGATAATACATATATTATTTGTATGGCAAATTTGGTGGTCTAGGACATGGCTAAAATGTTGGTATGAAATGTCTTGGTTAATAGTGCAAGGCTATGGATGGAAGTTGGAAATGACATAGTTTTATAAGTGGTTATGAATGATTGAACGAGTGGTAGGTAAGTTATACTTATACTAAAATGTCTGAAGTATTTTGATCCCAAATTAAGACAAGTTGTGTTGAATGATTTTAGTAAGTGTTAAATAATGGATTGGTGTGTATTGAAATATTTTTCCTAGATTTTATTGAGTGTCTATAGACACCAAAGTGGAGCCGCCCCGTGTTACAATGCTAATGGAATGCTATGTTAGTGTATTTCAACAGTGTTAGTTAAATACTATCTGTTTTTCCGTTCTTCTTCAAAATGTTTACCTCTATAATTTTACTATTATCAATGCGAGCCCCTCACCGATATGGATGAAAATGTAGAGAAGTGTTTAATTGTGATTGGAGGACTGAAGTTCTTTTTTTAATGACATAGAAGTTAATTGGCAGGCACTACTCTTTGAATATTGAAATATATCTCAACAAGAGGTTCTTATTCAATTCTACTTAAGAGTCTTGAGACATTGGAGAGTTTTGGCTTAGCTCCAATGTTAGAAATTTTCTAACTTTTATATATGAATAAAATATATTTTAAAACTTAAAATATTACTTTTAACATTTCAAATTAAATCTGTTTTTTTTCAATCTCAAATTTTTTTTGTCATAATCGAGTATCCATCATCGGTAGCGTTGATTAATTTTCTAACCATGAATACTTTCTAAAAAAATAAATGGCCAATAATAAAATATATTCCATGATTAGTATTGTTTTAGTATCGTTTGTACTGATCGAAATATTCCGTTCTATAACATAACTATAATTAACATTTTAAAATGATGCGTTCTGGTTTTTCTTTTTTAAGTTAAAATTTTTTCCATCTAAAACAACATGAGAGTCCAACGTTAAAATTTTTTCCATCTAAAACAACATGAGAGTCCAACATTTTCAATGAAAATAATTGAAAAAAATCATTTAATCTTAAATTATCATTATAAAAATATTTGATTAATAATAAAAATGCATTTTAACAAAACCTTTAAAATCAGTGATAAAAAATCTAAAATAAAAGTATATCAATTTATTTATTAACATCATTTTAATATGTCTGTATGATATATAATATAGATATGATATTCATTTATAAATGATTCAGTTGAATCTGACCAAATCTTCACTAGCCACATATTAGCTTCCATAAATAAATTATATAATCTTTAAAATATCATCACAATAACCAGTTAAAAGATTTTGTTGCATAAAATTGTCAACTCAAATATGTCAAGCATGTTTAATGTCTTAATGGCAGTTTGTAATAGGCACTATTGAGTGCCACTCATCACATAAGCATGCAACATGCCTCAACAAATAGTTTTAATTGAAAAAAGATTTTTCAAATAGTTATTTTAAGAGTATTGAATAAATTTAATTTGTTTTATAAATTATTTAAATGATATAATTAAATCTATATTTTAAAAAATAACATTAATTTTTCCGTGCTTTTACCGATTGAGTTGGTGTCACTTGAATTATGACACTAAACTTAATCAGACATGTTGTTATAGTATAAATAATTATCTTATGACCATATACATATCTATTTATGAAATAGTGATCATATATATATATATATATATACAAACACATAAGAAGAACTTAATTTTAAATCTACCACTCATCCTTTCATTCTCTCTCTTACAATTATCCTTTTGCATCATGTTTTAATAATATATAATGTGATCATAAGTTAAACCCTTAATTGTAGTGTTAAATTAGCCATATATGTAAAAAAGAAAATTGTTAATTGACTAAATAAGCCTTTTTTTAATTTAGGAAAATAAACTGTTTTTGGAGAGAGTGTGAGAAAACTCGTCCAGCTGAAAGTGTTTTTTGAAAATTCCAAAGAAAATGCATCCAGTTGGCGTTTTCCCTGACATGTCAATAAAAAAGCTCACTCAGTTGGATGATCTTTCCAACCACCTGTGCAGAAAGTGCGTCCAGCTAATCGTACTTTCACATACTCTCTCCAAAAATGATCTATTTTCTTAAATTTACAAAAAAATCAACCTATATAACCAATTAGCAAACTATTTTGGCATATATGATTAATTTAACCTAATTGTAATGATTAAGGTTCAATTTTTACCAATAAAGCCAATAAAAAAATGAAGTTTAATAAATTACAATTTTATTGGAAAATATTTTATATTAATTAATTATAAGAAAGCATGTTTATATATACACTATATGTCATACATTTTCTTTAAAATAAAAATCGTTAAAATTACTAAAAAGTATGAGGATCAAAAGAAAACATGAATAACTATCATTCAATAAATTTGTTCTTAGAGTCGGAGCATAACTATACCATTAGATATAACGGGCACATTGTAGTATTTGTTTTCGTACATTTTTTTTTTTGAAACTTCGAGTTATTCTAACAAATTTCAATGCCTATAAAATTTTTCATAAATTACACTAAAAATTATTAAATTATTAATAAATTTACATTTTAATTACTTAACTTTTAAAAATTACAAAATATGTAACACCCCTAACCCGTATCCGTCCTCAGATTAGGGTTACTAGGTGTTATTCAACTAATCACCAAGTTCATTCAGTCACATGATCCATAAAGCTTAAGATATGATATTATAAAAATCAAATCATCCCAAATATGAAAATTATAGCCATTTTCGCATGGCATCTTCATACAAACATATTTATCCATTTAAGACATTTTAACAAGTAATTTAGTCTATACATGCCATGGACCTTGGGTTCGAAAACAAAAAGGTACCAAAAGAGATGATAATGTGATTGACTTCGACAACGATCCCTGAGCTCAAGCTTCAACTTCAAAATCTAATGAACAATGCATAAAACACACCAAGTAAGCTATTATAGCTTAGTAAGTTTTAAGCATTAGAAAAATATACAAATAATCAATATAAAATTTTAATCAACCAACATGATCATTAACTACTCCATAAACACAAATAAGCATATCTTGTTACCATTCATTAATTCGCCATTTATAATAGATCTCGAACCGAACATTCACACGCCATAATCCATTTCGAATCAAGCTCAAAAATAAATAATTATGTTACATGTCGTAACCATTTTTTTGATGAAACAGTAAACGACGCGGTCGACTCAATTTTTTTGAAAAAGAAAAGGAAGGGAGTCGCCATCGATCTTTATTTGGTGTGATCGGATCACCTTTGTTTTAATAAATCGTTTAATTTACTAAAATAGTGCTTTTTGGTCCACGAACTTTGAGAAAACGGGTTCGAAAGTCGATTACGTGCGAGGAAGGATTAGCACCCTCGACACGCCCGAAATCGGTACCAAACTGATTGATTGATGTCCTATTTGTTGAAAACTTTGAAAGGGTTCGAAAATACAATGCTTTTTATTTTCAAAATTTGAAGGAACTGAAAGGGACGTTAAGACTCTCTTATTATCGAAGAGATAAAGCACCATGTCCAGTAAGTTAGGGCGCAATACTTTAGACTCCCGAAACTAAGCTCGTCTTTTAAAACTTGATTTTTGTTTTTGAAGAGGATCTTCCGTTATTTGTCAAATGAGAAACCGGAACTCATTAAGTTAGGGCTCGATTTCTCGAGATTTCAAATACGGAGGATTACCTTTATTTTTAGGAAAAAGAAGCTTATCTCCAAGTATCTAGATGTCGAGTCCAGTAAGTTAGGGCGCGACATTTCGAATTTCCAAGATTAAGTATTTTGTTTAAAACTCGTATTGCGATTTTAAAAGGGGTATCCCGTTGTTTAGTTTAAACGAGAAAATCCGGAACCCAGTAAGTTAGGGCTCGATTTTCTTGAATCACTAATACGGGATGTTGGTCGTTATGAAAACTGAGACATCGAGGAAGATTAGTTTGACAAGCGATAAGGATATTGACAATAATGACAGTAAAGGAAAAATAATAATAGGTAAAAGTAATATAGTGATGTCAATGAAAATAACGGTAATAACAATGGTAATAATATAAAAATAATAGTAAACAAATAATAATAATAACAAAACGATGATGATAATAAAATGTTAATTATTAAACAAAATAATAGCAATATATATATTATAAAGAAAATGTAATGATAGTAATAATAATATAAAGAATGATAATCATAACATATTCAATAATGGTAATAATAATAATAACAATAATAATATAATAATAGTAACGATTGATAAACAAAACGATAAAAAAATATATACGTAATACGAGTAATAAATAATAATAATAATAATGGAATAATAATAGAAATAATAATAATAAATAACAATAATAACAATAGTAAATATAATAATAAAGATAAAATAAAATATTGCATGATAGTAATAATAATAATTAGTAGACGAAATAATATAGATATGTAAAAAAAAAAATAATATAGTAATAATAATAACACTAATAGGAAGATTTAACTAAGTTAAAAGTAATAATAAAGGATCAAATTAAATTAAGGAACAAAATTTAGGGGCGAATTAAAAATAAAGGAAAGATTAGGGGACCTAATTGCAATCGCAAAAAGGACTGGGGGGACCAAAAAGGCAATAAGCCCTTGGTCAAAAGCAGCATGACATGACACCGGGGACTAAATTACTGATGGAATAAATCGTGGGGTAAAATTTGAAAATAATAAAAACTTAATTAAAAGAAGTCAAAAAAGCGGAAGGTCCATTTGCGCAATTTCCCCTTTGGTTTAAAAACACGCGGATCCTGAGGCGGGTCAGGTCGGTCGGATCGGGTCAAGGCCAAAACGACGTCATTTTGGGGTTAAAGGCCAGCCCCCAAAACGACGTCGTTTTGAAGGGCTATATAAGGCCCTAAACCCCCCAAAAAAATTCATTTTGCTATCTACTTTAAAAAAAAAAATCCTTCTTTCTTTTTTTTTTCTCTGCAGAAGAGGGGAGATCCGGTGGGTTTCCGTGAGATTCGACCGACGTCGTCATCGGCTTGCCGTATGCATAAATACCAAGCCGCGATGGTAAAAAAGGTAAAATGCTCCTTTTTTTCTTTTTTTTTATATATGATTTAGGTATATGTATATATATATTTTAATTGAGTAATAAATAAAAAAAACGAAACAACGAATAAAAAAAAAATATGAAATCACCTCCGATCATTACTGATCTGGCTTTTTACGCATTTTGGATTCTTCTGTTTGATCTCTATTGTTATTTTGTTTTTGAATCTGTTTCTTTTTTATTGATTGTAAAAAAAAAGTCCCTTTTACAAATGTTTTGAATCGGCTTTTATAGCCAAATTTTTACAACTGTTCTTTGCTTTCTGTCCTTTCTTTTTTCTGTCTGGCAGGAGCAGGTGGAGCAAGTGGAGGGTCGGTGGCCGACTCTGTCAGTGGCGGTGGGCAGGTGGCTAGTCAGAAGGCAAGTGGGCAGCGGCGCCTTAGGGTAGCTTTAGGTTTTTTTGTTTGTTTCTGTTTATTTGGTGTTGGGCTAGTGGGCTGGTTGTAATTGGGTCAAATGTTTTTGGTTTGTGTTTGGGTTGTTTGGGACATGGGTCGGCAAAAATGGGTCGTACAGCTGCCCCTCTTTGCTCATTGTCGTGTAACGGCAATAGAGCAAAGACATAAGAAAGACCCATTTTGCCCGGTCTCGGTGGGCTTT
Organism: Gossypium rotundifolium; assembly: GCA_025506655.1. Classification (NCBI taxonomy): domain Eukaryota; kingdom Viridiplantae; phylum Streptophyta; class Magnoliopsida; order Malvales; family Malvaceae; genus Gossypium; species Gossypium rotundifolium. Next base: position 4,176,381 of record CP106732.1, on the reverse strand, counting down.
AACTTCTTTTGATGCTCTTTTCTTCAGGTAGCCCCATTCAGTCCTACCGCATCTGGTCGTTTCGATCCTATTCCCCCGTTGCTTCGGTGAGATAGGACCTGTAACTTCAATTTGCTCCCCTGCAATCTTAGGGAGATAGGTTTAATCGTTTTTATCGCTCCATGACAACTTGATGGGATAAGACTTGCAACTTCGAGATGTCAAAGCTGCTTTCTTCAATCGATCCTCGCAAACTCGGGGATCACCAGATGATATCTTGATCGCTTCTGCAACTTGGTATGTCAAATCGCTTTCTTCAATCTGATTCCTACAAACTCGGGGACCACGGACCGATTTCTTTGATTTACTTCTCCACGGAACTTCAAGGAAATAAGAATTGGTGAGAAGAGATTCGTAGTCTCCATCTTCTCTAAAACTTTAAAGAAATAAGGACTTATCCTCCTTGTTAACTCGAGGAGGCGGATTTGTAATCTCAACCTACTCCACGGGAACTTCGAGGAAATAAGAATTCAGGGAGAAGAGATTTGTAATCTCCATCTTCTCTTACTGAAACTTCAAGGAATTAAGGATGTGACCTCATTGTTTACTCAGGCAGACGGGATTTGTAATCTCAACCTTCTCCGCGGGAACTTCGAGGAAATAAGAATTCAGGGAGAAGAGATTTGTAGTCTCTATCTTCTCTACCGAAACTTCAAAGAAATAAGAATATAACCTCATTGTTAACTCAGGGAGACGAGATTTGTAATCTCAACCTACTTCACGGGAACTTCGAGGAAATAAGAATTCAGGGAGAAGAGATTTGTAATCTCCATCTTCTCTACTGAAACTTCAGAGAATTAAGGATGTAACCTTATTGTTAACTCAGGGAGACGGGATTTGTAATCTCAACCTACTCCACAGGAACTTCGAGGAAATAAGAATTCAGGGAGAAGAGATTTGTAATCTCCATCTTCTCTTACTGAAACTTCAAAGAATTAAGGATGTAACCTCGTTGTTAACTCAGGGAGACGGGATTTGTAATCTCAACCTACTCCACGGGAACTTCGAGGAAATAAGAGTTCAGAACTTTTCAATTTGCTTCCTTACTATATTCAGGAAGACTTCAATCTTCAGCCTGCCCCACTACCATCTTGAGGGAACGAAATCTGAACTTTCCAATGTGCTTCCTTACTATATTCAGGAAGATTTCAATCTTCAGTCTGCTCCACTATCATCTCTAGGGAACAAAATCTGAACTTTGGTATTGCTACACTGTTCTTTAAGGAACCTGTCCTGTAGAATTTATGCTTATGCAAATGGTGAGGATGCTATGATCAGAATGACTCAAAGCCTCCTACATGTGTTATGGATGACACTTTTGTGAATGCAGAATGTCATGGGAATGGTCTTTTTACAATGATTAAGATGCAATGATCAGAATGAATCGAATGCTCTAAACGTGCTTTGAAATGATGTATGGATGCAAAATGAAATGATCTCTTTTTAAATGCTTAGGGTCATCATTGCTCGTAGTCCATTAATGTTCTATCACTGATACGTTATCATGCTTTCCCGTTCAGCCAGTATCTTTGATAGAAAACCCAAAGAAATGATCATATTATGCTTAACAAGCTTGTCCCGCCGTGATTTCAGAGTCTTTTCCACTGTACCTTCTGGGACATAAAGTTTGCATCTCTCATTGCAACTTTAGGAGAATAACATTTGGTTTCTTCTATCCATCCTGTTGTAACTCCGAGGTATAGGATCAATTTGATCTGTTACACCATTCACTGGTGTAATGACCAGATGTGTAGGCCTGATATGTGCATGAATGCAGAGTATCATTTTTCTTTTCTCGAGGATGATCTCTTTGTACTGCTGGGTTGACATTGCTCGTTATCTGTCAAGGTCGTATCACCGGCGAAATGTATTGTCTTTTGGTTCAACCAATAAAAGGTCCAAAGAGATAATCATCTTTCTCCAATATTTCCAAACCTTGAGCTGAGTGGGTTCTAAACAACAATCTGTTTGAGTCCTTGTATTATTCGAAGCTTCGAGTAATATGCAAAACTCCTTTTATGAAAGTATTATTAGTCCACTAATCGTTATTTCAATGCAAAATGCCTGAAAAAGATTGTAACAATGGACAAAAAGGAAATTGATTGGGAGCATAGCTCGAAACAAACAAGTTAATCAAAGCTAGCAAAGGTAATTAAGAAGGAAATTTATCGGTGGTTTTTTTTTTAAAGGAATAAAATAACCACAAGTAACAAAAATGGGTAAAATAGAAACTAAGTGCCCCAGATATCGCAGCTTGAGCTTCTCTGTTCCAACTTCTTGAGGACCATTTTGAGCTTAATATGTGTTTAGCGGATCCAGAGTACTTTGTCGATGCCCCAAGACGTAACATACTTCTTCGAGAGTAGCAAGACTATTGTATGCCCTACTTTCGATCAAAATTTTGAGCTGCCCTTCTCGGGTTTTCAACTCAAATACCCTTTGGTCTCAAAGCGCCCTTTGCGGGTTTTTGCCTTGGCCTCTCCTTTTTCTTTTTTTTTCTTTTTCTTGTTTTTCATTTTTTTGTGTTTTTGTGTTTTTTTTTGGAGAACTTTTTTATTGAATCTGAACTCACCTGATTGGACAGGTCCTTGTCATCCGTCTTGGTTAACACTCATGTTTCCCTAGAATAAGCCTTCTTTGCTGTATAAGGCATTTACTTTTCTTTGGAGTTCTTCTGGATAAGAAGAATCTCTCTTAATGCTAGATCCTCTTACTGAAATTCTCTTGAGTGAACCTTTTTGTCAAGCCCGTATCCATTTTTGGTTCATTTGACCCTGCTGAATACTTTCAATCAAGCTTACTGGAGGCATTCTGCTTCATCTAATTCAATCCAAGCTTGGGAAAAGGAATCTTATCTTCCAACAATTGTTTCTCTTTCACGAACCAATGGGAAAGATGCCCCGGCAAAAGTCCTGGCCAACATTCAAGGAACCTAAAAGGTAAATGGTAACTTCTCTATGCCAACCTTTACAAGTCTCAACCATTTTTTCCAAAAAAATCTTAAATGTGTTTTTTTTTTGAATTTGATGACCGCTGACTTTGTAATTTTGGCATATGAAGCGACCCTCACCCTCTCAGTGAGGTGACCAATGACCATGAATATGAATCGATGTTGGCTAAAAGCTTTTGAGGAGACTGGCTTGTTAACATTCATGCTTCATATAGGGAAAATGGAGAAGGCACAGTCTTCCTCAATTTGGCATTTTATAGCATAACAGGTGCAATTTCCCTTTTCTTGGTGAACCAATAGCCCGAGCCTCTTGATTAGCTAGGCTGTTGTACAACATGGGTTCTTTAAACCCCAACCTTAACAGCATACCTATGTTTTAGTAGTTTGGCATGCATTGATATGATCGTGCGAAAACATCTTGAATTCTTGAAAATAGCTCAACGATGCCTTGCCTTATTCCTTCGAGGAGCTATGCTTCCATCTTCACTTCCTTCGTTAGTCCATAGTGTCTGCTGACACTTCATAAGGCAGGATCTACCATTGGGGAAGTAAGTTGCAATCTTTGTCATCTTCAAAGCCCTTAGATCCCTCTAGATACATATCTCACTAAAAAGGGAGTCAGTAACAACGTCGCTCATGTCATTGATATCTGGGGGCCCATTGTGGGTGAAAAGGTAGAAAATCCAAAGAATAAATTATCCTAAGGATGATTATTCGTATGATATGGTCATGAAAAATATTCAGTATGAAATGTAAAGAATGAAAATATTTACTTAGAAAGATGCATTTTATTGAAATAAAAATTCTGGACACAAGCCTACTTCTCAAAAGAAATCTTATTCCAGGCTTGAAGCAACAAGTGTGTTTTACACATTACTCTAGATTAGCTTTAAAAATACATGTTTCTTCCACAGTCTCATTGTTCAAAACACTCCCAAGTACATAAAGGCAGATGCTCGAAAAACTTTTATTCCTCGGTTCTCTTTGGGTATACCATTGCTCCGTCATCGAACTTTACAATACCCATGTTGATGAGATTTTCCACCAATTTCTTGAAAGTAAGGCAATTTTCTATCGAATGGCCTGTGATCCCCGCGTGGTACTCACACTGAGTGTTTGGGTCATACCATTTTGGGTACGGAGGTTGCATCGGTTTTGGATATTGGGGGGACACAACGTGTGCATCAAATAAACTTTGATACAACTCCTTATACGTCATAGGGATTGACCTAAATTGGAGTTTTTCAATGTTTTTCCTTGTGCGAGATTCTTTTCTTGATGAACCTTGATACTCAGTAGTCAGCATTTTTGGCTGATTAACGATAATTGACTTAGGGTCCCCCATGTTCATATTATTCACCTCGTCATCCTTTTTTCTAGGAGCAGGCCTTCTAGTGGTTTCCCCTGCTTCAATCTTGCCGCATCTGATTGCATGTTCGATCATTTCCCCTACCATTACCATGTCGGCAAAGCTCTTAGTGGTACTCCCTATCATATGGGTTATGAAAAGAGCCTTCAGGGTGTTGATGAAGAGCATGGTAGTTTCCTTTTCTAAGAGGGGTGGTTGGACCTGCATGGCGACATCCCTCCACCTTTGCGCGTATTGTCTGAAACTCTCATTTTGTCTTTTTTCTATGCTTTGCAAAGTAATTCTATCCGGTGCCATGTCCGTAACGTCGCTGTAATGCTTTAGAAATGCTTGAGCCAGACTTCTCCAGGAACTAATGTTGGCCCGACTAAGCTGGTTATACCATCTAGCAGCTGCGCCCACTAAACTTTCTTGGAAATAGTGGATTAAAAGTTGATCATTGTTCACGTACCCAGCCATTCGCCTGCAGAACATGGTGATGTGGGCCTCCGGGCAGCTAGTCCCATTGTACTTCTCAAATTCAGGCATTTTGAACTTATGAGGAAGCACCAGATCTGGAACCAGACTCAAGTCTTTTGCGTCAATACCATGGTGGTGATCAGTACCTTCTATAACAGTCCGAATTCGACCCTAATCGGAATGATGGTCTCGGGACCATGAATCCAAGTCGGTAGAATATTTTAATATTTCATATTAGGTCTAAAATCTATGATTGAACATGTGTTAAATTTTGGTGATTTAATTTATTTATTTGTGTGAGTAATTTTACTAAAGGACTAACTTGTATAATGGGTAAAAATGACCTTTTAATGGATTTAGTGACAAATGCATATGGCTTTATAAGGTGAAGTCCTTAAAGGACAATTTAGCCAATATTATGATGGTGGACGGCAACATGATGGAATGTGATTTAGAATATAAGTATTATTATAATATGTTTTGGTGGTTGAAGAATAAATAAATAATAGTATAATTTAACACATAAAATAATAAAACATAGTGGAAGGAAAGAGAAGGCACCTTGTTCATCTTTTGACCGAAATTAGAAGAAAGAAAACTCCATTTTGGAGCTTGAAAGTCGGCATTTGAAAGCTCAATTAGGGGTATGTTTATGCTTAGTTTTCAATTGTTTTTGCATTTTTGGAATGGGTGTTTTGAATACTATATAACCCATGGTGAAATTTTAGAGTTTATGGCACTTTTATATTCGCCATTGAAGCATTTTAATAGTAAATAATGGTTGTTGATAGATTATTAAGTATAAAGCTTAAACTAGCATGTTTATTATTTGAAGTTTGAGTGAAATTGATTGTAAGGTTAAATCAAAAAATGAAAATTTTGAAGGACTAAATCATGAATTAAATAACATGCAAGGCCTTGTATAAGGTCAAGGAGTATTCGGCCTAGGGTATTTGTGATTGAAATTGGTGAATTTTGTGTGGTGTCCAAATTGGACTAATTTGTAAAAGTGTGAAATGAAGGGGGCAAAATCATAAATTTCTTATTTATATGTGTTGGGACCAAAATTGTTATAATATGCTTAATTGAGTTTAATTTAATTCATTTAGATCAAGAACAAAAGGAGGTAGGATCGGATCGGGGAAAAAGTAAATTGATCGACTAATCGAAAAGTTGAATTGGTGACTACTTGAGGTAAGATTTTAAGCATTTGAATTTAATTGAACTCAATTTAGTTTCATGTACTTATGTTGGATAATTGTGGCATATAAATCATTATTATGCTGAATGGTTTTGGTATGTATATCTCCTTTAGTGAGTTTAATTGCTATTGATTATTAGAGAATATGTATGTGAATCACATTGAACAATAGCAAATAAACACCGGCACTATGTGTGCGAGTTTATACCGAAACCTTTGTGTGTGCAAGATCGGTCGGGTAGCACTAAGTGTGCGAAAATGGGTAAATAACGGTACTAAGTGTGCGATCGTTACGTTTATAATTAGCACTAAGTGTGCGGAGTTAACTACTAACAGACACTATGTATGCGATATGTGACCAAATTAAATAATATGAGAATATAATGATTTGAGATTAGTTGGGATGTCTGTGTTTATTCAATGTTTTTATATGTATGGAAATTCGGCAATGGTATTATCCTGTGTTACATAGTAACGAATGATTTCGAAAAATCAAAATATACTCAAGGTAAGTAATATTTACTTATGATATAAAGTTGAATAGTGGTTGATTAATTACTTTGCCTTGAGATGTATAAGACTTAATTTATATAGTGGTTATGAGCCTAAGTATGTGGAATAACAAACAACTTGAGATGAATGTAAAGGAGAAGAGTTATTTTCTTATGAGTTCATACATGCTTATGTGAATGTATTCATTGCTTAAGTCTTACTAAGCTTTGGAAAGCTTATTCTATTTTGGTTAATTCTTGTGTGTATAGGTTACTTTGGAAAGCTCGATTTTGTGCTTGGGATTCGCCTCAGAAGTTCACCATATTATCATCTCTTTTGGGTATACCTTATTTTGAAGTAGTAAATTATGTTTTTATGGCATGTATAAGCTAAGGTATTTTGGAACAAGGTCAACCATGTATATACATACTCATGCCATGCGAAAATGGCTAAATTATAGTTATTTGGTCTTGTTTGAAGTCGACCTTGATGTTTGTTAAAACGAAAGTATAATCGTATCGTCTTTGGAGATGGAATACATAATTATATGATGCATGTTCGATTATGTGGATGATACATTGTTGAACTTGCCAATGATATATTATGAATGCGGTAGTTGTTAAGTTAGGTTGTTGGCATATAAATCCTTATGCATATTTGGTCTTGTAATGCCTTTAATAACTTGATTAAATTGAGTAAGGAAGTTATAAACTAGTTAATCATATTTTTGTTATGAAACAATTTTTAGTTGCAGCAGTGATGTGATTTTGAAAAATCACCAAAAATAGGAGAAATTTAATTAGAAAATGAATAAGAGATAGAATTAAAGTTTATTTTGATATGAAAGAAACAAGTTAGGAAAAGGAATTATATATTATGAGATATTTAAGTTTTAGTGAGACTTGTCTGAATGAATTCGTGAGTCCTGTTCTGTCTTGGAAAAATTGTTAAAATTGTACAAAAATAATTATGGAGCATAGTTATATTTTAGAATCCTTGATGAGTCTATTTTTGATTGGAATAAACAAGAACATTATTTAAATTTTGTACAATGAGATTACTGAGTTTTTGTAAAGATAGGTCAGAATTATCAAACGGTGAAATAGGGGTAACTTTGATGAATAAACTGTACTAATTGGCCACATGAAAAATTCTGTAAAAATTATGGTAAAAATTTATATGAGTCTAGTTTCAAGAAAAATTTACGGATCTAAATTTCGAGTTTAGTAACTCGAGTTATGGTCAATTTAGTCAGCCTGATGCAGTTGGACAGCTTTAAATTACACATGTTGGTGCATAACTTTAAAAAAAAAAAAAGGAAGTTGAATTCGCATTATTATTTGGTCATGAAAGTTAACTGGGGTCTTGTTATGTTAAGTAATATCCCGTAACCCTAATCCGGTGATAGACTCGAGTTAGGGGTGTTACATTTGATTGGTATCAGAGCTATGGTTTAGTCGATTCTTGGACTAACATAGCATCTGTGAGTCTAGCTATACATGCCGTAAAATATATGAATGACAATATGATGACTTCTGACAGTGAAATGTATTTATTTCTTACGTATAGTAATGGATCCGGATCCGAAACAAGCGTTAGTGACGATGTCGAGAGTGTGGCGCTGTTCGCGCAAGGGACGCGTCGGAAGAATCTCGACTGCTGCGAGTGGCCCGGATGAGAGGGTAAGCGGGCCTTCCATAATATGATGAATGATTGGTTCAGTCATTACTTACGAACCACTCCGAATGTTCAACCACCCCCAAATCCGAATGTTCCCCCTGCAACACAAATTGTACCTCCAGTTACTAATCTTGAAAGAGTGACTAAACCTCCTGTTGATCGCATTAGGAAGCACGAAGCTCAGGAATTTAGAGCCGAGGATGATGATGACGCTGAGCGAGCTGAATTTTAGCTTGATAACACCGTTCGTGTTTTCGATGAATTATCTTGCACACCGATGAATGTTTAAAGTGTGCTATATCTTTGTTACGGATTACGCTTATTCTTGGTGGAACACGTTGGTGTCGATTGTCCCGAAGAAAGAGTTACTTGGGACTTCTTTCGGTGAATTCATAAGAAGTACATAAGTCGGCGTTTCATCGACTCCAAGCGTAAAGAATTCCTTGAGCTTAAACAGGTCGTATGGTATGTCGAATATGAGTGTAAGTTAAATGCGACTTAGCCGCTACGCTTATGAGTGTGTCTCGACAGAGGTGCTATGTGCGAAAGATTCGAAGATGGCACGAATGAAGATATCAAATTGTTGGTTGGTATACTTGAGATTAATGAGTTCGTCGTGTTAGTCGGCGAGCTTGTAAAGTCGAAGACACAGGGGAAGAAAAGCGAAAGCAAAGCTAGATTCAAAAGATGTTCGAAAAAGATCGTGAGTAAATCTTCACGATCGGCATTAAAGAAGTTCAAGAATGATGGTAGCGGTCGAGACCTAATACCGGATTTCTATCTGAGGCGGCCACCGGTGAGTTCTCGGGCTCGTCGATGGCTAGTGTGGGCGACGCTTCGATCGAACAAACCCGATCGGCGATGTGGTAGAGCGACATTTTGGGGAATCTGGGGTAAATCTATTAATCGCACTTGTTATAGGTATGGTTCTCGAGATCACTTCATCAAGAGGCGCGGGAGGTGATGATAAGAGTAATACTCGGTGCGAGACCAAGTGGCACTCTGACTAGAGATAGATCTTCCGAGTTGGTAGGGGTAGAGGTGGTATTCGGAGGGGACTCTTGATGCGGCTATTAGATCGGAGACACGTGTACGGCGAGCTTATGCCATCCGTAATAGAGAGAAACCTCAACTCCGGATGTTATTCTTGGTAACTTTTCACTCTTTGATACTATTGTCCTTGCATTAATTGATCCGGTTCAACTCATTCGTATGTGTGTGAAACTCTAGTGACCAGCAAGACTCTACCTGTTGAGTCTACTGAATTTGTGAATCGGGTTTCAAACCCCCTGGGTCGTTTCGTATTAGTAGACAAAGTATGTAAGAATTGCCCCTTAATGATTCGAGACATATGTTTTCCGGCTGATTTGATGTTACTACCTTTTGATGAGTTTGATATTATTCTCGGCATGGATTGGTTGACAGTTCATAATGCTATAGTTGATTGTAGACGAAGACTATGGATTTGAGAGGTCCGAATAACGAGAAAATTGAATTGAGTCGGTGGATTTGAGTGGATTACTGTTGTGATATCTCCAATGTTGGCTCGACGGTATTTGAAAAAGGGTTGTGAAGCCTACGGCATATGTAATTGATAGCAAGGTTACCGAAAGGAAGATTGAGTTAATACTGGTTGTTAGTGAATATCCGGATGTATTCCGGAGGAATTACGGGGCTATGCCGCCGATTCGTGAGGTAGAATTTGGGATTGAGTTAGTCTGGGACTACCCCAATTTCAATAGCTCCATACCGAATGGCACCAACTAAATTAAAGGAATTAAAGACTCGGTTGCAAGAATTAACGAGATAGAGGATTCGCGGAATGAGTTTTTCTACTTGGGGTGCTCTGTTCTATTTGTGAAAAGAAGGACGAAACTACGAGAATGTGCATTGATTATCGGCAGCTTAATAAGGTGACCATAAAGAACAAATACCCACTACCGCGTATTGATGATCTATTCGATCAGCTTAAAGGAGCCTCTGTGTTCTCGAAAATTGATCTGAGGTCGGGGTATTACCGATTCGAGTTAGAGTTGGATATTCCAAAAACTGCGTTCCGAATGAGATATGGTCATTATGAGTTTTTGGTGATGCCATTCGGGCTTACTAATGCCCCTGCTGTTTTCATGGATTTGATGAACCGGGTATTCAGACCGTATTTAGATCGGTTTGTAGTTGTGTTTATTGATGATATACTGATCTATTCGCGAAATAAGACCGAGCATGCTGAGCATTTGAATTTGGTGCTGTAAATTTTACGTGAAAAACAGTAATATGCAAAATTCAGTAAGTGCGAGTTTTGGCTAAGTGAAGTTAGCTTCCTGGGACATGTTATATCGGCATCAGGTATTCGAGTTGATCCAAGTAAGATTTCGGCCATACTTGATTGGAAGCCTCCACGAAACATTTCTAAAATTCGTAGCTTTTTGGGACTTGCCGGATACTATAGAAGATTCGTGAAAGGATGTTCTATGATTGCAGCTCCGATGACCAAATTGTTGCAAAAAGATGTGAAATTTGAGTGGTCAGAAAGGTGTCAACAAAGTTTCGAGCAGCTGAAGACCTTGTTAACGGAAGCTCCGATACTTACTCAGCCTGAATCTGGTAAAGAATTCGTCGTCTATAGTGATGCATCTCTAAATGGCCTAGGTTGTGTATTGATGCAAGGGGGTAAAGTTATAGCTTATGCATCGAGACAGTTGAAACCTCACGAGAAGAATTATCCAACTCATGACCTTGAATTGGCCGCTATAGTATATGCTTTGAAAATATGGCGACACTACCTTTTTGGTGAGAAATGCCACATCTTCTCGGACCATAAGAGTTTAAAGTATTTAATGACTCAGAGAGATCTGAATTTGAGACAACGAAGATGGTTGGAGTTGTTAAAAGATTATGAGCTTGTAATTGATTATCATCCGGGAAAGGCTAATGTAGTTGCTGATGCACTCAGTCGAAAATCGTTATTTGCTCTGCGTGCACTGAATGCTCACCTAGCTATGTCTGATGATGGTATTCTCACAGCTGAAATAAAGGCGAGACCATTGTTTGTGCGGCAAATCAGGGAGGCTCAGCAGATCGATGACGATCTCAAAGAAAAAAGAAGACTTTGTAATGCAAGTGTGAATTCAGAATTTTCTTTAGATGACGAAGGATGCCTACGGTTTAAGAATCGGTTATGTGTGCCTAAGAACTCTAAGTTAATTCGAATGATTTGTGAAGAAGCTCACAATAGCAAACTATCGATTCATCCGGGTAGCACAAAAATGTTTAATGACTTGAAACAACATTATTGGTGGCATGGAATGAAACGCGACATCTCTGATTTTGTGTCAAAGTGCTTGGTATGTCAACAAGTGAAAGCTGAACATCAGGTACCGTCGGGACTACTTCAACCAACTTTGATACCTGAATGGAAGTGGGACAGAATCACGATGGATTTTGTCTCGGGTTTGCCGTTATCACCGAGCAAAAAGGATTCAGTCTGGGTTATTGTGGATAGATTGACAAAAGCAGCTCATTCCATCCCAGTGCGTACTGACTTTTCACTTGATAAACTAGCTGAGCTCTACATATCGCAGATTGTGCAGTTGCATGGAGTACCGATATCTATCATTTCAGATCGCGACCCGAGATTTACGTCGCGATTTTGGAAGAAATTACAAGATGCTTTAGGTACTAAACTACATTTTAGTACATCTTTTCACCCGCAGACCGATGGTCAATCCGAGCGAATCATTCAAATACTAGAGGATATGTTGAGGTGTTGTGTCCTTGAGTTCGAAGGTACGTGGGAGCGGTACTTACCTTTGGTTGAATTTGATTATAATAATAGCTTTCAATCTAGTATTAAAATGGCACCTTACGAAGCTTTGTATGGTCGTAAGTGTCGTACACCATTGTTTTGGACCGAGCTCAGTGAAAACAAAATACACGGGGTAGATCTAATTAGAGAGGCTGAACAAAAGGTAGCATTGATCCGGGATAGTTTAAAAGTCGCATCGAATAGTCAAAAATCATATGCCGACTTGAAGCGTAAAGACATTGAGTTTTATGTTGGAGATCGGGTATTTTTGAAAGTTTCACCATGGAAGAAAGTACTCGATTCGATCGTAAAGGAAAGTTGAGTCCAAGATTTATTGGACCGTTTGAAGTCACGGAACGTATTGGGCGGTTGCCTCTGGACTCTGATTGCCACGAGTTAGAGAGGATACATAATGTCTTTCATGTTTCGATGCTCGTAGATATCGGTCGGATCCTTCGCATGTGATTAGCCCGACGGAAGTTGAGATTCACCCGATATGACTTACGAGGAGGAACCAATTCAGTATTTTGACTCGGGAGACAAAGGAATTAAGAAACAAGAAAATTCCCTTAGTAAAAGTGCTATGGCAAAAGCACGGTTTGAAGAAGCAACTTGGGAATTAGAGGAGACTATGAAAGAACGCTACCGAACCTTTTTATCGGTAAGATTTTCGAGGACGAAAATTTCTAAGGGGAGAATTATATAGTCGAATTCGACCCTAATCGGAATGATGGTCTCGGGACCATGAATCCAGTCGGTAGAATATTTTAATATTTCATATTAGGTCTAAAATCTATGATTGAACATGTGTTAAATTTTGGTGATTTAATTTATTTATTTGTGTGAGTAATTTTACTAAAGGACTAACTTGTATAATGGGTAAAATGACCTTTTAATGGATTTAGTGACAAATGCATATGGCTTTATAAGGTGAAGTCCTTAAAGGACAATTTAGCCAATATTATGAAGGTGGACTGACAACATGATGGAATGTGATTTAGAATATAAGTATTATTATAATATGTTTTGGTGGTTGAAGAATAAATAAATAATAGTATAATTTAACACATAAAATAATAAAACATAGTGGAAGGAAAGAGAAGGCACCTTGTTCATCTTTTTGACCGAAATTAGAAGAAAGAAAACTCCATTTTTGGAGCTTGAAAGTCGGCATTTGAAAGCTCAATTAGGGGTATGTTTATGCTTAGTTTTCAATTGTTTTTGCATTTTTGGAATGGGTGTTTTGAATACTATATAACCCATGGTGACATTTTAGAGTTTATGGCACTTTTATATTCGGCCATTGAAGCATTTTAATAGTAAATAATGGTTGTTGATAGATTATTAAGTATAAAGCTTAAACTAGCATGTTTATTATTTGAAGTTTGAGTGAAATTGATTGTAAGGGTTAAATCAAAAAAATGAAAATTTTTGAAGGACTAAATCATGAATTAGATAACATGCAAGGCCTTGTATAAGGTCAAGGAGTATTCGGCCTACGGTATTTGTGATTGAAATTGGTGAATTTTGTGTGGTGTCCAAATTGGACTAATTTGTAAAAGTGTGAAATAAAGGGGGCAAAATCATAAATTTCTTATTTATATGTGTTGGGACCAAAATTGTTATAATATGCTTAATTGAGCTTAATTTAATTCATTTAGATCAAGAACAAAAGGAGGTAGGATCGGATCGGGGAAAAAGTAAATTGATCGACTAATCGGAAAGTTGAATTGGTGACTACTTGAGGTAAGATTTTAAGCATTTGAATTTAATTGAACTCAATTTAGTTTCATGTACTTATGTTGGATAATTGTGGCATATAAATCATTATTATGCTGAATGGTTTTGGTATGTATATCTCCTTTAGTGAGTTTAATTGCTATTGATTATTAGAGAATATGTATGTGAATCACATTGAACAATAGCAAATAAACACCGGCACTATGTGTGCGAAGTTTATACCGAAACCTTGTGTGTGCAAGATCGGTCGGGTAGCACTAAGTGTGCGAAAATGGGTAAGTAACGGCACTAAGTGTGCGATCGTTACGTTTATAATTAGTACTAAGTGTGCGGAGTTAACTACTAACAAAGACTATGTATGCGATATGTGACCAAATTAAATAATATGAGAATATAATGATTTGAGATTAGTTGGGATGTCTTGTGTTTATTCAATGTTTTTTATATGTATGGAAATTCGGCAATGGTATTATCACTGTTACATAGTAACGAATGATTTGAAAAATCGAAATATACTCAAGGTAAGTAATATTTACTTATGATATAAAGTTGAATAGTGGTTGATTAATTACTTTGCATTGAGATGTGTAAGACTTAATTTATATAGTGGTTATGAGCCTAATTATGTGGAATAACAAACAACTTGAGATGAATGTAAAGGAGAAGAGTTATTTCCTTATGAGTTCATACATGCTTATGTGAATGTATTCATTGCTTAAGTCTTACTAAGCTTTGGAAAGCTTATTCTATTTTGGTTAATTCTTGTGTGTATAGGTTACTTTGGAAAGCTCGATTTTGTGCTTGGGATTCGTCTCAGAAGTTCACCATATTATCATCTCTTTTGGGTATACCTTATTTTGAAGTAGTAAATTATGTTTTTATGGCATGTATAAGCTAAGGTATTTTGGAACAAGGTCAACCATGTATATACATACTCATGCCATGCGAAAATGGCTAAATTATAGTTATTTGGTCTTGTTTGAAGTCGACCTTGATGTTTGTTAAAACGAAAGTATAATCGTATCGTCTTTGGAGATGGAATACATAATTATATGATGCATGTTCGATTATGTGGATGATACATTGTTGAACTTGCCAATGATATATTATGAATGCGGTAGTTGTTAAGTTAGGTTGTTGGCATATAAATCCTTATGCATATTTGGTCTTGTAATGCCTTTAATAACTTGATTAAATTGAGTAAGGAAGTTATAAACTAGTTAATCATATTTTTGTTATGAAACAGTTTTTAGTTGCAGCAGTGATGTGATTTTGAAAAATCACCAAAAATAGGAGAAATTTAATTAGAAAATGAATAAGAGATAGAATTAAAGTTTATTTTGATATGAAAGAAACAAGTTAGGCAAAGGAATTATATATTATGAGATATTTAAGTTTTAGTGAGACTTGTCCTGAATGAATTCGTGAGTCCCTGTTCTGTCTTGGAAAATTTGTTAAAAATTGTACAAAAATAATTATGGAGCATAGTTTATATTTTTAGAATCCTTGATGAGTCTATTTTTGATTGGAATAAACAAGAACATTATTTAAATTTTGTACAATGAGATTACTGAGTTTTTGTAAAGATAGGTCAGAATTATTAAACGGTGAAATAGGGGTAACTTTGATGAATAAACTGTACTAATTGGCCACATGAAAAATTCTGTAAAAATTATGGTAAAAATTTATATGAGTCTAGTTTCAAGAAAAATTTACGGATCTAAATTTTGAGTTTAGTAACTCGAGTTATGGTCAATTTAGTCAGCCTGATGCAGTTGGACAGCTTTAAATTACACATGTTGGTGCATAACTTTAAAAAAAAAAAAAGGAAGTTGAATTCGCATTATTATTTGGTCATGAAAGTTAACTGGGGTCTTGTTATGTTAAGTAATATCCCGTAACCCTAATTCGGCGACAGACTCGGGTTAGGGGTGTTACGCCTTCCAAAGCCTTGAACTTTTCCTCCAACCATCTACAACGATCCTCTAACTGCCTTGAAGATTCTTCTCTCAACCCCATTTTCTCAGCCATATCTAAATCAGGTACAACAGGATTGGTCGGGTTATCTCCTGGATTGGATCCTGAGCCAATATGGGAGTTCGTGGGTGGTCTAATATCATTTTGCCCTTGTTGAGGCCTAATCGTGACAGATGGCCTTTGGGGATACTCTTCATGCTGTGCTGGCGCATGTGGTGGGGTAAAATCCAGAGGAATGCCTTCGCTCTCTTCTCCTGTAATTTTCATAGGACCTTTTCCTTTGTCCATTGCCCCACTCAGCATTTGGGCCATTTGAGCCATCGTGCTCTTTTGAGCCTCCAACATCTGATCCCTCATCTCTTGTTGGAGTTTTGCCATTTGCTCTTGCATCTGGTCTTGCAGGTCTTTCTGGAATTGTTCAAATCTTTGATCCATTTTCTTTGTCTTGGCACGTGTACTGTAATGGTTCTCAGTTTCCAGATTTTCCTTTTTCTCTCTCTCTATATTGATTTTAACTAATTAGGCTCTCTCTATGGACTTAAATGCATATGATGTAATGCAATGCAAATGCATGAATGCAGGAAGAAGACATCGATTCTGATCAACTTCATTTTAGAAAACTTTATTAGAAGGCAAAACCCTTTACATAAAGCAGATTACAAATATGCTTTCGCCCTGAGGCCTAAGGTTTTGATTTTCCCAAGGAGATTAGCTCTTGATCATGACCCGGTGATAGCTCATATCTCACGCTCAATATGTCATCTTTCGCAGCCAAAGTCTGTAGGTGATCAGCTACCTCTCGAATCTGGATTGTCGCTTCACCTATGAGGTAGTTCCGACTTCTAACTTGCTCGCAAGAATGGTGAAGCTCCTCCTCCCAACGTCTTTCTCTCGTTTCCAGAAGCTCAATCCGGAGCTCGCTACTATGTAATGCCGATTCTAACTCTTCAACCTTACCTTTCATTTCCTCTACTCTGTTCAGGCTTGACTTCAGTAAGCTTTCCGAGTCTCGACTTCGATAGTGGTGTAGAGACCGCCTTCAGGCTTGACTTCAGTTGGCTTTGACTTCGATAGTGGTGTAGAGACCGCCCAAGCTCAGCTATTCTAGCTTTTAGTCCCTTGTTTTCTAATTGGCTTGGCTCTAACCATGTGCGGGCGGCCACATTGTCTTCTACTTTATCAAGGAATTCGCTTTCCATAACCAGCTTTCTAACTCAGAAATTGACCGTGAATCGATGTCTCTTAAAATATGAAATGATATGCACAAAAGAATGAAACACAACAAGTTAGAATCATGGAATATAAAGCAAGTAAAATAAGCAAACACCTACCTGGGTGACCACTAAGGTTTGACATAGCTCTACCTAAGGTGGGCTCTAGGGTTTACTATATCGGTTTAGTTCTAAAGTTGAGGTACCGAACCAGTGATTCCTCGATCCTCACCCATTATAGGCTCATACGGACCGAGTTCGGTTCAGGGGAATACATTTCCCTATGGCCATGCGGAACTGAAAACTTCACGAAGACATAGGTACGGATGTATCCCGAAAGCAGTCCACTAGCCCATGCGGAGGTGAAAACCTCACGAAGGCATAGCTTCTCGCTCCCACTTAA
Organism: Gossypium rotundifolium; assembly: GCA_025506655.1. Classification (NCBI taxonomy): domain Eukaryota; kingdom Viridiplantae; phylum Streptophyta; class Magnoliopsida; order Malvales; family Malvaceae; genus Gossypium; species Gossypium rotundifolium. The sequence goes on along the minus strand of CP106732.1, from coordinate 4,159,055 downwards.
AGGTGTGACCACAACGGTCATGGAATGCAATGCCAAAGTATTTACGAGACCAATATTGAAAGTGCATTAAAAGAAGCATGATTTTCCGAAACCATTTTAATCAAAAGGACAAAAATCAATCAATCTATGGCCTGACCCTCGTGTCCCCAGTGGAGTCGCCAAGCTGTCGTAACCATTTTTTGATGAAAGCGATGGCAACGCCATCGACTCGATTTTTTGAAAAAGAAAAGGAAGGAGTCGCCACCGATCTTTATTTGGTGTGATCAGATCACCTTTGTTTTAATAAATCGTTTAATTTACTAAAACCAGTGCTTTTTGGTCCACGAACTTTGAGAAAATGGGTTGAAAGTCGATTACGTGCGAGGAAGGATTAGCACCCTCATACGCCCAAATCGGTACCAAACCGATTGATGGATGTCCTATTTGTTGAAAACTTTGAAAGGGTTCGAAAATACAATGCTTTTTATTTTCAAAATTTGAAGGAATTGAAAGGGCGTTAAGACTCTTTTATTATCGAAGAGATAAAGCATCATGTCCGATGAAGTTAGGCGCAATACTTTAGACTCCGAAACTAAGCTCGTCTTTTAAAACTTGATTTTTGTTTTGAAGAGGATCTTACATTATTTGTCAAATGAGAAACCGGAACTCAGTAAGTTAGGGCTCGATTTCTCGAGATTTCAAATACGGAGGATTGCCTTTATTTTTAGGAAAAAGAAGCTTATCTCCAAGTATCTAGATGTCGAGTCCAGTAAGTTAGGGCGCGACATTTCGAATTTCCGAGATTAAGTATTTTGTTTAAAACTCGTATTGCGATTTTAAAAGGGGTATCCCGTTGTTTAGTTTAAACGAGAAAATCCGAAACCCAGTAAGTTAGGGCTCGATTTTCTTGAATCACTAATACGGGATGTTGGTCGTTATGAAAACTGAGACATCGAGGAAGATTAGTTTGACAAGCGATAAGGATATTGACAATAATGATAGTAAAGGAAAAATAATAACAGGTAAAAGTAATATAGTGATGTCAATGAAAATAACGGTAATAACAATGGTAATAATATAAAATAATAGTAAACAAATAATAATAATAACATTCAAATAATAATAATAACGAATCGATGATGATAATAAAATGTTAATTATTAAACAAAATAATAGCAATATATATATTATAAAGAAAATGTAATGATAGTAATAATAATATAAAGAATGGTAATCATAACATATTCAATAATGGTAATAATAATAATAACAATAATAATATAATAATAGTAACGATTGATAAACAAAACGATAAAAAAATATATCGTATACGAGTAATAAATAATAATAATAATGGAATAATAATAGAAATAATAATAATAAATAACAATAATAACAATAGTAAATATAATAATAAAGATAAAATAAAATATTGCATGATAGTAATAATAATAATAATAATTAGTAGACGAAATAATATAGATATGTAAAAAATAATAATAATAATATAGTAATAATAATAACACTAATAGGAAGATTTAACTAAGTTAAAAGTAATAATAAAGGATCAAATTAAATTAAGGAACAAAATTTAGGGGCGAATTAAAAATAAAGGAAAGATTAGGGGACCTAATTGCACGCGCAAAAAGGACTGGGGGGACCAAAAAGGCAATAAGCCCCTTCGGTCAAAACGCGCCGCAGCACCAGGGACTAAATTGCGAACTGGAATAAATCGTGGGGTAAAATTTGAAAATAATAAAAACTTAATTAAAAGAAGTCAAAAAAGCGGAAGGGCCATTTGTGCAATTTCCCCTTTGGTTTAAAAACACACGGATCCTGAGGCGGGTCGGGTCTGGTCAGTCGGATCGGGTCAAGGCCAAAACGACGTCGTTTTGGGGTTAAAGGCCAGCCCCCAAAACGACGTCATTTTGAAGGGCTATATAAGGCCCTAAACCCCCCAAAAAAATTCATTTCTTGTCTACTTTAAAAAATCCTTCTTTCTTTTTTTCTCTGCGAGGGGGAGATCCGGTGGGTTTCGTGAGATTCGATCGACGTCCGTCGCGGCGCCATGCCAAACCACCACAAGACGATGGTAGAAAAAGGTAAAATGCTCCTTTTTTTCTTTTTTCTTTTATATATGATTTAGGTATATGTATATATATATATTTTAATTGAGTAATAAATAAAAAAAACGAAACAACGAATAAAAAAAAATATGAAATCACCTCCGATCGTTACTGATCTGGCTTTTTATGCGTTTTGGATTCTTCTGTTTGATCTCTATTGTTATTTTGTTTTTGAATCTGTTTCTTTTTTATTGATTGTAAAAAAAAGGTCCCTTTTACAAATGTTTTGAATCGGCTTTTATAGCCAAATATTTACAACTGTTCTTTTCTTTCTGTCCTTTCTCTTTTCTGTCTGGCAGGAGCAGGTGGAGCAAGTGGAGGGTCGGTGGCCGACTCTGTCAGTGGCGATGGGCAGGTGGCTAGTCAGAAGGCAAGTGGGCAGCAGCGCCTTAAGGTAGCTTTAGGTTTTTTTTGTTTGTTTCTGTTTATTTGGTGTTGGGCTAGTGGGCTGGTTGTAATTGGGTCAAATGTTTTTGGTTTGTGTTTGGGTTGTTTGGGACATGGGCCGGCAAAAATGGGTCGTACATTACATTTCTATAATTTCATATACAAGAATAACTCACCTCGATAGTACTAATTTATTCATTTGTCATATATTACTTACCTGTATACCATTTCTCGATTTCTATCATTCAATTATCAAGGTCTCTAGTCGATTTAACCACCCGCACACGTAGGACAAATCTTTACGTAACGTATCACACACTTAGTGCCGTTACTTGCAATGTATCGCACACTTAGTGCCGTTGCTTGCAATGCATCGCACGCTTAGTGCCATTGCTTAGATAAGGAGCACACTTAGTACAAATCTTTAAGTAACGTATCGCACACTTAGTGCCGTTACTTGCAATGTATCACACACTTAGTGCCATTGCTTGCAATGTATCGCACACTTAGTGACATTGCTTATTTTCCGCACATTTCATGCCAATCGACCGATTTCGCACACACAGTGCTCGGTAATAGAATTCACACACATAGTGCCCTTAGCCGATCGTTTCCTCAATCATATAGACACATAATTTCACTATCATTATCATCTATACACCATTTAAAAACACATGTTAATCATAATTCATTCCTCCATCTCAACACCATCACATTCGGCAATCACTAATACACATAAAAATACATATTCAATATTCGAACATTATTATTTACCCTAATTTCTTTACATATAAACTCATTCAAATCAAGTATCAATACTTGTATCAAATCATATGCTAACCAATGTACTTTCAACCCATCCATACTAAAAAAAAAAAAGGAATTCATTATACCTTCGGCCATATGAAATAAAACATACTTAATTACATTTAACACATGTATATCAATATAGGTTAAATTTCAATTCTTTCCAATTGCTTAAAACTTACCTCAGAAATCGACGGATTAAACTTCCCGGCTGGTCGTTCAATTTCGCCTTCCCCCGGTCCAAACTCTTTTCTTTTTGTTCTTGATCTAAATAAATTCAAATTAAGCTCATTCATCACTTTTCTCATTCAATTTAATCCGAAAACATATAATTGAGCAATTTACAATTTATCTTTGATTTTTCTAAATTAATTGGACAGCAAAATACAACATTAACACACAGTATTTAATCAACAATAGCAAGAAACATAATCAATATGTCCTAATTTGTACAGCATAAACACATTAACAATACATCATAGATAAGGCTCTTAAACAACATAAACGACAGTGCATTAGATTAAGTTCAGACACAATTACTCAGCTTAGATTGGGGTAATTTGGACACAATAACTCCAACCATCCTACACCATTACTTGTAACATTTAACCCTCATAAACTCTTTAAATTTTCACATGTAAACATTTTAAATGGCATTTTCGAACAGCAACATTTTCATTTATTTAGACAACATTATTTACATTCAATTAACTTATTAATGCAGCATATATTAATTACTAATTACATTCCTCAGCAACTTAATTTGGCATCAATTCAGACATCATTAATTAACATTGTACGACCCATTTTGCCTGTAACAGCCCAATTACGACCTTAATCGGAACGGTGGTTTCGGGACCACGAATCCGGATTAGAAAAATATTTTTATTTATTTATTTATTTAGATATTTATTAAATTGATATCTATGTTATATGTGTGAGCATGTTCTAAAAAAATGATGAATTAATTTGTTTACGGGATACTTAATTTTTAAGCAAGGGATTAGATTGTGTATGAGTAAAGGTAGCTTATTTTTAAAGTAGGGGATTAAATTGAATTGATGCTTTATGAAGGGACTTGCATGTCAATTTGACAAATGTTCATGCTAGTGGATGGTGCTATGATTGCATATATATATTATATATTAAAATTTTTAGTTAGTGGTTTTTTTTTAAACATTTTATAATATGATTAGATTAAAGAAATAAAGAATAAGAGAAAAAAAAAGTATCATCTTCTTTCTCTCATTCATCCACCGAAATTAAAGAGAAGAAAAGGGAAAAACTCAAACTCCATTTTTGGCCATTGCATGTTCACTTGAGGTTAGTTTTGAGTTTTATTCTTGTATAGAATATACATCTTTGTGTTGGTCTTTCTAAATGCTATCAAAAACCATGTGGGAATTTTAGGGTAGAAGCTTGAGTTAGGTTCGGCCATGGTTAAATGTTTTTGTTTTTGTTCTTTTTTTTTTCATTTTTAGGGATGCTTAATGGATGAATAGAACTATATGTTTGAAATCTACATGTTATAGTATAAAAATTTTACGTGAGAAATTAAAATAGGAGTATGATAGCTTGAATTCAAAAATCTTTGAAATTGAGGGATTGAGTTGCTAAAATTGATTTGTAAAGGGTTACATGGACTAGTAGAACATTCGGCTTTAAAGGAGGATAATTAAATTTTGGATATTTGATGAGTTTTGGCATTAGAGACTAAATTGCTTTTGTGATAAAAGTTAGAGGTAAATTTATAAATGAGCTAAATTACGTGTTTACGGATCAAATTGAATGGAAATGATCTTAAAAGAGCTTAATTGAACTTGTTTAGATCAAGGTTCAAAGGAAAAGGGGTTGGACAAAGGAAAGGCTAAATTAACCGAATAGCCGAGACGCTCAAATTCATCGACTACCGAGGTAAGTCTATAAGCAATTGGGTGATACAAATTTCATTATATGTTAAATTGTATATAATGAAGTGAATTAATAGAATAAATTGTACAAAGCTGAATATAGCATGGAAATTGTTGTTATATTCGAAAGTGAGATTGTATAAAACATGTATATGTACTGATGAATAAATGTTCATGAAAAAGAAATGAAATGTGAGTAATGATTGAAAATGATTATGTGAATACATGCACATGTTAGTATGTATAATAGTATTGCCGAATGTAATGTCATATGATAGAAGAAAGGAGTTGTTTTTAAATCTTTAATTATATGTGCATTTATATGGTTGGCAATGAAATTATGTGTGTATTTAGTGCTGAAAAGAAAATGAGCTAATGGCACTGTGTGCGGATTTATTCACCGAGCCTTCGTGTGTGCGAGATCGGTTGAATGGCACTGTGTGTGCGGATTTATTCACCGAAACCTGTGTAAAAGAGATCGGATGAATGGCACTTGTGTGTGCGAATTTTCAATATTTCTCGAGGATAGAACATTTTGCAAAGGTAAATTGAATGGGGTCAGGTATGTTCATATTGGATAATAGTTATTAATGTGGTATAAAGTTAAGCGAGGTATTTCAATATGAATATGAAGCATATGAGTACTTATTTCTTTTATTTTGTGATTTAATGAGCTTGAAATGGATGAATGTCAAGTTGGAAGGTGAATTGATATTACAAATCTTTTTTTTAGTTAGATTGATGGTTAAAGAATAAAGGTTTAATGTGTAATTGTGCATATTGCTATGTTGCTTATAACTTACTAAGCTATTTAAGCTTATTTGGTGCATTTTCTATGTTGTTTTATAGATATTCAAGTCGAAGCTCGAATTTGAGGATCCTTGTCAAGTCAAGCACACTATCAAATATACATTTTGGTATTTTTGTAATGAAACTCTAAGTCCATGGCATGTATAGGCTAGATGATAGTTTTGAGTCTATCTTTTGGTTGATATGTATATAAAGGCCATACGTAATTGGCTAAATTTTTGGTTGAATTGAACTTACATGATAGTCATGGATAAAACTTATTATAGAATGGTATGATGTGAAGAATGGTGTTCAATGTTTGTTAATATGAGATAATCTAAGAGTCTAGATGTTTTTTTTTTGAAGGGTGATTGATGAATTTGGTATATGATTATAAGTAAGACTAAGTGACTATGAACTGTTGGTAGGAGTTATATGGTGTATATGTGCATGCTACCATTGATACATGTTCGGCCTTGAATACAATAAAGAATACATAAAATGGTTAAAGCGAATGCATGAGATGGTTGAATGTTTAGGTGTATAAGGTGCCGTGCCGAATATGGCGAAATAATGATGTTTATGAATTAGTTTCTTGGGTTATTATAAAAATGGTGTGTGAAATGAGGCATGCCGTAAACCAAAGTAAAACATATATGTATTGATGATATATATATATATATTTAATTGTATCGATGATATTGTAAATGGAGAAAAAAAAATAATAAGTACTATATGTATGTTTGGTAGTTGTATAGAAATGGTCCAGTAAATAATACTTTGCTATATGATTGTAATGAGTTCTTATTTATACAAATAATGTTATTTGTATTGCATAAATAACTAATCTGATAATTGATGAAATATACATGTACATTAACAAGTGATTTTATATGGTGTAATATTTTGTATGAAGTTTAGTAATGCCCGTAACCCTAATTCGGCAACGGAGACGGGTTAGGGGTGTTACATTTGATTGGTATCAGAGCTACGATTTAGTCGATTCTCGGACTAACGTAGCGCGTGGGAGTCTAGCTATACATGCCATAATTTAGAATGTGATAGTGTGATGACTTCTTATGGCTATACCTGCAAAACATTAAACAAGAAGCGACAGCAAGCAATTTGAAAAGGCTATAAAAGCCGATTTGTATTCTGTTGTAAAGGACTTTTTTTTTGATCAAGAGATATATAAAAAAAAAGAAAATTCAAAGCAAAAAAATATAAGATCCAGACACCAAAGTACCAAAAAAAAAGGAAAACAGAGGCCCAAAGGTAATCTTTTTATTTTTGAAAACTTTCCGATTTCTTTTTCTTTTTGGAATACATAAGAGCAAACATGCTAATAAGTATAAATCTAAAAAAAAAATACGAATTTTACCTTTCCTACCACTGCACGGTGGTGGAGCGGCAACACCGCACCGGCCTGACGGCGACGGTCGAACTGGCCGAGTCCCTCCTCCCCTCATGCTCTGCAGGGAAGAACAGAGAAAAGAAATTTTTTTTTTAAAACATAGCAGCTGAAATGAAAAAATGAAGGAAATTTGGATTTTATAAAGATTTCAAAACGACGCCGTTTAGGGCCTGATTCAGTGGCCCCAAAACGACGTCGTTTAGCCTATGACCCGCGCACAGACCCGACCCGCCTGAGGATCCGCGTGTTTTTTGAATGAAGGGCTAATTGCACTTTTAGCCCTTCCGCATTTTACTATTTTACAATCAGATTTTTTATCGCTTTAAAATCTCGCCCAACAATTTACTTCGACTTTCATTTCGGTCCCTATCAAGACGCTGCATTTAGGGGAAAGGAATAATTTCCATTTCGGTCCCCCCCTTTTCACACACGTTTCAAATAGGCCACTTCCCTTCTGTTTTATTTCAAATTAAACCCAAAATCCCATTTTTTAATTCAATTTGATCCCCTTTTTTAATTAATTTGCAATTTTGGTTCTTTGGCCATTATTTAATATATTATTATTATTATTATTATTATTATTATTATTATTGTTATTTTTATATTATCGTTATTATTTCTATTATTATATTATTTTTTCATATATATGTATATATATTTATTCATTTTTACTCGTTATTTTATTCTTGTATTTATTTCCACTATTATTATCTTGTTTATATTATTATTACTATTCATTTTCGTTACTACCATTATTTTATTTTTAATTACTAGTATTCTTTACTTTATTTTCCTTATTATTTCATATGCTATTATTCTTTATTTTATTAGTGTTGTCTTATTATTATTTTATTATCATTTCATTATTATTATTAATTCTATTATTTCCTTATTATTATTATTATTATTATTATTATTATTATTATTTTACCATAATTATCCTTATTATCACATTTTATTTTCATTATTATAATTATTATTATTATTATCCTTATAATTCTTATTTATTTCATTTCTATCTATTTTACCTATTGTTCCTCTTTTAAATTATATAGCTTATTTGCTCTATTCCTTCTATTTTTGTCATTCAGTATTACTCATTATTATTATTCCGCTATGCTTGTTAATATCATGACTTGTTTCTTCTTACAAATTGATGTTATATTAGTTTTCACCCGATACATAAATGATTCTTTCATAAAGGCAATATTTCGTATTAAAGATTTGAAGAAATCGAGCCCTAACTTACTGGGTTCCGATTTTTTCTCGTTCAAGTTAAACAACGGAAGACCCTTTTCAAAATCACAAATTCCAATTTTAAATCGACATTTCGTATTAGCAATTCGAGTGAATCGAGCTCTAACTTACTGGGTTCCGATTTTTCCTCGTTTAAAGCTAAACAACGGGATGTTTCTTTTAAAATTGCAATTTAAATTTTAAAACAAAATACTTAATCCCGAAAATTCGAAATGTCATGCCCTAACTTACTGGACTCGACACCTGGATACTTCGGGATAAGTTTCTTTTTCTAAAATAGAGGCAATATTCCTAATTTGGATTTTCGGGAAAACGAACCCTAACTCACTGGGTCCCGACTTCTCGATTCAACAAATGACGGAAGATCCTCTTCAAAAATGAAAATCAAGTTTTAAAAGACGAGCTTAGTTTCGGGAGCCTAAAGTATTGTGCCCTAACTTACTGGACATGATGCTTTATCCCCTCGAAAATAAGAGTCTTAACGTCCCTTCTGGTTCCTCCAAATTTTGAAAATAAAAAGCATTGTATTTTCGAACTCTTTCAAAGCTTTCAACAAATAGGACATCAATCAATCAGTTTGGTACCGGTTTCGGGCGTGTCGAGGGTGCTAATCCTTCCTCGCACGTAATCGACTTCCGAACCCATTCTCTCAAAGTTCGTAGACCAAAAAGCATTGTTTTAGTAAATTAAATGTTTTATTAAAACAAAGGTGATCCGATCACACCAAATAAAGATCGGTGGCGACTCCCTTCCTTTGCTTTTTCAAAAATCGAGTCGACCACGTCGTTTACTGTTTCGCCAAAAAAATGGTTACGACAAACATTATTGTAACCATTTCTCCTGTTTTAATTAATATTCCAACAGCAGCCCAAACAACATAAATATACAGCTATTGAACACCATTTCACCAGCACATTAACTGACACTTAGACATAAATTATGCAACATTTACTTTGCTTTTATTCTCATCCAACAGCTTCATAAATGGCTGCTTTAACCCCTTTAACAATCAGGTTTAGACACCATAAATTGCAACTAAATAAACATCATTAATTTGGCACATCAAATGGCATTCGGTCATACATCTACAACATTGAATTAGTCTTCTATTATCATCCTGGCTGCATTAATGGTAGCATTAAACACTCCCATTCAAAGGTTTCAGACATAATAAATACATCACTATTTATTCATTTCCATCCATACCAGATGAACCACACAAGAAAGTAAAAAAAAAAAAACCATTATCAGCAAAAATAATATCAAGGCTCTTGCTACCACATTTAAGAAATTCATGCACTAATAATCCATGCATCTAAGCAATTTAACATTTTCAGCCAAGCTTTACCGTCCATCATCCATCAAAATTTCCTTGAAAAGCAACTATGATCCAGAGAAGAGCTTTGAGAAATTACCAGATCATTTGAAGAATATGCTCCTAGACGAGCTAAAATTAAAATTTATCTCCACATGCAATCGGTTTTGAGGTCTCTCCCTCCCTTCGAAAACACCAAGGGAAGAAAAATAGAAGAAATGAATCCCCTCTCTATTTTTCTTTTGTTTTCGACGATGAAGAAGATAATGGGATGAAATAACATGTTTTCTTTATTTTATTATTATATCACATATATTATAATATAACATGTTTTTTTAACTTAATTATATAATATATAAAACATGTTATCATGAAATTAAGAACCACATGCCGTCCACTACATAATAGATGGTAAATTTACCACTTTAGTCCACATATAAAAGAGATCAAAACAATTAAACCACTCAATTAATAAAAGGCTACTTTTTACCACTTATGTAATTTGATCCTTTTTCTTAAATTAAACATACAAACAATCAAATAAATTCACGAAATTTTAACACATGCTCAATCATGTATATTTAACACGAAAAATAATATTAAAATATTTTTTCGACTCGAATTCGTGGTCTCGAAACTACATTTCTGATCAGGGTTAAAATCGAGCTGTTACAAAATATCACTGAATCGAGTTACGCCCATCAATGTAATATACTTTGCCATCATCATATATATTTTCCCATCAACTTAATGCAGATTCTCTTTGTAATGGATTTCTATCGTAGAATAGTTATAATAATGCACTGCAAAATTCAGATAACAAATACAATGCCAAAAGATAAATTATTCAATGTGATATGTTACAACTCTAAACTATTTACACTGGGAAGAGGAAATTATACGAAAAGACCTCGTATGTTACTTTTTGTTAAGTACTACAAAATTCAACTTCTAATGATATTATTTTGAAGTTAAAAAGATTAAAAAAAAGACAAGAAATCAACACCCACAACCTCAATTGACTGTAAAACAAAATAGAACTTACAATTAAATTTTTTTGTAAAATGAAATAAAAAGAAAGGAAGCATGAGTGAGAGAACTACTTGATGACCTTCCTTTATACAGTAAGCATATCAGAGAGACTAAAAATTCAATTTAATCATTTTCATTGAATGAAAAAACTGAAAGGAAACAAGGTCAGAGAGCCATATGTCAGCAGTTTAGACATATAGATATTTTATTCAATAGTATTCGCATTTTTCTTATCCAAGACTTCAATATGAATACTTCTTACATAATGTTATCTTAAATTATTTTACATATAATGCATTTTCATTTGAATCCCAAAAAAGGGTTAACATTTCCTTCTATATATATGTTATCCTAAAAAATCATGCAATTCTTCATTTGTATAGATTATTTTTGGGATAAATTCCAAAATTATACATTAATTATAATTTAATGTGCAATTGTATATTTGAATTTTGATTTTGTACAAATTTATACATGAAATTTTGATTTGATTCAATTCTTGAAAATTGTTAACACAATTATTGATAACATCATTTTATGTTTATGTATTGCATATATAAATAATTATATTTATCTAATATAAAAACACATTGATTTATTTATTTCTTTAAATGTATATGGTTAAATCAAAATTAAATTTTTAAGTATATATTTGAATCACAGTTAGAGTTTCACGTGTATAGTTGCATCAAATTAAAGTTCATGTATACAATTACACATTAAATTAAAATTTATGTATAATTTTAAAATTTATTGATAAATAAACAAATAACATATGAATGCTCCTGAGAATTTAGTGCAATCAATGCTTCTTTTAGAAATATAAATTTAACTTAGAAAATTTTCATGGAAATTGAAATAGAAAAAAATAAATTATATACATCACTAAGAAGACTTATTCGATACTCAGAAAAGCAAGAAAGACAACGAAAATGAACTTCTTACAATAGAGATTCTCGTAATTTTGGCTTCATATTGTGTGGTTTGTGTATCTTATGTTAACGTTCAAGAAACAATTTTAAAAAGAAAATGAAATTTTTTAACAAAATGAATAATTTATTTTTGATCTATCGTATAAAATTAATTATCTATTTTTAAGTAGAGGAGTAAAATGTAATTAACTCATAATACAATAGCGTCCATGATACTTTAACCTACCTACATACATACATAACTAAAATTGAGCAAAATATGCACATAAAAGCTATGTAAAAAAACTAGATAAGGTGAATTTTAAATAAGAATGGCAACGAAGTAAAACGAGTCGTTTTTTGTTGGCTCATGATGCTTCAACTTGATTTTTAGGTATATATATTCACTCAAACTCAAACCTTTTTATTTCAACTATAACCCTTAAAAGATTTATTTAATCTCATGACTGTTCATATGAAATTTTAGAAACAAAATTAATCCCAATTATATTTACAAATTTAAAATGTGACATTATAATAAATATATCTGGACGAGATAGAAATTTGACTCTAAAAATTTTAATGAAAAACTCTATCCAACTTGCTCCAAACTCAATTTTTAAAAACAAAAAAACAATCCTTGTATGGCCGGGGTGGATGGAATCCCAGCAACTTAATGGACTTTTGACAAACTCAATTTCAAATATAGGTATGTATTTGATATGAGTATATTAAAATTTTTATATATTTTTGAAGGATTATATGCTCATTCTCATGTTCGAATGTACTGAACTAATACTCAAAAAAAAATTTGAAATAACTCTAATGAGAGATACTAATTTGATCCAGACCAAATGCAAAAAGGAGGACGTTTTGAGGTTGTTTCCTGTCTTACTGAGAAGGGTGAGTCCAAGGAAGAAGAGCAACAGCTGAACTCTTCTTTTGTTGAGATCCATTGTCAATAGTTAGAAAATGACAGAAAAAAAAAAAAAAAGCCTAATCCTATTTACTACTATTTTTGTTACTCCTAATTTGAAGGATCAAGGAGGAAGAAGACCCGATCTATGGCTGCCACGTCTACTCAATTATTAAGCTAATCAACTGAAGGAATTTATCAAACACTTTAGACTGTTTTTTAACATTTTTTTTATTGAAAAATATTTTGAAATACGATAAAACATATTCATATATAATCAATGTTAGATTTGTGAAATAAATCTGAAATAAAACTTAATAAACCAGGATCTATCATGTCAAATCATCAAGAATAAATGAAGAATAAAATTAAATGCGGAAGCATACCTGAATCCATGAATTTCTTGAAGTTTTGCCGGATCTTGGGGATTTGATCTTCCAAATTAGCACACAAGAAATTCAAAGAATATATGCTCTCTCTTTCCTAATGATGAGATATTAGAAAAGATATCTTGTGTATAATTTGGGGACCATAACCCTAATATTTATAACCTTAGCATATTAGTTCTAATCAAATTCTAATTAGCCCATCGTTAATTAGAATTTAATTAGAAGAGTATCTACACATATTTATCCCATACTTTAATTTAATAATTAAAAGCTCAATAAAATTCTAACCAGATTAGATCACTTTTAATTTGGGTTAACCTATCATGATAGTAAATAATAACATGTAATTATCCTTATTATATATGTGATGTCCAAATTTTCCAACAATCTCCCACTTGGACCACATATATATACTAATTACTTTATAATTACATGCCATTATATAACCTTAAGAGCTCAAAATTTTACTATCATATCCAAAAGGTATTCCGAACAATCTCGTCCATTAATTATGTTAATATAGAACCAAGGCGACTTTCGTTACATAAATCGTAACTAAATCCATCCATGATCACGTATATTAACACAACCAAATGACATAGATCAAGTATGGATGTGTAGCATGGAAATTACATGCAATATGATCTAAACATGTCTATTTCCAACTGGCCCTCCTTAGTGAGATCAAACCTTACCAAAATCAGAGTGTGAATAAACCAAATAAACTTTATTTCTGTAGAAAATAAACTTAATATCTTTAAACTAAAATAACTGAAAATGTGTCTATATCATAAAAGCATTTAATAATACAAACTCCCACTAAAACCAAATATCCTTTAAATGACATTACACCCATATGAGCAGTGTGCTCTTATAAAACCTTAGGTGTAATTCCTTAGTAAGAGGATTTGCAATAATGGAGTTTGTCCTAATATGCTTTATAAACACCTAACCACTCTGAACTTTTACTTTAACAACCAGGAACTTAAAGTCTATGTGTTTTTACTTTGATGTGCTCCTGTTGCTATTGGAATAAAAGATTGCAATTTGTTTTCACAAATTGCACCTTAGTGAAAAAATCTTATATCCATATTCCATCAAAATCAGAGTCTATATACCTGATGATCTTTAACTTGATCAGACCTCCGATATGTGAGCATGTAATCTTTTGTTCTCTGAAAATACCTTATAACCCTCTTGGATGATATCCAATGGTCCAAATCAAGGTTGCTTAAAATATCTGCCTAACATCCCAATAGTGTACACAATATTCCAATGTATACAAATCTAAACGTACATTAGACTTTCCACTGCTAAATGTAAAAGATCTAATGCATTTTTTTGTAATTTCAAAATCATTCTTAGGGTATCGATTGAGGCTATACTTATTATTAACAAGCAGTATGTCATTAACATATAAAACCAGAAATATGTACTTACTCCCATTGAATTTGTGATACACACAATCATCAACAATATTCATCTCAAAACCCAATGAAACAATTATTTGATGAAACTTATGGTACCATTGACGGGAAGCTTGTTTGAGTCCATAAATGGATTTTGTCAATTTGCAAACCATATTCTTTGAGTCTTCCGACTCAAAATTTTCTGGTTGCACCATATAAATTGTTTCTTCAATGTCGCCATTAAGAAACGCAGTTTTGACATCCATCTGATGTAACTCAAGATCAAAATGAGCAACAAGCACCATGATTATCCTAAATGAGTCTTTCGATGAAACTGGAGAGAAAGTCTCTATAAAATCAATACCTTCTTTTTGAGTATATCCTTTAGCTACAAGACGCGCTTTATACCTCTCCACATTACCATTTGCATCCCTCTTGGTTTTAAATATCCATTTACAACCAATTGGTTTTGCACCTTCAGGTAATGGGACAAGTTCCCAAACTTTATTGTCTCGCATAGACTTATACTCATCTTCCATAGCATCAATCCACTTTTGAGAATTAAAACCTTTCATGGCCTAATGAAAGTTGATTGGATCATCTTCCATCATTCCATTATCATCCTCATGTTCTTGGAGAAATACAACATAATCATCTGGAATAGCATTTCTCCTTTCTCTTGTGGACCTCCTTAATGGCACTTGTTCTTGAGGTTGTTGAGTTTGTTCTTATGGAACAATTACCTCATTTTGAATGGGAAGTTGTTCAACATTGTCTTGTAGAGGTTCTGGATTCACTTCTTGATCAATGATAGGTATAAGAACCTAAACATCATCAAAAGTGATAGTAGGAACTGAGTTAGAATCCAATTCCTCCTCAAAAACAATGTCTCTAACCTTATTTCTCCCCCCAAACTCAACATCCTCAAAAAATGTTGCAGTTCCCGTCTCAGAAATATTCCTTATTATGGAATCATAAAATTTATAGCCCCTAGATCGCTCAGAATAGCCAATAAAGTAGCTGCTTACTGTTTTAGAGTCCAATTTCTTTTCATGTGGCCTATAAGGCCTTGCCTCAGCTAGACATCCCCAAATGTGAAACTGCTTTAGACTAGGCTTTTAACCTGTCCAAAGCTCATAAGGTATTTTTGCAACTACTTTATTGGGTACTCTATTTAGAATGTAAGCTGCTGTCCTTAATGCTTCTCCCCAAAGGGACTCAGGTAAGGTAGAATGAGCAATCATGCTCCTTACCATATCCTTAAGAGTTCTATTTCGTCTTTCAGCTACACCATTCGTACTAGGTGATCCTAGCATGGTGTACTGTGGGACAATACTGCATTCCTCTAGGAATCTCGTAAATGGTCCTGGACATTGTTCACCTGAGCCATCATATCTACCGTAGTACTCACCACCATGATCAGATCTGATGTTTTTAATCTTTTTGTTTGAGTTGATTCTCAACTTCATCTTTATAAGCTTTGAACACGTCCAAAGACTGAGATTTCTCATGAATAAGATATAGGTACCCATACCATGAGTAATCGTCTATGAATGTTATGAAATATTGTTGACCATTCCAAGATGCCGTAGGGAATGGCCCACAAATATCTGTATGAATTAATTCTAAGACGTCTGAAGATCTGTTGGCACCCAATCTCTTAGTTTTGGTCTGTTTTCCCTTAATGCAATCGACACAGACACCAAAGTCTGTGAAGTCAAGGGACTCTAAAATACCATCAGACACAAGGCGTTCAATTCTAACTTTTGAGATATGACTTAAGCGCTTATGCCATAATTATGCTGAATTTTCCTTATTTAATTTGCATTTAATACCACGTGATTCCACATACAAGGTTTCATTATAAGATGCAATTGTTTCTAGCAAATAAAGGTTGTTATAAGTATTTAAATAACCAGTTCCAATAACATTTGAATTTAAAAATAATTCCCGAAAGCTTCCCTTAATTTCTGTAGGCTCCTAAACTCCACAAATCAGCACCACTTGGTGTTGTGAGGAGGTTCGGCTATCTTTAATGAAAAGAAAAGAACTGAAACAGTAACTTACTTTAGAGAAAATCGGCTAATCACAAGATGGAAAAGGGGCTGGAATTTTCCTCTTAAAAGAGGGGGTATATTCGGCTAAAAGGAAGCAAGAAAAGCTGGAATTTTTGAACAATTTTGGCTATGGTTTAAGGGAGATTTCGGTAGCACCAAGAAGAGAGAAAAAGAAAGAGTTGCTGGAGTTTTTGACAATTCTTTGCTGTAGCAAAATCAAAATATGGACAGCCCCAAGGAGTCAAGTTTCGCAAACACCCCTATTTTGTGATAATTTTCAGCCTTGAATTATCACATTTAATCTAGCTTTATCTTACTTCCTATCCCTTAATCTCCTCTTTAACAAATTAAAAGAAAATAAAACACTTAAATTCCTTCTTCCAGCCGAAATTGAGAGTTCAAAATTGAACCAAACTCTCCTTTATACGCCAGCAACAAAGAAGAAAAAATAAAAATCAAAGTGCTGCTCCTTTGATTCGAACCAGCGTCCTCCAGCAGCAGCCCCCCTCTTCCAACGCCCTTGCCACTTCTCCCCTTTAGACTTTCCTGTCATGAGCCCTTACCTTTTAAATATAAGCCTTATACTTGAGCCCTTTTCCCTTTTAGCGCCAAAACCCAAAAATAAAGCTCCTTGCTTCCTTCATGTCTCGAACCCAAGACCTCATACCAAGGCCCTTAAGCCATGCCCCATGCCACTCCACCGCACCTAACTTTCATGTCACAAACCTCCTTTATTTAATTATAAGGCCTCTCTAGCCCTAACGCCCAAAAAGCCCACAAGGGAAAAATATTTCCTCCTTGTATCTCCCATGGATCGAACCCAAGACCCCCTTTTTAACCCCTAGGCGCACCAAGCCAAAGTGCCAATTACTTTCTTGTGTCATGCTTCTCCCAATTTTTATTTAAACCCTATCTCCACCTAGCTCCCTCCTTTTAAGTACTTTAAAAAAAATTTTTTTAATCCCAAATCCGACCTAAATCAGGGTTATTTCTAGACCCTAAATCATGCCAAATAAAATCATATTTATTTATTTCTTGAAGCCCACATGGAATTTATTTAAATTACAAATAACCTGTAATTCAGGGTGTTACAGTTCTACCCCCTTAAATAATTTCGTCCTCAAAATTACTTACTAACGAATAACCGTACATCTTTACTCATTTGCACTATGCTCTCTTTGCTTTTCGATCTTAAAGAATTATCATGCTTCCTAGACACGTTCTCTAAGTTCATAATCAAAGTTTCACACACTTTACTAGCAACATAAGAACGAGCTAACTTAATCACAAACAAGAAAATTGAGGGTATTCCAAAAATAGAAACTTACCCGCTGTCACCTCTGGCACATCTTCCTCCTCGCGACGGCCAACTGCATAAACCAACCTTGGTTGCCTCGCCTCCGCACCTTCAACACCTCGGTCAGGCCCGTTACCATTTCCATTACCCCTAACTGCACCTCGACCCCTCTGTGGTTGTTGGTTATCCCTTCTGTTCGATGCACGATCCTGACCTTCCGTTCTCAGCCTAGCTGCCTTCTTTGGACAGTCTCTAACCCGATGCTCTATAGACCCACATTTGAAGCATCCACGATTACCGTTCCAACACTCCCCATTGTGAGACTTGCCACACTTATCACACCGTGGCGGCCATTGAGGATTAGCAGCAGCAGTAGGCCTAGCAGCTTGATCCGATCCACCATACCTCATCCTCTTCTGCTGATTTTCAGAGAACCCTAAAGATCCGGAGTTCCTCTTATTCCAATTCCGATCTTGGTTCCGTCTAACAGACTGTCTTACTCCCTCAGCAACCTTAGATTTCTCCACTAAGACCGTGAACTCCCTTTCCTACTGTGGAGCTATCATCATCCTCAGTTCATCTCTAAGGCCATCTTCAAATCTGACACAGCGCTCATGCTCGATACCCACAATACCACGAGCATATCTACTTAGCCGGAGGAACTCAGCCTCATACTCCGCCACTATTTTATTTCCTTGAACCAGGTTTAAGAAAGCCTTCCTCTGAGCGTCTACATAGCTAGTTCCAATATACTTTCTTTGGTAGGCTTCCCTGAAGAATTCCCAAGTAAGGTTTTCTGCCACCGTTCCATCCCTTACGGTGAGCCACCACTGATAGGACTCATCCCGAAGCAGAGAGATGATACCCTTTAACTTCTCCTCGGGTGTGAAATCTAAGTCACCCATAATCCTTTCAGTGGATTCCAGCCAATACTCCGCCGCACTGGGCGCCACTCCGGATACTCCTCTGAATACTTCATTAGTAGCCCGAGTCGTTCACCACAATTCTGACGGTTCTCAGCACTCGCGCCACCTCGAGAACTCGTTCTAACACTCGTAGCACCGCCTGGGATACTACGTCGTTACCACCCGTCTGATCCTGAAACTCAGTTTTCGGCGTCGATAGATCTGGCATCTCATTCCCAGACCCATGATCGGACCTTGCTGGCTCCGACAAGGTTATCCTACCCCTACCGCGGCCACGGGGCGGACGTCCACGACCTCTTGAACTCATTCTAACGATCGCGTTTATCTGTTTAAGAATTTTATGCATTAGTATTTCACTTGGTTAACCGCGAAGAAATTTTATGATAGGAGTTTAAAGAGTGGTTCTTTCGTAATCAAACAAACACACAGTCTTTCATTCATTCATTCAAAGAGACGTTATTGATTTCATGGTGATTGTTTTTCCACTACTGAAACACCCCACACCCGGCCCACGAGCCTGAACCGGATCTGGTATGTTCCTAAAGTAAACCGGTTTCAAAATCCTTCGTTACTTAGAGAAAATTTGTAAAATTTTGGAAAACTATTATTTTGAGTTGGGCTTAGTTTGAAAACCCATTTAATTAATCTTGTAAATCCAATTTTTTTATTAAGGTGACAAAATAATTTTTAAGGTTTTAAAAAAAATATATCTCTTTAAACTTTAGTCATAATAGTTCGTAACATAACAATTTAAGATAAAGCAGAATAAGAAAAATCTACTGGACCTTATGGCCTTATTACATCAAGTAAAACCCAAATAAAATAATAAAGAAACTAAACAGAAATAAAGTCCAAATTTAAATGGAATCTTCAAATGAGTCATGGCCACCTCAAGGTCTCTAGGCCGGTCAAATCCTTTATTCATCACCTGAAAATAATTCCCACAGCGGGGTGAGTCAACAGACTCAATGTGCACACAGTACTAACATTCAACAAGTCAGGCATATATCAATTTCATATAAAATAGATGATGATGCAACCCAAACCCAAACCTAATGGTCCATCCGCTACACACCACCCGTACCTGCCAGTCACACCATGGGGACTACTAAGTCAACCCTCCATCCGCTACACACCATCGAAGGCAGTCGCTACAGTCGACGTGCTCATCGCCCATATAATTTGTGTCATAAGACACCATATTCAAAATGTTGTAACCGAAGTTACCAAATTCAGATAATGTAACCGGAGTTACCATATTCAAATAATGTGACCGTAGTCACCATAAAACGTTGGTGAGACTGAAGTCAACACCTTCTTCCCCTTTCACATAAACCCGAATGCCCCAAAAATTAATAATCATGCATATAATTAAATTCACATTCATATTCGTATTTTCACATGAATAACATATTTCATAATCCTATCAGAAGTAGGAAACGTACCTGAGTACCTTTGTACCACATTAGGGTACTTAGCCATATTCATATTCTTATACATATTCATAAAAATAATTGCCACATGATAAATTGAAGGTTAGTGTGCGTACACACGATTAAGCTAAAAGGTTCCTTGAGATCTCGAAAATCTCGATCTAACTTTAGATCTGTTAACTCCTATATTCGGCCATCATATAAGACACATTAATAAACTTACTTGGCTAATATCAAAACCAAATCCTAGTAGGATTTGTAAAAAGGCTTACCTTGAGGCCGATTGGTGTTTATTCAAATCCGGAAACTTGGTTTTCCTTTACGATATTCGCCAACCTTGAATCTCAATATGGGTTAGTTTTCGCTTTTTAACAATTAAAGAACTGATCTAGATAATCACACAAACATTGGCGAATACTTTTAGATGCTTACCTTATGAACATTAAATCCAAAACTTCACCTTCCTCTTTCTTGAATCGGCCAAATCCTAATTCCACGAATCCATTAGTTTTGATTAACTTGATTTGAATACCTAAGATTTGGCCTTGGCGAATGTATGTATTCACTTACCTTGGATCCTTGATTCCTATATTCGTAAAAGTGTAGAAACACGAGAAACCCCTTGTAGATTGACCATGAACAAGATTTGGGATTAGTACTTTTACTTTCAGCATTTAGAAAAGAAAAGAGAGGAAATTGAATGGTTTAACCTTACCTTGATGCCTTTAATCGATTGCTTCTTTACTTAGAATCACCAAAGGTTCGGTTCAGAGAGTAGAAACAGAGAAGAAATTGAAGAAGAGAGGATGGTTTCTTGCTTAAGGAAAATTCGGCAGAGAGGGGGAGAGAGTTTAGCAAAATTTCGGCAAGGCTAGAAGAGATGAGAGAATAGTCTCAATTTCCTCTTTTAACTGAAATTGCTAGACCAAGAGTCCATAACTTGGCCACTACTCCCCACAAGTGATAATATTATCTCCTTTAATTATCACCTAATTAAATTAAAAGTGTTTAATCCACCCTTTATCTCTTCAATTAAAAATCCCTTATTTATCACTTATTTTATCGTATATTTACGGAATTAAAACTCCTCTAATTCTAGAAGCTTGTGCCGTCCAACCTCTTAGCCTTGGAAGCAAAATAAAACCTTCATTATTTGCTTCCCAAGTGACTTGAACTCAGGCCATTTCCATAAGCCCTAAGTGACACCTTCAGGCCACTTTTCCAAGCTCGATTGTATGTCAAATTTCACCAACTTTTTCTTTTAAGGCCCTCTTGCCCTTATTTCCTATTTTGAACTTTAAAATTTGTCATTCCGGCCTTATTTCTAAGTTTCCTAAAATTTTCGATCGGCTCTGTAACTTGCCATTTTTCTTACATCTTCAAGTTTCCAAAATGTTTAGGTTTCCAAAATGTTTAGGTTTCCATTTTCATGCATTTCCAGGTTTCCAAAAATATCAAAAATTTATTCTTCATGCTTAAACTTGTCATTTCATACAATCAAACTGAAAATGCATAGGCCCTATTCAGGATGTTACAGTTCTACCCCCCTTAAACAAAATTTCATCCCCGAAATTTCGTAACTAAAATAATTGAGGGTATGCTGTCGCATGGTCTCCTCTGACTCCTACGAAGCTTCTTCCGTTCCATGATTGCGCCATAGCACTTTGACTAGAGGAACTGTCTTCCTTCGTAGTACTTTCACATCACGTTCCAAGATCCGAATCGGTTCTTCCTCGTAGGATAAGTCTGGCCTTAGCTCCACTTCTTCAACAGATACCACATGCGACGGATCCGATCGATAGCGACGTAACATGGACACATGAAATACATCGTGCATCTGCTGTAATTCTGGTGGCAACTCTAATTGGTATGCCACTGGCCCAACTCATTTCAGTACTCGATAAGGCCCTACAAACCTTGGGCTTAACTTCCCTTTTCGACCGAACCTCATTACCTTCTTCCAAGGCGAGACTTTCAGGAATACTTGGTCTCCCACTTCAAACTCTATTTCCTTCTATTTAAGGTCTGCGTACGATTTTTTCCTATCAGAGGCTTCCTTCAACCGTGCTCGAATCAACTCAACCTTTTCTTCGATTTCAGCCACTAATTCTGGACCCAAAACTCGGCGTTCTCCTAACTCGGTCCAACAAGTAGGTGTTCTACACTTCCTTCCATAAAATGCTTCGTATGGTGCCATTCGAATGCTGGCTTGATAGCTATTGTTGTAGGCAAATTCAGCTAAAGGCAAGTAATCTTCCCAACTTCCTCGAAAATCCATTACACGACCTCTCAAAGATATCCTCCAATACTTGTATAACCTGCTCGATCGCCCGTCCGATTGTGGATGAAAAGTCGTAGTGAAGTCTAGCTTAGTGCCTAAAGCTTGATGAAGTGCCTTCCAAAATTGAGACGTAAACCTTGGTCTCTATCGAGATGATCGACATTGGTACTCCATGTAACCTCACAATCTCTGCCACATATAACTTGGCCAACTTCTGAAGAGAATAATCCATTCTTACTGGGATAAAGTGTGCGGACTTGGTCAAACGGTCCACTATCACCCATACCGAGTCCTTCTTAGTAGGCGTAAGGGGAAGCCCACTAACGAAGTCCATGGTAATTCTCTCCCACTTCCATTGGGGAATCTCGATTGGTTGAAGTAATCCTGATGGGACTTGGTGTTCAGCCTTAACTTGCTGACACGTCAAACATTTCCCACAAATTCAGGTCACCTCTCGTTTGGATCGGACCACCAAAATGTTCCCTTAGATCTCTATACAGCTTGATGCCTCCGGGATGCATAGCATAAGGGCTACCATGCGCTTCCCGAAGAATCTTTTGTCTCAACTCCTTATTCCTCGGCATACAAACTTTTCCCTTGTAACACAATACTCCTTCATCATTGACACCATAATCCTTAAATCCCCCTTGCTATACTTGTTGCAACTTAGTACTTAAGTCGTTATCAGCCAACTGTCCCTCTTTCACTTCTTCTGCCATGTGGGCCTGACTCGTAACTCTGCCAACAGGCTTCCGTCATCATACAGACTTAAATGAGCGAACAAAGCCCGTAGATCCGATACAACCTTCTGACTTAGGGCATCGGCTACCACATTCGCCTTGCGGGATGATACTCTATTGAGCAATCGTAGTCCTTCACAATTCCACCCACCTTCGTTGCCTCAAGTTCAACTCCTTCGAGTCAATAAATACTTAAGGCTCTTGTGGTCTGTGTAGATAACCGACCTTTCTCCATAAAGGTAGTGCCTCCAAACCTTAAGGGCGAAAACCACTGCTGCTAGTTCCAAGTTATGAGTGGGGTAGTTAACCTCATGAGGCCTTAGTCGTCGTGGACGCATAGCGACTACTTTGCCATCTTGCATTAGCACACACCTTACCACAGATGCAAAACGTCCACAAGACACCACAAAATCTTTTCACGCCTCCTATGAATTAACACTGAGGCTTACGTCAACACTCTTTTGAGCTTTTCAAAGCTCTCCTGCTGCTTATTCGTCCATTCGAAGGGTACTTCCTTCCTCAGTAACTTGGTTAAAGGTGCGGCTATTGACGAGAATCCTTCCACAAACCTTCAGAATAGCTTTGCCAAGCCTAAGAAACTTGGATCTCGACCACGGACCTAGGTGGTTTCCAATCCAACACCGCTCGATCTTCCTAGGATCCACTCTTATTCCTTCTGCGGATACCACATGTCCTAGGAATGCCACCTCCTTAAGCCAAAATTCGCACTTGCTGAATTTGGCATAGAGCTTCTTCTCCCTTAACACTTCCAACACAACTCGGAGATGCTCATCATGCTCCTCCTCCGACTTCGAGTACACCAAAATATCGTCGATGAACACAACGATGAACCTATCTAAGTAGGGTTGGAAAACCCGATTCATCATGTCCATGAACGCGGCTGGAGCGTTCATCAACCCAAATGGCATCACCACAAACTCGAAGTGGCCATATCTTGTCCTAAAAGCGGTCTTATGGACGTCAGCCTCCTTCACCTTCAACTGATGGTATCCCGACCGTAAATCGATCTTCGAAAACATGCGGCTCCTTTCACCGATCGAACAAGTCATCGATCCTTGGCAAGGGATACTTGTTCTTAATGGTCACTTATTCAACTTGACGGTAGTCTATGCACATACGCATAGTTCCGTCCTTCTTCTTCACAAATAAGACCGGTGCTCCCCACGGAGACACACTGGTCGGATGAACCCACGATCCAACAGGTTCTTGTATCCGAGCCTTGAGCTCCACTAACTCCTTTGGTGCCATTCGGTATGGAGCGATTGACACAAGAGCATCCCCGAGCAAATCAATCCCAAATTCCACCTCCACGTCTGGGGTATTCCCGGTAATTCCTCCGAAACACATCCACGAAGTCCCTTACCGTCCTAACTCCATTAACTCCTTCCTCCTTTCTACCTATCGCACTTACGAAAGCTAAGAACGCCTCGCAACCTTTCTTAACCATCTTCTCAGCCTTCAGTGCCGAAACTACATTAGACAAGTAATTCCTCCTTTCTTCGATCATTACTACCACTTCATCCTCCGGGGTTCTTAGTCCATACGTTTGTCACACAATCCAATACGGCTCGGTGTTCTACTAACCAATCCATCCCGAGTATAAGTTCAAATTCTCTGAAGGGTAGCTCCATTAAATCTGCTCGAAAGTTCACTCCCTAAATCTCTAGGGGTACATTCTGAAAGATCTTGTCTACCACTACAGTTTGGCCTAATGGGCTTACTACAGTCATCTGCCTATCAGAAAGTTCAGAGTCTAGGCCTAGTGTTTCCACTACACTACTTGCAACATAGGAATGGGTCGAGCCCACATCAATCAAAGCAAAGTAGAGTTTGTCAAAGATAAAGAACATACCGGTTATAACATTCGGTGCATCACCATCTTCCCTTCGGCGAACCGCATAAACCAAACCCGGTTGTCTTGCATCGGCATTACTACTACCTCGGCCCTGCGTTTCACGGCCTCTGCCAGCACCACTACCTCGGTTACCCGAACCACGACCCCGTTGAGGCTGCTGTCCGCCTCTACCGGTCTGGCTAGCATTCTAAACTGTCGGTCGACTCTCATCTGATTGTTTGGGACAATCCTTAAGCATATGGTCCTTGGACCCACATTTGAAGCATCCTCTCGTCTTTATCCAACACTCTCCCATGTGCTTCTTCCCACAATACTCACAAGGGCGATACTGCCCGCCCGTACCAGCCTGTTGATTTCGTGGCCCGTCAACCCTAGGCCTCTTGTAGCCCTTTCCAGATGGCCCAAATCCTCTCTTAGCCTTACTCCTATCCACGGTCTGCTTTGTAGCATCTTTAATCCCCTCGGCCACCTTGGCCTTTTCCACTAAAGCCGAGAATTCTCGCTCCTGATGTGGTGCTATTAACAGCCTCAAGTCATTTCTCATCGTCCTCAAAAGACACACGTTCATCTGCTCGATCGCCACTACCCTCGAGCATAGCGGCTCAACCTCGTGAATTCCGCCTCATATTCTCATGATGACTTACTCCCTTGCACCAACCCTAGAAAAGCCTTCCTTTGTTCATCTCAGATACCGGTTCCCACATACTTCTTCTGAAATGCCTCTTTAACATACTCCCAGGTCAGATTTTCAGCCGTGGTACCATCACGAACAGTTAACCACCACTGATACGCTTCATCGCGTAACAATGCCACCATTCCTTTTAACTTTTCCTCTAGAGTCAGATCGAGCTCATCCATGATACGCTCCGTTGCTTCCAACCAGTACTCAGCTGTACTGGGTGCCACATTAGATACTCCTCGGAACATTTTCGCTCCATTAGCTCGGAGCCGTTCAGGTACAGACTTTCGGTTTCCTGAATTTCCTCCTGCACCTGCCACCAATTCCAAGACTCGCAACACCGCCTGCGACACAAAGATCTTCCCGTCCCTCGAGCTCTTTGCTCAACATTAATAAATGGGGTGGTGGTGGCGGTGGCATTTCATTGTCGGACCCTTGACCCGATCTAACGGGTTCCGACACGGTCATCCTTCCTCTACCTCGACCACGACGTCCACGTCCTCTAGAGCTCATTTTCTAACGTCGAGATCTGATTAAGAAATTTTATGAATTAGTCATTGCTCCACTTATTTACCAAATAAGGAATTTTATGAAAAGGGATTTAAGAGTGGTTCTTTCAGATTCGCACAAACACACGCCTTTTCCATTCATTCATTCATCCATCAAACAAATATGAACTTTCGTTCATTCGGAGAAACGTTGTAGTTTTTGTTGTTGTTATTTTCCACTACCTGTGGGTATTTTCGTAATTTTGTCCTACAGGGGCATTTTCATAATTTTTCAGAAGAAAAACGTTCCTTGGTGTTTTTGTCAAAAATTATTTTGAAAATTTTGAAGTCTAGGGGTAATTTGGAAGAATTTTGAAATTCGGGGGTATTTCGGTAATTTTTTGACCTCAGGGGTATTTTGGTAATTTTTCACAAATCAGGGTAAATTTGTAAAATTTAATAAATTAGGGGTATTTCAAAAGTTGTAAAACTCTGAGGGTTCTTTTCAAAAATTGTTCCTTCAAAAATGGGAATGTTGCAAAAATTTTGAAATTCAGGGTCATTTTGGTAATTTTGTAAGTTAGGGGCAATTTTGTAATTTTTCTAAAATCAAGGTATTTTGGTATTTTACAAATTAGGGTTTTTGAGTGTTTATAAAATAATGGAATTTTGGTAAAGCTTGTTGAGTAGTTGAACATTTTATAAACCTAGGGCGTTTTGGTAATTTCACCCCTAAGGGCATTTTTGTCATTTTTGCAAATCTGGAGTTTTTCAAAAAATGTTGTAAAAATAATTTTCTCAGATTTAGAAGAAAGTTTTAAAAGTTTGAAAAACTAGGGTTTGTTATTTTGTTCTCTCCTCTTTTTTTTTTTTTTTAAAACATGGCTAGTTCCCTTTCGGGTTTTAGTCATTATGTTTAGCCTATGATCGAGCCCTCTTGGTCAGGGTGAACCAAAGCTACGCACCAGGTAGGATTCGTGTGGTGAGGAGGTGAGTCATGCGGACTGCTTAAATACCAAGCTCCCACCGAAACCATTCCTAGACATGCGCACAGAGGTTGCCACACCACTGAGCCCTCTGAGTTATGGTGAACCGAAGCTACGCACCAGGTAGGATTCCTGGGAAGAGGAGGTGAGTCACTAGGACTGCTTAAATACCAAGCTCTTCTGGATCCAATCCTAGACATGCGTACAAGGGTTACCACACCACTAGCTCAGTGACTTAGCCATAGGTTTGTTCAGTGCATTAAGTCTTATGTGGTTTTGTGTTTGAGTAGTCTAATCCTAGGGTTCAAGTTCCTATCATTCTATTCTACGTTCCATGCCTTTTCTACCCTTAAACAGTTCACAGAATCACACATAGAGTTAGGGGTACTTACCGGTGGATCATGGTTTGGAGACTTAGGGCCATGCCAAAAGCACCTTACTTTTCAAAGATAATCATTTGGCTCGCTTTGAAAATGTTTTGGGCCTTAGCCCACAGGCCGAGAGTTTAAAACTGGGCTCTGATACCAAATTGAAACACCCCACACCCGGCCCACGAGCCTGAACTGGATCTGGTATGTTCCTGAAGTAAACCGGTTTCAAAATCCTTCGTTACTTAGAGAAAACTTGTAAAATTTTGGAAAACTATTATTTTGAGTTGGGCTTAGTTTGAAAACCCATTTAATTAATCTTGTAAATCCAATTTTTTTATTAAGGTGACAAAATAATTTTTAAGGTTTTAAAAAAAATATATCTCTTTAAACTTTAGTCATAATAGTTCGTAACATAGCAATTTAAGATAAAGCAGAATAAGAAAAATCTATTGGACCTTATGGCCTTATTACATCAAGTAAAACCCAAAAAAAATAATAAAGAAACTAAACAAAAATAAAGTCCAAATTTAAATGGAATCTTCAAATGAGTCATGGCCACCTCAAGGTCTACTGCCCGGTCAAATCACTTGTTCATCACCGAAAATAATTCCCACAATGGGTGAGTCAATGACTCAATGTGCACACAAGACTAACATTCAACAAGTCGCATATATCAATTTCATATAAAATAGATGATGATGCAACCCAAACCCAAGCCTAATGGTCCATCCGCTACACACCACCCGTACCTGCCAGTCACACCGTGTGGACTACTAAGTCAACCCTCCATCCGCTACACACCATCGAAGGCGATCATTGCGCGATGACGTGCTCATCGCCCATATAATTTGTGTCATAAGACACCATATTCAAAATGTTGTAACTGAAGTTACCAAATTCAGATAATGTAACCGGAGTTACCATATTCAAATAATGTGACCGTAGTCACCATATAACGTTGGTGAGACCGAAGTCAACACCTTCTTCCCCTTTCACATAAACCCAAATGCCCCAAAAATTAATAATCATGCATATAATTAAATTCACATTCATATTCGTATTTTCACATGAATAACATATTTCATAATCCTATCGGAAGTAGGAAACGTACCTGAGTACCTTTGTACCACATTAGGGTACTTAGCCATATTCATATTCTTATACATATTCATAAAAATAATTGCCACATGATAAATCGAAGGTTAGTGTGCGTACACACCTGATTCGCTTAAAAAGGTTCCTTGAGATCTCGAAAATCCCGATCTAACTTTAGATCTGTTAACTCCTATATTCGGCCATCATATAAGACACATTAATAACTTTATTTGGCTAATATCAAAACCAAATCCTAGTAGGATTTGTAAAAAGGCTTACCTTGAGGCCGATTGGTGTTTATTCAAATCCCGAAAACTTGGTTTTTCCTTTACCTGATATTCTACCAACCTTGAATCTCAATATGGGTTAGTTTTCGCTTTTTAACAATTAAAAACTGATCTAGATAATCACACAAACATTGGCGAATACTTTTAGATGCTTACCTTATGAACTTTAAATCCGAAACTTCACCTTCCTCTTTCTTGGAATCGGCCAAATCCTAATTCCCGAATCCATTAGTTTTGATTAACTTGATTTGAATACCTAAGATTTGGCCTTGGCGAATGTATGTATTCACTTACCTTGGATCCTTGATTCCTATATTCGAAAAAGTGTAGAAACACGATAAACCCTTGTAGATTCGGCCATGAACAAGATTTGGGATTAGTACTTTTACTTTCGGCATTTAGAAAAGAAAAGAGAGGAAATTGAATGGTTTAACCTTACCTTGATGCCTTTAATCGATTGCTTCTTTACTTAGAATCACCAAAGGTTCGGTTCAGAGAGTAGAAACAGAGAAGAAATTGAAGAAGAGAGGATGGTTTCTTGCTTAAGGAAAATTCGAGAGAGGGGAGAGAGTTTAGCAAAATTTCTAAAGGCTAGAAGAGATGAGAGAATAGTCTCAATTTCCTCTTTTAACTGAAATTGCTAGACCAAGAGTCCATAACTTGGCCACTACTCCCCACAAGTGATAATATTATCTCCTTTAATTATCACCTAATTAAATTAAAAGTGTTTAATCCACCTTTATCTCTTCAATTAAAATCCTTATTTATCACTTATTTTATCGTATATTTACTAATTAAAACTCCTCTAATTCTAGAAGCTTGTGCCGTCAACCTCTTAGCCTTGGAAGCAAAATAAAACCTTCATTATTTGCTTCCCAAGTGACTCGAACTCAGGCCATTTCCATAAGCCCTAAGTGACACCTTCAGGCCACTTTTCCAAGCGTGATTGTATGTCAAATTTCACCAACCTTTTCTTTTAAGGCCCTCTTGCCCTTATTTCCTATTTTGAACTTTAAAATTTGTCATTCCGGCCTTATTTCTAAGTTTCCTAAAATTTTCGATCGGCTCTGTAACTTGCCATTTTTCTTACATCTTCAAGTTTCCAAAATGTTTAGGTTTCCAAAATGTTTAGGTTTCCATTTTCATGCATTTCCAGGTTTCCAAAAATATCAAAAATTTATTCTTCATGCTTAAACTTGTCATTTCATACAATCAAACTGAAAATGCATAGGCCCTATACAGGATGTTACAACTACCCAGGGGTATTTTCATAATTTGTCCTACAGAGGTATTTTCAAAATTTTCAAAAATACAAGTTCTCAGATGATTTTGTCAAAAATTATTTTAAAACTCTTAATTTCTGGGGTATTCTGAAAAAAATTTTGAAATTCGGGGGTCTTTCGGTGATTTTGAATCTCAGGGACATTTTGGTAATTTTCCACAAATCAGGGTAAATTTGTAAAGTTTGATAAATCAGGGATATTTCAAAAGTTGCAAAACTTTGAGGGCTCTTTTTGATAATTGCACCTTCCAAAATAGTGATGTTGCAAAATTTTGAAAGTCAGGGGTATTTTGGTAATTTTGTAGGTTAGGGGCAATTTTGTAATTTTACAAAATCATGACGTTTTTGAATTTTAAGATTTTTGG
This sequence comes from Gossypium rotundifolium, assembly GCA_025506655.1. NCBI lineage: Eukaryota > Viridiplantae > Streptophyta > Magnoliopsida > Malvales > Malvaceae > Gossypium > Gossypium rotundifolium. The sequence continues at coordinate 4,128,251 of CP106732.1, read as the reverse complement.
GCACTTTTCATGTGATGAAATTTTTGATTAAAACTGTGGGTATTTTGGAAATTTCATAATTCAAGGGCATTTTCGTAATTTTACCCCTAAGGGTATTTTAGTAATTTTACATAGTCAGGTTATTTTCGTAAAAATGATTTCCAAAAATTGGGTTCTAAGTGATTTCACAAAACAAGGGTATTTTGAAATTTTGATTTGAAAAATTTTCATATGGAGGGTATTTTGGTAATTTACAAGCCAGAGGTATTTTGGTCTTTTTCTTTTTTTTACTAAAATTTTATTTATTTTCCAAAAACAAAACGGCTAATCCCTTTTGGGTTTTAGTTATCGAGTTTATCCTGTGAGTGTGTTGTCTCAGCTAGGATGAACCGTTACTACGCACCAGGTAGGATTCAAGTGAGTAGGAGGTGAGTCACGAGGACTGCTTAAATATCAGGCTCCCACCGAATCCAATCCTAGACATGCGTATAATGATTGCCACATCCTTTGCTTAGTGACAACTCACAAGGTTTGTTTAAGTAATTATTAAATCTTATGCATAGTTGGGGTATGCTAGCCCTAGAGTTCAACAGTTTCTATTCTAATAGTCTACGTTCCCGATTTACCCTCTACCCCACATCAAAAGAATTCACAAAAATTGATAGAGGTACTTACCTAGGCGGATAGGTGCCGGAGACTCGGTGCCATGCTGTTCAAATCACAAACACTTTCTTAAAACATCATAATAAGGCCTACTATCAAAAACCAAACATTTTGGGCCTTGGGCCCCCCACAGCCAAGTTTTGAATCGGGCTCTGATACCAAAAATGTAACACCCCAAACCCGGCCCATGAGTCCTGACCGGATCTGGTATGTCACTGGGTAAAATATTTTGGGCCAATTTGAAAGTTTGGTGAAAATTCGATAAAATTTGGCTAAGGTATTAAAACGGGGTTTGAAAACTCAGTTGGGCCTTTTTATAAATACAGTTGAGCTTTATAGACCCTTTTGAAAACATTTGATCATGTACATTTTAAAATCATCAAGTTGTAGTTGACTAAGTTTATTTTTGGTTACCCGATGGTAACGTCTTTGAAAACTCGTAAAAGTTATTAAGTTGGAAAAGGTTACTTTTACCCGGTTTACTTTAACATTTGTAAATTTCATTTGTAACACCTTATAAGTAAAATAAAAGTAAAATAAACATCCAAAATAATAATAGCGGCCTTATTACATCCCAAATTAAAAATACTTAGGAAATAAAATACTTAAACTTAATGAAAATAAATTTAACTCCAACAATAAGCATGGCCGCCTCGAGTCCTCTCCGGCTCCATCTCCGCGATCTATTCATCTCAAAATGTTAAGGGAAGGGTGAGTCACCAAGACTCGGTGTAAATCCCCACCAAAAAATACAACTCATACACAATTTATTAATTAAACATGCACATGCAACCCAACTAGCCGTCCATACTCCTTTTCTACCCCGTGTGGTCAAAACCACTGATGACTTAAAGTCACAAATTAAATGATGGGGCCAACCCATCGTGTGGTCAAAACCACTGATGACCATAGGTCACAAAATATCAAAGTGTGGTCAAAACCACTGGTGGTACCAAACCACTGGGACTTAGTCGCAAATATTCAATCGTTGTGGTCAAAACCACCGATGACCATGGGTCACAAATAATCGATGGGGCCAACCCATCTTGTGGTCAAAACCATCGACAGATCCATAATTCATCCCCTCCTCTCATCAATCCCACCATCACATGCTTTAATAAAAATTTTCATAAATCATATCATAGCATTTAATCATCATGTGATGGCATGCAAATCATATATCAAAAATCACAAATTAGAGGACTTACCTGGAATCCATGTTTAAGCCCACAAGCATATCATAGATCACTACCAAAATTTATACACAAGGCAATAATATAACAAGTTTATTAATAAAGTGTGTAAAGAGTTTACACACCTGTTTCTATCGGAATTCCTAGATCCCGAAGATCCGATCTACTTCGCTAGATCTCTTGTCCTATAATCGACCAAAAAGCATGGTTAGGGACTTAGGCCTATTCGGCCAAACCAAGTAATATCAGAGGCTCTTTTACGGCTTTACCTTGAACGGATTTGATTTCCAAACAAATCCCGAAGTCTTAATTAGTCCCTAAAACCATGGCACACTCATTAGTTCGGCATTAAACAATAAACTTTTATCAATGGCCCTTGGCCGAAAGTGCTTACCAACTTACCCTTGGAAAAATAATTCCCGAAAGCTTCCCTTAATTTCTGTAGGCTCCTAAACTCCACAAATCAGCACCACTTGGTGTTGTAAGGAGGTTCGGCTATCTTTAATGAAAAGAAAAGAACCGAAACAGCAACTTACTTTAGAGGAAATCGGCTAATCACAAGATGGAAAAGGGGCTGGAATTTTCCTCTTAAAAGAGGGGGTATATTTGGCTAAAAGGAAGCAAGAAAAGCTGGAATTTTTTGAACAATTTTGGCTATGGTTTAAGGGAGATTTTAGCAGCACCAAGAAGAGAGAAAAAGAAAGAGTTGCTGGAGTTTTTTGACAATTCTTTGCTGTAGCAAAAATCAAAATATGGACAGCCCCAAGGAGTCCAAGTTTCGGCAAACACCCCCTATTTTGTGATAATTTTTCAGCCTTGAATTATCACATTTAATCTAGCTTTATCTTACTTCCTATCCCTTAATCTCCTCTTTAACAAATTAAAAGAAAATAAAACACTTAAATTCCTTCTTCCAGCCGAAATTGAGAGTCCAAAATTGAACCAAACTCTCCTTTATACGCCAGCAACAAAGAAGAAAAAATAAAAATCAAAGTGCTGCTCCTTTGATTCGAACCAGCATCCTCTAGCAGCAGCCCCCCTCTTCCAATGCCCTTGCCACTTCTCCCCTTTAGACTTTCATGTCATGAGCCCTTACCTTTTAAATATAAGCCTTATACCTGAGCCCTTTTCCCTTTTAGCGCCAAAACCCAAAAATAAAGCTCCTTGCTTCCTTCATGTCTCGAACCCGAGATCTTATACCAAGGCCCTTAAGCCATGCCCCATGCCACTCCACCGCACCTAACTTTCATGTCACAAACCTCCTTTATTTAATTATAAGGCCTCCCTAGCCCTAACGCCCAAAAAGCCCACAAGGGAAAAATATTTCCTCCTTGTATCTCCCATGGATCGAACCCAAGACCCCCTTTTTAACCCCTAGGAGCACCAAGCCAAAGCGCCAATTACTTTCTTGTGTCATGCTTCTCCCAATTTTTATTTAAACCCTATCTCCACCTAGCTCCCTCCTTTTAAGTACTTTAAAAAAAAAATTTTTTAATCCCAAATCCGATCTAAATCAGGGTTATTTCTAGACCCTAAATCATGCCAAATAAAATCATATTTATTTATTTCTTGAAGCCCACATGGAATTTATTTAAATTACAAATAACCCCTAATTCAGGGTGTTACAAATATCAAGTCTTTGGACAGTAATATTAACAGTAAGCGGTACTCTTGTTGTAGCAATCAAACATTGACAATAAATTATGTCAAACAATTAATTAATCTTTGGACTAACTTATTGCTCACATAAAATACCTTATAATTGTCACACATTTATCACCACAGGTGTCGTTGAAATTCTGCCAAATATTAACTTACCTTTGGGTCAATTAATAAACGCATGAATCACAAAAACATATAATCATCTTGATATTTCAAATAAACTAATCTACACAAAAGAGGTCACTTTGGCGGCATTTTGTTTCAACTAATTTATTTAAAATATTAGACATCCTTATTTAAAAGCCAAAATCAATTTATTTGTTTAAAATATTTACCTTAATTTCATCTTTCAATCAAATTTGAAAGATAATTATATATATATATATATATAAATTTCCAAAACATGCATTAAACCAATCAAAGCATGCATATATTATATAACAAAACATATATATGAATCAATTTCTATATATATATATATATATATATATATTTTAAATGTCATATAAGATTAAAATAATAATCACATGCCTTGCAAATATCAAACTAGATTATATTTATAAAACCTTAAAACTTTATTTAAAGAATCAAAACCCAAAATTATCAAGAATCTCAAAGATTCAACATAATATTAAAATATCAAATTCATAAAGAATAAATTCTTTCTCAATGATTAAACATGACAAAGCTCGGATGCCACTTGTTAGATTTGTAAAATAAATCTGAAATAAAACTTAATAAACCAGGATCTATCATGTCAAATCATCAAGAATAAATGAAGAATAAAATTAAATGCGGAAGCGTACCTGAATCCATGAATTTCTTGAAGTTTTGTCGGATCTTGGGGATTTGATCTTCCAAATTAGCACACAAAAAATTCAAAGAATATATGCTCTCTCTTTCCTAATGATGGGATATTAGAAAAGATATCTTGTGTATAATTTGAGGACCATAACCCTAATATTTATAACCTTAGCATATTAGTTCTAATCAAATTCTAATTAGCCCATCATTAATTAGAATTTGATTAGAAGAGTAACTACAAATATTTATCCCATACTTTAATTTAATAATTAAAAGCCCAATAAAATTCTAACAAAATTAGATCACTTTTAATTTGGGCTAACCTATCATGATAGTAAATAATAACATGTAATTATCCTTATTATATATGTGATGTCCAAATTTTCTAACAATCAAAACATACTTCGATCCAAACTTTAGTAAATTATATCAACCTCAAATGCCATTGCAAAAGGGAAAACATGAACTAGTAAAGAATATTACAGTTCAATTTTATAAGTTTGTAGGGAATCAGAAGGGCACATACATTGTAACACCCCACACCCGGCCCACGAGCCTGGACCGGATCTGGTATGTTCCTAAAGTAAACCGATTTCAAAGTTCTTTGTACTTAGAGAAAATTTGTAAAATTTTTCAAAAAAAAAAAAAATATTGTTCTGGGTTGGGCTTAGATTGGAAACCCATTTATTTTATTTGGAAATCCAACTTAATTAAGGTGACAAAACAATTTAGGTTTTATTTTAAAAGAAATAAACTTTTTCTATAACTTTAATCAAAAATAAATTGTAACATAATAATTCAAAGCAAACAGAAATAAAGAAAACCAACTTGGGCCTTATGGCCTTATTACATCAAATAATTCCCAAACTAAAAATTTAAAGTACTTAATAAAAATAAAAGTCCCAAATAATAAATTTGTTTTTCCTTGCGATGCATGGCCACCTTTAGCTCCTACCGACCCGGTCCATTATTGCTCTTCACCTGAAAAATATTCCCCAACGGGGTGAGTCAACCAGACTCAATGTGTACATAGCACTAAATCGTAATAGAATCAGGCATACAATACATTCAATCATAAAATACAAGTTATGATGCATTCCCAAACCCAAGCCTAATTGTCCATCCGCTACATACCCCCGTACCTGCCAAGCACACCGTGGGGACTACTAAGTCGACCCTCCTTCCGCTACACACCAATTTGCGGGATCAAGTCACCGCAACTGTGGTCTTAGGAAACCACTTTTCAGATTCTCGTGGTCGTAAGTCACCACTTTTCGATTCTCGTGGTCTTAAGTCACCACTTTTCACTTCCCCTTTCAATATACAACCATATGCCCCACATATTAATATACATACAATACCAGAGTTCACAATATTATAATATTCTCATGTTACGAATAACACTTTTCGTATTCCTAGTAGAAGTAGGAAACGTACCTAAGTACTTAGTACCATAACATGGTACCTTAGCCATGCTCATATTTCCATTAACATATATTTTAATACATGCAACCATAATTTATATTACAAAGTAGTGTGAAGTACACACCTGATTCGCTTAATGAAGTCCTTAAAAATCCCGAAGAGAACCGATTATAGATTTAGATCTTAAATCCTACATAAGTTAATCACTTACTATTCAAAAGACCATTCGCTATTTTTCCAAATACAACTAGGATTTGTATTACTTACCTTGTAACTGAATTGATTTTAAGAATCAATTGCTGGATCTTTGTATTCCTCCCTTGTGAATCCGGCTAAACACTTGTGATTTCAAATCCCGAAAAATAACCCTTGACTATGAAGACTTAAATAAGAATCAAAAAGGTTTCGGCTTGACAGTAGAAGAGGAAAGAAAAAAGAAAAGAGAAGAAGAAAATTCAGCAGAGAGGGAGAGAGCTAGGGAATTTTCGGCAGAGCAGAGAAAGAAACAAACTGATGAGTAGCCCTCCTTCCTTCCTTTTATAGACAAAGCAGTTAAGGAGTCCCTTTCTTGACCACCACTCCTCTATCTGATAACTTTATCTTTTAAATATGATAAATAAAAGGATTTAATTCGGTATTTATCTCTTCTAAATAATCCTATTTAAATATCTAAAAAAAATAAATCCCTTATTATCTCTTCAAAATAATCCAAATAAAAAAACTTCTATTTATCACCTTATTAATCACATATTTATGAAAATAAAACACCTCCTTTTCTAGAAGCATGTGCCGTCCACCTCAGCCTTCTGGAAGCCCAAAATAAAACCTTATTTATTTGCTTCCCAAGTGACTCGAACCCAGGCCCATTCCTCTTGCACATGGCGCCATTTCTATAGGCCCTAAGTGGCATCTTCAGGCCACTTTTCCAAGCCTGTTTGTGTGCCAAATCTTACCAACTTTTTCTTTTAAGGCCTCCTTGCCCTATTTTCCTATTTTAAACTTTAAAATTTGACATTTCTAGGTCATTTCTAAGTTTCCTAAAATTTTCGATCGGCTCTGCAACTTGCCATTTTCTTACATTTCCAAGTTTCCTAAAATGTGTACTTTCCATTTTTGTATCATTTCCCTACATTTCTAGGTTTCCTAAAATGTTTATGTCTAGGCATTTCCAGGTTTCCTAAAATGTCTATGTCTAGGCATTTCCAGGTTTCCTAAAATGTTCATTTCTATTTCATTTCCGTACATTTCTGAGTTTCTAAAAATATCAAAAATTTATTCATAGTGCTTAAGACTTGTCATTTCGTACAATTAAACTTAAAATGCATAGGCCCTTTTCAGGATGTTACAGTTTTACCCCCTTAAAATAATTTCGTCCTCGAAATTACTTACTAACGAATAATCATACGGTCTAACTCACCCCACTACGCTATTGCTGCGCACTCTGATCTTAAGGAACTATCATACTTTCTAGACTCATTCTCTAAGTTCACATCCAAGGTTTCAGTCACTTCACTAGCAATACAAGAATAAGCTAACCCTATAACAAGCAAAGCAATTAAGGGTATTCCAGAAATAAAGAACATGCCCGTTATCACATCTGGCACATCTTCCTCCTCGCGACGACCAACTGCATAAACCAACCTTGGTTGCCTCGCGTCTGCACCTTCAGCACCTCTTCTTGGTGCTTCACGTCCACGGCCCGAACCATTTCCTCCATGGTTTGGTCCACGACCTTGCTGAGGCTGCTGTCCACCTCTACTAGCCTGACTAACATTTTGAGCTGCTGGTCGACTCTCATCTAAGTTCTTAGGACATTCCTTGACCACATGGTCCTTGGACCCACACCTAAAACATCCTCCTGTTCTCCTCCAACACTCTTCCAAATGCTTCTTCCCACACACATCACAAGGTCGATACCGCCCTTCTGATCCAGCTTGCTGACCTCGCGGCCCATCAACTCTAGGCCTCTTATTCCCAGATGATCCAGACGATCCAAAACCTCTTTCTGGCCTATTCCGATTAGTGTTCTGCCTTGCAGAATCCTTAATTCCTTCAGCCACTTTAGGCTTTTCCACTAACACAGAAAATTCCCGCTCCTGATGCGGTGCTATCAATAATCTTAGATCATCCCTTAGCCCGTCCTCAAAACGGACACAGCGCTCATGCTCAATCGCCATGACACCTCGAGCATACCGGCTCAACCTCAGGAATTCAGCCTCATATTCTGCGACAGACTTGTTTCCTTGGACCAGCCCCAGAAAAGCTTTCCTTTGTTCATCAGTGTACCTGGTTCCCACATACTTCTTTTGGTACGCCTCCTTAACATACTCCCAGGTCAGATCCTCAGCCGTGGCACCATCTCGCACCGTTAACCACCATTGATACGCTTCATCGCGTAACAGTGCCACCATTCCCTTTAATTTTTCTTCAGGGGTCAGATCAAGCTCATCCATGATGCGCTCCATGGCTTCCAACCAGTACTAAGCTGTACTGGGTGCCACTCCAGATACTCCTCGAAACATTTTCGCTCCATTAGCTCAGAGCCGTTCAGGCACAGACTTACGTGTTCCCAGATTTCCTCCTGCCCCCGCCACCAACTCCAGAACTCGCAGCATAGCCCGCGACACAGCATCGTCCCCCGTCTGAGCTTGCTGCTCCACACCAACGGCTGGGAGTGGTGGAGGCGGTGGTACCTCATTATCAGACCCTTGACCCGATATAACGGGTTATGACCTAGTCATTCTTCCTCTACCGCGTCCACGACGGCCATGTCCTCTAGAGCTCATTTCGGCGTCGAGATCTGATTAAGAAGTTTTATGTATTAGTACTTTGGTTTCACTTATTTACTCACGGAGAAATTTTATGACAAGAGTTTTAGGAGTGGTTCTTTCGTATTCATACAAACACACAGTCTTTCCATTCATTCATTCATCCATCAAACAAGTATGAACTTCCGTTCATTCAGAGAAACGTTGTAGTTTTCATCGTTGATGTTTTTCCACTACCCAGGGGTATTTTCAAAATTTTTTTTCCTACAGGGACATTTTTGTAATTTTCAAAAGGAAAAAGTTTCTTGGTGATTTTGTCGAAAATATTTTGATAATTTTAAAGTCCTGGGGTAATTTTGGAAAAATTTTGAAATCCAGGGGTATTTTGGTAATTTTCACCTCAGGGGTATTTCGATAATTTTCCCAAAATTAGGGTAAATTTGTAAAATTTAATAAGTTAGGGATATTTCAGAAGTTGTAAAACTTTGAAGGTTCTTTTTGAGAGATTCCCCTTTTAAAATAGTGATGTTTGCAAAATTTCGGAAGACAGGGTCATTTTGGTCATTTTGTAAGTTAGGGGCAATTTTGTAATTTTTCAAAATCAAGGTATTTTTGATAGTTTGCAAATTAGGGTTTGTGAACATTTATAAAATAATGAAATTTTGAGAAAACTGTTGGGTAGGTTCACATTTTGTAAATCAAGGGCATTTTGGTAAGTTTGCCACTAGGGGCATTTTTGTAATTTTCACAACCAAAATTTTTTTTTCAGAGAATTTTGTAAAGATGGTTTTCTCAAATTCAAAAGAAGTTTTAAGGATTTTAAAACTAGGGTTTGTTGTTTTTTTTTTTAACATGGCTAGTTCCCTTTCGGGTTTTAGTCATTATGTTTAGCTTTATGACCGAGCCCTCTCAGTCGTGGTGAACTAAAGCTACGCACTGTGAAGGATTCGTGTGGAGAGGAGGTGAGTCACGCAGATCGCTTAAATACCAAGCTCCCACCAAACCATTCCTAGACATGCGCATGAGGTTGCCACACCACCGAGCCCTCTTAGTTAGGGTGAACCAGAAGCTACGCACTGTAGGATTCTGCAAGAGGAGGTGAGTCACTAGGACTGCTTAAATACCGTGCTCTTTCGAATCCAATCCTAGACATGCGTCTGGGGTTACCACACCCTAGCTCGTGGCTTAGCCATAGGTTTGTTTAGTGCATTAAATCTTATGTATTTGTGTTTGAGTAGACTAGTCCTAGGGTTCAAGTTCCTATCATGCTATTCTACGTTCCATGCCTTTTCTACCCTTATACAATTCATAAACCACATAATCACACATAGAGTTAGGGGTACTTACCTGGTGGACTGCGGGTCGGAGACTTAGGTGCCATGCCAGAAACCTGCTTATTTTCAAAGAAACTCATTTGGGCTCGATTTGAAAATGTTTTGGGCCTTAGCCCACAGGCCGAGAGTTTAAAACTGGGCTCTGATACCAAACTGTAACACCCCACACCCAGCCCACGAGCCTGGACCGGATCTGGTATGTTCCTAAAGTAAACTGATTTCAAAGTTCTTTGTACTTAGAGAAAATTTGTAAAATTTTTCAAAAAAAAAATATTGTTCTGGGTTGGGCTTAGATTGGAAACCCATTTATTTTATTGGAAATCCAACTTAATTAAGGTGACAAAACAATTTAGGTTTTATTTTAAAAGAAATAAACTTTTTCTATAACTTTAATCAAAAATAAATTGTAACATAATAATTCAAAGCAAACAGAAATAAAGAAAACCAACTTGGGCCTTATGGCCTTATTACATCAAATAATTCCCAAACTAAAAATTTAAAGTACTTAATAAAAATAAAAGTCCCAAATAATAAATTTGTTTTTCCTTGCGATGCATGGCCACCTTTAGCTCCTACCGACCCGGTCCATTATTGCTCTTCACCTGAAAAATATTCCCCAACGGGGTGAGTCAACCAGACTCAATGTGTACATAGCACTAAATCGTAATAGAATCAGGCATACAATACATTCAATCATAAAATACAAGTTATGATGCATTCCCAAACCCAAGCCTAATTGTCCATCTGCTACACACCCCCGTACCTGCCAAGCACACCGTGGGGACTACTAAGTCGACCCTCCTTCCGCTACACACCAATTTGCGGGATCAAGCCACCGCAACTGTGGTCTTAGGAAACCACTTTTTAGATTACTATGGTCGTAAGTCACCACTTTTCAAATTACTGTGGTCTTAAGTCACCACCTTTCACTTCCCCTTTCAATATACAACCATATGCCCCACATATTAATATACATACAATACCAGAGTTCACAATATTATAATATTCTCATGTTACGAATAACACTTTTCATATTCCTAGTAGAAGTAGGAAACGTACCTGAGTACTTAGTACCATAACATGGTACCTTAGCCATGCTCATATTTCCATTAACATATATTTTAATACATGCAACCATAATTCATATTACAAAGTAGTGTGAAGTACACACCTGATTCGCTTAATGAAGTCCTTGAAAATCCCGAAGAGAACCGATTACAGATTTAGATCTCAAATCCTACATAAGTTAATCACTTACTATTTAAAAGACCATTCGGCCATTTTTCCAAATACAACTAGGATTTGTATTACTTACCTTGTAACTGAATTGATTTTAAGAATCAATTGCCGGATCTTTGTATTCCTCCCTTGTGAATTCGGCTAAACACTTGTGATTTCAAATCCCGAAAAATAACCCTTGACTATGAAGACTTAAATAAGAATCAAAAAGGTTTCGGCTTGACAGTAGAAGAGGAAAGAAACAAGAAAAGAGAAGAAGAAAATTCGGCAGAGAGGGAGAGAGCTAGGGAATTTTCGGCAGAGCAGAGAAAGAAACAAACTGATGAGTAGCCCTCCTTCCTTCCTTTTATAGACAAAGTTATCAGCTAAGGAGTCCCTTTCTTGACCACCACTCCTCTATCTGATAACTTTATCTTTTAAATATGATAAATAAAAGGATTTAATCTGATATTTATCTCTTCTAAATAATCCTATTTAAAGATCTAAAAAAAATAAATCCCTTATTATCTCTTCAAAATAATCCAAATAAAAAAACTTCTATTCATCACCTTATTAATCACATATTTATAAAAATAAAACACCTCCTTTTCTAGAAGCATGTGCTGTCCACCTCAGCCTTTTGGAAGCCCAAAATAAAACCTTATTTTTTTGCTTCCCAAGTGACTCGAACCCCGGCCCATTCCTCTTGCACATGGCGCCATTTCTATAGGCCCTAAGTGGCATCTTGAGGCCACTTTTCCAAGCCTGTTTGTGTGCCAAATCTTACCAACTTTTTCTTTTAAGGCCTCCTTGCCCTAATTTCCTATTTTAAACTTTAAAATTCGACATTTCTAGGTCATTTCTAAGTTTCCTAAAATTTTCGATCGGCTCTGCAACTTGCCATTTTCTTACATTTCCAAGTTTCCAAAAATGTGTACTTTCCATTTTTGTATCATTTCCCTACATTTCTAGGTTTCCTAAAATGTTTATGTCTAGGCATTTCCAGGTTTCCTAAAATGTTTATATCTAGGCATTTCCAGGTTTCCTAAAATGTTCATTTCTATTTCATTTCCGTACATTTCTGAGTTTCCAAAAATATCAAAAATTTATTCATAGTGCTTAAGACTTGTCATTTCGTACAATTAAACTTAAAATGCATAGGCCCTTTTCAGGATGTTACATACATGAGTTTTGGCCTCCCAAAGTTAGAAAATTTTTAATTTTGTTTTTTATAAATTAAAAATTATAAGGTAATTAATATATAGTGAAATTATGATTTTATCTCTAAAAAATTCAATTCAATCCTCTTATAAATAAAGAAATTATAAACTAATATATAGTAAAATTGTACTTTAGCCCTCATAAAAATGAAATAATTTTTCTTAATCCCTTTAAAATGATAAATTTATAAATTAATACATAATAAACTTATATTTTGATCCATGAAAAAACTATAATTAAATTCCTACTCCTGCTATTTTTTTTTTGGTTCACCCCTTTCTTCATTGGATCATTTTCTTACTAACCAACAAAAGCAAATGGTTGAGCAACCCTGAAATGTCTAAATCATGGTCTTTGCAATTTGCTAAGGCATTGATTGAATACCACCAAAGAATCTCTTTCTCATCTTCCCTTTGAAGTAGTGGATTAAAACTATATACGTGGAATAACTAGTAATTTATGCCATTCCTTTTTCATTTTAATGCTTAGTTTTTACTTAAATAATGTTTAAGATAAGATTTGAATCCTTGTAATTTTCTTGTCTCAATGAATTTGGTTCAAGTTACATTGGGTTTAAATAAGGGTGTAAGGAAGGGGTTTAAAAATCAGATCTAGACAATGACGCTCGTATTTAGACGAAATAGCCAATGAAAGGAGAGAGGAACCTTTGGTTTTCTTAACGAAAATAAAATACTATTTATTCATACAACACGTATGGTAGACATGTACATATGCACAGAAGCTTATGCTATAAGAATCTTTGATCCCTTGGATTCCTAGATAAGAACCAAAGCCCTAAATAGTGAAAAATATGGCCAGTATTTTGACTGTATTCCTTTTTCTATGAATTATTATCATCAAGATATTGTTGGTAGATATAAGAAGCAAAACCCCAAAGAGTGAACAACATTGCCAATACCTTATTTGCATCCATTTTCTCCTTATGAAGCAGAACACCAACAACTGGAACAAATGGCAAACTAAGCATACTCACAACATCTGAGAACAAAGATGACACCAAATAGATCAATCCCACTACGCCCACTGTACAAATCTGTCATGCCAAAGTTGTTCCAATCAAACTCACTACATAATTTGTTGGGTTTATGGACAAGATTTAGCAAGCTGAGTAGCAAGCTTGTACAGCAACCCTCGATGCTTGGTGAAGAAGAAATATAGAAGTTTCCTGTGTAGGAAGAACAGCAGCAAGAAGCAAAGAAAATGGAGTATAAATTGGATGAAAATCTGATGATTTTTCTTTAGCATAGGCATTTGCATACTGCCATTACATATTGGATGATGAAAAAGGAAATTAAAACAAGTTTTCACCTAATGTCTACCTAATGCCACTAATTTACATGGAAACTTGAAACATTAGCTTGCACATATTGCATTGCTAATATATTCAGCTCAATCACTATCAAATCACATAAAATATCAGCCTAACTTAATCCAGAATGAACTTAACTAAGTTACATTGACTGAGAGTTACAAAATGGACAAAATGAACACTTAGTGCACATAAAATAATAGTTTTAGTATGGCCTGATTGCATGGCCACCTTTCCTGCTGCATGAGCTGCTTCTTGGTGCTGCATGGGCTGCATGGGAGGCCATATTCTAACACTCCTCCTTGGTCTCCATTGTACATACTCCTAGCTTCTTTCTCAGTTTAACGAACCTTGTTGGATTGAGGGCCTTTGTGAATATATCAACAATCTGATCCTTAGAATTACAATGAATCAGCTCCACCTCTCGAGCTTGTTCCATCTCCATTACCACATGAAGTTTGATGCTGAAATGTTTGGTTCTACCATGGAAGACAGGATTCTTTGCAATTGCAACAGCAGACTTGTTATCACATAGGATCTCTGTTGCTCCTTCTTGATGTAGGTTCAAATTAGCTAGAATTTTCCTCAGCCATATGGCTTGATTAACAGCAGCAACAGCAACATATTCAGCTTCTGCTATTGATTGTGCCACCAAACTTTGTTTCCTTGAGCTCCAATAAAATATGCCTGAACCAAGGGTGAAAGCATATCCAGAAGTACTCTTCATATCATCACTCGAACCAGCCCAATCACTGTCAGTATAGCCTTTCAACCTTAAATTTTCAGCTTTGTTGTATAACACTCCATAGCTGAGAGTGCCTTTTATGTACCTAAGCACCCTTTTTGCTGCTTGTAGGTGCTGCTCATTGCAGCAATCCATGAATCTTGACAACATACTAACAGCAAACATAATATCAGGCCTAGTGGCTGATAAGTACAACAGAAAACCAACTAAACTTCTATAGAAAGGCTCATCAACTTGCTCATAAGCCCCTTGGCTCGACAGCTTCATTCCAATAGCCATAGGTGTGCTTGTTGGCTTGTAATTCTCCATAGAGAATTTGCTTAAAATCTACATAGCAAAATTTTGCTGGCTTAAGAAGATTCCTCTTTCTGCTTAGTACACTTCTATTCCAAGAAAATAAGTTAGCTGGCCCAAGTCAGACATCTTGAACATCTCCTTCATTTTGACTTTAAAGTCACTTAGATAATTATTGTCTCCTCCTATCACCAAGAGGTCATCAACATAAAGGGACACAACGAGCTGTGTTTCAGCTTCATTCTTTTTAACATACAATATTGGTTCACTAGCACTTCTTTCAAATCCCAAGCTGACTAGATAGTTGTCAATTCGGGCATACCAAGCTCTAAGGGCTTGTCTCAGGCCATAAAACGGCCTTTTTGAGCATGTAGACCATATGCTCTTTACCAAGAACAATAAATCCTTGGGGCTGGTCTATGTAGCTTTCTTCCTCAAGGAGGCCATTGAGGAAAGCAGACTTCACATCTAGTTGATGGATCATCCACTCCTTTTGTGCAGCCAAAGCTACCAACAGTCTTATGGTGTCAAGCCTGGCTACTAGTGCAAAGGTCTCCATGTAGTCCAGGCCATATCTTTGGCTGAATCCCTTGACAACCAACCTTGCTTTCAGCTTGTTTAAGCTGCCATCAGCATTCTGTTTTGCTCGATAGACCCATTTCACCCCAATAACTTTCCTATTGACAGGCTTCTGAACCAATTCCCAAGTCTGATTCTTCTCAATCATTCTGATTTCTTCAACCATTGCACCCTTCCAGACTTGGTGTGCTTCAGCCTCTTCAAAACAACTTGGCTCCACAAAGGCCACTTGTGCTCTTTTATAAATTTCTGCCAGTGGTCAAGTGCCCCTCACTGGTTCATCATCTATGTCTATTTCTGGACCATTTTGATTTAGTTCAATTTGATCAGTCATCAACTCTTCAGAAATTGCCTCAGGCTCATTCTTCTCCCAATTTTAGCTTCCCTTTTCATTGAATACAACATCTCTGCTCACTAGGACTTTGTTTGTTGAGGGATCAAGAACTTTATAGCCCTTTTTGATTGAGCTATAGCCCACCAGTATGCCTGCTTGAGCTCTTTCATCCAGCTTGCTTCTTTTAACAGCTGGAACTTGTGCATAACATAGGCAACCAAAGGTTCTAAGGTGAGCCAGTGATGGCTTGAACTTGAACCAAGCTTCAAATAGAGTTTTATGTGCCAGAGCTTTGGTTAGGAGCCTGTTTTGTAGATAAATAACAGTATTGACTACTTTAGCCCACATGGTTCTTGGCATATTCTTCTCAAACAATAGGCACCTAGCCCTATCCATAAGGCTTCAATTCTTTCTTTCACTAACCCCATTTTGTTGAGCTGTATACACATTGTTCAGCTGATGTTTAATGCCAGTGTCAGTGCAAATAGCTTGGAACTGAGCTAAAGTGTACTCAGCTCCATTATCTGACCTGATGGTCTTGAGCTTGCAACCAGTTTCTGTCTCAACTTCAGCTTTGAACTTCAAGAACACTTGAGCCACTTTTGATTTCTACTTTAAGAAATAAATCCAACAAAACCTTTAATAATCATCAATGAAGAGTATGAAGTACCTATTTCCACTGAGTGATTCAGTCTTCATAGGACCACACACATCAGTGTGCACAAGCTAAAGCTTTTCTGAGGCTCCCCAGGCTTGATTCGAGCGAAATGGTTGTCTGGCCTGTTTTCTAAGCTGGCATACTTCACAAACATCTTCATGCTTCATTGTGTTAGTGAAGTTTTCTACCAAGTTTTCACTGATCATCTTGGCCATTGATCTGAAGTTGGCATGCCCAAGGCTTTGGTGCCAGAGCTTGGACTCATCTGTTGAGGTTGTGTAGGCTAAGTTTGAGCCATTTGACCAGTTTACTTTAAAACATTTATCAGGCATAGTGACTGTCATGAAGCTTGATCCACTTGGATCAGTAATTTGGCATCATTGCCCTTGAACACCACTGAATAGCCCTTATCCAGTAGCTGAGCTATGCTGAGCAAGTTTCTGTCAATTTTAGGTACAAGTAACACATTTGAAATGAGCTTGTTACCTGTGGAAGTGCATATCAACACATACCCTTTGCCTTCAGCCTTGATGAACTGGCCATTGCCAACTTTAACCTTAGTTTGATAGCTCTTGCCCAAGGTCTTGAAGATGGTTTCATCAGGTGAAAGGTGGTTGGTGCAGCCACTATCAAGGAGCCATCCTTTTGAGCCTTTCTTCTGACCATCTGAGCATGACACAGCAAAGACTTGCTCCTCATGATCACTACCTTATTCAGCTACTCGAGCTTCAACCTTTGGCTGTTGATGTTGAGCCTGCCTTGGTCTGCCCTTGTTTTTGCAAACCCCTTCAACATGGCCTTTTTTTTTTTGCAATGCTGGCATATTGCATCTGGCCTGAACCAATAGTTTGCTTCTAGATGGCTTGGTCTTTTGCAATGCCTGCATGGTTGGTCACCACTTCTTGCAGCATTAGGCTTAGGCCTGTTTTTCCATGTCTTTTTGCCTTTGTAGGCAGTGGTGCTCGAGGCTTGTTTTATTTTAGCTTGGAAGGCACCTTCTTGGTGCTCTTCCAGTCTACTGGCCCTCCTTTGCTCTTGAGCATATAGAGCATTGATGAGCTCTATTAGGGAGATGCTGGCCAGGTCTCTTGAGTCCTCGAGAGAGGATATCTTTGCTTCATACCTTTCTGGTAAGGTAGATAGCACTTTCTCCACTATCCTAGCTTCATTAAACTGCTTACCAAGGAGCATTATGCTGTTTACAACAAACATAATTCTGTCTAAGTACTGCTTCACTATCTCTTCTTCCTTCATCTTCAAATTCTCAAAGTCCCTTCTCAAATTCAAGAGTTGCTGCTGCCTGGTTCTCTCAGTGCCTTGGAACTCCTCCTTGATTTTGTCCCAGGCCTGCTTTGGAGTCTCACAAGCTATAATCCTTGTGAAGATCATATCAGAGACACAATTTTGTATGCATGACATAGCCTTGTACCTCTTGGTCCTCTCATCTGCATGCTGTCTTATCTGAGCCACTGTTGGGTTGGCTCGAAGGGGTGCTGGCTCAACATCTGAGGTCACAACTTCCCACAGATCAAAGGCCTGCAGGTAAGCCCTCATCTTAACCTACCATATGTGGAAGCCCTCTTTATTGAAGACTAGTGGTGCAGCTGGTGAGAAGCTTGATGAAGCCATTCGATTTCAAGTTTATCAGTAATAGGTCCTCTAAGACAAGAGCTCTAGATACCAATTGTTGGGTTTATGGAAAAGATTTAGCAAGCTAAGCAACAAGCTTGTACAGTAAGCCTCGATGCTTGGTGAAGAAGAAATATAGAAGTTTACTGTATAGGAAGAACAGTAGCAAGAAGCAAAGAAAATAGGGCATAAATTGGATGAAAATCTGATGATTTTTCATTAACATAAACATTTGCATACTGCCATTAAATATATTGGATGATGACAAAGGAAATTAAAACAAGTTTGCACCTAATGTCTACCTAATGCCACTAATTTACATGGAAACTTGAAACATTAGCTTGCACACATTGTATTGCTGATATATTCAGCTAAATCACTATCAAATCACATAAAATATCAGCCTAACTTAATCCAAAATAAACTTAACTAAGTTACATTGACTAAGAGTTACAAAATGGACAAATGAACACTTAGTGCACATAAAATAATAGTTTTAGTATGGCCCGATTGAATGGCCACCTTTCCTACTGCATGAGCTGCTTCTTGGTGCTGCATGGGAGGCCATATTCTAACATAATTCACCTTCCCTATATCAAAATTCTCCATTTCGGACTTTAAATCCATTAAATTCATACTTGAAAACAACCCCAACAAGTAAACGAAACTCGAAACCAATTAAGTGTAAATATGCATTTCAAACACAACACTAAATGTCTCCATTTTGAGTATTTTTTTCAAATGAGAATTGTGATAGAGACAGTAATAAAGCGTAGCCTCCTGAAGCACCAACTGTTGATATAAACCTAATGGTATGTTCATTCTTTCCTACTAGATTTTTGATAAATCGTAAAAGTAACATATTTTAATCCTACATTTAGTATGCTTTTGGATGATTTATCCCTGATTTATGTAAAAAGGTGCTCTTAATCCTTTATTTTCATGTCTTATACTCAGAAAAGCGCCTAAAGATAAAAAGAACGTAAAATGGGCTTAAAACGGACCAAATTAGGCTAACCCAAGAAATCAACACAGCCTGGACTTCAAGCCACACGGCTGTGCCTTGCAATTTATTTAGAACACGGCCTCACCCCAATTTACATGGCCGTGCCTCGTTGACAAAAGTCCAACACGGTCTGGTTACGACTTATACGGGCGTGTGCCATGGCCGTGCCCCTGCCGCGGGAAAGAGCAATTTCACTCGGATTTGGATGCTTGGAGGCAAAGAAACACTTTCCTAAGTCTACTTAAACATCCTAGGGGGAATTCTAGGATACTTAGGAGCCAAGTAAAGCATCTCAAAGCCTATATAAACACCCAAGGTAGCAATTAAAAAGGAGGAGTTCGGCAGAAGCCAAAACAGGAAAGGGAGTTTTAGGCAGAGTTTTCTGCCAGAGCTTTTATTCAGGGAATTACTCGAAGATAGCCAGTTGATCCATCTCAAGAAGCCAGAGTTCTACTCAAAATAGAGGATCTCCTCTTTAATTCCTTCAGGGGGTTTTAGGGATTTCTTATGTTTTGTATTATCTTTTCTCTTGAGATGTTTTCTTATTTTGTTATGAACTAAACCCTTCAGATACCTGAAGGGGATGAAAACTATGATGGATTTTGTTATTTGATTTCTAAATTATATGATAAGTACTTAGTTTGTTCTTAATTATGTTGCTTAATTTAATCTGATGTACTTAGGTGGAGCAGGAATAGACCCTGCCTAAGAGTAGATCTAGCATGATTAAGCGGAGTTGTTCACACGCCTAGAGATAGGGTGATGAGATTTTGTCGGATTAGGGTGAAACCTAATATCGAAATCCATTGATCGATTTACTGCTTGCTTAGGGGGTTATTATAAGAGAACGAGAGTTCCACTAATTAACCTAAGGTTAGACGTTATACGCCTCGAGAGAGGGTTTAATATAGGTTAGGGAGTCTCACGGATCAAGCTAAGTAAAGAAGTCATATGAATTAAAAGTTAGATAACAAGAGAAGTCATAGGTGGATTCTTTCTGAGGGTATCGTCGTAATCAACTGAGTTTTTCCATAGTCTTTTCCTAAAGTTTCATTCTTTTGTCTTTGCATCTAGTTTAGTTTTTCATTAATTTTAGATTAATAAACCAATCACTCCATATTTTAGGCTAAATAATAGAAAGAAAGTGAGTAGTAGTACTTTTAGGTTCCTTTGGGTTTGATAAAATAATCTTGCCTAAACTATATTATTGTTCGATAGGTGCACTTGCCTCAATCGTTATCATAGTTAGTCTATAGGTTCGATCATTCTTTATAAATATTAAAACTCGACTGTTTGACACGATCAAGTTTTTGGCGCCATTGCCGGGGAACTAAAATATTAAGAAAGCTTAATTTTTATTACTTTAGCCAATTTTTTTATTACAATTTATTATTATTATTATTATTTTTACTTTGCTAATTTTTTCCTTTATTTTGCTTTTGGCAGAAAATTTTAGTCTATGGAAAAGATGGCACTGAATAATTATCAGTGGCAAGTCATGAGGACAATTCCTACTAAAACAGCCAGTGTCTTCAACCTCGACGTAGTCACCAGGTTATCTAATCAGTTAGAGATGATGAATAAAAAGATTGATGATTGGTATAGTCCCTCGCATGTACATCCAGAAATACAATATGATTTGAATCTAGGAGGCGTGGTGAATCCTGAGTACCCACCCTACGGATATGGCATGAAAAACGAGCAAGCTCACTATATAGGTAACTATTCTAGATATCAAAATAATTTTTATAGTGACACTTATAATGCAGGTTGGAAGTACCATCCCAATTTCTCATGGGATGATCAAAATATCCAAAGATCGGAACTTCCTCCAAATTTTCAACAACCACCTCACCAACAAGAAGAGGAGCTGAATCTTGAAGAGATGCTGACAAAATTCATGGCAAACATAGAAAATCGTTTCCAAGAAACTGAGAAAACACTTAAAAGCAATGAGAACAGATTCGGGGAACTTACTAAGTCAGTCAAGGCAGCCACTAAT
Organism: Gossypium rotundifolium; assembly: GCA_025506655.1. Classification (NCBI taxonomy): domain Eukaryota; kingdom Viridiplantae; phylum Streptophyta; class Magnoliopsida; order Malvales; family Malvaceae; genus Gossypium; species Gossypium rotundifolium. The sequence continues at coordinate 4,107,407 of CP106732.1, read as the reverse complement.
GCAGTCGAACAACTCACAAGGCTAATGTCAGAACGACCGCAAGGACGTCTACCTAGTAGCACTGAGATCAATCCAAAGGAGCAAATTCAAGCTATCACAGCTCATGCCAGTAAGGGGTTAGATAAACCCAATCCAATACAAAAAGTCAAGCTAGACGAAGGTAAGGTAGAGGTAACACAAGAAAAGTTGAAATCGACAATCAAGGAATACAAACCTCGCATACCTTATCCCGAAGCATTGAAAGGAGATGATTCAGAGGAACAGTTCGGTAAGTTTCTTAAACTTTTAAAGAAATTACATATTAACTTACCCCTTCTTGAAGCTATTTTCCAGATGCCAGACTCAAGAAAATTTTTAAGACAACTCTTGACAGACAAACGCAAAATAGACAAAGAGCACCACGTGGAACTAAACGCAACATGCTCGGCAATGTTACAGAATAGACTACCATAGAAACAAAAAGATCTAGGGAGTTTTACGATTCCATGCTTAATTGGTAGTTTAACTATTGATAATGCGTTAGCTGATCTAGGGGCAAGTATAAATGTCATGCCTTATGCATTGTTTAAACGACTAGGACTAGGGAAGCCCAAACAAACTAGGATGAGTATTCAACTAGTTGATAAAACTGTTAGAATTCCTAGGGGCATTATTGAAGATGTTCTTGTAAAAATCGATAAATTTGTTTTCCCAGTAGATTTTGTTGTTCTAGATATGGATGAGGATAATTCAATCCCCTTAATTCTAGGAAGATCTTTCCTAGCAACTGTTAGAACTAAAATTGATGTTGCCACAGGTGAACTCATACTTCGCGTAGGAGATGAATCGATTAAGATTCAAGCTCTCGACTCAGCCAGAACAACGGATGATGAAGGTAATAAAGTCACTTCAATGGATAATCAAATTGCTCAACCTTCATTACAGGAAACATCACAAGGCATTAAACCTAAGCCAACTCATAACCCCCAAATCGAGAAAGAAGAATCACACAAGAAAAAAAACCTTAAGGTCGACGATTTAGAAGAGCAGAAGATACAAGTCAAAGAAAAGCCGAATCCACACGAAGTAAAACCAGAGGAACCGCCAGAAAAGCTCGTAGGGACATCAAATCACATTAAAATAGGAGACCAGGTACTGTTAGACAAAGCTGATCCCCACATCATTTCAACAGACCTGAGGGCAAAGGGAGAAATTCTTCTTAAGGTACACGATATCTTCCCACACGAAATAGTCGAGGTAAGCAATCCAATATTTGGCAATTTCAAGGTAAACGCTTCTCGACTTCAACTTTGTCACAAAAATAAAACTGTGAGCATGAGGGAAGATATTCAAACCTTTAAACCTCCCTAAAATTTGCAAATACGAGGACAGTCTAGCTTAAGACTATAAACAAGCGCTTCTCGGGAGCCAACCCGAGCACTAACTCAATTTACTTTCAAATTTATTTTCAGTTTCTTTTCTTTCCATCCTTCTTTTCTAAATAATTAGTTGTAAACTAACACAAAAGAGCAGATTTTCAGACCACACGGCCTTACACACGACTGTGTCCGTGGTCGTGTGGACCACCGAACCACCGTTCTGACACAACAGAGGCCATGTGAATTAGGCCAACCACTGTCAGATGTCACGGGCCCAACCACCCTTTCCCACGGGCACCGACAGATCAGCACGGCCGTGCCCCTAAATCGTGTGAAGCTACTGACTATCTCCCAACGGGTGTGGCTAACTGAGGAACGGGCGTGGGAGACTCAACAGGCCTATACCCACGGCTGTGCGACGCCACCGTGGTCGACACTGACTACTCAAACACGGGCATGGCACATCAAGAACGGGCATCGGCAATGCAACACACTCCACACCACAGCCGTGCGAGGTGGCCGTGTAACTCGACACGCCCTTGGACCACGGGCATGTGAACGTGACAGATTTGAGATACTATTTAAACCCTACAGCCTTCCCCCTTCTTCCCATCTTTTCTCTTCTTCCTTTTTCCATTTTTCTTTCAAAATTTTCTTTCTCCATAGGAAAAGTGTCCAAGACTCTTGAGCAACACTAAAATCATGCCGAAGAAGTGGAAGAAGGCAAGCATAATCTCCCTATGGGAGACCGATCTACATAAGTTCATGCCGGCCGCTTCATTCAAACACCAAGCCAAGGGTCTTTGAGACCATATAGTTTTTACTTTTTTTCTCTTTTGCTTCAATTTCCTTCTCTTTTGCAATCTTATGCTTAGTTTAGTTTATTTTAATTTAATTTTTTAGTGTCAGGTTCGCCAGGCTGCTTGGGAATCACACCGACCACCACGATAACCTCTTCACATCCGCCACCGCCATCACATCCCCAACCTTAGTGTTGATTTCCACCTTGCGAACCATCCTTCAATAAGGACTTAACAGTCCATTTAATTTTTATTTTCTCTTTAGATTGTTTTCTATTTTAATTCTCGTCTTCTTTCTTATCTCCATACATATACTCAGTTTATTTTAAATATGTCTTAATAATCCCTAGCTAATATCTTCCCAAACTACCCAATTTCTTCATCTAGCAAAATGCTTTTCGGTAGCCACCCCACCAGGCCCATAGAAAACACCATCACCACCACCAAAGACGCCAACTCCCAGAATCATCCAAAATTTAAGAAGTGTTACTTCTCCCCTTCTCTTTTTATTACATAATTGTTTATCTATCTTTGTACATTGAGGGCAATGTACAACTTAAGTGTGGGGGGGTTAACTAAAGCATTATTCAAAAAATCCTAAATTTTAAATCTTGTTTTTAAGTATTTTTCTCATATTACTAATTAGGATGAAATTTCTATTGATTTATGATTTTTATTGATATGTTTTAGATTAAGTCATAGTTAATTGTGCCTTGATGATTAAATTTGAAGGATACTAGAGAATCGAGCATGATAAGTCTACTTTCTAAAAATTAAAAATTAATAGGTCGTTGAACTGAATTTGAGTATTACCTTGAAATTTGGAATTTATAAGGATTGATGTCAAAAACACCCATAATTTTTGTGAGGTTTTGAGCCTTATAGAGTATATATTCTTTTTCATGCTCACTTTATTGATTATGAATGTGTCAACTTTGAACTGTTATTCTAGAAATTGTCTCGTTTATACATGTTGAGACCACACTTTTGATTTGATATACAGAGATGATAAAGGCACCTTTGAATTTGTTATCACCATTCTTTTGACTACCCTTCTATCGAGAATTGATTTGATCAGTTGCCTAATTAGTTTATTTCGGTTGATAAAGTTCTTTCTTTAGAATGTAGTTTGTTCGAAAAAATATAAATAAAAAAACCCAAGTATATTCAATATTAGAAGTATATAAAAAAGCTTAGAGCATTTAAATTCCAATTGTTGAAGAAAAAGCTCGTATTAAAGTATTATCAAATTTTAAGTGATGGAAATACTCTTTATTATAGAGTAATTATCAATAGTGGCATTATTAGTTTTCATTCGATGTAAATATTCATATTTAGTTCATTGTTTCTAGTTAGGTAATTTGTCAAGCCAGTCTCGATTCTAACCCTCTAATTCAGCCTGTATCCACATCCTTAACCTTAGCCCCGTTACAACCCTGATAAAGACCTTTTGATCTGTGTATCATCTCATATACAGTGGTGGAGATTTGATTTTCAGGCAACCCTATGGGATTAACTTTTCAGGTTTGACTTATGAGTGCTTATTCTCGAACCTTAAACACTTTGAGTGATTTGAGTGAACCTTTAGTGAGGATGTCAATCCTTGTCGGTTTTGAATTAAAGGTAATTATTTAGATAAGGGGAGACACCTATGTTTTCGTACTACAAAGGTATGACTTATCGTGATTGAATCTTTAGGACTCTTTTAGTTGAATTATCCATGTATAAATTATCTATGAATTATGATGAGACATTGTCGATAGGAATTATGAATTATGGAAAGTTTGTTTTAATTGTAAGTTGAGAATTTTGCTTGAGGACAAGCAAAAGCTTAAGTGTGGGGGTATTTGATAAACCGTAAAAGTAACATATTTTAATCTCACATTTAGTATGCTTTTGGATGATTTATCCCTGATTTATGTAAAAAGGTGCTCTTAATCCTTTCTTTTCATGTCTTATACTCAAGAAAGCACCTAAGGATAAAAAGAACGTAAAACAGGCTTAAAACGGACCAAATTGGGCCAACCCAAGAAATTGACACAGCCTGACTTCAAGCCACACGGCCGTGCCTTGCCATTTATTTAGAACACGGCCTCACCCCGATTTACACGACCGTGCCTCATCGACAAAAGTCCAACACGGTCTGGCCACGGCTTACACGAGCGTGTGCCATGGCCGTGCCCTTGCCGTGGGAAAGAGCAATTTCACTCGAATTTGGATGCTTAGAGGCAAAGAAACACTTTCCTAAGTCTACTTAAAAATCCTAGGAGGAATTCTACTTGAATTAGGATACTTAGGAGTCAAGTAAAGCATCTCAAAGCCTATATAAACACCCAAGGTAGCAACTAAAAAGGAGGAGTTCTAGTGAAGCGAAAGGGAAGGAGTTTTACGCGAGTTTTACGCGAGCTTTTATTCAGGGAATTACTCGAAGATAGCCAGTTGATCCATCTCAAGAAACCGGAGTTCCACTCAAAACAGAGGATCTCCTCTTCAATTCCTTCAGGGGGCTTTAGGGATTTCTTATGTTTTGTATTATCTTTTCTCTTGAGATGTTTTCTTATTTTGTTATGAACTAAACCCTTCAGATACCTGAAGGGGATGAAACCTATGATGGATTTTGTTATTTGATTTCTAAATTATATGATAAGTACTTAGTTTGTTCTTAATTATGTTGTTTAATTTAATCTGATGTGCTTAGGTGGAGAAGGAATAGATTCTACCTAAGAGTATATCTAGCATAATTAAGCGGAGTTGATCGCACGCCTAGAGATAAGGTGACGAGATTTTGCCAGATTAGGGTGAAACCTAATATCGAAATCCATTGATCGATTTACTGCTTCCTTAGGAGGTTATTATAAGAGAACGAGAGTTCCACTAATTAACCTAAGGTTAGACGTTATTCGCCTCGAGAGAGGGTTTAATATAGGTTAGGGAGTCTCACGGATCAAGCTAAGTAAAGAAGTCATATGACTTAAAAGTTAGATAACAAGAGAAGTCATAGGTGGATTCTTCATGAGGGTATCGTCGTAATCAACTGAGTTTTTCCACAATCATTTCCTAAAGTTTCATTCTTTTGTCTTTGCATCTAGTTTAGTTTTTCATTAGTTTTAGATTAATAAACCAATCACTCCATATTTTAGGCTAAATAATAGAAAGAAAGTGAGTAGTAGTACTTTTAGGTTCCTTTGGGTTCGATAAAATAATCTTGCCTAAACTATACTATTGTTCGATAGGTACACTTGCCTCAATCGTTGTCATAGTTAGTCTACAGGTTAGATCATTCTTTAAAAATATTAAAACTCGACTATTTGACACGATCAATTTTTCTCATCTCTTTTGGTCTTTGAACTGTCGGGATGAATTGAAACCATTTAAGTTGATACGGTAATGAAGATGATCGACTTAAACGTTAGGATACTAAGCTTTTTGGAGTTTACAACCACTGAAAAGATGGTGTCGAATACCAATTGGCTTGCACAAAGGAGGGAATATGTTGAAATGGAAAATGGTTTAACGCCAACTGTATACACGAAGTTATCAATGGCTAGCAGACAACCGAGGGAAAAGTAGACCACATAATGATTATGTTGTTGGAGGAGCTTGGGGACTGCTTGTTAATGGAAGGGAAGAAGAGAAGTGGGAGGTAAAGGAGAGGGAAACCAGCAACCCCTAAGGTGCACCACCACCTCTTAGTAGAGTGGAGGCTGTATTTTTTATTTAGTTATCGTTATCTAATTAGATCAACAGAACTCTTAACAGAACTGTTGTCTTGATTCTCAAATAGTAACAGTATTTGAGCTATTTTACACCTTTCATAAACCTCATTATTTTGTTGGGAAATAGTGGTACTTTATTTTACAAAATAAATTCTATTTTTTTAAAAAAATTATAATTTAACTGATTTACATTGAAAGCAATTAGAAAGCAAAGAAAATATCCTAAACAGAGAATCTATTGCCTTCTTTAAAACCTCCTGAAATTTCAAATTGCCTGCATATAACGAATTATAAAAGTTGAAGCTTTTACCCTTGCCCTATCCATGCCATAGATCCATTCTTATTTATATATGTTCACTCTTCTTTAATTATTTGTGTATGTATGGTGGGTTATCCTTGATAGTTGCCATAGATCCATTGTTGAGAAACTAGTGAAGGGCATGTAGATTTGAGATGCCCTGTTCTGATTTTTCCTTTTTGAGTTGCATAGTGAAGAAAAAGGGAAAAAAGTGATTTGGATTAATTATCAAGAGGTCCTTAAGTTTTTGTCAAAAGTCAAAAGAAAGTGTCACATGGCATCATTCAATTGGCTCATATGCCACATCAACTATTCGTTATTGGATTAACGAAATGTTTAATGCAGTAGCTAATTCAAATAATTATATTAATGAGAATGATTAAATTGAGAAAAAGAAGTTTAGAGTAACTAAAATAGGACAAACTTTATTTTTGAATGATCTTAGGTGTAGTTTACCCTATACTTTTATGCTAGTCTAAAATTACTAATTATTTTAGAGAAGAAATTCATTAAAGATTAAGTCGTAAAACAAAAGCAAACACAAAGAGGAGACGAACTACTAAACCCGAGCCAACAGGCTCACCCCATACACCCGAACCTACTGTCCGAAATCCTCATTCTTATCAACATAAAACATGATTTCAACATTCTTCAAAAAAGATGCAAAAGAAAAAGTACCACATTTCATATGGTTTGCATATAACAAAGCAGCTCACGCAAGCAAGTGGGCTGCCTTGTTGGCACATCAACGAGTCCCATTAAAGGACAGACGCTAAAACTAATCTTTTAGCACCAAACAATCATGTATAGCACACCTAGGTCAAATGCATCAATTATACATGCTTTTTCCCCCTTCAAACTACATACCTATAGTAGCCCAAAACACATATAGTTTACCACAAATATGGTCTAGCTTTCGATAGTACGCAATCCTCCAAGACCTAATGAAAAACAAGGGAGCCACTACACCCCAAAATCCCATTACAAAGCCAATAACTATGCTGACATAAAGCCAATTCACTTTACTTCCTTCACTGCTACTTCCATTATTCACAACATCAGTTGAAAAACCTTTTGTACTGCAGTTTTTAGTGAGAGGAGGTCCACAAAGATGATTTCCCACATAAGACAAGTTTTCAAAGCTTTGAAGCTGAGTGCTTGTTGGGATTTGTCCTGTCAAGTTGTTGTAGGACACATTGAAGTGGTTCAAGAAATTCAATTTGGAGAAACTTGGAGGGATTTCACCATTCAATCGATTCATCGACAAATCAAGAGATTCCATCCACTCCATGTTGCCAATGGTGTCTGGTATATTTCCTGTTAGGAGATTTCCTGAAAAATTTAAAGACAATAGTCCAACGAGATTACCAATTTCTTTGGGGATCTCTCCACTGAGACTATTAGCTGAAAGGTCTATGTTGGTAACAAGTCCTAGCGTGCCACCATATTCATCCTCTCGTCCTTTCAACACCAATAATGCTTGAAAATAAAATGGGAAATCAATGACTAACGGCGCAGAAACTTCATTTTTGGTTTTGTTTTTTGTGGCCATTGCACTAAAATTATTGAAACATTTTGGAATAACTCCTGAAATGTTGTTTTGGGCAAGGTCCAAGTTCTGAAGAAATTGAAGATCACAAATTTTATGAGGGATATGACCATCAAAGTTATTTGATCGAAGGCTTAGAATCACAAGGCTCGAGAGCTTATCACCAATCCACGCTGGTACACTTCCACTGAAATGATTTTCACTAAGATCAATCATAATCAAATCTCTAGAGTTTTGCAATGTGGATGGCAATTCTCCAAACATGCTATTGTTTCGAAGGTTTAACAGAAAAGGATCTGTATATCCCAAACTAGGTGGGATTTTCCCTGTCAAATTGTTGTTTCCTAAATTTAAATAAGCTAAAATTTCCCAATGATGCCAACAATCTGGAATTTCTCCAATGAGTAGATTTGTATCAATGTAAAGAGTTACCATCCCTCTTAATGATGGATTGCAAACTAATTCAGAAAGGGATCCTGAAAATGAATTATTTGACAAAAATAAAAATCTTAAACTTGAGGGTACTCTTGGCAATGGACCTGTAAAGCGGTTTGAACTCAAGTCAATAGAGTTTGTTACATTCAAATATGAAAACCCTCCAGTAAGTTGATTAAAGGAAAGATTTAAATATTCAAATTGAGTGGGAAGGTTCAAAAACCAAGTGGGCATGACATCTGAAATTCCTGCATTGGAGATATCCAAAGAAGACAATTTCTTTTGAAATTTTAACCACCGGGGAAACTTTGGGCCAAGATGCCAGTCACCCAATTCAATACTTTCACATTGAAATGGGGGAATCCAGTTTGAGCTTGGTTCAAATCTAAGCCTATTGTGTGATGCCTTCAGAGTGGTCAATCTCTTGAGATTGGAAAAATGGGTTTCTAATACAACTCCTTCCAATAAGTTAAACTCAAAACCTAGAGTTTCCAAACTTTCCAATTGTCCAAAACATAGAGGAAAAGTACCATTTAATTGATTTTCTGAAACATCAAATAACTTCAAAGATGACAGCTCCCCTATAGACAATGGAATTTGACCATTTAATTGATTTTCTGAAATATCAAAGAATTTCAAAGATGATAAGTCCCCTATCGATGATGGAATGGGACCAGAAATTTTGTTTTCAGCAAGGGACAAGTAAGATAGATTTTTAAACTGCCCAAGTTGATCAGTTAAATGGCCAGAAAGTTGGTTATTGGTCATATCCAATGACTCTAAGGAATCCAAACAACATCTAGACAAACTCTGTAGGATTTCTGATATTCCACCTTCAATTTCATTATATGACAAATCCATCTCCTTCAATTTGCACAGATATTCAAGAGAGGTTGGTAATCTTCCTTCCAACGTATAATTACTAGAAAGATAGAGGTAAGTAACAGAGCTCAAGTTCCCAAAGGCACTCGAGATTGTTCCTTGTAACTGGTTATCACTAAGACTAAGGAACTGAAGACGGTTTAAACTGTACAAGGAGTTGGGTATGGACGAATTGAGATGATTCCAACTAAGATCAAGAACTTCAAGAAACGAGGTGTTCCCAAAGTAATCTGGAATTGGTCCTTCCAAAGAATTGCCACTAAAATCAATTGACACAAGACCATGAAGACTAAACATCGACTTAGGTACTGAAGAAAAGCTGTTCCCAGAAAGATCAAGAACAAGCAGTGATTTTGTAGAATTGGCAGGGAGCGAAGATGGATCATCTTCTAAATCACAATTTGACAAGTGCAACTCTAACAAAGTAGGATGTTTGAATGTTACCTGCACCCAATCAGTTGCTTTAGAAAGATTCGCACCACTCAAATCAAGGTGCTGCAAGGAAGAAAGTCCAGAAACCCATTGAAGACTTTTTTGTTCGGGATAATTACCTTCAAGAACAAGATACTGCAACCTTGAGAGATTCCCAAGGTTATGAGGAATTGCTCCTTGAAATTGTGCATAAGAGAGGTTAAGATATGTTAAACTCTCCAGCAAACCGAAAAATTTCGGGATATGTATGCTGCTAAAATCGTTATAGCTCAAGTCCAGGGAATTGAGATGCTTCAACTCCAGCAGTGGAGGATTTATTTTGCCTCCTAGGGATGAAGGTGAAAGACGGGGAGCAGCCAAGTGCAGTTGGTTGACGTGGCCTGTTGAGTTATGGCAGACGACACCAATCCATTTACAGCAATCCTCTCCTTCAACCCAAGAAGATAACCTGTTTGAAGGATCAGTAAGATCATTCTTGAATTTCAAAAGAGCTTCTCTCTCACTTTGGATGCAAAGTAGGCTGGAATTGGCATCACAAATGCTAAAACAGACAGCGGGAATGAGAAGAAGAAAAGGGAATAAGGAAATTGGAAGAGTAGTCATGGTTGCAATTGCCGTTGCTCACAACTCCAAATATATAGACTGAGCTTAGCTAAAACACAAAAATACATGAAGCGCAAGGAAGTTTCTTCCAAAACCCCAAATTTCCACAAGCCTGTAGGAAATTTGCCATCAAGGGAAGTTTCTAATTAATTGCATTAAAAATTTGGACTTTTTACTAGTAATGAAAAGAAGAACGACGAAATTTTCGAAGGAAAAAAAAAAACTTATATTAATAATTAAGATATAAAGTAACAAATTTAATATGAATTTCAATTATTAATTTAAAGAAATAATTTCCTTTTTACCTTTTCCACAAAATTTGAGCTTTAGAAGAAGAGAAATAAAGTTGTCAATAAATAATTCCCACTCCCACGGTATCTTTGCTATATGTTTTGCTAATATTAAGCAATTTGTGGAAAAAGAATATTAATTCAAATATGCATACCGATCTTTGTGGCCCTTAAACATTTTTGAAAAAAAATCAATTTAGCTCTTACTGTTTTATTGAGTTTTTATCTAGTCCTGAAGCTTTTATTTTTTTTGTCAATTAAACAAGTTTGGACAGAAAATTTAACGGGGAGCTATTTGTTAATTTAAAGTAAGAGTCTGTTTGTGTCTTTGTTTCACAGAAAATAGTTTGGTCAACGGAAAATAACTTATAGGTCAAGGTAAAATAAGTCATTTTTCTTGTAAAATGATTTACCCTTTTGAAAAGTGTAAGTTATTTTTGGAAAAGAGCTCATCTATAGATAATTTTATTTTTATATAAAAATTAACTAAAATCAAGCTTAATATTATTATTTTTATAATAAATTTTTTATTTTTAAAAATATTTAAAATATTATATTTTAATATTATTAAACATACATATTTAATTATTTATATTTAGTCATATAATAAAATATTAATATAATAAATATAATTTATTATTTTAATAAATTATTTAATATTTCAATTTTATTTTAATAATAAATTTTAAAATAATAATTTTAAATAATATTATTCACATATTATTGAAAATATTCAATATAAATATTTTAATAATAAATATTTATTACAATTATAAATATATTAATAATAAATGTTTTGTAGTATAAAGGTTAAAATATGTCATAAGTCTATATAGACTTCACATTTGTAATTTAGTCTTTATACTTTTATTTTCAAGAATTTAGTCCCTTCACTTTTCAAATTTGAAAATTAAGTCTAATTGTTGACATCGTTAATTTTTTTGTCAATTTTGTTAATGTCACATTTTAAATAAAAATACTCACTTAGTAGTCATGTAATTAAAAATGATGTTGTAATGAATCAATTTAACATAATATTTTTAATATATGCAAAAACGATGTAAAATATAAAATTATAGATAAAATAAATTTAATTAAAAATGAAAAATAAGAAAATCTCAAATGTGTGTTTGTTTAATTGAAAACAACTTTTATGAAATATTTTTAAGAAATCTACCAAACAATGTAAAATATTTTACACAGATTTATCCAAACAACAAAAAATATTAACTTTTCCAGAAAAAAATTATTTTCCAGAAATCATTTTCAGTGAAACAAACGGAGCCTAAGTCTATCGAGTAAGTCCCACGCCCACCCCATGCTTTGTTTCTTTCCTAATATTTGGTAAAAGCACCATAAAGGCCTCCTACAAAGAGTTAGATTGTATTTTACGCTTTTTATTTAAAAAAATGAGTAAATTAATTTTTGTACATATTACAGAACGAATTAGTCATTTCTATTATAAATTTGATCAATTTCACCTATAAAAAATTGGTGTAGCTAACAAAATAATCAGACAGTTGCATGTGACGTGCCACGTATAGGGACTAATTTGGGCTAACATACAAGAACTGTTACGAAATAGATGGGATGTTTAACAGAAATACTAATTTTCTCTTTGAACTAACATACAGATATTAGTTTCCCGCTTTTCTTTTCTTTTTTTTTTTCTTTCTATTTTTTCTCTACGTAATGTGAAAAGTAACAAGCTTTAAAATTCCACAAATTTAGGAAGACATAAAGTTGAGAAGCAGGTCAACTCAGCTAAAGAAGTCTATGGAGTAAGTCTCACTCCCATCCCATGGTTGTCATGGTTGCCATTGCCATTGCTCACAACTCCAAATACACAGAGTAAGCTTAGCTACCTAAAACACAAGTATAAAGTTTCTTCCAAAACCCCAAATTTCCACAAAAATGAATTTAATTGATAATAGTCTGTCAAAAATTTCAAAACCCCAAATTTCCGTAATGAAGTTTCTTCCAAAACCCCAAATTTCCGCAATAAAGTTTCTTCCAAAACCCCAAATTTCAACAAAATGCTTTTAATTTCCATATAAAATTTGCTATCAAGGGAAAATTTCTAATTAATCGCATTTAATTTTCCACAAAATGTAATATGAATTTTGATTACTAAATTAAAGAAATGTTAAAAAATTCAGTCAATCAAAATGGAAGCCGTGGTCCCTTAATTATCTCTTCATGCACCGATTGAGTCTTAGTTCGATAGGCATTGACATTGTTGTCAGTATAGGAGGATGTGGGTTCAAGTCTGTTGAAGTATATTATCCTTCTATTTAAAGGTTCATCAGGGGCTATGGATAGTTCTAGGCACTAATATCCACACGATATGTCATTTTAGTGTTTTGCATCCAACATTGGCTACTTAACGGCTCCAATTTTGTAAAGGGTAAACTACACCCAAGCTCACTAAATATTAGTAAATTTACGTTTTGGTCACTAAATTTTAAAATGTTACAAAATGCTCACTAAAATATTCGAAAATTTTCATTTAAAGCAAAAAAAAATTCATTTTACCATTCAAATATGCTAGAAGGTAAGGTTGAGAACACTTTTGTATTGAAAAAGCTCTATTCTGAGATTAATCTTTCTGTATCTTTAATTTTGTATCTTGAATGAAAACCTTGCTTTAGCTCATTTGTTCGTAGAGTATATAAAGAACTAAATTAACTGCTCTTCAACAACCTCTTAACAAACTAACAAATGCTAGTTGTACTAACAGCTTCTGGCTAACCATCTAACCATATTAGCTGAAGCATATGATATCTCTATCATGCACCTATCTTCTCGACTCGAAACCGCATAAAATACATCATTGGCAAGGGCTTGGTAAATATAATAGCCACTTGGTCACAAGCAAGAAGTTCACCTACCAAAAGAGACCCGTCCGCAACTTTATCACGGACAAAAAACAAGTCTAGTTCTACATGTTTGAACTTTGAGTGTAAGACAGGATTGGCCGCAACCAGACAGTTGGATTACCATCAGACACAATTCGTAACTCTTGAAGTAACAAAATTAACCAAGTCATCTCACTTGTAGCTACAGCAAGACTCCTACATTCTACTTCAGCCGTGGACTGAGAAACTACTTACTGCTTTTTAGAACCCCATGAGACGGGAGTCTGTCTAAAGTATACACAATAGCCTGAGGTTGATCGCCGATCGTCAAAATTGAGCCCCTAGTTGGCATCGACATATCCAACCAAGGACAATCGGGTGGACGGACGAAAAACTAACCCAAAATCAAGAGGCCTACACAGATATTATAATATGCGTTTAAGTTCCAGCATATGAGTAGTGGTAAGACTATGCATGAACTGACAAATTCTATTTACGGCATAAGCAATGTCAGGCCTAGTCAGAATAATATACTGGAGAGCACCAGCAAGGCTCCTGTACTCAATCGGATCCTCCAACGTTCGCCATCAGCTTTGGACATGGTAGACAAATTAATCATCGAAATATGCTCACTTTTTGCCATGATCATCGAACACCGACCAAGAACATCACGGATATACTTTCGCTGGAAAAGATGGAGGCAGTCGGATGAGCGAGTGACCTCTATCCCAAGAAAGTAATGCAGATCACCCATATCCTTAAGTGAGAACTCACTATTTAACAACTGAACAAACCACTCTATAGAGGTGGACATATTACCAGTGATTATAATATCATCAACGTACAAAAGAACATAGAGGGTTGAATCAGTTAGCACCTGCACAAACAAAAACGAATCAGACTTGGAAACAACAAACCCCACCGAGACAAGAAACTGTTTCAGTTTTTCAAACAAGGTACGAGGCCCCTGCCGGAGACCATACAATGCTTTCTTCAGACGGAACACAAAGGGTTATCCATCTGAACTAGACTGTTCATATCCTAGAGGCTAGTGCATGAAGACTTCAGTATCAAGATCATCATTTAAAAAGGCATTGTTGACATCGACTTGCCTCAGTTGCCACCCTCTGGAGACTGTAGTTGACAGAATAACCTGAATAGTAGCAGGTTTTACTACAGGACTAAATGTTTCTTTGAAATCACACCTAGGAGCTTGAGAACAACCTTTCATAACCAATCGAGCCTTTTGACAAGAAATAGTACCATTCGGGTTCCTTTTGATCTTAAAAAGTCACTTGCACCCAATAACCTTGCGATTTGGTGGTCTCGGATAAAGCTCCCAGGTAGAATTACGGATAGAGCATAATACTCTGCTTAAGCTACAGCACGCCATTCTAAGGACGATAAAGCTTCCTCAATTGTAGAAAGTTTGACAGCTTCAAATGACATGGCTTTGGGTTTGAAAACACCAGCCTTCGGCCTGGTCACCATAGGGTGATTATTTGTCATAGGTAGAATCGGCGTCTGATTGTTAGAAGAAGAAACAACACCACCCTCACATCGAAGATCAACATTAAGACCAAAAAGGGGAGAACTAGGAGTTTGTCGGTCAGATCCGACCTCAGGTTGAGTAGCGACAAGGGAAGACGGGGAAGAGCAAATAACTTGTTGTAAACACGAAAGAGATGGGCAAGCAATAGAAGACTCTATACAACTATAGACACCAGTTCGAACTATTGGAATGGACGTTAAGATGGGCTAATTTTGTATCGGCATACACCTTGTTAGAGCTGGCTTCGATGACAAAAACTTAGTTTCGTCAAATACTAAATGCCATGAAACAACTACCTTACCAATTGGTAGAAGACACAGATACCCCTTGTGCTGAGCACTATATCCGAAGAAAGTAGATGGTTGAGAGAAAAAATCCAACTTATATGCCACAAATGGGTGCAAGTAAAGGTAGCAACAACACTCGAATACCCGCAGATGATTGTTAGTAGGTTCATGTCCATAAAGGGCCTTAAACGGAGACTGTCCTTTCAAAACTGGAGTAGGAAGCCAATTGATGAGATACACTGCACAGCAAAATGCATAACCCCAGTATTCCATAGGTAAGCTTGCTTGAGCCAAAAGGGTGATGCCCATGTCAACAATGTGACGATGTTTGCATTCTGCTACTCCATTTTGTTCAGAAGTATGTGGGCAAGTCAGGCGATGAATGATCCTCAGCGAGGCCAAAACGGACGAAAAAGCTTGATACTCTCTACCCCAATCACTCTAGAACTGTTTGATATTCTTCCCAAACTGAGTTTTAACTAGTTGTTGAAATTGAACAAAGCAGTGCACAACCTGAGACTTCTGACGAAGGAGATAAACCCACGTAAACTGAGTACACATATCAACAAATAAAATATAATACCAGTTATCCCACAGGCAACAGATGCAAGACCCTAAAAATCAGAAACAACCAAGTCAAACGGATTACTATATTTAGTAGTGGAGAGAAGAAATGGCAATTTATGAGCCTTTCCTTTTTGATAGGCAGTACATATGCTAGCAAAACAAGTATTAGTCATCACGACAATATTACACTTATCTAAAACACTTTTAACAATAGTAGTGGACAGATGACCAAGACGGTTATGCCACAAAGATGAAATAGTACAATCATCAGATTTATTCAGGGTTATATTGAAAGTAACAACTAGAGCTTCTATAGACTGAGTGGACAGAACTGGCAGATAGAACTGGTATAGTCCGTCACGAATGTGGCCCTTCAACAATGTTATGTCATGATGTCCTTAATAACATAGTTCGTTGGGTGAAATTCAAAAAACACATCATTATTGTTAGCAAACTGTGAGACAGCCAGCAAATTTTTTCGAATTCGTGGTACACATAAAACATTAGATAACCGAAGCAATTTAGATCGTGTAGGTAAAACACCATTATCAATTGATGAGATCGGGGCAGAAGTCCCGTCACCCATCAAGAGATATGATGTACCTAAATACGGAATGGTATCTTACAATGCCAATGCATCGCGACAGACATGATTGCTCGCACCCAAATCAGAGTACCACGATACCGTGCCAACTAGCATGGGTATATATGAATCCGTGCCACCACTATTTGAATCATACCGAGAGGTGTTAATATGCGAGCCTGACAATCAGAGTAATCAGAGACATTCAAATCACCCACTCGAAGAAGACCAATACACGGGTCAGAGCCAGAGTAGACACGGGCTTGCGACTTAGTCCGCCAAAGAGCAGGTGACACAGACGCAGGCCCATATTGAATGCAATTGGCTGTCGGCCTAACACCCTCAAATTAACTAGGCCCAGATAGTCCATCATGGTTGCCAACAAAGCTTGGCCTATCAGTGACATTCAGCCTACTTGGCCCACTTGCATAAGGCGCATGTCCACCCACGTATGGGCTAGCTGGCCCAGCATGCAATCCTTGCCCATACATAGAAGAAGTCAGCCAAGCATTACAACCAGCTGGAGGCCAATATGAAAATTGATTTTGACCACCTTGGTCTCAATTTTGACCATTCAGGTATGTAAACTTCAACCTTTGAGAAGGCCACTCATCTTCTCCAACAAACTCTCCATGTGGTGTAACTGAAATGGGGCCATGGGGGAACCTCGATACCAGCTTTATATTCTAAAATTAATCTTTCTGTATCTTTAATTCTGTATCTTGAATGAAAACCTTGCTTTAGTTTATTTTTTCGCAGAGTATATAAATAACTAAACTAACTGCTCTTCAACAACCTCTTAACAAACTAACAAATGCTAGCTGTACTAACAGCTTCTGGTTAACCATCTAACCATATTAGCTAAAGCATATGATAACTCTATCAAAATATAACCATTAGTTTATATAAAAAAGAATGAAATTACATATCCATACTACTACAGTAACAACTAGGGATAAAGAGTAAGCAAAAACAAAAATACTGTTCACATACATTGTAACACCCCAAACCCGGCCCATGAGCCCTAACCGGATCCGGTATGTCACTGAGTAAAAGCGTTTTGAAAGATATTGATTTTCTGGTGAAAAATTTGATAAAATATGGTTAAGGCTATTAAATAGTGTTTGATTAAAACTCAGGTGGGATTGATTTTTATAAAACATGGTTGTGTTGAAAACCCTTTGAAAACATTTGATCATGTAAAATTTTAAAGTCGTCAGGGTTATGTTAACTTGGTAAATTTTGTTACTCGATGGTAACATCTTTGAAAACTCGTAAAAGTTACTTAGTTTGAAAATGTTGCTTTTAACCGGTTTACTTAACTTTATATAATTTCATTTGTAATATAGTATAGGTAAAGTAAAACAACTATGTAAACATCCAAAATAATAAACTAGCGACCTTATTACAACCCAAATAAAAAATTTAGTAAATAAATAAACTTAAACTATATTTAATAAAATCCAAATCCAAGGAACTAGCATGGCCGCCTCGAGTCCTCTCCGGCTCCATCTCCGCGATCTACTCATCTGCAAAATAATATGGGAAGGGGTGAGTCACCAAGACTCAGTGTGTAAATCCCCTACCCGGTAATGAAAATCATACACAAATTATTAATAGACATGCAAACATGCAACCCTACTAACCATCCGTACTCCTTTAACTACCCCGTGTGGTCAAAACCACTGGTGGTCAAAACCACTGGTGACTAGAGCCACAAATCAAGGGATGGGGCCAACCCATCGTGTGGTCAAAACCACTGATGACCATAGGTCACAATTTATCAATATGTGGTCAAAATCACTGGTGGTACCAAACCACTGGGACTTAGTCACAATTTATCAACGGTGTGGTCAAAACCACTGGTGACCGAAGTCACAATTAATCTGATGGGGCCAACCCATCTTGTGGTCAAAACCACTGGTGACAGTCCAATAAAGATCATCCCCTCCTCTCATCAATCCCACCATCATCATGCTTACATAACAAATATCATAATCCCATATATCATGCATTTATGTATAGCATAGCATTCAACAGCATATGATGGCATACCCAAACATATATCATAGATCGCGTAATAGGGGACTTACCCGGAATCCATGCTTATGCCCACAAGGCAAAGTTACAACATGAGAGGTTATACGGCAACATAATAAACAGTCTATGCTAATAAAGTGTGTAAGAGTTTACACACCTGTTTACTCGTGAGACTAGCAAATCCCGAATATACTAGCGAAATCCCGAGAGGTTGTTTCCCCCTACAATCGGCCAACACATAAACCTTTAGATCTAATAGCCATTCTGCTATACTAATAATCCTGAAGGATATGTCGTACTTGAAATAACACTCACCTTAGTTGCTGATTTGGTCTCTTACCAAATCCCAAAACTGCACTTATTCCTGAAATCGGTGAATCCTTATATGGCACAAGTTAGTTTCGGCATTAGGCATTAATTCTTAACAAATGGCCCTTGGCCGAATCTTACTAATCACTTACCAAACTTACCGAAATCCTGGAAAGCCACTCCTATCCTCTGAAACTATCGAAATCCCTATATGTCACTTTGTTAAAATCGGCTATAAGCAAATCTATGGAAAGTGGCCTATGGCCGAATAGGCTTCCCTTGCAGAATTGAAACCACGAAAGGCTCCCTCAATGCACCTTGCCGTTAACTACACACAAAACGTACACTATTAGAACCATAACCACATTCGGCCAACTTACCAAGGCTTGTTTCTCAAACTTTCGGCACACAAAAAAGGAAGAAAAGAGAAACCGAATGCGTGAAAGAGACACTTACCAACTCTTAAAGTCGACAGCACCTTCCTTAGGGGGATTCGGCTTATGCCCTTTATGGTAGGGGATATTCGGCTAGCAACACAAATGGAAGATGAAATTTTTAGTAGAAGAGGGGGGTAGGTTCGGCCAAGTAGAAGAAAAAGAAGCAAGAAATTTTGAAGAATTTTGGCAATGTGTCTAGGGAGATTTCGGCCAGCAACTATTGGAGAGAAAGAAAAGAAATAGTTTTGATGAATTTTTGGCACCTCCCTAATGATAAAACCGATTGTAGATGGCCCCCCAAAGAGTCCTATATCCGGCCATCTCCCCTCTTTTTGTGATAATTTTTGGCTTTTAATTATCAAAAATAAAGCAAGATTTATCTTCCATTTAATCTCCTAACCACCTCATCAAACAAATAAAATGAAAATAAACTACTAACACTTACTCTTCCAGTAAAAATTAGAAGGAAAAACAAAGTTTATCCTTATCACAATAAGAGTCCTTCATGCAAGCCATCAGCTCCCTCTCCCATTCACGCCAGCTTGCAAAAATAAAATACCAACTGCTGCTCCCTTGGTTCGAACATAGGACCTCACTGCCGCAGCCCCCTTACAACGCCCCAAGCCACTCTTCCACATCGACTTTCATGCCCCAAAACCTCGCCATTTATTTATAAGGCCTTCTTAGCCCATCACCCTATACATAACGCAAAATAAAACTCCCAATGCGCAAACTCGGCAGCTCGAACCCAAGACCTGCGCCCATCGTTACCTCCCAACTCTTAAGTGGTGCATGAAAGCCACTTTACTACTGACTTATTTCGTGACATAAACTCCTTACAATCCCTTTTAAGCGCTCCTTCCTTAACTCCCTTTTGCCTTAACGCCAAAGGCAAAAATAAAATTTTCTTGTGCTTCCACCAGGACTCGAACGTGAGTCCTCCCTCCTGCACTCCCTTGCACCTCAGCTCCTCAAGCCCCTATGCCAATTTATTCCTTGTGTCATGCTTCTCCTGAAATTTCTCTTAACCACTATCTCACCTAGCTCTCTCCTTTTAAACACTTAAAAAGAATTTCAGCCCTAAGTCCGACCTAGTTCGGGGTTATGGCTAGACCCTAAAATATGTCAAGTAGTCATAGTATTCATTTCTTCAAGCACACACATGGGAAAAATAATTAAATTACAAACAACCCCTAATTTAGGATGTTATATACATTAGGGGAAAGGGAGTTTCCTCCAAAACACTAAATTTCCAGCTTGAATTTTCCAAAAAAAGCGTTTATTGTTTCTAATTTTGGATAATAGTAGCAACTATGGATAATAGTTACCTTTTTTTTTCCTCTACTTAAATAACGTGGAAATTACGAGCTTTAAAATTCCATAAGTTTAGAAAGAGAAATAGACATAAAATTCTACATCTCAGTTAACTAAGTCTATGGAGTAAGTCCCATGCCCACCCCATGCTTTGTTTCTTTCCTAATATTTGGTAAAAGAACCATAAAGGCCTCCTACTAAGAGTTAGATTGTATTTTACGCCTTTTATTTAAAAAATGACTAAATTAATCTTTGTACATTATATTACAGAACAAATTAGTCGTTTCTGTTACAAATTTGATCCATTTCACCTATTAAAAATTGGTATAGCTAACAAAATAATCAGACAGTTGCATGTGACATGCCACTTATAGGGACTAATTTGGGCTAACATACAAGAACTGTTACGAAATGGATGGAATGTTTAACAGAAATACTAATTTTCTTTTTGAGCTAACATATAAAGATATAAATAATTAATAATTATTTTTCAGTGAAACAAATGGAGCCTAATTGTTGAGATATAAGCTATGTGTTTGGAAATAGTGACTAAGGGAGGGAGAACTCTTTCAAGCACTACAATTAAAAAAATATAACAGACACAAAGGTTGTTTATGCAATTTGGATTCCTTACATCTGCAGATCCAAATTCAGTAATAAATATTCAGTATCTTCAACACTTACAAGAAGTGATCCTAAATCTATCACACACCCATGACAATTTTCTTGCTTTTTGCACATTGAAGACTAATACTCTCACCACTAAATTGACCCTTTTCAATTCATCAAGTAAAACCACAACACAATTGGTTTCACTATCACAATGCACTCATAAAATCAGGCTCCACACTTAAACAAATTATGTGCTATATCTCTCTCAATACATAATCTATACAAGTTTCTAAATTATATAGAATATTTCAAGGCTTGCTAACATAAAAAAGATTTATCACAATTCTTATTAAACAAAAATAAGATAAGTTGAACATAATAGGATAATAATAAACAAGGTAAACATGGACTCTTGACAGTTAAGAATGAAACGTTCCTATTCAATCCAGTATCCACAATCGAAGGAATTAGATAAAGATGATTAGTTTTGATCCGATCTTCCAATCATGTTCCTAAGTGATATGATCTTTGTTTATGGGCTAGATACAATCCACATAAACAATATAGACCATAATTTTGGTTCAATAAATTGCCAAAATTATCGCACTTATTCAGAGACTCAATCAATCCTTTATACTTTTCATATTTTTCAACACTATAACTTTTGTTTGGATGAAGAATTTTCAATTTTTTGATATTTTAAAAATGCTAGAATTTTAGAATTCATAAATTCAAAATGTTGGGATTTGCAATTGCTTTGTTTGAATAAATAAATAATTTAGAAATAAAATTAGGTTAATAAAATTTTGAAAACCTTGACACAAATGAAATCTCTCCTATAAATTCTTTACCAAAACATATCCTTGTGCCACTAATGCAAGATGCTAGATGCTAACTTGTCATCAACACCACAATTGTAACACCCGAAACCCAGTCTAGACGTTATGGCCGAATCCGGGAGTGTTATGAAGAAGGGTTTTGAAACTACTTTTACTTGGAAAAAAACCTTGTGAAGTTACTTGATATAAAGTGTCCAAATTTTACAAAACATATTCATTTACTTCTTCATTATTGAAACTGTCGTTAGTTTATTCATTTGTCAAAACATAATTTGCAGCGGAAATCTTAAAAATCGTTATATTTTGGAAATCCAGTTCGTATTTACAAAAAAACCTTTGTTTTCATAAATCATTTCTTACAATCATCTCAAGATAGAAAACAACCCAAAACCAAAACCAACAGTTAAAACCATACAGTCCAGAGAGTCTCAAAAGTTACAAACTCTCAAATAAATCTAGAATTAAAAAAAAAATAAAAACTCAAAGGCAGTTTTAAACTAGTGGTCACTACTGACCCTCCGTCGCATCGACCCGCCTATGTCCGAGGGTTATCTAAACAGAATAGACAAACAGAGGTGAGTTTTTGTAAACTCAGTGTGTAACCCAACAAATATAGTCATGCAATTTTTCACAGAATTCTCATAAGCAGAACAGACACAAATACGAACCTAAGTCTTTAACAGATTCAGATATTAGAATTAGATAATCCAAACAGTTATACATAATCCTACCCCCATCCTCTACCCACCATCTCCGTCCGTCCCATCACACTATGTGGGGTTAAAAACACACACCCATCCCTACATACCATATAGTGTCGATGCGACACATAACAAATAATATGAAGTTAAGCTGCCAAAATATAGGCGTAAGGTCACCATACAGATCACTTTCTCCACATACAGATACAGAATACAGACAACAGATATAACAAAATTACATGTCAATCATAGATATCATAGATGCTTACACAGACAATCAGACATACATATCAGTATCCTACTCAGATCAGACTATTAGTATATTAGATCTCGTATAATAGGGTTTGGTTAGCCCTTACCGACCCTACAGTAGGCCCACAGTCGATCGAAACGACCCGTGCGACCCTAAGGAAAATTTCAAAATTTTAGGCCAATATGCCCGTGTGGCCCACACGGCCATGCCTAAAACTCACATGCCCAATCTGGCCTAGCTTGCGTGGCCCACACGACCACACATTCGTTGTCACACGGTCGTGTCTCGTGCATGGCCACACCTTCGATAGTCACACAACCATATGTTGCACATGGCCAACCATACGCCCGGACACATGCCTGTGTGGCATCAACAATCCTTTTTTTCAGCTTTCACCAAACCTTGTTTTCTCATGTTTTAGGTAGACACCTGGTACGATTTTGATGCTACTACAATCCTGAGCCCACCAGAACCTAGAAATCAACATCACATGCTCCCACAATCAGTTTTAATTCTCAATTAAACTGAACCAACAAAACCAAGAACGGTGTAATTTAAGTGTTCAACACTTACTCACTTCCCTGAATGATTCCTACTACGATTCCACAAGAGGAGAGCCCTGTTCTTCGTGATTCACTGCTGTCAAAACCCAAATTCAACTAACGAAAAGAAAAGAATAGAATCGATTTAGAACAGCTTAAAAACGATCCCAAACCCACACCAAATTCACCCCTACACTTACCAAACCGCACAACAACACCGAAGAACTAGAATACTAAGATTGAACAACAAGATTGCCAGAATTTAGAAAGCAAGGGAAATAGAGGATTTTACTAGTTAACAGGAAAAAGAACGTGAAAAATTTGGGAAATTTTGGAGGAGAGAGAGAAAGAAAAAAAATGAAATAAAAACAAAATGGCAACATATCCCCAAATTTTCTCCCACTCCCCACTAACCCACTAACCCTTAACTACCTCAAAATTTCGGTTTCACCAAACCTCTACCAGACACCTAAAGTAAAAATTAACACCCTTGCTCGTGCAAAGATTTAAACACAAAACCTCCAACAAACTAATTTCTTACCACCAGACCAGCAAGCCTATTTTGATATAAATTTATAAACAATACTACATAAACCTACCCAACAGGGATAAGGTTAGGATAAAAAATAGCAAAATTTCTAAAGAGTAAGACTTAAACCCAAGATCTCATACACACACCTAAAACACTTAATCACTGAAACAAATACACATTTGTGTCAAGATTCACAGAAACAAAAATAAATTATTCAGGGTGTTACAACAATTCATATGTACTTTATGCTAAGTAGTATTATTTTATCTTATATCTCATATTAGCTAATAATTTAAAAATTATAACAAAACGAAAAGTTAAAAAAATTAAAAATAATTGAATTTTATTTCAAAGGAATATATATTTGATTAATAAATAAAAGTTAAACTTTCTTTTGTTATTATCATGAACTTAATTCTTGTAGAAAAATAAAACTTTAAATGAATCAAATTAATATATAATATATTATAAAGAGCCCATATTTCCGGCTTAAATTTTCCTCATGGCCAATGAATTTTCTTCCAAGACCCCAATTTTCCAAAACAGCATTTATAGTTTGTTGAATATAATTTCTTTGTACCCCAAAATTTCCAATTTGAATTTTCCGCAAAAAAGTATTTAGAGTGTGTTTCAACGATGAATTTTAAAATTTTTTGAGATTTTAAAAATTTAACCTTTTAAAATTTATCCATTCATAAACCTAACATTCGAAATTATTTTGATTGGATAAATAATTGATTTAGAAAAATTAGGTTATTAAAATTTTAAAAATTAAAAATAATTATAAAAAGAATAATTATATTAAAATAAATAATATAAATAATATAATATGAATATAATTATATTTGTAAAAACTATAAATAGTTCTAATAAAATAAATTTTAAAATATATATTAGAATTAAATAAAACTATTTTTGAAGTTTAATTTTTTTAGTGAAATCATATGTATTAAATCAAATAACTTTATGAGAAAATTTGAAAAAAAGCACATCTTTAGAAAAAATTGAAACAAGAAAGTGAGATACTAAAATCCACTCTTGAAATTACTTACAAATTTTAAAATTCATCAAATATTTATTTAAATAAATAAATTTAATTTTAAAATTTCAAAACATTTTGAAAAGAAGAAAATCGATGGATCGAAAAGCCAAAAGAAAAGAAAAGAAAATGGAAGACAAATAAATTGATTAATTAAGAATATTTTTCTGTATGTTTGGCTATTATTAAGCAAAATTTTGAAAACCAATACTATTTCAAACTTGCATTATGCTTTTTCTAGCCCTTAAACATTTATTGAAAATTAATCAATTCATCCTTAACTCTGCTTTATTTAATTCCTTAACTTTTTAAGAGAAAATACAACTTTTATATGTACATTAGTGTGGCTTCTGAGCTTAAGTTGATTATTTGTTTATATTAAATTATAAAATAAACATATACACTTTATAAATTTAGATTTTAATTTCGTACCTTTATTTTTAAGAATTTAGTCCCTAAATTCAAGTCAAATAGTTATTGCTATTAAAATTATTCTATTAAATTTAATGGTGTGACATTTGAAAATAAAAAAATATCTACTCGATAATCTTGTAACATTAAAATTAATTTTAAAATGTAATTAAGTTTTTTTCTTAAAACACTTGTTTGAAATCAACTAAGTCTATGGAATAAATCCCAACTTCACGGTTTACTTGCTATTTAAAAATTAGGGAGAAGTCAAAAAATTTTGTAAGAGAGTCGAAATTAAATTATAATTTTTACGATAGTAAAAATCTATTTTCACTATTTTAATAGCCTATATCTTTATAATTTTGAAGGATTAAACTAAATTTTTATCATTTTCTAAAGAGGCCAAAGTATAATTTTATTTTTACTTATTTAAAATTTTAAAAGATATAAATAAAAAATTACATTTTACGGGCAACGGTACACGTAGCCCTTGTTAAAAACAAAATTATACATAAGAATAGCTTTCAAAGAATTTTCGTTTAAGAAAAATCTCTTTTTTCCTACATAAACTTCTACTTTTTCTCTATATTTAATGTGGGAATTAACAAGACTCCAAAATTCCACAAATTTAGAAAGACAAATAAAATTCCACAAATTTAGAAAGACAAATAGACATAAAGTTGAGAAGCATGGCTATGGAGCAAGTCCCACTCCCACGCAATAGGAAAAATTAATATTGGAAGAAAACCGTTGTTAATATTCTTTTATTTTTCCAAAAACAGCCAGAATCGTTCATAGATTCACTCAAATTTTCATATATAATTAATTATTTCGTATATAAATATCAAATTATCCACATGTATTAAATTAAATTATTTAAATATCATATATTATTATGTTAAATTATTAAAATTTTTATTTATAAATATCATTATATTAAATTATTTAAATGTCATTTATCATTATATTTAAAATTGTATATTTTATGTATCATTAATGTTACAAATAATTTAAATTAATTATTTAAAATATTTAAACTTTATATTTTTAAGAAAACAAAATATGAAAAATTAAACTTTAAAATATATAGTCTCTCCAAACCCTTAAATAAGAAGATAATACATTTCATTACACTTAAAACACTACAGCAATTTAGACTTTTAGCGGCGTTTTTTTAGGCCTTTAGCGGCGTTTTTAAGCGCCACTAAAAGTCTTTGCGGCGCTTTTAGAAACGCCACAAAAAACGCCGCTAAAAGAGGCGCCGCAAAATTTAGCGGCGTTTATTAGAAAAAAACGCCGCTAAAAGCTATGACTTTTAGCGGCGCTTTTTCTACAAATGCCGCTAAAAAGCATGACTTTTAGCGGCATTTGTGGGAAAAATGCCGTTAAAAACTAAGACTTTTAGCGGCGTTTTTCCTTCAAACGCCACTAAAGAACATGACCTTTAGCGGCGCTTCTAGCAAAAACGCCGCTAAATGTCATGAGAAAAAAAATTAAATATTATACTTTTAGTGGCTCTTTTCCCAAAAACGCCGCTAAATATTATGAAAAATAAAAAAAATTAAAATATTATACTTTTAGCGGCGCTTTTCTTAAAAACGCCGCTAAAGGTCATGAAAAATAAAAAAATTAAAATATTATACTTTTAGCGGCGCTTTTCTTAAAAACGCCGCTAAAGGTCATGAAAAATAAAAAAATTAAAATATTATAAAAATGCCAAAAATCTAATTTAGAAATGTATAATTTAATTTGGTTCTTTCTCCGGTCCACTCAGTGCATCAAGTTCTGATGCTACACGTTTCATATATTTCCTTGCCAATTGTACAGATGAAAGCTTGATCTGCAATATACAAAAGGAAACAGAAATCTATAATTGCATTGTGTAGTAGGAAAATAATTTTACATACTATTGTTATATTCGTGGAGGTAGTTTCATTGGTACTTAATTACATATAGCAAATTATGTAACTTAGAACACAGTAGTTTCATCTAGAAAAGTATGCAGAACTGACAAGAATCTAAAATTTCTGATATGGCCCTTCTAAAATTTACATAAGATGAATGATGCATAAAAAAAGTATATTAATAGCAGCAGCAATAATAATTAGAAGTACTAGTTAATGAATGCCAAATTCAGTACCCATTTCATACGCAGGAAGGGAAGATTATCATAAATTCACAACAGAGAGATTCTTATGATATCAAGAACATTGAGGTACAACTACACCAAGCTTACGTAAAATTTTAACTTAAAACTACAAGTAGACTAGTAGGCTAAAATGCAAAACAATGTCTGCCATTTGCCTCTACTCTAACAAGTTCTAAAAACCTACATCAAGAAATCTGTAATTTAATGACTCCAATGCTGTGAAAGGGAAAGAAACATTATATTAAATTGATAACAGAAAGTTCTCATAGTATTTGCTTCAGGCAACCATTTCATGTAAATGACTCCTATACTTAGAAAGTCTTAACCCACATACCAGTGCAAAAAAATAAAAATAAAAATTGTTTACAAACCAAATCAGTAAGCTTGAATAAATTACAACAACTGTGAAACAAATTGCACTTACATTGAAAGAACTGGAATTGCTGGTATTGGCCGTGCATGCACAAAAGAAGAGAAAAAAGGAATACGTATCAGCATCTTCAATGGAAGTCAACCCATAAATAGTGAACTCCTAATAATTTTTTATTTAAAACTTACACAAAGGAATTGAAGGCAATCTCCAAAGAAAAAAAATACTGTAATGAACAAAATCACAATGTTTCTCTTGACTACATAGTTATATAACCAAAATCCAATAAAAGAGGCGTTATAAGTTATCAAGAAATGAAAATGAAGAAAAGGGTAAACAACCTGTAGTAAAATATCAAGTAATAAGATCAAATAATTTTTCATTCGAGTATGAGTAGAAATTTCACCTACAAAAGCCATTACATTACCTTTGAAACGTAATGGTAAATTATATTCACTATTATTAAAATTAAATAATAGTCAATTATTGAATATTAAATAATAATAACTAAACTAACTCAAATAATAATGAAAATCATATCTTTATTTATAATGGAAATAAAACCTATTAAATAATGCTAAAATATGCTTTTTACATAAGTTTTTAGATGTTATTTTGAATAAAGTGTCTTCCTAATGCAAATATTTATAATGCTAAATAACACTAATTAAGTTATAATTAATCTAGAATAATAAGTATAATTTAATATAGATCTAAAGTCTAATTAAATGATAATAACTATTACATTGATAATTAAAACATTATTAATAAAATAATTATAATTACAGTTATAATTATTATATAAATAATTTGTTAGGAATAATTTGTTACAGATAATACATTTTATTACACTTAAAACTACTCTCTACTCTCTCCTACACTAACAATAATGTCAATACTAATTAAAATAAACTCAATCAATACTTTTTTAAACTTATATAATGTACAAAATAATCAATGAAAAACGTTGTTCAATGAGGTATTTATAAACTTTTTAATCTTATATATTAGTACTCCTGTATAAACTGCAGAATTATATCATAGATATCACATTTTTTTGGGATTTGCAAGCAATAATTATTAAATATATATTTTCCTGCAAAATAATCATATCAATGAATTGAAAAAAAATTAAGCACCTAACATCAAATATAAATTCTTTATTTATTTTACCAAATAATTATAATAAGAAGACATGAATCGAAGTAGTAAATTTAAACGCAAAGTTTAGATTAATTGATTCATGTAATCCCTTATAGATCCGAATCCTACATAATCAATTATGGACACACACAAAATTAAATTATACATGGTTTTTTTCCCATCAAACTATATATCCATCGTAGCCCAAGACACGTACAACTTTCGACAAACTTTCGATAGTATGCATGCCTTCAAGACCTGATAAAATACAAGGGAGCCACTACACCCCAAAATCCCATTACAAGGCCAAGAACTATGCTCACATAAAGCCAATTCACTTTACTTCACTGCTTCTTCCATTATTTAGAACATCAGATGAAATACCTTTTGTGCTACGGTTTTTAGTGAGAGGAAGCCCGCAGAGATGATTGCCCATGTAAGAGAACTTTTCAAAGCTTTGAAGCTAAGTGCTTGTTGGGATTTGTCCTGTCAAGTTGTTGCAGGACATGTTAAAGTGATTCAAGAAATTCAAATTGGAGAAACTTAGAGGGATTCCATCAACTCCATGTTGCCAATTTCTTCCTACAACAACTTAACCAATATCATGAGATTCTATCAACTCCATGATGACAAGACAAATCATGAGATTCCATGAACTCCATGTTGCCAATTTTGTACGTTATATTTCCTATTAGGTGATTTTCCCGATTCATTTAATGATCGAAGCTCAACGAGACTTCCGAGTTCTTTTGGGATCTCTCCTAGCTATGAGTCTATTAATTGGAAGGCACATGCTCCTAACAAGCCCTAGTGTGGCACTATATTAATTATTTTAAAATACATTAAAAAGAAATACTTAACCAATATAATTTCTCTAAATTTGATAATAATGATAAATTATTTATATATTTTATGCTTTTTACTTGATAATTATGAGACACAATACATTAGGAAACATACTGTAGTCTCGTCACAAGACAAAACAAAGCTAAACCGGTTGAAAAAGAAGCGGCTGACTGCTAACATCCCTCCTTATCATCTGGTAAAAGAAGATCCTTCAGGTCCCCAAGAACTACCCACCAAAGTGGTCGAAAAATTGACGCACACTGCAAGAGACGCCACTTCTCATGACATAGTTAGTTATCAATATCTACATAGATACAATCAAAGCACCCAACTCTCGCTTTTATCATCATCCTTGACCTCAAATTCCACGAAAAAACTATAATCGTTCTGAACTTGAAAATCACTGTTATTCTGCTCTAGTAAATAAAGAACACTCGTTAATTATTCGCATGGTACAATAATAATGAAATGTAAAAATAATATCTGATTAAATACATAAAAGAAAAAAAATACAATACAATAAAAGATCACTTGTCACAACAAAATATGGGAGAGGCTGAGGAAACAGTACTCTGGGATATATTGATGATTAAGTAAATTCAACTGTTGTAGCCTTGTAGGTCTGGCCATTTCGAATTGCATATACAAATGTCCTTACCGGATTCTCAAGCTAGATCAGAGATTCTAAAGTTCATGTGGGTTCGATGATACCACATCCTCATCTATGCTAGGACTTTAGTCTCGATGAAATCGGTATTCACCGATTTTATTTTAGTTTATTTCCGCTTTTTGATTGAGCAATAAGCCGGTGATACATGTGGTAGTTTTAGACCATGCTTCAACTTCACTGTTAGTGTGTATGATATATAATAATCCCTACTTTTATGCTTAGAAGTAGGCATCTAGTGAGTGATGAGTTGTCCTTAAATGTTGTGTTGTGCATCAAGTTTTACGAGGTTTTGGAAACTTTTCATATTGGGTGGTTGGTCGAACAGTTAATCAAACCGTTGGATTTTCCGGTGCTGAGTTGGAGGCACTGGTGAGTAGTGCTCAATCTCGAGCGTTACATCGAGATAACAACCTCAAAAACTTGGTAGTAACTCAGCAAGATTTCAGATTAGCAATCGGAGAGTTAAGACGGGTGGAAAAAACTAGGTTCAATGAGGTAACATCACTTAGTAAATTTTCATTACTTTTTTGGGAAAAAATTAGGAAGGGGAGGATGATTGAATTACCGGAACAACGAGGGGTTTATGAAACCACGACGACTTTAATTGATCAACTTCGGGGTAGCATGAGCCAGTCGCTTAGACTTCTTTTAGAAGGGTCAGGTGGAACATGAGTATTAAAATTGTTTTGAGTTTCTCTAATTTCTTTCAACTATTTTTTAAACTTGGTTAATGTTAAACAGGGTAGAACCTTCTTGGCATTTGGCAACTGGTGTTGGAGAGAGGACCAAGTTCGATGTTGTTAGAGTTGTAAGTTTTATACATTTACATTGCAGCAGTCATTTAAATCAAGTAAGATGGATTTTTAGTTTTGTTTTGTTTTTTTTTCGGTAGATCTCTCCGGAAGTTTTTATACAATCAATAAACTCTCAAAATAGTATTTAAAAAGAGTGTCATAGAATAACTACAAAATCAAAGCAAAGTTCCAATCAATAAATTAGTGTTCCAACTACTTCAAAACTCTTTCAAGAGATAATGAAACTTCTATATTTATTCAATCACCTCAAGTAATTCAGTTTGAAGTCTTTTAAAATCTTTGTCAAATCATGCTGCATATGTTTTGTCAAATATACCACACGTAGGTAGACCAAACTTAGGACAAACAAAATCTATTTATAACCTATTTTGATAATCCAAGTAGAAAAACAATTTCGTATAACAGGACATGAAACAAGCAACAACTTTCATGACAAAAATAAAGTCCAAGTTAGTACCTTATTACATAAATTTTAATTAATAAAATATTACATATTAAAATAGATAGAGATTGCATAATTATTTTGATTTAAATTTTATGCTATGTTTTCATTTATAATTTAGATTTAAATTTAAAATTTTATATAGTAAAAATTATTTTATTTCTATTTCAACAAAAATTATCATAATTTAATAATCGCATGTGATAGCATGAGAGGTCAAAAGTAGTTGATAAAAAAGTACAAAGAAAACCAAATTAATATCGCTTAATTTAGCATTGTCTCTTAAAAGTGATTTTGAGTTAAAGAAGTATTTTTGTAGCAAAAGTTTCTTTTTTTCGTTATTGTTTTTGGCTAAAAAAATTGTTTTCGCAAAGCTTTTTTTTTTGTTCGAAAAACACTTTTAAAAAGTTTAAAAGCATCTTATTCACTAATATTTTCATCTCAAAAATATTTTTTATCCCAAAAATACTCTTTAAAAGCAATATTAAACTTACCACACATGTCCATACATTTTGATAATCAGTCTATATTATACTTTAGGTAAATTACACTAGGCAGGGGCAAAATTACAGGGCCCTTACCCCTAAAATAATTTTTTTTATTTAAGTGTTTTAATTTTTTTAAAATTTTAAATTAGTAAAGTTAAATTTTCATTTTGTCCCTAAAAATATAAAAATTAATTTGATCATTTAAAATGATAAAGATATAGACTATTAAAATGGTGAAATTATATTTTTGCCATCGTAAAATTTATAACTTAATTTCGGCCCCTCTAAAAAAATTTTGATTTTACCCCTGACATTAGGTGTGAGTATTTGATCGAGACGAATTGACTAAAAAATTTTCGAGTTAGTCAAGTTGACGAATCTTATTTTAGCAACTGAATTCAATTTAAAATTTTTTCGAATCGAGTCTAATAATCTGTCTATGCATAATATCTTTTCTATTGTTTTAATCTTTAAATATAAACACAATAAAAATTGTAGAAACTACAATATATGTATAAACGTCATTAAATAATGTTTATATTATACTTTAGCTAAACTACACTCAATATCACTTTAAAATAAGGTTTATCATATTTTAGTCACTTAATTTCTTTTTTTTTCAATTTAGTCAGTGTAATTAAGATAATTATATCAATAAATCATTGTAATAAAAATTCTCTTAATTCATTAACTTGGCATATTAATCATTGAATAATAACAAGTCACAATTTTTTTTTACTTTAAAAAAAAAAAGCTTATAGACCTGATTAATCTAAAATATCTCTTCTCTCTATAACTCAAAAATGGAGAAATCAAAACAGGGCATGTCAAAGCTACCTGTCCTTCACCATTTTCTCAACAATGAATCTATGGCAATTATCAATGATAACCCACCATATATCCACAAATAATTGAAGAAGAATGAACATATATAGAAACCCCAATCAGAATCTACACGAATCTGACGGTCATCAAGGATTGTCCCACTAATGTATTTAACAACATCCTCAGCATCTTCCCTAAAATGATACCTCATAAAAATAAAACCCCAATAACCAAATTTTTTTTTTTTTTGGTGAAAAGAAAAAGAATCAATTACATAAAAGTACTATTGTCCTTATCTTCCTGTAACAAATCTAAAATTTCCTTGGGAGCTTCCTCAAGAACCTGTAAAGATGATTTCCAATTCAAACTGAGCTTAGCAAGCTGGTCTGCCACCAAGTTTCGATCTCTTGGTATATGAAGAATTTTCTATTGGCCTTCCGAATTTTTAATCCGCTTGGTCCTTCTGAGTACGGTAAGTTCTGGCTCTTCCATATCCATAGCATTCAGAGCTTGAACTACTCAAGATTATCGGTCTGAATTAAGAGCTTTATAATAAGTATTAACATTGAAAGCAATTGGGAAGCAAAGAAAATATATTGAACAGGGAAGCCATTGCCTTCTTCAAAAGCTCCCAAAATTTTGAATTGTCTGTATATAACGAATTATAGAGGTTGAAGCTTTTGCCTTTCCCTTGCCCTATCCATGTCATAGATCCATTCTTATTTATATATGTTCATTCTTCTTTAATTATTTGTGTATGTATAGTGGGTTATCCTTGATTGTTGCCATAGATCCATTGTTGAGAAACTAGTGAAGGGCATCTAGCTTTGAGATGCCATGTTCTGGTTTCTCCTTTTTAAGTTGTATTAGGGAAGAGAAAAAGGGGAAAATGTTTTAGATTAATTATAGAGAGGTCCCTAAGTTTTTGTCAAAAGTCCAAAGTAAGTGTCACGTGTCATCATTCAATTGGCAAGTATGCCACATCAAGAATTCGTTAGTGGATTAATAGAATTATTAACGGCAGTGACTAATTCAAACAATTATCTTAACTAGAGTAACTAAATTGAGAAAAAAATTAAAAAAATTTAAAGTGACTAAAATAGAAGAAATCCTATTTTAGAATGATCTTAGGTGTAGTTTACCCTTATACTTTTATGCATGTCTAAAATTACTATTTTTTTTTTTTAGAGAAAAGAAATTCATTAACGAGAAAGTCACAAAAACAAAAGCGAAAACAAAGAGGAGACGAACTACTAAACTCGAGCCAACAGGCTCACCCCATACACCCGAACCTACTGTCCGCAATCCTCATTCTTATCAATATAAAACATAATTTCAACTTTCTTAAAAAAAGATGCAAGGGGAAAAGTATCCCATTTCGTGTAGTTTGCATATAATAAAGCCGCTCACGCAAGCGAGTTCCCTTGTTGGCATATCGACGAATCCAAAAAAGAACAAACGCCAAAACTAATCTTTCAACAACAAACGATGATGTAGCAACACACCTAGCTCGGATGCATCAATTATACATGCTTTTTCCCTATCAAACTACATATCCATAGTAGCCCAAAACACATACAGTTTAGCACCGATATGGACCAACTTTCGATAGTATGCATGCCTCCAAGGCCTGATGAAAAACAAGGGAGCCACTAAACCCCAAAATCCCGTTACAAAGCCAAGAACTATGCTGACATAAAGCCAATTCACTTTACTTCCTTCACTGCTACTTCCACTATTTGCAACACCAGTTAGAATACCTTTTGAGGTGCAGTTCTTAGTGAGAGGAGGTCCACAAAGATGATTGCCCACGTAAGACGAGTTCTCAAAGCTTTGAAGCTGAGTGCTTATTGGGATGTGTCCTGTCAAGTTGTTGTAGGACACATTGAAGTGATTCAAGAAATTCAAATTGGAGAAACTTGGAGGGATTTCACCATTTAGTCGATTCATGGACAAATCAAGAGATTCCATTAACTCCATGTTGCCAATGTTGTCTGGTATATTTCCTATTAGGAGATTCCCTGAAAAATTTAAAGACAATAATCCAACGAGACTACCAATTTCTTTGGGGATCTCTCCTGTGAGACTGTTAATTGAAAGGTCCATACTGGTAACAAGTCCTAGTGTGCTTCCATATTCATCCCCTCGTCCTTTCAACACCGAAAATGCTTTAAAATAAATACGGTACTAATCAATTTTATCGGCGCAGAAACTTCATTATTGGTTTTGTTTTTTGTGGCCATTGCACTTAAATTACTGAAACATTTTGGAATAACTCCAGAAATGTTGTTGTGGGCAAGGTCCAAGTTTTGAAGAAATTGAAGATCACAAATTTTACGAGGAATATGACCATCAAAGTTATTTGATCGAAGGCTTAGAATCACAAGGCTCGAGAGCTTATCACCAATCCATGCCGGTACACTTCCATTAAAATGATTTCCACTAAGATCAAGCATAACTAAACCACCAGAATTTTGCAACGTGGAAGGTAATTGTCCAAACATGCTATTGTTTCGAAGGATTAACATAAAAAGATTTGTAGATCCCAAAGTAGGTGGGATTTTCCCTGTCAAATTGTTGTTTCCTAAATTTAAATAAGCTAAAAGTTCCCAATGATTCCAACAATCTGGAATTTCTCCAATGAGTAGATTTGTATCAATGTAAAGTGTTACCATCCCTCTTAATGATGGATTGCAAACTAATTCAGAAAGGGATCCTGAAAATGAATTATTTGACAAAAATAAAAATTCTAAACTTGAGGGTACTCTTGGCAATGGACGTGTAAAGCGGTTTGAACTCAAGTCAATAGAGTATGTTACATTCAAATATGAAATCCCTCCAGTAAGTTGATTAAAGGAAAGATTTAAATATTCAAATTGAGTGGGAAGGTTAAAAAACCAAGTGGGCATGACATCTGAAATTCCCGCATAAGAGATATCTAGCACAGACAACTTCTTTTGGAACTTTAACCATGGGGGAAACTTTGGGCCAAGATGCCAGTGACCCAATTCAATCATTTGGCATTGAAATGGGGGAATCCAGTTTGAGCTTGGTTCAAATCTAAGCCTATTGTGTGATGCCTTCAGAGTGGTCAATCTCTTGAGATTAGAAAAATGGGTTTCTAATACAACTCCTTTCAATAAGTTAAACTCAAAACCTAGAGTTTCCAAACTTTCCATTTGTCCAATACATAGAGGAAAAGTACCATTCAATTGATTTTCTGAAACATCATAGAACTTCAAGGATGATAACTCCCCTATAGACAATGGAATTTGACCATTTAATTGATTTTCTGAAACATCAAAGAACATCAAAGATGATAACTTCCCCATAGAAAATGGAATTTGACCATTTAATTGATTTTCTGAAACATCAAACAAATTCAAAGATGATAACTCCCCTATAGACAATGGAATTTGACCATTTAATTGATTTTCTGAAACATCAAAGAACTTCAAAGATGATAACTTCCCTATAGACAATGGAATTTGACCATTTAATTGATTTTCTGAAACATCAAACAACTTCAAAGACGATAACTCCCCTATAGACAATGGAATTTGACCATTTAATTGATTTTCTGAAAGTTCAAGGTGAGTAACAGAGCTCAAATTTCCAATGGTACTTGAGATTGTTCCTTGTAACTGGGAATCCCTAAGACTAAGGAACTGAAGACGGTTTAAACTATACAACGAATTGGGTATGGACGAATTGAAATGATTCCAACTAAAATCAAGAACTTCAAGAAACGAGGTGTTCCCAAAGTAATCTGGAATTGGTCCTTCCAAAGAATTGCCACTAAGATCAATTGACACAAGATCATGAAGACTAAATATCGACTTAGGTACTGAAGAAAAGCTGTTCCCAGAAAGATCAAGAACAAGCAGTGATTTTGTAGAATTGGCACTGATCGAAGATGGATCATCCTCTAAATCACAATTTGACAAGTGCAACTCTATCAAAGTAGGATGTTTGAATGTTACCTGTATCCAGTCATTTGCTTTAGAAAGATTCGCATAGCTCAAATCAAGGTACTGCAAGGAAGAAAGCCCAGAAACCCATTGAAGACTTCTTGGTTCGAGATCATTACCTCCAAGATCAAGATAATGCAACCTTGAGAGATTCCCAAGGTTATGAGGAATTTTTCCCTGGAATTGTTCATAAGAGAGGTTAAGATATGTTAAACTCCCCAGCATACCCAAAAATTCTGGTATTTGTATGCTGCTAAAATCGTTATAGCTCAGGTCCAGGGAACTGAGATGCTTCAACTCCAGCAGTGAAGGATTTATTTTGCCTCGTAGTTTTGACCGCTCGTAAGCTTCCCTTTCAGCTAGTGGTGCGTTAACATCAGGGGCTGAAAGTGGAGGAGCAGCCAAATGCAGTTGGTTGACGTGTCCTGTTGAGTTATGGCAGACGACACCAATCCATTCACAGCAATCCCCACCTTCAACCCATGAAGATAGTCTGTTTGAAGGATCAATAAGATCATTCTTGAATTTCAAAAGAGCTTCTCTCTCACTTTGAATGCAAAGTAGGTTGGAATTGGCATCACAAATGGTAAAACAGATAGTGGCAATGAGAAGAAGAAAAAGGAAAAAGCAAATCGGAAGAGTAGTAGTCATGGTTGCAATTGCCATGGCTCACAACTCCAAATATATAGAGTAAGCTTAGCTAAAACACAAAAATACATGAAGTGCAAGGAAGTTTCTTCCAACAAAATGCATTGAATTGATAATAAGCTTCGGAATTTCAAAACCCCAAATTTCCACAAAATTTGGTATGAAGGGAAATTTCTAATTAATTGCATTTAATTTTCCACAAAATGTAATATGAATTTCGATTACTAAATTAAAGAAATGTTATAAAACCCAGTCAAACAAATTGGATAAAACATTATTAAATAAATTATAATGAAAAATCTAAAAATTATAATAATTAAAATAAATTATATAAAATATTCAAAAATATAACAAAATTATTATTAGACTATTTAAAATTTTCATTTAAAATAAAAAACATTTTACCACTCAAATATAATCCTTAGTTACTTAGATAATAGTTACTTATTTTTCTCTACTTAAAAACGTGGAAATTATAAATTCCACAAGTCTAGAAAGAGAAATGAAGCAGGTCAACTCTACTAATAAAGACTATGGAGTAAGTCCCACTCTCACTCTATGCTTTGTATTTTAGTAAGAGTTAAATTGTATTTTATTTTTATATTTAAAAATTAATAAATTTATTTTATATTTAGATTAAAGAGTAAATTGGTCATTTTTGTTATAAATTTTATCCAATATTTCAACTATTAAAAATTGGTGTGATTAACAAAATAATCAAACAGTTACAAGTGACGTGCCATATGTACTTCGTTCTGACATATAAAGACTAACTTGAGTTAATGTACAACGACTGTTATAAAATAGATAAAAATTTTAACATAATGATAAGTTACTAACATATAAAAATTAATTGGACACTCTTTATTATTTTTTCTTTCAAGTTTTTATCTATAGAAATTAAGGAGCTTTAAAATTCCAAAAGTTTAAGATGACATAAAGTTGAGGAGTAGGTCAACTCAACTGATTAAGTCTATGGAGTAATTCTCACTCCCAACCCATGGTTTGTTTCTTGGCTAATATTAGGTAAACTTATCTTAGTGTCTCCGTAAGAGGAGTCAAATTATATTTTATTAATATTTTAGTCACTATTTTGTTATTCAAATTTTTTTACCATATTAATTCTTTAAAGTATTTCTCTATAGCATTATTGTATCATCTATTCCTAGCAACCCCACAAAGGGCTAGGGTTAGTAAAAATAATAATAAGAAAATCGAAAATCATTTTGAACGATGGTGTTATTGTTTGAATTTCGGTTTACAATTTAAAAAAAAAAAAACACAATTATTCTAATGGAGCTGATTTCTATTTATATTAAATTTATAATTAGTTTTTTTTTTTTAGACTATAAAAATACCTCGGAGATGACCATCGTAGTCACGAAGAAGGCCTCCACAACCCGCTGGACAAGGTTTGCCCCAAGCTGATCCATCGACATCAGATTTCAACTTACTGACAGGAGGGGTCCAAGAAACCAAGTTTCGATAAATTATTTTAGGAGTTGAACGAGGTCCTTCAAAGGGATACAGCCACCAATAAAGTTCAGTAACAGATTCGTGATCAGATACTTGAATCCAAGGAAAAGATCGAAGTTTACAGAGATTTAATAAGGAACCAACATCCCACGATTTATTCTTGAAGACCGTCTAGAAGTTTAACACCTTCTTTCGCTGCGGAAGCTATGGAACCAGCCCCCATATCAAAGCAATCCCACAATGAAAATTCCCCTGTTTGGGATAATGTCACTTTCTCTTCTCCAACCAGTTTCCTGCACTTATCAGCTATAACATGAAAGAAAATGAAAAAGAAAAAATTCAAAAAACCATAGATACATAGGTAAAATTACCATGGAGGCCTCTATACTAAGAGTCATATTATATTTTGTCCCTTTTACTAAAAACATGAATAAATTAACCTTTATACGATAAATTAAAGAGCAAACTGATCATTTTATTAAGAATTTCATTATTTATATTGTTAAAAGCTATAGAAAAAAAAACTAGATAAGGTAAATTTCAAAGGATGTCAACCAAGTAAGTATATTTTGTTCACTCATGATGCTTCAACTTGATTTTATGTATATATATTTAGCTTAAACTCGAATTTTGTTTAATACTTTACCTTTTATTTTGACCAAAACCCTTAAAAGATTTATATAATCCCATTATCATTCATATGACAATTTACATAATGTTTTATATTACGTTAGCATTTACAAAATTAATCCCTATGTTACAAAATTAAAAGTGACATTTTAATGCACCAACGGATATTTGACTCTAAAAATTTTAATGGAAAACTCCATTCACCTTGCTTCAAACTCAATTTTGAAAAACAGGAAACCATATCTATATATGGTTGGGGTGGATGGAATCCCGGGAACTTTAAAGAACTTTTGCCAACCTAAATTTCAAATTCGCGTATGTATTTAACATGAGTATATTAAAACTTTTATAAACTTTTTCATATATTTTTGAAGGATTATATGCTCATCCTCGTGTTTGAATGTGCTAAACCCAAAAAATGAATATGAATACTTAAAAAAAAAATTGAAATAACTCTAATGAGAGATACTAATTTAATCCATCTCTTATATAATCAATTACAAACACATACAAACTTTAATTATACATGATTTTTTCCCATCAAACTACATACCTATAGTAGCCCAATACACATATAGCTTTTGACCAACATGGTCCAACTTTCGATAGTATGCATGCCTCCAAGACCTGATGAAAAATAAGGGAGCCACTACACCCCAAAATCCCATTATAAAACCAAGAACTATGCTGACATAAAGCCAATTCACTTTACTTCCTTCACTGCTACTTCCATTATTTGCAACATCAGTTGGAAGGCCTTTTGTGCTGCAGTTTTTAGTGAGAGGAGGTCCGCAAAGATGATTGCCCATGTAAGAAAAGTTTTCAAAACTTTGAAGCTGAGTGCTTGTTGGGATTTGTCCTGTCAAATTGTTGTAGGACACATTGAAGTGATTCAAGAAATTCAAATTGGAGAAACTTGGAGGGATTTCACCATTCAATTGATTCATCGACAAATCAAGAGATTCCATCAATTCCATGTTGCCAATTTCACCTGGTATATTTCCTGTTAGGAGATTCCCTGACAGATTTAATGATCGTAGCTCAATGAGAATTCCAATTTCTTTTGGGATCTCTCCAGTGAGACTATTAGTTGAAAGGTCCATGCTGGTAACAAGTCCTAGTATGCTATCATATTCATCCTCTCGTCCTTTCAACACCAATAATGCACTCAAATAAATGAGAGTAGTGGTACCTCCCCAACCATAACTATAGTTATTGTCGTAGCTTCTATTGGCCATAGAACTCAAATTACTAAAACATTTTGGAATAGCTCCTAAAATGTTGTTACGAGAAAGGTCCAAATTCTGAAGACCTTGAAGATCACAAATTTTATGAGGAATCTGGCCGTCAAAATTATTTGATCGAAGGCTTAGAATCATAAGTGTTGAGAGCTTGTCACCAATCCATGTCGGTATATTTCCACTGAAATGATTTTCACTAAGATCAAGAATGCGCAAATTCGTTAAATTTTGCAATGTGGATGGTAATTCTCCAAACATGCTATTATTTCGAAGGTTTAGCCATTCAAGACTTGTACGTCCCATAGAAGGTGGGATTTTTCCGGTCAAATTGTTGTTCCCCAAATTCAAAAATATCAAACTTTCTAATTGATTCCAGCAATCTGGAATTTCACCGGAGAGAAGATTTTTATCAATGAACAGAACCTCCATCCTTTCCCTACTTGATGAATGACAAACTAATTCAAAAAGAGACCCTGAAAATAAATTATTTGACAAAATTAAAAATTGTAAAGTTAGGAATACTCTTAGCAATGGGCCTGTGAATTGGTTTGAACTCAAGTCAACACTATCTCTCACATTCAAATATGAAATCCTTCCAGCAAGTTGATTATAAGAAAGATTTACATATTTAAATTGAGGGGAAAGGTTCAAAAACCAAGTGGGCACAGAATCTGAAATTCCTGCCTGAGAGATATCTAATTTAGACAAGTTCTTTTGAAATTTTAACCAATGGGGAAATTTCGGGCCAAGATGCCATTGACCCAACTCGATAGTTCGACATTGAAAGGGGGGAATCCAACTAGAGTTTGGTTCAAATCTGAGTATGTTTTGTGATGCCTTCAGAGTTGTCAATCTCGTGAGATTAGAAAAGTGGGTTTCTAATACAACTCCTTCCAATAG
This sequence comes from Gossypium rotundifolium, assembly GCA_025506655.1. Taxonomy (NCBI): domain Eukaryota; kingdom Viridiplantae; phylum Streptophyta; class Magnoliopsida; order Malvales; family Malvaceae; genus Gossypium; species Gossypium rotundifolium. Next base: position 4,065,554 of record CP106732.1, on the reverse strand, counting down.
ATTATGCCCAAAACTTAGAGTTTCTAAATTTGACAGTTGTCCAAGACTTGGAGGAAAAGTACCACTTAATTGATTTTCTGAAACATCAAACAACTTCAAAGATGATAACTCCCCTATCGACAATGGAATGGGACCAGAAATTTTATTTTTAGCAAGGGACAGGTAAGCTAGATTTTTAAATTGGCCAAGTTGATCAGTTAAATGACCAGAAAGTTGGTTATCTTTCATATGCAATGACTCTAAGGAACCCAAACAACAGGTAGACAGACTCTGTAGGATTTCTGATGTGTCTTGTTCAATTTCGTTAATCGAAAGACCAAGAAATCGGAGATGGTTTAAACTATACAAGGAATTGGGTACGGATGAATTGAGATAATTCCCTCTAAGATCAAGCACTCCAAGAAACGAGAAGTTCCCAAAGTAATATGGAATTGGGCCTTTCAAATAATTGAATCCAAGATCAATGGACACAAGACCATTAAGACCAAATATCGACTTAGGTACTGAAGATAAGCTGTTCCAAGAAAGATCAAGAACAACCAGTGATTTTGAAGAATTAACACTGATCGAATATGGATCATCTTCTAAACCACAATCTGTCAAGTACAACTCTAACAAAGAAGGAAGTTTGAATGCTACCTGTACCCAATCATTTGTTTTATAAAGATGCGCAGAACTCAAATCAAGGTACTGCAAGGAAGAAAGTCCAGAAACCCATTGAAGACTTTCTGATTTGAGATCATTGTCGTAACCATTTTTTGGAAGACGACAAAAGGGGTTCGACTTAGGGTTTTAAAAATGAAAAAAACGGGAGTCGCCACCGACCTTTAGTTGGTGTGATCGGATCACCTTTATTTTAATAAAACGTTTTGTTTTACTAAAACAGTGTTTCTGGTCTACGGAGTTTTAAAAATCGGGTTCGGGAGTCGGTTACGCACGAGGAAGGGTTAGCACCCTCGATACGCCCAAAATTGGTACCAAAATGATTAATTAGTGTCTTAATGTCGGAAGTTTGAAAGGGTTTTAAAATACGGGTCTTAAAAAATGTATTAGGATATTTGAGATTTCTTTGTTTCGAGAGGATACAAACATCACATCCAGCACGTTAGGATACGATATTCGAAGCCTTCGTAATCAAAGTTATCTCGGAGTTCTTGAAATTTATTAAAAGGGTGCTTAGTGTTTTAGTCAATCGGAAAATCGTAACCCAGCACGTTAGGGCACTATTCCCCGAATTCTTAAATACAAAATATTACCTTTATTTTAAAACCTTTAAATGGGGTGTAGCAATTTTATAAAATACACCGTACCGTATTAATTTAGAGAAAAGACGAGTCAAAATTTGAGATTTCTTTGTTCTGAAACGATATAAACATCACATCCAGCACGTTAGAACACGATGTTTTAATCTCTCGTAATCAAAGTTATCTCGTGATTTACAAAGTTTGTTAAAAAGGATGTTAGGTTCATTAGTCAAACGGAAAATAGCAACACAGCACGTTAGGGCACTATTCCCCGAATTTCTAAATACGAAACATTGCCTTTATTGAAAATCTTTTTAAATGAAATATGATGGTTTTTGTTTAACGATGTAGTATTAAACTAATGACGATGATATCGAATAGCGATGATAATAATAATAATAATAGTATCGTTACGAAGACAATAGTAGAAATGATGATGATAATAAATATATTAAAAACAATGAAGGAGGTATAAAAATAATGAATAATAATGGCGATGACAAAATAGTATTACTACATTTGTGTAAGTAGATATACACTAAATACAATAATGTGAGTGAAAATAGAAATGCATACGAGATAGTATAAGAATAAACGAATAAATGAAAAGTAACTAAATAATAATAGTATTAAAATGAGAAAATAAATATAAGTATAAATATAGTAATAATAATACTAATATCAACAAGAATGGTAAAGAAATGATAGTGACAAAAATAATGTTGATTAATAATACTAAATAAATAGTAATAATAATAGATAATAGTAAAATAAATAATAATATAATAATAGTATTAATAATAAAATAATGATAATAGTAAATAATAATAATAATAATAATAATAATAATAATAATAATAACAAAGAAACAATAGAAAAGGACTAAATTGTTGATTAATTATACTAAATAATAATAATAATAGATAATTGTAAAATAAATAATAATATAATAATAGCATTAATAATAAAATAATGATAATAGTAAATAATAGCAATAATAATAATAATAATAATAATAATAATAATAATAATAATAACAACAACAAAGAAACAATAGAAAAAGGACTAAATTGTATTAAAAAAACATAAATTCGGGGCAAATTTAAAATAAAAGAAAGACTAGGGATCTATTTACACGCGCGAAAGGATTGGGGGGACTAAAATGGCAATAAACCCTTCATCAAAAGCGCATAAAGATCGAGGACTAAATTACGAAATAAATAAATTGTGGGGTTAAATTTAAAATTAAAAAAAACCTGATTGCAAATGTCTGAAAAAGCGGAAGGGCCGAATGCACAAATAGCCCCTTCTGCAAAGACACGCGGACCTTAGGCGGGTCGGATCGGATCGGGTCAGGTCATGTCAAAACGACGTCGTTTTGGTGCCTGAGAGGCCTGCCCAAAACGACGTCGTTTTGGAGTCCTATTTATAGGCCAAAATTTGCAAAAAATTTCATTTCTCCTGTTAAGCAAAAAAAAAAAATCCTTCCCCTTTTTTTTCTCTGCGGGGGAGAATCGGCGAGATTCCGTCGTCGCGCTGAGTTCGACCACCGCCCACTGTGGCCGAAAATCGCTGAGTAATTTTTTTTATTTTTTTTATCAATTTTATATATATTTTGGGTACATTTTCATAAGTTTAAAAAAGGATCTTTAGTAGTAAAACGAAGAGAAAAAAATAAAAATAAATAAATAAATAATCACCTTTTGCTGTCTTTTTTCTTGATGCTAGCAGATCGACTTTCTTTTTTTTTATTCTTTCGTTTTGAATCTCTGGACTTTCTTATAGATGTTTGAAATCTTCCTTTTTTATTTGAAAAGAAAAGAACCCTTTACAATCTATTTTTCTTGGCTTTTATAGCCATTTACAGATGCATATCTTGCCTCTGTTTTGCGTGTTCCTTTTTGTTTTTTGCAGGGCATGGAAATAAGTGGAGCAGGTGGAGGAGTTGGTGCTGCAGATGACGGTGGCCAGTGGGCGGTGGATGGGACAGAACGGACAGGGGCCAGAAGTCATGGCAAGTGGCCCTAGGTGCGGCGCACCTAGGGTTTCTGTTTTGCTTTTTTCTGTTTAGGGTTGATATGGGCTAATCGGGCCTGATAAATTTTTGGGTTTTTATTGTTGGGTTTTGTAATTGGGTTGTAAAAATAAATGGGCCGGGCAAATGGGCTTCTACAGCTGCCCCTCTTTGCTCATTGTCGTGAAACGAGAATAGAGCAAAGACAAAAAGAAGCCCAATGTTGCCCGGCCTCGCCGAGTCTTGGCCTTTCAGGTGCTTTCCTTCAGGTAACGTCACTCCTGCCCACCGCATCTTATTGCTTGCTTCAATCTGCTCTTGCTACGACTTCAATGGGATGCGACTTCAAAATTGGTTCTTTTATTGTCTTTGCTCTATTCTCGTTTCACGACAATGAGCAAAGAGGGGCAGCTGTAGAACCCAAATTTGCCCGGCCCAATTTCAAATACATTACACCAGCCCAAACAACAAAAAATAAAAAAATAAAAATAAAGGACCCAAAAAAAAACAAGCCCAGAAGGCCCAAAAATTAAAGATTTTTATCAGAATACTAGGGTTTCTGAAAACCCTAGCCACCGGCCCTCTGACCCATCAACTTCGACAAGACCCACCGAACCTACCTCTCTGACACCACTGCCGAGGCCACCGGCCACCATCCCATCGTCATCCGCTCCCCACGCCCTGCAAAAAAAGAGAAGACACGGCAACAGAGCAGAAACAGGCGAATAAAATACAAAAAATATACATTTGTAATGGCTATAAAAGCCAAGTTTGAAACCAGTGTAAAAGGGGGGATTTTGATTTTTCTCTTCTCTGGAAATCAATAGAAAAAACTCAGAAAGATTGAAGCAAAAGTTTCATTTATTTATTTTTCTTTTCGGAATAGACCAAAAAAGAGGAATTTCAAGGCATAAAAAAAAAGAAGCAGATCCAAAACGTGAAAAACAAAAGCGAAGACTCGTCAAAAAAAAAAAACAGAAACGACAGGTGATTTCTTTTTTTCGAAAGATTGTTTTTTTTTTAAAAAAAATTTACACAATGTTGTTACTAAATATACATAGTTAAAAAACAAAAAAAAAAAAAATCAAGTTTTTACCTTTCCGCCACTGGTAATGCGTGGTCGAGTCTCGGCAGCGGCGACGGTCAACGGCGACCTCTCACGGAGTTCCCACCGGCCTTCCCCCTGCAGAGAGAAAAACAGAGAAAGAAATTTTTTTTTTTAAACACAACAGAGAAATAATTTTTTTGGGGTTTTAGGGCTTTATATAGCCCCACAAAACGACGTCGTTTTGGGGGCTGCCCTTTAACCCCAAAACGACGTCGTTTTGAATGACCCGACCCGATCCGATCCGACCCGCTAAGGATCCGCGTGTTTTGCCGAAAAAATGGGTTATTTGCGCGCGCGGTCCCTCCGCCTTTTTATAATTTTGCAATTAAGTCTTTATAATTTAAATTTAGCCCAATAATTTACCTGGATTCGCAATTAAGTCCCCTTGTCATTGCATGCGTTTGGCAAAAGGGTTAATTTCTTTTGGCCCTCTTCTTTTCACGCGTGTTTCAAATAAGTCCCCTTTTCTTTGTTTTATTTCAAATTAACCCCAATACTCCTATTTTTAATGCAATTTAATTCTGTTTTAATTATTTTTGCAATATTTTTAGTTTTTTTGTTATTACATCATTGTCATTACCATTATTATATTTTTTGTATATGTTTTATTGTTATTTTGTCTTATTAATCTTATTATTATTCGTTATCTTGATTATATATTTATTATTATTTCGCTATTATTATTTACTATCACGCTGTATGTCACTATTTTATTTTATTTTATTTTACTTTATTTTTATTGTGATTAAGATTATTATTTTATTATTTGTTAATTATGTTATTATTATTGATATCTGCTTTTATCATTATTATTACTACTATTATTTTTATGTATTACGTTTATTTATTTATTTCATATGTATTATTTTTGTTAGTACCGTCATTTTGTATTATCGTCATTATTTTATTTTCCATTTCAAGTATCATCTCTATCACCTTGCCATTGTAACCTCTTATTTTATTTATTTATTCATTTTATTATTATTTCAGATTATCATAATACTATTATTATTTGTATTTTATTTTAACATTCACATCCATATTTGTCATCTTCGCTTTTGTACAATATTTCGAACAAAGCATCATTTGTAAAATTATCGTATTTCGCCTAAAAATTTTCAAAATGAGGCAATGTTTCGGTATTTAGAAACTCGAGAAATAGTGCCCTAACGTGCTGGGTTGCGATTTTTCGTTTGACTAAATAACTTAACATCCCTTTTACGAAGTTTTGCGAATCACGAAATGACTTTGATTACGAGAGATTAAAACATCGTGTCCTAACGTACTGGATGTGATGTTTATATCTTTTCGGGACAAAGAAATTTCAAATTTTGACTCAACCTTTTCTTAAATTCAACCCCATACGATGCATTTTGAAAAGTCACTACACTGCTCAAAGATTTTTAAAATAAAGGCAATGTTTTGTATTTAGGAATTGGAAATAGTGCCCTAACGTCTTTGGGTTGCGATTTTCCGCTTGACTAAATAACTAAACGTCCTTTTGATAAATTTCAGAAAACCATGAGATAGCTTTGATTACGAAGGTTTAGAGCATCATGTCCTAACGTGCTGGATGTGATGTTTGTATCCTCTCGGAGCAAAGAAATCTCAAAATTTTGGCCCTAATTATCCAAACATTTTTAGAGGATCTGTATTTTAAAACCTTTTAAAACTTCCGACATTAAGACACTAATTAATCATTTTGGTACCAATTTTGGGCGATAGAGGGTGCTAACCTTCCTCGTATGTAACCGACTCCCGCACCGATTTTTAAAACTTCATGGACCAAAAACACTGCTTTAGTAAAACAAAATGTTTTATTAAAATAAAGGTGATCCGATCACACCAAATAATGGTCGGTGGCGACTCCCGTTTTATTCCTATTTACAAAACCAAAGTCGAACCCGTTTTGTTTTCAAAAAAATGGTTACGACATGATGCATTAAATTTTTTCCCAAAATTTTAGAATTAGAATTAAACTTGAAAATTTTGTAATTTTGAGCCCTAATTTTTTTTAAGAATTCAAATTAAAATAACAAATTTTGTAACATATAGAGTTAAATTTTTAAATTTTTTATATTTAGGTTCAAATTAATAAAAATGTGTAAATATTAGAGGGTTATTTTTATTATTTTACTAATAAAAAAGTCCACATTAGCTTAGAGTGACTAAAATATTTATTTTGATAACTTTAATGACTAAATTAAAAAATTAATAGTTGAGTGACCAAAATAAAACAGAAAACATATTTGATTCACCATTTCTATAGTTTGTTCTAAATTTAAATAATTTAATATGCATATAGTAATATTTTATTATTATAATAAAACAATCCATGTGACTTTAATTAATAATGATGTAAAATAATACTTATATATAGATGCATAAGTTTATTGTATTTAAATTAAAATATATATTTCATTAATTCATATTTTATATAAAATATTTACACATAATTAGAGGTGTTCATGGGCCGGCGGCCCGGCCCGGCCCGAAAGCCCGACCTAAATTTGGGAGGGTTTGGGTAAAAATATAAGCCCAAAAAATAGGCTTGGACAAAAAATAAGGCCCGTTTAAAAAATGGGCCGGGCCTCGGGTAAGGTATTTTTGGCCCGGGTCAGGCCCGGCCCGAATTCACTAAATTACCAAAAAAAAAATCTGCTATTTTTTTATTTTTGAATGTTATTTTCTTGTTGTTTTTTCCCCATTTTACTACCGTATTACTATTATGTTGCTATTATTTTGTTGTTATTGATTGAATATTGTATAAAACTTATTTTATTGTTAATTTTATTATTATTTTAAAGGTATTTGTTAATTTTATTATTATTTTAGAGGTATTTGCTTGTTAAGTTACATCTATCTTAGTGTTATTTAAGTCTACATATTTTTTAAATTTTATTTTCAATTTGTTAGGAAATATTTATTTTAATTTTTTTAGTATTTTTGATGTATTATATATATTTAAAAATTATATAAAAATTCAATACGGGCGGGCTGGGCTAGACCCGTGTTTTATCATTTTTATATGGGCCGGGCTTGGAAAAAAATCTAGGCATATTTTTTGAGCCCGGCCCAAACCCGACCCGGACCGGCCCGACCTATGAACACCTCTACACATAATATAATTTAATGCATATATAAAAGATTTAAACATGATATATTTTAATTAATTGCATCAATAAATTATTCTATTCTATCTTAAAATATTATTATTATTTCTCTCTTTTATTTAATATATATTATTCATATAAACTTTAAACTTTTATTTTTATGAATTTTTCAAATGAAGAAACTCTAAAAGCTGACAAAAATAGTGAGAAAATTAACATTTATTTATAGGGTAAATGTGAGATATAAGAGTGGTCTCTAATTAATTTAGATTTATGCATTTATTTAAAGAAGAAAACTATTTTTTAAATTTATTATTTTCCATATAAATTTAATCACTTTCTAAAATAAATCAAATTATATAAATGTAAAAAAATTATAAATATAGTTATTTCTCTCATATGTGCAGAATAATAAAAATAATATTTCTAAAATACACCACGATTAAAAATACTATCCCAATATATACTATAATGTCTTTTTATTGAACGGAGGAATCCTTCTTACACCTTTGAATGAAATAATTGCACATTTAAATTAAATCATGCCAAAAGTTAAAAAGTTTGTATTATATATTTTTGCAATTATATTTTGAAAATATAATTTTACTTTTAAATTTGAATAATGTCAAAATCACTCAAAAAGAAAAAAAAGTTTGTATTGTATATTTTTACACTCGAATGTGAGGCACATATAAACACCATGAAAAAGTGATGATGTGTAGTTTCAAAAAGGTCATAATACTAAGTGTCATTTTAAAAAGGTTATATAGTGTTGTTTCAAAAAGGTTATAACCTCAAAAAGGTCATAATACTAAGTGCCATTTTAAAAAGGTTATAACTTCGGAATGGTTGTAACACTAAGTGTTGTTTCAGAAAAGTTATAACCTTTAGTTGGCTAAGTGCATTGTATTGTAATCATCACCATTCATTTGCAAAGTTTCAACCTTTTCGTGGGTAAGTGTACTATATTGAAATCACCATTCATTTGCAAAATCTTAGTATTGTATTGGAATCACCATGAAAACTATATTAAAATTATCATTTGTTTGCAAAATCATAGTACTGTATGGGATCACCACAATGGCGAATTATTAAAATCTTAACATTTTTGTGGCTAAATCTGCTATATTGGAATCACCATTCATTTACATTTGCAAAATCAATTTGGTAGTCTTAGTATTGTATTGGAATCACTATGGTAACTGTATTGGAATGATTAGAAAAGTTTTAGGTTATTTTAGAACCAATGGAAAGGTTATTATTTCTCTATTTCATATAATGTATATTATTAGGTAAGCTACATAGATAGTCACATACCCATTTATCAAAAAGTCTCATTTTAAGCACCTAAAATAAAAGTTTGTAATTTAAGCACCTATGTTACATATTTTGGTCACTCATGTTAAAATCACAAATGGCAAGTTAACTTGTCAATTAAAAATTGTTATAATAATAAATTAAACTCTCAAAACTTTTACATATTATTGATTTAGTCATAATTTTTAAAAATAACTGTCAAAATTTATAAATATTTTCATTTTGATCCTAATTCTAAAAATTCAAAGAAATATATAAAATTCATAAATGTTTTTTTAAATGTAATAAAATTTAAATTTTATATTAATAATATTAATATTAGATAAAAATAATTATATTAATATTAAACAAAATAAAAAAACCTCCCCAGCTTGTCCTTCTCCCCTTCCCCCACCACTGTCCCTTTCATTTCCTCATCTTCACCCTCCTCCTCACCTTTGCCATTGTCTCTTTGCTATTCGCCTCTCTTCTTTCATTTCCTCTAGTGGATCCGGTCACCATTACTGAAACTCTGACTCGAGATCCGTCCATATCATTTGGGACAAAACCGGTAATGGAAACAACGCTCATTCCGCTGCTGGTGATGATGATGGGACTAAGAGGCATGAAATAATGGGCTTCGTTGGGATCCAAACAGGGTTTAGCTCCACTAGTCGGAGACAGTCTTTGAGAAAGACGTGAATGCCTTATGATTGTTTTTTTTTTTAATGGGCTTCATTTTTTTTAGAAAGACGGTTCTTGAGAAAGACGTGGATGCCTTCTGGTTGGAGAGGGATGTGGTGGGGAGGGTTTTAATATTAATATAATTATTTTTATTTAATATTAATATTAATATAAAATTTAAATTTAAATTTATTATTATATTTTTTGAAAATTTATGTATTTTTATATATTTGTTTGAATTTTTAGAATTAAGATCAAATTGTGAACATATGTAAATTTTAAGGGCTAATTCTTTAAAATTATGACTAAATTGATATAATATGTAAAAGTTGAGAGTTAAATTTCTTATTATACTAATTTTTAACTGCCACGTCAGCTTGCCATTTATAATTTAATCGGATTGACCAAAATGATTGAACTATATAACTTGAGTGCTTAAATTGTAAATTTTTACTTTTGGTGTCTAAAATAATTTTATTTATTTTTATAATTGAGTGACTATCTCATACAGTTTACCCATATTATTATATATCAACAATATATAAATAACTTTAAACTATAAACCTTCTCATGAGTTTCTTTAAATTTAAATGAGGAAACTCTAAACAGCTTATGAAAATAATGATTGACACTTATTTATAATGTAAGTGTGAGCTATAAAATTGATTTCTAGTTAATGTGAAATTAAAAATTATTAAAATGTATCTAAAGTATGTATTTTTTATGTTATTAATTTATTTGTAAATTAAAAAAATTATTGAGGATAAATGACATGATAAATTTTATTTAAGAAAAAAAATGATAAATGGGGATGCTTATAAAAAAATTTAGACATAAAATAAAATAAAAGATAAACGGTTAAAATAATTTTTTACCGATTATTTTTCTTCTTAACTAATCACAAATTTTAAAAATATTAATTAATTTAAAATATAAATAATTCACGCGGAAAAATAGGTTGTCCACGTCACTAGAGCTTAAGACCTTATAATATATATATATATATATATGATATAATATATATTTAACTTTTAAGAATATTATATTATAAGGTATTCTCGGTTGGAAAACACAATTTTTTTTTCTCCAAATCATTTGTTTCATTTTGTTTTTGCCTCACAGAGGTGTTAGCCTCTCGGCTAGTTGCTCCCCGCCTTTTTCTACTACCCATTAATCCTCTTTTTCTTTCTTCTTCTTATTCACTTCATACGTCTTCTTTTTTTTTTAGTTTACAGATCTATTTTATAGGTATCTTTGTTGTCTTCACAAGTTGTGATGGACAAATGATGATGCCTATCATCGTTGAAACATCATTGACCACCGATAATTTCTTTTAGAAAGTGAGCAGCTCTTCGTTGGCTTCTTAATCTGTTTCTGTTTTGAGAGTTTCAGAATAATAAATGATTTCATGAGTCAGTTTGGACTTGTATTATCTCAAGTTTTATATTTTTTTGTCTGTTTTTCTCTTTTTTAATAAGTATTCACTTTTAGAAGTTTTTGTCTACTCTTATATTACACTTTTTAGTCTTGCTTAAGCATGTAGTCTTGCTTTTGCAAGTCATTTTAGAGTTGGTTTTGTCGTCGTCCCCTTTAGTTTGGTGGATGCTCGATTCTTTTGCCGATTTATGCCCGTCACTTTAGACCATTCGGGTTTGATTTTCTTATTGTATTAAGTATTTGTAATCACTTCTGATATGTTGTGCTTGAGTTGTGACAGAACTGATTGTCAACGTGCCATAATGTTCAATAGATGCCGAAGCTAAAGCTTCTGTTGTATTGATGGAACTTGTCCTTTAATGCGTACAATAAGTGTTTGTTATTTTTTCTCCAAATTGTATAGTTTTATTCATTAAATGAATTAACGAATTTCTCTTAAAAAAAGAATATTATATTATAATTCAAATTTATTATTTATAAAATTTGTAAAATTAGGTTAACAAGTGCCCATGGTTGTCACCGCAGTATAAGGGAGATGAACCTCTTTCAGAACATATGGTCCATAAGGTGACTGATGCAAAATCCATATTTCATAAATAACTACAAGAATTAATCCAAAACAAGAACTCTATGGTTTAAGAATAAATTCAAATTAACTAAGTGATTCCTTTCATATTTGGGGTACTCCAAAATCATGGTGATATTGGGTAACATCCAATCAAAGTGAAATAGGCAGCACTTATTATAAGACAATCGGTGTGGTGGCTCCCTTGTTTTTAATTAGATCTTGGAGGCATGCATACTATCGAAAGTTGAATCATGTTGGTCGAAAGCTATATGTGTTTTGGGCTAATAGGTATATAGTTTGATGAAAAGAAAACATGTATAATTAAGATTTGTGTGTATTTATAATTGATTATATAAGATTCAGATCTCAGATCTTATAATCAATATAGAAAAGCCAGATTTTAGGCAAAACAAAAACAAAAATAAAAATGACAACGTTTTAAAATAAAATTAATACTAGACTCATAAGAGTATAGGTAAAAGTACTTTAGCAGTTGCTCATCTAAATCTCGGATTACATTTTGAGCCTTCTACGAAAATGGGTAAATTAATCTAAGTACGATAGATGAATGAGTCTTTGTTGAAATTGTGATGTTAAATGTTTATTTTAATGTTCTGTATATAAAACATAATAACAAATTTAACCCTCAACTTTTATTTCTTAAGTCAATTTAGTCTCTACTCTTTTATGTCGAGTAAATTAGGCTTCAAACTTTTCATTATAGATAAGACTTCATTTTGTATTTTATATCACATTTACAAATAATTTTAAAGCTATAAAATAATGTTTAATACATCATAAATTATTTCAAAATGAAATAAACTTGACAAGGAATCTAAGTAGTGGACAAAGACTATGGGGTAAATTCAAGTCCCATGATATGACCAGCCTTAAAATGAAAAAAAAAGGAAAATGAAAATTTAGGAAAACATAAAATTTGAATGAGATTATTATTATTTTGATTAAATTTATATTTTGATTAAATCAAATCAAATTTTGATATATAATTAATTAAAATTAAGCAAATTGTTGAGAATAAATATTGATTTAAATTGATATTATAATGGTAAAAAGTAAAAACTGATTTTAGCATTTTTATTATTATTGCGTTTTATTTATTTCTCAAACTTTTATTATTTGTCAATTCAATTAAAATTAGATAAATAGCTAAGTGTTTATGCAGGATGCCAAACACTGATGCAACATCATATGTTATAGTATGTGCGTACTTAATGTTATTTTGACATTATATTACTTAATTTCTCATCTTCGCAAATAATTTTGAAATAAAAAAATGTTAATTAAGTCCTAATTATTTAATGAGAAGGGGTTATAAGTATTTTTAATTTTATATAAAAAATATAATGAAAGAATATATAAAGTAAACTAAAACAACAAAATATTGGCCTCACACCCAACGAAAGAACTTTCTTCCAAGAACCCAAATTTGCAAACTTGAATTTTCCACAAGAATTATTTTATAGTCCATTGAATATTTCCTTGAGCTTAAATTTATTTTAAAAAAATGTTTATATTGTGAATTGTGGTTAACATTTATATATTAAAATAAACAAAGCCTCACTCCCACATCAGGCTCTGTTTACTTGCTAATATTTTGTTCATTATATACAGTAAGCAAAGAAGAAAGACCATCTTTAATATATTAAAATAGCATTTTCATTAATAAAACTTATCATTTTGAAGTTGAGTTTATTTTTCCTTTTTTCTTTCTTTTAATCTTTGTTTTTTGGTTCAATTGTCGAGTATTTGTCCCATTTTGATTGCTTAAAAGACTTGAAATTGTCAATTAGTTTAATAGTTGAGTTTATTATACTTCACATAATTTGTCAATAAATTTAATAGTTGTTGGCTTATGATTGATGGGGTTTTTTGAAGGTAATTTTCAGTCACTGTGCAATGCATGTCTATAGGAAGAAAACAAAAAGAAGGGCAATGTTCAAAGGATGAAAGAAGAAGAAAGAGAGATCAAAATCATCACAAAGCTACAATCAACTCTAAAAATAAAATGTTGTTAAATATGTTATTGAGGTTTATTATTAAGTAGCAACATTCTATTTCAATTTTATCTTGATTTAAATGGAGCGATGATTAAAGTTATTTTCAAACATTCATTTAGTACGAGTTAATATCATATTAACTCTATCCCTTACCCTAATATTATATAAAAAATACCTTATTACACTCTTGTAAGTATAACTTAAATTTAAATTTGAAGTTCGGTTCAATTAATTAATGTAATATCTTTTAAAATTTTGGACTCTATAAAAGTATTACATTAGAAATTTTGATAAAGTAAAGGAGGAAAGCATGTAATTATCCGAAATAAAGTTGAATGAAATTGTCCCCTTCTCTTGCAGCATCAAATGTTGTTCCATTTCTATGGGAATAAATGTCGTATTCATATTATTTTTCAAACTTAATCGAATCTTACTCATATTCGTTATTATTGCACTCTTTAACCAAAACATTTTCATTATTTACATAGAATTAAACACAAGCATACATGTCAAAAAATTATACAAGCTTGAAATGTCATTTATTTTTGTAAAAGGGAAAACTTGAATCACGTGCTGAGTATTAAATTTAAACTCGAACTTTAGATTAATTGATTCATGTAATCCCTTTTAAAATGTGACATTTAATAGATCTGACATTCGAATCCTATAGAATCAATTACAAACACAAACAATATTTAACTATATGTTGTTTTCCCATCAAGCTACCCACCCATAGTAGCCCAAAGACATATATAGCTTTCGACCAATATGGCCTAACTTTCGATAGTACGCATGCCTCCAAGACCTGATATAAAACAAGGGAGCCACTACACCCGAAAATCCCTTTACAAAGCCAAGAACTATGCTGACATAAAGCCAATTCACGTTACTTCCTTCACTTTTGCTTCCATTATTTGCAACATCAGTTGCAGTACGATATGTGCTGCGGTTTTTAGTGAAAGGAGGTCCATAAAGATGATTGCCCATGTAAGAAAAGTTTCCAAAGCTTTGAAGCTGAGTGCTTGTTGGGATTTGTCCTGTCAAGTTGTTGTAGGAGACATTGAAGTGATTCAAGAAATTCAAATTGGAGAAACTTGAAGGGATTTCACCATTCAATTGGTTCATCGACAAATCTAGAGATTCCAATTCCATGTTGCCAATTTCGTCCGGTATATTTCCTATTAGGAGATTCCCTGATAGATTCAATGACCGTAGCTCAACGAGACTTCCAAGTTCTTTTCGGATCTCTCCTATGAGTCTATTAGTTGAAAGACACATGCCCGTAACAAGTCCTAGTGTGGTACTGTATTCATCCACTCGTCCTTTCAGCACTAATAAAGTTCTCATACAAAACAAACTAGTGCGGGTAATCGACCACTGAAACATATGGCTATTTTGGTTGCTTTTGTTAGCCATTGCACTCAAATTACAAAAACATTTTGGAATAGCTCCTGAAATGTTGTTATTGCCAAGGTCCAAGATCCGAAGAGATTGAAGTTGACAAATTTTTTGAGGAATGTGTCCGTCAAAGTTATTCGATCGAAGGCTTAGAATCTCAAGTTTTGAGAGTTTGTCCCCAATCCATGTTGGTACACTCCCACTGAAATGATTGTCACTGAGATCAAGCATAATCAAACTCGTAGAAAGTTGCAACGTAGATGGTAATTCTCCAAACATGTCATTGTTACGAAGGTTTAGCACGGAAAGATTCAAATGTCCCAAAGAAGGTGGGATTTTCCCAGTCAAATTGTTGTTTTCCAAATTTAAGTAAACCAAACCTCGCCAATGATTCCAGCAATCAGGGATTTCTCCGGAGAGAAGATTTCTTTCAATGGCAAGACATTCCATCTGTCCCTTTCTTAATGAATTACAAACTAATTCAAAAAGCGGACCTGAAAATGAATTATTTGACAAAATTAAATATTGTAAAGTTGGGAATACTCTTGGCAATGGGCCTGTGAATCGGTTTGATCTCAAGTCAACAATTTCTCTCACGTTCAAGTATGAAATCCCTCCAGTAAGTTGATTACTTGAAAGATTTACATATTCAAATTGAGTGGACAAGTTTAAAAGCCAAGTGGGCAAGATATCTGTAATTCCTGCTTCGGAGATATCTAAAACAGACAAATTCTTTTGGAATTTCCACCATCGGGGAAACTTTGGGCCAAGATGCCATTGACTCAATTTGATAATTCGACATTGAAACGGGGGAATCCATCTTGAGTTTGGTTCAAATCTCAGCCTGTTCTGTGATGCCTCTAGCGTTGTCAATCTGGTGAGATTAGAAAAATGGGTTTCTGATACAACTCCTTCCAATAGGTTAAACCCCAAATTTAGAGTTTCCAAACTTTCCAGTTGTCCAAAACATAGAGGAAAAGTACCATTTAATTGATTTTCTGAAACATCAAAGAACTTCAAAGATGATAACTCCCCTATGGACAATGGAATGGGACCAGAAATATTGTTTCCAGCAAGCGATAAGTGAGCTAGGTTTTTAAAGTGCCCAAGTTGATAAACTAAATGCCCAAAAAGATCGTTATGTGCCATATCCAATGACTCTAAGCAATCCAAACAACATCTCGACAGACTCAGAAGGATTTCTGATATGTCTTGATCAATTTCATTGCTCGAAAGATTAAGGAATTGAAGATGATTTAAACTAAACAACGAGTTGGGTGTGGATGAATTGAGTGAGTTCCTACTAAGATCAAGAACTTCAAGAAATGAGATGTTCCTATAGTAATCCGGAATTGGGCCTTCCAACGAATTGCCACTAAGATTAATGGACACAAGACCATGAAGTCCAAATATCGACATAGGTACTGAAGAAAAGTTGTTCTCAGAAAGATCAAGAACAACCAATGATTTTGTAGAATTGACACTGATCGGGGATGGATCATCTTCCAAACTGCAAGCTGACAAGTGCAACTCTAACAATGAAGGATGTTCGAATGTTACCTGTAGCCAATCCGTTGCTTTACGAAGATCCGCATCACTCAAATCGAGGTACTGCAAGGAAGAAAGTCCAGAAACCCATTGAAGACTTTTTGGTTTGAGATAATTACCTCCAAGATCAAGACACTGCAACTTTGAGAGATTCCCAAGGTTATGAGGAATTCCTCCCTGGAATTTTGCATGAGAGAGGTTAAGGTATGTTAAACTCCCCAGCATACCCAAAAATTTCGGGATGTTGCTACGAAAATTGTTATTGCTCAAGTCCAGGGAACTAAGATGCTTCAACTCCAGCAATGAAGAATTTATTTTCCCTCTTAGCGGGGAATTGTTCTTTGATCTATGGTAAGCTTCCCATTCAGCAACTGATGAATGATAATGGGGCACTGGAAGAGGAGCAGCCAAGTGCAGTTGGTTGATATGGCCTGTTGAGTTATGGCACACGACACCGTGCCATTTACAGCAATCCCCACCTTCGACCCAAGAAGACAACCTGTTTGAAGGGTCAACGAGATCATTCTTGAACTTCAGAAGGGCATTTCTCTCACTTTCAATGCAAAGCACATTGGAATTGGCATCACAAAAGCTAAAACAGATAGCTACAACGACAAGAAGAAATGGGAATAAGGTAATTGCAACACTTTCCATGGTTGCGATGGTACCAACCATTGCTTGCAACTCCAAATATATAGAGTAAGCTTAGCTAAAACAAAAATATTGTGCACGTACATGAAGCACAAAGAAGTTTCTTCCAAATTTCCACAATGTATTTAATTGATAATAGTCTATCAGAAATTTCCAGTAATTTAACATTATTTTATTTTACATCTCACATCAATACATAATTTAACAAAATTATAGGCAGTAATTGCTTTGAAAGTTGTACAGCAATGGAAGAGAACGATGGGTTTGACTTTGGAGATAGGAAGGAAATTTCTTTTTAGACCCAAGCAAAAAATAAATGGAATTTATGTTCAATTGCTGTATAATTATATAATACACATGTTGATAAATAATTGGAGAGGCACAATAAGAGACAAAAGGATTGAGGAATTTGCTGACTTTAGGGCTCTTACTTACTATCGAAAGTTTGTAAATTTACTTTTTCACACACTTGAATATATAGAAATATTGAAAAAATATAAAAAATAAAAATCAATAAGAGTTATAAAATTTATTAAATTTTAATGAAATAATATAAAAAATTTTAAAATTAGAAAAAAGTTATAAAAGTCATAAAAATATTAAAAATTGTAAAAATATAAAAATTATAAAATATATAGAAATGTAGAAATTATAAATTTTATAGAGTCAAATAAGAAAATTATGAAAAAATTGTAAAGAAATATAAAATTTATTAAAAATTATAAAATTATTGTACCAAAAGAAACATTTTATAATTTTTCTATAACTTTTATTAATTTTTATTTTTTTATCATTTTTCGTCACATGTTAGTTGTGTTGCGATACGTGATGGCTTTAATTGAAAAAAATCAGGGATCGTTACCGTTAATGGTCAATGATTAAAATTAATGGTTAAAGGACTTTTTGATGCATTTTATAATTTTTTTATGATTTTTATAAAATTTTACAAATTTTTTTATGATTTTTAAATTTTTTTCTAATTTTTAATAAATTTATGGGTTTCTAGTTACTGTTAAAGTTAATGGATTTCTAGACCTGCTTCCTTGCATTACCTTCATTTGAGTTATGCGGATCTTCGTAAAGCAATTGACTGGCTACAGGTAACATTCAAACATCCTTCATTTTTAGAGTTGCACTTGTCAGCTTGCAGTTTGGAAGATGATCCATCCCCTATCAGTGTTAATTCTACAAAATCACTAGTTGTTCTTGATCTTTCTAGGAACCAAATTATCTTCATTACGTTAGTCGATATTTTGTCTCCATGGTCTTGTGTCCATTGTACTTGAATTGGTAGGCCCAATTCTTATTTTAGAAAGTACATCTCTAGTTTTGTGACTTGGAATTGTATTTTTACTAGATTTTGGGCTGCATTTTGCTGGGCTTTTTCTAAACATATTTGAAACAGAAACATATAAATATGAATGGTGGATGAAATTGAAAGAAATTTATGCAATGATAATTGCAAAAGAAAGGACTCGAGTAGAATAAATTAGGATTTATTCATTTATGACATTCATAATGTATCATACATTAATTCTGATTGAATGATGGATTATATATGCGTGACTTGTATACCTCGATGTAAATGAAAGCTTGAATTTTAATAGATAAGCAACTAAAAGTTGATGAATTGGGTATTCAGCTTCTACATGATGTAGCATCATTCCACAATAGTGAATTTTATAGCCCAATAAATGGTAAATGATATCCTCTCATCGACATTACATGATAGATGAAAAGTAGCGTGGTCACGAGTCATTTGTCTTAGTGATAAATGCATTAATAACTATTTGTTTGTAATTGTCTTTTCACGAAAGAAGATGAAATAATTACCATGAGATAAAATAGGATTATACTGGGTGAACAAATTTATACTAAAAGGATTAAGGATATCCTACGAAAGTAAAACACTTATAACTAGGTCATTAGACCATACTTAACGAGTAACTTTCGTAATGATATAATAAGGAAGAACTCAATCATGATATTTTAGTGGAATACTTCACTAAATAATGTTGTAATTAATAGAGTCGGAATTTAATTACAAATTATTTGAACCCATATGATATATGTCCAGTCAATTCCAACGCAAGATCGAGACAACCGGAAACGAATTGAATGTAGAACCAATAATATGATAAACTTTTACCCATTAATTTCATAAAGTCCATATATGAAGTTTTAATGCAATTTCACTTTGTAGCACGATATACACGTGCTTGTGAAAAAAACTTATTTCTCCATAATTTACTATGTAACTTCAAAAGGCACCAAGCAGTCATTCAGTCAAGGGCAGAACACAACCCTGTAATTGGTCCCACTAGGGCAAATAAGTGGGCTTGTTTGATTATCTTTAGGGTAACTGTAAGCATCGGGGCATCTTGCATTGAAGAACCTGGACAAATACGTTGGGCCACAATTCCCTGAATTGCAACAATATTGATCAGTTTTGTAGACAGTGCAAGGGTTATTGCACCCACCTGGGGCGTTCAACTCTTTAGGGCACAGCCCTATGATATCAGTTGTGCATCGAATACCCCTGCTGCACCCGCCAGATGTTGGACTAAATTCCATGGGAACATTAAATCCTTCAATCAGAGAGATATCCATGAAATCCAAGTTGTTCAACTGGTTTAATGCGAATTCAGCCAAGGTGTTTGGGGCTGCACCATAGGCTCGGCACTGAAGTAGGCCCCCACAGTCACCGGTTTGGCATCTGCCTCGTCCGACACTGTCGAATGTGCAATTGGTTCGACCCCAGATACGGGCTCCTGTAGTGCCAGGACTCACTTTTAGATTCCAAACTCCGCCTTTGCTCAGCTCTCTGCCACCACCAGGAAAGGCTGCAGCCCAGATCGTGTGGGAACAGTTGTTTCGGATATCAAAATTGGTAGCACTGGCCATCGTGAAGCAGAGAGAAATAAAAGAGATGGAAAATAGAGAGAGGCTTTTGGAGTTCATCTTTGAAATTAGCTTTGTATTGTATAGAATGTGTAAGGAAAAGGTGGATTTATATAGAGTTGTGAATGGGTTTAGGACCAATAGGTAATGTAATCATTTAAAGGATAAATTATATTAGGATCATTCTAAAAATATAATTTTAGGCATTAATAAAATAATGACACATTATTAAATTTTAAAAATAACAAAATATTATTATACATTAATATGTATATATCTAAAATCTTCAACTTAATTTAACTTTGATTAAATTACCTAAAATAATTAATTTTTTGAATTATAAACAAACATCTTTTCTTCTTTTAAAAATTTTAATCATTTTGTTTTTTTTCCCCATCGGTTAATATTTTTTTTGTGCAATCTTTCCATATTATTGACACAAAATTTTGGTAACTATTTTATCTTGAACTCTAGACCCTGAACCCTGAATTTTAAACCTTGAACCTCGAATCTCAAAATTTAGGGTTTAGATTTTGGATTTGAGGTTCAAAGTTGAAAGTTCAAGGGTTTGGGGTTTAGATTGAAAGTTCAAGAGTTAGGGGTTACGAGTTTGGGGTTTAAGGTTCAAGGGTTTGAGAGATTCTAGATTTGGGGTTCAGGATTATAGATTTAAGGCTTAAGGTTTTGAGTTTGGGATTCTGGGTTAAAAAATTACCAAAATTATGTGTTAATGACATGGAAAAATTTTGTTGAAATGTTATTAAATAATTGGAAAAGGGCCATGAATAATGTGATTGGAAGGATCCATAAAATAATTTCTTTTTGGATGACTGTATGATAAAAATTTCATGTATTTAAAATACGATAATGTAGCAAAAATTTATTGATGCTTAAAAATATCAGTTTTGACGATATGGACTTATATAAAATTGTGAATGTGGTTAAGGACCAATAGCTAATGGAATCATTTAAATGTTTTGTGGAAAAATAAATTTGAATTTTCGAATTCCAAATTCCAAATTCTTAGAATAACCTACAAGTTAATGATTCTATGCCGGTAGATGATATGAGATCATTTATCAATGCATGTTTTAAATCAGGGGTGTAGCTAGGGCGGCTGGCATGAGCCCCGGCCCCCTTAAAATGTAAAATTATAATTTTGACCCTTAGAATTTTTTAAAAATTTTAAATTAGTAAAGTTAAAATTACACTTTGGCCCCCCCTAAAATTATAAAAATTTGATTTAATCCTTTATAAATTATAAAAATATAAACTATAAAAAATTAAAATTTTGTCCGGCCCCCCTAAAAAATTCTTCTGGTTTCACTTTTTTTAAATAAATATAAACCTACTCCTATTAAAATATCCTTACAATTTAAATATATAAAAAGAGCTATGGAAAATAAAATATGTTTTAATCCTTAAAAAATCAAAATTTGTGGGTCACATCTTTTCACGTGAACTTAATTTTTCCATGCAAATTTTACGAATTCGGTTATAATTCGAATCACGATTTGTACATGTTAAAAATAATTAAAATTTATCAATTTAATAGTTTATTTTTTATTAATTATATGTCACATTATATGAAGATGTTAAGTTTATAAATTACGAACAATTAAAACGAAGATACTTTGAAAGATTTCCTTGGCCAACATTAAAGACAACATTCAGTTAGTGTTAAACCAAAAAAATGACCTATGCTACCTCCATAAATGTTGACCAACACCATCATAATTCACTTTTAGTCACCATGAATGTTCAACCCTTCACGAAAGAGGACTAGGACAACAATAATTCACACTTAATTTTCGTTCATTTCTCTCTCTCTCTCTCTTTTTTCTTCACGAAAATCATACTACTAATAATAAAAATTGACTTACAAGAAGCTTTAAAGTAGTCTTCTAATGAAGCTAGCCATTTTCAGTTTTCTCTTTATAATTTAATTTTTTAAAATAAATAATTGTAAAAATTGACTTACAAATTCTTCAAGGTAGATTGTTGTAATAAAACCAACAATTTACACCAAGGGATCTGTATGCATTAATATACTGATTTATGTTGATGATTTACTTATTTATGTGAATGATTCCATTGTTTTGAAAACTTTTAAAGGATATCTCAATTTTTGTTTCCATATGAAAGATCTTAGTGATCTTGGTGTTTTGAAATATTTATTGGTGATAGACGTAGCTCGTAGCTCTTTGGGATTATTTCTTGGTCAAAGGAAATATGCACTTGATATTATTTCGGAGGCGAGTCTTTTTGGAACAAAGCCGATAGGATCTCCAATAGAGCAAAACATAATTAGCACATTCTACAGGGACAATTTTGTCTGATCTTGAACCGTACAGACGGTTAATGGGTTGTTTGATTTATTTGGCAGTGACCCGACCTAATATGGCATACTCGATTCATGTCTTATACCAATTTATGCATGAGCCGAGGCAAGAGCATTGGGATGTGGAGGTGTGATTTAGATTGGGTTGCTTGTATGTTAACTCGACGTTCGCTTACTAGCTGACTTGTCTTTCTCGGACAATCTCTTATTTCCTGAAAAACTAAGAAACAACATATTGTTTCATGTTCTTCTGTTGAGGCTGAGTATAGGTCGATGGCTTCTATCACTTGTAAGCTCAAGTGGCTGAAGACCTTGTTATTAAGTTTAGGTGTTAATCGTCCTAAAGCAATTCATTTATTTTGTGATAGTCAATCTACGCTGCATATTGCACAGAATCTCATATTTCACAAGCGTACTAAACATATTGTAGTTGATTGTCACTTTGTTAGAGATGCAATCTAGGATGGGTTGATTGAACCTTCTTATGTTTCGACATCCGTTCATATGGCTGACATGTTTACAAAGGCGCTTGGTAAACCACAATTTGAATATCTTCTCAACAAGTTGGACATTTATGATTTGCATGCTCCAACTTGAGGGGGTGTTAGGATATTATTATGAGATATTATCTCTTAGCAATTTAATTCCTAATGGGATATTATTATGGGATATTATCTTTTAGCAATTTGATTTCTACATAACTACTATTTTATATATATATATATATATATATGCCATGGAGGTCTATTAATAAAATTTAAGAGATTACCTGTTCTTATTAGTAACCAACAAATACATTTATTTTTCATACATTATTATATATTTAAATAAACTATATTTTAATGTCTTCTCCTATATATTCTAGGTTGAAATATGTTATTAATATCTTTAGTTTTAAAGTTAAACATTTAATTTTTTAATTTAAAAATATTAGTTCAATCATTATTATTGTTGATAATTTTCATCAAAATTTATCAACTTAAAATTTTATTTTTCATTAATTATATCTCACATTATACGTATCTATAACATGTTAAGTTTATAAATTACCAACAGTTGAAACGAAGATATGCTTTGAAAGATTTCCTTGGCCAACAATGAAGACAACTTCCAATTAATGTTAAACCAAAAAATGACCCATGCTACCCTCCATAAATGTTGACCAACACCATCATATATAATTCACTCTTAATCACCATAATGTTCAACCCTTCACGAAAGTGGACCAGGACCTCAATAATTCACACTTATTTTGGTTCATTTCTCTCTCTCTCTCTTTTTATTCTTCTTCACGAAAATCATACTACTAATAATAAAAATTGACTTTTAAAAAAAAAAAAAAAGCTTTAAAGTAGTCTTCTAATGAAGCCAGTCATTTTCTGTTTTCCTTTATAATTTCTTTTTAAAATAAATAATTGTAAAACTTGACTTACAAATTCTTCAAAGTAGATTGTTGTAATAAAACCAACAATTTACTTTCTTTTTTTTTCCGGTGAAAGAAAAAAATAAAGTTATACAACTAGTTACATGGGTATATTCTGAAATAAAACACTTTTAGCTCTATCTATTTCTAGGATTTCTTGAATCTCCCTAGTAGAAAAATTAAGTATTTGCAAATTGACTAAAGCATTTGCAATGTGATTGTGCTCCCTATGTATATGTCTTAAACGCCACTAAACTTCATAACAAAAACGTAACAAAAGTTATCACATAAGCAACTACCTTGGAATTATTCTTTGGATCAAACATATTTTGAAGGGTAGCTCCCTCAGTAGTGGAACATGAGTTCAGCTTTCTTTTCCACTAAATCCTTCATTTTTGGGGGAACTCATGTTCTTCAAAACCTCACTTTTGTAATCAAATTTAAACCCATTTTTGTAATGATGAATATCCATTTCATGGTAATTCATTTTTTAGGAAATGGGTTCTGATTCAAATGAAGACTTAATATAGGAACCAAGGTGAAGTTTTATGTGGAAATTTCTGTGATGAGAGCAAAGGCACCAGGACAAATGGTGTCCTCTACCTCTTGGAGTGAGAGATTAAAGCTTTCACAAAGAAAAATGTAACAGCTCTGAGTTCTTATGAGCTTATCCTTCGACATATTAAGGGTAATCCAAAGGGACCCATATAGAGAATACCTTCTCTTATAGGGTTCAAGTTTTAGATCCACTTTATTTCTCTTCAATTCTTTAATTTTTTTTTTTAATTTAGTCACTAAATTTTTCAAAATTAATTTTTTTGTCACTCTCTCCTTGGTTGCTATTAGATAAATGACTGAAAATTTATATGAGCTTTTTTTATTGATCTAATAACAAATTTAGCATTATAGTCTACAGATTTTATTAATTTAGTTTTAAGTGGTTGATTCTTTTTCATCTTTTTCACAACAGATACTTCCTTTTTATTTAGCACCTTTAATGCCTTTGAATTAGCTCCATTAATGTAGCTACCAGCCTTGAATTAATGCTTGCCAAAAACTTTCCTTGGCTCATTTTTAAGCTTAAAGATCTTGTTTTTCTCTTGAATATGCTTCTTGCAACCTGTTTTCTCTCTCTCCTTTTTATTTCTCAACAAAAAAATTATAAAATTTAGTCAAAGATATTAATGCAATAGTAGTCAAATATATTTTTATTAATATAATATTAGTGAAAGAAATTAATTTGTACATAGTTTATAGAAATAAAATATTTTTCTTAGTACATTTCATGTCCATTTTACTGTTCATATTCGGGATATGGAAACAAAGTATTAATTTGTATAATTTTTTATTAGGTAATTAGTGTATGCAATTAAATTATTTGTTTAATAAACAAAGTTGCTAAATGTTAGGATTTTTAATCTTTTGTTAACAAATACAGAAACTTTATTTTAGGATGTATACAGAATTGTACAATTATTCTCATTTATGATTTATTAAATTCAATTTTAAATTTATTAAATTAAATTTAGTACTGTGAATGTTACAATTTTTTGGAAATTATTAACGGAGGAGGCAAGCTCGACCCCTAAAATGAAAAATTTTTTTATGTAAGTTATTTATCATTTATAAAATTTTAAATTAGTAATGGTTAAATTGCATGCACTTTAGTTTATCTAAAATAATAAAATTTGATTTAATCCTTTAAAAATTATAAAGATATAATCTATTAAAATTGTGAAATTACATTTTACTATCGTAAAATATACAATTTAATTCCAACACCCAAAAAAAATTTCAGCTCCGTCACTAAATTCATTATTGTGAATATTAAAATATTAAATAATATATTATTGATGTGATTATTAATTTATCTAATTGAAACAACAAATTTATTACAGAATAAAATATCTTATTTTAACTCAGAATTGTATTAATTAATTATTTAAACACATTAAATATTTTATCTTTAATAAACATCTTAATATTTAAGATTGTCAAATGTAATTCATTTAAGTGTGATACAGAATATTGTTACCATAAATTGCATGCTTAAATGCTTTTAAATATATATTCTTATTCTGTAATTTAAGATATAATAGAGACTACTAATATAATACTTTTAGTAAATTGCATTGCTTTTAAATGCACATGTGTCAATTAAAATGGTTTTGATTTGGGGCCATCAAATTGAATAAATATTATTCCATTAAATTGCTGGAAGAGTTTGGAAATATTACTGTGCCAACCCATATTTTCTTTTTTTTTTTCCCCAAATTTCATTTATTCATTATATTCTGTTTTCAGACCAAAAAGACAAACTATTTACTTTCTTTTTTTTGAAAAATAAAATAGAATTACATCAAATCAACTACTAAAAAACACTAAATATTTTGTCTTGTTGAAGAACCATAAATACAGTATAGGAAGCACTTCAAATATCTATAAACTTACCTACCAAGTAGGGTTTAAAAAAAAACAAAAGCTATTCACTTTTCTTGCACACTATTGCACTCTTTTAACTCAACAACATCTTCCATATTGGAATAGAATTAAATACAATCATACATTATCAAAGCACACTTTCAATAAATTATACAATCTTGAAATGCCATTTATTCTTGCAAAAGTGGGAAAGCATGAATCAAATATTGAGTATTAAATCTAAACTCAAAGTTTAGATTAATCGATTCATATAATCCCTTTTAAAATGCGGCATTTAATAGATTTATAATTCGAATCCTATATAATCAATTATAAACACGCACAAAATACATTTTTTTTTTCATCAAACCACACCCATAGTGGCCCAAGACATACAGCTTTCGACCAACATGGTCCAACTTTCGATAGTATGCAAACCTCCAACACCTGATGAAAAACAAGGGAGCAACTACACCCCAAAATCCTATTACAAGGCCAAGAACTATGCTGACATAAAGCCAATTCACTTTATTTCCTTCACTGCTACTTCCATTATTTGCAACATCGGTTGGAATACCTTTTGAGGTGCAGTTCTTAGTGAGAGGAGGTTGGCAAAGATGATTGCCCACGTAAGAAAAGTTTTCAAAGCTTTGAAGATGAGTGCTTGTTGGGATTTGTCCTGTCAAGTTGTTGTAGGACACGTTGAAGTGATTCAAGAAATTCAAATTGGAAAAACTTTGAGGGATTTCACCATTCAGTTGATTCCTCGATAAATCAAGAGATTCCATCAACTCCATGTTGCCAATTTTGTTCGATATATTTCCTATTAGGAGACTCCCTGATAGATTTAATGACTGTAGCTCAACAAGACTTCCAAGTTCTTTTGGGATCTCTCCTATGAGTCTATATTAGTTGAAAGACACATGCTCGTAACAAGTCCTAGTGTGGAACTATTTTCATCCTCTCATCCTTTCAGCATTAATAATGCTTTCAAGTAAAGGAAATTAGTACTGATACTAGACTACTGAAACATATAGCTATTTTGGTTGCTTTTGTTAGCCATTGCACTCAAATTGCTAAAACATTTTGGAATAGCTCCTGAAATGTTGTTGTGACCAAGGTCCGAGATCTGAAGAGATTGAAGTTGACAAATTTTTTGAGGAATGTGGCTATCAAAGTTATTCGATCGAAGGATTAGAATCTCAAGTTTTGAGAGCTTGTCCCCAATCCATGCTGGTACACTTCCACTGAAATGATTGTCACTAAGATACTAAGATCAAGCGTAATCAACCTCGTAGAATGTTGCAATGTAGATGGTAATTCTCCAAACATGTCATTGCTAACTTTTTTTTTTTCGCTCGATCAAAGATAATACACAGTAGCCAAAAAAGGTCGAAAGTTACAAACAACAAGAATCGACCACCGCCACAAAAAACCTACACCCAAAACAAATATCCCAAAGCTCAAAACAAGCGACATAATTGTAAACCACTAAGGCCATCGCACCCCAGAGGAACACTGCCCTCAAAAAGACAAAGCACAAAACATATAAAACCAACATAGTTTGACCAAGAAACCATTAGGGAGAATCCAGCAAATCCAAAACTGCTGAGACAAAACAGCAACCAAAACACAAAATAAAACTCACCACCAATCCTTGTACATGCCAGGCCTTCTAATTCCTGCAACCGCCAGAGCAAACGCCAAATCATTTCCATTCTTTTCAGCAATCGCAAAACAGACATTGTCTATTCTAGCCAATCTTGTATCAATTTCCATGAAGAAAGGAAGCAGCACCCACGGTCTCAACCCTTTGTTCTCAATCTAACAACATACCTCTTTAGAACCAAGATCAACCCTAAACCCTAAAAGCTCAAAAAGCGCACTTGAAAATGAATTATTTGACAAAATTAAAAATTATAAAGTTGGGAATAGTCTTGGCCATGGGCCCGTGAATCGGTTTGAACTCAAGTCAACAACGTCTTTCACGTTCAAATATGAAATCCCTCCAGGAAGTCGATTACAGGAAAGATTTACATATTGAAATTGAGAGGACAAGTTCAAAAGCCAAGTGGGCAGGATATCCGAAATTCTTGCATCGGAGATATCTAAAACAGATAAATTCTTTTGGAATTTTAACCATCTAGGAAACTTCGGGCCAAGTTGCCATTGCCCCAATTTGATAATTCAACATTGAAACAAACCTAAGCCTGTTCTGTGATGCTGCTAGAGTTTTCAATCTCGTAAGATTAAAAAAATGGGTTTCTGATACAACTCCTTCCAATAGGTTACACCCCAAATTTTGAGTTTCTGAACTTTCCAGTTGACCAAACAACCTGGAAAAGTACCATTTAATTGATTTTCTGAAACATCAAAGAACTTCAAAGATGATAACTCCCCAATTGACAATGGAATGGGACCAGAAATACTGTTTCCAGCAAGCGACAAGTGAGCTAGGTTTTTAAAGTGCCCAAGTTGATCAATTAAATGGCCAAAAAGATGGTTATGTGCCATGTCCAATGACTCTAAGCAATCCAAAAAACATCTAGACAGATTCAGTAGGATTTCTGATATGTCTTGATAAATTTCATTGCCCGAAAGATTAAGGAATTGAAGATGATTTAAACCAAACAAAGAGTTGGGTGTGGATGAATTGAGTGAGTTCCCACTAAGATCAAGAACTTCAAGAAATGAGATGTTCCTAAAGTAACCTGGAATTGAGCCTTCTAAAGAATTGCCACTAAGATCAATGGACACAAGGCTATGAAGACCAAATATCGACATAGGTACTGAAGGAAAGTTGTTCTCAGAAAGATCAAGAACAACCAGTGATTTTGTAGAATTGACACCGATCGGGGATGGATCATCTTCCAAACTGCAAGCTGACAAGCTGACAAGTGAAATTGTTATTGCTCAAGTCCAGGGAACTGAGATGCTTCAACTCCAGCAGTGAAGGATTTATTTTGCCTCGTAGTTTTGACCGCTCGTAAGCTTCCCATTCAGCTGGTGGTGCATCAAAGTCAGGGGCTGAAAGAGGAGCAGCAGCCAAGTGCAATTGGTTGACGTGGCCTGTTGAGTTATGGCAGACGACACCGATCCATTTACAGCAATCTCCACCTTCAACCCATGAAGATAGCTTGTTTGAAGGATCAATGAGATCATTCTTCAACTTCAAAAGACCTTCTCCCTCACTTACAATACAAAGCACGTTGGAATTGGCATGAAAAAAGCTAAAACAGATAGCTACAATGACAAAAAGAAATGGGAATAAGGAAATTGAAACAGGAGTTGTCATGGTTGCAATTGCTTTGTACCGACCATTGCTAGCAATACTCCGAATATATAGATCAGTAAGCTTAGCTAAAACAAAAAATGCATTTAAGTGATAATAGTCTATCAGAAGTTTCCTTTCAATGGAAGTAGGCGAAACAGAAAAATATTGTCCATCAGGCACATGGAACTTTCTTCCATGATCATAAGTTTCCAAAGTTGAATTTTCCACAAGGAGCATTTATAGTCTATTGAATTTCTTTTTATACAACTCAGATTCGAATTCAAACTATTCCCAAAAAAGGTAAACACCGGACCAATATACTACTGCTTGAGATTCAATCTGTTAAATTATTTCTCTTTGGGGAAGTTCTAATTAACTGCATTAAAATTTTGGCCAGCTCATATTTGAACAATATATATTTAAATCTATTTATTAAAATGTAATTAAGCTATTTAACATAAAATTTTCAGGTTTGTTAAAGCAATGGTGGCTTACCTGCGCCGCTTCTTTTCTTTGGTCCATTTGGTTGGCTCGCAACGAGCTTGTTGGGATTTTGGACAAAAACAGTCAAGGTTCACAAAAGCTTGAGCAACAAGGCTCGATACTTGCTGTGCAAACAAGAAACAGAATTGAGCTCAAAGAACGAAATGAATGCAAGGAAATTAGAGAGTATTTGATGATGAATTCTGATGAATTTCATTAACCTTGAATAATGGCATAATGCCAATACATAAACCAGACATAAGCTGGTCAAAACTCAAAAAATATGCAAATTTTACCTAATCACTTACCTACCTCCACTAATTCCATTGAAACTTGATAACCTATACTTGCACACTTGGTAAAGCTGATTTATCAGCTCAAATGTCAACAAAATTACATCAAGTACATTACCAACCTAGTTCTAAACAAACTAAGTTACAAAATGTTAATTTAAAGTAACAAAATCAGCAGCTTTGTCTTCAACTGCAACATGCATGGCTCGGGCAGTTTGTTCTGCTTCTTGGCTGCTTCATGTGCTGCATGTGCTGCATGCAGGCCAACTTCAACAGAGCTCGTGTTCAATAAGAAGAGATTATCGTTTGATGAAATTATGTTTCTTGCTAAGCTTCACTCTTTTTATTGGGTAAAAGCATCCAAGGAAGGGTGTATTGTGATTGAATCCCAATGGTGATCGAATCCAAGATTGTGTGTGCCGTGTTCGAAGGGGGTGGGACCTAGGTTTGGGATTGTATGGCATGCTCCTCCTTGTGGCGTTATCAAGTTTACCGTCGATGGAGCAGCGCGCGGAAAATCGGGGCCTGCTGGTTGTGGAGGGGTTCTACGTGATCACTGTGGTAAGATTTTAGTAATTTTGTGAGGGCTTTTGTATATTTTGGAGTCGAAAGAAGCTGAATTGAGGCCAATTATATTGGCTCTCGAAAATGCACAAAAAATCATTGTGGAATCAGATTCTAAGGTGGTGATTGATTTTGTGGTGTACAAGTACTAAAAGAGACCATGCAAATATTGAGATTGTTTTAAATTGATATAAAAATTTTGTACGAGTTTGAATGTAATTGTTTTTTTGCATGTTTTTAGGGAGGCTAATAGTTTAACGAATGCGCTAGTTAAAGGAGGTATCCATAGATAATCAATGTTTCGTGTTTGTTTGTAAAACTCAATTCACTGTATTGCTCCGTGTGTTTGCACTTACTAATGTTAATATTAATTGATTTTGCTAAGCAAAACAGAGAAAGAGAGAAAGTAGGATTCGAGAGAAAAACAAGATATCTAAGCTTAAAATTGACTTTAATCTTGGTTGGTAGCTACATTAATCGAGCTAATTCAAAGGCATCAAAGGTGCTAAATCAAAAGGAAATATATATGTTGTGACAAGGAAGAAAAAGATTCAACGTCCACTTAAAGAAGAAAAAATCGAAGGGTGAGCTAAAGGGATAATGATAGCCTTCCTTATGCGTAGGTCTGAGGCATTAGCTATCTTTTCTTCAACCCCACACTTGATCAAGGTGTGGGCTCGTTGTTCCACCTGTAGTTCCTTCCCTTTCTTCGCCAATTCCTCCTCCTTCCAGACTAGGGTTTCTTGGGCTAAGTGTCGCTCAGTTTTGTACTCTTCAGCCTGGTCGCTCCGGTACTTAGCATCATTCCGGGCTTTCTTCTGATCGGCTTTTAGCTTCCACTCAACAGCCTTGACTCTGTCCTCAGCAGCCTTAACTCTCACTTCAGCAGTATTGGATAACCTATCTGTATTGATTTTCTAGAGTTTATATAAAAATATAAAAACCCTCTCAAAATAATATTTAGTTTGATATTTTTATAATTAAATTGAGATTCGAATTCTATTGATGGAGTACACCAATTATTCAATCAAACTTTTTACCAATAAATAGATATGTAATATGGATTTAAATTATTAAATTAAAGAAATATTTTTTCCCAACAAAAAAATCAATTACTCTGCAAACTCTTTACTGTAGTATATAGATATATAGCATGGTACCGACCATTGCTAGCAACTGGGAATATATAAAGTTAGCCGAAACAAGAAAATATTGTTCACATACATTGGACCCATATTTCCAGAAAAGAAAAAGGCATTTAATTGATAGGCTGATGGAAATTTCGTTTCAATATAAGTTTCTAATTAATTGCATTTAGAATTTGGGGTCCCATATTTTGACTATATACACCTTACCCTGTTTAGTAATTATGAAAAGAACAAAAAAACATAAAACCATCAAAGGAAAAAACTTAAATTAACAATTAAATATATGGAATCACAGATGTAATATGACTTTCAATTGAAGAAACAATCTCCATTTTCTTTTTAAATTTTTCCAACAAAAATCTAGCTTTCGGACGGGCCGAAGGCAGAATAATTTTTTAGGGAGCCGAATGAAATTTTAATTTTTTTATAGTTTATATCTTTATAATTTTTAAATGATTACATTAAATTTTTATAATTTTAGGAGAGGCCAAAGTGTGATTTTACCTTCACTAAGTTAAAATTTTTTAAAAATTTTAAAGACTTAAATAAAAATTTTATATTTTAGGGGGACCGGAGCCACTACCAAGTCCCCTAGATTTGCCACTGCTTTCGAAGAAGAAGAAGAGAAATAAAGTTGACAGCCAATTTGGAAAGGAAAAAGATTTAATAGAAAACTTTTAATATGATTTTTAAATTTAAAAGTATAAGGACTTATATATGTCCTAAATATACAAATTTAGAACATTTTACCTACAAATTTTAACGTTATAATTTGACCTAAAACTAATCAATCCAACGTAAAACATGAACAGAAAACCATAGTACTAATAAAGTGGTATTCTAATAAAACCAGTCATTTTTGTTTTCTCTTTATAATTTTATTTTAAAAATAAATAATTGTAAAAATGATTTACAAATTCTTCAAAGTAGAGTGTTGTAATAAAGCCAACAATTTACTCTTATTTTTTTATTTTTAGAGTTAAGATTAAAGTTTACTTTAATGGAATCGGATTCAAATGAAGACTTAGTACAGGAACCAAGGTGAAGGGTTTGATGGAAGTTAAATTATTGAATCAAAACAGATGGTTTGACGTGAAGTTTTTTGGAAATTTCAGTGATGAGTGAAAGATTCAAGCTTTCACAACAAAGAAAAATATAACAGCTTTGGGTTCTTATCAGGTTATCCTTCTAACAGGATGACGAGTTAAAAAGGGTAATCCAAAGTTACCCTATAAAATATATCTTCCTTAGATAAGTGACAGAAAGCCTGTAGAATATAATAAACATTAATCATTTAGGATATAGGTTCTATTTAAAATTTAAGAATATTATATTATATTTCAATTTTATTATTTTTAAATTTTGTAAAATTAGGTTAACAAGTGCCCAAGGTTGTCACCACTGTATAAGGGACATGAACCTCTTTCAGAACATGGTGCATAAGGTGAATACTGGACTGATGCAATATCCATATTTCATAAATAATTACAAGAATTAATTCAAAACAAGACCTCTATGGTTTAAGAATAAATTAAAATTAACAAAGTCATTCGTTGCATATTGGGGTAGTCCAAAATCAAAGTGATATGGGGTAACATCCAATCTAAGGTAATGAATAGATAAGGGTAAAAATGTTTTGGATTAATTATAGAGAGTTTTCGTCAAAAGTCAAAAGAAAGTGTTATGTGTCATCATTCAATTAGCTAATATGTCACATAAACAATCCAGTAGTGGATTAACGGAATTTTTAACGGTAATGACTAATTTGAACAATTATCTTAATTAAAATGACTAAATTGAGAAAAAAATTCTAAAGCGACCAAAATAGGACCCCTATTTTAGAATGACCTTGGATGTAGTTTACCCTTATAATTTTATGCATGTCTAAGATTATTAATTTTGTTTTGAGAGAAAATAAATTTATTTATGAGAAAGTCACAAAACAAAAACGAACACAAAGAGGAGAGGGACTACTAAGCTCGAGCCAACAGGCTCACCCCATACACCCGAACCTATCGTCCGCGATCCTCATTCGTATCAACATAAGACATAATTTCAACATTCTTCAAAATAGATACAAGCGGAAAAGCATCCATTACGTGTGGGTTGCATATAACAAAGCAGCTTAGGCAAGTGAGTGGCCTACCTTATTAGCACATTGACGAGTCCAGAAAAAAGATAGACGCTAAAACTAATCTTTCAGCACTAGACGATCATGTAGCAGTACACCTAGCTCAGATGCATCAATTATACATGTTTTTTACCGTCAAACTACATACCTATAGTAGCCCAAAACACATACAACTTACCACAGATTTGGTCCAGCTTTCGATAGTATGCAATCCTCCAAGACCTACTAAAAAACAAGGGAGCCACTACACTCCAAAATCCCAATACAAATCCAAAAACAATGCTGACATAAAGCCAATTCACTTTACTTCCTCTATTTCCAACATCAGTTGGAATACTTTTTGAGGTGCAGTTCTTACTGAGAGGAGGTCCGCAAAGATGATTGCCCACATAAGACAAGTTTTCAAAGCTTTGAAGCTGAGTGCTTGTTGGGATATGTCCTGTCAAGATGTTGTAGGACACATTGAAGTGATTCAAGAAATTCAAATTGGAGAAACTTGGAGGGATTTCACCATTTAATCGATTCATAGACAAATCAAGAGATTCCATTAACTCCATGTTGCCAATGTTGTTTGGTATATTTCCTGTTAGGAGATTCCTTGAAAAATTTAAAGACAATAGTCCAACGAGACTACCAATTTCTTTGGGGATCTCTCCTCTAAGACGATTAGCTGAAAGGTCCAAGCTAGTAACAAGGCCTAGTGTGCTACCATATTCATCCTCTCGTCCTTTCAACACCAATAATGCTTTCAAATAAAATGAGTAATCAATGAAATACGGTGTAGAAAGTTCATTATTGATTTTGTTTTTTGTGGCCATTTCACTTAAATTATTGAAACATTTTGGAATAACTCCTGAAATGTTGTTGTGGAGAAGTCCAAGTTTTGAAGAAATTGAAGATCACAAATTTTGTGAGGAATATGACCATCAAAGTTGTTTGATCGAAGGCTTAGAACCACAAGGTTCGAGAGCTTATCACCAATCCATGCTGGTACACTTCCACTGAAATGATTTTCACTAAGATCAAGCATAACTAAACTCCAAGAATTTCTCAACGTGGTGGGTAATTCTCCAAACATGCTATTGTTTCGAAGGTTTAACATACAAGGATTTGTATATCCCAAAGTAGGTGGGATTTTCCCTGTCAAATTGTTGTTTCCTAAATTTAAATAAGCTAAATTTCCCAATGATTCCAACAATCTGGAATTTCTCCAATGAGTAGATTTATATCAATGTAAAGAGCTACCATCTCCTTTAATGATGGACTACAAATTAATTCAGAAAGGGATCCTGAAAATGAATTATTTGACAAAAATAAATATCTTAAAGTTGAGAGTACTCTTGGCAATGGACCTGTAAAGCGGTTGGAACTCAAGTCAATAGAGTTTGTTACATTCAAATATGAAATCCCTCCGGTAAGTTGATTATAGGAAAGATTTAAATATTCAAATTGAGTGGGAAGATTCACAAACCAAGTGGGCATGACGTCTGAAATTCCTACATGAGAGATATCCAAAGAAGACAATTCTTTTTGGAATTTTAACCACAGGGGAAACTTTGAGCCAAGATGCCAGTGACCCAATTCAATAATTTGGCATTGAAATGGGGGAATCCAACTGGAGTTTGGTTCAAATCTAAGCCTATTGTGTGACGCCTTTAGAGTTTTCAATCTCGTGAGTTTAGAAAAATGGGTTTCTATAACAACTCCTTCCAATAGATTATACCCAAAATCTAGAGTTTCCAAACTTTCCAATTGTCCAAAACATAGAGGAAAAGTACGATTTAATTGATTTTCTGAAACATCAAAGTATTTCAAAGATGATAACTCCCCTATCGATGATGGAATGGGACCAGAAATGTTGTTTTGAGCAAGGGACAAGTAAGATAGATTTTTAAATTGTCCAAGTTGATAAGTTAAATGACCAGAAAGTTGGTTATCTGCCATATTTAATGACACTAAGGAACCCAAACAACATCTAGCCAAACTCTGTAGGATTTCTGATATGTCTTGCTCAATTTTATTACTAGAAAGATGAAGAAATCGGAGATGGTTTAAACTATACAAGGAGTTGGGTATGGATGAATTGAGAGAGTTCTGATGAAGATCAAGAACTTCAAGAAACGAGATGTTCCCAAAGTAATCAGGAATTGGTCCATCCAAAGAATTGAATCTAAGATCAATGGACACAAGACCATGAAGACTAAATATCGACTTAGGTACTGAAGATAAGCTGTTCCAAGAAAGATCAAGAACAACCAGTGATTTTGAAGAATTAACACTGATCAAATATGGATCATCTTCCAAAATGCAAGCTGACAAGTGCAACTCTAGCAGAGAAGGATGTTTAAATGTTACCTGTAGCCAATCAGTTGCTTTAGAAAGATTCGCGTAGCTCAAATCAAGGTACCGCAAGGAAGAAAGTCCAGAAACCCATTGAAGACTTTCTGATTTGAGATCATTACCTCGAAGATCAAGATACTGCAACTTTGAAAGATTCCCCAGGTTATGAGGAATTGCTCCCTGAAATTGTGCTCGAGAGAGGTTAAGATATGTTAAACTCTCCAGCAAACCGAAAAATTTCGGGATATGTATGCTGCTAAAATTGTTATTGCTCAAGTCCAGGGTACTGAGATGGTTCAACTCCAGCAGTGAAGGATTTATTTTGCCTCCTAGGGCTGACTGCTCGTAAGGTGAAAGAGAAGCAGCCAAGTGCAGTTGGTGGATGTGGCCTGTTAAGTTATGGCAGACGACACCAATCCATTTTCAGCAATCCCCTCCTTCAACCCAAGAAGATAACCCGTTTGAAGGATCAATAAGATGATTCTTGAATTTCAAAAGAGCTTCTCTCTCACTTGGAATGCAAAGTAGGTTGGAATTGGCATGACAAAGGGTAAAACAGATAGCGGGAATGAGAAGAAGAAAAGGGAAAATGGAAATTGGAAGAGTAGTCATGGTTGCAATTGCCATTGCTCACAACTCCAAATATATAGACTAAGCTTAGCTAAAACACAAAAAATACATGAAGCGCAAGGAAGTTTCTTCCAACAAAATGCATTTAATTGATAATAGTCCGTCGGAAATTTGCTATCAAGGGAAATTTCTAATTAATTGCATTTAATTGTCCATAAAATGTAATATGAATTCTATTATTAAATTAAAGAAATGTATGCTATCAAGGAAGTTTTTTACAATACCCTAAAAGTCTATGAAGAAAGTCCCACTCCCACAAAAGCGAAAGGATAAAAAAAAAAAAAAAAAAAAAAAAAGAAAAGAAAATGGTTTAGAAGTTTCGTGTTCATTATTTGTTTATATCAAACTATAAAGTATAACTTTGAATGTTAAAATATGCTTTTAAATTGCTATACATTTTATATATTTGGATTTTAATTTCGTAATTTTAATTTCAAAATTTATTCCACATATTTTTAATTTAAAAATCAAGTTCAATACTTATTAACATTAAAATTATTCTATTAAATATTCATTTTGTAGTCCTATAACAATAAAATTAATATTAAAATTCTAATTAAGATTTTTTTAAAAAAAACACTTGTTCAAACTCAACTAAGTTTATGGAATAAATCTCACTCCTATGGTTTACTTGCTACTTAAAAAAATTGATACATCAAAATAGCTCTCAAAGCATTTTCATTTAAGAAAAATCTACGTTAAACTTGATAACGCCATAAGGGAAAGTTCAGGAGCGAAGCCAGAACTATTTTTTAGGAGGGCCAAATAAATTTTTAATTTTTTTATAATTTATATCTTTATAATTTGTAAAAGATTAAATCAATTTTTTATAATTTTAGGGGGGCAAAGTACAATTTTACCTTTATTAATTTTAAATTTTAAAAAAATTTAGAGAACCTAAATTATAATTTTTCATTTTAAAGAGGCCGAAGCCCATGTCAACCCCCTAAAATCGCTTCTAGGGAAGCATGTCGTACAATTCAAAAGTTATCTGGTTGTCAGTTATCCATTAACTTTCATTATCTCCTTAACAAAATAATGGCATGGGATGTTGGTTGAAAGGGATAGTAATTAAGGTTGTCTCTAAACTATAGTTCACATTTAGAATTTTTTAACAATATTTCCAAAAAAAAATCTATAAATTCATTATTTATTTGATAAATTATAATATTTTAAAAATATAATTATACAAAATTTAAAATTAAAAAAATCATAAAATTACCCAATTCCACGAGCACCCATTGGAAAATTTACATTTTGTTTTATATTATATTAGTTTCTTCAAACCAATTATATGTTACAAAATTATAATTAAAAATAATTTTATAAAATTAAAAAGTGAGAATATTTTTAGTATGATTATAGGTGTCTTTATTCGTTTTACAAGTAACATCCCGAAATAGGGCCTAGGAGTTTGGGCCAACAAACCTTGATTGTCTATTAAGGGCTGAGATCGATTGGTTAACAATTAGGGATTGATTTGCGAAAAGGGTAAAAGTAGGAGTACTTGAATAGTTATTTGTCCAAAGAGTTGAGGAAACAATTTCCTTCCTTAAATGAAACAGAGTCATGCATGTAGGACTTCTTCTGTCATTAGGAGACCCTTACATTCTAAACTACCCTAGTTACATATGAATTAAAACATTGTCAACGAAGGTTTTAAACCTATATCATACCAAAACCCTACGATTAGCCAAATCTTCATTGAATTCTTTCTCTATGTTTTATGTCAAGTTTTTACAAATAAAAAACCAAGCTCGTTTTTCTTAAAGGCTCAAGGTAAGACTATGTTTCTCTATTGGATTAGACATTTAGAAGTAATTTTAGAACTTTTAAGAAAGTCCGCAACAAAGGAAACTAGGTTCACCAAAAGACTAGCATGTGTGAACCTAAGCTTGCTTGTGTTTATAAATGAGTTTTAATGTGTTTTGATTGTTAGTGACTTGTGTATACTTGTGAAGTTGCAAACCTGACAGAGTCATCTACAAGCAAAGACAAGGGAAAGGCAAAGCTTGTTTAAAGCTTTCAACAAATTAGTAAGTGTTCAGGGATCGCCACTCGTATGTGCGAACCATAGTGTTAATCAAGAGCTTAGGGCCTTAACCTAAGTTTCGAGATTAAGTTTTCTTTAAAACTCTATTTTATTATTGTGTTTGAATATGTGCTTTTATGAACAATGATATGCGAGCTCTATGCTGCGAGCTGATTATGAATAGTATTTTGCAAGCTCTTTAATTATGAATTGTGAGCTCTCTATGTTTAAGTAAATGTTTTGATACTATAGTTTTGTAACCGTTGGATATAATGGCATGTCATAGGATTATGAGTACTAACCTTTGTGTTTTATGGTTTGGGCAAGAGGCCCTGGGACAAATTAGGAGAAATAAGGGAATGGCGAGTTAACCTCCATTCATTGAGATATACTGGTGTGATGGAAAGTGTTAGCTTAACTCTACACTTATGAGATATGCCAAACTCTTTCAGTCAAAGAGGGGAGTCATAAAGAGATCCGCTTATCCAATAGAAAAAAAAAAGTTAAGTGAATGAGATAGTGTTTTTCCAAAATATTATGTTTTACTAACTTATACTAATTGACAAAGTGTATCTGCAAACCAAACTTCGCGTAAGTATGGCGAACCCAGTTTGCAGAACAAAAAGCTTGATAAAACTCTTGTTTAACTTATGTTTTTGTGCATGCTATGTGGTTTTTCTGTTCATTGACTGAGTTGTCCCAGTAGGGCCTGAACCGAACTGGCAGCAACTGAACCTGCTTGGGGTGTCGTGACAACGGTTCGTCGATGGTTGAGCAATGAAAGAACTACACTCCTACTGGGACTTTACTAGAGAATTTAATTTTAAATTAACTATTCCAGTAATAATATTATTTTAATAGATTTAATATTAAATTTAATTTAACACTTATTTTAATAGTATTTTATTAATTTAATATTAAAGTGATTATCTAATATTAAATTTAATTTAATGTTTATCTTGTAGATAATTATTCTATTAACTTAATAAGATCTAATATTAAAGTAATTAAGTTTAATCATAGTTGAACTCTCTAAACTCTCCCTATATAAAGAGATCATTGGGTTATTATTTTTTACACACTTGAATTCAGGAGAAATTTGTAGAGAGAAAATTTTCTGAAGAAATTATTTTAGAAAATTTCTAGAGATATTTTTCTTATTTACAACTCGGTCTAAAAGTTTAGAGAAATTGTGAAATTACCCCACTGGTAATGTTTATGAAAAGGTTTCTAATTCGAAGTGAGCCCACACTCGATAGACGTGAGCTTGAGGATAACGAAAAAGACTACTCGGTCGAAGTGTTCATCCTAGACAAAAAAAAAAGGTACTATTTGATTAAGTATTTATTACTTCAGATATAACAACCAAGTTCTTGTTTTAGAAAAAAAAATTTAAAAAACTCTGGTTTTTTCCTAAATTTATTTTCCGTTGCGTTTTTCGAACCCGATTTTCCAACACTGTAGGTGTCCCTTGATGGTCCAAGGACATATCTTTTTCACCGATCTAATGGAGCTACCCTTTTATGGTTTCAATGTTATCCTTGGAATGGACTAGTTAATTGAGCATAAAGCCAAGATAGACTTTGAATCAGAACAAGTTACTTTACGGTGAGGTGATAGGATGAAAATTGTTGTGGTTGGAGAGCGAGCCCAAGTTTTTTCTAACATGGTCTCGACAATTAGAACTAAGAGAATGATGGGAAAAGGTTGTAAAGCCTACTTAATGTACGTACTGAATTCAAACAGTAAGAAACTAAGGGTACATGATATTCACACTGTTGTGGATTTTCCTGATGTGTTTCCTGATAAGCTACCTATTATACCACCAAATCGCAAAGTAGAGTTCAACATTGAGCTTCATCTTAGAATTGCGCTAGTGTCGATTGCACCATATCACATGGCACCAGAAGATCTTAAGGAGTTGAAGCTCAAGTTACAAGAGCTGCTCGACAAAGGCTTCATTTGACTCAATGTTTCTCCTTGGGGCTCGCCAGTCCTATTTGTAAAAAAGAAAGATGGTTTGCCAAGGCTATGTGTAGACTACAGACAGCTTAACAAAATGACCATAAAAAACAAGTACCGATTGCCTCGAATCGACAATCTGTTGACCAACTTTGAAATGCTACAATGTTCTCAAAAATTGATTTAAGATCAGGATACCACTAACTTAAAGTGAAGGAGTTCAACATTGAGAAGACAACGTTTAGGATTTAATATAGGTATTATGAGTTCTTGGTTATGCCATTTGATCTCACAAATGCACTAGTGGCATTCATGGACTTGATGGTTCCATGAATTTTTAGATCAATTCGTAGTTATTTTCATAGATGAAATCCTATAGTACTCACGAACTAAAGGAGAGCAAAACATCCATCTGCGAGCTGTGTTGCGAGTATTACAGGAAAAACAACTATATGATAAGCTGAGTAAGTGTGAGTTTTGGCTACGCGAAGTATCATTCTTAGGACATGTGTTCTCAGCAAAAAGAATTCATGTAGACCTAAGGAAGATCGAAGCAATAGTAGAGTGGAAGACACCAAAGAGCATTATGAGGTTTGAAGTTTCTTAAATTAGTCGGATACTATCGATGGTTTGTTGAAGGGTGTGTCCTCCCCTACACTTTGATTTTTTGTCTTGGTGGTAGGCATGGTAAGCATCTCTACCATTTCACTACTTTCTAGATTAGGCATACTGCCCAGAGAATAAGGCTTAGCTCGAGCCCCTCTATGACGTCCACCATGCCCTCGTGTACCACGACCTCACATACCATGTGTGCTCATTTAACTTATCTAAAGTTCAAAAATCTTAAATTTAGCTTAGATTATTTTTAAATCCTAAGTCTAAAGTTTAGTAGAAGCACTTATCTTAAAGCAGAAATTATTTTATTCTATAGTCTTTAAAGCTTAGCAATTTTACTAAAGTAACTACAGTAAGAGTAATTATAGTAAAAATTTTCTTACTTGGATTGGCGTTGGAGTCTCAGGTTCTTTTTACGAACTCAAACATCAAAATTAATCAAAATTTGAATTTATTATTGTTAAAAATAATTTTCATGAAATTTTACCTAAAAATTAGCCTGAGTTTTGAACTTGGCTCTAAAATATAACACCCCAAACCCGTCATAAACGTTATGACCAAATCTTGAAGGTGACATTAATAAGTTGAAACTTTGGTCATTCATTTTCAAAATGTATCTTTTTTCGAAACCGAAAATAAGAGATTTTATAAAAACTTGTATCTACTCTTTATTGCCAATCATAAAAATTTATATGTGAAAATTTGAAACATCTGCTTATAAAAATTGATTTTTATAAAATCATCATGCTATCGACTTTATTTACTTGCTTTTGGAAACGCATAGTCCCGATTAAAATTTTGTAGCAGAAAATTTCTTAGAATTGTTTAACCTTGAAAATTGATTGTTTAAGTTAAATTATTAGAAATTGTGCCAATTTTAAAATAACTAATTAAAATACTCAACAAATCCCAAAAACCAAACCTTAATTATACATGTTTTTTTCCCATCAAACTACATACCCATAGTAGCCCAATACCCATACAGCTTTCGACAAACATGGTCCAACTTTCGATAGTATGCATGCCTCCAAGACCTGATGAAAAACAAGGGAGCCACTACACCCCAAAATCCCATTACAAAGCCAAGAACTATGCTGACATAAAGCCAATTCACTTTACTTCCTTCACAGCTACTTCCATTATTTGCAACATCAGTTGGAATACCTTTTGTGTTGCAATTTTTAGTGAGAGGAGGTCCGCAAAGATGATTGCCCATGTAAGAAAAGTTTTCAAAGCTTTGAAGCTGAGTGCTTATTGGGATTTGTCCTGTCAAGTTGTTTTAGGACACATTGAATTGATTCAAGAAATTCAAATTGGAGATGCTTGGAGGGATTTCACTATTCAATCGATTCATGGACAAATCAAGAGATTCCATCAGCTCCATGTTGCCAATTTCGTTTGGTATATTTCCTGCTAGGAGATTTCCTGATTGATTTAATGACCGTAGCTCAATGAGACTTCCTATTTCTTTTGGAATCTCTCCCGTTACTAAAACATTTTGGAATAGTGCCTGAAATGTTGTTATGGGCAAGGTCCAAATTCTAAAGATATTGAAGATCACAAATTTTATGAGGAATATGGCCATCAAAATTATTTGATCGAAGGCTTAGAACCTTAAGTCTTGAGTGCTTGTCTCCAATCCGTTCTGGTACACTTCCATGGAAATGATTTTCACTAAAATCAAGCATAATCAAACTGGAATTTTGCAATGTGGATGGCAATGCTCCAAACTTGCTATTGTTCCGAAGGTTTTGCATTGAAACATTTATATGCCCTAAAGAAGGTGGGATTTTACCGGTCAAACTGTTGCTTCCCAAATTTAAAAGCCCCAAATTCTGCGAATGATTCCAACAATCTGGAATTTCTCCTGAGATGAGATTTTTATCAATGTAAAGAACTTCCATCCCTTCCCAACTTGGTGAATTACAAACTAATTCAAAAAGAGATCCTGAAAATAAATTATTTGACAAAATTAAAAATTGTAAAGTTGGAAATACTACTCTTCGCAATGGGCCTTTGAATCGGTTTGAACTCAAGTCAACAATGTATGTCACATTCGAATATGAAATCCCTCCAGTAAGTTGATTATAGGAAAGATTTAAATATTCAAATGGAATGGGAAGGTTCAAAAACCAAGTGGGCATGACATCTGAAATTCCTGCATTAGAGATATCTAACATAGACAACTTCTTTTGGAACTTTAACCACTGGGGAAATTTTGGGCCAAGATGCCAATGACCCAATTCAATAATTCCATATTGAAATGGGAGAATCCAGCTTGAGTTCGGTTCAAATCTAAGCCTATTGTGTGATGCCTTCAGATTTGTCAATCTGGTGAGATTAGAAAAATGGGTTTCTAATACAACTCCTTCCAATAGATTATACCCAAAATCTAGAGTTTCCAAACTTTCGAGTTGTCCAAAACATAGAGGAAAAGTACCATTATTAATTGGTTTTCTGAAACATCAAAGAACTTCAAATATGATAACTCCTCTATCAACAATGGAATGGGACCAAAAATTTTGTTTCGAGCAAGGGACAGGTAAGCTAGAGTTTTAAATTGGCCAAATTGATCAGTTAAATGAACAGAAAGTTGGTTATCTGCCATATCCAATGACTCTAAGGAACCCAAACAACAGCTAGACAAACTCTGTAGGATTTCTGATATTCCATCTTCAATTTTATTATATGACAAATCCATCTCCTTCAATTTGCACAGATATTCCAGAGAGGTTGGTAATCTTCCCTCCAACATAAAATTTGAAGAAAGATCAAGGTGAGTAATAGAGCTCAAGTTTCCAATGGAACTCGAGATTGTTCCTTGTAACTGGTTTTCACTAAAACTAAGGAACTGAAGACGGTTTAAACTATACAAGGAATTGGGTATGGATGAATTAAGATGATTCAAAGAAAGATCAAGAACTTCAAGAAACTAGATGTTCCCAAAGTAATCTGGAATTGGGCCTTCCAAAGAATTCTCGTTAAGATAAAAAGACATAAGACCATGAAGACTAAATATCGACTTAGGTACTGAAGAAAAGGCATTCGCAGAAAGATCAAGAATAACCAGTCATTTTGTAGAATTAACACTAATCAGAGATGGATCATCTTCTAAACCACAATTTGACAAGCGCAACTCTAACAAAGAAGGATGTTTGAATGTTACCTGTAGCCGATCA
Organism: Gossypium rotundifolium; assembly: GCA_025506655.1. Taxonomy (NCBI): domain Eukaryota; kingdom Viridiplantae; phylum Streptophyta; class Magnoliopsida; order Malvales; family Malvaceae; genus Gossypium; species Gossypium rotundifolium. The sequence goes on along the minus strand of CP106732.1, from coordinate 4,020,738 downwards.
TTTGCTTTAGAAAGATCCGCACCACTCAAATCAAGGTACTGCAAGGAAGAAAGTCCAGAAACCCATTGAAGACTTTTTGGTTTGAGATAATTACCTCCAAGATCAAGATAATGCAACTTTGACAGATTCCCAAGGTTATGAGGAATTCCACCCGGGAATCCAGCTTGAAAGAGGTTAAGATGTGTTAAAGTCCCCCGCATACCAAAAAACTTAGGGATATATATGCTGCTAAAATTGTTATAGCTCAAGTCCAGGGAACCGAGATGCTTCAACTCCAGCAGTGAGGGATTTATTTTGCCTCCTAGTTTTGACCGCTCGTAAGCTTCCCATTCAAAATATGGTGCAAATTCATCAGGCTCTGAAAGAGTAGGAGCCAAGTTCAGTTGGTGGACGGGGCCTGTTGAGTTATGGCAGACGACACCAGTCCATTCACAGTAATCCCCACCTTCAACCCATGAAGATAGCCTGTTTGAAGGATCAATAAGATGATTCTTGAATTTTCAAAAGAGCTTCTCTCTCACTTTGAATGCAAAGTGCGTTGGAATTGGCATCACAAATGGTAAAACAGATCGCGGTAATGAGAAGAAGAAAAGGGAACAAGGAAATTGGAAGAGGAGCTGTCATGGTTGCAATTGCCATTTCTCACAACTCCAAAGATATAGAGTAAGCTTAGCTAAAACACAAAAATCATGCATGAAGCGCAAGGAAGTTTCTTCCAACAAAATGCATCGGAAATTTGCCATCAAGGAAATCACTAATTGATTCATTTAATTTTCCACAAAATGTAATATGACTTTCGATTATTAAATTAAAGAAATGTTATAACGTTCAGTTAAACAAAATGGATGCCGTGGTCCCTTAATTATCTCTTAATGCATAAAACAATATTAAATAAATTAAGAAACTAAAAAATTATAAGAAAATTTTATCTATTTTTATTTTAAATTTTGAAAGAGTTTACTTTTTATATATATTTTGGAATTTTTAAAATTTTAAAATTTTAAATTTCTAAATTTTATATACATTTTAAATTTATAAAAGGCGACATATAAGATAAAATAATGTTAACGTAAATAAAAATATTGTCGACGTACATTAGGGGCAAGGGATGTTATAAAAAATTTCCACAAAATGTAATATGAAACTCGATTATTAAATTAAAGAAATGTTGTAAATTTCAGTCAAAGAAAATGGATGTTATGAAGGAAGTTTTTTACAATACCCTAAAAGTCATTGAAGAAAGTCTCACTCCCACCTTCTTTTAAGACTTTTTAGGTCTTAAGAGCAAAAGGGTAAGAAAAGAAAGAAAAGAAAATGGAAGACATGGAATTTGCATAAAAATGGAAGACATGGAATTTGCATAATATTATTTTTCTCTATGTTTGGCTATCATTAAGCAAAATTTGAAAACGATTATTGAAAATAATGATTTTTCTTGCCCTCAAACATTAATTGAAAATAAGTAAATTTATCTTTTACTCTGCTTTATTTAACTCTTAAATTTGTTTCTAAAGACAACCATAAAACTTTTATATATATTAGCATGGTTTTCAAGTTTCGTGTCAAGTTGATTATTGCTTTAAGTCGCTAAATATTTTACATTTGGGTGTTAGTTTTGTATTTTAATTTTAAGAATTTAATTTATATATTTTTGAATTTAAAATTTTAAGTTTAATAATTATTACCATTATTAAATTTAATAGTGTGACGTTTGAATTTAAAAAAATACATCCACTTAATAGTTCTATAACAATAAAATTAATATTGAAAATTCTAATTAACATTTTTTCTTAAAACACTTGTTTGAACCCAACTAAATCTATGGAATAAATCTGACTCCTGCTGTTTACTTACTATTTAAAAAAAAAATTTGATTCATCAAAATAACTTTCAAAGCATTTTCAATTAGGAAAAAATCGACGTTAAACTTGATAACGCCACAAGGAGTTATCAAATCTAGCAGTTAACCAAATTTATAGCCATTTAATTGGTCAACTTGGGCAATTTAAAAATCTAGCTTACTTGGCCCTTGCTCAAAACAAAGTTGATGGTCCCATTCCATTGTCGATAGGGGAGTTACCATCTTTGAAGTCCTTTGATGTTTCAGAAAATTAATTGAATTGTACTTTTCCTCTATGATTGGGACAACTGGTAAATTTAGAAACTCTAAAATTTGGGCATTATCTATTGGAAGGAGTTGTATTAGAAAACCAGTTTTTTTTATTTCACGAGATTGATAACTCTGAAAGCATCAAAGAACATGTTCAGATTTGAACCAAACTCAAGTTGGATTCCCCCATTTCAATGTGAAAGTGTTGAATTGGGTGATTGGTATCTTGGCCCAAAGTTTCCCCAATGGTTAAAGTTGTATCATTTAGATATCTCCTATGTAGGAATTTCAGATGTCATGCCCACTTGGTTTTTGAACCTTTCCACTCAATTCATGAATATGCAAATCTTTCCTCTAATCAATTTAGAGGAGAGATTTCATAGTTGAATGTGAAGATATTGTTGACTTGAGTTCAAACCAATTCATAGGTCCACTGCCGAGAGTATTCCCAACATTAGATTTTTTAGTTTTGTCAAATAATTCATTTTCAGGATCCCTTTCTGGTTTAGTTTGTAACTCAGCGGAAGAGGGATGGATGGGATCTATTTACATTGATGCAAATCTTCTTTCTGGGGAAATTCTAGATTGTTGGAATCATCGGTTTTTGAATTATTTAGATTCGGAGAACAACAATTTGACTGGAAAAATACCACACCTTCTTTGTTACATAAAGATCTTAGACTGCTCAACCTTCAAAAAATTGCATGTTGGGAGAATTACCCTCCACATTGCGAAATTCTACGAGTTCGTTTATTCTAGATCTTAGTGAAAATCATTTCAATGGGAGTGTACCAGTATGGATTGGTGATAAGCTCTCAAAACTTATGGTTCTACGCCTTCGATCTAATAACTTCAATGGCCATATTCCTCATAACATTTGTGATCTTCAGTCTCTTCAAAACTTGGACCTTGCCCATAACAACATTTCAGGGGTTATTCCACCATGTTTCAGAAATTTAAGTCCAATGACCACAAAAACTAAAACCAATAGTGAACTTATTTCGTGGCCAATCCTTGGTCATTCATTAATTTTAGAGCATTATTGGTGATGAAAGGGCGAGAAGATGAATATGGGACCACACTAGGACTTGTTTCTAGCATGGACCTTGCTTCTAACAGTCTCACAGGAGGGATCTGTAAAGAAATTGCAAGTCTCATTTTGCTGTGATCATTAAATTTGTCAGGGAGGCGACATGGAGTTAATAGAATCTCTTGATTTGCCAATGAATCAATTGAATGGTGAAATCCTTCCAAATTTCTTCAATTTGAATTTTTTGAATCACTTCAATGTCTCCTACAACAACTTGACATAATAAATCTCATCAAGCAATCAACTTCAAAGCTTTGAAAACTTGTCTTACGTGGGCAATTGCAGACCTCTTCTCACTAAGAACTGCACCGGAAAAGGTATTTCAACTGATGTTACAAATAATGGAGATGGCAATAAAAGAAGAACAGTGAATTGGCTTTATGTCAGCATTGTTATTGGCTTTGTAATGGGATTTTGTGGTGTGATGGCTCCCTTGTTTATAATCAGAACTTGGAGGTATGCATACTATCAAAAGTTGGATCATGTTGGTCGAAAGTTGTGTCTTGAGCTACTATGGGTACGTAATTTGATGAAAAAAAAAAACATGTATAATTAAGATTTGAGTTTTATAATTGATTATATAAAATTCGAATATCAGATCTAGTAATTTTGAGTTTAGACTTTAGTACTCAATACATGATTGGTGTTTTTCCTTTTGCAACAATAAATGTCATTTCAAGCTTGTATAAATTAATGAAAGTGTGTTTTGATAATGCATGATTGGGTTAAAGAGTGCAATAGGGTAAATTTTTACTAACTTTTGACCAGCGGATTAACTTCAACAATTTACAAATCTATCATATCTTGTTAAATTTATGTGTTTCTAGAAAATTTTGTAAGGAATTCAAAAAATCATGCTGGCCTCTCATTTAGTAAATTTCTTCTCTTTTTCTTTCCCCTAGTGATGGGCATGATAGAAAAGCCTGATTTTAGGCTAAACAAAAACAAAAATGATGAGAACCTCATTTGATGACTTGATAATTAAGAGTGTTCACCATATTAAGTGTGGCCTGAGTTTGAGTCGTACTAATTGCGTTTGTTGTTTAAACTTTGTCTTGTTATTTTGACCTTCTATATATATAAGGTATAATAACTGTCGAAACCTTTTTGAAATTGACCTTTTATTTTGAAACAAATGAAAATGGAGGTCGCCACCAATCCTTTTTATTTAGGTGTGATTGGATTACCTCAAAACTCATTTTAATAAAATGTTAGGCTTATTAAAACGATACCTTTTGGTCTACAAAATCCAGGAAATAGGTTCAGGAGTCGGTTACACATGAGGAAGGATTAGCACCCTTGTGACGCCCAAAATTGGTACCTAGTAGGTTACTTGATGTCTTAGTATCGAGAATTGAAAATTTGAAGAGAATTTAAAGCATGATCCCTTTTTGTATTAAGACATTACTTAATTAAACTAATTTTCGCGAAAAGAGCTTATTTCAGGTTAATTAAGAAGAAAGGATCATGTCTCGTAAGTTAAGACACTATGCCTTAAATCCTCGAAGATAAGAATAAATACCATTTGTTCATTACTTAAATCCTTTTTTTTTTTTTAATTTTTGAAATAGATATTCGACTATTTTGGTTTTAGAAAGAAGCCACATTCCGTAAGTTAGGAACACGACTCTTCTAATTCCAAAAATAACGAACATTTGCCTCGATTTAAAAATTTTCTTTTTTTATGCATCATGCAAAAACGAACGTAACATTTAAAGTGATGTGCATTTAACTTATTCGAGCATAATATAAAAATGGATAAGTATATTTAAACATGATTCGGGGCATGGTTGTAGCAATAATTGTTGAGAATTAACTCAAAGTAGTGGGTTGTTGACCAAGTATCTTGGTAGAATATTTGTTAGTTTAGATTTTATTTTCAGTTTAAGTTGTTAGCTATTTTTGGGTTAAGGTAGTTTTTTTGTAAGACTATAAATATAGATATTTGTGCTTTGTTTTTAAACAATTCAGTGTTCATCAATAATAAAACAACTTTGATGCATATTGTAATTGTCCCTTTCACTTTTCCTTTCTTCAACAATAATACAATAAAATGGAAGTATAATAGAATGCTGCTATACAAGTTCAATTATAAATAAAATATAAGAAATGAAATAATAGTAGCAATGGCAATAATCATGCATCATGAATAATATGATTATAATAACAGGGGCGTAGGCAGGGGGGCTGGCTGGGCCCCGGTCCCCGGTCCCCCTTAAAATGTAAAATTATTATTTTAGCCCTTAGAATTTTTTAAAAATTTTAAATTAATAAAGGTAAAATTGCACTTTGGCCCCCCTAAAATTATAAAAATTTGATTTAATCCTTTACAAATTATAAAAATATAAACTATAAAAAATTAAAATTTTATCCGGCCCCCCTAAAAATTCTTCTAGCTTCTCCCCAGATAATAATAATGAAGATCATAATACCATACTAGATATTAGAATAAATAAGATATCTCAAAAATAAAATATGCATGGTTAAAAAGTAAATATGAATGACGTAAGAGTAATAAAAGAATTAATAAAATAAGAATAAAAGTAAACATAAAACAATAACGATAATAATAAATGGGCAAAAATGCACAAATAAAAGGAAATGTAAACAATATAATTTTTAAATATATAAAAAGGTAAAGAGATAATAAATAAATAAATAAAATAATATATATAAATCTATAAATGTTTGAAATTAAATAAATAAAGGATTAAATCGGAATTAAAATGAAATTAAGAGCCTAAATTGCAACAAAATAAGGACTAAATTGAAATTTAAATAAACTTTAGGGACGTAAATTGTAAATAAAAAGAAATGCAGAATAAGGGACCAAAATGAAATGCGCTAAAAGAAATAGGGACTAAATGGTCCCAAAACTCCAAGACACGTGTCATTCCACAGAGAGTCGGCATACGAAGGACCAAATTGAAAGAAATGTAAAATTATCAGTGCAATTTTAAAAGAACAAAAAAGACTTAGGACCAAATTAAAAAGGGGTCCAAAAGCGGAAGGACCGGGGTCGCAAATAGACCCTTGCCGCGAAAACACGTGGATCCTTGAGCGGGTCAAGTCGATTTTGGCAGATCATGCCAGAAACGACGCCAATTTGGGGTTTATGGAACCAGGCCAAAACGATGCCGTTTCCACCCCCTATTTAAGTTAGAAAGTTCTGAAAAATTTTCATTTCAGCCCCAGTTTTTAAAAAAATAAATTTAAAAGCCCCTATTTTTTCTCTGAAATCTCCTTTCTCCGGCCATGGGTGTCGTCGCACGTTTGCCGTAGCCATTGGTCAGAGGTGACGGTGACCGTCGCCTCCAGTGGCAGGAAAAATCCAAAACAACACCATTTTGCTCCCCTTTTTACGTAGAACTCCGATTTGGAGTTGAAAATGCTAGACTAAAGCCAAAAAAAAAAAAAGAAAAAAAAATTCAGTTCCAGGCGTTATCCGCCATGGCCTTGGGCGAATCCCCAAGGATTCGACGGCCTCTTAGACTGGAGAAGACATCGACGGTGCCGCAAAGATGAAATGGCAGGTAAAGATTTTATTTCTTTTTTTATTTTTTGGATCTAAAAAATAAAAGAATAAATCACCTTTGTTTTTAATGTTTGTATTTGATTTCCTTTTCTTTCCAAAAAATATCCCCCCGAATACAATCTCTTCAATGGCTTTTATAGCCATTACACACTGTTTAATTTACATTTTTTCTACTGTTTCTACTACTTTTGCGTGTTTACGCTTGCTGTCCTTGTTCTTCCTTTTTTGCAGGTGTCCTTGGAGGGTCAACGACGAGGAGCAACCGGCCCTTGCCATTTTGGTGAAACGGTGGTATAAAGGATAGACCTTGGGACGAGGAGCTTCGGGCGGCGTGCCTGTGAAGGGAGGAGTAGCGCCAGAAACCGTAGGGTTTCTGGCATTATGAAAAGTTTTAGTTTTTTTGGGCCAGATTATTAGTTTGGGCTTGAGTTGATTAGTTTGAGTGTAAATTATTTATTATTATTATTATTTCTGTTTGAGCCCGGACTAAATTATGCCTCTACAATAACAAATTCAACTCTCTATTTTTATGTCTTTAGTTAACTTAAACTCTACTCTTTTATATAGCCTAAATTAGGCTTCAAATTTTTCATTATTGATGTGACTTTAATTTATATTTATATCACATCCACGAATAATTTTAAAACTATAATAAAATGTTCAATAAATCATAAGTCATAAATTATTTCAAAATGAAATAAATTTGACTGGACAAAGTCTATATATGGACTAAATTCAAGTCCCATGATATCACCAGCCAATTAAGATTTTTTAGGTCTTTAAAATGAAAAGAAAGGAAAATGAAAATTTTAGGAAAACATAAAATTTATATAAGATCATCCAATTAAGATTTTTTAGGTCTCTACCTAACGTGGAATTTAATAAGTCTTAAAATTCCTCAAGTAGCGTAGGTGAAGCCAAGTCAACAAAGTCTATGGAGTAAGTCTTACTCCCTCGGCATGCTCTGTTTACTCGCTAATATATTCTTCATTATATACAGTAAGCAAAGAAGAAAAACCATCTCTAATGTCTTTTTAATTTAATAGCTTTCATACCATTTTCATTAATAAAAATTATCTTTCACTCCGTTGATTGTGCTTCACTTAATTTTTCAATAAATATAATAGTTGTTGGCTTATGGTTGATGGGGTTTTTTAAAGTTAATTTTCAGTTATTGTGCAATGCATGTGGGATCAGATATAGGAAGGAAAAGGAAAAAGAAAAAGAATGGTAATGTTGGGCATGAACAAAGGATCAAAGAAGATGACGAGATCAAATTCATCACAAAGCTACAATCAACTCTAAGAAAAAAATATTATTAAATATGTTATTGAGGTTTATTATTAAGTAAAAGAAGCGATGATTAAAGTCAGGGGCGAAGCCAGAACAATTTTTTAGGGGCACCGAATGAAATTTTAATTTTTTATAGTCTATATATTTATAATTTTTAAAGGATTAAATCAAATTTTTATAATTTTATGGGGCAAAAGTATAATTTTACCTTTATTAATTTAAAATTTTTAAAAAAATTAAATGCTTAAATAATATTTTTACATTTTAGGGTGGCCGGGGCACTTGCTAGTCCCCTAAATTCGCCACTGATTAAAGTTCTTGACAGATATTTATTTAGTATGGATTTGAACCATATTACCTCCATCCCTTACCTTTAATATTAAAAAAAAAAAAAACCTATTGCAGCGTCAAATTTTCTTCCATGTCTTAAAAGAATTAGTTAATCAAATCTTACTCATATTCGTTTAGATTTTGTGAATCAAACTTAATTATTGTTTAAATGGTTAAATATAAACACATTATAATTGTCGAAACTATAAAAATGTTAACAGGTTACGATGTATTTTAATTTTTTATGTTTATTAAATGCACCTTATTGTACTCTTTAACCCAACAACATTTTCATTATTGGCATACAATTAAACACAATCACATATCATGAAAGCTCTAAGTTCAAAAAATTGAACAAGCTTGAAATGCTATTTATTTTTGCAAAAGGGAAAACATGAGTACTAAATCTAAACTCGAAGTCTAGATCGATTGATTCATGTAATCCCTTTTAAATATAGCATTTAATAGATTTAAGATCCAAATCCAAATCCTATATAATCAATTACATACACACAAACTTTATTTATACATATTTTGTTTTTCATCAAACTATTTACCCATAGTAGACCAAAACACATACAGCTGTCGACCAACATGATCCAACTTTCGATAGTATGCATGCCTCCAAAACCTGATGAAAAACAAGGGAGCCACTACACCCCAAAATCCCATTACAAAGCCAAGAACTATGCTGACATAAAGCCAATTCACTTTACTTCCTTCACTGTTACTTCCATTTTTTGCTACATCAGTTGAAATACCTTTTGAGGTGCAATATTTAGTGAGAGGAGGTCCGCAAAGATGATTGCCCACGTAAGACAAGCTTTCAAAGCTTTGAAGCTGAGTGCTTGTTGGGATTTGTCCGATCAAGTTGTTATAGGACACATTGAAGTGATTCAAGAAATTCAATTTGGAGAAACTTGGAGGGATTTCACCATTCAATTGATTCCTCGACAAATCAAGAGATTCCATCAACTTCATGTTCCCAATTTCTTCCGGTATATTTCCTATTAGGAGATTCCCTGATAGATTTAATGACCGTAGCTCAACGAGACTTCCAAGTTCTTTTGGGATCTCTCCAATTAGTCTATTAGTTGAAAGGCACATGCTCGTAACAAGCCCTAGTGTGGCACCGTATTCATCCTCTCGTCCTTTCAGCACCAATAATGCACTCAAATAAAGGAAATTAGTACTGATACTCGACCACTGAAACATATAGCAATGTTGGTTGCTTTTGTTAGCCATTGCACTAAAATTACTAAAACATTTTGGAATAGCTCCTGAAATGTGGTTATGGCCAAGGTCCAAGATCCGAAGAGATTGAAGTTGACAAATTTTTTGAGGAATGTGGCCATCAAAGTTATTCGATCGAAGGCTTAGAATCTCCAGTTTTGAGAGCTGTTCCCCAATCCATGCTGGTACACTTCCACTGAAATGATTGTCACTAAGATCAAGCATAATCAACCTCGTAGAATGTTGCAACGTAGATGGTAATTCTCCAAACATGCCATTGCTACGAAGGTTTAGCACTGAAAGATTTAAATGTCCCAAAGAAGGTGGGATTTTTCCGGTCAAAATGTTGTTTTCCAAATTCAAGTAACCCAAACCTCGCCAGTTATCCCAGCAATCTGGGATTTCTCCGGAGAGAAGATTTTTTTCAATGGCAAGAATTCTCATTGGTCCCTTTCTTAATGAATTACAAACTAATTCAAAAAGCGGGCCTGAAAATGAATTAGTTGACAAAATTAAAATTTGTAAAGTTGGGGATACTCTTGGCAGTGGGCCTGTGAATCGGTTTGAACTCAAGTCAACAATTTCTCTCACGTTTAAATATGAAATCCCTCCAGTAAGTTGATTACAGGAAAGATTTACATATTCAAATTGAGTCGATAAGTTCAAAATCCAATTGGGCAAGATATCCGAAATTCCTGCATCCGAGATATCTAAAACAGATAAATTCTTTTGGAACTTTAACCATCGAGGAAACTTCGGGCCAAGATGCCATTGCCCCAATTTGATAATTCGACATTGAAACGGGGGAATCCAGCTTGAGTTTGGGTCAAATCTCAGCCTGTTCTGTGATGCCGCTAGAGTTGTCAATCTCGTGAGATTAGAAAAATGGGTTTCTGATACAACTCCTTCCAATTGGTTACACCCCAAATCCAGATACTGCAACTTTGAAAGATTCCCCAGGTTATGAGGAATTGCGCCTTGGAATCCTGCTTGAGAGAGGTTAAGATATGTTAAACTCTCCAGCAAACCGAAAAACTTCGGGATCTGTATGCTGCTAAAATTGTTATTGCTCAAGTCCAGGGAACTGAGATGCTTCAACTCCAGCAGTGAAGGATTTATTTTGCCTCCTAGCAGGGAATTGTTCTTTGATCGATGGTAAGCTTCCCATTCAGAAACTGGTGCATCAAAATGTGGCACTGAAAGAGGAGCAGCCAAGTGCAGTTGGTTGATGTGGCCTGTTGAGTTATGGCACACGACACCGGCCCATTTACAGCAATCCCCACCTTCAACCCAAGAAGACAACCTGTTAGAAGGGTCAACGAGATCATTCTTGAACTTCAGAAGGGCGTTTCTCTCACTTTCAATGCAAAGCACATTGGAATTGGCATCACAAAAGCTAAAACAGATAGCTAGAATGACAAGAAATGGGAATAAGGTAATTGTAACACTTTTCATGGTTGCGATGGTACCAACCATTGTTTGCAACTCCAAATATATAGAGTGAGCTTAGTAAAACAAAAGTATTGTGCACATACATCAAGCAGAAAGAAGTTTCTTCCAAATTTCCACAAAATGTATTTAATTAATAATAGTCTATCAGAAATTTCCAGTCAAATATAAACATCATTTACTACAAAATTAAATTACGTATCCATAGTGCTGGACTGAGATAGAGTAAGCTAAAACAAAAACATTGTCCACATCATAGGCAAGGAACTTTTTTCCAGTACCCCAAAATTCCAACATGATTTTTGCAAAAGAAAAAAAAAAGCTATATCTTTGTCAATTTTAATAAATTTGGACAAAAAAAAAATAGAATTATTAATTGTTCACGCGAGATGCAATGTTGATATGATGTGTCATTATTAATTTGTTCCTAATTATAAATAATTTAATATATTTAATCCTCTACTTTTACAAATTCTATCAATTTGATACTTAAACACATATAATTAAATATAAATATAATTAAATAATTATTATATATTATGAAAAAGTATAAAATGAACGTAAACAATATTATTAGATTAGTGACTTGTGATTTCAGGAATCAAAGAACGAAAAAGGAAAAAGCAAAAACAACATACAGTGGCCGAAAAACACAAATAACCACATGATGAATGACGACAGATTCTACTAAATTTAACTTGCAAAAAATGAACTTCAATTAAATTCTTTGCTTTTAAGAGATTAGTGTTGTCGTTAAGCTAGTTATGAAGCTTGCTAAGGAATGTGATTTTGAGGAGATTAATGTTAACAGTTCAGTAATTCTTGATGCTGAGAAAGCTAAAGTCCATGTTGACAACAAAAAAGTTTGCAGAAGCTTCAATCATTCTTAGTTTCGTGCCTATAAATTTCATATTTAATAAGGTGCCTTAAAAATTTTGCATTGATAATATATAATTATATTATATTTTTCCTCAAAATATATGCAAATAATATTATATATTTTACTTTTTCATAATTATATAAAAATCATTTAATTATATTTATATTTATTTATATACATTTAAGGATCAAATTAATAGAATATATAAATATAAAAACTAAATTTGTTATTATACCAATTAAAAAAAACTATGTGTTCACTTTATTGACCAAACATAAATTTTTCTCCACTACCCCAAATTTCCAGCTTAAATTTTCCGCAAAAAAGCTATAGATTTGTCAAACTTAATTAATAGAGCAATTGCTAACGCAAACAATTCATGTGTATTTTATATTATTCTGACATTATTTTATTTTATATCGAATAATATCATAATATTATTTTATCATATATTTCACGTCTTTCATGAAATAAAATAAAATTATAGTCAATTGAAAGTTGCTTTTGGGAAGTTCTAATTAATTTAAAATTTTGACATGTCGATATTTAATATATATACTATAGTAATATGAGGTACAATAAATAGTTATATTCACGTTATAGTTTTTTTGAAACACATATTTACAATTTGAGAAATTTGCTCTTTTCTTCCTTGCCTTTTAATTTTTAAGTCATTCTATGCCTTTTGTTTATTTTTGTTTATAATTTTTATTTGTTAAATATAAAGTTAATTTTAAATAAATTATTTATTTATTTTAAGACCTTACTTAATTGAATTGAATTTTAATGCTAACATATTAAAATTAATGAATATTAATATGTTAATTTTAAAATATTGTTTTAAAAAAGAAATATATTAAGAACATTTATCAAATTAATTTTTTTTCAAATATAATAAGAGTTAATTACATTAATTGATTAAATTAAAAAAGTTAAATATAAAATTACAAATATTGAATATTAACAATTTTGACATTAAAATAAATTAATTTTAACAATATATATAACAAATAATAGGTAAGAAAATTATTAATAATATTATTTAAATTATAATATATTAATATTAATATTCAAACTATGATGAATTTTTAAATTAAATATTTTTTTTAAAATTTAAATAATTGTAATATAACTAATTCTAAAATAAGTAAATATTTGCCTTTGTTGATACAAAGTACAACAAGAGAAGAAGATAAGGAAAAACTAGCAGCATGAAGGCTAGATCACTTGTAAAGATCGAGAGCTAGAATAAAGACAAGAAGACAGACCAATTAAGAAGATAAGTGCTTAGAGTAACTCTAAGGTGCCCTAGTCCATAATTTTTCAAGGTACTTGAAAGGTCCTCTTGAATACTGGTATGATATGACTAGATAAATGTTCAATTTCGTTAAATATGTAATGGATAACCATAGGCACATTTATGAGATTCTATTAATATGAAATAGTCAAGCTTAAATAGACTCTTTATTATCTTGAAAGTATATTCAAATAAAGATAGTGTTCTCTTTTAAGCTCGGGTGGTCCTACTCAAGAAGTTAATACAGAAATTAACCATGGCTTTGACACTTTGTTTGTTTTGGTTGAATATTGATGAGTCTTTGTCCCATTTGGCTGCTTAGAAGACTTAAAATGGTATACTTGTCTAAAGATAACGATGAATCAGTCATCATCAACCTGTTTATTGTATTACTTAATTTGTCAATAAAATTGAATTGTAGTTGGCTTATGATTGGATGGATTTTTTTCTTTCTTTGGGACATAATTTTCAGTCACTGTGCAATTTGGGATAAGATACCTGTTGATTATATTACCTAATTTGTATGAAATTGAATTGTTGTTGGCTTATGATTGTATGGGTTTTTCTCTTTGGGAGATAATTTTCAGTCACCGTTATAACAGGATCTTGCTTCTTACACCTGGCACACACTTACATGTTCTTTTTGCATTTCATGAAAAAGGTTAAATTTTAGTTTTGGTCCTTTTAATATGTTTAAATTTTTATAACATATATGTAACAAGAACCGGAAAGGACCTTCCTTGTGACACGTGGCACCACTTACATGTTCTCTTTTTCTTTTCTTTTCATAAAAAAGGTTAAAATTCAGTTTTGGTCCTTTTAATATGTATAAACTTAAAATTTAGGTCCCAAGGACCTTCCTTCTAACACGTGGCACACACTTACATGTTCTCTTTCTTTTTAATTGCATTTCATAAAAAGGCTAAGTTTCAATTTGGTCCTTTTAATATGTTTAAATTTAAAATTTAATTCATATATTTTAATTTTAACATAATTTGATCATTATAATTTTAAAATTATTAATTTATACTCTCTTTTTTGTTGCATTTTTACATTATAATATAATGGTCAAATTCAATTTTGACATTTATATTATGCTAAAACTTAAGATTTAATCTATATACTTTAATTTTTATTTAATTTGATTCTCTTACTTTTATAATGTCATTATTTAGTCTAAATAGTTAATATTATTAACTATTTCAATCAAAATGTTAACGTTAATTTTCTAAAAAGCACTACTCCAACAAAAATATTATTTTATCATAATGAGTTTGAATAGGTACTTTTAAAAAACCTCTTTATCGCTATTTTTAATATTATTTTTATTGTTACATAATTAATAAGAGAACAATTTTAACAAAGGTTGACTATCGCACTAAATTTTTAAATTTAAAAATAAAAAGACTAAATCTTTGAAAATAAAAATAGGAAATTAAACTCCAAATGTATGATATGTATAAAGACTTAAAATTTATTTTAATATTCAAATTTTTACTTTATAATTTGATAAAACAGTTCATCAAAGCAATAAAATCATCTAGTAGGAAAAAGAGATGGACCATGTTGGGTTTGAACAAAGGTGTTGTTGAGATTGATCATTTAAAAACAAAGATCGCGATTGTCAATTCATCAATAGGGCAAGATTTATTTTTTAGATTTATAATGTCTAACTTTTTATTTAAAATGTTGTCAATTTTGTTCTTGCCTTATTGCCCTCTTTAACACAATAACATCTTCATTACTGAAATACAATTAAACACACAATCATACAATACATCATCAGAGCATACTTCCACCAAATTATACAAGCTCGAAATGTCATTTATTCTTGCAAAAAAGGGAAAGCATGAATAAGTATCGAGTACTATGATGACATAAAGCCAATTCACTTTACTTCCTTCATGGCTACCTCCAGTAATTGTAACATCAACCATAATATCCTTTGTGGTGCATCTTTTAGTGAGAGGTGGTCTGTAAAGATGATTGTCCATGTAAGAAAAGTTTTCAAAGCTTTGAAGTTGAGTGCTTGTTGGGATTTGTCCTCTTGTAGACCACATGGAAGAGATTTTAGAAATTCAAATTAGAGAAATTTGGAGGGATTTCACCGTTGATTAATCGACAAATCAAGAGATTCCATTAACTTTTGTGTTGCCAATGTTGTTTGGTATATTTCTTGTTAGGAGATTCCTTGACAAATTTAATGATAGTAGCCCAACGAGAGTTCCAATTTCTTTGGAGATCTCTCTTGTGACATTATTAGCTGAAATGTCTATGCTGGTAACATGTCTTGGTGTGGTACTGTATTCATCTTCTCATCCTTTCAACACCAATAATGCACTCAAATATATTTATCACCCATTTTGATAATTCAAATATAGAAATAATTTCGTTGTAATAAGACATGAACCCAGCAACAACTTTCATAACAAAATAAAATTTAAATTAGTACCTAACTGAAAGTACATAATTTTAATTAATAAAATATTATATATTAAAATAGATAGAGACTGTATATTTTTTTCTATTGATATTAAGATTTAAATTCAATGCTATGCTTTTATTTATATTTTAAATTTAAT
The DNA here is from genome assembly GCA_025506655.1 of Gossypium rotundifolium. NCBI lineage: Eukaryota > Viridiplantae > Streptophyta > Magnoliopsida > Malvales > Malvaceae > Gossypium > Gossypium rotundifolium. The sequence continues at coordinate 4,004,939 of CP106732.1, read as the reverse complement.
TTTTATTAATATAATATAGTAAAATTATTTTAATCATATTTCAACAAAAATTATCAAATTAGATTATCATATCATAATTTAATAATCGCATGAGAGGTCAAAAGTAGTGCATATAAAAGAAAGAAAAGAAAACCTAACCAACATCACTAAATATAAACACGTCCTTACATTTTCATACTAAATATAAACACGTCCTTACATTTTCATAATCTGTGTATGCATAATATCTTTCCTATTGTTTTAATCACTATAACACGCCAATTTTGGCCCGAGCCCAGATTACAAAAATAAAATAAAATTTAAACTCAAAATAAATAAGGTCTTAGTCCAATTACATATCAAGCCCAAAAACACTATCCAATTACAGCCCAAACACAAGAAAAACCTAGTGGCCCAAATGGCCCAAAAACTAAACTCAGTTTTAGTAAAAAACTGAAACCCTAGCTACATGCTACATCGACTCTCCTCTATGCATGCCTCTGCCACCACCACTATTAGCTACTGTCGCTGTCACCTGCAACACGCAACAGAACAAACACGCGAGAAAGAAAAAACAACGGAGATAAAAACAAAATTAGAGATGAACCGTTTTGTAATTCGGCTATAAAAGCTGCAATTGATACTTTGTAATTTTTTCAGACACAAAGGAAATATGAAAAAAAAAACTAGAAACTTTAACAATAGAGATAAAAAAAAATTGAAGGTAGTTTATTTTATCTATTCATTTATTCTTTTTTTTTTTAAAAAAAAGTAGAAAAAAGGTTCTTACCCGTCGCCTCGTCTCCTGTCACCGTTGAGGGCTATCTCCGGCAATCGAACGTTTTAGAACCCGTTAGGATTTTGATGGGAGTCCGATGGACGCGGTGGGATCAAAGGGTTTCCTTCGCTTTTTTTTTTCTTTTTTCGATTTTAGGAAATATTTTATTTTAAAATCTGGGTTTCGAAAGGGTTTTTTAGAAAAGGGACTAAAAAGAGGTAACTTTTTTACTCCGGCCGCCAGAGGCAATGGTTGCCGTCTTCGATGACCGGCGGCCACGGCGGAGCCGCGATGGATGGGCAACGGTGCCCATGGCCGGAGTAGGGGTCGAGTTCAAATAAAAAACAAAGATTTTTCAATTTTTTTTTAAAAGGGTTTTAAAATGATTTTTTGGTTATTTTTTTAACTTATATAGGTTGTGCTAAATGGCGCCGTTGTGGGCCAAATTCCAGACGTCAAAACCACGTCGTTTTGCCCTCGACCCGCGTCCAACCCAACCCAACGGCTAGGATCTGCGCATTTTTGATTAATAGTGTATTTGCGCAAATGGTCTTTCTGCTTTTGCGGTGCGCTTCAGTTAAGCCCTATACTTTTTTTTTTTAATTTGGCCATTCATTTTGATTTTTGATTTAATTTGCTCCTCTTGAAAAGGCGGACACCTAAAACGGTGTTGTTTCGGGCCAACCCGACCCGCCTGGAGGTCCGCGTGTTTTGGTTTAAAGGGGGCATTTCTGCAATTAGTCGTTCCATTTTTTATTTATTTTTTAATACAGTCCTTTTTTATTTTAAATTTGTCCACATGATTTTGTTTTCGTTTCATTTCGGTCCTTTATGAAACAGTGCACTTTGAGGACTGGGATTAATTTCCCATTTAAACCTCATCCCTTTGCACGCATTTTTTCAGCTATAAAAGCTACAACTGATACTTTGTAATTTTTTTCAGACACAAAGGAAATATAAAAAAAACTAGAAACTTTAACAATAGAGAACAAACAAATTGAAGGTAGTTTATTTTATCTATTCATTTATTCTTTTTTTTTTAAAAAAAAGTAGAGACAAAGGTTCTTAACCGTCGCCTCTTCTCCTGTCACCGTTGAGGGCTATCTGTAACACCCACACCTCATATCCGACCCCGGATTAGATCTACGGGCATTACAAAACCCCACAAGAACCCACACCAAGGAAATCGTAAAATAACCTTATTATAAACAATTTCCAAATCCTTCACTATCATTCTAAGTAAAACTAAGAATACATATATTCATACCAACCAATGTCATTAAACAAAACTAAACAAGTTCAATCAATGGGATGATCACTATTCATTTGGTAAATTTACCTCTTCTAGACAATAGGTATACAATAGAAGACTTTCCCTCTAGCTTCGATTTGACACTACTCAAAAACCAATGGTTACAACACCATTTACTTCATTTACTCATTAGTGTAACAATTTAGCTACCACCTACAAAATGCATGATCAAATCGCCTCATAATAATAACTTCAATTCATTATAAAATCTCAGTCACACTTAAACATAAATACCAACATACTTTATTAGAGACTAAAGATACCAAAACATGCATGGTCTAACATATAAGTGATTCAAGTTCAATCAAAATGAAACTACGAGCCATATTCACATGACATTTATATACATCAACTCAAAACTAATTCAAAAAGAAGGACCAAGCCTATACATGCCAAAGATTTCTATAAATATTTTTGGAATAACCAAAATACCCAAAAGTAGACGATAGTGTGATTAACTTTGACGGAATCCCCGAGTATACGCTTCAACTCCGATGATTGAGGTCTACAATACCAAACAACCAAACAATGTAAGCTCTCCAAGCTTAGTAAGATTTAAGCAATTTATCGGCAATAGCTATATTCAAAACAAAAGAGGAATATAACATATAGAAAACGGATTGCATTTACCATCACATACTTATATCTGTCCTCATATATCACCATCACCTAATCGATAGCATACATGAACATTTCACATTTTATTTCAAATCTCATACCACCCATTTCGGTTTTGCAAGGAACTACTATTAAATAAACATATCACATACCTTTAATTTGTAAACTTTTCATAAATAACCATTCATACAAAATATACTATACTTGATTTAAACATTCCTGCATACATACGAACATCAGTAGACATGATTGATTTTCCTTTAAAATTTCTACTTACCTTTTTAAATAAGCCTTAGTAACGTATCGCTCACATAGAGCCGTTACTTATTATTTCTCGTAACGTATCGCTCACATAGAGCCGTTACTTAACATGTCTCGTAACGTATCGCTCACACAGAGTTACTTATTATTTCTCGTAACGTATCGCTCACATAGAGCCGTTACATACGCCTCGTAACGTATCGCTCACACAGAGCCGTTACTTAATCATTCACACATTTAGTACTTAGCATAACTGATCATTCATTCGAATATAGAGTTCATACTCAAAATCAATTTATCACATTTTCCCCCATGGGCATATTCCTATATGATTAATATACATACTTTAACAACCCAATTCCACATTGCATTCAGACTAAGCAATACTAAATAACTCCCAAACCCTCTTTAGGTCTATTACAATCACCTAATTCACTATTTACATATCTAAAGGTATCAACATCTCATGAATACCCACTTATGCCATTGCCTTAGATTTCAATAATCCACACATTCGGCTAAACACACCAAAACCATAAATACATTCGGTTAAGTCCATTTTATACACTCACTAATATTCGAAACTAAGTACACACAATAAGGTATAAAATTTCATTTAAATCAATTGCTTAAATCATACCTCAAAAAGCGACGATTCAAGGCTTTTCCCTACTATTCGTTTAGTTTCGTCTTTCCCCGATCTAAACGCGGTTCTTTTTTATCTTGATCTAAAATGTCAAATTGAACCCTTTTTAATTACATTTCCATCCAATCAAACACAAATATACAAAAATCATGCAATTTACCAATTTACTCTTGACTCTTACAACCCGTTCAATTTAATCCCTAAAGCACCACCTTATAAATTACAACAAATTGAAATTTCTCCTCATTGGCCGATAAATTTCTAAGTCCCTACAAGTCTCCATAACCTTCCTTCTAACATTTTAACCCTTCCATTATTTAATTTATACAATTGACTCCTAATACTTAATTTAACCAATAACCACATCTAACTATAACCATTCATCCATGATCAATTACACTATATACACATATATATATAACCGAACAATCAAAACAAGAGAAAAACTCATGAATAGCCATCCCAACCTTTGGCCGAATGTAAGGGCATCCTCATGCTCAAATTTAACAACTTTCCTATCATTCCTATATACTCAAATTACCACTCTCATTTCATTAAATTTTTTTATTCCTATTCATACCATATACAATACAAAATAAGCTACCATATTTTTCTCATGGCCGAATCACCACATGTGCCCAACTTCAAAATTCTAACATGCTTTCGGTAACCTTCAAGGAAACTAACCTATTTACACTTAAATCTTCAAATAAAAAGCTCAATTACTCACCTTACTACCACATGCAAGGCCGGATGAGGGAGGATGATTTTCTTCTTTATTTTGAGAGAGCTTTTTGGTGAAGAAGATGAAGTAAGGAAAGAGAAAAAAAAAACAAAATAAACTTTCTTATGTTTCTTTTATTATAATCATTTAATATATCTTATCATATTAAACTAATATAATTTTAACAATATAAAATACTCAAGAAATCATCCCCCATCATCATTACCGTCCACTTACAAGAAATGTGGAAATTTGACATGCAAATCCTTGCATTAAATAAAACAATTCAATCACCTTTTTAATTCCATGCACACTACTTTTACTAATTATCAATTCAATCCTTTTTGTTAAAATAAACACACCAACATGCAAATTAGCTCACAAAATTTTAACACATGCTCTATCATAGATCACAAACCAAACATAAAATATTAAAAATTTCTACCGACTCGGATCCGTGGTTTCGAAACCATTGTTCCAATTAGGGTCAAAATTGGGTTGTTACACTATCTCCGGCAATCGAACGTTTTAGAACCCGTTAGGATTCTAATGGGAGTCCGATGGACGCGATGGGATCAAAGGGTTTCCTTCACTTTTTTTTTTTCTTTTTTCGATTTTAGGAAATATTTTGTTTTAAAATCTGGGTTTCGAAAGGGTTTTTTAGAAAAGGGACTAAAAAGAGGTAACTTTTTTTACTCCGGCTGCCAGATGCAATGGTTGCCGTCGTCCATGATCGGCGGCCACGGCGGAGCCGCGATGGATGGGCAACGGTGCCCATGGCCGGAGTAGGGGGCGAGTTCAGATAAAAAACAAAGCTTTTTCAATTTTTTTTTAAAAAGGGTTTTAAAATGATTTTTTGGTTATTTTTTAACTTATATAGGTTGTGCTAAATGGCGCCATTGTGGGCCAAATTCCAGACGTCAAAACCACGTCGTTTTGCCCTCGACCCGCATCAGACCCAACCCAAGGGCTAGGATCTGCGCGTTTTTGATTAATAGTGTATTTGCGCAAATGGTCTTTCCGCTTTTGCGGTGCACTTCAGTTAAGCCCTATCCTTTTTTTTTAAATTTGGCCATTCATTTTGATTTTTGATTCAATTTGCTCCTCAGACCCTTTGAAAAGGTGGACACCTAAAATGTGTTGTTTCGGGCCAACCCGACCTGCCTGGAGGTCCGCATGTTTTGGTTTAAATGGGGCATTTCTGCAATTAGTCGTTCCATTATTTATTTATTTTTTAATACAGTCCTTTTTTATTTTAAATTTGTCCACATGATTTTGTTTTCGTTTCATTTCGGTCCTTTATGAAATAGTGCACTTTGAGGACTGGGATTAATTTCCCATTTAGACCTCATCCCTTTGCACGCGTTTTATTTAGACCCTATTTTTTCCTTTTTTTGGATTTAGCCATTCAGTTTTTTTTTTAAATTTGGTCCTTTAGTTTCAATATTTGTAAATTATTTTCCTCAACATTTATTTATTTATTCCCTTTGTCCTTATTATTTTTTAAAAATTGGTATTTTCTTTTTTGTGCATTGTTTTGTCATTGTTATTATTGTTATCATTATTTATTTTTCTTTGATTGATAATATTGGTATTAAAATGACATATATTATGTGATTATTGTCATTATATGAATATGAATTGCTTATTAGTGCATTTATATTGTCGTCATTTATTAGTGTCACATTTTATCCATACATCATTTTTAATATTACATTAATTTTTACCCAAATACGCAAAAAGAAAATTTTCAAAATAAGGCAATATTTTATATTTGGGAGAATCGAGAAATCGTACCCTAACTTACGGGGTTTTGATTTTCTTGTTGAACTCAAATAACCGAATACCCTTTAAAAATTAAAATATACAAGATTTCAAATAAAAAATAAAGGCAAGCTTATTCTCAAAGGTTCAAGGTGTCATGTCCTAACTTACGGGATGTGACATTTTGTTATCTCGAGACGAGAGGGTCTTTAATGTTTGTTTCAATTTATTCAAGCGGTTTTTAAGTAAAATTAACATTAATACAAAGAGGGATCGTATTTTAAATTCTTTTCGAGTTTTCAACCTTTTGCATTAAGACATTAATTAGTTAGTTAGGTACCAATTTTGGGCGTTATGAGAGTGCTAATCCTTCCTCGTGCGTAACCGACTCTCGAACATGTTTCTCGAAGTTTGTAGACTAAAATCATTGTTTTAATAAATTAAATCGCTTATTAAAACGATCAATCACACGGTGGCCAGATCACACCTCATAAAAAGATTGGTAGCGACTCCCATTTTTTATTTTTTAAAATAAAAGTCGATTTCAAAAAAATGGTTTCGACAATCACTACAATATATGTATAAAGGTTTATATTATACTTTAGTTAAATTGCACCCAAATTCAGTTTAAAATATGGTTTGTCATATTTTGATCATTTAAAAAATTCAATTTAATCACTCTAATTAAGATAATTGTTCGAATTAATCATGACATTAAAAATTCTATTAATTCAATAAAAAATTGTTAATGTGACATATTAATCAATTGAATGATTCATAGGTGGTTTTTTTTTTTTGACAAAGCTTACATACCTCTCTATGATTAATCGAAACATTTTTTTTTTCTTTTTATCTTCTCTCCATAACTCAAAATGGAGAAATCAAAATAGGGCATCTCAAAGCTACCTGTCTTTCACCATTCTTTCAACAATGAATCTATGGCAACTATTAGAATTGAGTGACCCGAATCCTTATTAAAATAAAATACAGTGGTAAAATAAAATAAAAGTAAAATCCATATAGAACTAAACTTCTTTTATTTTATTTTAGAATGAGGTTTTTCAATCTTATTACACTTCATCTATTGATATTGATTAGAATTAGGTGTTTAAATCTTACTACACTCCTTCTATTAGAATATGGTTTTACAAGCCTATAAATAGACATAGTGTACTCCTCTTGTAATTATTCGAATTTGACTTAGTGAATTATCTTCTCCTCTGCCCGTGGTTTTTTCCCAAAAGGGTTTCCACGTAAAATATGTGTACTCTTTATTTTTATTTTTTCTCCTTTCTTTGCGATACATTGTCATTATCGACACTATATTTTTCACAAATTGGTATCCGAGCTCCCAGGTTGTTCATCTCAATCACAATAATGGCGTTTTTGAAGTATGAAATTTCGCTATTAGATCGCAACACCAGATTCGCGTTGTCACAGATTAAGATGCAAGCAGTTCTTCTATAGATGGATCTAGAGGATGCCCTACTAGGGATATATAAGATGCCTTCGACATTGACAGATGAAGAAAAAAGGCGTAAAGATCGAAAGGCATTAACACAATTACATCTGCATTTGTTTAATGAAATTTTGCAAAATGTGATGAAGGAGAAGATCGTTGCTGCATTATGGAAGAGACTGGAACAAATATGTATGTCGAAAAATCAAAACAGCAAGCTGCATATGAAGCAATGTCTTTATGCTCATCATTTGGAGGAAGGTGCGTCTGTGCATGAACACTTAATAGTGTTTAAAGAAATTTTCTCAAACTTGGAAGTCATGGAGGTTCAGCATGATAAGAAAGATCTAGGGTTGATTCTACTTTGTTCGTTGCCCCCGTCTTATTCAACCTTTAGAGACACAGTTTTATATAGCCGCGAGTCTCTCACAGTTGATGAGGTTTATGATTCTTTGACATCGTATGATAAGATGAAACATCTTATGGTTAAACTCGACTCTCAGGGAAAGTGTCTCATTATTCGTGAGAGACAAGACCGAATATTGATGATGATCATGGAAGGACACAAGAGTGGAATTCTCGCGGCAAATCTAAGGGTAGATTGAAGTCCTCAAATAGAGGTAAAACTTATAACTTTTACAAGAAAAAAGGGCACATTAAATCTAAGTGCTATAAGCTACAAAATAATATCAAAAGGACAAATCAAAAGGAAAACAACCAGAAAAATTCGGTGAAGCTAATGTTGTAGAAGACTATAGTATGGTGAACTTCTAGTCGCTTCTATCAATAATTCTAAAGTGAACGAGGAGTGGATCCTTGATTCAAGCTACACCTTCGCATGAGTCCCAATCGGGATTTGTTTACAACTTACGAAACAATGTCTGAAGGTGTTGTTTTGATGGGAAATAATGTTTCGTGTAAAATCGCAGGTGTTGGAACGATTAAAGTTAAGATGTTTGACGGAGTTGTTAGAACACTTAGTGACCTACGACATGTTCTAGAATTGAAGAGAAATTTAATTTCATTGAGTACTCTTGGTTCAAAAATCGAGTCGAAAAATAATTTACTATTATTTTAAATGCTTAGAATGTGTGAATTAGTGTGTAAAATTTTCATGTTAAAAAATTAATTGTTTTAGTGCATAATTATGAAAGTGGGGTTTAAAGGTGAATGTTTCTTTATAAATTGGGGGTTTAAATTGCAAATAGAGGAATGAACATTCGGTCCTTAGTAAATGTAGTTAAATTTTATATGTTTTGTATTTTAAGCTTTAGGGCTAACTTGATGAGTTGCGAATGCTAGGGTGATTTTTATGAATAAATCGTAGAAGGACTAAACATAGAAAATATGATAGCATATGAACTTATGTAGTTCATGGATTGATTCGCTATAGGGATGTATATGCAATTAGGTGTAATTCGTGAAAATTCATAAATGGACTAAATTGAATACATGGTTTCAATAAGGTAAATTTGGTAAAATTTTAAATGTTGTGATTGGATTCAAAATTAGAGGCATATATGGATTGTAATGTGCCTAAAGTTCAAACGGCTTTATGCTCATTAAGGTATAAATGGCATGTTTCAATGAGTTTAAATTATGTATTAAATTGTTAATGTATGAAATATCGTGACTAATTTATAAATTGCCTATTTGTTTGTCCATGGATTAAATTGAATAGGAAAGTAATTGAATGGGTTTAAATTGTAACTTTCTAGATCAAGAACAAAGAAAATCGATTTTGGATCGGGAAAATGCAAGTTCACGGATAACCTAGTCTTCGTTGTCCAATTAAATCGAGGTAAGTCTTTAAGCAAATTAATTCCATAATAATTGATTATAATTTATCGATATGTTGAATTATGAACTTGTGGAGTTAAACATGGTAAAACCGAATGTGAGGAAGTAATTTAGCATTTTACGTAATCGAGCTCATTGAGGTAATCCGTGATAGTGATATTGAATTATATTGAATTATATAGAATATATGTAATATTGGTATGGTGTGAAAGTGATATTGAATTATATAGAATATATGTAATATTGGTATGGTGTGAAAGAGATATTGAATTATATGAAATATATGTGATATTGATAGTATGTGATGTGAATGGGATGACTCAATAATATGAATGTTCGGGCTTGAGCCCAGCGTGCCTTGTCTTGGTGAAAGTTTATCGTGCTTATTGCCCAGCGTGCCTCGTGCTTGATTTATATCGGGCTTGAGCCCAGCGTGCCTTGTGCCGTGAAAGTTTATCGTGCTTATTGCCCAGCGTGCCTCGTGTCGGTGATTTATATCGGGCTTGAGCCCAGCGTGCCTTGTCTTGGGTGAAAGTTTATCGTGCTTATTGCCCAGCGTGCCTCGTCTTGGTGATTTATATCGGGCTTCGAGCCTACAGCCTTGTGCCGTGATCTTTATCGGCTAAATGCCTAGCGTGCCTCGTGTTGTGAATTATATCGGGCTTATTGCCTAGCGTGCTAAATGCCGGTGTTTGAACTACGGACCTTGAGTCTAGCAAGTCTAGTGTCGAGATGTGAGATTCGGACAAATGCCTAATGTGTTTTATATCGGTGAGTTGAAATCCCAAGCTTAGATTATGTACTGTAAAATCATGAAATGAATTAAGTGAGCCTAAGCATTTGAAGATGAAATGGGTTAAATTTGGCTACAAGGTATGTGTTATTCATATTCATGTATTATACATATATACATGTGATGATAATAAATAAATGAATTGATGAATGAAATGTGATATACAATTGGTAGATGCAAATTGTTATAAACTAAGTCATGAGAAAATTAGTTATATGAAAGCATAATGTGATTAAAGGTATTCAGATAAGTATATTGATATGAAGGATACAAACCGATCCTGGATATTTGGCTTTATGCTTATGATTACGTGACATATTGGGATTACTTTGATGCCATGTATACGAATGTATGAAATGTCAAATGGACATACACACAAATATATGTGAATATATATATTCCTTTTATGTGAAGTTACTAAGTGTAAAGTATATACTTATTGTATATATATTAATATGTGATCCTATGGAATTATGTGTATCGAAAATATGAATAGTTGGAAAAGAGTATTTAATCTATAATATGTGAACTATCTAATGAGATATAAATTGAAGTTTAAAGGTAAATTAGTGATGATGGTTAATCTAAATGAGCATCCGATTCGATATTAGTAGATCATTTAAGTACTAAACTTTGAAATATTGATATTAGATGCTTGGATATATGAGAATTTAAATGAACATATATTTATGTATTGAAAAGGTAATTCGGATATACACGGCCCTTTACTTGCTCGAATATTTATGTGAATTTATTGAGTTTCGCGTATGGGTATTACGATTATATTATAAAGAAAGGATGTATTATATTTTGAATTGGATGCTGAGTTGATAAGTTGTATACTAATGGTAAGGAAATGATAAGTGCTATGTTAAGTGAGGTAAAAGTATTCAGTTTTGAAGAATTTTCGAGTTAAGCTATTTTATTCTATATTATTTCTTGAGTACTTTAAAATACTTGAATGTCCAATTGGTATATTATGATTGCTTAAGACTTACTAAGCTAGCAAGCTTATTGTGTGTATTCTTGTTTACCCTTGTTTTATAGATTTAGGTTCATGCTACGGATTTGAAGGATCTGGGAAGAAATCAACCGCACTATCGACTTTCTTTTGGTATTGAATAACTTAGTTTTGTATTAAAAGGGCATGTATAGGTTAGACTAAATAGTATAACTAATGTTTTGTAATCGTAAATATGCTAGCCATGCGAAAATGGCTATCTATTTTGGATAACTTGTTTCGTGTTTGATGATATAGTTTGCTCATGCTACTAATTATCATTTATGCTTGAATATGTTGAATCATGCGTGAGTGTGGTACTATTATCCGTGCATGTTAGATTATGGTATATACATATCATGAGAGATTATTTCTTTTAAATTAGGTGTGATATATATATATGAATGATCAAGATATAATATAATTACTTGTTATATTCGGTCATGTTATTAAAGGAATAAGAAATTATGTCTTAGAATGTATTTATGATTGGTGATTGGTTAAATGGTTTGATTGTTTAAAGTTACATTATAGACGTGATATTCAAACATGGGGTTATATTAAGTGGTAAACAAGTGTGTATATTCAAGATGAAAAGTTGTTTAGGTCAAAAGGTTCCTTCATTGTGATGAAAGGGAAGAGAAAGACTGCCAAGTTATATGTTTTGCAAGGTTCTACTGTTACTGGTGATGCAGTTGTCACTTCCTCTTCCTTGCCAAATGATGATCTTACTAGAATTTGGCATATGCGCTTAGGGCATATGAGTGAGAATGACATGGCAAAATTGAGCAAAAGAGGACTTCTTGATGGGTAAGGAGTTTGCAAACTGAAGTTTTGTAAGTACTACATTTTTGGGAAGCAAAAGAGAGTTCGATTGTAACACCCCTAACCCATATCCATCACCAAAATAGGGTTACGAGCATTATCAAAATTTACAGAACAAACAAAGATAATTCATGTATTTTACTATTCATAATCGAAACCAAACATATTCAATTATATTGTCCCTTAAATGGACCCTCGATGCCCAATATATATACATTAGAAACAAGTTGGGACTAAATCAGGAACTAAGGGAATTTTTTACGAAATTTCAAAATTTTCCTAGATGCAGGGGACACACGCCCGTGTGAGTAGGCCGTGTAGCTCACACGGCCAGGTAACATGCCCGTGTGGGCATTTGATGTGAGGCACACGGCCATGTCTCAGCCCGTGTCCTTACCTGTGTAATTCTCGACTTATGTCACACGACCAGCCATACGCCTATGCACATAACCGTGTGTCACACACGGCCGAGACACATGCCCTTGTGGACAAAATAAGGCCATTTCTAAGCCTTATTTCTAACCCAAACTTGTCTTCCACTTACATTAATATTTCATTATATTCACCAACCAATTCAAGGCATATAAATCAAGCTAATAATCAAGCTTTATGCATGATAAGTTTGCTCATACCTTCTTGTATTCATCTTACGTTTTTAATCATATACTTATTCAAACATACTTTATACCTAAAATACTATCCAAACATACTCACAACCAAACATAATATAGCCTCATGCATATATACATTAAACATATTATCACTAGCCATTCCAATGGCTAATTACAATCCAAAACATTTACATAACCTCATTTGTCAATATTAGCCTATACATGCCATTATACCAAAATAAGCTTTCTATTTATACCAAAATGAGCTAGAGGATAGTGTGATGATGCTTCGACAGATTCCTAACCTTATGAGCTTCTGAGCACCATAAAATAGAGGAAAGAAAACCTAGTAAGCATTTAATGCTTAGTAAGTTCGTATAACAGGAATTTAACTTACCAATCATGATCATTTTAAATAAGCATATAAATAACAAGCATCCAAAGCATATTGGTCAATTGCCTAAACACATACACTCAAGCAAGCAAGTTACTAATGAATTTCAAGTACTTTTCGAGTAGTAAAGATGTGCTCATCATATAAACATTTCATGTATTTCCCGTTGAATCTTATAAAATATCGATGGACATCGGGTAGTACACATGAAGTGTACGAATCTATAGTCCGTCAATACATATTCAGAAGTGTTCATAAGAACACTTAAATAGGAAACATTCTCTCGAGCCATATAACAGAATGCTCATGTGAGCCATGTAACAAGAAGCTTATCCGGGCTAAATCAGGAATGCTCATAAGAGCCATAATCAGGAAGTTCACAAAGAAATTTTAATCAAGAAGCTGATGAAGAGCCTATCGAGAAACTCACAAAGAGCCGTGTAACAAGAGATCTAGATAGCCATATATCAGGAAGTTCAAGCGAGCTATATCAGGACGCTCATAAAGAGCTGTGTTTGTGTCCGTAACATATACATGATCACAACCAATCATAAACAGAACGCTCATAAAGAGTTGCGGTAGTCTACAAAACATGCAGAATTACTACCTATCAGGATGCTCGCAAAACTATATAACAGGAAGTTCAAGCGAGTTATATCAGGACACTCATAAAGAGTTGCGTTTGTGTCCATAACATATATAGGATCACAACCGGTCATAAATAGGTCACTCACTAAGAGCTACGGTAGTCCATAACACATGCAAAATTACTACCTATTAGGATGCTCGAAAAACTATATAACGGGAAGCTCGAGAGGGCTAATAATAGGATGCTCGCAAGAGCTATGGTATGTCTGCAACATATGCTAGATCACAACCAATCGAGAAACTTACGGGGCTTAACATTTTTTCGGGCATGTCGATTATATAATTATTTTCATATACATAACAAATTCATAATTCACATATACAACATTTAAATCAAATATGTAAATATACAAGATTTAGTTACACGAACTTACCTCGTCACTTGTTCATATACGAAACAGTCACTAATTCGATACTTTCTCTTTTCCATGATCTATCTTCGTATTTGAGTTATCCAGATCTATATGAATGTATTTAACATCAGTTTAATAAAATTCACATTCATTTCCATTCAATTCACATCTTAGACAAAATTACCATTTTGCCCCTATACTTTTCATTAATTTTAAGTTTGTCCCTAAGCTCAGAAAATGAAATTCATGCAATTTAATCCTTATTCCAAGCCTAATTGAATTTTTCATATAGCATTTAGCCAAGTATTTCACAAAATTCAAAAATTTCCATGAATTTTACTACTTTATAATTTAGTCCCTAAATCATAATTTTATGAAAATTTCCTTTACAAAAGTTGTTTATCTATCAACAACCTTTCATTTCCTACCATCAATTTCAAAATTTCAGCATATTCATCCATGGAAAAACTTTGATACTTTGATAACTTTACAAATTAATCCCCAAAATAGATAGATTAGGTTATTACGATTTTGAAGATATAAAAATTACTAAAAGCGGGGCTTGATTACTTACCTAATTAAGCTTGCTTGACTTCTTTTTCTGTTATCTAGGGTTTCCATAAAAGTAATTTGGGAAGATGATGAAATAAAATGATATTAAACTATTATCATCTTTAATTATTTCCAATTTCTAATTTAGTCCTTTTCTTTTCTTGAATTTCCATGAATGAGTCACCATAAATATCTACTAACTTTTATTAATGGTCTATTTTTCTTATAAGGACATTAAATTTTGAATTCTATAGCTATTTAATCCTTCTAGCTACTAGAATTAAACTTTTGCACTTTATGCAATTTGGTCCTTTCGTCCTAATTAAACATAAAATTAGTAAAATTTTCTTATCAAAATTTTCGTACGTCTTTCCTATCATAATGTAGACCATGTAATAATATTAAAATAAATTTTCTTTTTGACTTAAATTTGTGATCCCGAAACCACTATTCTGATATCACTGAAAACGAGTTGTTACATCGATTCAATAGAGGAATCCATAGCACCAAGGGAATGTTGGAGTATATTCATTCTAATCTGTGGGGGCCATCTAGAGTGCCTTCGAGAGGTGAAGCTAATTATATGCTAACACTTATTGATGATTTTTCCAAAAAAGTTTGGGCGTTTTTCCTAAAGCAGAAAAGCGATGTGTTTTTCTACATTTAAGTCTTGGAAAACTATGATTGAAAAATAGATGGGAAAATAAAAAAAACACCTCCGTATAGACAATGGCTTAGAGTTCTGTTCTGATGAGTTTAATGAACTATGCAAGTCAGAAGGGATCGTGAGACACTTGACAGTTCATCATACTCCACAGCAAAAGTGTGTTGCAGAACGAATAAACAGAAAGATCATGGAGAAAGTTTGATGTATGTTGTCGAATTCTAACTTACCAAAGTCGTTTTGGGCCAAATGAGCCTTTACTGCATGTTTTTTTATCAATCGGTCTCGATCAATTGCCATTGAGAAAGACTCCACAAGAGGTATGGTCCCGTAATCCTAATAATTATTCTGATTTAAAGATCTTTAGATGTCTAGCGTATGCTCATGTTGATAATAGAAATTTGGAACCGAGATCTATTAAATGTGTTTTTCTTAGTTATAAAGTTGGTGTAAAAGGGTATAAGTTATGGTGTCCTAAAAATAGAAAAGTTATGATTAGCAAAGATGTTTTTGATGAAACTGCTATGCTACCTAACTTATCTCTTAAAGAATCTTCCAATAAAGAACATCAAAATCAAGTGGAGCATCAGATTAATCTATAATCTACAACAGAGTCGACTCCTCAAGCCAGTACAGAAATTCAAAATAGAGTTGCTTCTTCACCACAATACTCTTACCGCTAAAAACAGAACTAGAAGAGAGATTAAACCTCCAAAGAAGTATGTCGAGGCTGATCTAGTTGCTTAAGCTTTAAATCTGGTTGAAGATGTAGATGCAAACCAAGAACCATCTAATTATTCTTAGGTGGTTAGCTGTGAAGACTCAGAAAAGTGGACGTTTGCTATGCAAGAAGAGTGGACTTAAGATCTTGTGAAACTTCCTAAAGGAAAAAGGTTGTTCGTTGTAAATTGGTGTTTAAAAAGAAAAAGGGGACTCCAGGAGTTGAAGAACCCAGATATAAAGCAAGGCTTATTGCAAAAGGTTACAGTCAAATTCCAGGAGTGGACTTCACAGATGTGTTCTCCCCAGTTGTGAAACATAGTTCGATTCAAGCTTTGCTTGGTATTGTGACCATGCATGATTTGGAGCTTGAGCAGTTAGATGTAAAAATTACATTTTTCCATAGAGAACTTGAGGACGATATTTACATGCAACAACCAGAGGGTTTTACAGGCTTAAAAAAAGAGGATTATGTTTGCTTGCTAAAAAGTCCATTTACAGTTTAAAACAGTCATCAAGAAAGTGGTACAAGAGGTTTAATTCCTTTATAACTTCTCATGATTTCAAAAAAATAGCTTTGACAGTTGTATTTACTTTAAGAAAAACTGTGATGGTTCTTTTGTATATCTACTCCTTTATATTGATGGCATGTTGATAGCAGCGAAAGATAAATGAGAGATAAGAAAAGTCAAAACCCAACTAAGTGAAGAATTTGAGATGAAAGATTTGGGACCAACAAAGAAGATACTTGGTACGGAGATTCTCAGAGATAGAAAAGTAAGTAAATTGTACCTAAGTCAGAAGAGGTACATTGAGAAAGTTCTTTGCAGGTTCAATATGTAGAGTGCTAAGCCTGTTAATACTCCTTTAGCAACCCATTTCAGACTTTCATCGACTTCGTCTCCGCAATCAGATGATGAGATTGAGTACATGTCACATGTTACATACTCTAGTGCAGTGGGATCTCTCATGAATGCTATGGTTTGTTCACGTCCAGATTTATTATATGCAGTCAATGTAGTTAACAGATACATGGCGAATCTCGATAAAGAACACTGGAAAGCAGTTTAATGGATTTTAAGATACTTACACGGTACTGCTGATGTTTACTTATAGTTTTGAAGAACAAAAGATGGAGTCATTGGGTATGTTGATACTAATTTCGCTACAGACCTTGATAAAAGAAGATCTCTCACAGGTTATGACTTTACAATCGGAAGTTGTGCAATCAATTGGAAAGCCACTTTGCAAACTACAATCGCTTTGTCTACCACTGAAGATGAGTACATGGCGATTACTGAGGCTTGTAAAGAAGCCATTTGGTTTGAAGGGACTCTTTAGTGAACTCAATAAATACCTTCAAATTAGTACAGTATTTTGTGACAGTCAAAGTGTCATCTTCCTTACAAAAGATCAAATGTTTCATGAGAGAACAAAATACATTGAAGTTCGGTATCATTTTGTTCGTGATATTATTGCTCGTGGTGATATTGTTGTGAGCAAAATTAGTACTCTTGAAAACCCTGTAGATATGATGACTAAGTCACTTCCTATAACCAAGTTTGAGCATTTCTTAGACTTGGTTAGTGTTCATTGTTAAAGTTAAACCCTTAAGGGGTTTTATGGAAGAGGTGGAGAACTTGTTCGTTAAGAGTTCGCGATGAAAAACTTGTTTATTGAGAATTCGTGTCAAGGTAGAGATTGTTAGAATTGAGTTACCCAAATCCTTATTAAAATAAAATATAGTGGTAAAATAAAATAAAAGTAAAATTCATATAAAACTACACTTCTTTTATTTTATTTTTAGAATAAGGTTTTTCAACCTTATTACATTTAATCTATTTGATATTTATTACAATTAGGTGTTTAAATCTTACTACACTACTTCTATTAGAATATGGTTTTACAAGTCTATAAATAGACATAGTCTACTCTTCTTGTAATTATTAGAATTCTACATAGTGAATTATCTTCTCCCTTGCCTGTTGTTTTTTCTCAAAAGGGTTTCCACGTAAAATCTGTTTGTTTTTTATTTTTATTTTTACTCTTTTCTTTGCTATACATTGTCATTATCAACGTTATATTTATCACAACAACTATCAAGAATAGCCCACCATACATCCACAAATAATTAAGGAAGAATGTACACACATATATATATATATATAAACCCCAATCAAAATCTACACGAATTTGACGGTCATCAAGGATTGTCCCACTAATGTAATTAACAACATCCTTTGCATTTTCCCTAGAATGATTCCTGATGAAAATAAAAACCCCAATAACCAATTAAGAGCTTTAAAATAAATATTAACATGATTTAAAGGAGGAAAACAAGATAGAGAGAGAGTTACAAGACAAAGCAAAAGCCACAAGGTGTTTTAGAGGTCTTGTTAAGGCCCATGATTATTTTCTTGATTTCACCGGATGTAGAGAAAAGCTCATAAAATTGTTCTTCAGTAGTGTAAAAGACATGTTTCCAATGTATACAGTCGTCGAAGTGAGGAGTGCTTGCTCGAATTCCTCTTGCGAACCATTAAACTTTCCGTCTCGGTATGTTAAAAGCTTAGCCGAGTCCTATGATTTAACAAACCCATCAAAAAAGTGCGAAAATTTATCATTTAACTGATGTTTATTGAAAGCAATTAGGAAGCAATAAGCAAAGAAAATATCTTGAACAGAGAATCCATTACCTTCTTCAAAAGCTCCCAAAAATATGAATTGCTTGCATATAACGGATTATAAAGGTTGAAGCTCTTGCCCTTGCCCTATTCATGCCATAGATCCATTCTTATTTATATATGCTCACTCTTCTTTAATTATTTGTGGATGTATGGTGGGTTATCCTTGGTAGTTGCCATAGATCCATTGTTGAGAAACTAGTGAAGGGCATGTAGCTTTGAGATGCCCTATTTTGGTTTCTCCTTTTTCAGCTTCGGAGAGAAGAGAAAGGGGAAAAAAATGTTTTGGATTAATTATAGAAAGGTCCCTAAGCTTTTGTTAAAAGTGAAAGAAAAGTGTCACGTGTTATCATTCAATTGGCTAATATGCCACATCAACAATCCGTTAGTAGATCAATAGAATTTAACGGCAGTGGCTAATTCAAACAATTATCTTAATTAGAGTGATTAAATTGAGAAAAAAATTAGAGTGACTAAATAGGACAAACCTTATTTTAGAATGATCTCCGGTGTAATTTACCCTTATACTTTTATGGGCGTCCAAAATTACTAATTTTTATTTTTGAGGGAAAAAAATTCATTAATGAGAAAATCACAAAACAGAAGCGAACACAAAGAGGATATGGACTACTAAACCCGAGCCAACAGGCTCACCCCATACACCCGAACCTATTGTCTGCAATCCTCATTTGTATCAACATAAAACATAATTTTAAAATTCTTCAAAAAAGATGCGAAGTAGCCCATTCCGTGTGGTTTGCATATAACAAAGTCGCTCACGCAAGTGAGTAGGCTACCTAGTTGGCACACCGACAAGTCCAAAAAAAGGACAGATGCTAAAACTAATCTTTCAGCACCAAACAATCAAGTAGCAGCACACCTAACTCAGATGCATCAATGATAAATACTTTTTTTTTTCCCATCAAACTACATACCCATAGTAGCCCAAAACACATATAGTTTACCATAGATATTGTCCAGCTTTCGATAGTATGCATGCCTCCAAGACCTGATGAAAAACAAGGGAGCCACTACACCCCAAAATCCCATTACAAAGCCAAGAACTATGCTGACATAAAGCCAATTCACTTTACTTCCTTCACTACTACTTCCATTATTTGCAACATCAGTTGGAATGCCTTTTGTGGTGCAGTTTTTAGTGAGAGGAGGTCCGCAAAGATGATTGCCCACGTAAGACAAGTTTTCAAAGCTTTGAAGTTGAGTACTTATTGGGATTTGTCCTGTCAAGTTGTTGTACGACACATTGAAGTGATTCAAGAAATTCAATTTGGAGAAACTTGGAGGGATCTCACCATTTAGTCGATTCATGGACAAATCAAGAGATTCCATTAACTTCATGTTGCCAATGTTGTCTGGTATATTGCCTGTTAGGTGATTCCCCGAGAAATTTAAAGACAATAGTCCAACGAGACTACCAATTTCTTTGGGGATCTCTCCTGTGAGACTGTTAGCTGAAAGGTCCATGTTGGTAACAAGTCCTAGCGTGTGACCATATTCATCCTCTCGTCCTTTCAACACCAATAATGCACTCAAATAAAATGGGTAATTAATGAAATACAGCGTAGAAAGTTCATTATTGGTTTTGTTTGTTGTGGCCATTGCACTTAAATTATTGAAGCATTTTGGAATAACCCCTGAAATGTTGTTGTGGGCAAGGTCCAAATTTTGAAGAAATTGAAGATCACAAATTTTATGAGGAATATGACGATCAAAGTTATTTGATCTAAGGCTTAGAACCACAAGGTTTGAGAGCTTATCACCAATCCATGCTGGTACACTTCCATTGAAATGATTTTCACTAAGATCAAGCATAATCAAATTTGTAGAATTTCTCAATGTGGATGGCAATTCTCCAAACATGCTATTGTTTCGAAGGTTTAACGTAGAAGGATTTGTATGTCCCAAAGTAGGTGGGATTTTCCCTGTCAAATTGTTATTTCCTAAATTTAAATAAGCTAAAACATCCCAATGATTCCAACAATCTGGAATTTCTCCATTTAGTAAATTTGTATCAACGTAAAGAGTTATCATCCCCGTTAATGATGGATTACAAATTAATTGAGAAAGGGATCCTGAAAATGAATTATTTGACAAAAATAAAAATCTCAAACTTGAGAGTACTCTTGGCAATGGACCTGTAAAGCAGTTTGAACTCAAGTCAACAATGTCTCCCACCTTCAAATACGAAATCTCTCCTGTAAGTTGATTTGAGGAAAGATTTAAATATTCAAATAGAGTGGGAAGGTTCAAAAACCAAGTTGGCATGACATCTGAAATTCCTACATGGGAGATATCCAAAGAAGATAAATTCTTTTGGAATTTTAACCAGTGGGGAAACTTTGGGCCAAGATTCCAGTGGCCCAATTCAATAATTCGACATTGAAATGGGGGAATCCAGCTTGAGTTTGGTTCAAATTTAAGCCTATTGTGTGATGCTTTCAAAGTTGTCAATCTGGTGAGATTAGAGAAATGGGTTTCTAATACAACTCCCTCCAATAGATTATACCCAAAATCCAGAGTTTCCAAACTTTCCAGTTGTCCAAAACATAGAGGAAAAGTACCATTTAATTGATTTTCTGATACATCCAAGAACTTCAAAGATGATAACTCCCCTATAGACAATGGAATTTGACCATTTAATTGATTTTTTGAAACATCAAAGAATTTCAAAGACGATATCTCCCCTATGGATGATGGAATGGGACCAGAAATTTTGTTTTGAGCAAGGGACAAGTAAGATAGATTTTTAAATTGTCCAAGTTGATCAGTTAAATGGCCAGAAAGTTGGTTATCTGCCATATCCAATGACTCTAAGGAACCCAAACAACATCTAGACAAACTCTGTAGGATTTCTGATATTCCACCTCCAATTTTATTGTGTGACAAATCCATCTCCTTCAATTTGCACAGATATTCCAGAGAAGTTGGTAATCTTCCTTCCAACATATCATTATGAGAAAGATCAAGATGAGTAACAGAGCTCAAGTTTCCTATGGCACTCGAGATTGTTCCTTGTAACTGGTTATCACTAAGACTAAGGAACTGAAGATGGTATAAACTGTACAAGGAGTTGGGTATGGATGAATTGAGTGAGTTCGAACGAAGATCAAGAACTTTAAGAAACGAGATGTTCCCAAAGTAATCTGGAATTGGGCCTTCCAAAGAATTCATGCTAAGATCAATGGACATAAGACCATGAAGACTAAATATCGACTTAGGTACTGAAGACAAGCGGTTCAAAGAAAGATCAAGAATAACCAGTGATTTTGTAGAATTAACACTAATAGGAGATGGATCATCTTCCAAACCACAATTTGACAAGCGCAACTCTAACAAAGAAGGATGTTTGAATGTTACCTGTAGCCAGTCAGTTGCTTTAGAAAGATCCGCTCCACTCAAATCAAGGTACTGCAAGGAAGAAAGTCCAGAAACACATTGAAGATTTTTAACTTTGATAGTATCACCTCGAAGATCAAGATACTGCAACTTTGAAAGATTCCCCAGGTTTTGAGGAATTTCTCCCTGGAATCCTGCTTGAGAGAGATTAAGATGTGTTAAACCCCCCAGCATACCCAAAAATTTCGGGATATGTATGTTGCTAAAATTGTTATTGCTCAAGTCCAGGGAACTTAGATGCTTCAACTCCAGTAGCGAAGGATTGATATTCCCTCCTAGAATCGAATTGTAGTAAGCTTCCCATTCAACATATGGTGCAAAGAAATCAGGCTCTGAAAGAGGAGAAGCCAAGTGCAGTTGGTTGACGTGGTCTGTTGAGTTATGGCAAATGACACCAATCCATTCACAGCAGTCCCCACCTTCAACCCATGAAGATAGCCTGTTTGAAGGATCAATAAGATCATTCTTGAATTTCAAGAGAGCTTCTCTCTCACTTTCAATGCAAAGTACGTTGGAATTGGCATCACAAATGCTAAAACAGATAGCAGCAATGAGAAGAAGAAAAGGGAATAGGGAAATTGGAAGAGGAGTTGTCATGGTTGCAATTGCATGCTACCAACCATTGCTCACAACTCCAAATTAATAGAGTAAGCTTAGCTAAAACAGAAAAATATTGTGCACATACATCAAGCGCAATGAAGTTTCTTCCAAAACCCCAAATTTCCACAAAATGCATTTAATTGATAATAGTCAATCGGAAATTTCAAAGCCCCAAATTTCCACAAAATGCATTTAATTTCCACAAAATGTAATTTGAATTTCGATTACTAAGTTAAAGAAATGTTATAAAACCCAGTCAAACAAAATGGATGCCGTGGTCCCTTAATCACTTTTTCATGCATAAAACAATATTAAATAAATTATAATAATTAAGGTAAACTATATCACATCTAACATCTTAATGGACCTACAAAAGTGGAGGATTAGTCATTGGGTTCCCTCAAACAGATATCGTGTATAAGAATTTTTATCTATTTTATTTTTTAAATTTAAAGAATTTACATTTTTAATTTTTAGAAATTTTAAATTTTTAAATTTCTGAATTTTTATATTTTTTGAATTTTTAAATATTTTAGATTTTTGAATTTTGAAATGTGACATATAAGACAAAATAATGTCGTGTAAACATTCAGTACTTGTGAACTATCACATGAGATGCCATTTCAGTGTTTGGCATCCAACATTAGCTACTTAACGGCTCCAATTTTGTATAAGGTAAACTACACCCAAGATCACTAAACTATTAGTAAGTTTATGATTTAATCTCTCAATTTTAAAATATTTCAAAATAATCATTGAACTATTTAAAATTTTCATTTAAAGCAAAAAAAAATCAATTCACCATTCAAATATAACCCTTAGTTTCTATTAAAATGAATGAAATTACATATCCATACTATTACAGTAGCAATTAGAGTTGATCATGGGTCGGTCTCAACAAAATTTTAGGCCCGTTTTTAGGCCAGAGCTCGACTCGACCCGAAAAATGGGCCTAAAATTTTGTCCAATCCCGTCCCAAATTATAGAACCAAACTCGAGCCCGGCCTGTCCAATATTAATTTTTTTAGATGATTTTATTGTATACAACAAATTTAAAAAATATATAATATATCAAATACACTTCAAAACATTAAATCAACAAACAAATTAAAAATACATTAAAAATTCTGTAACGCCCCAAATTTTGAACATATGTTTGATAAATTCTATCAATAAGTAAGTCTCTGTATCTAAAGTTAAGTGTTCTATTTATGTGTTAGACATCGGGGTTTGAGTATTTCTTCTTAAATTTTTACTGTTTATTTTGGTTCAACCCCTATTCTTGAACTCTCGACTTAAGTTTATTTTTGCATTAATCTGTGTCAAGAATGAGCCTGCTAGTTCAATGGTTGATAAATGCCAAAAGTAACATGTTTTAGCCTCATTCTTAATGCGTTTTTGGATGATTACTCGATTTAAAAATGTGAATTTTATGCTCCTAATCCTTTAAATTCATGTTTATATACTTAAGAGAGCATTTGAGAGCAAAAAG
This sequence comes from Gossypium rotundifolium, assembly GCA_025506655.1. Classification (NCBI taxonomy): domain Eukaryota; kingdom Viridiplantae; phylum Streptophyta; class Magnoliopsida; order Malvales; family Malvaceae; genus Gossypium; species Gossypium rotundifolium. The sequence continues at coordinate 3,980,845 of CP106732.1, read as the reverse complement.
AGTAGAAATCGAAAATTCGGAGCAAGTTTCAAGAGCAACACGACCATGTCTCGACCATGTGGAAATCATGAATTGCACTTCAAAAAGCAAAAAATGGAGTTTTTAGGTTTTTCGGGCATTCTAAGACCTATATATGACAAAGATAAGAAGATGAGAGAAAACCGTTATATAATACTCAATAAAAAACTAGAAAAACACCACTGAACCTGACTCTAAAGCAGATTTTCATCAAGATTGAAGATCTCTCTTTGATTTCTTTCAAGTTTATTATGAATATCTTTATTTCTTGTGGTTTTATTGTTTTTAAGATGTTTTTATTTATGATTATGAACTAATTTTCAAAATACCTAAAGAGATGAACCCTATGATCGATTCTGTCTTTTGATTTCTATTTTACGTAATAAATACTTGAATCTTGTTCTCAATTATGTGTCCTTAATTCTTGATTTAATATTTCCGGACTATTAATCCATGTGTTTTGTGCTTAAATTAGAGGAGGAATAGACCCTGTTTAAGAGTAGATCTAGCATAATTGAGTGGAGTTGCATGCAACCCTAGAAATACGATTACATAAATCTACTGGATTAGAGTCAAATCTAATAAGGGGATCCATAGATCGAGTTAATGCGATAATAGGGGTTTTAATTAGAAAAAAAATTTAATTAATCAACCTAGAGTCAATTGCTCTTACTTTCGAAAGAGATATTTGCATAATTTAGGAAGTTTTATGGATCAAGATATTAAGCGAAGAAATTGTCTAATTCAGATTGATAATGACAGATGAATTAAGTGGATTCTTTCCTAGGTATTGTTTCGCTTCTTAGTTGTTAATCGTTTGCTTTTCTGATTTGCTCTTTGTTGTGTTCGTAGTTAATTTAATTATTTAATTTTAGTTTTTAATTAATCACTCCAATTTGTCGGTTAAATAATAGAAATACAATAATTACTAGTTCTTTTAGTCCTTGTGGGAATGATATTTTTGCTCGCCGTAGCTATACTATTAATTGATAGATGCACTTACCTTAGTCAGATTTTTAGTTGGGTTACGACTGCAATCAATGGTTAAGCTTTTGTATACTCTTTGGTCTTGTGTTCAAGTCTCTGCAAGCAAAGAGTTCTGTATATGTTTTTACTACTCTGGAAAATTAGTTATTATTATTTTTTATTTTTCTTAATTTTGACCAAATCATTTCTTTCTTTTGTTTTGTTTTCACATTTGTTTCCCTTTCTTCTTTTTCTTTCTTTTATTTTTCTTCTTCTTCCTTAAACTTTGAAGTTTCGATATTAAATTTTTGCTGCTGTGTTGTTGGGGAAGTTGCGTATTCTATTGTTTTTCAACTGAAAGGTTAATTGCGTGAGTTTTTGTTGTAGAAATTTAGTTAGACGGTTGTTCTTGTTTTGTTTTTGTCAAAATCGGTTTTCTGCTTGGTTTACTCGACTTTCCTATTTAAATGTTTGATTGACTTCCTTTTTTAGGAAAAGCTCTTACGGGAACCGTTCCTCCAATGCGCTAGTTCCATTTTTTGCAATTTTTTGCAAGCTTTGCGACATAAGTTTTGGTTTTGTATGTTAATTCTAGTGTTTCGTTGAGATTAATTGTGTAATTGGCCTTTGGATTGTCGTTTTTAGGCTTTAGATTCACATCGGTTACTTCTACGTCTAAATCGTGTTAGGTGTGTAATGAAAACCTTTAATCTTAAGAACGACAGAAGCCATAAAACACGGTTGTCGAAGCCACATGACCATGTGTCAGGCTGTGTAACTCATTATTTAAGAATTTCAGGCACAAGGACTAGAGGCACAAGCGTGTGTCTAGGCCTGTAACTCACTATTTTGGAATTAGAGACACATAGACCAGAGACTTGGGTGTGTGTCCAGCCGTGTGAGATATATTGTAGGTCAGGGGTCACACGGGTGTGTGCTGGGACATGTGTTGGGCCTTGTAACTCACTGTTTTAAACCACACAACCGTGAGGAAGGTTGTGTGGCAGGTCATGTGTGAAAATAAGATAGGCCACACGAACATGTGCTAGGCCATGTGAATCCACACAGGCGTGTAGGCCAAAATCTAAGATTTTTTGTTAGGGCCGTAAATGTCGTTCTAGATGAACGTAGGCCTACCGTAGTGTAATGACCCAAAATTCACTAGCATCAGAAAAGTGCAATATCGGGCCTCCATCTTAGTAAACCGAGTCCATAAATAAGTATTAGAAGTAATTATGAGTCTAGTAGTGTGTCTAAATAATTTTTGATTAGGTGAATTTAGCTTAATTTAGAGTAATTAACAAAAAGTACTAAATTGAATAAAGAGGTAAAAGTCTAATTATAGATTAATAAAAAGAAAGGGGGACCAAAATGGAAAATATGCTATTTAAGGTAATTAAGGCGGCAAGTTGAAAGAAAATCTGGGATCTTTCTTTAGATTTTATAATATAATATAATTTAGAATTAAATAATTAAATAAATAAAGCCAAATGTATGATAAAATTATATACATGTGTAGTTAAAATATGTAAACAATTGTAATTTATAGATTTAATTTACTTATTAATTAAGTATAAGATTATTATTATTATTATTATTATTATTATTATTATTATTATTATTATTATTATTATTATTATTTGTATAATTATATTATAAGATTTTATATGATAAATAAAGTATGATTTTGACAATTTGATGATGATAAAATATACAAATGTAATAATAATATGTATACAATTGTAATATAAATATTTAATTACTTTTTATTTAAGTATAGATATTTATTATTTATTATTATTAAGTAAAAGATATTTATCAGATAAATAATTAAATTATAAGATTTTTATATGATAAATAAATTAAATAGTGACAATTATAAGGTGATGATGATATACACTTGTAATATATATATATATATATATATATATGTTTATTTAATTGATATTTGTTATATTAATTATTAATTACTATTAAGCTAATTAAATAAAATAAGTAAATAAGTAAATGAAATAAAAAGAAATAAAAGTATAAAAGAAAGAAGCAAAGGCAAAAGTAACAGAGAACCATTCGAAACAGAGCAGGAAAATGAAAGAAAGAAATTAAAGGGAAAAAAAAAACTAAGGGTTTAAGTTTTAAAGCTTTGATTGGTAAGTCAATTAAACACTTTTTACTTAAATTTTATGTTTTAGAAGCTTTAAAACAAAGTTTTGTTGAAATTAAGTTGAAGTCTTGGAAGTTCATAGGTTTTTAAGAATGGTTCATGTTGGATAAATTGTTGACTTAGGGATTTAATTAAATGAATTTCAAGTTAGGATTGACAAATGGATTAAATTGTAAAAGACGCTATAAGTTTTGTGATTGAGGGATTAAATTGAAAGAAATTTTAAATTAGGGTTTTATTATGAACACTTGATAGTTAGGTTGAATTTGACAGGAATTTGAATAAGAATGATGTATGAATTAAGTTAGTAAAGTGAATGAGTTAATTAGGACCTAAATGAAAATAAGGTGTAAATTAAATAGAAATTCAATTATTTGTTATAATTAGAGCTGTAATTAATGGTATAATTATTTTAATTTTCGTAGCTAGCAAAGAACCCGAAGCATTGGTATCGAAAGGAAAGGGAAAAGTTATCGAGGAGTAATCGAACAAATCCGGGTTTGTATTATTATAATTCAAATTACTTTTTATTTAATATTTTATATAAATTATATTTAATAAATTTAATAAATGAGTATAAGGTAAGTATTAATATTTGAGTTGAATGGGAATTGGATTGGATGGTGAATGTGTATGTATAATTGAATTGTATATTGATTTGAATGTGAAATTGAAATTGAATAGTGATCTTAAATTTGGTATGAAAGTGAAAATATAATTGAGAATTGGAATACCCTATTAACTGGTCAGGCTAAGTCGGATATAGTTGGCATGCCATAGGATTTAGAAGAGTACGGGATTTATCGGCTTTGCCGATCAGGCACTTTATGTGTCATATTTCAGGCACCTCGTGTGTCGTTTCAGGCACTTATGTGTCGTATACTGATCAAGTACTATGTACCATTTTAGGCACAATGTGTCATACTGGTGTGTGTGGGTTGGAATCCGTGTATCCGTCAAAGTCTGGGTTCGTTAATAAGGTGAATAACCGAAATGGGAAAAAATTAAATGAATTTGATCGATTGTACTATTGAAAATGTGAGTTGAATTGTGGATTGAAATTGAGATTGGAAATGAAAGGCATCAACTTAATGTTCATGTAATGATTGAAATTGAGACATATGATATGTGAATGAAATTGAAGAATAGCTATATATATATATATATATATATATATTATTGTTATTGTTATTGTTAATAAATGAAAGTTTAAGAATGAATTGATATTTGAGAAATTGGATAGTTATATGCTTGATAATTATATTCCATTATTATTATTATAATTTGAATTATGGTAATACCACTGAGTATGAAGTACTCAGCGTACGGTTGTTTCCGTGCACAGGTCAATGGGAGTCCAGAGTCCCTGGTTCAACATCGAACTATCCCGACTCTAGCACAAAATTTTGGTGATGTTTTCTTCCTTAAATGAAAGTGGCATGAACATAGGTGTTGCAATGATCACTTTAAAATGTTATATAATTTTTGGTTGTAATGAATGATATTTGGTGTTTTGATACTAAGTTTACAAATTTGGTAAGTTTGGATAATAAACTTGGAAAGAAAAATAAATAAAGCTAATTAGTAAAATTTTATATGATTTTGTGAATGTAATTTGATTATATGGTTAAGTCAAAGTTATAGACATAATTTAGGTATATTAAGTGTTCAAATGTATTGGTTGAAAGATTGGTTTTGGATTGTATTCAGTTTGAAAATTGTAGGGAAGGTTAGATGTTTATAAATGGATTATATTGAGTTTTTTTTTTTAAATTACGAAAAATTTCTGGAGTACTCGAACAAGTTTTGTTCCACTTCTAATACGTGTTTTGGGCCTTGAGGGTCTATCTAAGGGACTTTTTGATTATTTAATGATATGTTTGATTATAATTTGTATATTAATTGTAAATTGTCTTATATGTCCTATAATACCTTGTAACTCTATTTTGGTGACGGTTTAGGGTTAGGGGGTGTTACACGTAGGGTCCGTATGATCTAATTTGGGCTATAGAACCCATTAATTGATAATCTGTTTTATGTACAAACAGTTATTTATATGTACAATCAGTATGTGGATTGGTGAGTAAGTGTATTATGTATTAAATGAGTTTAATCTGAATATGTAACATTGTATGATTATTTTTGATATCAGATAAATCTACATCTGCATTGGGATTGGGATTGATTAAAGGAGGAAGCGTGGGCAGTCTAATAATTAATAATCTACTAAGACTAGTGGCTAAGCCACATATATGTATTTGATCCTGGCGATTTATCATACTGTGCTCTGGCAGCTAGTTTGCTACACTTTGAACATGACATACAGTCACTAAACAGTATATGGGGTTGGATGGGTATTTGATACCTTTTTGGTGTGTAGGGTTGGACAAAGATAGTATGTAGCGGATGAGAGGTAGGAAATCTGCATCTGTATCTATTATAAATTGTGTCTGTAATTGATATATATTTTGTTCTGCTTTTGTATCCGATTCTATGAATTGTTTGAGTAATAAGAAACCGAAGATCTATTCGATAATTTATGCTTAATAAAAATTATAAGTTACACACTATGTCGGTAAAGTCATTTTGTTTGTTTGACTGAATGTCAAGTAACCCACCAACTTAGATAGTTCGGCGTGATGAAAGCTCGGTCACATTCGTTGGATTATTTTAATGTTTTATTGAACTTATGCTATTATGTATGTTTTACCTAGTTCGCCTACTGTTTTTTCTAAAGACTATTGGACTGGGTTGTTTATGTCGTTTTAATGGTTTGAAAACTTTAAGTTTTTATTATTTAAAGTTGATTTCCTTCAAATTAGTTAGTGTAAGACTCCAGATTCATTTAAACTAGGTTTGGGGTGTTACAAATTTTTTATATTAAGATGGTTGCAATTAAAATAACAACAAAATTAATAATAAAATATAAGTTCTACAATGTCCAAATAATATTAAAAACGACAGCGAAATAATATAAAAATGCACAAAAATTAACACTCAAACAGTAAAGACAGCACCAAAACACCAGGAATAGAAAAGAGCAATATAAATTTTATTAAAAAATAATTAATTTATTCTGGCTTGGGGCTAAAAATTTTCACCCAAAGCCTAGCCCGTTTTCTCATTTTTTGTCTAAACTCATTTTTAGACGGGCATTTGAATCGGGCTGAAGGTCTAATGGCAACTACGGATAAAGAGTAAGCAAAGACAAAAATATTGTCCACATACATTAGGGGAAAGTGAGTTTCTTTCAAGACCCCAAATTTCCAGCTTGAATTTTCCACAAAAAGCAGATTGTTTCTAATATTGGATAATAGTAACAACTGTGTATTTTTCTCTACTTAAATAACGTGAAAATTAACAAGCTTTAAAATTCCATAAGTTAAGGAAGACATAAAGTTGAGAAGCAGGTCAACTCAACTAATTAAGTCTATGGAGTAAGTCTCACTCCCATCCCATGGTTTGTTTCTTTGCTAATATTTGGTAAATTTACCATAGTGACTCCTCACTTTGGTAATAATATGTTAATATTTTGGGTATCTAAATGTTTCTGACCATTTTAATACCTAAACTATTTCTCTATAGCATTATAGCAGCATCTATTGCTATCAACCACAAAGGGTTAGGGTTAGTAAAGAAATCGAGAAAATCGAAAATCATTTTAAACAGTAGTGTTTGGTTCAATTGTTTTTAATTTCGGTTTAGTTTTAATTCAAGTTCAATTTGGTTATTGTTTGAATGTATTCGATTTGATTTTCAATTGACAACTTAAAACAAGCACAATTATTCAAACAAAGCTAATTTTTATTTAATTTATAATTAGTTTTTTCATTTTATAATATAAAATAAGTATTTTACATATTAAGTCAGTCAAAATAACTTGAAATGATAAAGAATTATTTAAAAAAAACGAAAAAAACCAATGGGTTAACCCGATTTGGACCGATGAAAGTCAATTAGTTGTGAAAACGCACTTAAGTACACTCAAATTTAGATCTATCTTTATTAATATTGATATCGCTTTTAACCAAGTTAACACTTAATTGACATCTAACCCAAAATTTAAGAAAACATAAAATTCCAAAAGTTTAGAAACACAAATAGACATAGAATTGAGAAGTAGATCAACTCAACCAAGTCTATGAAGTAAGTCCCACTCCCACGTTGTTTAAGACTTTTCAGGTTTTAAAAGCCAAAGGAGAAAAAGAAAGAAAGAAGAAAATGGAGACTTGGAATTTGAATAACATTGATTTTCTATATGTTTGGCTATTATTAAGCAGAATTTTGAAAACTAATACTACTTCAAACTTACATAAGGATTTTTCTCCCCCTTAAACATTTATTGAAACAAAAAAATAATTTATCTTTTATTTTAGGGGTGAGTAAAACACGATTTGATTTAAAAAAATCGAAAAAAAATTTAAATTTTAAGTTAATCGAATTAAGTTATTCGACTCGATTCAAGTTTTGAGTTCGAATCGAGTTGAATTTCACAATTTGAATAACTCGAATAATTTGAATAGCTCGAATAATTCGAATAACAGATTTGGTCCTTATCAATTTTGAAAATAAGCAAATTGGTCTCTCTCAACAAAAATTACAAAAAATTCAATAAAATTTCAAAATTTATATTTTAAAAAAAAAAATATATAAAAGGTTAAAATTTTAATTTTTTTTAAAATAATAATTTTGGGTATCTAATTAATGATTCAAAATTATCATACTTAAGTATCTTATTTATTTTTATTTAACTCGAATAATTACACTCGATTTGACTCAACTCGAAAAAATTTCAAATTGAATTAGGATGATAAATAAGACTCGTGAAATCGATTAACTCAAAATTTTTTACTCGATTCGATTGAACGCTCACCCCTACTTTACTCTGCTTTATTTGACACTTAAACTTTTTTTAAAGAAAATCATACATATACATTAGTGTTGTTTTCAAGCTTCGTGTTAGGTTGATTATTTTTTTTGTATCAAATTATAAAGTAAAAATTTAAAGGTTTGAAAATGCTTTTTAAGTCGTTATACACTTTATACATTTGAATTTTAAACTCATACTTTTATTTTCAAGAATTTAATCCTTATATTTTTTTTTATTTTAAGAATTGAGGTGGAATCCCCTTACAGTCCCCGCTACGCCCCTGCACAAGGGAGATTTCTTCCGAGACCCGAAATTTCCAGCTTGAATTTTCCACAAAAAGCATTTATTGTTTCAAACATTGGATAATAGTCAGGTATTTTTCTATTTTTCTCTACTTAAAAAACGTGGAAATTAACAAGTTTTAAATTTCCACAAGTTTAGAAAGAGAAAGGAAGCAGGTCTACTCAACTAATAAAGTCTATGGAGTAAGTCCCACTCCCAGTCTCCCACCCCATGCTTTGTTTCTTTCTTAATATTTGGTAAAAGTACTGTAGAAGTTCTTATAAGAATATAAATTACATTTTGTCTCATTTACTTAAAAATTGGGTAAATTAATTTTTTTTACATTGGATTAAAGAATAAATCGATACTTTCTATTATAAATTTTATCCATTTAAACTATTAAAAATTTGTGTAGCTAACAAAATAATCAAACACAGGTCACATATACGTCATGCTGACGTATAAAGATTAATTTGAACTAGCATATAACGACTATTATGAAATCAATGAAATTTTTAAGAGAATGTATCGTAGAACTACTAATTTGACACTCTTTATTATTTTCTTCTTTCTATTTTTTTCTCTACTTAAATAACGTGGAAATTAACGAGCATTAAAATTCCACAAGTTTAGAAAGACGTAAGGTTGAGAAGCAGGTCAACTCAACTAATTAAGTCTATTGAGTAAGTCTCACTCCCACCGCATGGCTTGTTTCTTTGCTAATATTTGGTATATTTACCATAGTGACTCCTTACTTTGGTAATATTTTGGTCATTACATTCGTATCTATTTTTTTTTTAATACCTATAGTATTTCTGTATAGCATTATAGTAGCTTCTATTGCTAGCAACCCCAAATGTATAGAGTAAGCTAAAACAAAAAATATTATCCACAAAGGGCTAGGGTTAGTAAAGAAATCGAGAAAATCGAAAATCATTTTGAATGGGAGTGTTTGATTCAATTTTTTTAATTTCGGTTTGGTTTCAATTCAGGTTTGATTTGGTTATTATTTGAACGTATTCGATTTGATTTTCGGTTGAAAATTAAAAATAATAATAATTATTCAAACAGAGCTAATTTTTATTTTTATTTAATTTATAATTAGTTTTTTTCATTTTATAACAGAAAATAAATATTTTACATATTAAATCAGTGAAATAACTTAAAATGATAAAGAATTGCTTTGGCTAAACTCCACCCAAGGTCACAAATTCTATTTTGGTCACTCTATTTTTTCTTAATTTAGTCATTTTAATTAAGATAATTGTTTGAACTAGTTATTACGATTAGAAATTCTATTAATCCACCTAATAAATTATTGATGTAACACACTAGCCAATTAATTAGTTACATGTGACACTTTTTTTTTTTTTTTTGACAAAAGTTTACAAACCTTAATATAATTAATCAAAAACATTTTTTTTTCCATTTCTTTCTCTCTATAACTCAAAATGGAGAAACCAAAACAAGACATCTCAAAGCTACCTGTCTTTCACCATTTTCCCAACAATAAATCTATGGAAACTATCAACGATAACCCACCATACATCCATAAATAATTACAAATTTTTATAAAATTACTAATTTTCTTTGAAAAAGAAATACATTAATGAGAAAGTCACAATGACCGCATCAAATTTTTACTATTTTTATAGAGATAGGATATTTTTGGTGCTCTCAATGACCGCATCAAATTTTGGCGCCGTTGCCAGGGACTGGTAACGTACTAATCTTGTTCTTTGTTTCTTATGACCAGATCTGCTCCAGGTACTCTTGCGTTTGATTCAGAAATAGAGAAGGTTGCAAGAGCCAACAGCAAGGAGACCAAGTTGCGAAAAAGCAGTCAGGAGTGGTTGGGACTCAGATTAACCCACCACCAAAAATCGAAATCGACAAAGAAAGTAGAGTCTAGGGTTAAAGAAAACCCTACTCAAACACTTGAAAGTGAAAAAGTAGAAGTCGATTCACCAGAGGAAGTGCTTAACTCTAGGGTTAACGAAAACCCGAATCTAGCACATCAATCAATGGCTCAAACGATTAGGCAACTGGCCGAAGTTCCGGTAGAACAATCGCCATTGTGCATCGCGTATCCTACTATCTAATTTTGAACTGAAGTCAGGTTTAATCCAGCTACTGCCAACTTTTTGTGGGTTGCAAAATGAAAATCCCCACAAACATCTGAAAGAGTTTCATATGGTTTGTCTTAGTATGAAACCTCAGGGGGTAACCGAGGATCAAATCAAATTGCGTGCTTTCCATTTTTCTTTAGTAGATTAAGCTAGGGAATGGCGCCGACTATTTTATTTACCTCATAGATCTATTACAACTTAGGATGATCTTTCTCATTTGTTTCTCAACAGGTTTTTTCCAGCATCACGTGCAGCTGAGTTAAAAAGAGAGATTGTTGGAATAAGGCAAAAAGAAGCAGATTCTCTTTATGACTATTAGGAGTGATTTAAGAAGTTGTGTGCAAGCTGCCCACAACACGATATAATGGAACATTATCTTCTCCAATATTTTTATGAAGGCTTGAAACCCATAGAGATGAACATGGTGGACGCTGCCAGTGGAGGAACATTGGTCAACATGACTCTCCAACAAGTAAAAGACTTGATATCCATGATGGCTGCAAATACTCAACAATTCTGAGCCAATCTTGAACACCTTAAAAGGGTTCACCAGCTAAATAATTCAACCTTAGAAGATAAAGTTGATAGACTTACTAATATTATAACTCTCTTGTTGCAGAAAAAGCAAAACTAGCCTGATTATGTGGAATATGTGCTACGCCTGAACATACAACTGATGCATGTCCTAGTTTGTATGATGATATTATGGCTCATAGATACTGTGGGAAATTTTCTTGGTCCACCACAGAGGCGATATAACCCCTACGCTAATACCTACAACCCAGGATGGTGGGACCATCCCAACTTGACTTATGGGGCCAATCCACGGTATAACCAGTCATACTAAAATCAGGTTCCACAATAGCCACGAGATTTAGGTAATTCTCTAAAAACTTGGTCAATAAAGTAGCAGCTAATATGCTTGATTTTCAACAGAAAACCGAGGAGTCTATAAGAGAATTGACCACATCAATTGAGAAAATGAGTTCTCAAGGGAAGCTGCCATCATAAACAGAATCGAACCCGAGAGAAAACGCGAGTGCAATAACACTGCGAAGTGGAAATGTGCTCGAACCAATTCCTAGTAGAAATCTTGGCCAAGAAATCGCCCAGGAAAAGCCCAAAATGGCAAACAGGTCCGAGCAAAACCTCCATTACCGAAAATTCAACCTCCATTTCGAGGATAATTAAATCAATGTTGAAAAGGTAAAGAAGACAAAGAGATCCTCGAAACATGCAGAAATGTCGAGATCAACATACCACTGTTGGATGCAATCAAATAGATCCCGCGGTATGCCAAGTTCCTTAAAGAACTTTGCACTAACAAACGTAATGAAAAGGTAAGTGTTGGTGAGAATGTATCCGCAGTGCAACAACAGAAGATGCCAACAAAATGCAAAGATAGGGGCATGTTCGCTATACCATGCAAAATAGGCCACTTAGGAATTAAAAGATCTATGTGTGATTTAAGGGCCTCTATAAATGTAATACCTTTTTCTATTTATGAATCACTTAACGCGGGTTTTTTGACGAAAATAGGTGTTATCATTCAGTTGACAAATAGGCCTATTGTGCATCCCGAAGGAGTCCTCGAGGACGTATTGGTAAAAGTTAATGAACTTATTTTTCCTGTAGATTTTTATGTGATAAAAATGGAGGAGGATAGCACTTCTGGATCTTCAGACCTCTTGTTGGGCCGACCTTTCTTTAATACTGCTAGCACTAATATTGACATTCGAAGCGAAACTCTCATGATGGAATTTCATGGGGAGATCATAAAGTTTAATGTTCACGATGTTATTAGCCATCCAAGCGAAATCTGAACCGTAAACTGTGTCGACATAATTGACTCATTAGTAGAAGAGACTTTTGAGTCCATTTACGAAGATAAATCTAAATTTATATTTGATGATTATGAATCTATTAATGAATTATTGTCTCTATCAAACACTAAACTTTTACCTTCTATTGTGCAGGCTCTAGATTTGGAATTGAAACCGCTTCTTGAACATCTTAAGTATGCATTTTTGTGGAAAGGTAATACCCTACCGATCATAGTTTTGAATACACTCTCTAAGCTTAAAAAAGAAAGTTTGATCCAGGTACTGAAAAATCATAAAGAAGTGATTGGCTAGACCATTTGATTTAAAAGGGATAAGCCCTTTGACATGCACACACAGAATCTACTTGGAGGAAAACACGAAACCAAGGTGAGAGGCACAAAGACGGTTGAACCCTAATATGATGAAGGTGGTAAAAAAGGAGATAATCAGTGTAACACCCCATACCCGAAACCCTTGCCGGAATCGAGTACATGGCATTACTAGACTTGACTATTAACTCGGGGTGTAAGATTTTAAAGCTGTCCAACTGTGTCATACTGACCAAATCGACCATAACTTGAGTTACAAAACTCGAAATTTAGATCCGTAAATTTTCCTTAAAACTAGACTCATATAAATTTTCACCATAATTTTTCCAGAATTTTTCATGTGACCAATTAGTACAGTTTATTCATCAAATTTACCCTTATTACACTACTTGACAATTCTGACCTGTCTCTACAAAAATACAGTTATCTCATTGCACAAATTTCCTATAATGTTCTTGTTTATACCAATGAAAAATAGACTCATAAAGGGTTCTACACATATAAACCATGCTTCTTAATGATTTTTGTACAATTTTTGACAATTTTTCCAAAACAGAACAGTGGCTCATGAATTCATTTAGAGCAGGTCTCACTAAAACTTAATTATCTCATAATATATAAATCTTTTGCCTACTCTGTTTCTCTTATGTAAAAATAGACACAATAAGGTTTAATTTCATATCTTAGTCACCTTCTAATTCAATATAACCTATTTTTGGTGATTTTTCTAACTCACATCACTGCTGCTACTACAAGCTGTTTTGTTGCATTTTATGAAAGACTAGCTTCTAACCGAACCTACCTACATCCCTAATTCAAGGATTCATTTCGTATACAAACATTTCCTTAACAAAAATGATTAAACTTTAATTAAGAATGCATAAACATTGCCATCATAAACCAACATACATATCAAGACACAACAGCGTACTTAACTAAAAATTTAGCCATATTCGCATGGCCTTATATACATTCATTTCAAAGCAACTCAAAAGGACAACCTAGCTTATACATGCCAAAATCCCAAAAGTTTCATAAATAAAGAGGTACCAAAATAGATGATAGTGTGATGTAACTTGACAAGGATTCCCGACTTGAGCTGCAACTTTAAAGACCTAAATCACCATGAAACCAACACTTCAAGTAAGCTTAAATAGCTTAGTAAGTTTAAGCAAGAAGATAAGATACACAAAATGCATTACATCATTTCTTACATTTGAACTAAATTATAGAATAATTTAGTCTATAAACATGTAACCAATACTAACATTCATCAATTCCATTTCAATAATCAAGTGACCATATAGTCACATGTTCCAAAGCCAATTTAAATCAACTCAATTGGATTCGCATTAAAATGATGAATAAATCGCCAAACATACCTGACTTCATTATGTACTTTTAATAATCTCTTCTATTCTTACCGTTATACCGATCTCGCACACACAGTGCTCGGTGATGCTATCTTTCCGCACACACAGTGCCTTTCAACCGATATCGCACACACAGTGCTCGGTAATGCTATATTCCGCACACACAGTGCCTCTCAACCGATATCGCACACACAGTGCTCGGTTTATAAGTTCGCACACATAGTGCTACCAATCCCATGTTTCCTCACAAGAAATACCCACATTCACAAATCTTCATTAATTAGGGATTCACAAGTAACTCATTTATTCATATATATATACATTACATTCAGCTCACACATAACATACATATAGCACATACTCACTATCTCCCAAGATCATATCTAATGTCATCAATATCAATAACCATCTTGTATCGCATACAAATACATACACACATTCAACAATTCAATTAAATCAATTTTACGTATACATTCATCAAGTAAAACATTCGGCCATTTCATGCTAAATCCACCTTCACATTCGGCATCATGGTAATTAATTTCCTTAAAATTCTTTAAAATATGCGCATAGTATAAAATAAGATTCAATTAAATCTAATTGCTTAAAACTTACTTAGATAGTTGTCAAATTGAACTTCCCGGCTAGTCGTTTACTTTAGTTTTCCCCCGATCCGTTTCCAAATCCTTCCTCCCTTGATCTAATTTGAGCATGCATCAACCGAAAATGAAGAAGCTTCAAGTCTCCTTATCCCCTTCAACATTCGGCCACTTCAAGAAAGAAAAGATGAATACTTTCTTTCCTCTCTTACTTTTGTTTTTATTATTCCTTGTTTTTATTTTATATTATATTATTTTCTTTTTTTATTCAAATTATAATATACATATAATCACTACTAACTTTCAAAAGAAATTGAATTTAATATACAAACAATGATGATGCCGTCCACTACCATGAAAAGTGCAAAATTGACATGCAAATCCTCACTTGAACAAAACATTTCAATTTACCTTCTTAATTCATGCATCCTACTTTCACCACTTTAGCTATTTGATCCTTTTATTAAATTAAACATCTAAATAAGCAATTAACTTCACGAAATTTTAGCACATAGTCAATCATAAATATTCAACAAGAAATGATATTAAATTATTATTTCGACTTGGATTCGTGGTTCAAACCACCGCTTAAGTTAGGGTCGATTTGAGTTTGTTACAATCAAAGCTCTTGGATGCTAACATAATCTACCCCATTTTTTACAGTAGATGGGTAAGTCCAGTACAAGTCGTGCCTAAGAAAACAGACGTGACAGTAAAAAAAATGTTGAAAGTGACTTGGTACCAACCCGAGTGCCAAATGGGTGACGTGTCTGCATTGATTATAGAAAGTTAAACTCTTACACTAGAAAAGAGCATTTCCCTATTCCTTTTATAGATCAAATGCTTGAGCGTTTAGCTGGTAAAACTCATTTTTGTTGTCTTGATGGTTACTCAGGTTTCTTCCAAATCCCAATCACACCAGGGGACCAAGAAAAGACCACTTTTATGTGCCCATTAGGCACATTTGCATACAGAAGGATCCCATTCGGGCCTTGCAACGCACCGGTCACCTTCCAGAGATGCATGATGAGTATTTTTTTGAATATGTGATAGGTGTCGAAACTACCAAAAATAATTTCTACAAATAACTCTAAATAATAGTAAAGAGTGGTAGTAGGGTCTGGTCCATAGGGATTGGATGTTATTATCAACTTCTGTGTTTATCTCGTGAATAGAACATTTGTCGTGTCAAAGGTTGTGGCAAAGGTCATGCCCACGACTCCAAACGGACCAGCTAAAAAATAAATAAATCAGGGGAGTTTTAAAATGTTTAGAAACTAAATAATTGAGATAGCATAAGTAAATAATTAAATAAATTAGAAACCAAATTGAAAATTAAATTTGGATTTTGTAATCAAAGAAAATAAGCCTTAGCCCTAGACTCGGTGTGATTCCAAATTTCCTGAATCAATCCTCAAAAATTAATCTTCTCCTCTAAACGATAAGCTACTTATAGTAGTTAAGAACGTCCTAACCACCAATTCTTCCTCTCCTAGCTAGTCTCGGTGCAACCTACAAACCAACCATTTCTGATTATCTAATCGAGATACACGTGTTCTTGATTCAAGATTCTGGCAGCCTTGCGCTCTGAAGAACCTAACTCGAATTAATGGCCTTAACCACGTGGGTCATTTAAACCCGATCACTTCCTCCTCGATTTATTCTCAGAGATCCAAATACAACACGGCCAACTCGTTTCTCCAACTTTCAGCAACACGACTCCAACCCTTATAGGAGTTTGGCTAGAAATAAAGTTAAACTCGTGGCTCAAGGCTTCTCCCAGAATACTGGTTTGGATTATCATAGAACCTTCAGCCATGTTGTTAAAGCTAACACGATAAGAACATTGTTTGCTTTAGTCATGTCAAGCAAGTGGAAAATTAGGCAAGTGGATGTCAACAACGCCTTCTTAAATAGAGATTTAATAGATAAAGTTTTCATGAAACAACCACCAAGTTTTGAGGTAGTTGATGATCAGGGTAATTTGTTAGTTTTCAAGCTAAACAAGGCTCTTTATGGCTTGAAACATGCTCCTCGAGCTTGGTTTCAAAAACTTCACAATTTTCTAGTTCAATAAATGCAGTTTAGATCCTCTAGAGCTGATTCCTCATTATTTTTCAAGAAGACTTCTTCTGGGGGAAATGTGTTTCTTCTTGTCTACATTGATGATATCATCATCACTGGTGATTCTGATACTGAAATTGAAAAAGTTGTTCACTCTCTGCATAGTTAATTTTCTTTGAAAGATTTGGGACCTCTTAGCTATTTTCTTGGACTGGAAGTCACTAAGCATGGTGACAGCATGCATATTTCTCAGCAAAAGTATGCCCGAGAGTTATTAGATAAGGCAGATATGGGAAATGCAAAACCAATTTCTACTCCTATAGTAAGCTCACCAACTTTATCCCCCTGTTGGTTCTCCCCTACATGATGGAACTAAATATAGGAAGATTGTTGGGGTCTCCAATATCTCTGCATGACATGGCTAGACATTACATTTGCTATTAATAAGGTAAGTCAATATATGCATTTACCTTCTGATGTTCATTGGACTACTGTTAAAAGGATTTTGAGGTACATTCGAGGCACTCTAGACTATGGACTATTGTTTCAACCTTCAGCAATTAACTTAACAGGATTCTCTAATGCTCGTTGGGCTAGTTCCCTTGAGGATCGTAAGTCTACATCTGGCTTTTGTATTTATCTTGATGACAACCTAATTGGATGGTCTTCTAAAAAGCATGGAGTGATCTCTCAATCCACATCAGAAGTTGAATATAGGAGCTTAACAAATGCCACTGCAAAAATCACATGGTTTCAGTCCTTACTTGATGAAATTGGCATGCCTTTACAACGAGCTCTAGTGGTTTGGTGTGACAATTCTAGCACAGTGTCTCTAGCAGCCAATCCAGTGTTGCATGCTCGAGTCAAACATGTTGAGCTTGATATCCATTTTGTTCGAGGCAAGGTCTTGGATGGCAGGCTGCAAGTGAATTATGTTCCTGGACATGATCAAGTAGTTGATATCTTGACAAAACCTTTGACTGCTGAAAGTTTTTCCAAGTTTTGAGATAGGTTAAATGTTGTTGCTCTTAAAGATTTTCAACTAGGAAATGTAGGGGGAATATTAGAAGAAATGACTACCAAACAAAATGAATGACCAACTTAGCTCATCTAGCTCACCAGGCGTAACAATTTCACTATCCTTTGTCCTTTGTCCTTTACAAATCTATTATATATCTTGTATATAAGGCACACTGCAACACCAGTTTTTAGTATGAATGAAAGAACAATTTCTTTCTTCATCATCATTCTAATATCACCATCGACTTTAATGTCACTACCACCATTAGATACCCTTGATGGTCGTGTGAAAGTTTTAATATTTATATAATGAATGATCGAGCCTAAAAACTAACAATCACCATGATTAATGCAAGCGCACATATCGAACAGTAGTATATCTTAGTGGCAAGACCAAAATGTCGAACCCAAGGGAACCAAAAGTACTAGTACTGACTTTCTTTTTATTATCTAGCCTAAAAATAAAGGGGATTGATGTTTATCTGACTAATTACTAAGCTAAGGATGACAAGACACAGAGAATGAATTGGGAAAATACTTTTGGGAAATTCAATTGATTAAGACAATACCCAAGGAAGAATCCACCTAGACTTCACTTACTATTTAACTCTGAACCAGATGATTTATTCACTTGACTAGGTTGATTAATTGAAATCTCTTTTTAATTAAAACCCCTGGTGTTGCATTAACTCGATTTATGGACCCTCATATTAGGTTTGACCCTAATCCGGAAGATTTACGTCGTCCTATCTCTAGGAGTGAGATCAACTCCGCTTAATTATGCTAGATATACTCTTAAATAAGGATTTTTGCTCCTCTGAATAAGCACATCAGTACTTAAATCAATATCCTTTAATATTAAAGCGAATTAAGAACACATAATTAAGAACAAATCAAGTATTTATCATACAGTTCAGAAAACAATAACAAGATACGTCTTCGATTTTATTCCCCTCAAGTATTTGAGGGGTTTAGTTCATGTTTATAAAAGAATACATCTCAGAAGAAATTAAATAGCAAAATATAAAGAAAAACTCTAAAACCCCTAAAGGAAATTGAAGGGAAAATTCCTAGTCTTGAGCATGATTCTGGCTTCTGAGATGGATCAACTAGCTTTCTTGAGTAATTTCCTATATTCAGCTCTCTCTGGCTTCGCCCCCTCCCCATTTTAGGTCACACTTAGGGTGTTTTTATAGACTTTGGAATGTCTTTCTTCGCCTTTAAGTAACCTCTTCCGTGTAGAATTAAAACGGGTCATGGCAGGGATACACCTATGTGGAATGCTCACATGAATCGAGCCCAGGGCCGTGTTCAAGTCTACTAAAGTGGCACAGTCGTGTGGTTTACCCGTGTGGTGAACTCCAGGCCGTGTTGATTTCTTACTTTGGCCAATTTTCTCCGTTTTTTGCCCGTTTCTCATTCTTTTCATCCTCCTATGCTCCCCTAAGTATAAAACATGAAATTAAATGATTATGAGCATCAAACTTCACAATTCAAGGGATAAATCATCCAAAAGTATGCCAAATGTGGGATTAAAAAATGTATATATTATGGTTTGTCACCACCCCAACATCCAAAGACGATAATGATGCCTGCAAAAACAATAAATGAAGGATTCAAGCTTGACTTATTGAAGAACCAACTCAACCAAATAATTGCTTTTGCTTGCTTACGCTATAGCTAAGAGAGTGAGGGTTGTAGTTGTAGTTGTAGTTGTAGCCATAATGGAAGGGTTTGGGTATAGTGAAGTCTATGTTGAAGCATTGATCGTTGACCATCAGAGCTTGGGTGGTGTTGCTTTAGACAGGGATGACTCTAGTACTTCTAGAGTTGTTCTGCTCTTGGTCTTGGGTTTCCATTTTCAGATCCTCATGCTCGTAATCTAGATCCAAACATAGATCCTCATGTTCATTTCCAGACTTTCATGAGCTTTATGGTTCGGGTCGGGAAACAGCCACGAAGTCATCTCCACTTCTTCCCTACTACAGTTAGCATCTCCATCGATGTTGGAGAAGTACCGGTCGTCTAGGAAGTTAAATGCTTTTTTGAGCTTGACATAATCGTTGAAGTTGAAGTTGACGACGGTAATATGTATGGATTCCATAAAAATTTCCCCTATATTTTAATTTTATGTTTTTTTTTAAATGTTTTCGTATGAACTTTAGTCAAAATTCAACAAAAAAAGTTACATGTTATTACTCAATGGGCTAATATGTTATATCAACAACCCATTAATGAAAAATAAATTAATTTAACTACAGCTTTAAACGATTATTTTGACGATAGTGATTAAATTTTAAAAAATAAATATGGCCAAAATAGGATAAGTGATATTTTAGAGTGATTTGTGTAGTTTACTATTTTGATGTGTTTCTCCACATGGCTTGTTTGTCATTTTTTACTTACTAAAATGTTTTTATGAAACAAATACAAGAAAATATAAAGAATATTTTTCGTAGAAATATTTCATAGAAAGTGACTTACAATAAATATTTTTTCATTTTTTTTATATTATGTGGTCATTGCACTTGAATTAGTGAAACATTTTGGAATAGCCCTTGAAATCTTGTTATGGGAAAGGTCTAAGTTTTAAAGATTTTGAAAAGCACAAATTTTACAAGCCATGCTGGTACACTTTCATTGAAATGATTTTCATTGAGATCAAGAATGACCAAACTCGAAAAAATTGCAATGTGAATAGAAGTTTTGTATCTCCCAAAGAAGGTGGGATTCTTCCGATCAAATTATTGTTTCCCTTATTGAAATACAATTAAACACAATCATATATTATAAAAAAAGCTTGAAATTCCATTTATTCTTGCAAAAGAGGGAGAGCATGAACCAAGTATCGAGTATTAAACTTAAACTCAAAGTTTATATCAATTGGATCATGTAATCAACTAAAAACACACACAATCCTTAATTATACATGTCTTCTTTTCTAGAGTTTATATAAACATATGAAAAAAAAAAATACCCTTAAAGTAATAATGGTTGCTCTAAAAAATAATGATTCTTTTGATAATTTTAAGACTCGATTGATGGATGACATTGACTACTCAATCAAACTCTTAAATATAGTATATAGTATATATATATATATATATATATATATATATTATGGATTTGAATTATTAAATTAAAGAAATATTTTTTCCCCAACAAAAGTCTATATTTGGAAGAAGAGGAACACAAAAATCAACTACTTGTAAAATCTTAAATGTAGTATATAGATAGCATGGTACCAACCATTGCTGGCAACTGCGAATATGTAGAGTAAGCCAAAACAAAAAAAAAAATATTGTTCAGATACATTGGACCCATATTTCCAAAAAGGAAAAAAGCATTTAATTGATAGGCTCTAATTAACTGCATTTAGAATTTGGTGCCCCATATTTTGACTATATACACTTTACCCTCTTTGGTAATTATGATCAAAAGAACAAAAAGATGAAACCAACGAAGGAAAAAACTTATATTAATAACTAAATATATAAAATTACAGATGTAATATGAATTTCAATTGAATAAATAATTTCCATTTTCATTTAAAAAAATTCCAACAAAAATCGAGAAGAAGAGAGAAATAAAGTTGACAGCATATGACCTAACCCCACGGCCACCAGCAGGCCCCGATTTTCCAAGCGTTGCTCCATCGACGTAAACTTGATAACGCCACAAGGAGGAGAGTGCCATAGAATCCCCAACCTATGTCCCACCCCCTTCGAACACGGCACACACAATCTTGGATTCGACCACCATTGGGATTCAATCACAATCCACCCTTCCTTGGATGCTTTTACAGAATAAAGAGAGCGAAGCTTAGTAAGAAACAGAATTTCATCAATCGGTAACCTCTTCTTATTGAACACGAACTCGTTGCGAGCCATCCAAATGGACCAAAGAAAAAAAACCGCGTCGATGAACCACCATTGCTTTAACAAACCAGCAAAATTTATGTTAAATATATAGCTTAATTACATTTTAATTAATGGGTATACTACAGAAATTGTCACTAAACTATGGTTCAAATTACATTTCAGACCCTCAACTCTCAAAAGTGATTATATATTATTATTTTTGTGAACAATCTTTTTTATTTTATATATTTTAAATTATTATATTTTTTGAAAATATTTATGTATTTTATATTTTTTTGAATTTTTAGAATTAGGACCAAATTGAGAACACTTGTAAATTTTGAGGGTTAATTTTTAAAATTATGACAAAATTGATATAATATGTAAAAGTTGTGGGATATATTTGTTATTATATTGATTTTTTAACTGCCACGTCAGCTTATCGTTAGTAATTTTAATCGGACTAGCCAAAAAAACTAAACTATGTAATGTGGGTCTTAAATTGCAATTTTTTTATTTTTGGTGCCTAAAATAAAAAAAAAAATTGATTGTTGGTGACTATCTGTATAGTTTACTCATAAATTGTCAATCATATATAAATAACTTTAAAATACCCTTAGGAAAGCAATGATCAACACTATGGGCGTCTTTTATAGTTAATGTGAGATTGAAATTAACTTCTTTTATTTCGTAAACTGCATCTGAAAGTATGTATCTTTTATTTTACTAATATATTCGTAAATTAAAAACAATCCATTTGTAAAGTAAAAAAATTTATTGAGGATAAATGACGATTAAAATAATTTTTTTACTGATAAATGTTCTTTTAACCTATCACAAAAGTAAAAATATTAATTAATTTAAAATATAAATAATTCATGTGGAAAATATTGGGTTGTTCACGCCAAGTAGGAGCCTAAGACCTTCTAATATATAATATATAGGATATAGGATCTATTTAAATTTTAAGAATATTATATTATATTTTAAATTTTGTAAAATTAGGTTAACAAGTGCCCAAGGTTACTGTAACAGGGACATGAACCTCTTTCAGAACATGGTGCATAAGGTGAATACTACACTGATGCAATATCCATATTTCATAAATAATTCCAAGAATTAATTCAAAACAAGACCTCTCTGGTTTAAGAATAAATTCAAATTAAGTAAGTGATTTGTTGCATATTGGGGTAGTCAAAATCAAAGTGATATGGGATAACACCCAATCTGAGGTAATTAATAGAAAAGGAAAAAAATATTTTAGATTAATTATAGTGAGGCCTCTAAGTTTTTGTTAAAAGTCACAAGAAAGTGTCACGTGTCATCATTCAACTAGCTATTATGCCACATAACAATCTGTTAGTAGATTAATGGAATTTTTAATGATAGTGACGACTAATTTGAACAATTTTCTTAATTAAAGTAATAAAATTGAGAAAAAAAATTTTAGAGTGATTAAAATAGGACAAACCCTATTTTATAATAACCTTAGGAGGAGTTTACCCTTCTACTTTTATATGTGTCTAAAATTACTATTTTTTGTAAAAAAAGAAATTCATTAATGAGAAGGTCACAAAATAAAAGCGAACATAAAGAAGAAACAGACTACTAAGCCCGAGCCAATAGGCTCACCCCATTCACCCAAACTTACTGTCTGCAATCCTCATTTGTATCAACATAAGACATAATTTCAACATTCTTCAAAAAAGATGCAAAAAAAAAAAAACATCTCATTCCGTATATTTTGCATATAACAAAGTGGCTCATGCAAGTGAGTGGGCTGCCTTGTTAGGACACTACGAGTCCAAAAAAAGGACAAACGACTAAAAATAATCTTTCAGCACCAAATGATTATGTAGCAGCACACCAAGCTTATACATCAATTATACAAGCTTTTTTCCCATCAAACTACATACCCGTAGTAGCCCAAGGACACATACAGCTTTCGACCAACATGATCCAACTTTCGATAGTATGCATGCCTCCAAGACCTGATGAAACACAAGGGAGCCACTACACCCCAAAATCCCATTACAAAGCCAAGAACTATGCTGACATAAAGCCAATTCACTTTACTTCCTTCACTGCTATTTCCAATATTTGCAACGTTAATTGGAATACCTTTTGTGGTGCAGTTTTTAGTGAGAGGAGGTCCGCAAAGATGATTGCCCATGTAACAAAAGTTTTCAAAGCTTTGAAGTTGATTGCTTGTTGGGATTTGTCCTATCAAGTTGTTGTAGGAAACGTTGAAGTGATTCAAGAAATTCAAATTGGAAAAACTTGGAGGGATTTCACCATTCAATTGATTCATTGACAAATCAAGAGATTCCATCAACTTCATGTTGCCAATGTTGTTTGGTATATTTCCTGTTAGGAGATTCCCAGACAGATTTAATGATCGTAGCTCAACGAGACTTGCATTTTCTTTTGGGATCTCTCCCCTGAGACTACTAGTCGAAAGTGTTGGAAATGGCCAACCATGCTGCTGTTATATTTTGGTTAAGTGCATGCAGCTTGTAAACATGCTACAGCACGAATGCTTGCTGTAACAGCAAGGTTTTTGTTTAGTTACATTGTAATTAAACTTAGTTGAAAATGAACAAGCTGATGACAGCTTGATATGTTTGTTTAGGTGGCTTGTTTAAGTGCACAAGCAATGTTTTATAAGTTACTAGGCTACTTAGTAGTAGTAGGTAGTATTTGGTGATGTATTTGGCTATAAATGTATTGTTTTTCTAGTTGAATGAATGAGCAGGCATAAGCATATTAGCTTATGCTCCCTTGCTACACAATTGTGAGCAAGTAAAAAATCATACTGCCTTGTTCTGTGTTCTGTTTTCTTCTTTTGCTGCTGTCAAAACCCCAACAGAAAGGTCCATACTGGTAACGAGCCCTAGTGTGGTACTGTATTCATCCTTTCTTCCTTTCAGCACTAATGATGCACTCAAATAAAAGAAATTAGTACCGATAACATGCCACTCTAACATATAGTTTCTTAGGTTGCTTAAGTCTATTTCACTATCACAAATTCCAGTACTTGATCTGGTACTTGTCCATTCCTGCATAAAGTGGATTTGGTTGATTCTGTTGGCCATTGCACTCAAATTACTCAAACATTTTGGAATAGTGCCTGAAATGTTGTTATGGGAAAGATCCAGATTCTGAAGATATTGAAGATTACAAATTTTATGAGGAATATGGCCACCAAAATTATTTGATCGAAGGCTTAGAACCTGCAGCTCTGAGACGTTGTCTCCAATCCATGCTGGTATACTTCCATAGAAATGATTTTCACTAAGATCAAGCATAATCAACCTTGTAGAATTTAACAATGTGGCTGACAATTCTCCAAACATGTTATTGTTTCGAAGGTTTAGCACTAAAAGATGTATATGCCCTAAAGAAGGTGGGATTTTGCCGGTCAATTTGTTGCTTTCCAAATTTAAAAGCCTCAAATTCTGCCAATGGTTCCAACAATCTGGAATTTCTCCCGAGATAAGATTTTTATCAATGTAAAGCACTTCCATCCATTCCCCATTTAATGAATTACATACTAATTCAAAAAGAGATCCTGAAAATGAATTATTTGATAAAAGTAAATATTGTAAAGTTGGGAATACTCTTGGCAATGGGCCTATGAATCGATTTGAACTCAAGTCAACAATGCAACTCACCTTCAAAAATGAAATCTCTCCAGTAAGTTGATTATAGGAATTGAGTGGGAAAGTTCAAAAACCAAGTAGGCATGACATCTGAAATTCCTGCATCAGAGATAAACACAGACAACTTCTTTTGGAACTTTAACCATTGGGGGAACTTTGGGCCAAGATGCCAGTGACCCAATTCAATAATTCCACATTGAAATGGGGGAATCTAGCTTGAGTTTGGTTCAAATTTAAGCCTATTGTGTGATGCCTTCAAAGTTGTCAGTCTGGTGCGATTAGAGAAATGGGTTTCTAATACAACTCCCTCCAATAGATTATACCCAAAATCCAGAGTTTCCAAACTTTCCAGTTGTCCAAAACATAGAGGAAAAGTACCATTTAATTGATTTTCTGATACATTGAAGAACTTCAAAGATGATAACTCCCCTATAGACAATGGAATTTGACCATTTAATTGATTTTTTGAAACATCAAAGAATTTCAAAGACGATAACTCCCCTATGGATGATGGAATGGGACCAGAAATTTTGTTTTTAGCTAGGGACAAGTAAGATAGATTTTTTACTTGTCCAAGTTGATCAGTTAAATGGCCAGAAAGTTGGTTATCTGCCATATCCAATGACTCTAAGGAACCCAAACAACATCTAGACAAACTCTGTAGGATTTCTGATATTCCACCTCCAATTTTATTAACTGACAGATCCATCTTCTTCAATTTGCACAGATATTCCAGAGATGTTTTCCAGAGATGTTGGGAATCTTCATTTCAACATAAGATTAGAATAAAGATTAAGGTGAGTAACAGAGCTCAAGTTTCCAATGGCACTCGAGATTGTTCCTTGTAACTGGTTATCACTAAGACTAAGGAACAGAAGATCGTATAAACTGTACAAGGAGTTGGGTATGAATGAATTGAGTGAGTTCGAACGAAGATCAAGAACTTTAAGAAACGAGATGTTCCCAAAGTAATCTGGAATTGGGCCTTCCAAAGAATTCATACTAAGATCAATGGACATAAGACCATGAAGACTAAATATCGACTTAGGTACTGAAGACAAGTAGTTCAAAGAAAGATCAAGAATAACCAGTGATTTTGTAGAATTAACAAAGAAGGATGTTTGAATGTTACCTGTAGCCAGTCAGTTGCTTTAGAAAGATCCGCACCACTCAAATCAAGGTACTGCAAGGAAGAAAGTCCATGAACCCATTGAAGACTTTTTGGTTTGAGATAATTACCTCCAAGATCAAGATGATGCAACTTTGAGAGATTCCCAAGGTTATGAGGAATTCCTCCCTGGAATTGTGCATGAGAGAGGTTAAGATATGTTAAATTCCCCAGCAAACCGAAAAATTTCGGTATATGTATGCTGCTAAAATCGTTATTGCTCAAGTCCAGGGAACTGAGATGCTTCAACTCCAGCAGTGAAGGATTTATTTTGCCTCCTAGTTTTGACCGCTCGTAAGCTTCCCATTCAAAATATGGTGCAAAGTCATCAGGCTCTGAAAGAGGAGCAGCCAAGTGCAGTTGGTGGACGTGGCTGTTGGAGTTTCTAGCAGCTAACAGCAAGTGTGGCTTGAGGCGAAAAAAAAAATGACAAAAGGTTGAAGAAGGAAAGAAAGTTGATGAATTTTCTTTAGAAAAGAAAGCTAAGGAAAATGGAGCTTAAGTGTGAAAATAAATTGCATCCAACTTTTCACTACTCAAAATACCAAAGATACATTGCCATTATATATATAAGTCATGGTCAATGTGAATTACAACAAGTCATTACCTAAACATACCTAATCCACCTAAACTTATGGAAACTTGAAATACAAAACTTGCAAGCTTAATCTTACTTGATATGATCAGCCTAGTCACCATCAAAATGACATGAAATATCTACCTAACATTGTTCAAAATAAACCAAACTAAGTTACATTGACATTGGATTCAAAATGGCAAGTTAAAGAACTTGGTTTGCATAAACTAATAGCATCAAAGGTTGTGTTGCATGGAGTTCATAATTCAACACTCCTCGTTGAACTCTTTGCAAGATACACCTAGTTTCTTTCTTAATTCCATGAACCTTGTTGTTTTGAGGGCTTTAGTAAAAATATCGCAAGTTGATTTTCCGAATTGCAATAAACCAGTTTAATTTCACCACTGCTCCATCTCTCTCACCACATGAAGCTTTATGTTAAAGTGTTTGGTTCGACCGTGAAACACGGGGTTTTTGCAATTGCAACAAATGATTTGTTGTCACAAAGTATCTCTGTTGCTCCCTCTTCTTGTAAGTTTAGGTCGCCAGCGCTTCTAAAGCCATATAGCTTGATTCACAAAGAATTGCAGAGCTACATATTCTGTCATTGTTGATTGGGCCACCAGTTTTTGCTTTTTCAACACCAGTAGAACATTGTTTGAACCAAGAGAGAAACAATAGCTCAAGTGCTTTTCAAATCATCCCTAGATCCCGCCTAATCACTATCAAGATACCTATCATTTTTAACTCATGGACCTTGCTGAACTTCAATCCAAAGCTTAAGGTACCTTTAATGTACCTAAGCACCCTTTTGTCGCTTGAAAGTGTCCGCATGTTGCAACAATGCATGAATCTGGATAGCATGCTCACAGCAAACATTATATCCGGTCTTGTAGCTGTTAAATAAAGAAGGCATCCCACTAAGCTTCTGTAGATGGACTCCTCGACTGCATCAAAATTACCTTGGCTTGTCAACTTTAACTCAGCAGCCATAGGTGTGTTCATTGGTTTGCTGTTTTCCATGGAAAACTTGTTCAAAATTTTCTTGGCAAATGCTTGTTGGCTTAGGAAAATCTCTCCTTCAGCTTGGATCACTTCCATTCCAAGGAAGTAAGTCATATGCCCGAGGTCTGACATATCGAACATCTTCTTCATTTTGCTCTTGAAGTCCTTCAAGACAATGTTGTCTCCTCCTGTAACCAGCAAGTCATCGACATAGAGAGACACAATAAGCTGAGTTTCAGCTTCATTCTTCTTAACATACAGTGTGGGCTCACTGATGCTCCTTTGAAATCCCAAACTGATGAGATAGCTATCGATTCGAGCATACCAAGCTCGGGTGCTTGCTTCAGCCCGTATAGCGCCTTCTTTAACTTGTAGACCATATGTTCTTTGCACGGTACTACAAAGCCTTGTGGTGGTCAATGTATATTTCCTCTTCAAGGTGGCCATTTAAAAAGCGACTTGACATCGAGTTGATGAATGGTCCATTGCCTTTGTCTTGCTAAAGCAATCAACATTCGATGGTGTCGAGCACAGCTCTTTGGAGCAAAGGTTTCCAAGTAGTCCGGACCATATTTCGCTAAAGCCATTGACAACCAACCTTGCCTTGAGCTTATTTAAGCTCCCATCGCATTTTGCTTAGCACGATACACCCATTTAACACCTATGACCTTCCTGTCTTGTGGCCTATCAACCAAATCCTGTGTTTGGTTTTTCTCAATCATCTTCATTTCTTCTATCATTGCAGCCTTCCAACCTTTGTGAGCTTCAGCTTCTTCGAAACTTGTAGGTTCCATGATGCTTCGATTTTTTCTTTCACACACACCATTTTGCTGAGGTGTGTACACATTGGTTAGCTGGTGTTTAATGCCGCCTTCTTCACAAATCGCTCGGAATTGAGTGAAATATATTCACCCCATTGTCCGACGATGGTCTTCAACTTGCAACCCGTCTCGGTTTCTACAAGAGCTTTGAACTTCATGAACACTTGTGGAACTTCGGACTTGTGTTTTAGAAAATAAATCCAATGAATCTTGAATAATCATCAATGAAGAGAATAAAATACTGCTTCCACTAACCGATTCATCTTCATGGGACCACGACATCTGTATGAACAAGTTGAAGCTTCTCAACCGCTCTCCAAGCTTGATTTGAAGGAAAGGGTGCCTAGCTTGCTTTCCAAGTTGACACACTTCACACACTTCATTGTTGCATCTTGAGTTTGTAAAGTTTTCTACCGATCTTCATGGATCATCCTCGCCATTGCTTTAAAGTTTGCATGACCAAGTCTTTTGTGCCATATTTTTGAGTCATTGTGAGAGGCAGTATAAGCTGCTTTAGGGGCTTCTGACCAATTAATCTCAAAGGATTTATCAGTCTGAGCGACTGTCATGAAACATGATCCACATGGATCTGTTATTCGACATACCTTGTCTTTGAACACAAGAGAGTATCCCTTGTCAAGGAGTTGAGATATACTCAACAAGTTTTTGTCAATATCGGGCACAAGTAACACATTGGAAATTACCTTGTTACCCTTTGGAGTTGATATCAAAACATCACCTTTGCCCACAAATTGATGAATCGACCATTTGCCACTTTAACCTTGGTTTGTACACTCGCCCAAGGTTTTGAAAATGGTCGCATTAGGAGACATGTGGTTTGTACATCCACCGTCCAAGAGCCAAGCTTTGAGTCTGCTTACGGTCACTTGAGCATGACACAAAGAAAGACTTCTTCTTCTTGATCGCTTCCACCTTCACCACTCGAGCCTCGGTCTTAGATTGTTGTTGAGCTAGCTTGATCCGCCTTTTGCCTTGCAAACTCTCTCGACATGTCCTTCTTCTTGCGGTGTTGACATATCGCATCGGTCGAAACCAACATTTGACTTGGATGGCACGGCTTCTTGCAAAATCTGCAAAGGCGATCATTGGTCCTTGCAAGATCGCTTAGGCTGTTTTTCCGTGTTTTCTTGCCTTTGTAGGCGAGATTGCTTGAAGAAGTCCTAGCTTTAGCTTGGAAAGCTCCTTCTTGGTGTTCCTCGTTCCTGCTTGCCCTTCTTTGCTCTTGTGCATAAAAGGCATTGATTAATTCGGTCAAGGTGATGCTTGAGAGGTCCTTGGAGTCCTCGAGGAAGATATTTTGCTTCATACCTTCGTAAGGTTGAAAGCACCTTCTCCACAATCCTTGCTTCACTAAATCGCTCACCAAGGAGTCTTATGTTTGTTTACAATGACCATAATCCTGTCGAGTCTTCGCTTTTATCTCTTCTTCTTTCATCTTCAAGTTTTCAAGTCTCTCCTCAAATTCAGAAGCTGCTGCTGCCTGGTCCTTCTGTACCTTGAAACTCCTCCTTAAGTTTGTCCCATGCCTGGTTTGGAGTCTCACAGGCCATAATTCTTGTAAAAATGACATCCGAGACACAATTTTGGATGCATGACAAGGCTTTATGTTTCTTCGTCTTCTCCTCAAAGATGTCTTGTCAATTTGAGCCACGGTTGGGTTGGCTCGAAGAGGTTCTCGTTCAACGTCGTTGTTCACTACCTCCCATAGATCAAGAGCTTGAAGATAGGTCTTCATTTTAACTTGCTATATATGAAAACCTTCTCCATTGAAGATCGAAGGCACAAAGGTGAGAAGCTTGATGAAGCCATTCCAAATTGATCTTAACAAAGAATGGTCCTCAAAGAATGAAGCTCTAGATACCAATTGTTGGAGTTTCTAGCAGCTAACAGCAAGTGTGGCTTGAGGCAGAAAAAAAAATGACAAAAGGTTGAAGAAGGAAAGAAAATTGATGAATTTTCTTTAGAGAAAAGAAAGCTAAGGAAAATGGAGCTTAAGTGTGAAAATAAATTGCATCCAACTTTTCACTACTCAAAATACCAAAGATACATTGCCATTATATATATAAGTCATGGTCAATGTGATTTACAACAAGTCATTACCTAAACATACCTAATCCACCTAAACTTATGGAAACTTGAAATACAAAACTTGCAAGCTTAATCTTACTTGATATGATCAGCCTAGTCACCATCAAAATGACATGAAATATCTACCTAACATTGTTCAAAATAAACCAAACTAAGTTACATTGACATTGGATTCAAAATGGCAAGTTAAAGAACTTGGTTTGCATAAACTAATAGCATCAAAGGTTGTGTTGCATGGAGTTCATAATTCAACAGTGGCCTGTTGAGTTATGGCAGACGACACCAATCCATTTACAGCAATCCCCTCCTTCAACCCATGAAGATAGCCTATTTGAAGGATCAATAAGATGATTCTTGAATTTCAAAAGAGCTTCTCTCTCACTTTTGATGCAAAGTAGGTTGGAATTGGCATCACAAATGCTAAAACAGATAGCGAAAATGAGAAGAAGAAAAAGGCAATAAGGAAATTGGAAGAGTAATTGTCATGGTTGCAATTGCATGCTACCAACCATTGCTCACAACTCCTTATATAGAGAGTAAGCTTAGCTAAAACACAAAAAGCATACATGAAGCGCAAGGAAGTTTCTTCCAACAAAATGCATTTAATTGATCATAGTCTGTCGGAAATTTTTAATTAATTGCACTTAATTTTCCATAAAATGGATGCTACGAGGAAGTTTTTTACAATACACTAAAAGTCCATGAAGTAAGTTCCACTCCCACCTTCTTTAATACTTTTTAGGTCTTAAAAGCAAAAGGATAAGAAAAGAAAGAAAAGAAAATGGAAGCCATGGAATTTGAATAACATTATTTTTCTTCATGTTAGGCTATTATTAAGGAAAATTTTGAAAACGAATACTACTTCAAACTTGCATAATCATTTTTCTGGCCCTTAAACATTTATCCTTTACCCGCTTTATTTAACTCTTAAACTTTTTTAAAGACAATCATACAATTTTATATATTAATTAGTATGACTTTCAAGCTTCGTGTTAGGTTAAAATATGCTTTAAGTCACTATATAATTCATATATTTGGATTTTAATCTCGTACTTTTATTTTCAAGAATTTAATTTTAATATTTTTGAATTTAAAATTTAGGTTATTGTCATTAAAATTATTCTATTAAATTTAATGGTGTGATAGTTGAAATTAAAAAAAATATTATAATTAAAATTATTATTAAAAATACTCATTAAGATTTTTTATCGAATCCATACATATTACCGCGGGAACTTCGATTTCAATGTCACTACCACCCCAACATCCAAAGACGACAATGATTCCTGCAAAAACAATAAATGAAGGATTCAATCTTTAATTATGGAAGAACCAACTCAACCAAGTAGCTGCTTTTGCTTGCTTAAGCTGTAGCTAAGACAGTGAGGGTTGTAGTTACAATTGTACTTGTAGCCATAAGGGAAGGGTTTGGGTATAGTGAAGTCCATGTTGAATCAGTGATCGTTGACCATCAGAGCTTGGGTTTCCATTTTCGGATCCTAATGCTCGAAATCTAGATCCAAACACGGATCCATCTCAGAAACACGTACTGCCCCGTGCTCATTTCCGGACTGTTGGAACTTTGAACATAAACCAACAATCAAACCCAAAGCTTGAGCTACAAGGCTCGATCCTTCTCAGAAGAAAGAAAGAAAATGAGCGATTTTTGCTAGCAAGAAGGAAAGACAAGAAAGAGAGCTTAATTTTGAATGAAAACAAGTGATTTTTCACTTCCATTTCATTAGTAAATAGTCATACATATAGTAGCAAAAGTCAAACATAAATCACATCTATCTTATACCTAATGCTTACCTAATGCCACTAATTTCATTGAAGTAAGCAAGGCTTAACTTGTAATCTTCAACAAATCTGCTATGTCAGTTCAAATTACATCATTTTACATCAAAATGAAACCTAACATAGTTCCAAATGAACTAAGTTTCATTACACCAACTAGTGTTTACAAAATGAGCATAAAAATAATAGGAAGATGTCATGCAATGTTAGCTTCAATAAAGCACGTATGTATGGCAACATTTGCTGTTTCATCTTCTGGTTTGTTGCATTGCATGGACTGGTATCTAGAGCTTCATTCTTGGAAGACCTGTTGCTGTTCGAATGGCTGCATCCAGCTTCTCACCTACTGCACCACCAGCCTTCAATGGAGAAGGCTTTCATATATGGCATGTCAAAATGAAAACGTACCTGCAGGCTCTTGATTTATGGGAGGTCGTGACAACTGATGTTGAACCAGAACCTCTTCGAGCCAACCCAACTGTGGCTCAAATGAGACAGCATGCTGAGGAAAAGACCAAGAAGCATAAGGCTTTGTCCTGCATCCAAAATTGTGTCTCGGATGTCATTTTTACAAGGATTATGGCTTGTGAGACTCCAAAGCAGGCCTGGGACAAGCTTAAGGAGGAGTTCCAAGGTACTGAAAGAACGAGGCAGCAGCAGCTCTTGAATCTAAGAAGGGACTTTGAAAACTTGAAGATGAAGGAAGAGGAGACAGTAAAGAAATATTCTGACAGAATCATGGCTATAGTTAATAGCATAAGGTTGCTAGGAGAGGACTTCAGTGAGGCAAGAATTGTGGAAAAAGTTCTCTCAACACTGCCTAAGAGGTATGAAGCTAAAATATCCTCTCTTGAGGATTCAAGGGACCTGTCAAGGATCTCTTTGACTGAGCTAATTAATGCTCTCTATGCACAAGAGCAAAGGAGAGCAACAGAAATGAAGAGCATCGAGAAGATGCTTTCCAAGCAAAAGTCAAGGCAACCTCGAGCAACACTTCTTACAGGAGCAAGAGGACTTGGAAGAACAGGCCTAAAAAGCCTGATGCTGCAAGAAGCAATGATCAGCCTTGCAGATTTTGCAAGAGACCAGGCCATCTGTAGACAGATGCTGGTTTAGGCCAAATGCTACATGTCAGCACTGCAAAAAGAAAGGCCATGTTGAAAGGGTCTGCAAAAATAAAAGCAAGCCAAGGCAGAATCAACCACAGCAAGCTCAAGCAGAGGTTCAAGTAGCTGAAGAAAGGAGTGATTATGAAGAGCAAGTGTTTACTGTTTCATGCTCAGCTGGTCAAAAAAAAAGCCACAAATAGATGGTTGATAGACAGTGGTTGCACAAACCACATGACCCATGTCTTGGCATTTTTAAGTCAATTGACAGAAGCTTCAAAACAAATGTGAAGGTCGGAAATGGACACTTCATCAAAGCTGAAGGCAAAGGAGATGTGCTAATAAACACTCCTACAGGTACCAAACTTGTTACAAATGTCTTGTTGGTGCCTGAAATTGATAGAAATTTGCTTAGCATTGCTCAACTGCTTGACAAAGGTTATTCAGTCACGTTCAAAGGCAAAAAATGCCGATTACTAATCCGAATGGATCAAACGTCATGACAGTCACAATGATTGATAAATGGTTTGAGGTTAACTAGCCAAGTGGCTCAAACTTGGCCTACACAGCCTCAACAGAAAAGTCCAAATTGTGGCATCAAATGCTTGGTCATACCAATGACAAATTAATGGCTCGAATGATCAATAAAGATCTGGTTGAGAACTTCACCAACTCAGTTGAGGAGGAGAAGAATGAAATAAAGGCAGTTTCTAAAAATCTTGCGTCAAATCAAGTTAGAGCTGTTCGAAATGGTCCTGAAATGGACATTAATGACATACCAGTCAGGGGCACAAGGACCTTGGCTGAGATTTATGAAAATGCACATACTGCCATAGTCGAATCAAGCAACTTTGAAGAAGCTAAGGTAGATGAAAGATTGAAAGAGGCTCTTCAAGCCTGGTATGCTCAAATTAACAGTTATCTGGTTGATTTGGGAATTGAAAAAAGTGTTAGTAAACCAACACTATATGTCAAGAAAAATGAAGCTGAAACACAGCTCATTGTATCCCTCTATGTTAATGACCTGAAGGTAACAGGAGGAGCTAAGCACAATGCTGATGGTAATGCGTAACATGCTATCCAAGGAGGAGTGTTGAAGTTTGGATAGCATGCAGCTACAAGGACAGCAACAATAAACCATGCAGTCGAGCCATGCATGCAGAAGCTGCTAGAGCAAGTGCAGCTGTTATGTTTAAAATTAATTCCCATGCAAAGATCAATGAAGCGAAGACATGAAGGCGATGGTGAAGCTTGCGATGTTGCCCAACAATCAACTTATTTTGTTACTTTAATTTTATAGTTTGTAACTTAGTTCATTTAGGACTTAGTTGATAAACCTTTTGATGGAATTAGGTAGTGATTGAGCTGACATATCAGCTTTGTTTAAGTTTACAAGTTTATATTTCAAGTTTCCATGTAATTAGTGGTGTTAGGTGAAAGTTTAGGTAATCCTTGACATGTGATTACCAGCTAGCATGTTGTATATGTATTGGCATTATGCCATTTTTTTAGTTTTGAATGGAAATTTATCAAGTTTCCTTCCATATGCTCCAATTTTCTTAGCTTTACTTTCATTTCTGTTTGTTTTTTTTTTTTTTGCTCTTGTTTCTTCTACAAGCCACGATACTTCCTGCTCAAGTCTCAGTTAAAGTCACATCTGATCATTGTTTCTTCAGCTGAATTTGCTTGATTGTTGTTTGATGACCAAAGTTCCAACACGGACTTTCATGAACTTTATGGTTCGGGTCGAGAAGCAGCCATGAAGTCGTCTCCACTTCTTTCCTGCTACAGTCAGCGTCTCCATCGATGTTGGAGAAGTACCATTCATCTAGGAAGTTAAATGCTTGTTCGGCCTGACATAATATATTTTAATTTTATGTTTTAATATATTTTAAAGAAATAAAACGTTTTAAACTAATTATAAGGAGATCCCAAATTTTAATCAAAAGTCAACAAAAAAAAAAGTAAAACATATCATCATCCAATTAATTAATATATCATGTCAGCAATGAATATTGAATTACTTAAAATCACCCTATAATGCACATTTCAAATTCCAACAAGTGAAATCAGGGGTGAAGTCTGGGGGCTGGCGCCTAAAAAGTAAAATTGTTATTTAGGCTCTTAAAATTTTTTAAAAATTTCAAATTAGTAAAGGTAAAATTACACTTTAGCCCCCCTAAAATTATAAAAATTAGATTTAATCCTTTATAAACTATAAAAACTTAAAATTTCATCCGACCCCCTTAAAAAATTGTTCTGGCTTCGCCCCTGAGTGAAATGAAAGAAACGGAAATGGATTCTGCAAAATTAGTGAAAGTTGAAGAAATTGACACAATATCCTTTAAACATGTAATAATTCAGAGTATGAGGCAATGAGTTGGAAGTCACTGAATACAGATAAAGAAGCTACTTTTCGTTTTTTTTAATGAAAGTTGGAGACTACTTTTAATGGGAAACGAGTAACGAAAATCATGGGGCTTTGAGTGGGGACCTTTGCTTTTGAATTTTGATCCTCTTTCTTTCCTCTTGACTTTGGTCATTATCCCAAACTTCCAAGTAAATTAACCTTGGCCTTGAGCTCAATTGCAATGGCATCCATTGGCCATATATGTGATTTAATAAATAATATTATATATTGTACATTTCATAATTAAAAAATAATAATTTAATTACAAGTGTTTAAGGATGTTGAGAATATGCCTTAGACTTACTGAATAGTAAGTATGTAGAAAAAGTCTTTAGGAATTTTTAATTTTGTGGCATGATTTTAGGAGTAAGTTAAGTGGTTAGATATCAGCAGGATATAATTTTTGTTATTCTTTTTAGTTATATAATTTGAACAATACAACAAATTATAGTGTGCTTTCAATGTATTTTTCTTTCACATTTTCTGTGTTCCACATTTGTTTACTAAAATACCAATAATTGGTATCAGAACTTTTATCTTAAGGGATCTGTGAGTTGAGATAAACACATAAGCTTTAGACATGGAAGTTGACACAACGTTTTCTCATATTGTTCCGCCAATTGTTGATGGTGATAACTATCAAGCTTGGGCTATTAGAATGACAGTCTATCTTGATGGGATGGATCTTTGGGAGGCAGTAGAAAAAGACTACGATGTTCTGTCATTGCTAGTAAATCCAACAATGAATCAACTAAAGACTCACAAAGAGATGAAGACAAGGAATTCCAAAGCTAAAGTATGTGTTTTTTCTGTTGTTTCAAGCAAAATATTTACAAGAATTATTAATTTGGGGTCAGCAAAAGAAATCTAGGTCTATCTCAAGAAAGAATACCAGGGCAATGAAAGAACAAAAAATATGCAGGTGCTCAATTTGATCAAAGAGTTTGAAATGCTGAAAATGAAGGAGACGGAAATCATTACAGACTATTCTGACGAGTTGGAGGGTATAGTAAATAAGGTAAGATTGTTGGGTAAGGATTTTTTCTGATGATCGAACACTACAAAAAAATTCTTGTCACTTTGCCTGAAAAATATGAGTCTAAAATTTCTTCATTAGAAGAATCTAAGGATTTGTCAAGTATATCATTGGCAGAATTTGTGAATGCATTGTAGAGACTCCAGAACAAAGGAGAAAGATGAGACAAGAAGCATCAGTAGAGGGTGTTTTTCGAGCAAAGTTTGAAAATTCGGGAGGCAAGAACAATAAATTAAAGATAAGACCAACAATAATAACAACAATGAGACATATCGACCATGTCCACACTGTTATCAAAGAAGTGTTGGTGGAGGTCTGATATCAAATGCAAAAAATGTGGCAGTCTTAGAAATACGACGAAATAAATCTACAGAATTAAATTCAAATATAATAGGGGAATTCAGAGATCAAGTTAATGTGATAATAGGGATTTTAATTAGAAAGAAATTTCAATTAATCAACTTAGAGTCAGTTGCTTTTAGCCTTGAAGAGAGATATTAACATAATTTAGGGATTTCTACTTATCAAGATAATAAGTGAGTAAATTGTGTAATTTAGATTGATAATGATAGATGAAATCTAGGTAAATTCTTTCCTGGGTATTGTTTCACTTCTTGGTTGTTTACTTGACTATTTTCCTAATTTGTTCTTTTTCGCGTTCGTAGTTAATTAATTTAGTGAATTTAATTTCAATCAATCACTCCAATTATTTGATTAAATAATAGAAAAATAGTAATTACTATTGCTTTTAGTCTTCGTGGGAACAATATCTTTGCTCACAGTAGCTATACTATTAATTGATAAATGCACTTGCCTTAGTCAGATTTTTTATTGGTTTCGTGCACATCATATGAATATAAGTATTGGGAAATGCTAGAATATAGAATTTGATAATGAGATTTAACCTGAACTGCAATTGTGAAAGATTATGCGTAACGGGTTATGACTTGGAAGATTGGTATGGAATTAGGACGAATTAATCAACTCGATTTGGAATATAATTGCTAACATGTTATACACTTGAACTAGTTATGGAACTTATTTAAATGGACTTATGCGGTATAAATAATTTACTTAATAGGATGTTTTGCATAGGTGTAATTATTTAGTGTTTTCATTAACTTATTCGCGTTGATATTAAATTTGTAGAAATACCATTGAGTTGATTACTGAGCATATGATTCATTTTTCGTGCGCATGTTAGGTTATATTCAAGATCTTGAATTTCATCTTCGACATCCAAAGAAGATCCTAGACTCAGCAATGTTGGTATATTTACATTTTAAATAGTTTGGCATGTACCTACCTAGTTGAGTCACTGTTAGTATATCTTTATGTTTATATGAACTTTAGTATCAAATTAGTATTTATTGAATTTAGTTAATAGTGTTATTATATGCTCATAAGTAAGTTATATGAATTGTGATGTTTATTCATATCTAAATTAATTGTATTTGCCTTGGCAACGAATGTAACACACTGTAATTTGGACCCAGTGGTCGAATCGAGTATGAGATGTTACGTATAGAGAGGTCCTTAAACTTTTGTCAAAAGTCAAAATAATGTATCACCTGTCATCATTCAATTGACTAATATGCCACATCAACAATCCATTAGTGGATTACAAAATTTTTAACGGCAGTGACTAATTCAAATAATTATCTTAATTGGAGTGACTAAATTGAAAAAAATTAGAGAGACCAATATAAGATTTGTCCTATTTTAGAATGTTCTTAGGTGTAGTTTACCGTTATACCTTTATGCGTGTCTAAAATTACTAATTTTTTAGAGAAAAGAAATTCATTGATGAGAAAGTCACAAAACAAAAGTGAACACAAAGAGGAGACGAACTACTAAACCCGAGCCAACAGGCTGACCCTATACACCCAAACCTACCGTTCGCAATCCTCATTCTTATCAACATAAAACATAAATTCAACATTCTTAAAATAAAATGCAAGAGGAAAAGTATCCTATTCCTTGTGGTTTGTATATAACAAAACCCCTCATGCAAGCGAGTGGGCTGCCTTGTTGGCACACCATCGAGTCCAAAAAAGGACAGATGCTAAAACTAATCTTTCAGCACCAAACAATCATGTAGCAGCACACCTAACTCAGATTCATCAATTAGACATGCTTTTTTCCCCATCAAACTACATACCCATAGTAGCCCAAAACACATACACTTTACCATAGATATGGTCCAGCTTTCGATAGTATGCAATTCTCCAAGATCTAATGAAAAACAACGGAGCCACTACACCCCAAAATCCCATTACAAAGCCAAGCACCATGCTGACATAAAGCCAATTCACTTTACTTCCTTCTCTGCTACTTCCATTATTTGCAACATCAGTTGGAATACCTTTTGTGGTGCAATTCTTAGTGAGAGGAGGTCCGTAAAGATGATTGCCCACGTAAGACAAGTTTTCAAAGCTTTGAAGTTGAGTGCTTGTTGGGATTTTTCCTGTCAAGTTGTTGTAGGACACATTGAAGTGATTCAAGAAATGCAAATTGGAGAAACTTGAAGGGATTTCACCATTTAGTCGATTCATGGACAAATCAAGAGATTCCATTAACTCCATGTTGCCAATGTTGTCTGGTATATTTCCTGTTAGGAGATTCCCTGAAAAATTTAAAGACAATAGTCCAACAAGACTACCAATTTATTCGGGGATCTCTCCTGTGAGACTGTTAGCTGAAAGGTCCATGCTGGTAACAAGTCCTAGTGTGGTACCATATTCATCCTCTCTTCCTTTCAACACCAATAATGCACTCAAATAAAATGAGTAAACAACTGAATACTGCCCATAAAGTTTATTATTGGTTTTGTATTTTGTGGCCATTGCACTTAAATTATTGAAACATTTTGGAATAACTCCTGAAATGTTGTTGTGGGCAAGGTCCAAGTTTTGCAGATATTGAAGATCACAAATTTTGTCAGGAATATGACCATCAAAGTTATTTGATCGAAGGCTTAGAACCACAAGTTCCGAGAGCTTATCACCAATCCATGCTGGTACACTTCCACTGAAATGATTTTCACTAAGATCAAGCATAAGTAATCCACTAGAATTTTGCAACGTGGAGGGTAATTCTCCAAACATGCTACTGTTTCGAAGGTTTAGCACTGAAAGTTTTTTATGCCCTAAAGAAGGTGGGATTTTACCCGTCAAATTGTTGCTTCCCAAATTTAAATTAGCTAAACTTCCCCAATGATTCCAACAATCTGGAATTTCTCCAACGAGTAGATTTGTATCAATGTCAAGAGCTCCAATCACCGTTGACGATGAATTACAAATTAATTCAGAAAGGGATTCAGAAAATGAATTATTTGACAAAAATAAAAATCTTAAAATTGAAACGAATCTTGGCAATGGACCTGTAAAGCGGTTTGAGCTCAAGTCAATAGAGAATGTTACATTCAAATACGAAACCTCTCCACTAAGTTGATTATAGGAAAGATTTAAAGAAATTAACGGAGTGGGAAGGTTTAAAAACCAAGTGGGCAAGACATCTAAAATTCCTGCATCAGAGATATCCAAATACCTCAATTTCTTTTGGAATTTTAACCATTGGGGAAACTTTGGGCCAAGATGCCAATGACCCAATTCAATAGTGTGACATTGAAATGGGGGAATCCAGCTTGAGTTTGGTTCAAATCTAAGTCTATTTTGTGATGCCCTCAGAGCTGTCAATCTTGTGAGATTAGAAAAATAGGTTTCTAGTACAACTCCTTCAAATAGATTATACCCAAAACCCAGAGATTCAAAACTTTTCAGTTGTCCAAAACATAGAGGAAAAGTACCATTTAATTGATTTTCTGAAACATCAAAGAACTCCAAATATGATAAATCCGCTATAGACAATGGAATTTGACCAGTTAATTGATTTTTTGAAACATCAAAGAATTTCAAATATGACATCTCCCCTATCGATGATGGAATGGGACCAGAAATTTTGTTTTGAGCAAGGGACAAGTAAGACAGATGTTCAAGAGAGGTTGGTAATCTTCCTTCCAACATATAATTATTAGAAAGATCTAGGTGAGTAACAGAGCTCAAGTTTCCAATGGCACTCGAGATTGTCCGTCGTAACTGGTTATCAGATAGACTAAGGAACTGAAGACGGTTTAAACTATACAAGGAATTGGGTATGGATGAATTGAGATGATTCCAACTAAGATCAAGAACTTCAAGAAACGAGGTGTTCCCAAAGAAATCTGGAATTGGGCCTTCCGAATAATTCTCACTAAGATCAATGGACACAAGACCATGAAGACTAAATATCAACTTAGGTACTGAAAATAAGCCGTTCTCAGAAAGATCAAGAACAATCAGTGATTTTGTAGAATTGACACTGATGAAAGATGGGTCATCTTCTAACCTACAACCTGACAAGTGCAACTCTAACAAAGAAGGAAGTTTGAATGTTACCTGTACCCAATCAGTTGCTTTAGAAAGATCCGCACCACTCAAATCAAGGTACTGCAAGGAAGAAAGTCCAGAAACCCATTGAAGACTTTTTGATTTGACATCCCACCGGTACAAAAATTACCAACGCGAAGATCAAGATACTGCAACTTTGTGAGATTCCCAAGGTTATGAGGAATTTCTCCCTGGAATCGTGCATTAGAGAGGTTAAGATATGTTAAACTCTCCAGCAAACCAAAAAACTTCGGGATCTGTATGCTGCTAAAAATGTTATTGCTCAAATCCAGGAAACTGAGATGCTTCAACTCCAGCAGTGAAGGATTTATTTTGCCTCCTAGGGCTGACTGCTCGTAAGGTGAAAGCGGAGCAGCCAAGTGCAGTTGGTGGACGTGGTCAGTTGAGTTATGGCAGACGACACCACTCCATTCACAGCAATCCCCACCTTCCACCCATGAAGATAGGCTGTTTGAAGGATCAATAAGATCATTCTTGAATCTCAAAAGAGCTTCTCTCTCACTATGAATGCATCTTACGTTGGAATTGGCATGACAAATGGTAAAACAGATAGCGGCGATGATAAGAAGAAAATGGAATAAGGAAATTGGAAGAGTTGTTGTCATGGTTGCAATTGCATGCTACCAATCATTCCTCACAACTCCAATTATATAGACTAAGCTTAGCTAGAACACAAAAATATTGTGCACATACATCAAGCGCAACGAAGTTTCTTCCAAAACCCCAAATTTCCACAAAATGCATTTAATTGATAATAGTCATCGGAAATTACAAAAACCCCAAATTTCCGCAAGGAAATTTCTCCCAAAACCCCAAATTTCCGCAAGGAAATTTCTTTCAAAACCCCAAATTTCCACAAAATGCATTTAATTTCCACAAAATTTGCGATCAAGGGAAATTTCTAATTAATTACATTTATTTTTCCACAAAAAGTAATATGAATTTCGATTACTAAATTAAAGAAATGTTATAAAATTGAGTCAAAGAAAATGGATGTCGTCGTCCCTAATTATTTCTTCATGCATAAAACAATATTAAATAAATTATAATAATTAAAGTAAATTATATCGTATCTACCTTTTAATGGACCTACAGAACGTAAAGGATTGTTCATGCATATATTGTTTCTAATTACAGTAAGCAACTACGGATATAGAGTAAGCAAGAACAAAAATATTGTCCACACATATATTAGGGGCAAGGGATTTTCTTCCAGCACCCCAAATTTCCACAAAAAGCATTTATTGTTTCTAATTTTGGGTAATAGTTACATTTTTCTATTTTTCTCTACTTAAGAAATTAACAAACTTTAAAATTCCACAAGTTTAGAAAGACAAATAGAAATAAAGTTGAGAAGCAGATCAACTCAATTAAGTCTATGGAGTAAGTCCCATTCCCACGCAAAAGAAAAAATTTATTGAAAAAACCATCGTTAATATTGTTTTATTTTCTTTTCTCTATTTTTTTTTTGCATGCTAATATTTTCTTTCCTTATATACAGTAAGCAAAATGAAAAAAAATCACTTTTAATATTATTTTATATTTCGATAAAAGAAAATTGATAGATTAAACTTGTGAATTTTTAATGAAATTTAGATTAAAAATTTTTGTAATCAATCAATTGGTAAGATATTGTTTTAAGGTAAATTACATTTAAGGTCACTCTAAAATACAGTTCGACCTATTTTGATAAATTTATATATTTTTTAATTTAGTCATTTCTATTAAAATAATTGTTCAAACTAGTCACTTTTGTTAAAATAATCCATTTTTCACTAACAGGTTGCTGGCTTGGCACATTAGCCTATTAAGTGACAACATATGAAGCTTTTTTGTTGACTTTTGACTAAAGCTTATAGATCCTCTATAATTAGTCTAAAACAATTTAAAAAAAAAAACTAGATTAAAACATAAAATTAAAATATAATGAATTTTTTTATCGAATCCATACATATTACCACGTCAACTTCGACTTCAATGTCACTACCACCATCAGGTACCACCCCAACATCCAAAGACGACGACGATACATGCAAAAACAATAAATGAAGGATTCAATCTGTAATTATGTAATAACCAACTCAACCAAGTAGCTGCTTTGCTTGCTTAAGCTGTAGCTAAGACAGTAAGGGTTGCAGTTACAATTGTACTTGTAGCCATAAAGGAAGGGTTTGGTGTAGTGAAGTCCATGTTGAATCAGTGATCGTTGGCCATCAGAGCTTGGGTTTCAATTTTTGGATCCTCATGCTCGAAATCTAGATCCAAACACGGATCCATCTCAGAAAACACGTAATGCTCATGTTAGAAGACTAGAAACCAGATGATAGAGCAAGCAACGTTATATTTCATATCTACAACTTATACTCAGATAAGCATCCATATATATACATGAAGAGAATCAAGAAAGTATAACAAAAATGAAAAATTGTAGCTAACTAACATTAGCTAACTAACTAACAGTCTAACAGACTGAGCCAAC
This sequence comes from Gossypium rotundifolium, assembly GCA_025506655.1. Classification (NCBI taxonomy): domain Eukaryota; kingdom Viridiplantae; phylum Streptophyta; class Magnoliopsida; order Malvales; family Malvaceae; genus Gossypium; species Gossypium rotundifolium. Next base: position 3,936,730 of record CP106732.1, on the reverse strand, counting down.
TATTCATTTACTTCTAACATTCCCCTATGACAACAAGAAAAATTCACTCAGCTTCTCATACCATACTCAGCAGCCTTCTTCTGGAACTCATCGGGAGCACAAACTTTTAGTTTCTATTTGAAGTAATTGAATGACCCAGCAGCTAGTAGTTTAGTCAATATATCAGCTACTTGTTCTGAAGCGGGAATATAGTTCACTTCCAACGTGTTAGCTGCTATATGCCCTCGAACAAAATGAAGTTGCAACTCAATATGTTTTGATTGAGAATGAAGAATTGGGTTGCTGGATAAGGCTATGGCACTGGAATTGTCACACCAAATAACTGATACATAAGACAACTGAACACCTAACTCTTCCAGTAACGCTCGAATCCACAGGACTTCAGAAACAGTACTAGCCACACTCCTATACTCTACCTTAGTTGTTGATAGAGCAACAGCTGATTGCTTTTTCGAACTCCATGAAATAGGATTGTTTCCCAAAAAAACCACATAACTTGAAGTTGACCTTCTATCCTCAACACTATTCTGTTGGAACTTTGAACATAAACCAGCAATCAAACCCAAAGCTTGAGCTACAAGGCTCGATCCTTGCTGTAGAAGAAAGAAAGAAAATGAGCAGATTTTTGCTAGGAAGAAGGAAAGACAAGAAAGAGAGCTTAATTTTTGAATGAAAACAAGTGATTTTTCAGCATCCATTTCATTAGTAAATAGCTGTTACATATAGTAGCAAAAGTCAAACATAAATCACATCTATCTTATACCTAATGCTTACCTAATGCCACTAATTTCATTGAAGTAAGCAAGGCTTAACTTGTAATCTTCAACAAATTTGCTATGTCAGTTCAAATTACATCATTTTACATCAAAATGAAACCTAACATAGTTCCAAATGAACTAAGTTTCATTACACCAACTAGTGTTTACAAAATGAGCATAAAAATAATAGGAAGATGTCATGCAATGTTAGCTTCAATAAAGCACGTGTGCATGGCAACATTTGCTGTTTCATCTTTTGGTTTGTTGCATTGCATGGACTGCATGAAGTCCACATTCAAACATATTCCCCCAATCAGTGCCAGAAAACGCAATTAACTGAACTCGTTATTGGAATCAAAACAGATACCATGATCGCAAGTTCCCTTTAAATACTTGAGAATGTGTTTAACAAATCTCTAGTGCCCTACAGTTGGCTAGCTCATATGTTGTCTGACTCGATTAACATTAAATGTTATGTCAAGTCGAATAGCACGGAGATACTACAATTTACCAACAATAATCTTGTATTAGGAAGGATCAAGCAGTAACATTTCATTGGCAAGTAAGGCCTTAAAGTAGGAAACCATAGGAGTTGGGAGTGACTTACAATTAGTCATACTAGAAAACTGAAGTAACTCCTACACATACTTCTTTTGATTCAATTGAACCTTGTCACCAACTAAAGTAACCTCCACTCCAAGATAGAAGTTAAGATCTCCTAAGTCCTTTAAGGTAAACTTCTCATGTAGTTGTTGAACAAACCCATCAATATTTGATCGACTATCCCCTGTGATAATGATGTCATCAACATAAACCAAATGATACAACCTGATGCCATCCACTACACATACAAACAACACTGCATCTACTCGAATAGCCTGTTTTAGGCCATATAGAGCCTTGTGCAACTTGCAAACCAACTGCTCCCCATTTGATCTAGTGCGTTCCAACCCTGCTAGTTGCACCATGTAGATATCTTCTTGTAAATCTCCATTAAAAATGCATTATTAAAATCTACTTGGCGTAACTTCCATTTGTGAGACAAAGTAAGTGTAAGAATAACCTAAATTGTTGTATCCTTGACCACGAGGCTGTAAGTCTCCCTATAGTCATGTCCAGGTTGTTGAGAAAAACCCTGAGCCACTAATATGGACTTCTTCCGAGCCTCAGTACCATCAGTATTCCTTTTTGTCTTGAAAATCCATTTACACCTATTGTAGTTCGACTGGCAGGTAATGAAGTTGGACTCCAAGTGCCTTGTTGAACAAGAGCATTACATTTTTCTTTAACAATAGTGTTAGAGTTGTGTGACCCAAATTCTAAGATATTGCTTGCAAGTCAAGTTAAACAAAATATATCTTCTTTCTAGAAGATTTAGTATTTATGAGTATAATATATTTAGCATTTATTAGCATAATATATTTTTACTTTGATTAGAATTGGGTTTTATAAGCCTATAAATAGACATAGTCTATTCCTCTTGTAATGATTCGAATTCGACATAGTGAATTTTCTTCTCCTCTGCCCGTGTTTTTTTTCCCGAAAGGGTTTCCACGTAAAATCTGTGTGTTCTTTATTCTCTTTTTTCTTTTCTTTGCGATATATATTGTTATTACCGACTTAATATTTTTCACAAATTGGTATCAGAGCTTCTGGGTTTTCATCTCGATCACGGTAATGGCGTCATTGAAGTATGAAATTTCACCGTTAGATCGTAACACCGATTCGCGTTGTGGCGAGATAAAGATGCGAGCGCTTCTTGCACGATGGATTTAGAGGAAGCCTCGCTAGGGTAGATAAGATGCATTCGACATTGACGGAGGAAGATAAGAAGCGCAAGGATCGAAAGGCACTAATACGCTTACATCGCATTTGTCTAATGAAATTTTGCAGGATGTGATGAAGGAGAAGACTGCCGCAGCATTATGGAAGAGGCTAGAACAAATATGTATGTCGAAAACTTTAACTAGCAAGTTGCATATGAAGCAATGTCTTTATGCTCATCGTTTGGAGGAAGGTGCGTCTGTGCACGAACACTTAACAGTGTTTAAAGAAATTCTCTCAAACTTGGAGGCCATGGAGGTTCAGTATGATAAGGAAGATCTAGGGTTGATTCTACTTTGTTCGTTACCCCCGTCTTATTAAATCTTTAGAGACACGATTTTATATAGCCGCGAGTCTCTCACAGTTGATGAGGTTTATGATTCTTTGACCTCGTATGATAAGATGAAACATCTTGTGGTTAAACCCGACTCCCAGGGAGAGGGTCTTATTGTTCGTGGGAGACAAGATCGGAATGCTGATGATGATCGTGGAAGGACACAGGATCGAAATCCTCACGGTAAAACTAAGGGTAGATCAAAGTCTTCAAACAGAGGTAAAACTTGTAACTTTTGCAAGAAGAAAGGGCACATTAAATCTGAGTGCTATAAGCTACAGAACAAGATTAAAAGGGAGGCTACGAATCAAAAAGGAAAGCAACCAGAAAATTCCGGTGAAGCTGATGTTGTAGAAGACTACAACGATGGTGAACTTCTAGTCGCTTCGGTCAACAATTCAAAAGTGAGCGAGGAGTGGATACTTGATTCGGGTTGCACCTTCCACATGAGTCCCAATTGGGATTGGTTTACAAATTACGAAACAGTGTCTGAAGGTGTTGTTTTGATGGGAAATAATGCTTCGTGTAAAATCACAGGTGTTGGAACAATTAAAGTTAAGATGTTTGATAGAGTTGTCAGAACATTTAGTGAAGTACGGCATGTTCTAGAATTGAAGAGAAATTTAATTTCGTTGAGTACTCTTGATTCAAAAGGGTACAAATACACAGCTGAAAATGGGATGTTGAAGATTTTAAAGGTTCCTCATTGTGATGAAAGGGCGAGAAAGACTACTAAGTTATATGTTTTGCGGGGTTCTCATCATTATTGGTGATGCAAATTGCCGCTTCTCTTCTTTGTCGATGATGATATTACTAAACTTTGGCATATGCGCCTAGGGCATATGAGTGAGAATGGCATGGCGAATTGAGCAAAAGAGACTCCTTGATGGGCAAGGAATTTGCAAACCGAAGTTCTGTGAGCACCGTGTTTTTGGGAAGCAAAAGAGAGTTCGATTCACCGAGAGGAATCCATAACACGAAAGGAACGTTGGAGTATATTCATTCGATCTGGGGGCCATCAAGGGTGCCTTGAGAGGTGGAGCTAATTATATGCTAACTTTTATTGATGATTTTCCAGAAAGTTTGGGCATTCTTCTTGAAGCGGAAAAGCGATGTGTTTTCCGCATTTAAGTCTTGGAAAACTATGATTGAAAAACATACGGGAAAACAAATAAAATACCTCCGTACAGACAATGGCTTAGAGTTTTGTTCTGATGAGTTTAATAAACCGTGCAAGTTAGAAGGGATCGTGAGACACTTAACAGTTCGTCATACTCCACAACAAAACGGCATTGCAGAACGAATGAACAGAACGATCATGGAAAAGGTTCGATGTATGTTGTCAAATGCCAACTTACCAAAGTCATTTTGGGCCGAAGCGGCCTCTACTGCATGTTTTTTAATCAACCGATCTCCATCCGTTGCCATTGAGAAAAAGACTCCACAAGAGGTATGGTCCGTAATCCCGCTAATTATTCCGATTTAAAGATCTTTGGGTGTCCCGCGATGCTCATGTTAATAATGGAAAATTGGAACCAAGATCCATTAAATGTGTTTTTCTTGGTTATAAAGCTGGTGTAAAAGGGTATAAGTTATGGTGTCCTGAAAATAGAAAAGTTGTGATTAGCAGAGATGTTGTTTTTGATGAAACTGCTATGCTACCTAACTTATCTCTTAAAGACTCTTCCAATAAAGAAAATAAAAGGCAGGTGGAGCATCAGATTAATACAGAGTCAACTCCTCAAGCCAGTACAAAAATTGAGAATAGAGTTGCTTCTTCACCACAATACTCTATCACCAAAAACAGAACTAGAAGAGAAATTAAACCTCCAAAGAAGTATGCTGAGGCTGACCTAGTTGCTTATGCTTTAAATGTGGCTGAAGATATAGATGCAAACCAAGAGCCGTCTAATTATTCTGAGGCGGTTAGCTGTGAAGACTCAGAAAAATGGATGTTTGCTATGCAAGAGGAAATAGAATCACTCCACAAAAATAAAATATGGGATCTTGTGAAACTTCCTAAAGGTAAAAAGGTTGTTCGTAAATGGGTGCTTAAAAAGAAAGAAGGGACTCGAGTTGAAGAACCGGATATAAAGCAAGGCTTGTTGCAAAAGGTTACAGTCAAATTCGAGAGTAGACTTCTGGATGTGTTCTCCCGGTTGTGAAGCATAGTTCGATTCGAGCTTTGCTTGGTATTGTAGCCATGTAAGATTTGGAGCTTGAGCGGTTAGATGTAAAAACTGTATTTTTACATGGAGAGCTTGAGGAAGATATTTACATGCAACAACCAGAGGGTTTTACAGTCTCAGAAAAAGAGGACTATGTTTGCTTGTTGAAAAAGTCTCTTTACTGGTTTGAAACAATCACCAAGACAAAGGGTACAAGAGGTTTAATTCCTTTATGACTTCTCATAATTTTAAAAGAAGTAGCTTTGATAGTCGTGTTTACTTTAAGAAAAAGTGATGGTTCTTTTGTGTATCTACTTCTTTATGTTGATGACATGTTGATAGCGAAAAAGATAAAGTAGAGATAAGAAAGGTCAAAGCCCAACTAAGTGAAGAATTTGAGATGAAAGATTTGGGACCAGCAAAGAAGATACTTGATATGGAGATTCTCGAGATAGAAAAACAAGTAAGTTGCACCTAAGTCGGAAGGGTACATTGAGAAAGTTCTTTGCGGGTTCAATATGCGAGTGCTAAGCTCATTAGTACTCCTTTAGCGTTTCATTTCGGACTTTCATCGGCTTTGTCTCCACAATCGATGATGAGATTGAGTACATGTCACATGTTCCATACTCGAGTGTAGTGGGATCTCTCATGTATGCTATGGTTTGTTCACGTCCAGATTTATCATATGCGATCGGTCAGCTTAGCGATACATGACGAATCCTGGTAAAGAACATTGGAAAGCAGTTCAGTGGATTTTAAGATACTTATGAGGTACTACTAATGTTTGCTTACAGTTTGGAAGAACTAGAGATGGAGTCATTGGGTATGTTGATGCTGATTTTGCTGGAGACCTTGATAGAAGAAGATCTCTCACTGGTTATGTCTTTACAATAGGAGGTTGTGCAATCAGTTGGACAGCTACTTTGCAAACTCTGATCGCTTTGTCTACCAACGACGCCGAGTATATGGCGATTCATCAAGCTTGTAAAGAAGCTATTTGGTTGAAGGACTCTTTAGTGAGCTCAATGAAGACCTTCAAATCAGACAAGATTTTGTGACAGATCAAAGTGCCATCTTCCTTACAAAAGACCAAATGTTTCATGAAAGAACAAAACACATTGATGTTCGATATCATTTTCTTCGTGATATTATTGCTCATGGTGATATTGTTGTGAGCAAAATTAGTACTTATGAAAATCCTACAGATATGATGACTAAGTCACTTCCTATAACCAAGTTTGAGCATTGCTTAGACTTGGTTGGTGTTCATTGTTGAAGTTAAACCCTTAAGGGGTTTTATGGAAGAGGTGGAGAACTTGTTCGTTGAGAGTTCGCGATGAAGAACTTGTTTGTTGAGAATTCGTGTCAAGGTGGAGATTGTTAGAGTTGTGTGACCCAAATTCTAAGATATTGCTTGCAAGTCAAGTTAAACAAATTATATCTTCTTTCTAGAAGATTTAGTATTTATGAGTATAATATATTTAGGATTTATTAGCATAATATATATTTCTTTGATTAGAATTGGGTTTTATAAGCCTATAAATAGACATAGTCTATTCCTCTTGTAATGATTCGAATTCGACATAGTGAATTTTCTTCTCCTCTGCCCGTGGTTTTTTTCCCCGAAAGGGTTTCCACGTAAAATCTGCGTGTTCTTTATTCTCTTTTTTCTTTTCTTTGTGATATATATTGTCATTACCGACTTAATATTTTTCACAAACAGCATGCCACTGAGGATCAACCAGTGCCTCATAGACAATTTGAGGCTCATGACAAAATGAGGACTACAGTTCTGAAGAGTAAACCTTTAGCTTGAAAATCTCTTACTTCTAGTAATCATAGGATGACCATTAGTAAAGGAATCATTAACAGAGTCAACCAATGGTGGACCAGACTGTCCAGAAGAACTAGAAGCAGCATCCAAAGTGGAAGAATTAGATCCAAAATCAATACGACCATGTGATGGAGTGACACTTCTCATACTAGATCTTGAAGAGAACTCACATGGAACATTATCATCTAAGTCATCAGAAATAGAGGCGTAAGAATCACCGAGGTAGGCGATAACGAGCCAACCAAACCAAGTGAACTCGTGTTATTGAAGAGACGTTAGGAAACTTGGTAATTACCATATTTGAGATATAATGTGAGAAGACACTAGTAGTAGACTTCCTGGAAAAAAGGAAAAATAGATTCATAAAAAATCACATGACATGCGATAAACACTTTTTTTATTGGAGTCAAGACATTTGTAACCCTTGTGCATGCTACTATATCTCAAGAATACACAAGGAAGGGATAAAAAATGCATATTGTTGTTATTGAATGGCTGAAGAAGAGGATAACACAAACAACCAAACACCTTTAAGAAAGAATAGTCTAACAAAGTCTTGAAAAACATCTTATGAGGAGTAAACCCTTGAAGTGCCTTGCTTGGAAGTCTGTTAATTAAAACATGGCATTGGAAAAAAGCATCAGATCAATACTTCATATGTATAAAGGACTATGCCAACAAAGTAAGACCAAGTTCCGCCACTTGTCGATGTTTTCATTCCATGATACCATTTTTAGAAGTATGTGGACAAGAGACTTGATGCTTAATTCCAAAAGAGGACAAGCTTCGAATTCCTCTAGTCAGATTAAACCTCCTTAATTTTGTTATCAAATTGTAACTCATGCTATTTTTAAATTGTAAAAAGGCAGTAACAACATCAGATTTGTATTGTAGAAAATAAATCTAAGTATAACATGAGTAGGCATCAACGAAAGTGACATAATATCGAAAACCACTTGAATATACAGTAGCTAGACCCCATACATCAGTCTTAATGAGCTACAATATATGGATGCTTATCTAAGTATAAGTTGTAGATATGAAATATAATATTGCTTTCTCTATTCATCTCGTTTCTAGTCTTCTAATATGGTATCAGAGCCAAGTTTTTGAGTTTTTTTCTCTAAAATTCGTGTTGACAAAAGATTGAGAAGTTGTTGGTAGCAGTTCCACCAATGTTTCCAAGAAATTCACTAACAAGAAGATCAATATTCAGCTTGATGAAATCAATTATCCTTTGTGGAAACAACAAGTATCTTTTGCTTTAGAGAGTTATAGTTTGGAGCCTTACATTGATGGTACTCAGGTTATACCTCCTGAGTTTGTTTCTGATGAGTCTGGTCACCTAGTTAAAAATCTTGAAAGAATTTCATTTAATAAACAAGATAAAGCCATAGCAACTTGCTTACGTTCCACTGTCAATCCTGAGATATTACCAGATTTGGTCATGTGTCAATCAGCTGCTGAAATTTGGGATGTTATTGGTTAGTTGTATTATGCTAAAACAACTACCAAGACTATGAACCTTCGGCATTCTTTGTACTCTCAAAAGAAAATGGATCAAAACATTTGTGATTATTTAAGACAACTTAAATTGATTAAGGATAACCTTGGTATATGTGGAGAAAAGATAACCTTAATCACCACTAGCAGGCAAGCCTATGATGTAACCTCTTTTTCTTGGATGCTGATTGATCTTGAAACTAGGCAGAAGTTAGGTGTTAAGGCTGGGCTATTCAATGTTAATCTTGTTACAAGTCAGTCTACTTTTCATGGTATACAGGGTTATCAACAGCCGATAGAAGGTGTGTCTGCTTAAGTTAGATATTGAGGCAGAGGAGGTTCATTTCATTGAGATCGAAGCAGAGGTCATTTTTCAAGCAGACCTCAATACCACCTGTGTGGAAAAATTGGGCATATTGTGGAAAAGTTCTATTATCATTTTGATACTTTTTTTACAGATTTTCCTGAGCCTAATGCAGGTCATAGAGGTGCTAGTGCTAATTTTTGCACAATGGGTGATGTTGATAATGACAATAAACAAAATGTAGCAAGTGCCTTTATTTCTGTTAATGGTTCTTCTGTTTCTATGAATGCTGCTATTGCTGGAGAACATGTCTGGTTTCCTAATTCAAGGGCAACTTCTTATCTCACTCGAGATACTTCTAGTGTGAGAAATAGTGTCCCATATATTGGTGCATGTAAGGTCACTGTTGCTAATGGTCAGTCTTTGTTAATATCTAGCATTGGCCAAAGTACCTTGCTTACAAATAATAGACCTCTCCGTATGAAAAATTTGATGTATGTGCCTGGCATAACAAAGAACTTGATGTATGTGTCATAGTTCTCAAAGGATAATAATGTGTATTTCAAGTTTTATGCTACAAAATGCTTTGTTAAGGATGCAAGCTCTTATTAGATGTTGTTACAAGAAGTTGAGCAATATGGTCTGTTCAAACTAGAGGTTGTTAATACTAGAGAATTTGATTCTATAATAAATGTTGAAAAACCAAATGTTAGTGTATATAGTGTTAGTGTTTCTTATGACACGTGGCATAGAAGACTTGGTAATTCCTCCTCAGATGTGATGGCTCAAATTTTTTGTTCTTGTAAAATGACTGTTCCTAAGAATAAAGATGTTACTCTTTGTGTAGCTTGTCAGATGGGAAAGAGTCATAAACTTCCTTTCTCGCATTCAAAAACAGTCTACGCCATGCCTTTGTAGCTCATTAAGACTGATGTATGGGGTCTAGCAACTGTATATTCAAGTGGTTTTCGATATTATGTCACTTTCGTTGATGCCTACTCATGTTGTACTTGGATTTATTTTCTACAATACAAATCTAATGTTGTTACTGCCTTTTTACAATTTAAAAATAGGATGAGTTACAATTTGATAACAAAATTAAAGAGGTTCAATCTGACTAGGGGAATTCGAAGCTTGTCCTCTTTTGGAATTAAGCATCGAGTCTCTTGTCCACATACTTCTAAACAAAATGGTATCATGGAATGAAAACATCGACAAGTGGCAGAACTTGGTCTTACTTTGTTGGCATAGTCCTTTATACATATGAAGTATTGATCTGATGCTTTTTTCCAATGCCATGTTTTTAATTAACAGACTTCCAAGCAAGGCTCTTCAAGGGTTTACTCCGCATGAGATGTTTTTCAAGACTTTGCTAGACTATTCTTTCTTAAAGATGTTTGGTTGTTTGTGTTATCCTCATATTTAGCCATTCAATAAAAACAATATGCATTTTTTATCCCTTCCTTTTGTTTTCTTGAGATATAGTACCACGCACAAGGGTTACAAATATCTTGACTCCAATAAAAAAGTGTTTATCTCATGTCATGTGATTTTTTATGAATCTATTTTTCCTTTTTTCCAGGAAGTCTACTGCCAGTGTCTTCTCACATTATATCTCAAATATGTTAATTACCAAGTTTCCTAATGTCTCTTCAATAACACCAGGTTTACTTGGTTCAGTTGGCTCGTTATCAGCTACCTCGGCTGATTCTTCTGCCTCTATTTCTGATGACTTAGCTATTGATGTTCCATGTGAGTTCTCTTCAAGCTCTAGTATGAGAAGTGTCACTCCGTCACATGGTCGTATATTCAGTGACTTCCAACTCGTTGCCTCATACTCTGAATTATTACATGTTTAAAGGATATTGTGCCAGTTTCTTCAACTAATTTTGCAGAATCCATTTCCGTTTCTATCATTTCAATTGTTGGAATTTGAAAATGTTTTTAAATAATTCATTTTTCATTGATGTGACATATTAGTTCATTGAGTGATGATACATAGTATTTTTTATTGACTTTTGATTAAAGATTAGGGACCTCTCTATAATTATCTAAAACACTTTATTTTCTTAAATAAATTAAAAACAAAAAATTAAAATATAATGGAATTTTTTATCGAAGCCATACTTATTACCGCCGCCGACTTCAACTTCAACGATTATGTCAAGCCCGAACAAGCATTTAACTTCCTAGACGACTGGTACTTCTCCAACATTGACGAAGATGCTGACTGTACCAGGAAAAAAGTGGAGACGACTTTGTGGCTGCTTCTCGACCTGAACCATAAAGTTCATGGAAGTCCAAAAATGAACACGGGGCTGTTAGTAGTAAACGTATAGCTGGCTCAGTTTGTTACACTGTTAGTTAGCTAGCTAATGTTAGTTAGCTGCAGTTGTTCATTTTTGTTATATTTTCTAGATTCTCTTCATGTATATATATGGATGCTTATTTGAGTATAAGTTGTAGATATGAAATATAATATTACTTTCTCTATTCATCTCGTTTCTAGTCTTCTAATATGGTATCAGAGCCAAGTCTTTGAGTTTTTTCTCTAAAATTCGTGTTGACAAAAGATTGAAAAGTTGTTAGTAGCAGTTCCACCAATGTTTCCAAGAACTTCACTAACAAGAAGATCAATATTCAGCTTGATGAAATCAATTATCCTTTGTGGAAACAACAAGTATCTTTTTCTTTGGAGAGTTATGGTTTGGAGCCTTACATTGATGGTACTCAGGTTATACCTCTCGAGTTTGTTTCTGATGAGTCTTGTCATCTAGTTAAAAATCTTGAAAGAATTTCATTTAATAAACAAGATAAAGCCATAGCATCTTGCTTACGTTCCACTGTCAATCCTGAGATATTACCAAATTTGGTCATGTGTCAATCAGCTGCTGAAATTTGGGAAGTCATTGGTTAGTTGTATTATGCTAAAACAACTACCAAGACTATGAGCCTTCGGTATTCTTTGTACTCTCAAAAGAAAAGGGATCAAAACATGTGTGATTATTTGAGACAACTTAAATTGATTAAGGATAACCTTGGTATATGTGGAGAAAAGATAACCTTAATCACCACTAGCAGACAAGCCTATGATGTACCCGCTTTGTCTTGGATGCTGATTGATCTTGAAGCCAGGCAGAAGTCAGGTGTTATGGCTGGGCTATTCAATGTTAATCTTGTTACAAGTCAGTCTACTTTTCATGGTGCACAGGATTATCAACAGCCCACAGAAGGTGTGTCTGCTTCAGTTGGATATTGAGGCAGAGGAGGTTCATTTCATTGAGATCGAAGCAGAGGTCATTTTTCAAACAGTCCTCAATGCCAGTTGTGTAGAAAAATTGGGCATATTGTGCAAAAGTGCTATTATCATTTTGATACTTTTTTTTACCGATTTTCCTGAGCCTAATGCAGGTCATAGAGGTGCTAGTGCTAATTTTTGCACAATGGGTGTTGTTAATGATGACAACAAACAAAATGTAGCAAGTGCTTTTATTTCTGCTAATGGTTCTTCTGCTTCTATGAATGCTGCTATTGCTAGAGAACATGTCTGGTGCCCTAATTCAAGGGCCACTTTTCATCTCACTCGAGATGCTTCTAGTGTGACAAAAAGTGTCCCATATATTGGTGCAGGTAAGGTCACTGTTGCTAATGGTCAGTCTTTGTTAATATCTAGCATTGGCCAAAGTACCTTGCTTACAAATAATAGACCTCTCTATATGAAAAATTTAATGTATGTGCCTGGCATAACAAAGAACTTGATGTATGTGTCATAGTTCTTAAGGATAATAATGTGTATTTCAAGTTTTATGCTACAAAATGCTTTGTTAAGGATGCAAGCTCTTATTAGATGTTGTTGTAAGAAGTTGAGCAATATGGCCTGTACAAACTAGAGGTTGTCAATACTAGAGAATTTGATTCTCTAATAAATGTTGAAAAACCAAATGTTAGTGTATATAGTGTTGGTGTTTCTTATGACACATGGCATGGAAGACTTGGTCATTCCTCCTCAGATGTGATGGCTCAAATTTTTCGTTCTTGTAAAATGAATGTTCCTAAGAATAAAGATGTTACTCTTTGTGTAGCTTGTCAGATGGGAAAGAGTCATAAACTTCCTTTCTCGCATTCAAAAACAGTTTACGCCATATGTAATGTGGGTCTTAAATTGCATTTTTTTTTGGTGCCTAAAATAAAAAAATTTTGATAGTTGGTGACTATCTATGTAGTTTACTCATATTATCGTCAATAACATATAAATAACTTTAAAATATCCTTAGGAAAGCAATGATCAACACTATGGGTGTGTTTTATAGTTAATGTGAGATTGAAATTAGCCTTTTTTATTTCGTAAAATGCATCTGAAAATATGCACCTTTTATTTTATTAATTTATTTGTATATTAAAAACAATCCATTTGTAAAGTAAAAAAATTATTGAGGATAAATGACGATTAAAATAATTTTTTTACTGATAAATGTTCTTTTAACCTATCACAAAAGTAAAAAATATTGATTAATTTAAAATATAAATAATTCATGTGGAAAATATTGGGTTGTTCAAGTCAAGTAGGAGCCTAAGACAGGGGCGAAGCCAAGGGGGGTAGCATGGGCCCCGCCCCCCTAAAATATAAAATTATTATTTAGGCCTTTAAATTTTTTTAAAAATTTTAAATTAGTAAAGGTAAATTTGCACTTTGGCCCCCCTTAAAATTATAAAAATGATTTAATCCTTTACAAATTATAAAGATATAAACTATAAAAAATTAAAATTTCATCCAGCCCCCCTAAAAAATTGTTCTGGCTTCGCCTCTGCCTAAGACCTTCTAATAAATAATATATAGGATATAGGATCTATTTAAAATTTAAGAATATTATATTATATTTCAAATTTATTAATTTTAAGTTTTGTAAAATTTGGTTAACAAGGTAAAAGGACATGAACCTCTTTCAGAACATGGTGCGTAAGGTGAATACTAGACTGATGCAATATTCATATTTCATAAATAATTCCAAGAATTAATTCAAAACAAGACCCCTATGGTTTAAGAATAAATTCAACTTAAGTAAGTGATTTGTTGCATATTGGGGTAGTCCAAAATCAAAGTGACATGGGATAACACCCAATCTGAAGTAATTAAAAGATAAGGAAAAATATTTTGGATTAATTATAGTAAGGCCTCTAAGTTTTTGTTAAAAGTCACAAGAAAGTGTTGCGTGACATTATTCAACTAGCTATTATGTCACATTAACAATCTTTTAGTGGATTAATAGAATTTTTAATGACAGTGACGACTAATTTAAACAATTTTCTTAATTAAAGTAATAAAATTGAAAAAAAAATTAGAGTGATTAAAATAGGACAAATCCTATTTTAAGATCACCTTAGGAGGAGTTTACCCTTATACTTTTATATGTGTCTAAAATTACTATTTTTTTAAGAAAAGAAATTCATTAATGAGAAGGTCACAAAACAAAAGCGAACATAAAGAGGAGACAGACTAAGGCTTAGTTTGGATAGGCGGTATGTTTACCTCCGGTGAGGTTAAAAACAGCGGTGGCGGTGAGATTAGTTACTATAGCGGTGAGATTGGATACTGTAACAGTGAGATTAGAAACAATAGTAGAGTGTGTGTTTGGATTCAAACGCAGCTGTAGCGGTGAGGTGAAAATAAAAAATGACTATTAAGGATATCAAATTAGAATTGATATATAATAGAAGTTTTTAAATTATTTTATTATGTAAAATTATTGAAATATGTGAATTTATAAATTCATTAGATAAAATATTAAAATGTATCTTCCAATATTTTATTATAAATATTTTAATGAATTATATAATCAATTTAAATTATTTATTAGATAAAATAATTATTATTTTTAATTTTTTATAGTTAAATGCAACGAAGTTTGAACAAGAAGAAAACTGAATTTGATCTCCAAAAATCAGATCTTTTTCATTGACTTGAGAAGCATTTATGTTACAATGAAATATGGTAGTTACCTAATGTATAATTGCCCCCACTAATACATGACTAAAGCCTAGCTAGAATTACACACAAAATGTAGCGGACATACCAAACTATAACATCAAACATAAATCAACAACTACTCCTATTAACTTTAAGTATAAATTACATTGGAACTAAATCAAGTTACAAATAAACAAAATAAACAAAATGCTATCGCTTCTCCGGTTCACTTGGATCTTTGATGCGCATCTTTGGTTTCTTTTGTGGTTTCTGTTGCATTGCAGGCCAAAGTTCAACAACATCCTGTACCTTGCTTACTAACAAAGTAGTTCAAAAACATTAGCATCACATAGCCAACATTTGGAGATGACTTGTCAAGATTACCCTAGAATTTAATGAATTGAGCTAGTGTTAGATAGATGGTAACAATTGGGAATGTGATGTTTAAAGAAAGGCAACTGAGTACCGAATGATTGACTCGTTGAAGCACACGAAACATGAAAACAGCTAATGCATCAAGAGCAAATGGATTTGAGTCGGTCCCTGCAAGTTGATAGAGCAACTCAACTAAGGCTGAGATAATTGATGAATAAACATACATTGCTTGGACTCCCAACTATAAGCTTGAGCTAATAGCCCAACCCATGAATAAATCTAAATGATATGCACATAGTTTCAATAATCATTTTTAATGAAGACTAAAAAAGAAAGAAAATTGGATTTACTTAAAAGAATACTAGATTTCCATGATGGCTTCTACATTATCTAAAAAGGAAAATCCCTCTAACGGAAACAAAATGAAAGGTGAGTTTCAATGTAATGATCTCCTTAAAAATTTACATTGACACTCTAATTGAATATGGACATTGTCAAGTCCTAGTTAGTTAAAAAAAAAAGAGTAGGTAGTGAAATTGAGGCCAATCACGTTCATTTCTTCAATGAGTGGTTTGATCAATGTAAGTTAATTGATTTGGAAATTACTAGTGGGTAATTTATCTACTCTAACCATAGGGCTGATTCAAACGACATACAAGAAAGATAAGATCAAGTGTTTATAAATGTGAGAGTGGAGTAAAATAATTCCAACAAGCTATGGAATCGTATAGCTATCCATAGAATTGAATAACAATTGATTTTCGTTGCACTTCATAAAAGAGTTGGAAAGAAAAAAAATATTTCAATTTGAAGCCAAGTGATTACCTTCAATGCCTAGAATCAACTTAAGGTGAGGAATGAAAACTTTCAAGAAAAACTAAATAATGCTAGACAACTATTCCAAGAGTGAAGAACAAGGATGAAATCTGAGGAAGAGCACAAAATTATCCATTTTATGATTAAACAATTTCAACTTTCAAGAAAAACTAAATAATGGTAGACAACTATTCCATTTCAATTTCAACTTTCATTTCATTTCAACATGACAGACCAAGAAACAACATCCCTCAAAGGCATTGCCTTAAGAAAAGCACTGTGAATAACCAATTAATTCCAGGTAACAATGTTTCACTCAGGAATTTCATCGAACAATTTACATGCATCATCAAAATAATAGACAACATATTGTTAAAAGTTTTGACGAACACATAAAAAGCAGAAAAATGGAAGGAAAAACAAATTTTGATTCATTGATTTCATTATCTTGCCATTCATACGAAAAAAAAGAAGAAGTCAGAGTTAACAACTACTTCACTAAATTCATCAAAAAAGAAGAAGTTATAGTTAACAACATGTTCCTGTAAATTTAGCTTAAAATAAGCTATGTTAAAACTAAACCAAATTGCAAAGAAACAAAGAAAACCAAAATTGCTATGTTTTTTACCGAATTGATTTTTTACCGAATCTTAAAACTTATAACTAAAAATACTTTAAAAAGGGGTTTTTGTTTTTGGTAAGAAGGAATGCCCTAGTTAATAGAATTATAGCAAACAAACAGCAAATTGCAACAAACAACACACAGAGGAAGTAGAAGGAGGAAAGTTACCTAGATGAAGAAGAAGGAAGATGAAGAATGGCTTGGCTAGGAAAGATTGGTGAGAGTTGGAATCACAAAGCGAAACGAAACAGCAGCCCTGAGAAGAGAAGACATGCGAAAAGCTATATTGATGCAAAGGAAAAAAGGAAATTAAAAGATGAAAAATAGAAGAAGTAGGAGGAAAGTACCTGGATGGAGAAGAAGGAAGATGAAGAACGGGGCAATTAAGCTACAAATTTCATGGAATGTGAAAAGAAGATAATATAATGGGGGATTAGCAATGAGATTTTCTGGCTTAAATGTTTCTAATCTACATAGTCATCATGGTTATCAATTATTCTTTCTCTCCTTATAGGTAATTGTAGAAAATTTATTTGAAGAGGAAATCATAGGTTTGAAAGAGATGTTCAAAATGGGTATTTTTGTCTGTTAAAAATACATACTGCCCCAATTGCCTTTAACTGCTGCTCTCATCTCCAGCCCCGTTTCAGCACAATAGTGAGGTTGAAACCAATTTTCACTGCACTGGAATGCTGAACCAAACAGCAGTACAGTGAGGTTGGTACCCCAACTGCACCTCACTGATGTTAAAAGCTCAACCAAAGGCAGCCTAAGCCCGAGCCAATAGGCTCACCCCATACACCCAAACTTATTGTCTGCAATCCTCATTTGTATCAACATAAGACATAATTTCTTCAAAAAAGATGCAAAAAGAAAAACATCTCATTCCGTGTAGTTTGCATATAACAAAGTGGCTCATACAAGTGAGTGGGCTGCCTTGTTAGGACACTACGAGTCCAAAAAAAGGACAAACGACTACAACTAATTTTTCAGCACCGAATTATTATGTAGCAGCACACCTAGCTTATACAACAATTATACAAGCTTTTTTCCCATCAAACAACATACCCGTAGTAGCCCAAGGACACATACAGCTTTCGACCAACATGATCCAACTTTCGATAGTATGCATGCCTCCAAGACCTGATGAAACACAAGGGCGCCACTACACCCCAAAATCCCATTACAAAGCCAAGAACTATGCTGACATAAAGCCAATTCACTTTACTTCCTTCACTGCTATTTCCAATATTTGCAACGTTAATTGGAATACTTTAGTGGTGCAGTTTTTAGTGAGAAGAGGTCCGCAAAGATGATTGGCCATGTAACAAAAGTTTTCAAAGCTTTGAAGTTGAGAACTTGTTGGGATTTGTCCTATCAGGTTGTTGTAGGAAACGTTGAAGTGATTCAAGAAATTCAAATTGGAAAAACTTGGAGGGATTTCACCATTCAATTGATTCATTGACAAATCAAGAGATTCCATCAACTTCATGTTGCCAATGTTGTTTGGTATATTTCCTGTTAGGAGATTCCCTGACAGATTTAATGATCGTAGCTCAACGAGACTTGCACTTCCTTTTGGGATCTCTCCCCTGAGACTATTAGTCGAAAGGTCCATACTGGTAACGAGCCCTAGTGTGGTACTGTATTCATCCTTTCTTCCTTTCAGCACTAATGATGCACTCAAATAAAAGAAATTAGTTCCGGTAACATGCACTCTAACATATAGTTTCTTAGGTTGCTTTCGTCTATTTCACTATTATAAATTCCAGTACTTGATCTGGTACTTGTCCATTCCTGCGTAAAGTGGATTTGGTTGATTCTGTTGGCCATTGCACTCAAATTACTCAAACATTTTGGAATAGTGCCTGAAATGTTGTTATGGGAAAGATCCAGATTCTGAAGATATTGAAGATCGCAAATTTTATGACAAATATGGCCACCAAAATTATTTGATCGAAGGTTTAGCACTAAAAGATGTATATGCCCTAAAGAAGGTGGGATTTTATCGGTCAATTTGTTGCTTTCCAAATTTAAAAGCCTCAAATCCCGAGATAAGATTTTTTTTCAATGTAAACCACTTTCATCCATTCCCCATTTGATGAATTACAAACTAATTCAAAAAGAGATCCTAAAAATGAATTATTTGATAAAAGTAAATATTGTAAAGTTGGGAATACTCTTGGCAATGGGCCTAATGAATCGGTTTGAACTCAAGTCAACAATGCAACTCACCTTCAAAAATGAAATCTCACCAGTAAGTTGATTATAGGAAAGATTTAAATATTCAAATTGAGTGGAAAAGTTCAAAAACCAAGTAGGCATGACATCTGAAATTCCTGCATCAGAGATATCTAACACAGACAACTTCTTTTGGAACTTTAACCATTGGAGGAACTTTGGGCCAACATGCCAGTGACCCAATTCAATAATTCCACATTGAAATGGGGGAATCCAGCTTGAGTTTGGTTCAAATCTAAGCCTATTGTGTGTTGCCTTCAGAGTAGCCAATCTCGTGAGATTAGAAAAATGGGTTTCTAATACAATTCCTTTCAATAGATTATACCAAAATCCATAGTTTCCAAACTTTCCAGTTGACCAAAACATAGAGGAAAAGTACCATTTAATTGATTTTCTGAAACATTTAAGAACTTTAAAGATGATAAGTTCCCTATAGATGATGGAATGGGACCAGACATTTTGTTTTGAGCAAGGGACAAGTAAGATAGATTTTTAAATTGTCCAAGTTGATCAGTTAAATGGCCAGAAAGTTGGTTATCTGCCATATTTAATGACTCTTTAAGGAACCTAAACATCATCTAGACAAACTCTGTAGGATTTCTGATATGTCTTGCTCAATTTTATTAACTGACAGATCCATCTTCTTCAATTTGCACTGATATTCCAGAGAAGTTGGTAATCTTCATTCCAACATTAGATTAGAAGAAAGATTAAGGTGAGTAACAGAGCTCAAGTTTCCAATGGCACTCGAGATTGTTCCTTGTAACTGGTTACCACTAAGACTAAGGAACTGAAAACGGTTTAAACTATACAAGGAGTTGGGTACGGAAAAAAGTGAGTTCCAACTAAGATCGAGAACTTCAAGTAACGAGGTGTTCCCAAAGTAATCTGGAATTGGACCTTGAAAAGAATTGTGACTAAGATCAATGGACACAAGACCATGAATACTAAATATCAACTTAGGTACTGAAGAAAAGCTGTTCCAAGAAAGATCAAGAACAACCAGTGATTTTGAAGAATTAACACTGATCGGAGACGGATCATCTTCAAAACCGCAAGATGACAAGTGCAACTCTAACAAAGAAGGATGTTTGAATGTCACCTGTACCGAATCATTTGCTTTACGAAGATCCGCATCACTCAAATCAAGGTATTGCAAGGAAGAAAGTCCAGAAATCCATTGAAGACTTTTTGGTTTGAGATAATTACCTCCAAGATCAAGATGATGCAACTTTGAGAGATTCCCAAGGTTATGAGGAATTCCTTCCTGGAATTGTGCATGAGAGAGGTTAAGATATGTTAAATTTCCCAGCAAACCGAAAAATTTCGGTATATGTATGTTGCTAAAATTGTTATTGCTCAAGTCCAGGAAACTGAGATGCTTCAACTCCAGCAGTGAAGAATTTATTTTGCCTCCTAGTTTTGACCGCTCGTAAGCTTCCCATTCAAAATATGGTGCAAAGTCATCAGGCTCTGAAAGAGGAGCAGCCAAGTGCAGTTGGTGGACGTGGCCTGTTGAGTTATGGCAGACGACACCAATCCATTTACAGCAATCCCCTCCTTCAACCCATGAAGATAGCCTGTTTGAAGGATCAATAAGATGACTCTTGAATTTCAAAAGAGCTTCTCTCTCATTTTCGATGCAAAGTAGGTTGGAATTGGCATCACAAATGCTAAAACAGATAGCGAAAATGAGAAGAAGAAGAAAAAGGCAATAAGGAAATTGGAAAAGTAATTGTCATGGTTGCAATTGCATGCTACCAACCATTGCTCACAACTCCTTATATAGAGAGTAAGCTTAGCTAAAACACGAAAAGCATACATGAAGCGCAAGGAAGTTTCTTCCAACAAAATGCATTTAATTGATAATTGTCTGTCGGTATTAGCAGCAACCCATCTTTGACAAGTCAAAGATAATGGGTGTCAGGGGTTGGCACCGAAAATAGTAGCATTTAAGGAACCGAATTTTAGTTTGAAATTTGGTATGGGTTAATTGCAATTTTGGTCCCTATTTGTATAGGTACTTTACAAGTTGATCCCTAAACCTCAACTATAAATAGGCCTAACAATTTCTCATTTTCTTCATCCCAAAATTTGTCATTCTCTACTTAAGGCATTATTCTCTCTCCCTATTTATAAATTCTCACTTGTAATTTGGAGTGAAATATATTTGGTAGTGCCCGAGGACGTAGGCAAAATTTGTTGAACCTCATTAAAATTCTGGTGTTCTTTATTATTTATTTTTCATATTTTGTGAGTGTGATTGTAGCAATTTATTGTGCTATTAAATTACGATAGAGGGATATTCTGGCTAGGAAAGACCTGGTACTTAAGTGATCCTCGTGATCCACCTCTCTTTCCTGGGAATTGAACTTAGTATGATTTTTCAGTACAATAATTTTACTCTTTTACACGCTTCCACACAACAGTCGGAAAATTTTAATTAATTGCACTTAATTTTCCATAAAATGGATGCTACGAGTAAGTTGGAGACTACTTTTAATGGGAAATGAGTAACGAAAATCATGGGGGTTTGAGTGGGGACCTTTGCTTTTGAATTTTGATCCTCTTCTTTTCTCTTGACTTTGGTCATAATTATAAAATAATAATTTAATTACAAGTGCTTAAGGATGTTGAGAATATGCCTTAGACTTGCTGAATAAAAAGTATGTAAAAAGTCTTTAGGAATTTTTAATTTTGTGGGATGATTTTGGGACTAAATTAAGTGGCTAGATATCAGCAGGATATATTTTTTTTTTGTTATTCTTTTTAGTTATATAATTTGAATAATACAACAAATTATAGTGTGCTTTCAATATATTTTTCTTTCACATTTTCTATGTTCCACATTTGTTTACTAAAATACCAATAATTGGTATCAGAACTTTTATCTTAAGGGATCTGTTAGTTGAGATAAACACATAAGCTTTAGACATGGAAGTTGACACAACACTTTCTAATATTGTTCCGCCAATTGTTGATGTGATAACTATCAAACTTGGGCTGTTAGAATGATAGTCTAACTTGATGCGATGGATCTTTGGGAGGCAGTAGAAAAAGACTATGTTGTTCTATCATTACTAGTAAATCCAACAATGAATCAACTAAAGACTCACAAAGAGAAGAAGACAAGGAATTCCAAAGCTAAAGTATGTCTTTTTTCTGTTGTTTCAGGCAAAATATTTACAAGAATCATTAATTTGGGGTCAACAAAAGAAATCTAGGTCTATCTCAAGAAAGAATACCAAGGCAATGAAAGAACAAAAAATATGCAGGTGCTCAATTTGATCATGAAAGAGTTTGAAATGCTAAAAATGAAGGAGATGAAAATCATTAAAGACTATTCTCACGAGTTGGAGGGCATAGTAAATAAGGTAAGATTGCTGGGTAAGGATTTTTTCTGATGATCGAATACTACAAAAAAATTCTTGTCACTTTGCCTGAAAAATATGAGTCTAAAATTTTTTTCATTAGAAGAATCTAAGGATTTGTCAAGTATATCATTGGCAGAATTAATGAATGCATTGTAGAGACTCCAAAACAAAGGAGAAAGATGAGACAAGAAGCATCAGTAGAGGGTGTATTTAGGGCAAAGTTTGAAAATTCGGGAGGCAAAAACAAGAAAATTAAAGATAAGACCAACAATAATAACAACAATGAGACATATCGACCATGTCCACACTGTTATCAAAGAAGTGTTGGTGGAGGTCTGATATCAAATGCAAAAAATGTGGCAGTATTGAGCACATAGAGCAAGTTTGTAAGTCTCAACAACATGAAGAGGCAAAAGCATCTATTGAGCAACAAGACGATGATTTCTTTTATGTGGCGACATGTTTCTCTAGTAATTCCTGGTTGATTGATAGAAACTGCACAAATCACATGACCAATGACCAAACACTTTTCAAAGAACTTGATAAAACTATTATTTCCAAAATAAAAGTTGAAAATGGTGAGTTTATTACAGTTAAGGGAAAAGGAACAGTGGTTATTGAAAGTTTAACAGGTTTAAAACACATAACTCATGTTCTATATGTGTCTAGCATTGACCAAAATCTTCTTAGTGTTGGACAGTTGATTGAAAAAGATTTCAAGGTCATATGTGAAGATAAATGGTGTTTGATCAAATACTCAAAAGACAGAGATGTATTCAAAGTAAAAATAAAAGCAAAAAGTTTTGCTCTAAATCTAATGAAGGAGAAGCCAACAACGAAGCAATTGCCAAAGACTCTTTGGTACTTAGATGACAACATAGATAATGTTTCAATTTGTGACACAATATCTTTATCTGAACTTTATGAAAGGTGTAATGTTGTTGTATTTGAGTTTGCTAAGTTTAAAGAAGCTGAGAATGATGACAAGTGGATTGAAGCAATGAGAGAAGAGCAGTCCGAGGGATTCAAAGTCAAGGGATAGGAGGAGAAAATCTACATGTTAAACAAGACCTCATATGGTCTTAAACAGGCTCGTAAGGCCTAGTATAGCAGGATTGATGAATATTATTTGAAAGAAGAATAGAAGATTGATAAAATCAAGTCGATTTTTTGCAAGACTGAAGATCAAATTGCGGTATGTTAACCAAGGCTCTTCTAAAAGTTAGATTTAATGTTTTAAGAAATAAATTAGGTTTTTGCAATTACTAAGGCAAATAGGAGTGTTGAGAATGTGCCTTGGACTTGCTGAATAATAGGTATGTAGTCCAAAGTCTTTAGGAATTTTTTATTTTGTGACATGATTTTAAGAGTAAGTTAAGTGGTTGGATATCAACAGGATATATTTTGTTTTTTTTTAAGCTATATAATCTTAACAATACAACAAATAGTAGTGTGCTTCCAATATATTTTTCTTTCACATTTTATGTGTTTCATATTTTTACTAAAATACTAACAAAGGATCAAATTAATAAAATTTGTAAATATGAACAATTCAATTTATTAAATTATTCAGAATTAATATCAATTTGATAGAATGTATAAGTATTGAGAACTAAATGTGTTATTATATCGTTAGAAAATACCATTTCTTCATTTTTGTTAACCATTTAACGAAGAGTAACCAAAATAAAATGATCTTAAACATTATGATGAAATTGAAAATTTATATAATTGAATGAATAATTATATTGTTTATCCTAAAGAGAATCTAACATGATTCCACAATAACCAGTTCTAAAAAAGCCACCAAATATACAGAAAATATTTTAAAGAAAGACAAAGATGGGAATGAAACGGGAAAGTGCGGCATATTACTAAAAACAAATCAAATTAGTGCTTTTATAAGATGGAAAAATTTACTGGCTCAAATTACTAATTTTATTTTTAGTAGTATAATGTGAACTTCATATTTTGCCAAAGATCAGGTGTTCTATTTTCTTCTTTTTCTTTAAAATGTTGTCAATGTTGTTTGGTATATTTCCTGTTAAAAGATTCCTTGACAAATTTAATGATAGTAGCCCAACGAGACTTCTAATTTCTTTGGGGATCTCTCTTGTGAAACTATTAGCTGAAATGTCTATACTGGTAACAATTCTTGGTGTGATATTATATTTCTCTCAACACCAATAATGCACTCAAATGTCAGAGGCGATCAGAGGCTTAAATTTTGTGGCCAGTGCACTTGAATTAGTGAAACATTTTGGAAAAGCTCTTGAAATCTTGTTATGGGAAAGGTCTAAGTTCTGAAGATTTTGAAAAGCACAAATTTTATGAGGAATATAGCCATCAAGTTTATTTGATCGTAGGCTTAAAACCATAAGTGTTGTGTCTTGAGAGCTTGTCATCAATCCATGCCAATACATTTTCATTAAAATGATCTTCATTGTGATCAAGAATGAACAAACTCGAAAATATTGCAATGTGGATAGTAATTTCCAAACATGCTATTGTTTTGAATGTTTAGCCTTAGAAGATTTGTATCTCTCAGAGAAGGTGGGATTTTCCCATCAAATTGTTGTTTCCTAAATTTAAAAATCTCAAAAATAGAAAATTCCAACAATTTGAAATTTTTCCGGAGAGGAGATTTCTATCAATGTAAAGAGCTCTCATCTGTCGAGCACCAAATTAACCATCAATATCATTAAAAAGCTTCAATAATTTCCACGGTTTTGACACCTTGTTACGAATCCAAGCAACAGCGACCATGGAATCTGATTCAATCACCAAACCAAATTTGCCAAACCATTGCGACTCCACATACAATATGAATGCTGTGCGAATAGCAATAACCTCAGCAATGTCTGAATCAAGGTGACCAAGGAGACCAAAGAAAATACCTCGGAGATGACCATCGTTGTCACGAAGAATTCCTCCACAACCCATTGCTGTGAATATTAAATTATTAAATAACATATTATTAATGTGATTTTTCGTTAACATTAATCTCAGATATTTATTCCAACAAATTGCTGAAAGAGCTTGGAAAGATTACTGAGCCAACCCATATTTTCTTTTTCCCGATTTTCATTTCATTGATTCATTATATTCTGTTTTCAGACCAAAAACAACACCTTCCCTTTTAACACAACAACATCTTCCCTTACTGAAATACAATTAAACACAATCACATATTATCAAAGCAAGCTTGAAATTCCATTTATTCTGGCAAAAGAGGGAAAGCATGAACCAAGTATCAGAGTAAGCCAAAACAAAAAAATATTGTTCAGATACATTGGACCCATATTTCCAAAAAGGAAAAAAGCATTTAATTGATAGGCTGTTGGCAATGTCGTTTCAAGGTAAGTTTTAGTTAATTGCATTTAGAATTTGGTGCCCCATATTTTGACTATATACACTTTACCCTGTTTGGTAATTATGAAAGACTTTGGTAGAATGTGGGCTAATGCTCGCCGAATATCTTTTCTCATTTTTTCTTTCTTTGTTTCGCTCCCTTTTTATTAATCCAATAAATGGGCGAGGTCCCTGTAGTTTTTCAGCCTCCGTTTGCAGGCTGCCGGATAAAGAAAACTCTGCAATCCCCTTATCAAGCAAGGCCTGACTCTCTTCCAATCCGATCACAGCATCCGGACAGATATGTGTGCAGAACAGAGCCCTATAAATTTCAATTGAAGAAATAATTTCCATTTTCATTTAAATTTTTTTCCTACAAAAATCGAGTTTTCGAAGAAGAGAAATAAAGTTAGACACATATGATCAACCAATACTGGAGGACGTAGATTTGAGTAAGCTAAAACGTATTATCCTTCTATTTATAGGTTGGAGAGGGGCTATGAATAGTTCTAGACATTGTATCAAAAAGAGTTGATATGATCAAAACGTCCTATCGTTGGGCTACGATCATTAAATTTGTCGGGTATCTCTTAACAGGCAATATACCAAACAACATTGGCAACCTCGAGTTAATAGAATCTCTTGATTTGTCGATGAATCAATTGAATGGTGAAATATATCCTTCCAAGTTTCTCCAATTTGAATTTCTTGAATCACTAAAATGTCTCCTACAACAACTTGACGGAACAAATCCCAACAAGCATTCAACTTCAAAGCTTTGAAAACTTGTCTTACATGGACAATCATCTTTACAGACCTCCTCTCACTAAGAACTGCACCACAAAAGGCTTTTCAACTGATATTACGAATAATGGGCGTAGCGATAAAGGAAGTAAAGTGAATTGGCTTTATATCAACATAGTTATTGGCTTTCTAATGAGATTTTGGGGTCTAGTTACTCCCTTGTTTTTCATCGAGTCTTGGAGGTATGCATACTATCAAAAGTTGAACCAAGTTAGTCGAAAGCTGTATGTGTTTCGAGCTACTATACGAATGTAGTTTGATGGCAGAAAAAGCATGTCTAATTATGAGTTCAGATTTAGTACACACACTACACCAAAACAGACTTTTGGCGTTTAAATAAAACGCCGCAAATATTATACATTAGTGGCGTTTGAGGAAAACGCAAAAAAAAGAATAATAGCGGCGTTTATTAGCAAAACGCCGCTAAAGGATATATTGCGCGTTCATTCATAAAACGCCGCTAAAGTTCGAGTTTTAGCGCTTTTGGGAAAACGCCGCTAAAATTGATTTTAGCGCTTTTTGGAAAACGCCGCTAAAGTTCGATCTTTAAGGCGCTTTTGGGAAAACGCCGCTAAAATTCGCTTTAGCGGCGCTTTTGAAAACGCCGCTAAAGTTCGATCTTTAGTGGCGCTTTTGGGAAAACGCTAAAGTCTGAGCTTTAAGCGGCGCTTTTGGAAAACGCCAAAAGTATGAGCTTTAGCGGCGCTTTTGAAAAACGCTAAAATTCGATTTTAGCGCTTTTGGAAAAACGCTAAAATTGAGCTTAATAGCGCTTTTGAAAACGCCAAAAATCTGAGCTTTAAGCGGCGCTTTTGGGAAAACGCTAAAATTCGAGCATTAGCGCTTTTTCACAAACGCTAAAAATTTTTCATATTTTTCCTTTTTCTCGCTTTGAATTATATTTTATTTTGATACATTCACTTATAAGCTATGAGAAAGTTTCATTTTAGTTACTTAATTATGAGAAGTTACAAATTGTTAACTAAACAATATAGAAGTTTTCATTTAAGTTATAAATTAAGCTATTAAAATTGATTTAGGTTTAATGTTTAGTATATTAATTTCATGGTTTAGGGTTTGTTATTTTGGTGTATGGGTTTAGTGTTTTAAAGTTTGTTGTTTGGGTTTATTGTATAGTGTTTAATATGTTAGTGT
Source organism: Gossypium rotundifolium (assembly GCA_025506655.1). Classification (NCBI taxonomy): domain Eukaryota; kingdom Viridiplantae; phylum Streptophyta; class Magnoliopsida; order Malvales; family Malvaceae; genus Gossypium; species Gossypium rotundifolium. The sequence goes on along the minus strand of CP106732.1, from coordinate 3,909,302 downwards.
TTATTGATATTAAGGTTTAAGTGTTAGTGGTCAAGGGTTAAGGTTTAGGTTAGGGTTAGGGGTTTAGAATGAAATGGTTAATGGATTAGGGTTTTAGGGTTAGGGTTTATGGTTTATGGTTTAAGGGTTTAGGGTTAGGGATTTAAGGGAAATGGTTAATGTGTTAGGTTTCTAAGTTAGGGTTTATAATTTTAGTTTAGGATTTTAGGGTTTAGGGTTTAGGGTTTAGGGTTTAGGGTTTAGGGTGTTATCTATATGACCCAAAATCTCGAAATCGAAATCCCTCATGAGGGATTTATGTCTAATGTGTTAGATATTAAAATATATATTTTGTACTACACTAACATTGGCTACATGAATTCCCAAAAAGTTGGTCTTGAATTGTGGTTTAGGGTTTGTAGTTTAGAGTAATTTAGGATTCGAGTTTTATGGTCTAGTATTTATCCTTGAGGTTTTACCTAACACATCGATCAAAATAAAATTATACTATTTTTTCTTCTTCCAAATTTTCATTTCAATTTCTTTTCAACGACCTAGTTGGTGCACCATTAACCCAGTAATCATAATCATATAACACAAAGATGGTAAGGGCAAAATCCGATGTCGCTTTTTAGTGGACACAGTTCAAAGAGTTTTCAAATACCCACTTAAGATTTTATTAGATCCATCGGTTTTAATATATATTGAAGTGAAGGGTTTTAAGAGTATGTTTTGAATTGGGCTTTAATCATTTCAAGCCCATTTTATAATTTTATTGGGGCATCAAAATTAAATGAAAGAGCCCTTTATTTGACCACATCCAATAATATTGGCACGCCCTTAAGCCGAGTCGCATATTTGAGTTTCGCTCGCTTTTATTGAAAACCCTAGACCTCCCAACGAAGTAGCAGAGCCGCATTTTCTCCGTCAATATCCGTAAATTCTAGATCTCCTTCACTCTTGGAACCGCTTTTGGTTCATTATGGTCATCGTTCGCGCCATATTCATGGCGCTTTCTCAAGTTCTTTACTTCATCTTTGTTGTGCGCTTTGTTGTGGTTTGTTTTCTTTAGCGTAGTGGTTTGATCGTGTTATTGATAGATCCGTCAAATCATGTGTTTGATTTGTAGAACTATCTTAATTCTTGTTTTCGATTGGCTATTGGTGGAGCCATTCTTGATTGCTTATTTTCACGATGTTGTCTATCGAATCCTTTATTAACTCAAATTTTGTTTCTCTTGTTTGTTTTGGCTATAGTTTTCATAAATGTGAGTTCATAATCTGATTTCATTTTAATTTCGAAACAAGAAATGGCTGTCACATTCAACGACACTGGTTCTGTCACGGCTTGAAGAAGTCGGATGAGTATCTCCTTACTCGCAGCTACATCTCCGGGTAATTTTAAAAACCATATTTTGATGAAATGTTCTATATTTGTTAGGTTCTATCTTGTTTGGCTTAGGATTTTGTTTATATGTTTGTTTTTGTAGGTACCAAGCTTCAAAGGATGATATTACCGCTCACGCAGCTCTATCTCGGTGCCCCATCGCTCTAGCTATGTTAATGTTTCTCGATGGTACAAACACATTGATGCCCTTTTGAGAATCTCGTGAGTTCTTTTTCCATTACTCTTATGCATAATTATAAGTTGAATAGGTGGGATTTGGATGGTTAATAGAAATGTAATGTTTGGTTTAGAGGTGCTTCAAGAAGGGTGTGGTGTGACTGTTGAGGGATTTGCTCTCGCCGAGGTCATTGCCACTCCTCCATTCAGATTCCAAGGCAAGTTAATCTGGTGCTTATATGTTCTAATTTAGTAAAATCAAATGATTTGGTTATTTGCCGATCCATAAGTTACTTGAATATTTTGTGCAATGCAGTGCAATTCTTGGATGATGATGACGACGATGACGATGATGTAGATCTGTTTCGGTGAAGAGACGAGGAGGAAAAGAAGGCAAATGAAGAACGTCAAATTCTTTGTTAAGGCCTCCGCAAGAAGAAAGAATGTGAGTCCTTTAACAACAAGACTAATGCTTGTAAACTTTTTTGGTTCTAAGTTGACTGCTTTAACTTGGGATTTTATTCTTTGGTCTCACCGGCAAGTCCTCTGTCTTGTTGGATATTAAACCATGGGACGATGAGACCGACATGAAGAAACTCAAGAAGCGTAAGAAGTGTTCGATGGAAGGACCGCTTTGGGGAGCATGTGAGTGGTTAAACTAATATTGTTTATATTGTATGCGATTTTATCCATCTAGTGTTAGATTGTGAAAAATGGGCCCAAGTTTATTTTTAGCTTTTTGAAATTGAATTGGTTAGAAGTGTATTTCATCCGACTTAGGATTTCTTTTCATGTTGCAATAAGCTTGTGCCCGTTGGTTATGGAATTAAGAAATTGCAAATTATGATGACCATTGTGGATGATTTGGTGTCTGTTGACACTCTCATTGAGGAACATCCGACGGTTGAACCGATCAATGAGTATGTTCAGAGTTGTGACATTGTTGCATTCAACAAAATATGTAAGTATTTCAGATTCGAATTGATTTCGCTTTTGTTTCATTCAATACTTTTGTGCTTGAAGGACGATATATGAAACAAATTTTGTATATTACATTTGGAACTTTCATCTCACCTTATTACACATGCCAAGACCAGATGAATGGACTAATGTATTTAATCCTCGCATTCTCCTACTATGCATATTATCGCTATGCTAACCTTTACACCTTAAACAAGGTATGCATATTACTACATGCAATTCATTTCTTCTATGATGGAAAAAGGGATGATATTTTACTGGTTTCTTTAGTTTATGGTTAATAATCTTTCAATTCTAAGGTGCTTTAGTTTTCATCTCGTCTGTAAATATATGATACAATGCTAAGAAACATCCCTAGTCCGAAATTCCAAAACCTTGAGTTCTTTTTCGCTCAAATGAAATCCAAATACAATTTTTCTTGAAGAGTAAAGCTAGAAACTTAGTCAAAAGAAATTAGAATCATTGTCATCGAATCCAGATGCATACTGAGGAAATGCTATATTTTGTAGATGTCCACTAGCTTGTGGACATTAGCACTAAATATATATCTGCTCAATTATTTTTTGTCTCAAACCACTTACGATTGTATCATGCAATACAACTTGTCGGATTGGGAAGCTTGACCTCTGAAATCAACAACGTGTGCATACACTATCTTGGTACACTATGAACTTTAGCTTTTAAATCCCCATTTGTTGTAATTTGAAATGTTATCTGCTTGTAATTTCGTGTGCTAGCATCTAGGTGTTCAATCACTATGCACTTATCGGAAACTAATTGTCGATAAACGAAAAGAGTAGATACTTTAATTAAGTAATGGTGAATCAAAAGGAGCAAGCTATTCTTTTTTACATATGTCTATGCATGCTTGTGTGGCCTTTTTTTTCATGTAAATCATCTTTCTTATATGGACAAATTTTATTTTAGTTTTTAATTTTTTACTTAACCTCTTTGGTGGTTTCTTTATGTAGTCTTAATATGGTTATCTAAATTTAAGTGTTTCTTTTATTTGTATGTTCAAAGGACTCGAGAAGGAGCTCCTTCAACTTACTGCCTTTGGAGAATTACATGCACTCTTTCCTGGGTTTTTGTTCAAATTGAGCTTATTGGACCTGCAGCCCACATCATAGGTTCGTCTTACCTTCGCTTCGCAGAAATTGTACTTTTGGTTTCTCTTTCTCAAGTGCAAAGCAAACTACTTGGTTTGGATGGGAATCAATTAAACCTTTACTTATTTTCTTTGCATTGGCTTTCTAAGCTTCTTTCATTACATAAATTGGCCCTCCGCCAATTATTTTTAGTAATCGCTTTCTTCTTTAAATCAAGATTAGATGCAACCACTATGTTTCTAGTATACTAATACTTACCTTTGTGGCATGATTTATTCAACCGTGAGTCCAAAGGCATGTCAACCATCAAATTCACCACATTCCGGGAGGTACTTATGAAAGTTATATGCAACCTATCATGAATGTTTCAATTTTTGTGTGCCCTCATATTTTTAGTGTTTCAGTCGGTGATATTGACCATCTTGTCATGCGACATTTCTAATCGCTCATAATATTGCACATGGAATCAATTTGAAGAAATCACTGCTTTCTACAAAGATCTTTATTATTTGGCATGTAAGAGCACATGGAAAGTGGAAAGTTTGAAGAATGGGCCCATTCTCGTATTCTAGTGTTTTGTTTTGCCTAATTTGTATTTTCATCTAAGTTTGTATTGTATTTTACTATGATGGTTTTTTCTTCTTCCGATTTTAGCTATTTTTGGTTCTCACAAATGGGTGTTTTACTAAAACACCTAGAACTTATTTGTTTTAGCCTAAAGCTTTGCTTAAGAAATGTTTTTTTCTTTCCTATGCTTTAATTATTTTGATGCTTGTATATTAACAAAGATAAGAAGAGAGAGATGGTTGCATCAAGATTTGGGAGGATGAAACTGGTGTTCGCTGGCCTCGCCTCACAAGAGAAGACTTGGAATACTTGTTCATGGCATGAGATTTTACTTTTAAAATAGCACATGGGTTAGAGAAGGGAGATGCATCTGAGATTCCTATTGATATATCTGCTCGAGCAACATGCGCTATTTGTGAAGTACAATGATTGAAGCATTTTGCTCTAAGGGTAACCTAGTTTTTCTTTCTCTAAAACATTAGTGGAATATTTTATGGGCGCAAGGGCTATTGTTCCCTCCTTTGATTGTTCATATCTTGACGATAAGTGTTATTATTGAGATTTTCAATTATAGAAATATGTATTCTTCTATAATTTTCATTTTAATGTCTTCAAATTAAATTATACATTTTAATTGGATTTTGGTGATTTTATAATATTATAATTTTTTTATTTTCATGACTTTTAGCGGCTTTTGAAAACAAGCGCCGCTAAAAGTATAATAAAATTTTTTATTTTTTCATGGTTTTTAGCGGCGTTTTAGAAAAAAGCTACTAAAAGTCATGTTTTAGCGGCGTTTAGAAAAAAGCGCTAAAAGTCGCCACCTTTAGCGGCGTTTTAGAAAAAGCGCTAAAAGTCGCCACCTTTAGCGGCGTTTTAGAAAAAGCGCCGCTAAAAGTCATGTTTTAGCGGCGTTTTAGATAAAGCGCGCTAAAAGTCTTGTTTTTAGCGGCGTTTGAAATAAGCGCTAAAAGTCGTGACCTTTAGCGGCGTTTTAGAAAAAGCCGCTAAAAGTCATGTTTTAGCGGCGTTGTGGGAGAGCGCCGCTAAAAGTCATGTTTTAGCGGCGTTTTTTTTTAAAACGCCGCTAAAAGTCATGGTTTGTAGCGGCGTTTTTCTCACAAAAACGCCGCTAAATTTTGCGGCGCCACATTTAGCGGCGTTTTTTGTGGCATTTTTCAAAACGCCACAAGCTCTATTAGTGGCGCTTAAAAACGCCGCTTAAAGCCTAAAAAACGCCGCTAAAAGTCTGTTTTGCTGTAGTGACAGTACATGATTGGTGTTTTTCCTTTTGCAACAATAAATGTCATTTCAAGCTTGTATAAATTATTGAAAGTATGTTTTGATAATGTATGATTGTGATTAACTGTATTTCAATATGAAGATGTTGTTGGGTTAAAGAGTGCAATAGGGAGAATTTTTACTAACTTTTGTGCAGCTGATTAACTTCAACAATTTACAAATCTAGCATACCTTGTTAAATTTATGTGTTTCTAGAAAATTTTGTGAGGAATTCAAAAAAATCATGCTGGCCTCTCGTTTGGTTAAATTTCTTTTTTCCCTAGTGATGGGTATGATAGAAAAGCCTGATTTTAGGCAAAACAAAAGCAAAAATGAAAACATTTTAAAATAAAATTAGTACTAGACACACAAGAGTACAATAGGTAAAAGTATTTTAGCGGTTGCTCAACTAAATCTCGGATATATTTTGAGCATTTTACAAAAATAGATAAATTGATCTAGGTACAATAAACAAATGAGTTTTTGTTAAAATTGTGATGTTAAATGCTTATTTTGATGTTCTATATATAAGACATAATAACATATTTAACCCTCGACTTTTATGTCTTTAGTCAACTTGGACTCTAATCTTTTATGTAGAGTAAATTAGGCTTCAAACTTTTCATTGTTGAAATAACATTATTTAGTATTTTATGTCACATCCACAAATAAAATTTGAATGAGATTATTTTTTGTTAAATTTATATTTTGGTTAAACCAAATCAAATTTTGATGTATAATTGATTAAAACTAAGCAAATTGTTGAGAATGAATATTGATTCAGATAGATATTATGGTAAAAACTCAATTTAGCTTTTTCTATTTTATTGTGCTTTATTTGACTCTCAAACTTTTATCATTTGTCAATTTGAATAGAATTGGATAAAACTTTAAGCACTTATGTAGGATGTCAAACACTGATGTGGCATCATATGTTACAGTCTGTCTGTACTTCATTTTACTATGATATTACATTATTTAATCTCTCATCTTCGCAAATAATTTTAAAATAAAAAATATCAATTAAGTCTTAATTATTTAAGGATCATAAATGAGTTATAAGTAAATTTAAACGTTGTATAAAAAATTAAGAAACAATAAAATATTACCCTCAGAATATAGAACGAACTTTCTTGCAGGACCCCGAATTTCCAACTTTAATTTTCCACAAGAATTATTTTATAGTCCGGTCAATATTTCCATGCATTGAAATATTTGGTCTATATATACACCTTTATTTTATTTTTTAAAATGTTTATATTGTGAATTCTGGATAATATTTATATATTTGTGTGCTCATATGACATTTAATTTTCATTTGATTATGAAGGTTATTGAAGTATTAGTTACACTCTAATATGAATTTCAATCATCCAATTGAATTTATTTTTTTAAATTCCTCAAGTCAACAAAGTCTATGGAGTAACTCTCACTCCCACGTCATGCTCTGTTTACTTCTTAATATTTTGTTCATTATATACAGTAAGCAAAGAAGAAATTAAAACCATCACTAATATGTTTTTAATTTAATAGCTTTCACACCATTTTCATTAATAAATATTATCTTTTGAAGTTTGAGTTTGTTGAAATGATCAAGAATTCATTCATTCATTCCTATTATTGAGTGTACAATCATATATTAATATACTCAACTATTTAACAAATTAACTTCCACAAAACTAATCTACAACTGACAAGCTAACTATTAACCTTCTCAACACTCCCCCTCAAGTTGAGGGTTGATATATGTCTCTAACACTCAACTTGGATACTAAGTACTCATGCTGTTTAATTCCTAAAGCTTTTGTCATCAAGTCAGCAATTTGCTCAGCCGTTCCAACATGTTGCATCTGAATTAAACCTTCTCTGATCATATCTCGTACAAAATGACAATCAATTTCTATATGCTTAGTTCGTTCATGGAAAACAAGATTAGCTACAATCTGTAGAGCTGCTTTGCTATCTGAAAAAAGCATAGACTTGCCGAATTGATTAAACCCAATTTCTTTTAGCAAACCGTTCAACCAAACAACCTCTGCTACTGCCGCTACCATACTTCTATACTCAGCTTCTGCTGACGATCGAGAAATAGTGGTTTGTTTTTTTTTTACTTCCATGAAACAAGAGATTCTCCAATCTTAACACAGAAACCAGTAATGGAGCGCCTAGACATGGGACATGAAGCCAAATCAAAATCACAAAAGACAATGAGATGCTGTTTGCTAGCTATAGACAATAAAATTCCCTGGCCCGGATTTTTCCTTATATAGCGTACCACTCAAAAAGCAGCCTCCAAATGCGATTTTTTTGGTTTGTGCATAAACTGACTTAGGTGTTGAACTGCAAACATAATGTCCAGCCGAGTATTGGTTAGATATAGCAATCTCCCAAAGAGTCGTTGATATACTGTAATGTCCTCAACTAACTCATCGCCATCAACCGTCTTACCTACTGATCATCGTATTCTATTGAAGTAAGTTTCTGGTTCTGTTCTAGAGGTGTAAATGCTATTTTTGCCTCCCCTAATCCCAGATCAGCTATCAATTCCAAAGCATACTTTTGTTGGTTCAACACAATTCCTTCTTTCGATCGCATCACCTCTATGCCAAGGAAATACTTTAACACACCCAAGTCTTTCATCTTAAAACATCGGTTCAAAATCTGTTTCTGTTCATTTATTATAGTGATACTACTTCCTGTAATTAACAGATCATCAACGTAAATGAGTAAGATGACTACGTTATTCCCACTCCTCTTTGTAAACAGGGTCATGTTTGCTTTGTAGGTAACCTCCTTGTATTAAAGCCTCAGTAAGCTTTAAATTCCACTGTCGAGATGCCTATTTTAGACCATATAATGACTTACGTAGACGACATACCCGAGACTCCCCCTGGCTGCGAAAACCATCCGAAGTTGCATATAGACTTCCTCACACAAATCACCTTGCAAAAAAGCATTATACACATCCATTTGAAAAAGAGGCCAATCATGAATGGCGTCCAAGCTAATAATGGTCCGAACAGTAACATGTTTAACCACATGGGAAAACGTGTCCTGAAAATTAATACCCGCTTTTTGATTATACCCCTTCCCAACCAATCAGGCCTTAAAATGTTCCACCGAACCATTAAACTTAAATTTAATTTTATAGACCCACTTGCAACCAATAGGAATTACACCAGCAGGTAAAGGAACAATCTCCCACGTACCGTTGGCCTCCAAAGCAAGAATCTCTTGTTGCATAGCCTCGACCCATCTCGGATCTAACAAGGCCTCAGCATAGGTATGGGGTTCAATTAAAGAAGAAACATGAGATACAAATAATTGTGTTTGAAGAGGCAAGTGTAAGGAAGAAGAAACTTGAGAAATAGGAAACAAACCAATGGCACAAGAAGCTGAAGAGTGATTGGAACAGACGTAGTCCTTCATCCAAGCTGGTGGCTTGACAAACCGTGTGGTGCGTCGCAAAGGAACAAGAGCTGGTGTAGAGGGTAATGGAGAAGAAGAAGGTATGGGTAAAGCAGGGGATGAGGAAGGGATGTGAATAGAAGTCAGTGGTTTGATATGAAGAAATGTAGATTTATCAGTAATGGGAAAAGACAAAAAATGCTTGGTGGGAAAAGCAAAAGGAAAAATCGTTTCATGAAAAACAACATCACGGTTAACAAAGAAGGTTTTTGTTTCAAGATTGAACAATAAGTAACCCTTTTGTACAAGGGAATAACCCATAAACATAGATGGAATGGCTTTAGGTGAGAACTTATCATGATAGTTAGGTGTAGTAGCATAAGCAAGACAACCAAATACCTTTAAACGAGAAAAATCAAGAGGTGTATTATATAAGAGTTCAAAAGGACATTTCCAATTTAAGAGAGGAGTAGGGAGACGATTTATCAAAAAACAAGCAGTTAACACACTTTCACCCCAAAATTTACTAGGCATATGAGACTGAAATTTTAGTGATCGAGCGACTTCGAGCAAATGACGATGTTTTCATTCAGCAACTCCATTTTGTTGAGGAGTGTGAACACAAGAGCTTTGATGAATAATGCCAAGCATACTAAAATAATCTTTGCATTCAGAATTGAAGAACTCATACCCATTATCACTACAGATAATTTTAATGCAAGAGGAAAATTGAGTCTTTACTAAGGTAAAAAATTATTTTAGACAGATAATCGCATCACTCTTTTGTCGTAACAAGTATACCTATGTCATCCTTGTAAAATTATCAACAATTGTTAAAAAAAACTTATGACCACTATGAGTAGAAATTCTATATGGTCCCCATAAATCGATATGAATAAGAGAAAAAGCGTGAGTAACACGTGACAAATGAACAGGAAATGGAAGCCTAGTCTGTTTAGCTAGAGGACAAATAGGACATTTATGAATGCTATCATCAGAGGAGACTATACAAGGAAGGTTAGGGACCTTATTGAGTCTTGAAACCGAGGCATGACCAAGTCGGGTGTGCCAAAGAAATAAAGTGTCAACAAAAGCAACAGTTGCAACAGAAGAAGACAAATCCATACTGGACTGTCGTGACTGATCTAGGATGTAAAGACCACCTCGTGCTTTACCAATCCCCCGCATCTTTCCACTGGAGAGATCCTGGACAAGACAAAATTGGGGGTAAAAAGAAACAACACAATTGATATCAGTGGTAAGCTTTGAAATGGAAAGGAGATTATAATGAAAATTTGGGACATAGAGAACTTTAGAAAGTTTAAGATCAGGAAAAACTATACAAGAACCAATATGAGTAACAGAAAAGGAAGAACCATTAGGAGTCGAACATGAGGTGAATCCAAAGCACATGCAACAGGAGATTCTAAAAATTGAAGACCGGACAATATATGGCCAGTAGCACCAGTATCAATGATCCATTTGTGACCAATATCTATCATACCTGCTAGACTGGTAGCAGCCTCGACTCCAAGTACTGTAGGTGCCTTGTTCAACAAACCAAGAAGTTGATGATACTAATCCTGTGTAAACACTGGTGCCTGCAAATGAGAACTAACAGGATCAACCCCATCACCGCATGGGCGTAAATAGTAGCAGAGGCATTTAAGATTATTTTCGGTGCTTATGCGTTTTTTTTTTTGTGTAGCTCCATGTTAGATTTTGTTATTTCGTTTCCTTAATAAATTAATGTTCAAAGAATCAGCCATGAGATATCGTAGGAAATGTTCTATTGATGAAAATGGCTTCTTCTTATTATTAAAATGCTTAGTATGATTATAAGTTTTGACTTGATGGCGAGAGCACTTTGATACAGTTACCAGAGGTATAAAAATTGTGCTTTTGTATTGGTTGTTATGGAAATTTGTGTTTAAATTTCTCCGATGATCGAGATGTTTTGTTTTCAGCCGGGACATTATCTACTAAAGTAATTGAGAAGTTAGTCTTATTATGGCACTATGACTTTTAAGCTGTATGAGTATTGTGGCATCAGTATAGTTAAGTGCTTCGACGAGTAACAGTTGAAGTAAATTCTACTATAAGTTTAATCTTTCTCTAGATTTGAGAAGAAATTGAAGTTGGCAAAGTGTGAGTGATAGGAAGTTCAATATTTATAAAACATGACGCTGCTAAAGGTAGGGCTAGATTATACTTTTTAAAACGCCGCTAAAGGTAGGAAGCTGATGGCGGCTTTTCACAAAAAGCGCTAAAAGTCATGAAAATTAAAAAATAAAATATTATAAAAAGAATAAAATTAAAATATTATAAATATTAAAATATTATAAAATATTTAAGGAAAAATAATAAAATTAAATATTTTTCAGCCCATAACATTTAAACCAAAGAAAGAAAATCGATAGCAAACAATATTCAACAAGAATTTTAAAAAAAACAATGATGGATTTCTTCAACTCTTCATATCACTTTAGCAAATCACTTGAACAGGATTTTCATCCTCGGACCACCAAGGATATTTCTTCAACTCTTCATATCACTTTTCATTCTCCAAGTATTGAGGGTCATTTAAAAATTCTACAAGGACAAATAAATGCATTCATGATGCATGCCCAAACATGTAGAGTTCATCAATAAAATATAACTAAGAAAAATGTAGTGGAGGCATCTTGAAACATACCATCAATCTCAAGTATGAGTTAACTATCTTCCTCAACAAGGTCTAGTTCGACGACGCCCCGCAAATTATAAATGGCAAATAGAATTATAAATTGTTCCTTTTGTAATAGTGAGAAGTTCCAAAGCAATAATCATGGGTGACTTGTTGGTTTACAAGATGAGCTATAAAAATAGCCACATTTCAAACTTGTAGCTAGAAATTGTTCGTGGAAAACTCTTAAAATCACGGAGGCTAAAGAAAGAATTTTCCTAAGTTATTAATTTAATGACAAAATTATTGTGTTTGGGATATGACGTTTCCTCATTCCAATCCATCTATTCAAAAAAAAAAGATATTGTTATGAGTAAAAGAAATGTTAAAAATATTTTTTAAAAATATTTTTAAATTTTACTTAATAATTAATATAGATAGAGTGGTTGTAAATTTATATTTTAATTTGTTTGGATATGTATTTGATTCTTGAATTTATATTTTCAAAATTGATATGACAATATAAAAGTGTTATCAAAATTAGAAAAACTTGAACATATCAAAATTACCAAGCATTGAAAATCTTAAAAGAGGTAGGAATCGCAGCAAAGATTACAAAAACAAAACTTAGGTCCATTAGCCTCACCTTTCCATGGTTACCAATGCTTGTAGCAACTACAGAATTTCAGCAATTTCTTGCCCAAAAACTCGAATTATTCCAGCTGATACAACGAATGAGCTGCAACACTATCCAAAAGAGAATATTGTCAACATTCAAATAGCAAAAGCATCTAAAGCTTTAAATGTAATGCAAATACGTCCTACTTAATTGTCAATACAAAGACAATACATTCATCCATATTCTTGGCCTTTAAGTTCCTTATGTAAGAGAGAAGGTAATACAAGTTTGTCAAAAAAAAGGGGGGTGTATATATCTACAACCAGCAACATCTAGCACCAAAAGAGAAGAAAAAGGGTTCATGCTTACCCATAAACCATGCATGGGATAAGGTCCTCCCGATTCTTGCATCAACTATGGGGTTGAAACATTCCTTGACCCAAACATAAAAGAAAAGTTCAGGAAATAAGGTAAGCCATGGCCTTATTAGGCTTAATCACTTTTACTTAGACATGAAAAAAAAACTGAATAATTAATTAAATTAAATAAAAATAATAATCGAACTAAATATAGTAAAATGAGATTTAAAATTGAGATGATTATAAATATAGTATACAAGTGGAGAAATAAAAAGATTATGTTAATGCATAGTTTTATATTATTAAATAGTTGAATTACTAAAGTTAATACAACCACTTAAAACCCAAGTGTTCCAATGTGGCATAAGAATTAAAATTTTCTTCCTTTTTCATTAAAAAATTAAAATTGGTCATAAATCACTTTAGGAAGCTGATTTTGAGCTATCTGTTGCCCTTTTCTTGGTGAACTTAAAATCAGCAGGATAACCAATAATCCTATAGCAATTCTCCCGTTTATGCCCCTTAATCTTGCAATAATCACAAGTTCTAGTAAAACGCTTTTTCACCATCTGAACCGAAGCTAACGAAACTGAATCAATCCCGATGTTGGTGGAGGTATGTTGTCTCTATGGTTCTTCTTGCATAAGCATCGAGTAGGCATGATTAACAGAGGGCAAAGGACTCATCAATAAAATTTGACTATGCACCATATTATAGGTGTCATTTAACCCCATAAGAAACTTAAACAGATGTTGTTGTGAAACATGCGCAACACTTTGTCGAGATTGAACGCATCCACACGAAGAAGAAGGCACAAGTGCATCATACTCATCCCAGAGTAAACGTAACTTAGAAAAATACATAGAAATAGAAGTCGTACCTTGAACCTGTGATGCAATTTCACGATGCAAGAAAAAATCCTCGAACCATCAATTTTATGGAACTGTTCATTGAGATCATCCCATACCACTGCTGCACTAGACGCAAACACAATTCCGGCTAAGAGTTCTTTACTAACCATGTTTAGGATCCAAGATAAAACAATGGCATTACACCTCTCCCATTGATATCCTAGTTCTTCTGGAGACGATGCTTTAGAGAAAGAACCATCAATTAATCCTATTTTATTTTTAGCCAACAATGCAATCTTCATGGTTCGACTCCAAACATTGTAATTTTCAACACCAGTCAATTGATGAGAGATGAGCAGAGTACCTGGAGTATCGGAAGGGTGGAGATAGAGTGGATGGCTGAAATCAATGACGGATTCAGTGCTCATGATGCAAAACCCCAAATGTAAGGATTAAACACCAAAAAGATTAGAAAATCGAAGCAAAAAACTGAGGAAAAATAAAGCGCATAACAAGAATAGCAATTGACTTAAAGGAGAAAGAAAGATCCCATCCAAAACGGTGTGATCTTGAAATCGAACAAGGAAAACGAAAGCTTCTTGAAAGGTTTCTTGATCTGAAAAAAAAAAACAAAAAGGATCTATGGGAAACGACGAGTAACCAGAAGGAAACGCAAATGCCCTAGAATGACGAGTCCAAAAAAATTGAAATGTTGGGCCAAAAAATCCAACAATAAACAGGCTAATCTTTAAGATCCCAAAACCAAGCAGCCAAAAAAAGGCACAAAAAACACTAAAAAATTCAACTCTTCAGTACTATGAACGAACGAAGGACCAACAGTGATCATGAACGGAGACAATGGCCGATGATGACAGACGAACAAGAAACAATGAATTCCGTAGCTCTGATACCATGTTGAAATGATCAAGAATGAATTCATTCATTCCTATTATTGAGTGTACAATCATATATTTATATACTAAACTATTTAACAAATTAACTTCCACAAAACTAATCTACAACTGACAAGCTAACTATTAACCTTCTCAACAGAGTTTGTTTTCCGTTCTTTTCTTTTAATCTTTGTTTCTTTTGGTTGCTTAAAAGACTTGAAATTGTCAATTAGTTTAATAGTTCAGTCGATTATGCTTCACTTAATTTGTCAATAAATTTAATAGTTGTTGGCTCATGATTGATGGGGTTTTTTAAGGTACGTTTCAGTCACGGTATAGGTTCTACAGAGCAGTTTTATAAAGATTTCGAATCCTACTTTAGTCAGAAGAATCTGATTGTTATTGACTAAAATGATGTATTAGTCGGTTCACCATGTTTCTAGAGAACTCAACAAAGATGCCGATAGGCTAGTAAAAATGATAGTAAATTTAAACGGTGGCCTTCAATTTTTTGTAAAGCCTCTAAGGGGCTTGGGTATATCTCTGAATAGTTTTTTGTAATGTTCTTTTTAATTTGAATGAAGCGGTGATTAAAATTATTATCAAGCATTCATTTAATAGAGCTCATATTATGTACCTCCATCCTTTATATCTAA